>CM068491.1:4943376-6439209 GCA_034769265.1 Remorina albescens | reverse complement strand
TGCCAAACACAGAAAATTTTTGGCACAAATGGGCAAATCGATGTCTTTACTAGCATTTAAAACTACGTTGTTTCCTTCCTGTGTCCCAGATGCCCTTTAAAAGTATTCCCTCCCAACATGTCATTCAAATATGACTCTTTTGTGAGTAGTTATGTATTTGAATGACAATATGTCTGAGTTGTTTCCTGTTTGCTGGAAACTGAGGCCGGTGAATAGCAAAAAGAATAGTGGGGTATTTCTGAGCACAGCCATGGCAGCTGTTCATTTTTCGCCTCAGTTGCTTTCAGAGAAGCCAGTTACCTTGCTGATGATAAATGCCTCTGTACACTGAGCTGTCTCAGAACTCCAGCAGCCTTTAAACCCTGACAGCCGGCGCAGTCTTAGCCCCACAACCTCAGGCCTCCAACCTCAGCCTGTCCTTCAGTGCAGCAAATCGATGGCCGTTCTCCCCCTTCTGCTCAGGCCGGCTGCTGCCGACGCAAAAAGCTTGCTTAGTAAGGGAAGTAATGCTCATGTGCAGTGACAGGTGAGTCCTCTATGACAGTGTGATGTACCAGGGATCATCACGAGACAACATGTGGGAAACAGGCGTCTGTGTTGGAGCGATAGAGTAATGGGTTGTGATGGGGAGGCTCTAGGATGACTGTGATTGCTATCTGCATGTGGACATACAGACATCTGGCCACGATGTAATCTCTGACGGAGTGACGTGCCGACCTTATTCCTTCAGTCCATCCATTTCCCTTCAGACCAGCTCCTGCTCTTTGCCTTAATACCCTAAATTCCCTTTCTCTTTAGCTTCTATCTAGGTTCGGCGACTCAAGACTTTTCCACCACCTCTCTTGCCTGTAATCGACTTTTTCATCTTTCTAGCCATACTTTGATGTGCCTTCGCCTTACTCTCTAATTCACTTCTCTCATTCACTCCAGCCCCTCCGTCTGCTCTATCTTCTCCTTCTACTCCTCTCCGTCACCAGTCACTCCCTCTGAGTCAGGAACCGGTGCAGGAGATTAATGATGGTCGGGAAGCTTTGGCAGTGTGTGAATTTCTATTATCAAAGCTGAACTGCTGCAGCCCGGTTGTATTTTCTGTTTGGATGAGGTAGCAATGGCGGCTAGAATTACGCAGTTATCAGTAAAATTAATGTGTATGTTGCACCGAAAAAATGAAAATAACAAAAACCCTAATAAGCAATCAGTTAAACTCTCGGAAATAGAAGCTTTGAAATTTGTTTTTCAGGAAGAAAGAGCCCACATGGACACTATTCTTGTCACATGAATAACGTCTTCCTCAAACAACTAAGATGTCTTTAGTTACAGGGCATTCATTTTTATACGCTGATTTTCAATGGTAGTTGGCTTCCATTCAGTTGGAAAAGTGTCAGCAGCTTTTCATTTCTGTTTATTCCTGCCAGCTAACAGTTCTGAGTCTCTGTCTCAGCGCAGTCAATTACAAATTCTATCATAACATATAATTATGTTTGGGTTTTTTTATCTCTTGTGAGAAGCGTCCACATGAGACAGTCATGAGCGAGCCATGTGCTGTCTTAAGATTACTTGAAAGGGCAGAAGAAACTTAAAAAAAAAAAAGTGATTGTCCAATAAAGGATGCCGTTGGGTTGCATCATGGGAAATGTAGGTTCCACTGTTTTTGGTCTGTAGCCATATGAGGAACAAAATTTCTTAATTATTTCCCTGATTATTTTATAAAAATAAAAAATAAAACATTTCTTCACATTTCACCATAAAGCATCATGCTGATTTAAAAGTTTCCACAAGAGGAGAAAAGCCGATAGGATTGGATGTTAGTGGTTGGAGAAAATGCTGAAACTAGCTTATTTTTGACCTTGTTTGTTTGCATATTTACAAGTAGGCAACCTTTCCCACACTCCTGCTCCAGAGTTGCACAGGTCATCTGTTTGAGTAGATGAATTATGGAAGAAGATGCTAAACAGGTGAACTTGCAGCGTAGTGTGTATACACACATGTTAGCAGACTAGTCTTACTTGTGTTTCTATGCTGATATCATGACAGAGACTCTAACCAAAACTTGCAAAGTTTGTGTAGGTTGCTGTTCCAACATGAGAAGCATGTATCACATGTCTTCCTCTCTGCTTTTTTTTAAGTCACAGATACCTTAAAGGTAAACGAGTCTGACAAGGAAAGGATAAGAAACATGGAAAATGAGATTGAAAATCGGAGAGGGGAATCGAGTGGGAGGCGAAATCGGGAGTAAGCAAAGCGAGGAGTGGAAGAAATAGGACACAGCGAAAATCGAAGCAAAGTGATAGAGCAAAGCAGGGGAAAAAGAGTAAGAGCCTCAGGCTCTGAGGCACCAGCCCAAGTATCATTGTCAATTAACATCCCAGCCCAGCACTAATTCTCAGTTTATTTCAGACCATTAATTATGTGCACCATCAGTTCCAGCTCACTTAGCCTGACACAAGTCTTCATCACAGTTCCTCAGCCCCTATGGATCATGTTTTACCAGAGAAATAGCTGCAGTTTAGCCGTATGGACCAAGAGGCCCTCTTCTGACTCAAGTGAGGGGAGAAGTGATCATTTTTACGAGACTCTTTATGTAAACGCTTGAAACTAAGCACTATATTTTAAGAGATGTTTGCACTTGGGATGATACACGCTATGCCACCAATTACCATGGAGCTGCAGGTGTGTTATTCTAAAGGTGGAAGAGGTCTGGATAGTTTGCTTACATCAGTAAAGCCAGAGTAGTTATTACCTACATGTCTGGGTGGCACTCTGAGGGTAAAGGTACCAAGGGGCCCAGAGGGTAAGTCAAACTAAGGCTGTTCTTTCAGCAGGATGAACTCTGTTCTCTATATCTGGACAGGTAGGAGAAATTGCCTGCATGCAGAAAGTAGGTTAACTGTATGGGCTATGAGAGGAGGCACCAGCAAATTACTTTTATTCCATATCTTGGTCACAACTTCTGGTGGGGCCAAGTAAAAAAAAAAAAAGTGCTGGGCTATCTCAAGCTTTAGGCTTTGCTGTAGTAACAGCTGACTTCCCTGTTCTAATTTCACCACTAGCAGGAGAAGCTCCTTCATGCGCCGTAAGCAGCAGCCTGGGAAACGATCAACTGAACCGAAACCAAAAAAAAAAAGAGAGAGAAAACAGGCCACCGATTGCGAAATGTAAGCGGAAAACTAAACAAAATAATTTGCAAAGTGGCCCTGGTCAGTGTTTGATTATAGCTTCTCTATACCTGAACAGTCATGGCTAGAAGTGGAAATATGGGTTAAACCCGTAAAAAAAATCTACAACAGGATGAAAACTAAAAGACATCACTTTGAGAACGAAGCCACTGACCCAGAGGACCGCGCACTTTTCCACCATCAACTTCTTGTTGATGCAACCCAAGAGCCTGCCTTAATCAATTTACACTCATTAGAACAAATGTAATTGGCTTCGTCATAGTACAACAATTAAAATGTGTCAATACTTAAGTCTATTTAGCAGAGCATTACAAACTCCAGGCCCAACAATGATAATCAATTGATGAATATCAAATGACCAACATGGACTATGTGAAGATCAATGAGACAGTGGCATAAGCTACTATAGCTCAAGGGGAGAGGGAGTCGCATAGCTGCCAGTAGCTATGACTGAACGCAGAATCCATCGGATCATAGCCAAAGGTGATTTAAGAGAGCCACAAACACAGAAATTGCAGAATTAAAAAAGGGTGCACATCACCGTGAGGCCCTCTTGTCTTAAAGTACAGTAGGTTGCTGTAGCACCTGAATGCAAAAGAAGGGAAGGAGGATCTGAGACGAGGCCACATCAGAACACAAGAATTTGGATGAAAGTGCCTGGTCATCTCCACGGGGATGACAAATATCCAAATATCTGTCACTTCGTGTCTACTTGTCATCACCTTCCAGAGGGACTGTCAGCACTGCTGTCACTGTTTCCATTGGCAGATTTTCACACTGCACCATTTATCCATGAGCAGGTGTTCCTTACTGCACTCACAATAAATGACAAGTGAGAATAATTGCACAAGATGCTGAAATTGAGGGGGCTGACGGAGGCTTTTATTTATTTCTTTTTTATGCCTCCTCAAATCTTTAGAGAAGATTAATGTACAGATTCAGTGTCCTGTGTTTGATTTGGATGACGGCGATCCATTTAAATCAGTGCTGATGATTGCAATGGGAGAGTGTTAATTTGGAGAAAGGGGAGAGGGGAAAAAAAGAGAAGCTCAGCTACTACCATTTTATGAAAATGTATTTGGGCTCAACACTGACTCAGCCAGCTTGCAATGACAGCCCCTTGGCTAAACTTGTCACCTTGCTCCATGGTCCTAACAGGCATTTTCTTCGACACCATAATGTCAGCCTGTCATAGTGGGGGGGGGGGGTTGAATTTAAAATCCCTGCAGTGTGCGCAGTAAAAGTCAGTAGGTGTTGATCACTTGTCTTCGATAACTCGTTCACTTGTCTCGTGAAAGCCAAGAAGAAAACTTCCAAACTTCAATCCACTTGAATAGTTTGCTTCAAAAATAACTGTATATTGATCTGAAAATGGATTTTGTGGCGATGCATTGTGCATCAGTTTGGATCAAAATCAAAACTCTACTGCACATTTGTGTTGGTTTTTGTTATTACAATCCTGCCCGGCACATAACTCGCAGACTATAAGTGCTTGTTAAAATGTATTGAACTGGAGTCCAGTGGCTGCAGCAGGTCATTAAGTTATGGCAGAGCGGGGCAGAACAGCTTTTCGTAGGCTTTAACGGAGAAAATAGCTGCTGTCTTTAGTGATCACTCAGCTATATACTCAGCAGCTTCAACATAAATTAGATGTCAGTATGAGACAGCCAAAAAGCACATCACAAAAGACTAATACCCAATATCTTTCCCAATGCTCGTGGTTCTGGTGAGGTTTTTGTTGGCTTAAAATCTTCTGTAGTATATCCGAGCATCAACCAGCACAGAGATACTGGGTCATACTCATGCAAAAAAAAAAATATATGCTGCTGGACCCAGGGATAAACACAATGATCCTATATCTCTTTAAGATTTTCTGCCCAAGTATTAGGCACCCTTGTGTTTTGAAAAGATATGGCGAGAAGCATACAGGCACCTGCAGAGCGTCTGCGCAAAAACCAAACAAACAATTCAGTAAATACCCCATTTGCTACAGAAATCATCCATTTTCACAGTCATCCCACATGATAATTTGAGTGTGTTTTCCTTCTGGTTATAGAACCCCCTCATGAGTTTCCTTTTTTTTTTTTTTTTTCCTAGGGCAGCACCATCGTGTACATCTGAATATTGCTGTTAAATGCTTGTCAGTGTGCTCAAACAGCCTAAATGAGAACTGGAATGAGCAATCAAAAATATAGATTTCCATGTTGTTTGTGTTTTAAGTTGGAATCAATATTAAGCTACTTGCTTCCTATTTAAAGAGGAGGAGTTGGGTTTTTTTTTGTATTGCTTTGTTTTTTTTTCTGACATATGCACATTTATCCCTCTCACTAACAGTTCGTATCACAGCTGTTTTTGCTCAGCTTTGATTGAGTGAGATATAACAAGATCGTACATCGATCAAGGTTTGCATGCAGAGCGCTGGTTCTGTAGGCTACCTCAGATATATATATATCTTCCCTTTTATCTCTCCTTGTGATTTTTCCAATACCTACTGAACCTGTCCGTCTGCCGGGCATTGTTGAAACTGAAGATAGGGCCCAGGAGGCACCACAACAGAGGAATTACATTTTTAAAATAATGTGGACACAACTGCAGCGCTCCATTATCTGAAAAATCGAGAACGAGGTTCATCCCTCTGTGTTTTAACTTAGCATTGCACGCTTGTCATAATTTAACACCTCCTGTTCCATATCTTTTTTTTAATGTATTCCTCGTCTGAGGTGGACCTGCTGCCTTGGGTGAACAGGAGAATCGGTGTGAGATGTCCTAACATTGAAAGAGAGGGAAGGGAGCGGACATGAATAAGTCAGAGGGCACCGGCAGGCTCTTTTTGTCAGTGTAGTTGGAATCAAACTGAAACAGAGGAGGCAAAAATGGCACAGTAATACACGGAGCTGATGGGGAATAATGTTGGAGAAGAAAAAAGTCATCCATGAAATTGCTTGTTGCATCCTTTAAAACCCCTTGATTGATGGTGGCAATTTTAAAGCTTGGCAGTTTCCCAGCACTGTGGAAGTATTAGAAACAAGCACTCCAGGGTTCTCTTAAAGGAAAAATGCACACTAAAATTCTTTGCCCAAGTAAAATAACAGCTAATGGCAATATTCTGGGTCATTCTTAGGTTTTTTTGTGCTCTATTTCTCTTCTTCCTGTTGATAACCAGCCAGACATTACTAATGTCTACAGCAGTGGGGAACTTATTAGGACAAGCGCCACATAATTCTCTTGTCACAAACGCCATGATCAGAAAAACTGCTGTAACTGAATTTCTATCATATCTCTCATCACTTTGGCAAAAGCTCAGTAACCTATAACTATACCTACAGTTACTTTCCTTGTTACAACTTTACAAGCAGATTGTATTTTTTATTTGTTCAGTAAAATTAGTGGGGATTTCTGAATCTCCACATTATTGCATTTAGGACATTTTGTGCAAATCACACGGCTGTACAATAGTATATCCATCATGGAAGTTCTCTTTTGCTCTCAAAGCTATCACTGTGTCTGGATGAAATTTTTAATATACTTTTACTGAAATCAGGAGGTGCTGAGATTAATTTGTGCGGCTGACGTTAAATGCAGGAAGTTTTTTAGGTCTTTGTGCCAAATGTGAAATAGCTTCAATGCACCAATCAATGGTGGTGTTGCAGATTGTTGGACACAACATCCTCTGCTCTAAATAAAACAGCATGGTAGTTTTATTTTGAAGTGCATATAGTAGAAAATTGATCCACAGAACAGTTTGCTGGGTCCAGTGCTGCCTCACACCCGTTTTTTTTTTTTTGTTGTTGTTTTTTTGTGTTTTTTCCAAAATTGATTTAAAGAAAACACCAACAACAACAGCAAAAAAAGAAACAAAACATTTTTTCTTCGGCGGGGACAGAAATTCAAACCATATCCGTTGTGGAGGTTATGTAGGAATAAATATATACATTTTTTTAAAACGTATGGGGAACATACTGAAAGCACAAGTTGGAAAACATGGAATTATGTAGGTACAATTCAGTCGATAGTTGTTGAAGTTGCTCCTCTTTTTGTGGTCTGTTGGGAAGCTGCATGTGCTACGATGTGATATCAAGGACGGATCCCGTCTACTTCTGATCGGCTGCTGATTTCCACATTCACCTCTTCAGCGAACAACACAGAAAGCATACCAGCCAGATTCACCTCAGAGTTACTGTCTATACTTGCTCTCTTGCACATTGTTTAAAAAAAACCCAACAACAACAGCAAATGAATATTTAAAGGTTAGCCTTTTTTTTTTTTTTCCTCTCATGGCCCAGCAGAGTACACATTTCCCCATGTTGAAAATGGAGATATGGTGTCGGGCCAAAGTTTTCCTGTTTAGTCAACAGTGACTGGTTATCACATAATAAGCTTAATTCTCACGTAGGTCATAATCTCAAACCAATAAACTGTGCTGTTTTGATAACTGAATTCATTAATTACCATATGAAAGACAGCTGGAGAATAAATAATTGGACGGTTTTCACATTTGAAACTGGAATTGTAAAAGGCTACAATAACAAATGGCTTCTTTTTTTCTTATAGTTCTTTAAGACGTGAAGATTGAGTTTAATTTACCACTCCTCCACAGTCGCCCAGCTCAGTTTCTTTTGAGATGACAAATAGCTTCTGAAGACAATTTCTTGGAGTAATTCTTTTTATTATTATTATTATTATTATTATTACTATTATTCTCAAGGGAGCAACGATGACAAGAAAAGACCTCACTTTATAATTTAAATCATTGTATAAAGTCATCCAAGTGTTGGATGGAAAGAAAGTAAAAATTATCTATAATCTAAATCCCTGACATTACTGTAAAGGATTCATGTTCCAATAGTCTCAATACATTGTGAAATGCAAACATAGAAGGATTAAAGAAATGATCAGAAACAGGAAAATTAGTGATCAAGGAGATTTATATGTCAAACCTTCATGTAATGACAGAGTTTGATGTATTAGCGTAGTTGACGATGTCACACGTTACATGTTGCACAGGACCAAGATGAGCGAGAACATCTAAAAACTCAAAAGCCTTTGACTCGACAGCAGTATTAACACAAAAGCAAGAATTGGAAAGAGAAGTTCTTGTAAAACCAGAGAACTCAGAGAGTAGTTGTTCCCAGAGGGGGTTGATGGATAGTCAGGTGGTTGTGTAAAATCTGCAAACGACATCTGGAACAAGCAAAAAAAAATTATTTATTTTTAAATCTTGTCTACAGCAGAGAAAACCAGATATCTCCTCTGCACCGTACACAAATATTCTAATGATATAGTCAAGCCAACACATACTGTAAAATCATTACAACAGCAACAACAACTCATGCGAGAGCCAAGTCTTGTGTTCAGTGTTTCACAAGTTCAGGTTCTGAATGAGCAAGAAATGGTTGAGTAGAGGCAGTGGAACAGTGGAATTTCAAAGGGCTAATAATGACAGGAAATCAAAGAAATGTTGCTGCCCACCATCATCCAAGTGTGAGATTCAGTTTGCACAAAAGGAGATCTGATTTATTATGAGGCAGCTGCAGCAGGTTCGTGGATTTGCTGTTAGTTAGCCCTGATTGCTGACATGCTGGTCCATATAGATTGAAAATAATATCTCTATTTTTTTTTGTTTAATGCCCGTGACTTTTGTCAGGTCAGAACAGAGGAGTATCCAACTATACCGACCACTGAGAATCTCATCATCTTGTGCAGCTCTAGATGCTCTTGGAGAATTAGCTCTGTAGAAGCTATTGACCCACAATCTACTGAACATAGATCTAATAATAGAAGCTCATCCCAAGTACTGTATTATTCCACTTCTCTACATCAGTACCGTGGGCTCCGCACTTTCTTTGTCATTTTCTTCAATTTCTGTTAGCCATCCTCTGTGAGCCACAATGCAGAAACAAAGCCATGCTTTCCAATGCCAATATGACTTTATTTGGAAAAAGGTATCTTTTAAAATTTTTTTACCTTAAAGAATTACTTCTCTGTTTGCGAAGGAGTTGGCAGAGGTGGCACTGATTTCAGAATTACAGGATTCCTATTCCTATGTAATCAGAACATTTAGGGAATTTTAGGACATTTTAGGAAATGTCTCTTTAAAAACTGTTGTTTTCAATATAAAACAATCTGGGTATGTTTTTTTTCTACTTGTATTGCAGCAAGTTTTTATTTTGTCCCCGTGCTGCGTTTGAATTTTTCATCACCGGGTCTTCATGTTTGGAGTGATATCATGCCAATGTGCTTCCGATTGCGGTCCCGTCGCATTGTTTTCCGTCTCAGTATGAGCCAAAAGTGAAGCTACGAGGAAACTGAGAACAATTTTGCGAGTTTGAATATTTCATGGCAGTTCATAGACAGAATCAACGTCTCCACTCCAAATAACTTGTCACTGTGTCTGTGTCCCGTTATGCTCTAATGTGCTCATAATCACAAATTCATGACAAATCCAAATCCATGGTTGGATCTCTTCTGCAGGTCATGATGAGACATACCCTGCATTATGAATTCATGCTCATACCAGTCACCCAAATAATTACACAATTCTAAATTGAAAACACAATGCCATCATTATGCTAATGTGACATAATTTAGCTGAACTGTGTTGAAATCGCGATTCGGCACTACAGAGTTGAAATGTGTGTGACACCGCTTTACAAGATTAGCAAACCCTTTCACATGTGGAACTCATACAGTGAGAAAACAGTGGAACAGATCTCAGTAGAACAAGAAGGAATTGCATATTTATGAGAAACAATCCAATTATTACATGAAACCTTTTCCCCCGGTGAGTAAAACTTGCGCACAAATTAGATCCTGAGCTGGCAGAACATCTGAACGGCACCTCCTTTAACATTATGCTAAAATCACCGGTATTAAATTTTGAAAGGCAAGACTTACTCATCTGTTTTTTGCCTCCCCAGACAAGAGATCATCTGAGTAGACACGGCAAAAAGGTCGTCATCATGTGTATTCTTACCATGTCGACTGTGTAGAAGTGTCGTTTTGAGGATTAAGGGTCAGTCATTGCATATGTTCTCTGCCTTTAGGCATATGTCCTCAACTTTACCTGAACTCCCTATTTTTTTCCCATTCCTTACCGAGGTGATTGGCCCATCCTGCCGCCTGAATTTTCACTTGATTATATTTGATCTTATTTACCCAGAAAGCTGCGTTGTGTGAATCGTACAGATGAGATGAGCTGGACTGTGAGTATGTTCCGTGAGGGGGGGTCAGGGGAGAGGACAGAGATGAAGGTCGACTCACCCCAGCTGCGTGCCAGCTGTCACAAGTGGACTGACAGGAGAATCACCTGAAACCTGAATTGATTTCTTTTGAGTGAGTGAGAGAAACGAAATTTCGGATATCTGTTGACCTCCCTTGATGCAGTGTGTCAGCAGCAGCCAAAGATGAAGTGACAGAAAGACATTGCGGACGGATAGCGAATGTCGTTTTAGGAAATGACAAACGGTGTCTTTTGAAAAGTGCCACTGGCCGGCTCCCGTTACAGATGCTCCTGTCACCTCCGGCTGAATGTAAATTTATGGTGTTCCCATTCCACTAATGAAGACATAACAGTATTTGTACTGTGATAATATCCCCCTGTGTAAAAACATTTAGTTTTTTTTTCCTCACTACATCTCACTAAAACAGCACATATTATATATGAAAAGTGAAATGTATGCTAATGTGTAGCATACATTTCACTTTTCATATATAATATCCCTCGTAGTAGCAAAAAAGCCGTATGTGTTCTGCTGCACCTTCCTCCACACAGCTGCTGCGGCTGGCTTGATGATTTATTAACTTGAGGTATTTGATGAGGGTCTCCTACGGAAAGCCACTCGATAGAGTCCCCTAGCGATGGAAACAATTTCAAGCCAACTTCACAGATAATTACGCACTTTTGCCGGCAGACTTGATTTTGAAATAAACCGAGCTCCGAGCGAACACACTTATATCTCGCCGAACTGGAAATGCTCCAAGGCGATGGTGAAATGAAGGGGGGAGGGAAACCTTGTCTAACTTGGTTATATGTTCGGGGGTTTTTTTTGTTTGTTTGTTTGTACGTAGTTTGAAAGTTGTCTAACATACAGCTGACACAGCTCTTAAACTCGTCTTAGAAGTGTTCTGACAGTAAATAAATTATGACTAAGATACATCTTTCCACCAACACCATATTTGTGATAGCAGTAAATATCTACTCCATGCTGTTATGCCTGTCTCTTTTCATTAGCTTTTACATATTATCTCAGTTTTTGGTGGAGTTCTTCATGAATCCTTGGGAATAGTAATCATTTCATAAATACCTTAATCTATGGAAGTGATTTGTTTGAATTTTCATCACAATTATTGCATGTTTCTGTAACTTTAACATCAGAAAATAAAGATCCCTTTTTTTTTTTTTTTTTTTTAATGTGGAAGGTCTTAAAATAGGTCAGATAAAATATCCTGCCCAGCATTTTACAATTTAATGACCCCTGAGGATATAGAATGAAAATGTTAAAGTCTGCTTCTCAAGCTTGCAATAAATTTCCATTTCAGACCCATTCAACTGATTTTCAGGTTTCTCTGTTTAAGGACCCCTTTCTCACGTTTCTCTGCACAATATGCTGAGACTTGCTCGGGAGTTGCTGACAGCGTCGCCATATGTTCCTCAACATACCAGCTTTTACATCTCAGACAGGGATAAGGAACCTTATGTTGGACTGTATATGTGCAGATAGGACTAAGTAGACGGAAACATATGGGCGCATTCCCTCTGAAAGCAGCACTTATATACTTAAGCTATTTGCAACTAAGGTGCAACTGGCAGGTGATTATTTTATTTCAAAGTACAGTTTGGTATGTGCACGTGCTATTACCTGCTTCGCATGTGCATGTGATTTGTCTTGCATGTGGTAAGGATTTTATGATAAATGAAGTTTGAATTTGCACCAAAAAAATGGAATGAAATGGAATATACAGGCCCCACTGGTTTCAGATCCATGAGGACAATTTATTGTTGGTTGGTCATTTAACATCATTAAATCGTTTTGGATATCAGGCAGTTAATGTATCATTCACGTCGTGCTTCTGTGGGGAGGAAATTTCATTTTCAGCAAAACTACTGTTTGCTCCTTTTACAGCAAAATGCTTTCACATTGGTTCCACTGTAAAAGTCTTTTTTAAGTTAATATATATCTATACATACATATATAGATGTATATTCATTTGAATTTCTGTATGGTTTTAGATATGTAATTGTGGGTGTAGGGATGGATAATGTACAGTATATGAACCGCCTGCTGTACAGGGGGGAAAAAATCCATTTCCTTTCTTCTAATTATTCCTTTATGTCTTTAATTTCATTAAGTGATCCTTTCTGAGGGAAAAAAAATTAGAAGAAATCTGTCAGAGTTAATTAAAAGATAAGGTGAACAGCACAGTCTACTTTTGCCCAGCTACATTGAGACATTTAGCTTCTACACTGCGAGCATAATATCCTCTCAACATGCGCGCGCACACACACTTATAACACACTCTAAAAGCATGGCGGAGGTGCTCTCCCACCTGCCAGCAGACCCCTCACAGACATGTGCGCTGAAGGGAGATGTTGCTGTCCCGTGGTGTCGGACTGGTGAGATATGAAATGTGACGGGAGCACAATGGTTGTCAACATGAATGACTCATAAACAAGCCAAACATTAGGACAGCACACACTTTGGTGTTCATTTTTGCTGAGATTGAACACCATCTCAAAAACCACTTCTCACTTCCTGGTGTTTTTTTTTTTGTTTTTTTTTTTTACGTTGGTGGGGGAAAAGGGGGAAAAAGAAAAGAAGAAAATGTTTGCTTCAGTGAACCATTACACGTTTGGATCATTTTGACTTGGTGTGTTTTTGTCTTCTTCTTGATGGTTTGACCTTAAAGCACATTATGAACAACCTACCGTCTCCTCTCTGTGAAAAATGTTAAAATAGAAGCATTATTTATTTATCATTTGATACATTTTCAAGGTCAGTACTGTTATCTCACAGTTAAAATGATTTTTTTCTAAACATTATTAAACGAGCTTTATTTACTGACTTGAAGAATTTCAGGTATTTTTGTTCAGGAAAGGGGATAAAAATAAAAAAAAGCACAACACTGTTTAGTGGTCCTAATAATTTCAGAAAAACACTTGGTCTGCAGAGGCTGTTTTGCATTGTTTTAGCTAGTAAAACAAGTATCTCTATGGCTGTTAAGTGAGCACAGATGGGGAGTTTTACAGGAGAAACTGACACCCTGAGTATTGCTGCGGCTACTCCACCCTCCAGCTGCAAGGATGAGAAGCATTAAAAAAAAACCCAGCAGATTAGAGGAGAATGGTGGATCAACTTCATCAGTTAATTAAACTCTATTGCAGCTTGATGAACAATTAATCAAGGCAGCGTGTAGAGGGTCAGCTCTTTGGGTGCGGTATATGTACCTCGTACAGTATGTTCCCAAAGGGGGCAGCCCTGCGGGGAGCAGCCCGAAAACTGCACAGGGTGTAATGGGCTGGGTTTATGTAAGCGGCTATCAATCACTGTGTGACATAAGCCTGCACCCCATTAGAGTGCCAGGATCAGGCTCCTCTTCGGGCCGAACCCAATGAAAAGCTGCTTGTCCTAGTAGATTGAATTTCAGGAGATGCCGAAAAGCATTGGATTATTATTCAGAGGAAAATATTATTGATGTTTAAAGCAGACGCTAGTGCCTTCTTCAAAGGCGGACGCAATAAGTTAATCACGTTAATATGGGGGAAAACATAGGCTCTATGCGTGTCAAATATTCAACTTTGAATATTCTCAGTCTTAAGATTTAGGCCTTATCCTTCATCTGACATCTGACTCCCTAAATCTGATGGTTTAGTTTTTATCCTTTGTCTGTTACCCTCTTTCATCTACCTCTTCATCTCTTTCAACATTGTGAAGTCGGCTTTTTTTTATGCTATGGAAATTCGAGTTGGCAGTTTGTGACTAAATGCCGTAAATTTATTAACGAGGCCATGGGGAACATTAAAAGTCAATTGAAGGAGACTATTAAAAGCAGGATTTTAATTGGGTTGGTCCCTCCACTAAAGCTTTTTTTTTTTTTTCCCTCTGTGTCTCTTTTTTTTTTTTCACTAGCGAAGATACTAAAAAAGTTCTCAGTTAATGTGTTTGGCGTGTGTTAGTCCTTGAAAGAAAGTTCATTATATATCATGTTAAGTTGACTTAATATTCAGGTATTTGACCTGTAGAGCACTGTGTGAAAATAAGCCGTGCTGTGAGGTCTGACGTTGCTAAATGTTCATTTTGTCTGCTGCCGCTCACTGAGGCGCTGCTGTCTCTGCGACTCTTCCTGAGGTGTTTCAAGAGGGCCGGCTCACAATCAACGCAAGGTTTTACTACAGCAGCATCTACAGATCAACCTTAAACCCGTTCGGATCTGAAAACCTGACACTCGCTGTAGCCGTCCACTTTTCAGCTTTTTGTTGATGAGTGTTTGTGCCTCAGGCGGTAGGTGAATTGTGTTAGTGCTGTTGCTTTAATGCATCATCTTATATAATCTGTTGAAACTGCATTACAAAGCATACAATTGTCCTAGTTTTGGTAACATGGTGTGACACATTACAAATGGTTTTAATTGCACTTTAGCTTCTGGCTCTTGAAACAGACTCAACTCATTCTGCAGTTTGGCTTTCTCTATCTCTCTCTCTTTCTCCCTTTCTCTCTCTGTCTTTGCCTGTGTGGTGGGGGGTGGGGGGGCTTGAAAATGAGTACATTTGTACATATGTGAGAGGAAGCGAGAGGGGCAGAGAGAGATGGAGATGCAATGTACTATTTGCTGTGCTGACTGGATAATGACATGCAGACTGCTGCGCTGCTACAGGAGGTTGAGCCTCTAACCAGATGCTCATTTCACTGCAGCTCATAAGTAAAGAAAGAAAGAAAGAAAGAGAGAGAGTGTGAGGATGAGAGAGAGAGAGACAGAGGCAGAAGCTGCGCCAACATGCCCACTCATTATAGCTGGATTAAGCATTACCATTCAAGAACTGCGATCATGTACTGTTAAAAGAAGCTTATTACTGTAGATATGCATCACGTGGGTGTAAGGACAGCGAGGCTAAGCTGGTTTCATATTTCCTGTGAGAGCTCTTTATGTCTCCATGTTTATGTTTTTACTAATGACGTCAGTCCACGCTGAAAGTTTAAGTCTGACACAAACTCATCATATTCTCTGGGTGGCACTGCAGTGTGTGAATGGCTGAACCAAAGAGAAACTGTTTATTGCCCTTTAAAAGACCAGACAGCAGAAATATACAGATGGCCATGGCAGTTACCGAATTTCCCTGTGGGATTAATAAACTATTTCTGATTCTGCTTCTCATAACACTCGAGCTTGTGGGATACATTTCATCATTAACTATATAAATTATGTGACTGGTGCTGTAAAAACAGTAAAGGACAGATTTCGTGAATTTGCGTTTACTCCTCTTGTGCTTATCTTAAGCTTATAAGAGGAGCACAGGTATTTGCAGAGGAAATATCATGTTAAAGAGCAGCAAGAACAACACATTCATTCATTCATTCATTCATCTATCTTGTACTGCTTATCCGTTTTCCGGGTCGCAGGGGGAGCTGGAGCCAATTCCAGCTCACATTGGGCGAGGGGCGGGGTACACCCTGGACAGGGCCAACAGACAGAGACAGACAACCACTCATACTCATGGGCAACAGCATATTTAGTATTCATCCATACAGTCATCTGCCTCTTGGTCAACCCAGTAGGTCAGGCAGTTTAGCAAATAAAAGCATGTAATTAGAGACAAGTGCATGGCCTACGGACATGAAAATAGTAGTTGCAATAAGAAATATTGCTCAGGGAGAAAGTATTCTACAATAAGTGTTCCTCTAGGGGATGACAGATGTAAACATCATGGGACAGCAAAACTATATGGAGAAAAATCATTCTATTTGGTCTTTATTGAAATAAAAACTGGCCAATCTGGTGCTTTTTTTGATGTAAATCACATTAAAAAACTTGTTGTTTTATAAAAGCAGAACAAGTACCTATTACAGTAAGTTTAGGATGTGGTGGATGTCAGTGCCAAGTGGCCGGGACCTGGCTTTATGATGGTAAGATCCTTTTAGGTTTATAATGGGCTCCGGGCCAAAATGCAACAGCCATTTGTTTCTTTCATTAAGCTGGAGGGCCACGATGACAAAGTACCATCCATCTAATGCAGAGTAAATGTTGTCTAAGTTTGTATAATTCAATCCTGTTTTTATCCATTATATCATCAATGCTATGTTCTTTTACTGTAAATTTAAATGAATATTTAAGCTACACAATGTCTCTAAGGTAGATGTGCCACTCAGCTCCTCACTTGAGTAACCTTATAAAGGAAGTAAGCGTGTTTAGGGACTGTAGAGAAATTATCAGGGTGGAAAAAGGTGGTTGTGTTCCCTGCAGGGAATGTCTACAAATGTTGTTTATGTTTGAATAGAATAGAATATAATAAATCATGTATTCTTTTTGCTAAATTCTCCAGTGATGTGTTGTTTTCTTCCTACTAAGCTGCAGAATAAACAGTCTCTCAGCACCAAAGCTTTTCTAAACACAAATGTCCGTTGCCTCTAAAATGCTTTTCCTTTTCTCTGCTCTTGTCTTTCCAGGAAAAAGGAAACATTGCTGTTGTATTTAATGTCGGAACGGATGACATTAACATTGAGGAGACGTCAAAGTTTGTAAATGACGGAAAGTACCATATAGTGAAGTTTACGAGGAGTGGCGGTAATGCCACTTTGCAGGTGGATGACCTGCCAGTCATTGAGCGCTACCCCACAGGTGAGTCACCCACCCTGTCTCTAATTACATCTGCTGCTGCTTAAAGGCCATAAAATGACAAGAGATTATCAAGCCGACTATTAAAGCCTTATCTGTCAGGATGTCTTTATGTTGACTTAGCATGTGCTCTAATTGCTTCTCATGTTCCTGTTTCCACAGGTCGTTAAGAATAATACCAGTGGTGTTGAGTTTTTTTCCCACAATTCCAGTATTTGTCGTTACTTTACATTAATCAGTGCTTTTAAACAACCAGTGTGCATGCAAATAGGACGCATTTAACAAGTGTCAGGATTGAAAATAGCAAGTGTATTAAAGAGCAACCACCCACCCTGTCTACACCTGCGATATATTCCCTATATACATTAGTAATCCACCCACAGTGTATGTTCACAGTAAGTCGAATCAATAGGCTATTTACAGACAAATTACCACTTTTATTGTGGCAAGTAATTGTGTGCCAGTCGGGTATTTATTTCTATGCCAATACAGTAGATTGAATTAAGACGGGCAGACAGGCAGGCAGGCAGAAAAACCTGTAATAACATAGTTAAATGAAATAAAAGCCTGAATTAATCTGCTCTTTAAACAGAATTACCTTGCGGACGCTCATATATAATATATAGCATTAGATGTGAGGATACAGTATCATGTTTAACACCACCAGCTCACTTTTATATTTATCATTTCCATAGGGTGCACTGCGGTAACTCTTGGGCAACAATTAAGCTGTATTCATTTATTTTTTTGCCTTCAGTATCAGCACTATTAATTTAATTTGTGCAACTCTTTTCCAAAACACACATTACAAAATTTTATAAGATGGATTCACTAATTGCTGAGTGTGTAATGAGTATTTAGTGATTGTAAAAACACAATATATTCAATAACTACAACCTTATATGACCTGAACACGTGTACAAGCATGTGCAGTTGCAGCTCATAAGTTTGTCTGTGGAAGCTGAGCTTCATTAATGGGAAAATGCAAACTCTGTGTCGTTTGCTGGGGAAAATATGAAGTAATCTTTAGTTGCCAATGGAAAACAACTCAGCAGCACTGATATGTTTCTGTGGAATGTCAAGATGTTAGTACTGTAGTATGATGGCTCCCATAGAGAATGTAAATGCCACTGTTTGTGTTTGGTTGAAATTGTTAACTTTTTTTTTTTTTAATAGCTTGAACGGCTTTGACAAAAGTTACAAAAGATTAAAGGAAGAAGAATGTGTTGGGTTCAAAGCGGAAACAGCGAAACGACTGCAAGAACAAGTCCATGAGATTAAAAGCCTCCACTCCAACTCAAAAACATTTGTTACACTCGTGAACGTGCACCAAATGATTGGGCAATGTGACAAACTAAGACAAATCCAACCTGTCTTCATCCTCTCCTTCCCCCTTTCTACATAATGTTTGCTGACCTTTTTAGCTGTGACCAGTGCATTCATCCAAATGAAAGAGGGTTTTATGAGTGGGACTCATTCCTCGTTGCTTGCCTCAGGTCGAAAAGGGAAGCTAATGGCTTTTGACATATGGTGGACATGGCAGAATGCACAGCCGGGTTAAATGCCTGGATGCTAGCATCTCAATCTTCAAGCAGCAAATACCCCTCAGTCCCTAAAACACCTATGATACATACAGATGTGCTGGTGCTGTCAGTGAATTTTTTATTTTTATTTTATTTATTTATTTATATTTTTATTTATTTTATTTATTTATTTGTCTTTCAGACAAATCAGAATATATGATTAATAAGTGCTGAATTGTAAGCATGGAAAACGTGACCAACCTCATCCCCACCAATCATGCGTCAGTCCAGCTGCCTTATTAGGCATGTTGCGAACTAATTACATCCAATCACAATCACATGGCGGCTCCTCCCCTACCCCCCCCTCCCTGCACATAAAGCCATTATTCTCCCAGCTCGCCTGTAGTTTGATTAGTATCCATGTATGCCTCTAATGCACTCATAACGGCAGCCCTCAGCCACTCTTAGGCCACTCACAGATCAACAGTGATTATAATAAGAGTAGACAGCAAAGATAAAAATGATGGCCGGAGAGTGAGGAAGACAGAGAGGAGGAGATTATATGGGAGGGAGCAATCATTCTCAAAGCAAGGAAATAATTGCTTCACTAGGGCCTATACTGCTGCCCTCGTAATCTCATTAAAAAGTCTCGTACTGCATACTTATGGGCCATTAAAAGTCTTTAACGCGGTTATTAGAATCTAAAATGCAGAACACAGAAGCAGACCCATAACGAGCCTTCTACTTGTTGTAGTTGTAGTCCTCTATCCTTTATTCTCACCCTGCTTTCATTCTGCACCGCACACAAAAGGCTGGGCACCGTCAAAAAAAATCATCCCCTTCTCCTGAGTCTTGGCCATGGAAGTAATACCATTACAATGGTGCTGCCAGGCCCGCAGGGTACAGTGCAGTATCCTATCGGAGCACCCAATGAACATGCGCCGCACACAAAGATAATGGAGAGGTCCCTGGCCTTATTCTTCTGCTGTTATCAGAGCATGGTGCACTTACGGAGCTCTCTGTCTCTCACTCCACTCCCTTCAGCTCTCACTTCTCTCTTTTTCTGTCCTTTTTTTCCCTTTATCTGTCCAAACCTGCCCCCTCTGTCGAGCTCCCCGTCCATCCCTCTGTCCTGTTTTCCCACCTTGTGGTGTTCAGTCTGATTTGTTGGATACAAGAAGGGTTAGCTTTATCCATCAAAGCTCCATCCTGCTTCCTTTGGTTTCTGCTCTGTTTTATCCATGAGCCTCTTCAGCCCTTTGCACAAGCAATCATTATTATAAAAATGGTGAGAGGACTGCCACAGCCAGAGTGGGGGGGGGGTCAGAATAATAAAAATGATAGGGAGATTTGTGTATGTTCCTCCTTTTTAATTCTCCCGGCTCCATGAACAGAGAAAGCATTTGCATATTTGTTCATTTAATGCGGTGAGTGTACTAGGACTTGTAATGAGATAAAGCCCCCACCTTATCTGACCACTTTATTAACAAATAAATAAATAAATAAATAAAAAGGAAAGAAAACAAATGAGTGAGGGCAAAGCGAGTCGGCTGGGATGGCTCAGCTGAATCGCTGCTGTCTGGCAGAGCAGATAAGACAGGCTGTCCCATACCAAACCAAATCACTACTCGGCAGCAGTCACAGTCTCCGCTTACAGGCAGGATGAATGGGCTCTGCTGCTGCATCGAAGCCCAGGGGATAGCATTGTTTAACACTCCAATGTCCCACAGTTGCGATCAATACGTGATCAGACCTTGATTATATCCACACTTAATTAATCTCAGTACAACCATAGACTGACTCTGCCACAAGGTGCAGACTTGAACAGATAAAGAGCTACTGGCTTTGAAAACGGAGCACATGAGTAGAGGATTTTGGCACAATGGCACGATGTGTGTGAAGATAAGTGTGTGTGTGTGTGTGTGTGGTAACTATTTGTGTGCATCTACCTGCCTGACACTCTGAAGCATCCTTTTCAGTTTTCTTGTCCTCTTCTTCCACAAATTGGTGTTCTTGTTACAAAATAAAGAGCGAACACAAAAGTTGTAATTTTAACAGAGAAATACAAGACGTCCACGTATTGCATGTTTTGTAGCATGTGTATATACTGTGACTGTCAAAGAGCCAAGCAAGCGAGCAAAGCACACAAAATTAATAATAATACTAATAATGTATGTATATTAAAAGGCTCTCGCTCTCCTCCAGTTCTAAATGTCCTCCTAAGCTAACTGTTCTCCCGAGCCCAGTTTGACTCTGACCTCTTCTCAGATGGCGACATAACTAACACTCCATGACTGTCAAATAGAGGTGACAGGAATGAACAAAGCCCAAAAAGGGTCCATGACAATGGCACTCAGCACCATTCATTCATTAATTTAAAACTTTCAGAATATGTCCAAGTTCAACTGCCTGTGCACTTGCGTGTTTGCTTAGTCATTTGTTTGTGCGTAATTCTTTCTATCGTGCACAGCTCTGAAGCTAGTTGGGTGGTGCAGAGCTCCAGTTAGCCCTTCATGGGGAAAACACAGCGCGTGTTCATCATCAGGCTGTATTCGGACATGACATAAGCCAAAAAGCACCTGGAGGCCACTCCGTTTTGTATTCAGCTTACCGGATTTTCTAACTGCTGCATAATTTTAATATGTTGCTCAGTCATTTTTAGTTACAACACTGTCCAACCACAGTCTTAGTCTTTGTGATATTATGTATTTTTCTTATTGTCAACAAATCACATGAAAAGGACCCAACCCAACAAGTGACTGATCCTACTGCAGGTATTGTCCCTGTAACCAAAGCCTGATCTGGCTGATTCCTCTGTGCTTGTGTGTCCATTGTTATGGAAAACAGATAAATGAGCCACTCTGTTACACAGACTCACATTCAATATACTGAACGTACACTCTTGAGTTCATTTTCAATCACACCTGCACCATGCTGCCTTCAAAACCTCTCCAGAGGACCATAAGTGTATCAATCCGCAGCTGAAAATAGGTCCAAGAATGATGCGCTATTTGCTCCAGTTTCGGTTGATGTAATTTTAAGACTTCAGTTTTTGTGTGAAATTATTTTGCATATCCTAAAAATTAAAAAAATTTCCCACTGAGGAAATAATAAGTTATTATTTTATCTCTCTTATCTTAAATGAAAGTAGTTATGACCCACTGTTAAAAATAATGTTTTTATATAGTCGAAGGGGGTCTAAGTTATTGTTTTTTGGTTTTAAAAAAAATATATATTGACAGTTTCAAATATGCAGAACCCCGCCAGTCCTGTTCTTTAGTCTCTGTACATAATCAATAACATATACATATGAGTATGCTTGATTGTGTAAATAGTGGAGGAAAAAGAATAGAAATCTGAAAAATAAACTAGATCCATGTCCGTTGCAGCTAATTCAGTTTCCTCAGGCTACTGTTTCAATTTTAATGACTGGACGTTATTTCAGAAGTGTGGCTTACTTAAAAACATTTGGAGATTCATATCAAATGATATACACTCTGTGGCTTTTGTTGTAATGCAGAATGTATCTCTCTGCATCACTGTTGGTGGAGAAATGTTTCACTAAATCACCTTCACAAGCCTTTGTGCTCCAAGTTGGCACAATCAACTGCAGCCAAATTCCATGAGCTGTACAGACAAGCCTTAAACCCCCCTTTCTGTGCAGCTGATCCTCTACAGTAATTCAAGCTGATGCGATTAAAAAATGTCTTTTTATGCGTCTTTTTACCTCCAAGACCTTTCATCAGAGTAACTGTGCATCTATTACAAGGTTACCTCCTTTCTTCCATGTCGGCAAGATCCTTTCCTCTTGGAACCTATTCTCCGCTGAATCGTTGTTAGCTACCTGATCTTTTATCTGCCAGAAGTGAATTAATATACTTGATGAGACAAACATTGTCAATCTGCCGGAAGAAAGGATTGGACTGAAATCAATTTCAGCAGACAATACTGGGTGGGTGGGGGGGGGGCTCAGAGACAGTGCTACTTTGCTGAAAGTCCTCTGTTCCGGAGAGGTTATTGGCCTCGACAAAGGGGTGATGCAGAGTTTGCCCTCATTAATGCCAAACTGCCCCTCCAATACTGGAGTTGAGGTTTTTTCTGAAGCTACTCTTTCTCTCTCCTGACCCACATTTGGTTATTCTCTGAAATCTTGCCTGGAACTGCCTTTTCATTGACCCTCACATCAAAAATTGCGCGAGTTGAGAAAGTCAAACTCATGACTTTTCCTCCTTTATGACTAGTAACTTTTGTCAAAGCCGCTTGATTCAATTTTCTACAGCGAATGTATTCTGATGGTGTTTTCTGACTAGATGCTCTGAATGTATACTGTTCTAACTGTTGTGTTGCAATTAGCCTATTCGGTCATGCCAATTAGGCTATTTATAAATGGGGTTGGAATTTGTACTATGTTAAAGTTAAATTGTCCTTTAAACCACAAAAGGTTGATTCAACAATAAATTTAAATCATGTTCTTTTTGAAAATGTATATAACTAATTTAAAAGCCAGTTAAAAAGCTACAGAGGGTCCAGACAAAGTGGATGGAAATATTTGGGTAACGATTTTGTACTGAGAATGTATAAGGTTGTGATTTGGGTTGGTTTATAACATAGTTCTATTAACGTAGATGAAACATGATGCGTGGTAGTTCACTTATTTTCAATTAACATAGGCCTAATTTGTTGGCTAAAATAAATTAAAATGAGTGGAGTATGGTCAAATAATTGCTTTCGTAAATATTGTTTTTTTAAATATACAAAACGTTTTAAATAGAAAAACCCTGTGCAGTTGTATAGCTCCAGCTTTAAGTATGGACATTTAACCTTTGACCTTACAGATTGTAACCAATGAAATGTCTCTTTAAACTTTAAAGGCAACAATGATAACGAACGCCTGGCGATTGCTAGACAGCGAATCCCATACCGACTTGGTCGAGTAGTTGACGAATGGCTACTCGACAAAGGTAAAATCATTGATTAAAATTTCAGATAAAATAATTTGATCATAACCAAGTTGTAGCACTATTTTGTAAATAATAAACCTAAAAAAATAAATGTTCAGTTAAACTTTAAAAACAAAATGATTTGAACAGTTAAATTTAGTTTGTAGTGTGTCATACTTTTCATAATAATGCATTTATTTGATAGATGTCAGCTGTTTTAATACGTGTTTATTGTCAACTTAAGGTTAAAGGGACTGTAAATATGAATTTAATCCACTTACTGAAGTAATATCAGCATTGTTAAAATGTCTATAAATTACTGTAGTATTTTTGCTGTAAACATCTAAAAGATAAATTTAAAAGTTCCAGTTTAGTGATTCATCAGTTGCTGAGTGTTTTTTGAAACACTTTTGAAACCTATACAGTGTTTATACTGTACAGTACAGCACTTAGTGCCATTTGATCTATTCTGATTAAACTGCTAGAAATGATAAATAGACTGCAATATGAATTGGCATCACAATTTTGAGTCCCTTTAACAGACATTGTAAATATGTATAGGGCATTAGATCAAGGAACTGTAATATAAAACAAATTGAGTGCATGCTTTGTTTTTTATAGTTCAATAACTAATTCATATTTTTCACTTAAAATGTGAAATGAGCCCTATCATTTTTATGTTTGTTTGTTTCTTTCATAATTTTTTTTTCATGTGCCCAACCATATCCATTCTAAATTTATATTTTTCTTGTTTGCTTTTGCTAAATGGATGAACAGTCGCACATTTCCTGAAGTGTGTCCTGCTTCCTGTGAGATTGTACACAAAAAAAGTCCAACTCTCATTGCCTGCAGTGATTTTATAAGCTTTATTATTATTGCTATTATTTTTATTATTATTATTCCATGCTTGCTGCGTTTCCAGTTTTTAAATTGTAAAAATCTGAAGGAAAAAAAATCAAGATAACATAAGCAAAGCATAATGAAATATATGCTTTTTGCTTTATTAGACAGATGATTTATATATCTATCTTATTTTCCAGGCAATTTCCTGCAAACAAATTGCCCATTTATATCACTTTCAAGATTATGTTATCTTTTGATGTGTAGTCAAATCTATTGCATTTCCATAACATCACTACTTTCTGATTAATGTTTTTTTCTTGCTGTTTTAGATTAGACTGTCACTTTAGCAAAGCATTGATTTTTTTTTTTCCAAATCATGTGTTTTTATTTAATGTTTTTTTTTTTTCCTTTCCTTTTTGTAGGCATATCATCATTATAATCACAATAAATTACCAGGGTTTGTCTCTCCAACCCGTAATTTATTGTTCTCATTAACCACGGGGCAAATAATCTGCCTTTGTATCTTTTTTTTTGTGTTGTTTTGTTTTATTTTTTGTTCCTGTTCAGAAAAAGTGGCTGAGCCCACAGTTCAACATTCTTGTATATATGTAACGTTGTTTTCCCACAGGACGGCAGCTTACAATCTTCAACAGCCAAACTACTATACAGATCGGGGGCTCGGAGCGAGAAAGAAGTCGATCCTTTCAGGGCCAGCTTTCGGGCCTGTACTATAATGGTTTGAAGGTTTTCAACATGGCCGCGGAGGGAGATCCCAACATAAAGATCCAAGGCAGCGTGCGGCTCGTGGGGGAGTCTCCCTCCTCGATCACACCGCAGTCGAGCACCACAGCCAACCGCTCGGAGACGTCCACGTCCATAATGGAGATCACCACCACCACGGCGTCCAGCAGGCGAGTCAAGCAGACTACACCGCGAGAGCCTCAGCAGGTGAGACTGCCTTTAAATAAACCTGGTGCAAGTGACTTTCAATCATATCATCATTGTTCCCACTTGATCCCTTTTGAAATTGATACACTGCATAGCAGGAAGGTAAGCACATCTGCGATTAGCATCATGCATTTCATCATTACACTCCTATATGGGAAATATATGTCTTACTTTATTGTGTCAGGTCTTTCTTCTCCTTGAATCCTGTGACCTAAAAACCAAAGGAAAATAAGTCCATTGTTCCACCTTTGGGAGCAGCAGCACAGGCGCGCTGTTGAGCATGTCTCCCTGTGCAATCAGATGTGGCACGGTGTGGTTTGTGTGTGTGTGTGTGTGTGTGTGTGTGTGTTGGAGTGATAACCATCATATAGAGGTCCTCCATCATCTTTATCTGTCCTGCATGAGCAGTGCAGCATCTGCAGGAGCATATTACTTCTTAGACGTCACAATGTGTGGCTGAACAAAAGCAATACAAAATGGGTGTCCCATCAAATGAAATGGTAATCAGCCCATTCTGGTGCACTCTTTGCCCCGAATAGACGGCAGTTCCAGTCGAGCCGCAGCTGTGGATTTTCAAACAAAAGTAATCTGTATGACAGCTAATTATGATGCCATTAAGAAGCACCTTTAGATCTTGGATTGATTAGTATATTTTACACACATTGTCCATGCAAGGATTCAATTGCCAGTGTTCTGAGTTCTAGAGGTTAATTTAGTGTTAAGACTAATTTACATTTTCCTGAATTTGTGTGACTTTGTTCTGGGAAGAAGCTGGAAACAAACATACTGTAAAGAACTTTGTTACAATTAGGAATTTACACTCAAAAGAAGATGGTTATGACTCATTTAGGTCACTCCGAAAAATCTTTTTTATTATTATTTTTTAATTTCAACAAAAAGTAATAGTTAAACTGCTCAGAACCTTCATGTGCTGTTGGTTCAAATGAATAATAGAAGATCCTTGGCCCACAGGTCATTTTCAGACTGTGCAAACGCTCCAAAATCGAGCTCATCGACCAGTAAAACCATGTTGTTATGGAGCCTAAGCTGCTCTCTGGTTCACAAATGAGGAGCATTTCACATTAGATGAAGTCCTCAAGAAAGCCCTGATAGGAAGTGAGGGAGATATAACTGAAGACATATAAAACATGTCTACAGGTAGGCTAGGTATGCTTAGAGTAAGTAGTAGGGAAAGCACATGCAGCAGCTTAAATTAAGCATAGTCGTTGACTGAAATGACCCTTTAATCAGGATTTAATCAGCTTTTACAAATTTAGTTTAAAATCATTTTGGATTTAATTCTTTTTGGATTAATCGGATTGGGTGAAGGAAGATTATAGCATCACCAGGAGGGTGTGGGTTTAACTTCTTATTGAATAATATACACACAATCAAAATCATTTGATTTTAATTCCTCTCTGGAAGATTGTGCAACTTTTTTCTGTTTTCTCAGCTTCATGTTGGCAACAGTTGGTAAAACTCATGTCTCATTGCATTTTAAGGGTTTTAGAAGAAGCATTGTCGCACCATTCAAGTTGAGTGGTTTGATTGTCCAGCGGTGACTTAATGAATGTACTTGTACCCCAGTGAAATATTTACTTTGGCATTAAGACCTATAGTTGGCTCTATCTGTAGTGAAATTAAAAAGCCTTGAACTTTAAATGCTGATGAATTTCTTCCAGCCAGACTTGAGCTTTTATACGGGATATTCAAAGAAAACCAAGGTGTCAGGAGTTTTCATTCAGTCATTCATCTTCTACGGCTTATCCGTTTCCTGGTCGCGGGGGTTGCTGGAGCCAATTCCAGCTCACATTGGGCAAGTGCGGGGTACACCCTGGACAGGTCACCAGTCCATCGCAGGGACAACATACAGAGACAGACAGAGACCAACAACCACTCACACGGACAATTTAGAGTCAACAATTAACCTAAACATGCATGTTTTTGGACAGTGGGAGAAAACCGGAGTACCTGGGCATCCCAGGCCCAGGAACCGAACCCGCGACCTTCTTGTTGCGGGGCAACAGCACTAACCACTATGTGCTGCCGGTTGGGGGTTTTCATTAAGTTTAAACAACTGTTCAACCTACAACTGATGTGAAATGCAGAAACGTAGATTTCAATTTGGCCGCAGTAAAAGACCCCATATTACCCTCTCCCTTTCTTACTGACCTGGGACCGTCATAACAGCTTGTGTGAGATTCTGCAGATGCTGAAAAATAATACAATCATAAATATTGATCCAGAGGAATGGCTTTCTCTCAGCCTCAGCACGGTTCCTGAACCGTTGCGGGAGCGTGTAATGCAGGCGAAATATCAGACAATATAAATTGTATAATTATATCCCAGCTCCATACAGTGTTGTAAATTGCCAAGAAGGAACCAAGAGATTGGCAGCAAGGAACAGGCTTGACAAGATGGATGCCCGTCTTTTTCAGGTCTTTTCATCTGGAGAGAAATAAAGTGATATAAATGACCATGACAATTTAAAAACGCAGCGCATTACGGGGGGGCAAGAGCATCTGTTTTGTGTCTTGGATGTGATCTGATGTTTGGATGTCTGACATTATGTGTTTATGCCAATTATACTCTGTTTGAATTGTTTCATCAATACTTTTTTACCTTTGAGAAGGGTAATCATGTGTACAGCTGTTGTTCTTTTTTATGTAAGCAGTTAAATCGATAGGGTTTATGGGGAATTCAGGGTCTGCTTGTGCATCTTTTTTTAATAGGATACAATAGGGCCTCAGGTTAATGGTTTAATTTATTTGGCTAAATACGTGTAGACACAGGTGTCGTACTGTCACATTATGTTGCAAGCTCACCTAGCACATAAAGGCTTCAAGGGAAAAGAGTAGTCAAGGCTAACTGTGTTGATTTAGGTTATCTAATGCATTCATACAGTGGAGAAAAAAAAGTTCATCGGATTAAAAAGTTGCTCTGTTGATGTAGGTGGAGAGATGAATGAGGCATGCAAAAAGAAAACGTGGGCACTGGGAGATGTCAATGTGTTTGGTCTGATTCAACGAGACGACCTTCCCACGGCGAGCTCCTGTGGTACGACATTACCATCTCAGGACACGACACTTAGAAAGACATCATGTCTGGACTCCTTAAAAAGAGATGGTTCGTTCAGCGTCCTCTCCCTCAAATAGTCAGCATTTTATACATTGTCCAGCTGCTCCATCCCCCTGCTGATGCTGAATGCAATTCACTGAATGGTTTTATAACCTAAGAGCCTTACATTACAGGGACATGTGCATTTTTAGTGTGGCTGACCCCAGTGGAAATGGAATGGCCAACACTTGCTACGGCAGTATTGGCCTGTAACGATTAATTTGAAAGTGGTGCTGTGGAAAATGTATATCAGGCTGGTGAAGAAGGCACTTGGGTCCAAAATAATAAGGAAAATGTATTTGAGACCTTTTATAGCCATGTCTAAAAATGAGATTTGATGGCCAAGGCACTTTGGTGCTAACCCAACACACATAAATATTTCAGTTTGGTTAAAGTCACTTGTTGTAAGTGCCTGTTGCTGTTATTATCATTCCTAACGGTTAGAGTGAAAGAGCAGTTAGAGCATCTTTAGTTTCAAGAGAAATAAGATATGTGGGCCGTGTGTAATTACCAGGAATATTTGTTGCAATCCTTCCCCATGTGATAGGAACACTCAAAAGTAAGCAGGGCTCCGCAAAAGCAGCGCAGTAGCGAGCCAGGAAAAGACGTCCCTGTCTGCCTCATCTCTCTTTTTTTTTAGGTCAAGAGGAGAACAAAGAATTTAGTTTCTATGATCCGTCTTTGCTAGCTTTTGACCCTAAAACAGTCTCATGTGATTTTATACAATCTGAGACATTCATCAACACAAAGACACATTTGCCTTGATACATCTCTCTGTACAACCTTAAATTTATAGTGAGCAATTTTTTGTTTAGGTTTTTGGTTTTTTTTTTGGAGAAGAGAAAGATATTGGAATAAAAAAAAAGAGCAAACAAGAAACAAATAACAAAAACTCCCATGTGACAGTGAACGTACAGATTTAGGGCGTGTCTTTTTGAAATGGCCGACTTAGTCTCCCAGAAGGTAAAGCCACTGATAACAATCATTAGTGCAATAATGTTGAAAGGTCTAATAGGACACTGCCTTCTCAGGTGCGCCATCAAAAAGTTCTCTAAATGCTCAGATGGGGTTACATTGTTATTGAATACTGAGCCTTGGCTTATGGGTAACATTACATTAATGTCATTCCTGTGAAACCACTGGGTGTCCACTCATTCTTTATTAACATGAATATTATGATCTTGGAGCACACTTGCCTAATCAGGGAGAAAATGGCACCATGGGGGGAAAAAAAAAATCTGATGCGTCAGAATTATTTTAATAATGATTAAAATTCCATGTGCTTAAGGGATAATTGGGTTGATTTGATTCAGGGCTCACAACCCACTCAAATCCAGAGATAGTAACTAAAGGTGAGATTTAGCCTTGCTCATACCTTTATTTGGATCATATCTGAAGGTTCCCTGACAAAAAAGAATCTGCACTTGGCTCCTACATGTCAAATATCCCCTGTAGTGGTTGTCTGCTCGCTGCCCTACGTGGGAGAGGAAGCTTACTGTACGTGCCTGGCTGTCGTGTCTTAATGAAGTGTTTGCTCCCTGTGGTGGTGTTGGGCCACATCCAATTACACCATAATGCACTTCGGTGTGCATTCATAAACAATGCACCGGCTACCGCAAACATACACACACACAAGAGGTGCTCCTCATTTCCATCCATAATGTGGACTGTTCCTACCTCACCGTCATTTATTTACTGTGGATTCAACTGAGTGCTGCATTCATTGTGAGGTAAACTTTCTGCAAATTGGAGAGAAATGTGAGATGTACAGTAGAGTATTTGCTGAGATGTGGAGCTCGAGCTGCCAACCCATACGTTCTTAAAGTGTTTTCTCGATCTCATTAATTTTTCTCCAGAAAAATGTTTTCATCAGTTAAAATTGTGACATGGTTGAATTTTTGGGGAGGAATAATTGTAGAAGCGGAACAACTGCTTAATTTTACAGTTGTGGGATATGATTGTAGTGAAGCCAAAGCTTTACTTTTGACAATCTCCTAGACAAGATGGAGGAAAATGCTAAGCCGCATGGAGCGAGAATTTAATATGACATGATGTTTAATCAAACTCGCTCAAGGATAAGCGATAGGGCAGTATTTAGCTGTAACCCTCCCAGCTCGGGGGGGGGGGGGAATCGAAAGCGTGCTATCGAGAAGAGCCATTGAGAGCGCTTGACAGTGATGGATCTTCACCTGTATTGCTCTGTATTATCAACCCTGGCCAGCACACATACAGTGTATAAATCTCTCGAGTGGTCATGGTCTGAAGCTGCCATCCACTACCAGTGTTTTTTGCAGGAATACCCCCAAAGCTGGTTGCTGGCTTCAGCATCAAGGACATAATACTGCAAGGCAGAAACACAGTTAAGTAAAAATGTTGAGCAAAATAGTACAGTTAGTAAGTCATTCATAATATGAACCTGTGGTGTAAGTTAATGGTTCTCATTAAAAGCCCAAGAGTATAAAGCACATTGAGCTATGTGCTATGCTAGTGTGCTTACATTTTAAGTTTATTGTTCCTGTTTTTCCGTTTTGATAATTGGCCTTAATCAAAGACTGATGGGAATGTTATTCATTTGGATCATATCTGATAATGTCATGATTTTTTTTTTTTTTTTTTTTAGAAAACAAGAAAAGTATCAGATCTTCAAACTCATTGAGACTTGAATGTCCACAGAAATTTGCCCAACATCCCATAATCCCATCCCACCCATCCCATAATATTTGAGCCAAAATCCAAATAGTCTGATTTCTGCTCTGAGGTCCTTAAATAACACAAATAAGACACTAAAAGAGCGATGTTTGTACAATGTAGGTACAGTATTCTAGCTGAACTCATCTAACATTTCACACTTGCCATTTCTCTTTCATAACCGCCTTGTGATCTATGATTTCTGTTTTATAGCTCTTTTGCTGTTGGAAAAATCAAAAAATGCAGATTATAGCCTGTTCCCAGTGAGAATGAATGGCCACTATGACACATCATTGCCATCAAATAGCCAATTGGCTTCACCTTTTCTGAAGTAACTCATAGTTGAGGTTGCTGTAATGGCCATTGAGGGGAAGTGAGGAACATTCAGAACACATTGTGTGGGCCATTTCATTTGCACTCACGGCACATGTCTCAGTTCCAGCTGAACTGGCTTGTAGTGGCTGTGTTTGTCTCGTTCCCTGAGATGGTGGGGCAGAAACCTGGCCTCTTTATACTGCACAGGGATAACCGAAGATTTGTCATGCTGCACTGCTACACCTTCAGTGCAGCGTTTGAGTAACTCCTGGCCTCCCTCACCGGTTCCATAATAAACACACTATAATAAACTTAGTGTCAGAGTAATTGTGTGGTGAAAAATCTTCTGGAACTTAGTATCCAATAACTGCTCAGTCTGCAGCTTCTCTCCTTTTGTAATCATCCATGCACCATGTCTCTTTATTGTGCCGGGTACTACCTTAAGGCATTGTTGTGATTGTCCTGATACTGGTAGGGGATTATTGTTTTACAAGCTAAGGCTGCAATAAGTCTACACAGGCTAGATTTAATACTAATCCTGCATGCATCAATATCCAGACCTAAGACTTATCTTGGGTATTAAGCACTCTTCAGACAACTACACACATCTAGCGCAGGTTGTTTAATTGTGCTACAGGATATGATTCTCGGATATAAGCTTAAGGATCTTTCAGCCCTCATTTGATTCAAGATGCTCTATATTTGCTTACCTTGGGTCTCTGATCTTTAGGATAGATAGGACCTTGAGCATGTGTCTCTCTTACCCAGATTCTAGAAACCATCATCAAAAGCTTAATGCTGCAGCTTTGTGTGATAATTCATATTAATTCATATAGCAATTACTGTTTTACAGCTAATTTTCTGTTCAGGTCACTACAGATAATTTTTAGCCCAGTTTCACATAGTAATGTAATATCCCATTTTCTGAAGCGTCAATTAACCTGAATATACCATCTAGTCCAACTTCTTAACTCTGCAGACTTGAACAAAAATCAACACACACCACTCAGATCAGTTCCCTGCTGTTCTAGGGTTAGGGATCGGCCATTTTCTTCTTCTATAGCTCTAAAATGGTCATCCGTTTTGCTGCACTTTCAGTTTTACCAAGTTACTAAGCAACAGACTGCTATCAATAGTACAGTAATATCCTTTTTTTTATTGACAGATGTACACCCAATTATTCAAAGAGCAAAGCACTTTTGAGCTAGCAGAGAATTTACTGTATTTAACAGGCAAGCATGCCGTATTTGCCAGAGCTGTATTCTGTATAGTGAGCACCACCCCGGCTGATTTTTATTGCAGAATGAAGAGCTTAGGTCCATTTTGTTTGTTCATTTCATGCCTTTCTGACTTGTACCCATCTGTATTTGTAACACAGTCAGCCATGTGATCACAAACCACATGCGCACCACTCTCACTACTGAATTTCATGATGGATAGGTGATTTGTTTGGTTGTTTGTATGTTTGTTTGTTTGTTTTAAAGGTGACTTTTATTGCTTTTAGCTTTCATTGGAAAAATTATGGAAAAGATTGAAAAACAAGAAAAGATGCAAAGAGGATCCCGCTAAATGATTTGTAATTAGGAATATATGACATGATGAAACATAGTTTCTGCTCAGCCGGTTTCTATTTCCACTTCTCAATCTTGCTTGATTTTTTTTTAGATTGAATTTGTCAAACTTCTGTCCTTCTCTTTATTTACATTTCCCTGGTGAAATACTGTCTTTAATATTATATAGATAGAAAAGTTCTTATTTTTACTTTCTGATATTTTTGTTTTGAGGACTGACTGTCAAAGTGTTGTTGACTATAACTAAAGCTAATTTTATCACTTTATTATTCCTGCGCTGAGTTGACTAGAATGAAAAATTACTGATTTGTTGAGGTAATTGTAAGGTTTGTTTTTTTTTATTTCTTTTTTTCTAGACTCCTTATTTGCATTAATGGCAATATTGCTCATCATGTTGCCAACCAAGTGGAACTGCTCCCCTCAACTCATCTAGAGGCAAACCTTATTGTAAAATGAAAACCAGGGTCCTCACTACCATTACCTCTCTGCACCCATCAATTAAAATAAAAAAAAAAAATCTGACATGCATGGCAAACTGAGGTGTTACTAAGGGAACACACAACGTCCCAAGTTAACAGGGGGAGGGAATTATCAGCAACGGTTCGGTCATGTTGTTTTTGTCAGGATATTAAGCTGAACTGTCTCGTGGACTCAAAAACACACTGCAGCGTTCAGTCTGAGTGTCGGTGCCCTGTGAGATTGTGATGCCTTCAATTATTCACTGAAAGAAAACATCCGCGGGGTAAAATTTCCTCTGCAATGCAGATATATGAAATTGACCATCATGCAACTGAGACACGGGAAACGTAAGAGTGGTACCTATCAGTCTATCTCTCTATGACTTCCTTATGTTTATTTTCACCTGAAAACAGAAAAAAATTGAGCGGATAATTTGATGAGAGCGGAAACAGGTTGAATTGCCGGGTATGGAGACGGACTCTCCTGTGTTGACTCCTCACCCACCTTGCCCTCAAAGTGAGGCACATGTGGGTTATTGTAGGGTGGTCCTGGTGTGTGTTGCCCCAGGCTCGGTCATGGGTTTGTGCCCACCCAGTGCTGACAGATGGCAAAGGAGGTAACGCTGTAGACCTGCAGTGGCCTCGGGCCCGCGGCGTTCACTCCCAGCGACACACCATATCCATCATCTCAGCCTCACCAGGGGCCATTATGGGAACTGCCCTTCAACATCGAGCTGCACACATAAGAGTACATGCAACTGGCTGATCCAGTCCACCTTGGCAGGGGTGAACGCATACATGCTAATGTGCGTTGACGTGTATTCTCATGCTTTGCTTTTTTTTTTTTTTTAAGTCGACAGCAGAAACAGGCCTGTAGATGATAACCCATGGAGAGACGCAGAGGTGTCTTGTCTTCCTCGCGTGTTTTACTGTCTGCTTGCTTGTTTAAAGGTTTCTAAATTTGCTACAGCCAACATCTTTTTACTTCGTGCTTCCATTAGTAGGATGGTCAACAAAGAGGCGTCTTTGTTTTTGCAGGTTTCACACCGCTGGAAGCGTTACAGAGGATACAGATTGTCCCGCTAAGTCTGTTTGGTTGACAAGAATGAAACCTACGCAGTGTGAATGTTGTCTGTTGTTTTGCAAAGTGTTGGTTTATGCGTGGAGGAGTTACTGACACTGACAGCTTTACAGAATGTTTTATAGACCATATTGTCGTCTTCCAGAGGACGTTTGCTGTTATGAGTTGTAGAAACAGAAAAGAGTCCTGGGCCGACCATCGAATGCGAGATGTACAATTTGTCCTGCAGTGCACTGATCCCACCTGCATGATTTTGCGATCAGCTCGTTTATACATTACAATCATGAACACAGTCCCTGTGCCGAGTGCTCATTGAGCTGTGCTGAGCTCTCCTCACATTTTTAAAAATAATTTCATCCAACTCTGGCAGAATGTGTCAAGCACATACTGGCTTACGCATCCAAAAGCTCTTTTATTTATGTTACAAGCACTAAGAGTCAAATTTCACACACACACACACAGAAAAAATTTTTTTACCAGAAGAGATATCATGTGCTTGTTTTATACTCAGATAAATAAATGTATCCTTTCTGTTGTAGCAAAAAAAAAATGGCTGCATTTAGCCGTTAAGAGCATTTGTAAACTTGTAAAGACCTTGATTGTAAATCTGCTTTCATCCATTTAATTTTCTGTATCTGGAGACCCAGTGTGGTAATTGAGTCAGCAGCCACTGAGAGCTTCAGATTATGATCGTACTGTAAACATACTGGAGTGGCTGGTTCATTGCAGGAAAGCAGGCATCTTGATCTAATGTTCAAAAGCAGGCCCAGGACTGAAAAGGCGAACCGTTGGGCTAGAGTGGAAGATAATACCAAGTAATTTCATTATCAGAAAAACCGAATAAAAATAAAAACAAATTTGAAGAGGTTCGGAGATTAAATGAAAGCACTCCAGCAAATGAAGCGTATGAGACTGTCAAACAACTGGACTGGAGAAGGAGAGGATTGGAAAAATGGCCATGGGATAAGAATAGAACTCAGTCAAGTGGTGACTGTCTCCTTGAGCTCTCTGCAATAAAGTTTTCTCAGTGTGTTTCTAAAAATTTCAAACTCTTCCCTTAAATCTTAATAAAATAAAGGGAAAGCTCCATCTTTTCTTCAGTGAGTTTAAAACTGAATTGCAAATCAAAGCAGAGCAATAACTAAAAATTGCATGTATCATGAATAAGAAGCAGATCTAGTCTCAAGCTAGAGCTTTAAGTAAAGCTGAGGAGATGAAAAGTCACTTTTACTTGAGATGGCGTCCAGTATAGGCTTTGTATTATGTTTTATCCCTCATGATTTGCCATTCATGATAGTAGCTTAACTACCATGTCTGTTTACTCTCTTCTGAACGAGAGCGTTGCTCATTAGTGGATAGGGGTCACACTCGACACCTTTGTGAATGACACATCCGGACCTGGAGGACAGGAATCTGATTATGACGGTGCTCTGTGGGAGCTACAGGCGACCTGGTCTGCTGTTGCAGGGCAAAGCTGCTCTTCTTCTTTCCTCATGTCATGTTTTTGCAAACGTTACACATGGGAATTAGGCCTGAGTACATTCATCTCAGCAGTGATGGCATCTATATTAGGATGACAAATTTGTGCCTGTCACCTGATGAGGGACTGGGACTTCATGTCAAGATGCAGGTAAAGTCAGAAAGACAGTGATTTGTGCCCGAGCCGCAATATCTTTTCCTCTCCCGCGCTCTCTTTTCTCGAAAAACACAAACAGCGGCATGGCTGGATTTTTCATCTATTTTTAGATTTAGAGGGGAAAAGGAACATGAACATGAAGAATTACACGGTCACTTTGAATGGAAACATTGAACCATTTCCCCCAGAATGACACGAGCGTGTACGTTTGCATTTTGATAGAGAGTGTCATGATTACAAGCCCATTCTCCGGGTACTGTTATTCCTCCCTCACTCCCAAGCCTTCCCTCAGTATATGATATTCCTCCTGGGCAGTTCTCTGCTCTCAGGCCAGATTACTACCAAGGCGAGCTACAGAGGCGCACAGAGCTCCAGATTCGATTTCAGATAACGAAAATATCAGGGCATCCAGAGGGGAAAATGCTTCAATGCCGACAGATTTCATTTATCTGAGAAGTGTGAAAGCAGGGATTGGGGGGGGGGGCAAAGTCAACCATGTAATATACTTCTATGGAGCAGTGTTTATGCATCGGCAAGAGAGAAAAGAAATGAAAGAACAGGGGGGTTTGGGTAGCGTAGGAGGTAGATGGAGGCAGATAGTGTCTTATGAATTTCATATTAAGATTTTATCATTTAGAGCATGTACCTAACAGAAGGCATCCAGCCTGCTCTTGTGTAATGTGCTAGAAGCTGTATGCTACATGGCAGCCGCTCAGTGTGCACTCTCTCTGCACTGTGAGGTGACTGCAGGCACTCGTCCATATTGTGTGCACATTATTTATACGGCCACAGCACTAAATAATAAGCACCACGGTTAATTAGAAATCAAAATACCAACAGATTATCATACGGCTTGCAGAAGGTCCTGGGTCTTGGGTTGTGTGAGGGAGCAATTTGGGCACCAGACACACATGGCTCCCTCTGAGTCAGTGATTGACATAGCGACAGGCGCTGAATAGGAAATGGACTTTGCGTTTCCTCCCACACAGTGAGTACCTCGATGCCTGAGCTGTATCATACGCCACACTAATGTTGAATCAGTATGAAGGCCATGCAGATGACTCTCCTCCGGAAAATAAGTTGCACATAGTCCTGGGGGGAAGCAACCACAAAGCAGCGCTGTGGTGCCTTGAAACAGCCACATTAAAAGGAGTTCTTGCACAGCGGCGTTCTTCGAGTCCCTGAGCAGGAGCGTGTTTAAGGAAGGCACTGGTTTGTGTATGTTTTTCAAGCAGCTGTGTAATTACCTCATATCCACATCTTCTGGTGAAGTTCACCTTTACACTCCTTTATTAGCTACTTAGCTACAATTCGCTTTGTATCACTCTCTAAAATGCAGCCTTTCAAGCTTTTCTGGGTCCGTGCACCAAGCTAGCTGGTCACCAGGCTGACCTGTCAGTCCTCAATCGTTCCCAAAGCTCGTAATTTTCTTCTTTGTTTTTTTTTTTTTTGTTACTTTGTTTGTTTTTCTATTTGGTCTCTAAATATGTTTCTTGTTGTCATTTCCTTGACTTTACTTCCACAAACAGAAATTCATCAACCCACTTCAACAGCTTTTACACACCTCAGTAATAATAGAATCCAATGCTCTTTTGCAGACATACACATTAACAAACAACTGATTCTGTACAGATTGAATCCACCAACCTATTGAGGTGTAACAGTGATAATCAAACATAAGGAATTTCCTATATCCTCCGTTCCTAGTGAATGCATTTAAGTCCTGATTTTTGCATTAAGCCTGTGGTTCAGACTTGGAAACAAATGTTGCTACCAGTCGGCGCAGCGTGTGTGTTTCCTCACTGTGCACCGTGGGTATACCAGGTGTGTGAGGCTGCCCCCCAGCTCCTTGTTAGACTGTCTGGGGTGCAGTGACTTAAGCCTCGAGGAAGATGTATGGCAAGACAGAAACATGTGGGCACCAGGGGAGGAGATGGAGAGCCTCGGACCATTCTTTTTTTAATGACTCTCTGATACTCTGCCTGAGGTCCAGTTGCAGCAACAGCTGCTTCATTTTAAATAAAGCAAAGCCTTGCTCCCAAAAGGGACAGTGTCTCATAACATAGAAAGTGAAAACAGCTGTCCACCATGGCCAGTTTTACATTATGGCATACACAAATCGTTACAACAGAAGGATTAAATGCCTTTGAGCTTTTTGCACAATTGTCTGGTGCTCTGAGGAATCACGGCTGCCTGCAGTTCACACTCAACAGCCTGCACATATTCCAAATACTGCACTAAAAGGCCTCAGCTCCAAACAAAGGAAATGGTTTTGTGACATCATGTGTTATTGCTCCTAAAATCGAAGTTGTTAAGAGTTCCAAAAAACAAAAAAAAACAAAACTGTTTTATTTATGAGGGATGCAGCATCTTTTCTGTTTTAAAATAGACTATTGCTAATGGAAATGTGTGAGAAAAACACATTTTTATAGATGTTTATCTCAGCTGTGACCGAAATGATAAACATTTTAGTGATTTAACTTCTCCATTTTTTAATGAAGACACTACCTACTGAGGTCGATCTGTGTGATGTTTCTGGTCTGTTGTTAAATGAAAAAACAAACAAACAAAAGAATGGTTAAATAGCAAGACTTCGCTGCTATAAGAGAACTATATTTTGTATGTGAACACAGCCATCTGTGCTGGGTGAAACATTTACAACGTTTCGGTTACATCTCGGGAACTCTTTTCCTGGGAAAAATAATGAAGCACCTGGTCTTGTTTATTGCTCTTTTGCATATATTTTTGATATATTTTCTGATGCTTTTTTGGCAGTGCCTGCTTTGAGGCTTTGTTGATTAATTGGCAGTGAAATGCTGAATATCAACTACATTCTCTTCAGTCTGGGTACAGTAGGAGAACACCTTTTTACCAAGCCGGTTGTTCCCTATTGTTCAGCCCGCCGTGCTACAGTCTCAGTGACAATCTGTTGTGTCACCGTGAAACTGCACATCAGAGCTTTCTGCTAATTGTTACAAAGCCTGGAGAATCAAGGTGTTTTGAACATGATAAGTTCGGAGCATAATCCACATTTTGCATGTACAAACTTATCAGTGCACAGTTTAGCTGTGATAATTCAATTGTCTTTCAGTCTTGCTGAAGTCTGCGTCTGTCCATGACGTTGACAGCTTAGGAAGAGTGTGGGCGAAGGCCTGGCAATACACTGAGCTGAACTCATAGTCTTAGAGGCCCACACAAGCCTTCATTATTCAGTTGGAATCTATTGAGCATCTGGGACTAAATTATTCATCAACATCGACCTAGTTCCAGGGTGCTAAGTTAGATACTTGGATGTCATCGGGGGTTCTGATAAGAGCTGCTGCTGCAGTGTGATAGCTGCCACGGGTAAATAAAAAAGTGTGTGTTCGGATCATAAAGAGCACTATCCACCATTTTGTTATTATAGACCATGGGTCTGTATCTCAGAGCCTTTAGGTGTGTGGAGCTCAGTGTAAGAATAGGGAGGCATTCTTTATCCTGGGTCTAACCATGAGCCATTTCTATCTGAGAGGTCCCACCTCCTCCCTCCCTCCCTCCCTCACTGGCACACTAATGATGTGTTGCTGCAAGACTGAATCTTAGGACAACAAACTCCTCCCAATTAGTCTGTGCAGACTACAACTCCGGTCAGATCCGGACACTAGCAGGCCACTATCAGCAAAAATCAGTGCCAGCATGAGAAATAATGGGAACGGTCTGAGCAGGAACGTACACAGAATACCGATCCCTCTATTTTTTTCAGGGACATTGGCTTGGAGTGCTGTTGCCAATTACAGACAAAATATAAATAACATTTTCAGCCATAGCATTGTCTTAAAGTGGAGTCTTGAGTATACCCTTGATATGATTTACCCAGGCTTATCATGAGGAAGTGGAAGGAGAGAAAAGAATAACAAAGAGCATGCCAAGAACAATATGACCGACCTTGTAGTTGTCAGAGATTGTTCTGTCTTGGCACTGACATTATTCAAGGTGTCCTGTCTGTTCTAAGTTACGAAAGCCAATTATAGTTAAAAACCAAAACAAAACAAAAGTTTATCCTAGATCCAGGTTTAATGAAACAAAAAACAGTTCAAGCTGTTTAATAAAATATATTATAAACATTACCATTAGTGGAAAAATTGAACTTACAAATAATTTAAATTAGTTGCAAATTACTAATTAATTCCTTCACATTTCAGCAAACACAATCTGAAATGCACATTCCACGTTATGTTGCTCAACGTCCTCAGATCTGTTTTTAATACAAGCGGATTAAGATACTGAAGCCTCTATTGGTAGTAAAATAGAATCATATATATTTGTGGAATCTGAATAAAACTTGATTATTACAAATAGTGTAGCAGACAACATTATTTAGCTTTGTTTCCTTTTTTTTAAATACACTCCACCTCTGGTATCAGTGATATCTTCCTTGTACAGTCCTGAAAATAGTGACAGCCTGTGGGGAACAGTTATTCAGTGAGGACGCTTAGATCTAATAGACTCTATACAGTGAGAGCATATGGGTCACGGACATGAAAGATCAGACATAGTGAGGCATTATCTGTGTGTAGTTCAGAAGACAGGAAGGTTTGTTTTTTTTGTTTTTTCTTTATGTGTGATGATCATGTGCAACTAAGCCATTGTCTATAATTCACTGGCAGATAATACCTCTGCAGTTTTACTATTCTCAAATATTGGCGATCAGCGACAATAAGAATGAAGAGCAAAAGAAGAGCTTATATATTGGACACAAACATGGTCTACTGGGTGGGGGGGGGGGGGCAGAGAGGCAGAAGAAAACAGCAAGCTCCCTCAGTGGAATACATTACCAGGACAGTCGAGGCATGCTTCAGATAAACCCTTCAGATGCCTTCAGTGTCCTCCTGACTTTCAGCCCGTCTCCGAAGAGACATGTTGTGTGCCAGAGAGCATTCATCAAATTAGACCAGAGAGAAAACAATGTGAAAACCCATGGCTCTCCATAGAGACATGTCCACAGGTGATCACAGAGAAGGTGTCTTTTGCTCTGGAGCACCAGGGGCCACGAGCACACAGCATCCTCCCCTGAAGAGCAGCCCTCACCGTCCCTGCTTCTCCCTGCACAGTCCAGGATTAAGAGGGGGAGCATACGCTTTCAAGGGGAAAATGTTTACAAATGTAGGGCGTCCTTTTAATGCCACACACTCCAAACAGTAGTTAGAGAGCGGTGCAGAGAGTGGTTGAGCATTAGCTCTGGGCAGATAAGCGTTTGTCGGGTTGCAGATAACCTGCCGTCCAGCAGAATGAGACTGCTGACTTGGCTTTAGTGAGCACATGAGAACCCCATCATGGCCTGGACATCTCATTAAGAAGGACCGTTATCAGTCCTCAGAGATCGAAACCAGCGTGACAGTGCTAAAGAAAGCACCACGGCACCTTAAGGCTGAGTCAGGTCAGAATTTCCTGGTCCACATCAGACCACATCAGAGTGATGGTTCAACCATTGCACAAGCCAAGGTCAGTCGATAGTTTCGTTTCACTAAAAGCCTCATTGTTTTTGTGCATTCTGGGAATCTCCCCTGACACCCAAAAGCGTCTCTTCGACACAATTTCATACCTTTTGGGTAAAGACTGAGAAATTGTTTCTTTCTACAGTAGCTTTTTTTTTTCTCGCTCTCTTCCACGTTTCATACTTGCAACTGTCTCCCCAGGTTTTTGTCAGTACCTCTCATAGGCGTGTGCTCTCTGCTGCTCGGAGCAGCGACAGATAAATGAGCTGTGCTGTAGGTTCACCGTGGCTTCAGCACTTTACCGCTAGATTAATGACGCTTTGAAAGCCCCGGGCATTTGCTTTTAGCATTTTAGAAGTACCTTCATAAAATGAACTACAGGTACATCTTGTTTATACGCTATATCTATCGGAGCATCTTTCCTGTGGCCATGTTGCGATTCACATCAGTTACCCTAACTCTGCTGAGCTAATGAACCCTCCCTAAAAGATACTATATTTCAGGGAATTTTCTTAAAAGACACATTGAAATGAGAAAACATCTTTTTTTTTTCCTGCGAATCACTGCACTTCAAAACAAATCACATGCCTATATTGTTTTTGTTTATTCAGGATTCCTCCCTTAGAAAAAGATCTCCCAAGATTTCAGTGTCTTTTTCTGGAATCCCAGCCAAGCTACCTGTCAGTTTTCATCACAGTGGCTAAATTGCACGGTAAGCCTCTCACATACCCCACATTGAATCGTCACGGGTGAAAAAGAAGCCAAGCGTTGGAGGGGGAACCATGCATTGGTAATGTTATTGGATTTCAACCAGGTCATGACCACATCAAAATGTTGACCTACAAACTAATCCTGGAAGGCAGACTGATACCCAGTTACACGTGAATTCATTTTGGTGTCGATTCAGAGGCTTACGCTCGCCACTCACACACGGGATTCATTTAGAATTGTAGCATAGGGTTGATATTTTGATAAGATGAAGGGAGGATTGGACTTTGAGGTGACTCACAGGCACAATTGAGCAGCAGCTACACAGATCCACAGGCAGCCTCTGCCCTTGGAGGATGAAATGACTGTGACATTATTTCTTTGCGCCATTATGAACAATCATATCATGGTCCCCAGGCTCAAACAAGGTGCGTTCCCACATTTATTCATCGCTTGCAATTATTGGCGTGGTCCCTATAATATTGTTGTTTTTTTTTTAAAGTCAGACCTGATTATAGAGTTTCAACATGACACATTGACATTTTCCCATGACTCACTGTCCACACGTAAAATTACACAATTAAATATTCTTAAACCAATTTCCATGTTAATTTTCAGTTTGGAGTTGCTGATCTCGTACTGTTGCTTCCTGACCTGAAGGAAAAGACAGAAACACCTAAATATGAACGGGCAGAAACCTTCGCTCGGGTTACTCTACAGGGAGTTAACCTACATCTACTACACCCACATCACACTGCTTCCTCTTTTCCTCTAGCAAATAAATTTGAAGGACAAAGCTGAAGGGAGGGAGAAAGAGTGAGAGAGAGAGACATGTAAGAGGTAGAGAGAGTTAGAGAAAGACCGTTGCACAGTGTAAGAAAGAGAGAGAGAGACTATTGATTCGTCGATTCCCGCACCTCTGCCAGTGAGCATGGTGTCAAGATATCCCGCCAGGAAAAACAAATCACAAGGCTGAAGTGATGGATGTGGCACTCCAGGATCCGGCGGTTTTGCCATCTGGATGGCCGACAATGTATATCAGCCTCATGCACAGCAAATTAAATTTACATTTGGACGGCTTCCCCGGGCCTCACCCAGCACAGATGCACCAAAAACAGCCCTCCACCACAACTCCCTTAATGGGTTTGATCCATCATTTCCAGGTCTATTATGTAAAGATGATGTTAGTCCGTGTTCAGAACGTCAAAATGATTTTACAGTCACAATGAAATCACATTATGTGCAGCCAAATGGATGTTAAGCAAAATGACATCACCTTAATTTGCCTTAAGATGAGTCAATACTAATCTAACTTGGAGAAATATTTTTGATGCACATTTTAAGTCAGTAATAGAACAAATTTAATAAAAGCCAAAGTCCATCTTCATTATTGGTACCTAATGCATTTTTTCCCCTTACTCTTTTTTCATGATGTGGCTGTGGTTCACAAAGATGTACTCAAGTATGAAATACTTGAGAACAATAAATATTTTGTGATATTAACACGAAACAGGTAAGTCGAGGTGGAAGTTAACCGTGTAGCTGCAGGTCATTGTGCTTAGCAGAGCTCAAAAACTGAAAATGTAACGCAGCTGCCATGCCTAAATGAAATGACCTTTAATGCAGAGCTGATCAAATGGCCTGAAGCAAGACCATAAAAGAGCTTTGCAGTATAATGTTTTACAGTGTGCTTTTTTCCTGGTGCTTTGTTTGCCCTTTCCCATTTTCCACGAGGGTAAAATGTATTGTGGTTGCCAGGTGAGGAAGTGCTTTAAAACAAAAAGCGGCCTTAAATTAATTCGGTATTTGGAGTGAATGTGGGGGTATAAAAAGGGCGAGGGAAGTAAAAGCACCGCTGTATGTTCCATGATATTGTTTTGTTTTCTTGGGATGCTTGTTTGGTAAAAGAGTCACTGAAACTGAAACGCATTGGAAGAAATAACATAAAATATTGATTTAAACCTCTTCTCTGCTGCTCTGCCCTTTTTTTTCAGTCTTTTTTTTTTTTTTTTGAACCATTCATGGCTGGTTGTCAGAGGTGTTTTGAGATAGCTCGTGACAACAACTTGAAGGGCTATGCAATAGCCACACGCACTGCAGCACAAATTGAGCATGTGAGTTGACAATTGTGCAGTGAACTTTAGCCTCCTCTGTTCCTCAATAATCAGATCTAATTTCTCTAAGTGTAAGTGTTGCCTGGAAAGCCGTGTAGCAGCTACTGCGACGCCAGGCAGCGTGTGAGCGTGTTGACAGATAAATCCGGCAGCCAAACAGTGCAGCCGTCTGTATTCACATCTCATCTGCCCCCGCTCTCCTTAACCTAACCCTGATGAAACACTGCCATTCTATATCTTGCCCCACTGATGCTAGCTAAGTATTTCATGCCCTCACCACTCTACTCCGCGCCTCTCTCTCTTTCAGACAACTGACGACTCGCTGGTGGCATCAGCTGAGTGTCCGAGCGATGATGAGGACATTGATCCCTGTGAGCCGAGCTCAGGTGGGTTAGGTTAGTCATCTCTTTTTTATTCTACTTCTCGCTGGGTGTCTCAGTGTGTCTCTGTGTTCCATAGTCCTCCCCCGCCAAGACACTCGCAGTGAACACACACACACAGTGTTTAAATGAGCAGATAGGAGTTTTAGTTAAAGCTTGAGCACTTCTCAGAGGCAGAAATACAGCAATCTGGAGGCCCTCCATTAGGTTGGCCTGGGAAGCTTCCAATCTGTCTGGACACACATTTACTGTCCTACATTTCAGTGTCCAGCAACATCAATTATAAATGCAGTAGAAAAAAAATGTAATTAATGGCTATAGTGCTATGATCCGTAAATGCAAGCAACTGACCCAACTAGCTTACGCTGAAATTAGTTTGGGAAACACACTTATTCATTTTAATGCTACAAGTTCAATAAGATAAAGCTTCTGGCTAGTTGAAAATATGAAGAAACAGCTGGAAGGGATCAGTTCAAAGCCAACAAAATGTGCTTAAGATTATTTCTAAAAGTCATTAACTAACAAGTTATTTACTTTGCTGAATTCACACAAAAGCTGGTTTCAGTGATCTTCCTATTTGAATTTAATCTAATGCAGATTTGCTGTTGGTTCTAGCTTTATATTAACTATTCAGAGATGAGAGTGGTATCAATCTTATTATCCAACTCTCATCCACAAAAATATCTCAAATAACGCAAAACAATTATTAACGTGTCAAATTTCCTTTTTTTTTCGTTAGTAGCTTCCTGTTCTGGCGCTCAGTTTGAATTGTTCAGCTTCCATTAATGGAAATTTAACATGTCAGAATGGTTGTTAGTCATGTGTTTTAATTGTGCACCTATTTGCCTTCACTAGCTCCTAACAATCAGGGCATAACAAAAAGTACCCTCAGAAAGACAGAACAACACACAGTTGTAATTATCAGACCCACATGACTCCAACACATGATATTGACAACAGGAAATCCAGAGAGAAGAGTGTGAAGACTGGTGTTTACACGTATGTGTGCGTGTTTGTGTTGAGCGTCCCTGCTGTTTTTATATAAGTTCCACAGTGAGCTGTGGAAGTTCATAATAGCTGCACATAACCAGAGTTTATGATCAACATATAAATGATGTTTTTTTTCTCATAAAAGAATCACAGCAAATTATTTTGGTATGTGTGTTGTAGATGTGTTCACCCTTCTTAAGTGTTTGATAATGCTGCTGTTGTTTGTTTTTTATCGGCTTTCACAAATTTACTCAGTCCTAAATCAACATAAATCTGTTTGTTCCTTCCAAACCCGCCAACCTTGTTGTCTCTTACCTTGCCACACATGGAGGGCAATTAAATCTAACCTTAGTGCCCGTCCATGTATCGAATGATTTTTAAATGCATTTTGACGTGATGAGAAGCGTGGAGAACAATTAAGTCCAGACCTGAGTCCCCCCTCACTCCATCTAGCTGCGCTATCGATCAGTGTGCGGTCATAAAACCTCCACTAAATTAACATCTGCCCAATAGCGTAGACGATCAACTTTCTTGTCTGTCTCTTTTCCTGTTCTTCTGGCCGTCCACAGGCAAAATTAATTTTTGCCACACCGACTCTGCCTATAACTCTCAAAGTGAACATTAGAGTGATATTCCCATTGGGGAACGGCACAATAGGTACTTTCAATGTACATCTGCTATTTCTGCCAAATACCTCGCACAGGAGATCAGTGTGGGAACCGATGCACACCAACAGCTTGCATTATATTTTTTGACAAGGGCATCTGCCAAAACATCAGTTGTGAACTGTGCGATGCTCAGGGAAGCACACTCCCAGAGCAGAGTATCCCTCTCCTTCTGTGATCACTGAAGGGGATTTGACACTGGAGTGGCGGGCTCCCAGGGTGGCAGCTGTCTAACAACGCATCCTGATTAATATCAACATTCAGAACCATTCACATGCTCAGCCGAGCTCTAGCCACATCACAGACGTTGTCGCTGTTCAAGAAGAACTGGATCCACTGTTGCCTATTAAAGCCTACTTTCTCATATTACTGTTCAGCCAGCTCCTTTTAATGACACCTATAATACATCACTTCGCATGCAACACCTTGACAGTCTGCACAGTCTGCCAAATCAAAGCTGAGGCCAGATGTGTACACCTTTGGCACCTCCCTCTCTCTCTTGCTCTCTTCTGCTCAGGCTTGGTGGCAGGTGTACACAGTAGCATAATGTTCCCAAGAGGTGATCTTAGAGACAGACTGTTATTGGAGCTATGTATGGCCCAAGGTCAGCTCTAGATCAGCTCCGTACATCATGGGAGTCTCGCCCTACAGCAGTTCCTATCAGCCGTTGAGTGACATCAATCGGGTAAACTTGCTTATTGCCATGCTTTATTTTTTTTTTACCTCCGGAAACCAGGGAAAGCCAGTGGTACCAGAAGAGCTTATCACCCGGCAGGACTCAGATTAGATCATACAGCAAATTGAACCCCCCTCCCCTCCCGGGTTCATGAAACCACAAAGGAATACACAGGCTAATGATACTGCAACACATCTGATCTGTAATAGGCGCCATGTTCAGGGCATGTGTATGTACTCAGCCTCTGAATATCACCATGTGTGTGATTACAAGTGCATTAACGCACCCATGTTTCCAATGGCCATTTTGAAAATGGTTGAGCGAAGTGAAATAAAATGCAACAGGACATGCAGGGGGAAATGGTGAAGCCATTGAAATGCTGTATAATTTCTGACATCTAATTTCGAAGAAAAATGCATTTTCCGCAAGAAAAGAGAGAGGCAATTGTTCATTTAAAGGCCAGTAAAGTGTTGGGCGAATCATCTAGAGAAAAAAACTAAATGTGGGCTTGGTTATGTATTCCTGATGCATGGTCTATTAAGATATGGGCTGGTGCAGATTTTAAAGCACCAACCTCAGGTTTTCCGGTCAAAGTTAATGGAACAGGTTGTTGCGGCACAGCAGGGGTTCAGATGGTACGGACGTCTGTTGCCTACGTGCTACATTTCATGGGCGTCATGCGGGTTGATGATGGAGGGCAGCTGCTGCACGGTGATCCATATCCAAGGTTACATCCTGCAACTGCCTTTGTTCCTCATCGTCTGGTTTCCCTCCTGCGAGCCTTTCTGTTTTCTGTTTTATTAATCCTTCATACTCCAAATTAGTCAAATCCCACTCGCCTTTTTTGATTGAATTTTGCATCATAATTTAGAGGCGCAAGGTGACCAGAATTTGGTAGCAAATGTTCCCGGTTGTATTTCTGACTGCCGTCATGATAATACATTCTTTTCTTTGAAAGAAATACTCATTTCGCCACAACAGAATGATACTCCCTTAAGTGTTATTGCGGAAAAAATCCCATCATGCATCATGCAGAAAAGATTCAGGAAAGCAGAAGAGAGTGTTTCCTGAGAATACACAATGATTCTCCTCTGAACTTTGAATTCTCTGATCTTAGCCTCTTATGTTTTTTCATTGAGATCACAGAAGCAGAGTGATATATGGTAACAGCTGGCTGTTTGCTTTTCACATGTTTACAGTTTTCTAGTATCATTAATTGTGCAACATGCAGTCATGTGATATGGGATTTGTGTGGTTTGAAAAAAAAAAAGATGGGCTTCTTGTGAGCATTATCGGTGAGAGTTTGGGTTTATGCAGCCTTCTACGCTTCACAAATAATCTCTCAGTGCCTTTATTCTCAGCACCAGTAGCCCTTCGCCGTGGACTGCCCATAGTCATTTTAAGGTTAATCATCTCTAGTTTCCTCGTCTGTCCGTGATCTCTCATCTTTTCTCTATCCTAAAGCATTTCACAGTGACATTAGCAGCTATTTATGTGTTTGACATTTGTTTTAATAGATTTAATTTATGGATGGAGAAACAATGCAGAGAGTAAAGCAATAAATCAAACGGTAAATGAATACTCTTTAACCTGATGGCAATCGCTGGAATGCACCCGGCCGGGAGGACAGAAAAGGGAAAAAAAAAAATTGTGTAAATTATTGTTTTAAAAGTAGCTGTGGGATTAATGAAACATTAAGAGCTATGCGCTGGCTTAAGAGGTCACTGCCCACATTTAATAGGTTATTCAATCATACCCAGCTGGAAGCCTGCGTGTGTTCATTCCTCCCTTTGCTGAACACAGTGGCGTGCACCTTGCCTGCCAATGGACCACTGCTGGCAGAGAAGGCTCAACAAAACCACAAGCACCTCAGAAGACGGGATTTTCCTATTGAACGCAATCGGAACGCATGCTCATCAAAACCCACTGTTAATGACCTTCAAGCGTCATGCAAAATATGTTGCTAGTTTGTGCTGACAGTCTTTTGGAATTGTGCCTTTTTTTTGTTTTGCTGCACTCTTTCGGTGGGGATTATGCGATCCAAGTCTCCTCTCTACATCCTATTTTAAATTAAGTGTGTTCTGAGAGAAAACAGGATTTCACGCTCACTGTCAGTCTTTCTCTCTACTGATCCCACCATATTTATATTTTCAATTATTTTTATTTTTCTACCGCACATCTTTTGGGCTGTGCTGGCATTGATGCTAACACAATGTGTCTGTCTATAAGTCTAAGTAGGGCATGAAAAGCTTTGCTTACCCAAGAAGAGAAAAAGAAGCCCAGCCAAAGGTCACTTATGATAACAGTATGAGCGAGTGATAGGGCTTGGGAATATTACCCAGCAATCGACAGCTGACCAATTAACAAAAGCTTTCTAAAGACTTATTAAATGGTTAATTGCTCTGCGCCAACTTTTCAATGAAAGGCTTCTAATATGTACACTGAATATTTCACATTTATCATATAGAATATTGGTCAATTCATATCGACCAATGTTTTGTGAGTTCAGAATAATTGTCTTCAATAAAACACAAAAACACAAGTGATTAAAAAATAATTCTTTACAGTCACCATATGGGCTATAAAACTAACATTTCTCTCCAAAAGTGATGACACAATTTAAAAACATTGAGGTGGGTTGGTTTTTTTTTTTCTTCATTTCACATGCAGGGATAAGTAGGACCAAGTTCAACTTCATAGACAGTGCACAAAACACTTTAAATAGCACAGTGTGGCTGTCTTTTAGATCTAATTATCTACTTTACGCTGATGTGTGATCTTGTCAGCTTGATGGAAATCTTCTTTGAAGCCCTATTTGTAAATATAGACCCTAAAAACATGTTGCCTAAATTCAATCAACAGAGGAACTGCAGTCATGGCGTTCGAGCAAAGTTAGCTCGGGCCTCTTCTTTAATCTCACCTCTTTCAGACGAACCCCTCTGGGTAACGGCTTAAACTGCATCATACCTTTTACTCGGATAAATCAAACACCTTTTAATATTCTCACTTGGACCTCATTTCATGCTCACTCAGCTCTCTGTTCGCCATCCACACGAGCAGAGCCACTTCAGACTCACACATGCGTGCTGTCATCAGGCATGCTGCCAGCATGTCACAAGTACAGGATGGCTTGCGTCGGTTCTTGAGGACACTCAGATAATTAAAGAGGGAAGAGGAATTTAATAAGTGTTTTGGCTCTGCTACGGTTGATACAGTGACCTGTCTGCAGACTGATCCCTTGCTATATAACAACCCTGACAGCTTGTGATTATGGCGGGATATGTGCAGTAAGAAGATGGTATAACACTAATCTGGCTGAATAACAGCAATGTGTCACCAAGCATGCCAACTAAGCCTGGATCTCTCTGAAGGCATCCCACAGCCACACCTCCGAGCTCTCAGCAATGCACAATGCGGGGCTCACATTTGTCAGCAGCTGCAGGTTGCAGGGACCGTTCGCACAAAACTTCCTTTTATTGAATTCTTCTCCATAAAAATATTTCCTTGAATCATTTGAGCTGATAGATGAACTCGGCACACATTTGCAACAACGCATTGTCCATGTGTACTCTGAACAACCCCCTCCAACCAAGGACCATCAGCAGTTAATGAGAGGTCAACTCCACTCTGTCCATTCAATATATTGAAAGTAGTGCTCATTGCTCCATTACCTCGCAACAAGTCTTACGTTCACCTGAAGTAACCCCCCTACCCCCGACTCCGCTTTCCACGTTTTCCTTCATCCATGGCCCTCGTCAAGCTGCTCGCCCTCTTACAAATTACCAAACAAATGAACCTTCTCGCTGGAGACAAATGAGGAAAAATAGCCTTTGAATAGGACCATTTATTCAAATACTCCTTGACAGTGTAGAATCTCTGATCCCATTCTTCTCCTTGAGAGCGTGTGGCACAAAAGAAGTCAGGCAAAAAGAAAAAAGGATCACATCAAGCATTGCACAGGCTCTTAAATGACAAGTCCCATTGCACCGATGCGAATATCTCTGAGAGACAGGCCCACGCATCCGTACTCAGTCCTGGTAAAAATTAAGAAAAAAGAAATATCAAATAAACGGCGGAGTAAACAGAAGACTGACCAATCTCAGTCTTCATGTTATTACAATCTGCACTGTGTCTTTGAATGGCAAATGATATTCCTGGCCAGGCTATTCCATTTTCTTCACTAACATTTATGGATCAGGGTCATGTATAAGCTCGTGTTCTATGTTTATGGTTTTCTTTGTGCATTTTTTCAAGACGAATCTCGGCAAAGGCTTGGTGAAAAGCAAATGATTTGTAACTAAATGCCTGCAACATTAACTGGTATCCCTGTGAATAAAGCAGCAAGGGCTTTACGATGGTCTGGATGCGATACTGTAATCGAAGCTTCGCTTGAGATGAAGAAGAGAAAGTTATTCTGGCAGCTTTAACACAACTGCAATCCTTCAAAAGTTAACCCCCCTGAGTTTACCTCTATCGCTTCACAAGTGCACCCCCGCTATGCTGCTGCAAAGCTAGGCGCCACTTTAAGGTCATTTTCCCCATGTCTAATTTTACCGTTGGGTACGCTTGAGTAGAGCGTATAAGAGCAGCCATCATTTTAAACACTTGTTTCAGGCGCTATTTCTCTCTCAGTTTATGTGCCTTCATTCTGGGGTGATGGAGTGCTAATGAACAGACAGGCAGATGCATTTCGGGGTCTGAGGTCTTATGAGGCTTTTTTCGAAGGCCTCGTCTCTGCCATATTACTTTGCCTGAGCCCAACTTGTGGGAGGGGGTGATTGTGCAGTCGATCTCATGGGTAATAAATGAGCCACATCACCAAGTGTATCAGGTAATCTAAGGGACCCTGAAGGATCCCTGCCTGCCATCAGGTGGCTGCTTGATAGACAGTGCTGAGACTAAAATGCAAATTAATGAGCTGTAATGAATGCTAATCTTTCCGGACAAAACATGGCTGTGTCAGCACCATGCTAGCCACAGTGTTAATCCTTTAAGTAGTGGTCACGACTCAGTTCTCTTTGTCAAGATAGATTAAATTGGATTTTGCAGAAAAAGATTGGAAATTTGGTAGAAATCGCTCCATGTAAACGTAAAATTAAATCAATGGATGACAAAGCCTACATATTTTTTCTTTATCAATTCATTCCAGCATTGAAAAAAAAAATGTTTTGGTCAGATAATTGAGGCATTCTCAAGTCCTGATGTGAGCAGACCCTGTGGGGAGCCAATCAGCAGATCCAGGCAAGAGGAAATAAGAAAGGCTACAGTTGAAAGTGTGAGCTCACTGAAAGAACACACCAGCACACCCCGGTAGTGTTATCACATAACTCACCCTTGATAGAGTAGACCGACACCACCTGCCACCAGAACTCTGTCACCTCATTGTAGGGACCAGCCAAGGCCTTCTATACAACCTCAAGTGCCACATCGAGAGCTCCTTCCTCCATCAAGCTGTTATGTTATCTATACTTTCAACGTTTTGACCCCGAACAAAGGATAGATAGCAAATATGAAGGTAACTCGCCATTAATGCCCGCGCAATGGCTTGGTCGGGAAGAGCCATGTCAACCAGTAGCGTTTGCCTACAAGGCGAGAGCATTCTTCACACCTGTCTGCAAGGATAAGTGGGCTTGTCACAAGCAGAGCTAATCTGTTGCAACGCTCAGTCACACTCAATCCCCCAGTGGTGCTCTGCGCTTGTCCTTGAATGTCTGCTGGCATTGGAGACATACTCGGACCGCTGATCAGTCTAACAACGGTAGAAAACATGTCAGCGAGCGGCTGCAGCATCTCCTCTCCTGGCAGACAGCTAGAGAACTTTTTCTCTCTTTGCGTGCCCTTTAGCCCATCCTGAACCAGATTTACCTGAAGCAGACAAATGTGCTATCTGTGCAGGTCATTATATAATATTACACTGTTCACTGTAACGTTTGTCTGAACATTAAGCTGTCACTCAAGAAGAGAGATGAACGCAATCAAAAAATTTTATCTCTATAACCATCAACACTAAGTGAGACACAAGGGAGAGAGCAGTGAAGAGAGCTATCAGCCACATAAGGACTGCTGTATTATAACTTGGACAGTATTCAGAATGTGAAGTGGACGTGCTGATGTGCACTCGCTCCCCTACTGGAAATGGTGGAAACGATCCCCAACAGTGCGCCGCGCACTCAGTGTTATAGAACATTTAAATTTATGTATTGTGTGAACACTGGAGCGTAACAGTTATATAAAAAAAACAAACAACTTTTTTGTCATAAGATGGATTTGAAATATAGTCCAAAGAGAGCAATAACGCCACAACTACAAAAGATACATCATCTAAAGTACGTGCTGTGCAGTTTCAGATTTCGTTAGTGTGTTTTAAGAAATGTGCTCGAAAATACCTTCTACTGATCTAAACTGGCACTGGTTTCCACTCATCCCCATGTGACATGAATAGCAAATGACTCTTGAGACTGGAGTAAACAGCAAACATCAATCTGAATTTATCCAGGTATTATGTTGGCATGGTAACGTAGCATGCTGCATTTCCAAGTAATGTACCAAAAATTCGAAGTATTGTAAATGGTAACTAACATATATTTATTCAACTTACCCAATAGAATAAGCTCACATAATAATACTACATTTGAAAGAATATGCAAAATCATTGATAATGAAGAAGAAGAGGCACGACTTCACACATCAGCTGAAAAATCACCACAAACACAATATGTAGGATGGGATGTGCTATATCATCGTATTAATTCTGCCCGTCCTTCACAGATTGGGTAGATGAGATCCCCTTACATAATGAGAACAAGAAGTCCCCTCTTAGCTCATGCCCAGAGAAGTCAGTCTTTCATGAAACAAACATGCGAGAAGATGAGACAAGATGACGAACTTCAATGTATTTTCCTTTTTAATGTAAGATAGAATAGAGAGTTATTCTGGGCTCTGGAAACTGGACTCTCTCTTAGGAGGACAGTTCCTCTTCTGGAAATGTTACTCTGACCGGCCAAGATCAAAGCATGGACTCACAAAGGGACAATGATGTACTTTGTCGTAGTTTAGAGTGAAATGTCTTTTCTTTTAGGAAATATAGAAGCTAAAGAATGGAATTATTTTCTAAAACTAAAATGCTCTTGAAAAAAAACAGTGATAAAAGTGGGACAGTAATAAGGGGACACCGGGAACGGCACATTTGGGATGAATGTCAATAACTATCAACTATTTTGTTAAAATATAACAACACTGGCAGTCGGAATTGTAACTTTGATGTCACAACTCAATCGTGAATAATCATAGGGATATCCTAGTGAATATTAATTCTCTGCATATGCCATCAGTTTCTGCTCATTTACTTATATCTCACCACTGAGTTCCAGTATATAATCTGTGTTCATTAAACTGGTTTTCTGCATGCTGGGGAATTTTGCATCCCCAGTTAAATGACACTTCAACTGACGGTTCATAAATGCTTTAATGTCGTACCAAATACACAGCGCTTTAACTCCATGAAGACACGGCAAGAGCAACGGAAAGACAAGAAGAACAAAATAAATTTTTCATCGTTTAAAATCCTCACAGAATAAAGTGGAGTTAGTGTTAAATACCAACAGTATTTAACAGCGACTTTAAGGTCTATTATTTGATTGCTGTACTCCAGCCAGTCAACTACCACTTCTAACCTTAACTTAATAAAATAACAATCTCTGACTTATTTGACTTGAAATTGGCCCATCCGCAATTTAATATAAAACATATCAAAAGCAGGAAGTGCTTACACATGAAAACTTTTACCCACTTAATTTAACCTTATACATGGTAGTAGCTGCAATATGCACTTTAATAGAGCAACACAAGTATGAAGTGTTTCTTTAAAGAGCAGTTAACGTTAACCTAGAAACATTAACTTCTCATCTCAACAGAACTGTGCGGCATTAAGCTAATGTAGCGGACCTGCTTACACAAACTAATTAGTTTGAAACAGTAAAACTAGATGTCGAGCGTAAAAACGATGACAAAGCTTGTGTTCTCATCGTCCAACAGTGGTATACAGCGTTTTGAATGCTACATTTTATTTGTTTGCAAGGCAGACCTACCGCTATTTCACCATGTTTCAACATCTTTAAAATAAGATCTCTAGCATCCACAACAGAACTTAAGAGACAAATGGAAGCCTTTAGCCTTATATACAAATGCAGGCTAACAAAACCTGAAGAAATGCTTGAACAGTGAGAAGGTTCACACAGTCCTAGTGAGGGATTAACATTACAGCTGTATCATATGAAGCATCGCTCCATGTGTTTCTCAGCACTCTATCAACCAAAGATGAACGCTGCGAAGCTTGTCCAGTCAACGCAGAGGAAATAATTTGGAGTCACATCTCAACACAGGTTTTTGTTGTTGCTCTTAGCTTGTCCAATGTGCATGCAAATTGAAGCGTAACAGCAGCCCTACTATGATCTGAACCCATGCAGCCATAAATCCCTCAAATAATTTGTGGCCCGATCCAGTGGAGCCAGATCGGATGCTTTCATTCCCAAATGTTAGCGTTGAATGTTTGGATTTCACAAATGCAACAAAGAGAGCTTAAGCAGAAATGATGACTGCTACGAAAACACACAGAGAGATGTGCCAGGAGGACCGAATAATATCAGGGGGGCTGACGTGTTTTCAGAATACGCTCCATTGAATGGCACCATTTCAGAACAGAAGTGGGGACAGCCTTTGGCAAATTCTGCTGAGTCAATTGAAGAATTGTTTCTTCCTGAAAGATTTATTTTCAGAGACTATGCGATACAGTCACGCTGCTCTGTTATATATAGTGAATGTTTGACATGTGTTTGGTTCATTCATGACCATGCTGTAAAGCGTGTAATGACCAGTGAGCTGGTGTACTTCTCTGTGAATCATTAACACGTTAGTCCTCTCGTCTGTTTCTCTTTCTCGAATCTCTTCTACTGCGTTTCACCTTCTTCACAATATGAACAATTGCAGACGGGTGAATATCATCAGAATAATGTTCTGCAGAAATTATACTGTTGATACGCAGTAGACTAGGCAGGTAAACGGCATGCACTTAAATCAAAGTTGCAAAAAAGTTCTCCAGCTCCTACATTTATTGAATAAGTGCTCAAAGAGTGACTGCTCGCCTTTTCAACATAATTTCAAAGAAACTTTCAAAAGATGTAAAGACGTTAAGAGTATCAAGTATTTGGTGTCTTATTGACTGGGGAGGGTCATTTTCTGACAGTTTTAGCTGGCTGTTAATGGGTTTGTGAAAGATTTTGCGATTCAGACTGGGACCCTTCTTACTGTTGTATGCCATTTGATTTACTGTCTTTAATACTAGACCTTGTTGCTTTTTGTCTCCACTCATTGTGTAATTGCATGGATTTCCATGAAGCCTATCAGCCGCCATCTGTATTTTTGTTTCGGCTGCCTTGAGGCATGCTGTCTGTGCTATCATTCAACTTGAAACTGTGTTATCGATCCACACATGCAGCTATAAGAATAGAATTCATTCAGTACCATAAATCCAGCTATACTAATAATGATAAAATATAAAATCCGGCGAGCTCAGTGCATTTGTGGTAATCATATCTCTGTCTCCTTTGCAGCCAATCCCACTGGATCTGGACCAAAAGGTTATCCAGGCCCTTCAGAGGTCTTCAGGGAGTCCAGCAGCACAACGGGGATGGTGGTCGGCATCGTAGCGGCAGCGGCGCTGTGTATTCTGATCCTGCTCTACGCCATGTACAAATACCGGAACAGAGACGAAGGTTCGTACCACGTAGATGAGAGTCGCAACTACATCAGCAACTCGGCACAGTCCAACGGCACCGTAGTCAAAGAGAAACCAGTCAACACTGCAAAGACCTCTAACAAGAACAAGAAGAACAAGGACAAGGAGTACTATGTGTGATTGTCAAACCTTTGGTCTCTGCCAGACCAACACAGGCGCTTATCGAAAAGACAAATCAGGACATCAACACGTGTACAGTATAATAACGAAGACGAACATTATTTAGTCATTTTTTCCTAAAGAGACATTGCTCTGTGAAGTAAATATGAAAAAATTACTTTTTTGAAACTCAAGAATTGGAGATATAGGAAAAGATATACAGTCCAGAAAGAGAGTGATGGGAAAATGGCTTTTGCAACACGTTGGAAATGAACTGAGCACATATCTAACATGTCAACCAAACAACATTAACCCATTTGTGACTTGTTTCCTAGGCCAGGACTATGTGATCTAACTCCTTTGTTTCCGGGAAACAGAGGGGCACAGACGCACTTTGCAAAGAGAGGTTCGACATTGCAGACTCTGTGTTTTCATTTACATTGCCTGTGTTTGTGTTGTTGAGACTTTTTCTAGACAAAATGACACAAAATGGCATAAATAAATACATACATAAATACGCCAAATATTTACAGTGGAGGAAGAGGGAAAAAAAATCAGGTGACAGTGAATTCAATGAGGAAAAAAAAAGAAAAAAAACAACAAACCCTGATGGAAGTACTCACTGAAGAGGAAGTAATGGCCGACATAGACTAACACCTGGCTGACTGAGCCGCCGCAGTGCAGAGATGAGAACAGATGGCAGTTTCTCCCGAAAAGACTCTGGTTCAAAAGAAGAACATGTCCAGTAAAAAAACTGGAGGCCTTCGTTTTCACGTCATGTGAATTCAAAGGAGAGAGTTTCCTCACAGGGCTGAGGACGTCTCAAAAGCGATCATTCAGGAGCCATGCACGCAAAATTATCTTATTACAGTACATATGTTTATATACAGTACAACCACATCTATATGTGCTTTCTGGACTGTGACAAGTGGTGTTTTATAGCCTGTTGTATAGATGATGCAAACTATAACTGCTCCTCAACCATTTTGGAATAAAACTGAAAAAAAAATGGACAAAAAGAAGACATAAATGTTATTAAGTGTTGCTAGACCTAGAAGATTTTATGAAGACATCTGCATTTTTATTTCAGTTGGATAATTATTTGACTCTCCCCTGTTTCTACATGTGTTCCTATATAGTTTTTTATACAAATGCCAACCAGAGATACACAATCCCGGACCAGTAGTACCCAAACTGTTCCCAAAAACTGCACAAGGCGTCGATAGCAGAGCGGCGTGGCATGACAACGTGTGCAGATCTTTTAAGGAAACTGGTAGAATCACTGCCTTCCTCCTCAGTTCGGACTTACATGAGTGAGAATTAAGACCGAGAAATTTACGAATGGTGATGATGGGTGGTGGTGATGATGATGATGATGATGGTGATGGTGGTGATTAAGATAAATTAACTTGCTGTGTGTGTTTCCAAGTGGTATTATGAGTTTGTCCAATGTGTGCTTGGGCTGATGCAACCCCCCCCAACAGGAGAATAGCTCAACTACGTCTCCATTTCAGCTGTTCTGTGTTTGTTATGTCATTCTGTCCGTCAATTCTGCTTTCCAGAGACCTGTACTTGGAATGAGTATGAGGAAAATGACCATGAACTATAAATGATGATTACAAATTCCCTTTGTTTACTCCTCTTTTATTTCCTCTTCAGTGTTTTTGTGTTAAATTGTATCTCTTCTTGTATTCCACATAAAAATGAATCATAAAAAAAAAAATAGTTTTGAAAAATCTAATGAATAAAATATTACCAAAGTGAACTTAAACCACTCCACTGACAAGATGTGTCAGCACAACACGCAGGTTTTATGATTTTCATTTTTCATCACGCAGACCCCCTTTGTGTTCACAACATTGTCTGACTCACGACGGAAAGTTTAAAGTAGCAGTGATTCGCCCCTCGATATGTACACAGACTCTCGTGTGTAACGTTGGTGGAGTTCCACTTTTTTCACACATTTTTGTTCACGTCTATGTTTTGAGCTGTTTCATCTCTCTTTTTGTCAAATTTTGACTTCTGGTGTAATTGTATCTATTCATGGATTATATGATTTACTAAAAAGAACTTTGATGAATTCATTTTCAGAGGTTGAAATACTGCTTTTATTCAACCATATGCCTTTTGGCCGAAAAATAAAAATAAAACATCGTTTAAAAATGTAAGTTTGAAGATATGTTTAGGGCCCTTTCAAGCACTCTATTATTGCTTTTAAACACAACTTCAGTGTATAACACAAAGGATCACAAACAGGCACCACATGACCCCCCCTGTCAGATAAGGTGTTGAGATACTCATTCGGCTAAATTAACTTTTAGTACTTACTGTACTCGACTTTAAAATGGAGACACATTTAAAAGTGGAAAATCTATCCAAAAGTCTTGTGACAGTCTGAGCAATTATCAGATAGAGCACTTAACACCGAGGCATCGCTCAACACATACAGTACGACCCTAGACAGGTGCAAATAGAGACTGAAGTAGCAGACAATGGTGCTTGAAATACACCATTACATAGTTAAACTGAAGCTTTATGTCCTCCTCACTGCTGAGCCTTGGTTTGAGGAGATGGACAGGAATAAAAATACAACGGAGTGACTGACTGTTTAAACCCCTTGCAGCAAACAGATGGTTCCTGGAGAGAGTGAACCCAACTGTCACAGTTCAGCATCAGCTGCTCAAGCAGCTTTCTAATGTGATAATGTGTAACGTGTGATGTTACTGATCTCCTTATGGAGATTCCTCGTTTCTTGCTCAAGGACTCCTAAACAGGCAAGGTGCCTGCTAACTAAATATCACACTAGGCCACACGTGGATTAAAAAAAAAAAAAAAAAAGCATAGCGGTAATAATTTAAAAAAAAAAAATTGTAACCTATAAAAAATGCTCACTGACTTTACAGGACTAATGGGTAAGATGGTGTTTAGCAACAAATACTTCTTCCTGTCCCGTCTTCAAAGTATACAGGAGAACTTATATTTGTCTTCAAACATAAAAACACATTGAAGAGATCCCCTCATTTCCGTGTTTGGACATAAAAGGCGTATTCTAAGCTCATGAAAACTCACCAATCTTCAGTTAAAAGTGACTGCACACGAATAAAAATGTAATTATCAATACTTGATTTTGGCTTCTGTCAATAAAGCCACATAAATCATTCTGGTTCTTTGAATATGCAAAACTTGAAGTATTTATATTGGATTCATCAAAGGGGCAGCAGTCAAAAGATATTGTATCTGCTTCTTAAGCACCCTGTCGACGTGGTTTAATTTGATTTGATTAACAAGTCATGATCAAAATCTTTAAATTGACTGATGCTGAGGTTTGTATGACACAATACGCTCAAAAGAGCTTGGCAGAAAAGAAAAAAAAGAAAACTTGTGTGAAACAGCAGCGCAGAACCTTTAAGTAAGACATCCATCAGTTTAAGGGCCTATCACCTGCTGTCCCAGACGGGACCCCAGTAAAATGAAATACCTGCAGTTCTAATTGTAATTCTGGTTTGCCATGAAAATACTAACATAAAAACATCCTCTGCAAATTGTAGGTTTTTAAGCTGAAACACAGCTTTTGTTTTTCCACACAAACATGGAAATTTCACCTCATTTTCGTCCCTATAAATAATAATTGCTTCTATCAGATGTCCCTGTCAAAATAATCATGCATAATGATCCTCAAACATCATTAAATGCCCAATTATACTAATTTCATCAAAACAGGTGAAGAGAACGTATGAAAATGCATCATATTTCAAACAAAGATGGGACTCTTTCAGGTTGATTATACGCTGTCTAAGTTACAGTGTCCAAAAAGTTTAGAACTGACAGAATTTGACTAAATTAAAGGTAAATGGACAAATTAAAAGAGTACATACAAAAAATATATAACATTCCTTTCATGCCTTCAAACATATCAGTGTTCTGATTTTTAAAAAAAGCACATGAAAGCTGTACATTTCTGCCAGTGGCCTTGTGTTTGCCCAACCACATATGGAGTGTGATATTCATGTTGTTCACTGAACTCATCTTTTCCTTGAAGATTTGAAATTCCTAGATTTTCATCTTGGCCCCAGTATACAGGATCTTAACCAAAGCCTTCCACCCTCCAGAGTTCAAAGCTCTCCTTTCTCCTACCTCCGCGGAGCCACGGCGTCTTCACAGGAAGACTCCAGCCAACCCAGAGAGCAGCCGTGTGTCTGTATGTCGAAACCAGACACTGACTTTAAAGTAGGCCTTTAGAAAAAGTCAAATACCTGAGCCTATACTTTTTATTTTGTCCAAATCAATTTCCTCATCTCTTTACATGTGATGCATTAGGCCTACATGTCTTTTGTGATATGACATCATGATAAGAAGCTGTATTCTCATCTCTGTCCCATCTCGCTAATCGAAAAAGGCTGCAAAGACTTTTGACCCGAGTTGCTCTTACACTGAAGTTAGAGTGAGCTGATTTTGCAGCTGTGTTAAATTTTCTCTGTGTCCGAGTACGTTCCTTATTGACTTTTCTCTGGTGTCACATTGTTGCCCTTCCACTTCCAGGTTTACTTTCAGCACCAATAGTGCCTCTGCCTGGTGATAAACGTCTTTCCTCTCACCCCAGCTTTGTTGTATTAAATGTGCTTGTTTAGCCAAGTAAATACAAATACTGTACTTTCTCTGTAATGTCAAGGGGATTTATACTGGCAACATCACATTCCTCTGCTTAAGGGCATCAGCGCTGTTGTGGACCCGTCTCACTCTGCCATTTATCAGTGTTGCTGTATCCTTTTAAAACGGCGCTCAGGAATAAACTGTTTTTCGGTGAATTGTTTTACTAACCAGGCTAGCAGCACGGCTGTAGGGAGGGCAATGTTTTAGTTATTATTTTCCATGTGTGGGTTGGTTCACCAGCTTGGTCCAGACTGAAATATTTCAACAGCTAAATAGATTGTATGACATTTGATCGCAGGATATCTAAAAGCACGTTCAGGTGATTTCAACAAGATTCAAAAAGACTTTGTTGTTGTTGCCAATAGATGTCTAAACCCAACAACTTTACAGGTATTTATTCAATCACAGTGTATTTTGTAAATTTAGGCAGCACAGCTAGAATACAACTAAATAATACAGCTAAGTCGCTCTCCTAAAATGAATAAATATCTGACCGCAGGAAAGAAAGAACATTATGTTTTCCTTTTGTGCCACACTTGGTTTACCCACTCTATTAGATTTATTCACTTGTTTCATCACAAACTGTTACACAAAGTTATCCGCCGACAGTAAATACTGTCATGTCCTCCTCGTACAACTTACATGGTAACAGCTCGAATCTGTAAGTCAGGATGTTTCAAGGCTGGGCAAATCATACTTAATGTATATTCTGCCTCTGGGATGTTGAGAGGGATCATTGCATGCCAGGAACAGGGAGGAATGTCTGGTAAAATATTCAGGACCTATAGATTAGGGCAACAGGCTCAGACTGGGGGGGATTTTATCCAAAAGTAAGGGAAAAGTTCATGGGGTTTTTTGTTTTTTTTTCCTTTTACAGCCAACATTTCTCATCAGAATGAATCTTGCAGTGTATATCCTGAAGGCCAAAGGCACAGGTTGAATGTCCTAACAAAGCCGTCTTTTGATCGTTTTGAAACCTCCTCTGTCTGCATTAACTTGAGGATGATTTATTCTCTTTTAGAAAAGGTTACATGGTATTCGATCAAATCAAAAATTTTAAAAGCTTTGAAGAAATGTCTCACAACATTGCATGATTGGTTGTGAATATGATTTTACACATTTAGAATTTCTGATAATGGGCCCAGACACTTTTGAGGTTTTTTATTGTGTTAGAGGCCCGTAATGACATAATTTTAATGTTGTTTTCCTTAATTTGCTCTCAGTGGGCCGACTGTGCACTTTTGCTCTTCTCCAGTAGCCAGCATCTCAGTCGAGCCTTTTCCCCACTGGGAGACGGTGTAGACGCAGTACACGAAATTCACGGAATAATCAAATAACAATAACAATCTCGCAGCTTTATTTCGGCACACATCTTCGACGGCAATAGAGGAAAAAACTCATGGGGTGGGGAAGTATTTTTAGCAACATGTTTATCCTGTCCTTTCATCCTCCCCTTCCTCTGCATCTCTCACACAGAGTGTCTTTGTCCCTGTCTTTTGCATTCATCTCGTGCCATTTCCCTTCTATCACTCATGCTCTTTGCTTCTATCTCAGCTGGGTATACCAGACTTCCTTTAATTCGACACACTAATGTAATACGCCTCCTCTATAATCATCCATTTTCCAGTTTCCATGCCCTCTCCCCGAACTTGAGACACGTCTTGAGGATTCTCTTTCACAGCAGTAGACCAGACTCCATCAGTTTTCATTTCATTTCTTCAGTGTTTGTTTAGAAAGCCCATGCTGGCCTGCCATGAATCAACATTGCTTAATAGAAGCTCCCCTCGCTGACCAGGTTAAAGTAGATATAATTATGTAAAGATCTGAATCGACAATTTAATACTAATGTTCCAAATCCAATAAAAATGAATGGGGCTTCCAGCTGAAAAAAAAAAGTAGTCTTACAAGATTAGCGAGGAGCATTCAAAAAGCAAATTTTAGCTATCTGTAACGCTCAGTTTGAAGCTTCTGTCTTTATAATGCCAAAAGGTTTTGCTGCTGGCACATGTAACGGCATACAGCTACTTGAAGCATTGTAGTTTGGTGACTATGAGGATGAGGACTAAAAAAAACAGTCATGCGATCTCCAAGATAGAGCAAATGTTTTCTGCAGAGGAAAAGAGCCAAGATCAAAGAAGTGCTGATGTAAGACACAAGCATGAAGACTTTACAAACAGGCATTTCCACTCAGATACAACTAAAATGAATGAGCTGCAGCGATGATCCTAATCTACTCACATAAAAAAAAAAAGTTCTAAATTCTGACTGATGCTTGTGCATAACGGTGCAAAGATATTCAGTTTCTTCAAAGATGAAAAGAGGCTGAATTATTAAATTATTTCCTATTTTATTACTACCATTTGTTGTTCAGCATCTTTATCAAGTGTTTTATGCCAGGAGTCCTCAGTTACCAGGCTGCAAAGAAAGAATACATTTTTTTTTTATTTTATGCATTTTATTTTCATTTGTTTTCCGGGTATTTTATTATGAAAAATTGCCCCGGAAAAAACGGCCTGCAAAGAGAAGTCGCTGGAGTGTTTCTTTGATAAGGGAGGAGACACCAGAAGGGCCTCAGAGAGACACAGCAAAAAGAAAGCCACATTCAAAAGAAAATATCACCTACGTCAATTACAGTTTCATCCCAACAGGTGATTGACACGCTCCACGCCCGCTCTGTGTAATATGTGGCGACCTCCTTGCTAATGGCTCCCACTGATTGTGCATCATGGTGAGTAGATATTAGTGTGCTCATCATTTAATAGTTATTAAAAGTGGTGTAGTGCTTACATTTACATTCCTCTTTCTTTTTTATTTTTATTTTTAAATTACAGTACACTCCACCCTGGTCCGTGACCTGAAGAAGGTTGGGGGACAACTGGTTTATGCCATTTTGACACAGCATTGGTGCAGGAGAATGCCATTTATTTATCCATCAGGATGCATTACTTCCTTGAAATGACTGACCAGAGATAATCATGAGGTACAATCTGATAATGGACGATGTGTAGATTAGGCCTGGTTGTGGTAATTTCATTACATCATTACATTACCACGAGCAGGTATGAAATTACATTTAACTGCTCTATGTACAAATCCACTTAGAGCAGTGACAAATAAAATTTTAAAAAAGAGACAAGGGACAGTTACTGTTAAAAATGAAGGCAATACGGGATGTTGTCTGCAAAGTCATTCTTTTTTTGGAAAACACTTTCTCGTTTTTCTACATTATTCTACGCGGTTTCTTCCATAAGAACAAATTCTTTAGCGAGAACATAACGCTTTTAACACATTTTAACCACCGCTCACGTGAGAATAAGTTAATTCCTGGCACCCTTCCACCCGTCCCATCACCGTTGAGCCCTGGGTGGACAGGTTCAGGTTGGAGCTCCAGGCCAAACCCAGCGGTTGAGAGCCCGCCCTCAGGAGAGGGAGTCAACATGGCAAGGGCACGAAACACATTCACGAGGCATAGCTGCCATTTATCATGGTTGACAACTGCACCTCTCAGTGCCATTTGGGTTTATTACCGGTACATTTCTCCCCACATAATGATGTTTTCTTTAGCGCTTGTCCTCTGAGACCAGCCTCTATGAAAAACTGCTGTCGAAACATCAAGGTGACAGCCCCCCCGCCCCACATTTTTTCTTTAATATGAAGTTTGCTTCACATGACTTCTAGGACGCAGAAATAAAACAAAGAGGAAGTGCAGATTCTTTCTTTGGCAGCAGGATTGAGGATATACAGTGCCTGAGGATTGAGGCTGCATATCAGCATCCGTGCAGCAGAGACTTAATACCTGCATACAATGATAGTCAGACTGAACTCTTGTTGGGGGAATCCAATCCTTTCAAGGTTTGGGTTTCCCCAAATAGAAATGCATAGGTATTTTGACCCAAAGTAACTGCTTTGGATAAATGATTTGAACAAAAAACAGTGAGATACTCTTAAACCCCAGTCCTGACGGCAAAAACCATCAACAAACACCACTTGTCTTTCACATATTGCCTCTTTCCCTTTCTTTCTTTTTTTCGCTGTTGCATTTCTGTTGACTGGTTTAAAATTATATTAATATTTGCTTTTGGGTGTTTTGCTGCGCAAACAATATTGGAAAAAAAATTTTTTTATTTGCTTCGTGAGTTTTGTGAGGGGAAAAAAGAAACGCGAACCAAAAATCTAATATCCAACACGAAGTAAACTTTAGGTGCAGGTGGGTGGAGAGAGGAGCCACAGTTGAAAAGGTGACACTGGATGTGTCATTACAGCGTCTTGTCTACAGAGCACAGAAGGTACTGTCAGTGGAAAACAGGTAATCTCTGCTTTCCCATAATAGAATCAATTCAGCTTTTGAATTTTTCTGCACAACAATGAGCTCTGCAATTCAATTATACACAAACTTTCCCCCCACAATTCTATGATGGCATCTCTCCTTGCCCATTTGTTTTGAATTGTGTACCCATGACTGACAGGGACAAAGTGGAACTCGGGTGGTAACCTGTAATGAACTGAGAGTTTTTATTTTACTTTATGTCTCATCAAAATTACATTCTGCATAACAACAAAAACATGTTTGTTCAATGAAAGTCTTTTCACAAGTTCATAAATGACTCCATTCAAACCTCAAACTTTCACTTTCACAAATTATTGATTAAATGCCACAAACTATCTCTAACAAAAACATAATCTCCACTGTACACACATTTTAAAGTAAGCATAAAAAATCCCCATGAATCATTAATAGCAGCCTCGAGCTATACTCTCGGCTGCCAAAATCAGAGCTAAGTTTTTGACATTGAAGAAACATTTAATACGTATTGTGCAATCAGACAAAATTGCACTGCGTTCCACACCTTTATGGGAGATTTTCATGCCAAAATAGCCGATTTTCCATCACAGAATTATATAAATATGATGCATATTTTACAGACTTGCCATGTGTCAGGAAAAAAACAAAAAGAAAATTAGGTAGAGGAGATCACAGGCTGAAAACTGTCCAAGTCAGACAAGCGTATTCTTGAAGGAATCAAATATTTCTGATCCTCCAAGAAATTTTGGAGCCACTGCAGGAAGAAGACTCATTCTGCATACTTATTGTCTTATCTGAGCATGTGCACTTTATCTTTGTCGGCCAACTCCTAATCATAGCCTTAGAGGAAGGAGCTCATTAGCACAAGTCACATTCTCTTTGCCTGTGAGTAGGAGCGGATCATTATCTTTGTTGTGGTTTGTGATGGTGATGATGATGAAGACGATGAACAGCTGATTGATTTGTGCCAGTGGGTGTGATCTTTTGTTCACTGAATTAAATATGCTCCTTCAAATGAAATTTATTTTCTGCTTCTGGGATCCATCATAATGGTGAAATCAATATTTAATATCCTTGGATCAATGTTCAATGTTTATTTTGCATCGATTCTCTCAGTATTCTGGAGTGATAGCGGGCAAAAGTAAAAGTTTAGGAAAAACAATGGGGTTGCATTTATTTGCAATTTATGGCACTTGTAAATGGACAGTCTTATTTTTCCTCGAGTTTACTTGATAAGGCATGTCCGAGCTTTTAATCTCCAGGTCAGAGATAAAATGTCATGATACATTATTGGAGCAATTTTAAAAAGAGTTGTAGCTTTCAGTAACGATGTGCAGGGAGTCATCAGAGCATTATTCTCCCTTTGTCAGTGCAGAGTTGACGGGTTGATTATGACTAAATCCCTGCTAAACCCTTTACCACAGAAGAGTAATACTTAGTCTTAAGACTGTGGAATGATTTTTGCTCCTCTTTGCCTTTCCTTTAGAAGACCAAAAATACACGGGCAAATTATCAGGGATTAAAATGTGCTGTATCCTAATCTGTTTTATTTTTAGTTAGTATACCTAGCGGTTTAGATTTCTTGGTACAGCATCATAGTCTTGGCTGCATGTTTTATTGTCAGTCTTTTTTAGCACTTGTCTTCTGTGTCACTCCCACTTTTTATTTTTTTATTTTTTCATGGTTCCCATTTCTGTTGCTTTTATAAAATGTTACTAATCCATATATATATATAGATATATAGATATAAATGGCATCTTGAGTTTTTTTTTTACGAAAGAAAAAAAAACTTTAATGTCAAAGAGAAACCTGTTTTCTACAAAGTAATGTCAATTCTCCAAAAAAAAAACCAAAACAAAACTTCAGCCTCTAGCTCATATAAAAGCAACAGCTGGGACTTCAGCGTGTCTTTTCGAGCCCCCTTTTCTAAGCGTCCCTTAAGAACAAACACAAGATCAAATTATAACGGGGTTTTAAATGTGTTGAGCTTCCTCATTATCAGTAGCAAATGTTGCAAACACATTCCCAGATATTTATCTTCCTTTCTACAGTAGTAGAATATGCACATTCTGCACACTCCCCTTGTCCTCCAAGTCCAAAACGACCCACTAAACCTCTAAAACAAGGAAGGTTAATTGAATTTTAAACCCAAAATCTACTTTCCTTTCAGAAACTACCTGTCCTCCATCACACGCTTTGTCTGTGTTTGGGTTTTTCCTTTTCAAATGCGCAAAAAGACTGAATTTAATTAGTGGACACCACTGGTTTTATACTGCCCCTCCTTGTGGCTGGGTCATTTTTGACCCTGAAGGCAACGCAAGGGTTAAGCAAGCTATAAGCAAGCTTTTTAACGAACATTACCTTTCGCTTTTGTAGCAACCATGCTAACAGTAACAAAGATGAAGAAATATAGTGCTTAAATGTACACAATTATGGCGTTCAGTCCCTCCTGTGTACATTATCATACGGTACTGTAAATAGATATGATTAGCATAGGGGTAGGGGGAGCGCCCTCACTTCCTGTGGTTTTTACTGTCCAGGCCAAGGACACAATTTATGATTTATCTTTGGGAAACAAGTGCATTCTTGCGGTTGTTGCTTTGATAATTGAGTAAACGATCACTTGCCCGAGAACATTAAGGCAAGACCGTTTCCTATCTGTGGGTTAATGGGATGCTTAGCTGTGTTGTTTGTCTCTTTAAAATAAGCCGCGCAGAACACGGACATGCTGTCAACATTGCACTGAGTCACCATAATTATAGCAAGGTCTCCTCCTGTTCGCAAGTGCATCCTCGTGTGACTGCAGTCATCTTCGTCCTCCCTCAGCTGCACAATATGTACAGAGCTGCGGCACAGCATGCAAATCAGTGAACGGTACGCAGACACTTTCACCGTGGATTCGGGTATTTGCCTAGTGAAAACAAGGTTCCCATGTTTTCTTCAGCCAAAATAAAGTACATTTCATCAGCTATTTGGTTTGAACAGCAGGTAAAATATTATTAATTGCAAGATATAATAGGTTAAAAACTTATGGCAAAATGATGATGTATCAGCCAAAACATTTTTCCGACGGTGGAGATAATTGTTTTTTCAGTTAACCTGACACAAAGTCAAACTTATTTGCAGCATTTAGCAAAGAGGAAATCAAATTATTTTGTGTAGGTGAAAATTAACAGGAACTCTTTGTTTACAGTTTTCTCTGCTTTGGTTTGTGTTCATTACTCGAATGCCAATGTCTTGAGTCTCAACAGAGGAAAGTAGCTCCCCACTGCAGTGATCACATGCAGTGCCTAACAAAATTGGCTGACTCTGGCAGCTGCACATCTGCAAGAAGAGGAAGATAGTTTCGACTATTCGACACAGGGCTGTGTGGGGTACCTATTACAGTCAGTACATTACCTGCAGTAGATTTGGATCAGCAGGAGTGCAATACACAACCACAGTGATGTGATGCCGTGGATGGAGACAGCCAAGTAACTTATTTTAGCCCCTTTAAAAAAAGTTAGTAAGTGCCTCACATAACCCAAACTATTCTGACCCTATCAAAAATCGAAATATAAAAAATAAAATAATAATAATAAATAATATAAAATAAATAATAATAATAAAAAAAATAAAAATCTGGTGAAACCTCCAAAAAGTGTGCAAGTCAACATGTTCATGTCATGAGACACTTGGACAGTAATGACAGGAGCTCCAGTTAGAGACGAGTTCATATCTCACAAGGAAAAGTAATTGTTGCATACCAGAGCAGACACACACAGCATCATGCACTTCTCTTTGATCTAAAAAGGCTGAAAAGGATCGAAAAAAGTCAGGTTGAGATTCTGAATGCAGAGCCATAAGAAACACACACTGCATCCACAGGGAACTGGGCTGAACCAAAATAAACCTTTCAATGATTGTTATCTGAAATTACAGAATTGAAAATGTATCACTAACATCAATCTGAAATGATAATTTAATACATCTATAAAAATATAACTGCCGGAAAGTATTTCTTTCAACCACAACAAAGCTTACTCTGTGATGGATACAGTTAGGTGTAAAACTTGAAGGACTGAGCCTCGACAGATTGGAGACCTTTTCTGTAATGATGTGAATACACACTTTGGACAGATACAGATACAAATACGGAGACATCAGCTCAACGAGTTTCTATAGTGTCGGAATAATTGTCAAAAAGGTGAGATCTGCTGGAGGCTACTCAGTACTGATGGGTTCTTTTGTGATTATTAACGTTTGGTTATTATTGTTGTATATAATCCAACAACTGATGCCTTAATGTGAAGACACATCAGAACACAGGAAAATATAAGAGACACTATTCAATAGAGGTTGTTGGTGCTTTTGTAAACGCCTCGGACAATATGAAGTTCAACATCCACAGAAGTTTGCGTATACACAGTTTTTGGACATTCTTTTAAGCACATGTGCATCTCAAGAGAAAATCTGTTCAACTACACGAAAAAGGCAATCAAGAGTGACAATACATCTCTTTTTTATATATATTCTTCAAATTGTCACTATTAGCAGCAGGTAACTATTGCATCTTTACATTTTGGAGGTATGTACAGATTCACTATATAATTTTCCACATTTTTTTGGAGGTATGGATGATTAAACCTACAAGCATAAGCTTTTGCCTTGTAATGGCAATTAAAAATTGTTTTTTTAGTAAATTAGTTTTTATGTTTTGATAACAAAATAAGAATAGGTTTTGCTAAAGTAAAGATAAAGGTAAAAGAGGCATTAACATATCTAAAAAAACAAACAAACAAATTAAAAAAAAAACGTGGTTGTTTGTAGATTTTTCTGCAGTCACTGTCTACTTCTACACCTGCGGAGGCTTTATGGATGCCAGCAACATTAGCCCCAGGCTATGGCTGTTTCATTGGAGACAGCTCGTCAAGATGAGTGACAAGTGTGGGGGCGGGAACTTGGCCAGCTGAGGGGGAGGAGGGCAGGACTAACAATACATTTTCAACCTCAAAGTAAAAACTTGCACATTGTAGGTATAACTTGGAAATCATTGTCACAGATAAGACAAAAAATAAATTCTTCCTGTCTGCTTGAGCTTCAAAATACAGGAGTTGTTCTTTCAGTTTCTCCGCCATGTCTGGATTTGTGAATCCAATGCTGGCACTTCCTGTGCACATCACACTTGCATTTAAATAAGTCAATAACTTTCATTAAAGATGGAGAAGGCAATTCAAATCCAATATACTTTTTGTCTAATTCAGTGAACATCCCCTCATGGTCCACTGGCTGTTTATTCTGTGAGCGTGCTGAAGAACAACCTAGCTCTGTAAATTGGAAAAAAAAAAAGAAAAAAAAAACTAAGCGGCACACATGAAGACATACCACATTATTTTAAACCCCCAAACTGTTTTCCTTTAAGAAGGCGGCCAGTGCCATCTCAGGAAAAGAGGGTACCTTAAATCTTGCACATGTTAAGGGATGGGACGACACAATGCAACAAGTGCACCTGCTGTGTCTGCTGTTTTATACTACAACTAATTTGTTTTACTTTTTGCCAGTGGAACGAGTACATCCACTTTCATAATGCTCTTGCTCGACCAGTGTACATTCATGAATTGAAGGAAACATCTTCTGAAAGAGCCCTAAAGGAGACGGGGGATCGTTCCTTGGTCCTGCTTACTCTACCTTTAATTTCTCAGGTTAATTTCCCATTTCAGTCTCATTCTGTAGGGAGATCAGATGGCTCGACTCATGGGTTGGAACAGAAAGCTGCCATCCAGAGGAAATCTGTGGCCGACTATCTCACCTCACATAACTCAAGTCATTTGAATAAAAGGCCATTTGGTTGTTGTTGTTTTTTTTTCAAAGATCAATAATCTGTAAGCCTTGCCTGACTTGATCCATTACCACCTCTTCCTCTTGTTTTCTTTTGAGCCAGTCGTTCTTCCTGAGAGTCTGAAAAGTGCGCTCTACCGTTTCTTCAGGCTCAAGGACATTATCCGTTTTCTGTGTTCCACCTTAACAAAGTCACGTCTGCAATGTGAAGAGATCTCTGCAAACGCAATGAAGGCTTTGCATTCCATGTGATAAGTTTGAGCAGTTTTCAGTTGTCAGGGTTATTTGTGTTACTCCGGTACAACAGGGTGCCGGCGTCATCTGCTTTGAATCACTGCCAGGGGAATTCAGGAAGTCAGTTGAGAATTGTTTCAACAATCTATCTCTGCCTTTTTTGTAACATCACTTCATCTGAAAGAAGCCTTGTTGGCCTCACAGCCTCGACCTTTGGACTTGCTGAGATCAATGAGGTCCTTCTGATCTCGACCTTCAGGGGTGGATACCTACAGAGGAGCAACAAGAAATTGCCCGTCTGTAGTGCTGACTTGTTTATATCTGTTGGGCCTTCAATTGTATTTAGGGACAATACAGCAATGTGTGCGTGCATTTGTTTACATTTATATGTAGCAGCGGTGGGGTATTGGGGTCACTGTTCAATTTCGTGTGACGCGAACTTGAGCAACAACAAAAAAAGAGAGAGAGACAAAACTAAATGAAGGCAGCCTGTGCCATCTCAGCAATTTCCCATTGCTATGCTTTACATTCCTGCTATAACAGGAGAGCAGAGGATGTCAACAACATTGACAGTTGTTATGTTGACAGATTCACCAAAGAAAACTATGAAAGAAGGGGGAGGTGGCCCTACATCTTGTCATGCAGCAACAAACAGACCTGTCACATTTACAATATAGAGTAGTCCAGAAGGTAATGCAGGGCTGTGTTTGCAAAGAAGACACAGTGGCACTCGCTTATTGCTTCTCATCATGGCGGTGCATTGCTAAACAATTAAAAAGCCATCAACCGACTCTCATCTAATTACCTACAGTCTCATCTAACCTTGTTGTTGATATTAAATAAAGTACTTATCTCTAAAATGAGGTGAATGGAGTAAAAGCATTTTCAACGTGCTCCGTGTCGGGAGACTGGACCAGATATGCTGATCATTATTCCACTGTTGCCATTACTGTGTTACAAAATTACATGCAAATACAGAAGGAGATAATGAGCATATTTACCCCACAGTTTGAAATGAAAGTGAATTATTCTGCAGGCATCACATGGCAGCTGGAAGAAGATGCTGCGTATTAGTGATGTATTCATATTTTTACAGCAATATTATCTCTTTGAACAACAATGAAATGCCAGAATAAGATAGGTAAGTTATTTTTGTTATTGCAATATTAAAGCTGTTATCTAAGCCTGTATTCTTCCTTAATCCCAAGAGACACTCCACTCATAATTGGTCCCATTTGTCTGAATAGACAGAAACCCAAAATGTGAAAATATTGGATTCAATCATGGAAGACAATAACAAACTAAAATTGCAATCATTCACGTGACAGTTCATCCAAGGGGGAGTTGGGGAATTGGAACCTTTTATCAATAATGGTTGATGTGAAAAATATAAAATGCTTTTTGAGGAATGAAAAGATTCTGATTTCTTCTTGAGGGGGAAATAGGTGAGTAACACATTTATTAGTATTAGGAATATGTTTAATATTCATCTGGGATTTTAAAACAAACCTGACTGCGCTTTTAATTTTTCAGCAAATGTCGGATCTGCTTTGGTTAGTTTTTGGAGCAGGACGGAGCCACTGGCCTCTTCTACAGTCCTCAAAGCAAATTTGCTGTGAGTTGGACTTCAAAGATTGCCGGCTGCACAGCATGCTGTTGTTGTACATGCCATCACATCGCAGGTGTCGCTGTCATCGGAAAACCCAATTTTTCTGTAAAATTATGCCCCTATTACCAGCTGTGAGAAAACACTGCGCTCAGTTTTGGATTCAATAAGATTCTGGAGCTGTGCGTAGATTTATGAACACTCTCTGGCACATAGGAAGTGATTAATCAATGCGGAACCTCTAATATAAAATCACATTTTAAACAAAAGAAAGAGAATTGCTCTACTGACCAAAGAGAATTGGGCTTTTCTTCAACTCGCTAATGATATTGCTTACTTTTCTGTACAGGGAATGTGCACTACATTCATTTTCCAATACATACAGAAACCAAAAGTATTGTGTTTCTTTGCCAAAGTTCAATGCAATCTCTCAAAAATTTCTCCTCCCTCAGATCAGAACAGAGCATATTATTCCTCTTTATGTCACCACCTTTCAAAGTCCCAGTGCTCTTATCAGAAGCAGAGTGCTGATGGAGCAGCTGGGCTCCTTCCTGCTGTTGGGCAGCAGAATTAGTTCGGTTCCGCTGAGTAACGAAGTAAAATGTGTACCCAGTGTTCTAATTAAAACCCACGGTCATTCATCTATCTAATTGATACAATGCCTTGCACTTTAATTTTGTCCCAAATGTACCATTCCAGTCTGTGTTCTCTGCTGCATGAAACTCTGCAGAGCAGAACGGCAGCTTGGCAAACATACATAGGAGGAGGAAACAGCTTCTTCTTATCACTCTTCCTACCCAGTCAGACACACATACGCATAAAGATGTAAGAAAGTAAAACTGAGCAGTGGCTAAAACCTTTCCTTGTGAGATGGTTGTCCATTCGTGACTCTGCAACGCTGACCAGGCACAGTGGGCTTGAGTAATAAAATCATAAGGCTTTCTTTGGTCTTTTAGAAACTAAAAATGCATAAAAAATTGATTCAACTGTTTGTAAGTACGTCTAACTTCCAACATAGAGATGTGACAGATTCTTTATTGTCTTTGCACATTCCTGTACAACAAAATTTCTGTTTGTCAGCGTTCCTTTTCACAGCAGCATGTAATAGGATTAGGTATAAGTATAAATAAGTACTGAAGGTATAAATAAATAAGGAGTACTCCAATATAAGTTTCCAAGCCACTTGAACTATTGTATCGGTTTCTGGGGTGAGAGCTTCTTATAGAAAAAAAATAAAAATCCTCAAACCTTAACTTTGCTTTGCTCGAGATACAATTTTAATAGATTTTATTATTGATAGGATTGTGTTTTCCTCTTTATTTCATTTTGGGATGTTGACACTTCCAGCGACTTCAGCAACATGAAGTTTACCAAACGGTGAGTCATCATCCTCGAAACTTCTCTCTCTGCCTTTGGAAAATGCTAACTATCAAGTAAAACTGGAACGTCTGCGCACATTTGTTTACAGTTAATCCATTATTTCCGACCAATTTAACAGCTAATGCTAATTCGCTAATTAGCAACAAACCATGACGTCTGCATCTCTGTATAGTTGCTGGTTAGAAATGAGAAACTTGCTTTTTCAAAGTTGCATCAGACACACATGCACACACACACTGTTACCACAAGTTATCCAACAAAATTGTCGTACTATTACAGTAGAAATGTGTAATAAGCCTGGATAATGCTTCAATCAATAGAAAGGAAGTATTTTACTGTATTTTTTTTTCTTTTGCAGTCACAACAAAAAAGTCTTTTGTGCACACTACGGTACATTTGACAAAATAGAGGATGTATCACCACCTACTGCTGTTCAGTCCTGCTGTCAGAGCTCCTGAGAAATGAGAATTGTGACATATTTTCAGCACCATGATGACAATACTGATGCTTCCCCCGAGGAAGCAGATCTGAAAATATCCTAAAATGTGTAAAAATATAAACTAAACAAAACATATATATATATTTTGTTATATATATATGTATATATATATATGTATTATGGGAAAATATTCTGTGCATATAAATATGTAAATTTTAGTAGAGTTACATTACAGTATACATTACATATTCACAGATGCAGCATTTGTTCTCTTGGACATCTTGAATGAAACCACTTGGGACTCCTTTTATATTTACAGCACGTACACTACCAGTCAAAAGTTTGGACACGCTTTCCTATTCATTGGAATGAGAAAGTGTGTCCACACTTTTGACTGGTAGTGTACGTTATGTAATTTTAGAATATATAATTTAGGGATAAAAACATAGTGGGCCATGTATAAAGTGCTATGGAGGAGGGGACATCTTAACTGAGTTTTGTGTCCATGCTACTGTATAATCAACGATTGAGGATAATTCTGCTGCTTTTCAGCCACAGTTCTGATCATTTTTAGCCTTTTTCTCTCCTCAAAAATCGCATTTCCCTCCTTAAAGTAAATTAAGGAGAAAGATATCAGAGACATCTTAAATGTATCCGCTCTTGCACCAGTAAGCATACCAACAGGGAGTGTTCAACCCCATACACTACACATCTTTGATGTAATAAGAGAGCACATCGAGGTCGAGCATACTTCAATTAGATCTAATATATTTCTCTTGGGGAACTGACATATGGGATAATGCAGTACTGATGTCATAGTAAGATGTGTTCTTTTTTTTCAGTGGAAATTAAAATGTCATTCCTGCAATAACAAAACTGTTTTTGCGATGGGTTGAGCTGAAGGAGCAAGTCAGGGTAGACATGAAAGAAAAACTTCAAGCATCGCTGGCAGTGATTGTCAATGTGAGGCCAATGTTGTAGATAATTGGGTTTGTTTACAGGACACATAACGCTGCGTTTGTGCTCTTTCTGTTACACTAAAATCAAACTAAAGCTGGATCAAGGTCCTTTCCTCTCTTCATTTGAGGCAACAGCAATAAATGAGTGCTTGCTATGCCACACTTTATGCAAAATAATATAGCAAACCAGAGGAACACGCAGTGACAGCTGTTGGCCATTAAGTGCATATTTATGGCAAACCTTAGAGCTCCAGAAGGGCTTACTTGCATCTATTTTTTTTAACTAGACTGGAATCTGTCCTAGTATTATAATAAAGGGCCGGATATATGGGCTTTATTAGCAGAAACCTAACTTGGTTGCATTTTCTCTATTTACACAGTGTCTGTACACACTTGGTACACATTTAAGATAATATAATCAGATGGAAGAGGTGTACTAATGTCATGACCCGCCTGTGATAGAACTCGCCTTTATGTCTTAAAAATTACACAGGAAACTATTGGAGCAGGTTCAAATGTGGAGAGTCGACTATTTTCCCTGAGGGACACCATGTGTCTGTTTGCTAAGCAAGGGAGCAACGAGGGCCACACTTCCTCTGCTATTACATTAGATGGAGTAAACTTGTCATTTCAGCCTCTGTAGTCGTGGGAGAAATACAACTTGATCTTTTGTACCAACCAAAACTATTTCACAATTTTCAGACACGTAATGAAGACTAGATGACAAATCATTCCACTAAAACAATGTGTATGGTATATACAGAGTTAATATTTCCGCTCCGATAGAAAAGACAAGCATGCCTCTGAAAATCCTATCCACATGCAGAAGGGGGACATCGTTTTATATCTGCTATTGTAAGATAAAGTGTGTTGCTCATTTTGGAAGACTGGTAATCACTATAGAGCCAAAACATGATTGCTAAACCACTTTTCCTGAATGTAGCACTTATATATATATATATATTGTAAAGTGCTATATTCATATATGTATATATATATATATTCCCCACTCAGCACTGCAGGCTGTCTTTCTGTTTTTCCTCAGCTTGGGAAAGCTTGGGAAAACTTGGGTCCTCCTCCAGGAGCCTTGGGGCTTTGAGAGTTGTGTGCCGTATGTTAGCTGTTCGTAGGATTCTACTCTTCTCAACAGAGATCTCAGATGTTGATCCAGGAATGTGATGGAGCCACATTCCCACTTTGGGAGGGGTCACAGCCCCAAGTGGTCTGATTACCAGGGGGCCAAAGTGAGGTCCACATCTTTTGTTGCTCTGTGGCTGATGCTGTTGTCACTAAGGATTGCTACATCCATCACTACTGCCCCTTCTATTAACTTGTCCACGACCTCTAGGTCCAGTTTGCTGGTCTGTATCTGGATGTCCGACAGGATCTTAGCTCGGTCATTCTCAACCACCTTTGGACCATTGTGACCCTCAGACTTCCAGCCAAAATCCAGCACATATGTTTCTGTACACTATGCCATATGCAAATATGTGTGTGTGTGTGTGTGTGTGCGTCTGTGTGTGTTAAATGCAAAATGCTATGCATTTAGTTGTAAATCTGAAAAAGTGCTGACTGAGTGTGCTGACACATGAATCTAATACACTAACAAAGGGGAGAGGGGGCTTGTCTTGGTTGATTCAGCCGCAGGGCTTTTTTAAATCAATAAATGGCTGTGAGGGTGAATAGTGATAAAGTGATGATGGTAACAATAAAAACTAGTAATCATTATAGAGATGAAACCACCGGATGAGCAGCTAATGTAAGTTGGCATTAGGTAGGATTTGCTGCTTGTTCATTTGCCAGAAGAAGAATTATGAAGTGTTGTAGGAGATTTGAGAATTGGAAGTGTGATTGCACTTGCTTGTTTGATTCATCAGGCCAGCACAACCAGCAGCTTGTCTTTCAGTGGTCAATAAGGCATGGCGTACTTTGTGGCCATCGGCCAGGCCAAGTTATTTCTAATTACTTGCTCAGCCATGCTTGTATCCAATGGGACAGCTGCTACTTGGATAGATTTTAACTATTGGTTGAAATTCCAGAGTTCTCTCTTTTTTTTGCAATTATTGACATGCATACAGACGTCAAGAAGAATATTTAGCATATTGAAAGTAATGTCTGTCAGTCATTTCAGCCTTTTGGGTGCCTCTGGTGTCTCGCCTACAGATAATTCATCATAATGATCTTAAATTCTGCAGTACAAATACTCAGATGTGTTAAATTACCCATGATGCACATCTCATCCCTTTCATCTATTAAATGTCACTGTATTATAAGCAATGCTCATGTTGATGTGTACTCATAAATCACTTGTAGCCAGAGGTGGCCTTAAAGCTAACATGCTGCTTTGGGGTTAGGTAGAAACTCATCCATAATTTCCCAGGATGCAGGGTGAGGGGTGTGGGCATGGGAGGTTGCTCCTGCTAAAATGCCCCACGCTACAGGGGGCACATGTTTACTGACAGCCCCTCAGAGGCCACGAACAATCACCCGCTACTACACCTTCCTTTAGGGGCCGTGCTGTTACATTAATGCATGGAGCTTCATCTCATTATTCATAGCAGCTTGACTCCAGGGGAAAATAGTTGGGATGGAGGTACTACTGTAGCAAATGGATACTGGGTCATCTTTAGCATTCCAGGTGGGATCAAGCCAAAGGGAGCGTGGCCCTCGGAGAGAACACTGAAGCTTTGTGTCATACAGAATGGAAAGCCTGTATAAATTAAGCCTATATTGTACTGATAACGGTGTCATGAATATGCTCAGGTTTCATGTGCATACTTTGTGCTTTTTCTTTTATCTCAACTGAGAAAATCTGTCTGGCAATATAAATAGTCATTCATGACAGCAATGAATATGTCAGCATTAATTCTGAATAAAAAGACCCACAAATCAATAAATAAATGCAAGTCAGGATCCCAAGGACACTCATTTGAAACAGCCTAGTTAGTCTTTCTCCAGTAGTCTTGAAATTCAAGTAAAAGTATTAAAGTCAATTTTCACGAAGAAAGAAGTAGTTTTTCTGGTTTGAGAAGCTCATTAGGTAACCAATGAACAGTGATTGGCAGTAACAGCTTAGCTTAATATGTCAAAGGTGGAAGGGGCACACATTTGAAAATCAGTTTTCACAGTCCAATTACTCGGTGCAGAGGTCCGAGTTTTGGAAAAAGACACTCACATTTCATCAGAAGAGAAATGCAGCGTTCAGGTATAAACTGTTTTCTTGTTTGCTGGCCACAAACTGTACCCTCTGAGGACAGGACCAATTGTTGATGGTCAATAAATTGTCCCCGAGATGTAGCTTTGCCGCCCCTCGCCCGGAACGTTGGCTGGGATTGGCTCCAGCACCCCCGCGACCCGGAAACGGAAAAAGCATAGAAGATGCATGGATGGATGGATGTAGCTTTGCTTCTTGTTAAATTGCAATGCTTCATTCAAGTAGAATAACAATTTCTCCATCTACACGAGGAGGCTTTGACCAAATTGGCCCTCCATTTTTATGTCACGGCACAAAAAGCGTAACAGAATGAATGATGGCTGAATTGTATGTTTCCCTGTTTGGTACATTGCTGTCACGCTGCCATAAGGTAAATCATGAAGTGCTGGCATAATGGAGATTTTGACTTAAATCTTGTTAATCTCCCAGTCACACCAGATAAACAGCCTCAATTTGCTATGTTTGTTGTGCTATGTATTTGTAACAGTTCATTAGCAAGTGAAACAAGATACAAACAAGCAGTATTCAGTTGGGGGGGGGGGGGGGGGCGACAGGAAAAAGATCTGAATAAATTTGTGAAAAAACACCACAAATTGTTTCAGTTGGAGTCCATGTATCCAGGGTTGAAGCAGTTTGGTGAGCGTGGAAAAACGAAGGCAGAAAGCTCAATTCCACAGGAGTGCTGTGGCATCCACAGTACTTTTTGTCACCACAGGTTCAACCTTACAATGTCCAGGTGAGCAGCTCTACATTACCAGATATGAAGACAACAAAAGCAAAATAGGACCTAAACATTGTTTTTTGGGTTGCTAAAAGAGATAGGAGCTCATTAATATGCATCCTTTCTTGTCAAGGTGGACTGCATAGCTAAGGAAAGTAAAGATGTGGCTTTACAGTGCTGTTTTTCTTGTGTCTGAGAAGCACAGCTTGTGCATGTACAATGAAATAATAATAATAATGAAAATAATTTGAAGCATATACTATCTATACCTTAGCAGTCACTTGCTCTCTACTTAGTTGAAGATTTTGGGACAATGTGTTGCTAGCCGAAAAAACACCAAGTGAGGGAATATTTTTTGGAAGAATGGTGTTGATCATTTGATCAGAGCTGCACAGACATCAAGAATTCATGCCAAGTTGGATTGAAGCTGTTCTGGCAGTACGCAGTGTGCAAAAACTCTTTACTCAATTGATCCTGGCTTTTCATTTAACTAGCAACTCGTCAATCGCTCCTGTAAAATCAGGGTGTTAATGTTAAGGGGTTTTATTGTGATGTCACTGCCAGTGCATTTTCAGCATTTTTCAGCCATTTCTGCCAACAGTTTGTTGACATGTCTGTATTTACTTTCACCAAGCGGGAGCAACCATCATTGTCAGTAAATGCTGACATCTCCGACTCATAAAGACTGGGGCCATTTTCTTCCCTCTGAGCTACTTGAAATGAGAGTTTCAATGACACGATATGAACGTGACATCACTGCAACACGTAAATACAATTGAGTCATTGTTAATGTTAATAGCAACATCTGTGCTGCTTCTATCTAACTTGTCAAGTCTGACTGTCTGCCTTGAAAAAAAAAAGAAATATCAGAAATATATGATGAGCAATTAGGCTCTTCCATTGTGCTAATAAATGTCAAACTCCTTCCTGAAATTTGTGTAGTAGCGCGTGCGCACACACACACACACACACACATACACACCTGTCCTGGAAGACCTTTTGCTTTTGCAACTTCAAAGTGGCAACAATGCAAAATGAGCTTAAAAAAAAAAAAGAAAACAGAGGCGTAGAGAATAGGGTTAAACATAATGTCCATACGCACGAACTTCAGCTTCATTGAAATTATATGAGTGGAGTGAGAACTTCAAACGGAAGGCCCGGTCCGATCGATGGCACAGATTCCAGGGTATTAGGTTGACTCTTGCTATCAACAAATCAAAGGCAGAAAGGAATGACGCTTCCTTGTATGCCCCTCAGGATATCAGACTTTTTATTTCTCACTTCTGGCATAGAAACTTCTTTTTTATTTTAAAAGCTTTTATCTGAGATGTTCACAGGGTGTCAACGGAGCCTAATGAATCAGTACATAGATATATTCAGTATAGGTGTGTTTTGTAGCCTTTGTTGTCTTTCTAAACTTAAATTGAAAATGAGCCTAAAGCACTATTTGCAAAGAGAGAGGCGGCTTTCATTCCTCTTGTGGGTAAGAATTTTAAAATATTCATAACTTATACATGCTATTTTTCCCTGAGTGAGGGAAAAGCATGGAACTTGGATAATGGTTACTGGCCTAGTGAAAAGACAGTGTGAAATAGGAAAGCAGTTCCTTGTCCCAAAATGATTTATAAATCAAAGCAGCATGTTGGCTGAAAATTCCAAGGCTGGATTGAATCAATCCACGAACTCTGCAAATGAAACATCCTCCACACACAGTACACGGCTCTCGTTCAAATCAGTCATCAGCAGTGTGATTACGTTCTTTAGAAATTCTGAGCATAGTTGTAGTTTTGTTTGGCTCTCTGCGCTGTTTGCCTGCTTGAGGTTTCATCTGAAGTGAAAGTTTTTGCTTTTTGGAATTCTAGATGAAGCAGTAAAACAAAGCAATTCTCTTGGTTGTATTTGACAAGGAAAAAAAAAGAACTCTTTTATGTTTTGTTTTGTTTTGTTTTGTTTTTTTCTTGACAATCAGACAATTCCTTACAATTTTCAGTCTGGGGACATTGTTTTCTGTTAGTGGAATTCTAAGCCAATAAATGTACATGTTCTTACCTGATGCTAGAAACACTTTTCCCATATTTCACAAAGAAACTCAAGGACACTTTGCACTCAGTGTGAGAAAATATCCCAGTGCAGCTACAAGGAAAGGTTTCTGACAGGTTTATTGGTGGAGCTGGTTGTGAACCCAAGGGTTCAGAAGAACTGCTTAATAAAAAGATGGTTAGAAAACACAGGTGAACTCTTTGACACCAAGAAGTTTTGCAGGCCTTCTGAGATAAGAACAGAGCCGTGTTAGAGAGATGAATATTTTATCACATTATATCAAGATAATTCTTTTTATCTGTCTCGCTTTTATTTTTTTACTTTTTTTTCTTCTTCTTCTTTTTTTTTTTTTTTTATAACCTGCGGGCCGGATCCATTTAGAAAGTGCACCCTCTTAAAATCTTTTTGATGCCATCAAAGTCTGGGCTAATGGTTAAGCTTGTCACAAAGTGCATCTCCTTGCCAAGGTATTCAGCACTTCCAGCTGTCCTTTTTTTATCATCGTTCTGTCTTTAATAGGCTCAGGGCCTCGTGTTCTCTGAATTTATAAATTCCTTGAAGGACCTTTTTAGTCTCCGGTATGAATACTGCAGGCCAGGTGTGCAGTTTAAGGCAGCTAAGCAATTAAAACACATGTAAGCATGGCACATATTTACCTTAAAATACAATGTGTCAAGCATGTATAATTGCCCCAGTGCTTGGCTGCCTGCTTAAATAAGCAATGGTTATACTAAGGAGCGTCACCACAAGAGAATCATAGTGAGGTGTAATGAAAAGCGTCTGGCAGTCTCTCACTTGTTAATATCTGTGATCTGGGTTTTGAGCTAAATATGGTTCCTCTTTGTTCTGATAAAAGAAAAAACACAATACCTCAAAAAAAAAAAATTAAACGCGATTCTTGGCTCATGGGAATTGTAGATGGTTTTGAACAGATCTATTTTGATGTCACTGTCGTTGCTGGATTTGAAAAGGATATGACTATGCGTTAAAACAGGTGTATTGTATAAGGAATAAGGAAGGAAGGGGACAAACTTAATATGCGTACAGGATAATGTAAAAGAGCCCTTGAACCCTGATAGAGGAAGGGTAAGTTGGCAAGATGTAAATTCCTTAATAATACTAAAATGTAGAATTAGTTGTTGCGCTGCTCCGCTCGTTCTTCAGTCATTTTCTGCTATATAGTTGGCGCTCCAGTCTCTTACCCTTGAATGGGCTCCATTGCCAGGGACCCCTAGTCTTGGTAAACAATAGATTATTTCTAATCTAATCTAATCTGAACCAAGAGACAGGCTGACAGGTAATTTTGGATGAGAAAGTGAGTTTCAGATAGAAGAAGAAATTTAGATTCCCCCCCTAAGCTGCAATGGATTTTTTTATTGCTGTTTTATTAAGTATTCTCTAAACCAGTGAGGAGGTGTTACTGCGCTTAAGTATACTTTCACTACCTAAGTGTTTCTATCTTTCTTCCACAAATTTCCAGGACTTATTTTAATGCTTTTCCTTATTTCCCCCCTCATAATTTTGAAACAGCAGCAGTAAAATAAGTTCTAAATTCTTCATGCACATTGACGCATCTATTCTACTGTTGTTAATTTGGTTTTGCACATCTTAAAGGTAATTTTGGTCAAGGATCTTAGATCTTTTCTAACTCAGAGGCCTTTTGGGGGCCTCTAGCTAATTCTGCCAGCACCCATGTAGCCTATACTAGATGTCGTTGTTAAGATGAATGTGTAAAGAATCAAAATGAAAATCTGATTAGTTATTTTTCCTTCTTGTTAAATGACAGAGTTTATTTCAGACTACAGACATTTTTATTTGGTTGTTTTAAGGCCCCTGTGTGGCCATGGGGCTCTTAGTAGCAGCTGCCTCAACAGCAGACTCATTGAAGATCACATTGAAGCTTGCCATTCATTTAAATCAGTCTGTTTGTTTTACACTACTCCACCATAAAGCTGGAAATATTCAGGATTTAAACTTTATGGATCCCAGCTTTAAGGCCAGTGGTCAGTAAACTATAAATCCATTCAACGCTGTAGAAAGTGAAACAGCCTGGCATATCAATACTATATTTAATTTGTGCAGATAATCAACAGATATTCCCAAAAGAGCACAGAAGGACAATATTGTCCAAGAGCTTGGTACGGCGTCGATGTCAATAGAAAGTGGACAGTCGTGTAACCTCTCATGACGTCATCGGATGATGTTTGAGTACAGAGCGGGAGAGACACGAATACAGCTGAAGGCAAACTTTTAATGCTGCAGTAAGGCCACTGCATGAACAGGTCGTGTGTGGTTCCACAATCCACTTCCACAGAACTGTGTGCAAAGACTCACAAACAGGCAGGTAACAGCTTTGGATTATTGTGCAGAATATGGTAAGCTATATAAAAATATAAGCCACCCCTTTAAACAGGAAAGCACACATCAGCAGTAACCAATGAGTTTGGTCTATTTTTATCATATAATCATAAAAGTAGGAGGGTTAGGATGAATGTCAGCTCAGAGTGGGGGAAGCATATGCTTTAATAAATGGATATATATTGGGTACAAAGAGGAGAGCCTATCAAATATTCAGGTGTGATAGTCTTCCAGGAAGCTGCTGAAATTACATTTTCCAATTCATCTGTCTCTTTGCTCAGATGTTTTGTGAGTTATAAGTATCACACTTGTTAATCAGGTCATGTTTTTTTCTTCTCCCTGCTCAGCCATCTATGAAAGAAATGTGATCCAATATGTGAAAATGCGATTTAACGAACCTCTTCTGTGCCCAGTCCAGAAGACTGGGATGATTACAGTACAGTAAGATTACAGTAATGAATAAGAGGATAGAGCTCGCTCTGAGATGAACATCACCAAACTGCAGAAGATGGCTTGAGAGCTGTTACAGGGACTTTAATTTATCACAGCCAATTACAGCATGTACGGGCTTTCATGATCAAAGCAATAACCCGTTTTTCCAAACAACTACACAGCACATGGTTCAAACAGACGGTGTGTGTGTGAAAAGGTATTGGGCTTAATTCATCACGCAGTGGAGACATTTCAGTGTCGATCTGCAGCAATGATGTGTAATCTAGATCGTGCATGATTTAGGTTTTTGTTCAGTTTTACATTTCCAACCTCTCAGTATCAATTTTGCATGCATCATAATATGCCTGCACTGATATTACTGTGCTGAGGGCATCCGGCGATATACAGTACATCACTGCATGTTCTTGCTGCAGTTGCGGCTCTATTGATCCCTCCTCTATTATTTTAAGGGGAGTTGTTAACAGTGGAGGTTTCTGCTCTGTAGGAGATATCAGAGTAACCTGAAGCTTCTGTTTCGGAAAAAAAAAAACTCTGCCATCCAAAACCGTTTTGCTTTACAGGTTATAACCAGTGCCAAATTAGCAGGCTTTAGTAGATCTGTCAAATGTAGTCTACATCAATGCCCTGATGTCTTTATGGAATTCCTTCAGAGTTAATTCATGTGTCAGCTCATCTTTTCCTCTGAGATTTATACATTTCTTTGTCAAAATGTTTCCAACATGCACTTTTTCTCAGTCTGCACCTTCCATGAGTGCTAGATGGAGGACTGGGTGAACTACTGTTATGATTATTTGAAGAGTGCATTTTTCTTGAGTCATGACTCTGCAGACTAGAGGATCACGTTCATGCCAAGCCCTGTGACCAAACTGGATATTCATTTCCTGCCTATTGATGGAGACTTAGCATCCAATGTATATAGCTGAATACCTGTTAAAAATATATATATGCGATCACTCAATCCTCAATATAGACTGAAAATATTCGGAAAAGAGCACAAACACAACTCACCCGCCGTGACGCGGAAATGGATAAGCAGTAGGAGATGAATGAATGAATGTATTGAAAAAAGGAAGAAATGCAGAGTAATTCTATATATATAGAAAGGTGAATTTTACACTAAAGGTTGCACGTAATAATTTTTTGTAAGTTCTGTTTTTGTTTTTTTTCCATCCTTGCCTTGATGGTATTGGGTTTTGGGATTGATGCTAAATACTTCGCGCTGATGTCACAGATCTTTTTTCTCTACTGACTGATAATTCTGTTTGTGTATTTATATCGCCTGCTCGAGAAGAAACTCGTACATACCATAAAAACCTATATGTTAATTTTATATGAAAGTTTCCATATGTTGGGAGTCACTCCTTTATGCTGTAATACAGCATCAGTGGCAGAAGTGCCTCTTTTGAAGCAGCTTTACAACTCCCTGGGGTAACATTTTATATGAGGTGTAGCCGCTCAGAGTTTATCAAGGAATTCTACTCTAATGTCCTTTCTTGAGAGGTGCTTAAGATTTTTTATATCTTCATACCGAAGGCCTGTCGTTCCGATGACTCATCAGAAAATGGTTGCCAAAAATTTCTGAGCCTGGCCTTGCTTGCCTGACAAAAATTTTTATATGTTTATAGCACACGGCAGATCCAGGCACTTGTCCAGGTTTGGAGCAAGGTTGGTCCAAAGGAGACTCTTGCGTGGCCCATCAGCTGTTTCTGATGTCTCGGCAAAAAAAAAGGTGATTTCAGTCATGCAGCAATAGCAAACTACATTAGCTTTTCTTTTCTCCTCACCAGAAGTGTTCCTAGACTCACTGGCATATTTACGAAATGGCTGTATTAGCTGTGAGCAAAGTACATGCTGTTACGGTCCAACTTTTTGATGAGAACAAAGTCAAAACCCATAGTATAAGGGCACGAGTAATTTCCATGAGTCAACCCAGTGCCATGCGTGTATGTTTATGTCATACAACTCATTATGATTGGTTTAAGCTCATTTACATAATGCGAGGCAAAGCAAAGCCCCAGGGGTTTTTGTGTGGGGAACTGACGATAATATGAGCGGAAGCTAAAATTGCTTGTAAGAAAAAGACTATATGTCAAAACCTTGTTACTGGCAAAAAAAAACAAAAACATTCCTGATGAAATAAATATATTATTCTTAATTTGCATTGTAGTTCATATCTGCTTCATTTGCTGACATCATTCGGTGGATTCATATGATCCAGCGTGAAGTCTATCTGAGGAATTACACTGAAATTGTGAGTGGATGAGTGCTGATTGAAGATAGGAATCTCATTGTTAAGAGACATTTGAATGTGGCAAACATTTAAACACATGAAAAACAAATCATTTGTTGCCAGAAGCCTCTAAATGACGTTGTGTCAACCTTTAAACCTTAAATCAAATTAAAACACACACCAACACAGACCCTAACAAGCACAGCAGAGTCCAAAATCAACCCGAAAATGCATTTCTGCCCGCCAGTCTTTTGATTTTAACTCTTAGTTACAAATGATTTAGTTTGTCAACAACAAATTTGCTAATTTATTCAACTATTCTCTCTTAAATTATTTATCGTTTGTAATTGGCCTTACAAGCTAGTTATGGATTATCAATGATCTGTGATAACAGATTTGTTTCGTGTAAGATAGAAATTTAACTTGAGCTGCCCAAGTCGGTCTACTATTGTGTGTTTCTGCTGTAATTCTCCAATTCAATTTAAATGTTCCAATTTTACCTACACACATTGATTTTTATAAAGATAATAACCAGGTAGTGTCTCAGAGTAATGAAACAATTTTTTCACTGTTGGTTTGAAATCTCAACAGTGGCTTTGAGAGGGAAAAGTTAAAATGCCTCCAATTGCTTTAGACAGAGTCATATTATATTATTATTTAAGATTTCCCCTCCCCAAAGAAATAATAACAACACAACACAAGATTCGTCTTCCTGTCACTCATTGGTTGTTCGACATTAAACTAAGCATTTCCTTTGACTTTTCAGTCTGGTTTATGCTCTCCTGTCAACCTTCAACCCAAGAAGCAGTACAGCAGCTCCTCCATGAACCCACGGTGGACAATTCCAGCAAGGTCAGTCTTTTTCTAGCTATTGATCACTCTGTAGATCCGTGCCAGTGACCAATAAAATGTGGAGTCAAGGCCTGCTAAATCCAATCAGCGGCAGCCAAAGGGACTATATCAATCCCTGCATGGAGGGACTTTATGATTTGGAACCAATTGACTTGGTTGTGACGCTGTAAAACAAAGTGGACTGTTCAGATATTACTCAAGATCAGGCCTTGATGATTAAGATTCAGCAACACAGCAGCTGAAGTTATGATCACTGGATTAGGAACAAAGTCCGTATTTCATAAGACAAAGTGCAGAGGAGAACTTCTGACTGTTCGTTATTTCCTCCTGAACAACCGTCTAGTCACCAGAAACAGTTGTATAACACAGTGTTAAATGTAAAACAAGCAAATGAAATCAAACCTTTAATCGAACTAGGGTTCATTGCACCTGGGTAATACAAAAAAAACACAGCTCAGATATGGTAATGCGTGAAATCCCTTTCATATTTCAATGTCTGCCTTGTAATAACAATTACTATAGCCGAGGAGAACACCTGGACTATTTCCTGAAAGGATTAAAAAGAGAGAGATGGACACAACAAAAACACATTCGCCCCAAAAGGTGAAGTTGTTGAGATCAACAGGGAATTGGAGCTGCCTGTTTCCTCGCTGCAGCAGGGAAAGTTGGGAGCGAGCAACAGTCTTTGAAAATCAGCAGTTTAAATGTGCAGCACCTTATCTGTTTAACACAATGAACATTATACCAGCTACGCATTGGGTCATTGGGAGAATGACCCAATGCGTGCAATAAGGTTTCACTTATGCCAATTCAAACCACATCTAGGTCCTTCATAAGTTGCATTTGAAGAAATATTCCAACACAGCATTCCTTCAAATATGGCAGAAAAATACAGCTCTCAGTTCTTTTGAGGCCCAACTCGTGGCACTCGGGTAATTATATAGATTGAATAATGACAAAAAGCCACGCCAATATCTTGAGCCTGTAGATTAGTCAATGCGCTAATCTTGTGAACAGATGAACAGCCTATACTGTCTATTTTTCTCATCCATGCGTAGCAGTTTGCTTCCAAAGGAAATACAAATATGCCGATATCATCAATGGTGTGTAGGTGTTTGATTTGATTAGAGTATAACTGCCAGCGAGGTGGCAATTTGCAGCGACTCTGCTGGCAGCTTCTTGACATGTCTGCAGCTCTCCTCATTACGTGGAAGCTATCAACATTGTCAGAAACCTCCCGAATATCTTTTAGTATTTCCAAGTTAGAGGCTGATATGACAGTTTATTTCCACTTGGCTGCTCGTAATTGCATTTTAAGCAATGTAATGAGAACACAACATTAAGGCACTTCTCGCTGGAAGTACAGCCTCTTTGGGGTGTTTTATATATATATAGGTTTAAAACATGTACTGTGTTGACACAGGAAAAGAACACAATCCAGACAGTATTCTGTCACATTACGATGCACAAAAGCTGCTCAATATTAAAAAAGATTGTCTATGGTGGTAAATACGGCTGATAGATCTAGACAAAAGCGTATTAAACTTTGGGGAAAATATTATTATGCCAGTCTTGTTTGAAGTAGGGCTGCTGCTGAGTTTCTGAGAGACCGACACTTCTTTTTAGTAGCATACACTTCTTCACTTTTAAACTGTTATTCATCTCTGTGTTTTATTTGCTTTTGATGACATGTTCATGGTTCCGCCGTCATTATCGGTTGGCACCTGCCATAACCTGTCGGATCAGTTGTCAGTCAAGCAGTGTAGGTGTGCGCGCTGTTTCTGTTGATGAAGGTTGCTGTAGGTGGCTGTCAGCCATGTTGGCGATTGCTGCGCTTTCACTCGTTCACTCTGTTTATTCTAAACAAGCTGCTGCTCCTCAAGCCTTGTTAAATAAATCATTTCCAGGACACATCTGGTTTTTGTTTTTTTTCCCTATGTGTAGTAGATGTCCCCATGTGGAACAAATGTTGTGAACAGGCTAAAGGCTGAATAACGTTACAGTACATCAATCGGTAATAGCAAGTGACAGTGAACGTTATTTACACGCATATGTAGCAGTTCATAAGAGAGTCTTTGTCTTACGTTGCTGACAGTATATAAAATACTAATTGATTTATGTTATTACCTCAGTTATTCTGATTCTTCTCTAGACAATCGGTAAAAAAAAATGTGTTGTGCATTAGACTGCTTGAACAGATTTCTGAAAGTCAGTGTGTCATTAAAATATCCAAGTTTTTTTTTTGTTTCTTTGTTTATTTTTTTAAATCAATGTTATAACAATGGTTGACATTCAGGGTTTCACATTTTGCCAGATGAATATTAATAGCAGGTTAAACCATAAAAAACAGGCCAAGCTGTATGAGATAGGAAAAATTCCTCCTGTTCTCTCTCACCCTAACACAAACACAGAGAATGAGATCGCTCCTGTTTCTTATGCAGTGTTTTGTTTTGTTTTTCCAAACAGGGTGTAAAAAATACATACAGTATGAGGAGATCTGTGGCAACAAGTTAAAAACTCCAAAGCAACAGACATTAATCTATAAATGTTTAAACTTTTGTCAATATCGAAATGCCACACATTGTTATCTAGAGTGCTACATAAACTCTCCACAAATCAACTGTTCATTTTAGAACCATCAGTAAAATGTGTCATTTCTTTGGATTCACTGCTATCAAAAACCAGCAAGACGGCAAAACAATGTGTTTAGAAGTGACCTGATTATTTGCATTCCTTCAGACTACAAGTACAAAGTCAGGTAAAACTCCTTCTTCACTTCTTCCAAAGCCAAACAATTTTTTTCCAGTCATATCTGGTGTTGATGTTTCTAACATTCCTGTTTACAGATCCCAGAATCTGCATTTTCACCACAGCAGCCTAGCTTTGTGTCTGTGAAATGAGGTGAGATATTGAAGGCCTCGTTTAAATCCAAAAAGTAACTCCTTAGGATTTTTTTTTCTTTTCTGTGAACACATAAAGATTACAGGAATATAAATATTCAAGGCCAGGAGTTGGACTTAAACTGCTGCAAAGGTTGGGAGTTGTCACGACTTCCTTGTGTTTCTGGTTTACGATGCCAGTAAATCTAAATTGATTATATTTTATACTTTATTTAATTTCTGCTGCTACTATAGCTAGCAGCCAGCCCCCTTCTGATCAACCAAATAAGCACGCCACTAAATATCTGCCACTTTCCTCTGCAGCCCGTCTTTCTCTCTGGTCTGTTTTTTTAATTCACACTTCACACAGGATTTCTGGAGACAGTTCCAGCCTGGATAAGCCACCGACAACCGGGGCTGTTCCCAGAAAACACTGACGTCTGTTCACTCAAATCACAAGAAATACTTTATGTTTTGGTCACGTCATTGCCTTAAAACAAAATGGGGCAGTCAATTCAAACTAAAACATTCGGTTGACAGTGAATTTAAAAAACACTCATGTATCAGGTCACATTTAAAAAAGGTTTTGTCACTATATTTGAAAACTGCCTCACATAGACACTTGTTAAGGTTCAAAGTATTTCTTTGACCCTTGTTAAGGGAACGACAGACATAGAGACCCATTTTACTTTCATCTCACCAGTCTTACATTAGACTAATGTCTGACAGGTGTTTGAATAATAACTTTAAATGTTTTGTTTATACAGTCCATCCATTAGCATCGTTGATGCTAACAAAATATTTCTGCAGACACTTAACATTATAAAATCAGTTTATAGTGTTAGCTTGACTTAAAGGTGCTCTGGATTTTATTGGAAGTAGATAAACTGGGGCTTCTTATGCTCCAAGAAACATGCTGAATGCATTTGTTTCCTTATCAATCATTTGGAAAGCCCATGTGTTACCCCCACTTGTAGATCAATGGAACAGTGTTACCCAGCAGCAGGAATTTGTATTTAAAAAAAAAACAAAAAAAAAACAATACCAGACCTCCACAGGGTATCATTGAAGAGCTCCCTTTTCTCTTTCAAAGTAAAGTCAAAAAAGCTAAGTTGTCTTTGAGTCATAAGCGACAACAGATTTTTTGGAAAAAATAAATACATTCCACCAAAATCCCACCGTGTGATCTTCACTGACATTAATGACACCATTACATAACTACAACTACTTGTTTCTTCTTCACTGATCCCATTAGATCTCAAATCCTGCAGCAGTGCCTCGTCTCAACATATCACAACCCCATATACTGGACTGGATTGGAACATTTTTTTATTTCATATTTTGTATGGGAGCAAAATGCTTTTACAAAATAATATTTTTGCCTTAGAATTTTACGAGTTGAATAAGGATTTCTTTTTATTTTTTTAATTGATGTTTACATGGAGTTCAGTCTAGTTTTTTTAGAAGAAAAGGTCTGTCCTCCCAGATTGGAGATTTTTCTTCACATCCATTCATTCCATGGCTAAAATCATTAGCAAAGTGTCTTGCCCTTCACCCTCTTGGTCCTATTTGACATTGCCTGTGTATTCAAGGGGAAACAAGTGGCAAAAACAATAAGCCTCTCACTGTTGCAGATGAATTGTTGCCTACAAGTGGGAGAAAGCACAAACCAATCAGGCTGTGACGGAGTGAACGCAGTGGTACACAAAATAAAGCCGTCACTTTTAAACTATCGAGTGTGAGATAGTTCTTTTGAAAGTTGGCGCTGATAAAGACGATGGCACTCAGCAAAAACAAATCTATTACAGTGATGTGTGAAGTGTCGCTAGTGTGGTGGAAGGGGGAAAAGAAAAATACTACATAAATCATTTAAATAAATCTTGTCTATTTTCTACTGAAAATTTAGGACACTGCTGTAATTTTTCTTCCAGCTTTGTTGACTAGCAACCAATTTTCTCACACACAAAAAGGGCAACCATTGTCATGACAATAATTAATAAAGTATTAATCACGTTTCAGGAAAAAAAGAAGCATAAATGGGTATTTGGGACAGTGGAACACTAAATGCCCTTCATAGTTTGGTCCCATGAGGAATTAGCTATTTTAATTTGCAAGTGAAACCTCTTGCAATCATTTTAGTCTCTTTCTGGAACTAATTACAAATGTTGGTGATTGAAACTTTTAAAAGTCACAATTACAGGATTTTCTTGATGAGCTGCTAATGTTTTGCAAATGCTTGCAAAAATATCACCAAAACACCTGAAATCTTATCATATATTTACAAAAACATTCATTTTTGAGCCACAAAAATCACCACAAATCTCTGGATCGGTATATTGTACAGTAACATGAACACTGAAACACACTATGCAATGCAACACAATCACCCTGAAACTAAAGTAGTCTCTATGAGGCTTATAATGTTCAGTTTGTGTTGACAGTACCTCTCAAGTGCTGACAAATGAAGGCGGAAAGGTGGTATTTTTTGCAGGGTTGATTGTGAGGCTGGAAAATACAGTATTTGTGTTTATACTTTCTACATGTGAATATAGAAAAATTCTGATTGTACGAGTGTGCTGGAAAAACAAAGAGCAGGACGCTACAGAAAATCAATGCCGGCAGTAAATAGATTATATATAAAAGGGATTTTAAGTCTCCGTCAGAAAGGCTCTATGGCTTTTCATCAACAAAACGATGACACTTTCATTTCCTCACAGAGAAAGACCGACTGCTCTCCGGATTTGGCTGCCTCATTGTTTCTAGGGGTTGTTTATACTGAGGTAGCATTCATGAGTCAAATTAATATTGCCGATTAGTGTTCATCACCTATAATGAGCAATATGATCAACCAATTACACTCATAATAGTCTGTGCTGATTTCCAATTTAACCAGAAGTAAATTCTTCCGCGGGTTTTAGAGCTCTTGGGCAAGAAGCTTTCATTTCATCAGATGATATGAGAATGAAGCCAAAAAAGTGAAATTTGGTTTTGAAAAATATTGTTTCTGATGATCTCAAGTGTGAAATAAAAAAAACAAAAACAAATATGTTAATCAGTTATCAGACACCCAATCACCCACAGTATCCCCGACTACATCAGTTTTTTCCCTCTGAGGAGTGAAAGTTGTATTACCTAAGACTTTTCTTTTCTAAACACGCTGCTTTATCTGGATGTCATCACATTAGGTTCGCCTCTACAGAGGCTTATCAAAAAGAGATTCAAAAATCCCTCCTCCTCCAACGAAGAAACGGAGCCGCTTCATAGCTGATGCTTATCACCATAGAAAACCAAACTGTTTTTGCCATAGGCCAAACTCCACAGATAATTTGATTGCCTCACTTTCCATGTCCTTATTTTCCTGTTCAAGGGATATTCACGAACAGTAACAAATGACGGTTTAAAAACCAGGTTGAAATTAAAATGTAGTATTTTCATTGCATTATCAATTGGCGCACAAAAAATTTAATATGGCAGTAAACATGCTGACTGTTTTTCATTAAAATTGCTATTTTCACAAAACAATCACTTGTGTGTTCAATGAAGGAAGCAATTTATCTTAAAAGTGAAATAACCCCTTTCCTACCCTAACCTGCTCATTGGTAAAGCATCTGTTAAAGGCAATTTTGTACGATAAGAAATTTTGCAGACACCCAAAATATTTCCCCAATTCAAGAGTTGAGGAAATATTTTTTTTCAGACAAGTTATATCAGACTGTAGCTAATAACAACACAGCAGAATAAAACATCATCTATGCCACTATAGTGCTAAACAAGGAAGCTTAGTGAGAATCAAACCTGTGCATTAGTGGCATAAAAAGTAGGAGAGCTCTGTGGAGAAAGAGGAGAGCCAGGTTTCTTCGTTTGCCTATTGGTTGGTCAGTGGACATAAATCACAGCAGCATCTTTGGTTGCTCGACCACAGTAACGATCATCTTTGAACGGCTCTCACGATTTAGTTAGAGCACTGTTTCAGATATTGGATGGACTAAGAGATAATGGGTCCTGATAGAAGACACAATCCTTTTGGAAACCCTTTGTGTCTTATTGGAGTCAGTATGTGTCTGTGGTTGTTTTGTGTCTTCAGTTTTGGCTTTCTGTGGAGTGGTTTTGAATTTTTACAGCTTGTTGCATATTATTTATTACATTATTATTTCACATCTTTTTCTGGTTGCCTTATCTGCCTTTGTGGTTGTTTTAGGCCATATCTTTGTCATCGTACTCAACTGAGTGACTGAAATAAGAAGAGGAGCTCTGGTCCCTTAAACGCTTGAACGTCTGGATCTGTGTGCAGTAGGTCTATTCATTAGTTCTCCTGTGATTCCATCATAGTTGGAAAAGCAACTTACTGTAGTTAGATGTGATCGGTATCAATAAAGATGTTGGATACTAATTCATATAAATAAAAAGTCAAATATTCAGACTTGTGATGGGAGATGATTTTTTTTCCCCCTGCAGAAAAATCAGATATGTTAAATGCTCATCTCTCCCATTTGTCACATTACACTTTATTACACATAAAAGTTTTCTTCGGAAGCAAATTATAGACAAAATTTGGAGAATACTCCACAGCTATAAGGACACCACAAACAAAATTCTGGTGTTCTCATTGTCCTGTGAGTGTGAGAATTGTGCTAGAACGAACAACAGTATTTCAAAACTCATTTCTTTGGAGTCCAAACACATCAGCAGTTCTTGCATGAATACATCATTGTGGAGATTTTTCAAAAGAGTCGAGAATAAGCTTCTGCTGCAAGTCAAACAGTCTCCCTGGGAGAGGAGGTGCTGGGACTTACGGAACAGTGAGAGGTGGTGTCAAGCCCACAGAGATTTTAAAAAGTATAAGCTGCAACAAATATGACTCTGTGCAGGTTTTTTCTGACTCCGAAGAACATACATCACAGAGTGCGCTTGTGCGTGAAGGTGATGCTTGATTCTCCTCTAAGACCTCTCTGTACCGGGGAACTGTTTGTGTGTTGGACAGCTTCATGATTCAGAAAGGTCTAAGAGGACACTCAACAAGCAGAAATACACTCAAAACACCTTCTTCTTTTTGCAGATGCTTGTGTGCTAAGTTCATTTTCTCTCTGTTAAGATGCCAACTGACTGATACATTTTGTCCACAGCATCAGTTTCATCACTAACACTGCTATAACCACGTATGAAAGAGTCTAAATTATTCCTCTAAGTGGTGCAAAGGAACCATAGAAAATGGTTCTGTTTCATTAAGTGTGCCCAAGCAGTTTAATGTGGTGCTTGTGTTTTGGTCAGGTTATACAAAATAATATACTTGATCCCTTTGGGAAAATAAAACCAAGAAATAAAGGGTGCCATTTAGCACTTTTCAAGAACCCAATTTAAGTCATGCAGTGGACGAAGAAGCATCTTGAAAACACATGCCCACATCCCATCATTATCCTTTGGAAGAATTGTTTTTCTGTATAGGTCCATTTGTAGAGAAAGTGTATTATGACCAGCAGAAAATGAATAGACTCAACAGATACACTCAAATTCCCCTTTAGTAGACAGAGACAGTGTATTTTTTGGCTGTAAATGGTTCTCTAGACCATTAGGAGAGGTTTCATTTATACTGCCTGGGGGTTTGCACAAGACCCAGATAGGCTTAATGACATACCCACGCTACACTCACACTGTGAGCTTTAAAGCAGTCTCCAGTGAGAAAAGTGGTGGGTTTTTTTTTGTTGTTGTTGTTTTTTTTGTTTTTTTTTTTGTTATTACCCATGCCCTCCCTTTACTCACATCCTCCTGGCCTGAGAAGCAGGCAGAGAATGCTCCCTGGCACCCATGAAACCCAGCATGACTTTTGACACTGCAAGAAGGGGTGAAAGGAGACCTAAATGGGGCAGGACTGTATTCACCAAAAAATTGGCTTAATGTACTGTGGACCCCCCCCCCTGCTCCCCCTGCACAACATGTATGGTGAGACGCCAAATGTGCACTGAATCTATGGTGAAATGCTTCTGTGGGCAGTGATAAAGAACTGAGAAAAGAGAGGAAAGGAGAAGGAACCTTCCCTCTTTAAACATCAGTCACAATCAGTCCAAGAAAGAAAAGGAAATAAAGGAATAGCAGAAGTTTATGTCTCTGACCTGAATATAAATAGATTTCTAAAGGACCTTTGTTGAAAATGCTTTGAGTCAGGGACATGTTTACATTCAATCTCTCCTTTTCATGAGCTCTCGCAGTGAAATAATGAAGAACAGTGAAAAAATGTCAAAGGAGAGGTGTGATGCCTCACTAGTGGGTATACGGTCTCCTGATTTTTATTTTTTATTTTTTTTAATGGGACACTCAGACAGTTTAAATCTACGTTCCACACACACATGTTGAACTCACAAGGCCACAGAACAGCACGTTCTGCCATCGCTTCTTCCATGTCTGTGAATTGAGCTGTTGCTAAAACCTATCGCCCTTAGTTACCGTCGCTAAGACTGAGGCTCTTCATTATTTCACGGCAAATAAACTCAGCCGAGAGTCAAATTATCAGTTTGACCTTTTAAAGCTCAAATTTTTTGCCAATTTTAAGAGCTGTAGATGGTTCCGTTTTTAAGCTTGGTCAAAATATTGAAATATTCATATTAAATAGACACTTGAATTTTAGCACGCTGGAGGAGATTTCTTTTTAACCTTTCCGTCTCATCTGACACACTTTCCAAATTTTGACAGGCTGCTTATTTGACTTTATCAGGCAAACCGTTATAAAATGGACAGCCAGCAGTGTGAGACAATATGTTAACTGTTAAAACTGATTTTGCGTGGATTCCTAAAGGGGTTCCTCAGGGGTTAATTTATTAGGAAAAAAAATCCTGCTTCCTGTGGAACTGTTGGAAAAACCATTGCTCTCAGTTTTAGATTATGGTAACATTGTTCACACGCTTTACTGGCAACTTCTAGCTTTTCTCTCTTAGCGTCAACACCGATGATGCTGATAATACTCACTATCGTGCCCTGCCCAACAGTTTCTCTCTCAGATACTTGATTTGCACACACATTTGTGTATCTGCAAGGCTCTTATTGGAAAGTACTTTGAGCCTAATTATGTCCACTGGACTACATTACACTGGGACTCATGACTGGCTTATGCTGACATCCTTTAAGTTCATAATGAGTTTGGATGAGCTGCTTTTGGTTTCTTTGCACCATCTGCCTGGATGAACTCACTACCACTTTAATGATTAACTTGCCTGTAGTACTCGGGTCATTTTAAATCCATTATGTCTAACATCTACCATCTGTCTCCACTGGCTTTAATTGATTTCGCTGTTACATCATACACTTATTGGATTCGTGGTTTTTTATCTTTTATTACTTTTGCATCATCAACCTCATTATAAATGAGGGCTTTGAGCTCAATAATTTTGAGTTTGGGTTTGATAAATTCAGCTGATTGTTGCATGCTGAGCTGAACAAAATGGGTCAGATGGCTGAAGGAAATAAAGTCAAAGATTTGAATGAGCAACTGTCTGATTAAAGGCAATTGGCAGAATGATTTGCAATATACTGTAGAATAGCTGTTTGGTTTGTGCTTAAGCATGTACCTGTCTCTTTAATAATTCAGAGTGATGGTGAAAGGAACAAACTGCCTCTGCATACTGCATGAAATGTCATAACCTCTGCTGACTGTTTGATTCTTGACAGAGGGCACAAGAGAGATGGTACATCTCTTCATAACTTCATTAAGTTCATTAAGTGCTGCATCTCCTACAGTCTATTTCCCTGATTAATCTATTTGCCAAATGTGAAACGTCTTTATCGGAGAGACGTCTCAGTGTGAATCACTGCAGATAACCCATACTGTAAATAAGATAAGCTTCGCTGTACATGTAGAATGTAATATTTGAAGCAGAAGCATGTCCTTGAAAAACATAATATAAAATTTAAAAAAAATATTGCACTGAATACACTTACAGCAATGATGACAGTGGAAAGAATTATTTTGCTCCCTATTGAGACCTATTCATGTGCCATGATAAACATAATTCTTCTCGTTATCATTTGAAAAATATGTCTGTACATACAAACAGAAACAGATTAATTTTACTTTCTGCTAGTTATAACGTTGATTTATATTATACAATAAAAACATTATATTTTAATTGAGAAGTAATTTGCATGGTATGCAAAACATTATTACAATTACATATTGTTTAAATCTTATTTTGTATGAGGTCATCATCTGTTGCGTACTACTGGTATGTACTGATATTCATATTTCCATTACTTGCTAGCTGCCTCAGGAACACTTAGCAATGATATGAATGATAAATTAGCAACTGTTTTAAAGTGTTCTATGGTTAACTCCGGAGCTGTCACAAAGTTGCCAGCTATGTTTTTAAAATATATTTATGTTTCAAGGAAAAGGAAAATGCCAGTTATCAATAAGAGTAGGCAACTTCTACGTGATTAATTTTAAACTGTGAATGTCTCTGTTAAGATTTCATCTTCAACCTTTTCACTTGGGTTTGGCTAAAGAGCAAAAACTCCCTATGTACCATTCGCAGGACACAGCTGAGCAACAAAGACTGAACGAAAGAGCTGAAAGTTCAGTTTGGGTTCCACACCGATAATAATCCTGAGTCTGTTTAGACCTGAGGCATTCACAGCGCATGATAAATCATTTCTTTGTTTGTACTTTGAACAAATGGGCAAAGGACACTACAAAATTGATCCCTCAATGTATTTTGTGATTTTTTCACCTGGAAAAACAGATTGCCTTTTCTGATGACTCTGTGAACCTTTACGGCACCGAGAAGCCCATTCTTTGAGCCCATTCAAAGACCGTGTGGGAACCGCAGGAAATTACTGACTGAAGCAAAAAGCACACCCAACAGTTTGAAGGCGAAAATGGGTTCACGAAGAAAATTTACAACACAGTTTATAATGTACACAGAGTACAATTGATGACTGGACTGAACAATGGTAGGATCACATAAGGGTGGGATATGCTTCTAAAAGAAAATTTTAAATTGCAAAATAAAGAAACGTTAAAATTGGAACATAAGAATCCAGTGGGAGATGAAGTGTAGTAGAGCAGTAAACTGTGACAATGCAGATTATAACATGCTGAAAATGAAACAAAAGTGTGAGGAAATGCCTCAAACATCTTTCAGCACTGGTAGCATTATCAGCCTTTAAGTCATGACCAAAGAGAAGAAACCTAATACCTTCATTGAACTGTACCAAACACACATGAACAGCATTGAGCGTTTAAATTTATTCCCTTCACTAATTTAAATCCTAATTTATTCCCTTTATCTCCTTTATTGGGTGAACATGCTTTGGGGAATCAGGATGTTTCAGAAGCTTTAATGGTTCAAAGCTGCTTGTTCTGGGGCCTCCAATGGTGACAGTACTATCAGGAATGTATGCTGTCTCCAAATACAAACCTTAGTGCCATTTAATTTGAAATAATATATATTTAGCTTGGAGTTGGTTGTTTATCTGTGTGTTTTTGCTTTTTTTGTTTGTTTGTTTGTTTTTTGGTGACATTATTTGTGACAAAAAAATTAAATAAACAAATATTAAAATACTCCAGATATCTGAGTTGGATGATATGTTTCTTCTTCAAAGTCCTTTCAAGTGATGTGCAACTGTCACATTAAAATAAAATAAGACATGGTATATGATTCTCATCAACTAGTTTCAGTCCTTTATACATTTGCTTCTCTCCCACTCCAACAGATACAGTGTTTTAATAAAACCTGGGTTTCCAATGAAGCTGTTCCAAATCCGGTTTACCTGCTTGTGTTGCCGGGCAGCAGAACAAGACTGAAATACTGGAAATGCAAATGCTTAAATTAATCATTTAAATCTGGAAGGTCATTTGACAAAATCACCAAACACAAAAGCTAAAGACAAAAAAAACCCAAAACAAAACGAAAAAACAGTGCTGTGATCACTCAAAGAGAAAGGAAGAAGTGACAGAATATCTTCATTATTTCAGTAGAACAACACACAGCCTCTCTCTCTTTCTTTACTTGAACTGCAGAAGTTGACAGGTCTTTATACGAGGCAGGTTTTTATTTCAGATGTTCTCTTTTTGATATGTAAAATTCATCATACCCATATTTTAGTATGAAATTGTGGGGTTTTTTTTTGTCACAGAAATGACTCAACACACAAACTCAACAGAGCCTTGTTAAAGAAAAAAAAACAAAAACAAAAACGGAAAACGCAAACACTTATTTTTCCAGGGCATTTATTCAGAGCTACAGCCAGCCGGCAAAGCAGGACGGCAAGGTGATTGCCCATAACGAGAGGCGTATCCGTAAGCCCACAGTTGGCACCCATACACTTAATTTATCTTGCTCAGTGAAAAACCTATAAATGTGCAAAGTTGGTGAGACTTCAGGCCTCAAATGACCTTCAGTAGAACCTGGCTGCACCGATTCATTTTGAAAGCCCAGTGGCCATGGCCAATGGGGGAACAGTGGAATTATAATCATTCAGTCAGTTAGTGGAATTCACAATGATGGGCTTTTGGTCCGAACTAAAAATGTTGATTTTGGCGTCTTTGCATTTTTAACACAAAACAAGGCTTTAAAGGAAAAGGTATGTAGTAGAATAGCGGGTCATGTCTTTTGCATGTACCAAAAGTGTTTCTGTGAGCTTCTTCAACAGGTTCTTATTTTATGTCTTCCTGTATCTTTCTCTCCCTCTCTCTGTCCAGCTTTTGTCTGTCTCACTCCCTCTCATTCTGCTCCTCCATCAGCTTCCCCCTGTTGCGTTGATAACAACCTCCACAAAATACTCTGTTGAAAGCACAATGTCCTTGATCTGTGATTGCAGCATCCCCTCTGTTCAAAGGCATTATGTTTTATTTTGGGGTTTTTTTTTTTCTTGGAGACTTGGTTACCAAACAAGAGTGTAAGATTACAGGGTGCTTTATTGATTCATTGACAATGCTAAGTCACTCACAACCTTGAATTTGTCTGAACTCGAATCACAGTCCATAAAGATGCTCTGAGAGACTGTACCTGTTGCTGAATGTTCACAATAGGTTGCAATTTTCTGTTTCCATTAGAAAATGTAATATTGTTTCTTTCAGTTGAATTATGGCTCTAAAATGGGGCCAAAAGTGTTTGTGATATTCAAATTGAGGGCAGTGAAGGGAAGACAATGTTAATGGCAATTCATGCATTACAGAAATTGTTATGTACAAATCGGTCGTGCTTTTCAACGAATGTCTGGTTGACATTGATTAGTCGGTAAGCTGCCATGAAGACAAACAAGACAATCAGTGCCTATCCAGTTAAAGCTGAATATAGACAATAATCAGAAAATGCTAAAGTGGAAGTAATATCTCACCAGATATCTGATCTCAGCATTTGGTCTCAAAGGATCTGATGCCCGTTTGTATTCATCATGTAACTTGCTGCCTTCCTGTGGTGGCAGCAGGGTATCATCTCTGCAAGCTAGCTTGACTTCTGGGCACTGTAACGACGTTTTTGTCATTTGTGCAGTTGTGAGCAACTCAAAGAAAATGTGGACATGCCCATCAGGATAATCCTGGTATCTTCCACTGATTATAATTATTAAGGGGGGAGATCAGTCCAAAATATCGATGCTACCAAAACCAAGTTTCAATTTGCGCATAGATTCAGGCGAAATAGGATCAATAGCAGTTTAGTCATGGACTGATTTCCCTTTTCGCAAATTAAGTTACTGAACGAAGCCATCCTTTTTCTGCTTCAGTTGCTACATGCAGGCTTCAGGTTGCCAATAAATCCATGTGCCAAAGGTGATAGATATAAAATTCTGCCATTTTTAAAACGATTTAACCTTTGGCAGATAATTTAGTTATTAAAATGCATTAAGAAGTGGCCTATTGATGATGCATATGCCCCATAAATCTCAGAGCTGCACTCCCTCACATGAAAATCCATAAACTCCTTTTGGTAAATTTTGCAAATTTTGGTAAATAAATGGTACAACTCCTGAAGAATCACATTCCCTCAGCTTCACTCTGCTTCAAAAAGAGTCCAGACGATGAGCCAGGACAGGTTAACAGCACTGAGATAGAAAAATACAGGATTCTGCACTGTCACGGCAGTGTCGTTGTCAGTTAATGTTAAAGCTGTTGAACACTGCCAAAGAGGGGAGTTTAAGATTCATTTCTTCAACACTGCACATTTAATATGTTTAGTGTAAGTTCAGAAAAATCATTTGAAAACTTCAGAGAGGAAGGTGAAGATGTCCAGTAGGAGTGCAACAAGATGCAGGAGACTTCCAGTACAAGGCCAACAGCACAAACTCGTGGAACAGGAAAGGCTGTGAATTCATGACAGATTTGTTGCTACTGCTGCCATGAAAAGGTAAGTCGTGTCCTTATTTTTATGGGCAGTACAGCAGTGGCTGTTCAATTAGGATCTGTAAAAGTCACCACATGTCACTGAAATGAAATCATGTCCACTGGAAATACAGACTGTAGGACTTCATGTGAGATGATGTTCACCGCTTTCATTGTAAATGTACTGTGAATTAGCAAGCCAGCCAGCTGAGATCACATTTCAATAAGCTGATAATGACATTATTGTTATTCTCACTGTCACAAATGCGCAGCTGCGCTCTATAGAATCTTTATTTCGACTCGGCAAGATTGCATTGCTGAGTTTAATCTCTTCCGCTGCTTTCCCATCTCGCTCCATTTGTCCTGCACGCTGTGTTTTTGTTCATTTGCAATAATTTTTGTTTGTACTTCTCGACGTGGAGCAGATTGTGGGAGTGCACAGCAACAGTGCCACGCACCTTATTTACCTGCAGGCTGCACCTCTGAGTCAGGACTGTGAGGAAGAGACCCCCGCTACACTCTGTCAACAATGCAGTCGCTCTCTGAAGTACAGCATTTCTCTTTCCTCAACTGCCTCCCCCCTGACATACCCCTGTTAAGCATGCAGCACAATATTTAGGATTTTGGGCGTGTGTATTTATAAAGGGAAAGTTGACTGAGCATGTATTCTCATATTCACTGAGTTACACCCATGAGAGCTGCCCTATAAAATCAGTGTTGAGCTGTGCTGCTGCAGCTCTGTGAGAAGAACGGGGGATTACATGTTTCTCAAGGGCATTTAAGAAGTGACATTACTCACTGTAATAATTGGGTCTTTATGGTTCCAACTACTATTCTATGTTCAGATATGTATAAAAGTTGATTGAGTTGCCAACCACTCTTATGTTACCTGCAATATTGTCCGCATATTTCAGCAAATGATCTAAGAGTTAAACTGTGAAATCATGGAGGACAGAGAAGGTCATATCGTTGGTAATGTTTCATCAATTAATTATTCAATTACAACAAAGAGAATTTAGTATTCCTCACCAGAAGTGACATACAAGGGCCCTGAAAAATTGATTGATGAGTGATCACAGATAGACTCAAATATAGAAATCTGTTGCTAATACAATAACATCTTTTCTGCTGTCTAAACAACCCCAAAAGATACAGAAAAGATGAGAATAGACATAGAAACCAAGTACGGCTGTTGTAGATCAGAGTTTGATTCAAACAGGCCAAAATATAGAAGTTACCTCACTAATCAGTGTTTATGATAGAGGCCTGGCCTCTGAAATACTCTGTTGGTGTTTTCTCAGAGATGTTTGTCAAACCTGAAGTCTCTCCCACAGGCAAAGGGGCCTCTGAGAGGGTTTCTACAGCTCACCTTGACAAGTGTTAAAGACTCGGCACACAGGAGAGGTAGGCAAATGTTCTCATCCCCGACAGGAAGAAAATGTTTTGATTTGTGTTTCCTCCTTGAAAAGCACTAAGATGAGAGCTGCACTGAGGTTGTATAAATGGATAAAAATGGGATTGGAGTGGAAAGGACACAAACAGTAATGTCACCATTACGACTCATTAGGATTTTTAGTCTTTAGCTCCAGGAATATGTTATCCACGGTGGTAAAAAAGAAATGTAACTACAGGAGGTGTTCTACTAGAAATGCCTGACATATTTCCGAAGACAGAGTGAGTTATTATATGTAACCAATAAGTGGCCTTGCTCTCTCATCTCCAGCCCCTTTTCCTGCCTGTGAAAATGTCTTACAAGCTCACTGAGGGAGGAGGCATAAAACTTCAGTGCAGAGCGCGGGTTTAAAATTTAGGAGATTAAAAAGTGATGATGCATAAACAGTCAATGTTTGTGAAAAGCTGTACTGGATGTGCCACCTGTGCGTTGTCATTTATTTACACTCAGTGATACTCCCAGCAGAATGAGATATCAGCAGGGCAGGATACAGTGATAGCGCCGCAGTTTCAATGTGTCACTTCTGTTTTACAGTAAATAAATGAATGGCTGCATATCGTTTCATTTTTAAGGTGGGTGTCGACCATTTCCCATTATTGAATAAATTCAGAGCTGTCCATCAGCAAGTATTTTTTTGATTCATATTGGAATAGGATGGATACTACTGTGTACAAAAAGGTACAGGATTTGTATCATTTTGCAGAACTCCTGAAATTAGAACGATCCAAGTCTACTCCGATTTGATGGTCAGCCCCTGTCAAGCAGAAAATATCCCTTGAGCTCAACCCCCCCAGGAGGTTAGTCAGCTTCACAGAAAAAGTATCTTCACTAGATATAAAATAATGTCTCGCAAATTACCACAATTTTCAAGCCGGAACCTGATTAGGCAGCATTTCCCAGCTACGAAACATTAAATGAGTGGAATCATGAAAATATCAATGGATCAAAGGAAGAACTTTAGTTTGATGAAAGCTAAAACTGTCAGTTGAGGATGAGCCAATGGATGAGGAAGAAAGTGAAACTCTTGCCCAAAAAATAAATAAATAAAAAATTCTGTGGAAATATTTTTCTCAAAGGGCAAGTGTCAGGTATTTTTAGAGGTCAGGAACTGAAAAGGGAAGAAAAAATTGAATTAGATTAAAAAATAATATTCATAAACTGAACAACAACAACAACAACAACAGACAACAAAGCCTTAGATGAACTGCAGGTGTAAGCTTTTAAACTGTGCTATAGTCCGACCAATAAACTGTAAAACCTGAGCCTGGAATCTATACATTTACTTGATGCAGTGGCAAGCTTGTTTAATTGGACTTTAGTCATCTCTTGAGTTCTCCGCTCCAGAGAAATGTTTTCTGCACAAGGCACTCTGTTAAAAATTATTAAGTAATTTTCCTTATTTTTTTGTGTCTGTCTGAAAAGAAAATGTTTGTACTCTGACAGTTTAATTTGGGAATCCAAAATGCAAAACACACAAATGAAGGCACTTTTGAAGGGGATGTACTCCGAGCTGAACAGGTTCAAGGAAGAGCTGACGAGAGCAGAGCCTCTTATGTAGTTGATGAATGAAGTCGGGACTGTCGGATCAAAGCCGGTGAGTTCAACAGGTAAAACGCAAGCTGAACAGGCAATGGAGCTTGTGGCAGGCAGTGAAACCGTCACGATAGAGCCGGACGTGGCAGGTAACTGAAGCAGGCAAGTGCAATGGACCAAAAGCGTTGGCAAGCGCAGAGATAGGCTCATATACGTAGATGCACACAAGGAAACGGACAGGAAAGCTTGACCGGGATGTCATTAAAGTCCAGCGATGAACAGGAGAGACGAGTTTAAAGAATGCACCAGCTCGTAGAGGTGATTAGTGGATGAGATGCAGGTAACTGGCAGTGAATCCATGATAGGTTACTGTAAGTATCATCACTTTGAACGTCTTATGTCGTCATAGCGTTTTGGTGCTAATTTTAGCATTTTCCAAGCAAACATAGTCTATATCAAAAAAAAGAAATGCTGATCCTGATTAGCACCAAACAGCTGACGTTGATTGTAGGATATAAAAGTAAATAATATTTGACTACCAGGCGAAGCAATCATCGTGAGAGGAGGGTGGGAATAGTATTGGAAACAAATTTCATGATAATCCATCAAATGGATGCACACACATGTCATTAAAACTAAAATGCCTGCCTCATAGTGTCACCAAAGGAAATGTCAAGGCATGGACCTGGTCTGAGGGCTTCCTCCTCTGGGAACCAAGGATGTCTGTTGAGCTGTTTCAGTGGTGGAATAACAGGCTGATCAACCTCCAGTGCCACTGGCCATGCCATTAGCACAGCTAAAAAAACTATGATTGGCAGTTATTACAGAACAGTGTATAAGAAATATATGTAGTTTTAACTTCGGTCACCATCAGGCTTCTAGCAGGTAGAGACCCGCTGACCTAATCATATAAACTGAAACTTTGTGTTAAAAACCTTCTTCTTGTCTGAACATTTGATAGCTTACTGTTTCAGTCAAAAAAAGAATAACACTAAATACTGAGTTTTAACTGTCTGAGAAACTAATTTGGTGAGAAATACATTTGTGCTGTGTCTGTATATGTGTATGTGTGTGTGTGTGTGTGTATGTGTGTGTGTGTTGGCGGGTGCTTACTGTAGCCAATAAAACACACTGCATCGTTGTGAGCAAGTGTCAAGTTGAAGTAATGAATTTCTATCCCATAGACAACTGAATCTATCACGGCGCCTCTGAGCTTGTGTAGAAGCTCAGAGGCGCTATTAGCCTGTGAAAGCAGGAACATCTGTATCTCCTCCACAAGTGCTGATGCGACCAATTTTCTAATCTGCTTACACTGTTGAAAAACAGCTCTGATTGTGGAGTCTGGCTAGATATTTACAAAGGAGCTTCTCTGTATAGGAACGTTTTTTTGAGATTTTTTGTCACCAGAACTCCGAAACCATCCCAGCGCATTATTCAGTGGGGAGCTGCACAGCGTCAATTTAGGTGCCATTCAATATAAGATATTCGTAATGAGATCCTTTTATATTTGTGTTTCCTAACCACAAGCCATTGGCTCTAAATGGGTCCACAGCATTTTCCAAGTTGTTAACAAACAGAGGAATTAGAGGCATAAGGAAAGAGATCAGAATAGCGGGGTGTTGCTTCAATGCTGGAAAAATAGCAGGTTCTAATCTGAAAGGCCTTTTAGAGCTGCTCAATCTTTTCAGCTAACTGAAATCCGGTGCCACATGCACATATGTGATGACTAAAGCTGCCGCTGCCAGTCTAAAACCGCAGCCTGTACCTGCAAGTACATTCAGGATATTGTGACAAGTGTGAATGCACAGGCTACATTCACCAACCCACACACTCTACTGTCCACTCCATAAAAATGAGAAGTTTGTGTCTTGACATGACATTTCATGATGATTTTTGGTTTTCTCGTTTTGTTTTGTTTTGTTTTTTCTCTCCTCAGCGGCAAAATGGTTTCAGCTTCTATTCTCCTCTCAACTGTGTTTTGCTGTCTATCTGTCGGGGAGACAAGTCCCTCCCTGAGACACTGTTATTGGTAATCATGGCCTGAGATAAACCCTGCTGGAACAGCTGGAGCTAGCCTCAAAACATACAACAACAAGGTCAAGTTCTGAAGGACGCAAAAGAGAAATGGGGCACTTGAGGAAAAGAGCAATAGGAGGGTGGTTGAGTGTTCGTGCGCCAGTTTTTTTTTGGGGGGGGGGGTTCAGGCTTTAATTTAGCTTCTTTAAAACACATCATTGTCTTTATTATATAACCTTTTCACTGTCTTTATTTTATTTTACCGTCAAAATTCCCACTCATCCTCCACATCTCTGTTAGCTGTGCTAGAACAGTTTTATGAAGCTTCAGGTGAACAACTGTAATCAGTTTTATGCCAGCGTCTGTGATGGAAGATATTTGGTGCAGGAGTGTGCTTTACCGTGCTGCACTGGGCAGCACTTGGCGTTTGGAGCTGTAATTCTGCCTCCAACTGAGAGATAAAGTGAGGAGGTAGTAAATAATAAGAAGCAGTAGAAGACCTTGGAGGTGGCCCCTGAACTAAATTAATGTCCCTTCTTCTGAATTTAAATTATACTGTAATCCACAAATGCTTTTTCGAATCACAGAAATAGGCTGTCACTGCCGCTATATTCCAGAGCTCAAACGCAATGTGTTGATCGGTAGTCTAAGGTGTGCTGCTCACTTTGCACAACAGGAAACAAAGAAAGAAATAAGATACTCCATTATAGATTTAGATTCATTGGTAGCATTAAATATTTGCAGGCTGAGGTTTTCTATCAATAACTACAAAAATGTCTCTGCCATCAGTCTTTGTCATTTATCAGACGAGTGCTGACTTTCACTTTGGAGAAATGAGGAACGTGGGCATATAGATTTCTATCTGCAATCAGTAGGAGAGAAGTAGAAATCAATAAGCGGGTTCGTTTCCGGAAACGTTTGAATGAAGAATGAGAGGCACCAGCCAGACGTCAAACTGTGAGACAGACAGAGACAAAATACAGAAAAACCGTCTCCTTCCGTTTTGGGGTTTCTGTCCCTTTCACTTCAATATGCTCCTTAAACAGAACTAAACATTTTCCACTGTGTCTCCTGGGACTCATAGACGAGGAAAGTAGCTATTCATTTAATTTCCTGGGAATGTAATACAACCACCCTACCAGCAGAAAACTGTCTTGCCTTACATCTAACTCCTTCTTAAATACTAAGACTATTAATGAGATCTACATATTCTTTTTAATATACTTTGCATATTTAAACATTTTGATAAAATGCGCCGTTCCAACCTAATGTATTGTACTCCACGTGACAATTCGAACACAATTCTTTTAAAACATTCAAAATGAAATTTCGAGGTCAGAAATGCGGAACAGACAATTTCGCAGATTCCTTCTGCTGAGGAAGACCACGGAGTTGAGATTTAAATCAAAACAGTAATGTAATAAGTGGCCCTTTATTAGAGTAATTCATCAAACTATGGTCTCTAAAGTCAGTGAGAAAACTTCCACATTCAACTTGAACAGGGAATGCAGATGGGGAAAATAAGAAAATGAGTCTGAGAAAATAACCTCAATGACATCGTCAAAGTCACGCCAGCTGACGACTAAAGACTGCATCTTTTAGTATTAAAGATGCTGATGATAATTTGCATAATGGGAAATATAATATTCTGTGTTTTCTTTTGTTTTTTTAATCTACATCATGCAGTTGAAGCTTTTGGTTATCGCAGCCTGTATTTTTCTCAAAAATTGTTGCCTTAAACCTTTTATGGGTTCTTTTTTCTCCTAACTATTAGAAACATCTTTGTACCAAATAATTTTTCACAATTGATATCTTAAATGTATCATTATTACTACTTATCTCTACACCCCCTACTTCAATTGTTACGAATTTTAAAAATGGAGTATGCACGCTGTAATAGCTTTTACCTGAGTTCACCTTGTAATTGTAGAGGATGAACAGATGGTGCCTTTCATATTTTGTATTTAGTTTGTGACTGAATTCAAATGAGGGTAAGTGGCCTAGGAACGGGCTGACACGCAGTGACATGGATTCATGATAACATTTACTGCAGACACAATAAAAGCTGTTGGTATAAATCATGTACACCATCTATTGACGCTTCAGTATTTCTTTAAAAAACTGTGGTCATGAAAAAACTGGAAGAAAAAAAAAAGACTTGTATATATATTTAGTCTGGAGAAGCTGTGAGCGGGAGCTGCTGTCAAGAGCAGTCCTTGCCTTTGATGCCCGATGATACAAAAGACAGTGACATGTAATGGGGTTGTAGCAGCGTTATCATGCAAAACAGGTAGGTCAATGCAGGGTGAGCGTAGCAGAGAAAGCATTATGAAAGGCCCTTGAGGGTACAACAAGAGGAGAGCTGATGTTAGTATCCCAAGCCACCTGCCGCCTCCTGTGCAGCGAAGAGTCCAGCGAATTCTTCCACTAATGAAATTTGACATACTGGAGATGACAGGTGCCGTGACAGCACTCAGCCAGGATACAGTGGAAAAGGGAGGGGAACATGAATTCTTATAAGTTCCCACACCTGTGCACCTCCGTTCCTCTGTTCCAAGGTGAGTGAGAGCGTGTGATGGAAGTTTCGGTGATTTCAGAGCCGGCAGGTGATACATCATTCAGCACCGGGACCCACAGAGGTATGCTCTCAGCAGAATAATGACAGGTTTGATGACACTCACACATCTGAATAATCGCGTGGCATTAATGAATGAATGAATGTTGAATGGACCTTGACCTGATGTAGTTCACTTCTTGTAGATTGAGGTTAAAATCGCCCTCCAGATAATACAGCAGCAGAGAATTGACGTGCGTGTGCGCGTGCGTGTGCGCGTGTATGTGTGTGTGTGTGTGTGTGTGTGCGCGTGTGTCTCTAATCTGAACGATGTTTCTGTTTTTGCATGTTTTCAATTGTGTTGTCAAGTCTCCCCTAATTAATTCGCGGTTGGAGCCTGAGTGAATCATTTATCTCCGCTCTCATTTCACTCACAGATGTGTACCTCCGTTGTTTTCTTGGAATTGTCACTGTGTGCAACTCGTGGGCATGACAGCTTTGACATTTCATTTGATTTTGGTGTCTGTCTTTCCCATGTTCTCACTCTTAGCCTGTTAATTAGCATCAACTTTAGATCAACTGAACTCAAGCGCAAAAGTTTTTAAAGCAGCTAGGCTTAAGATTAAATATTGTTTTCAATCACTGTCTTCAAACTTTAACTTATTTGTTAGTTGCCTCACTAGACTCCATGGCACTCTGGCTGCACGTTGTCCCCTTCCCCCCCATTCGATTTGGGGATAATAGTCACAATTAGTTGAAAGGCCCCAAAACAGGCCATCAGCTGTTCATAATAAAGGTAGTTGCTAGAGGCAGTTGGCCACCAGCAGCACTGCACAGAAGCCTGAAAAAGTCTTTCATCATTTGCAGTCAATGAGAAACTTTAACTGGGATGAATGGGATGTCTGGGTACTCCACATCCAGCTCTCATAATATATCCATGAGCTGCACAGCTGCTTAACATCTACTGTGGCGCTCCAGGGATCTCAACAATGAAAATTTGAATTTCCACATGCCATTATTAAAACTGTCCTCAAATTAAAATTGATGCATTCGCAGCATGAACCGAGTTGAAGTGACAGCCTTCAGTGACTTGAAATTCAAACAAGTGAGACAAGTGAGACTATGAATCTGGGCCAACTCTGGCATATGATTCTGGCTATTATGCTGTCGAATGGCATAACATTCCTTCTTCACATGGCACACTCATTTGAATGACTGATGGGGGACATTATCTGAAAGTACAAATGCAAAAATAAGGACTTTTTTTTTTTTCTCAGGCAACTATCTACCAGCAGCAATATTTTTCAGAAATGCTGCTGCTGCTTGTGGAAGGCCTGTTTGGTTAGTCCCCTACAAAACATTAAAAAAAATAATAAAATAAAAATTACAACATCAATTCAATACTACAGAGTATTTATTAATGGAACATTGAGGAAGTTTGATTTTTCTTCAGTTTCTAACCTTGAATGCCTGTCGTTGATTCTTTGAAATCATTTGTCTCGTCTTCACCCATTCACACTTCGGGAACACGTTAGTTTCTTTTCTCCTGCTTGCTTTCTACTTGAGATCTCTGCTGCAGGCTGCTCTGTGCCTGTAGAGCTGGCTGCTGTCATACTGAGGTGTATTCTTCAGCCATGGGAATGAGCTATGAGTCATGCTGTAAAGCAGTTTTCATTAGCGTTTAAAAGCAAATTTACATCATATCCATATATGAAAGACGCCACTGTTCACTTAGGTTTCTCAGTGTAAGATCATCAGCACTTATAACTGCACATATATCGAGTAGACATTTCAAAACAGTTACAAGATGATATTTTTAAGGTGCAAGCTTGCAGAGGGGTGATGGATGAGTGAGTGCTTAGCATACATGTTTGACTTCCCGCACGTTTCTTTACGCTATTTAATCTTCCCATCGGCATCCATGTTATACTCCCCAGCGTCTTTTTTCTGATCCCTGTCTGCAGCTGAGTTCCTTCACACAGCAAGTTGCAAATCCGAGCTATCATCAACATTAAATACGTGTGACGTCAGCAAAAAACCACCCCCCCCATAGAGAAGCACACGCTAAACGAGAGCAACAAATCAACAGTGGAAACTTTATTTTGTTTTCTCACCACCCCACAAATAATAATAAAATATGTATACTTCGAAACACTCGACACAATCTGTCCACAGTGTGGGATCAATGTAAAGCTTTGTAACCCTGCAGAGTGCAACTGAAGTGCAATGGAGTCTTTCCTGGAGATCGACTGGGTGCTCTCTACATCAGTAAACTTAAACTCAAAGAGAGCCCTCAGTATTGTCACACACCTCGTCCGCTCAACGGTTCCACTGAACAATGTGGCAGAAGGGTCAGGAAAATTGAAAAGTGGCGTCGTGGCCGACCTGCAGCACGGAGACCCTGGGCTCAATCCCCGGACAAACCCCCACGCACAGAAAACACACACATCCAAGTGCTTATTTAAAGACTGAACTACATTTATACCTTTCTGTACTTTCTGTGTGTTTGTATTGATTAAAAATAGTACTACACGGAGTGAAACCATTATTGAACGGAACATCTCACTATGATCCACCTCTGCAGTACGCCATACCCTTTGTGTGTTTTTAACATCAAGGCTCTTTGACCATCTTCGCTGTTTTAAGAGCAGGTGGTGATGTTTAGGCCAGTGTCTTTAGTAGCCATGGTTACATTACATCATCAGAGCCACACTAAATCATCACAATATGCATATAAAGAGATATTGTGCATAGTAAAGTAATGAATGGTCAACAGCCAAGGTCCAAGTACAGACACAAGTGAGGATGATGTCATTCACACAGTTGCTCTGTGAAAGAAAATACTGACAAATTCAGTAATTATCACTTTGAATTAATTTCCCAATTTGTTTGTCATAATTAACAGCAAGTCCTGATGTCTTTCTTCCATGATGTGAGTTGTGACACACTGGCAAGTTATTTTGTGACTCCATCAGCCACAGGAGATCAATGGCGCCTCCTTCAACATCTGTCCAGCACAGAAACGTTGAAAACTCAAACCGTTTTTACACAGTTTTCGCTCCAGCTGCAGAAATTGCCGTATGCATAGTATGTATGCACTTTTGGTGAGTTATTCATTGCAACTGTTAGCATTGTTACAGACACACACTTTTTATGCAGTCTTCAGTGTCTCTTTCCTCCTTCCATACCATTTCTCTGTGACACCAGTGTACTTGAATTTCATTCCCCCCCCCCGCCGTTTGACATGTTGATTTATCTATCTCAATCGAGGCATCAACTTTTTCTATCTGTTGAATGATGCATATTGTTTTTTCTTGCTGGAAAGAGTGAAATAAATGAGTTGACAACATGGTGAGAGGAACGCAGACCAAATGAAAACACTAGACTCGGAGCTAGTGGTGTGGCTGTAGGTTGGCAGTGGGTTATCTATGACGTCCAGAGGATGGGTATTCTGCCCGTACTTGTGATCACTTCCTCTCCACTGGCCACCGAGAGCTCAAAATTTCCAACTAAACAATAGAATATTTCATCAAATCAGAATTGATTGTTACAAGATTTTATCCTGTGCCACAAAAATAACAGGTTATTATATTTCCTCTGCAGCTGTTACAGGGATGAGGCACCGTGGTGTTTCAGTAATTTTAGGTATTACAATGAACAAATAACACAAATATGTAAATGTGAAATTTGGTATCTGCTTGATGTTAGTGCTGTGGAAAGGCTGTGACCCTCACACCGAATAATGCTGTCTCTACACACCTCATTTAGGTGTCTTAATATCGCACACATGGAATTTCGCTGTTTCACATGTTTTTTTGTAATTTATTTTGAATAGCGTCAGTTTATCAAGTTAAGGTCCAAACAGCAACACCTTTAATGAGTAAAGTAATTATAGCATTGAAGGCGAAATACACCAAACATCCTCACTTTTGCACCTGATAAAATGTGCCACATCAGAGATGTTCCTCTCTCAGCCTTTTAACCATCTTTATTGGACTTCTGCAGCTCGCTCCTAAAAAGCCTTTGGAGATATTCTCTACAGCTTTTACACCTTTCCAAACTGTTGACTGGCTTCTGCTGTATTTGTTTAAATCTGGGTTAAACAGAGGTCTTTCCCAAACAGTCTCTTTTTTCATTTGAAGACCTGAATCAGACTGCACTCTTCTCCCTTCTACTGCTCTAATATACATTTACAAAAAAAAAAAAAAAAAAAGTCTTCTGGCATTTTTTTGTTTTTTCTCTGTTGACTTTTCTCACAAGAGTATCAAATCAAAGATCTCACTGACTTTGCTGATCATCACTGACACAACTGAATTTTGAAGGTGACTTCTGGTGAGCTCAGACTGGATATGCATGATAAAAAAAAAAACAAAATGATAGCACTCCACCAAAGAGGAAACACTGCTCTAAGTCAAAAAATGTGTTTCATATTCACCCTTCTGACTTCCAGGCAGAGTAAATATTTTATTTTGACAATTTCCTAATTCTCCTTGCCACAATAGCAAGCTGTTATTGCCGCAAAATTTTGCTGCTACAAGCAATCATGGCAAAAGGGCTCCGCAAGCTGGGCTTAGTGAACTATTGTTAGGAGCATCAGTCCCTTCAAGAATATGAGATTTAATGCATGAGAGGTGAGACTTTTCATTCCACTCCACAGCGATGAAGCTTTGTCCGATGCATTTGTTTGGGGCTAAGGTATTGTATTTGCTGCCATGACAATTTATTCCTGGCCAACCTCATTTAAATTGTCCCAAAGATAACATGTTCAACCAAACAATGCTGTATAGCATTTTTCCCCATACGTTTGCAGCTGTGACTACGTCTTTTCCGTTTTTTTTTCGGTGGGTGGGGGGGGGTTGGTTTTCACAAACACATCCATTTAAAAGAAACAATGCTTGGATCGCGGCCTCTATTTATTTTATAATTACCTATTGTGCCATTTTCATGCTGGCAAAAGTTCAGAATTTCCAGAATAACAAAAAGCTGCAGAAGAACCTATAATGTTAAAATATCTACAGCATCTCAGCGCAGCCTCTGCAGGATGAAAAACTGATGTGTTGTTAAAAGCACATCACATCACACTCTGTTCATGTCAGCAGCCTTGCCACTGCAGTGGCGATTTACTGGACTATGTAGTATAGTTTTTCAGTCCATTACAAGCTGCTTCAGACAGTTATTACAATACATAGTATCAAATTTGAAATGATGGTTCTGTCGGCAGAGTGAATTACTGTCATCTCCAGTGATCCCACTGACACATGTCAGCGCTGAGTTTAGGGGGAACAGCTCCAGACTCTTTGGTTTGAGTTGAGAAATTTCTACTGCAAAGAGCAATTCCCCAGTTTTTTGTTTTTTTTTAATTTTGACATGTTGTCGTTATCTACCATTTAGCCAAGAAACCAGAGTATGGCTGTAACCCCCCCCAGAGGCCATTCTATGGCCATGAGTATATATCAATGGCCATTGTCCTTGCCACGCCAACCACAGGTCTGACTCTTTAGGCCCCAGGTGGTTTTGGGTTAAGATTACAGTTTTTGCTTTCCATCCTGCTACTCAAAGTGCCTCCAGAAACAGCAGAAAGTTTTTCATTTTGTTAAGGTACTGGGGGACAACCCAGGACTTTGGACACTTCTGAGTTAAAGATGGTTTGGATCTGGGCCTCCAGTGGGCCTGTGGGTCTTGGTCCACTTCAAATTGAAAGATACGAGGGCGATACTGCTGCTTCAGCTCTCCACTGGATATATAATGTGAGGGATTTGGGGAGTTCCAGAGACAAAACTCAGCATCTTGCATGAAATTTCCTCTTATGTTGCATTTTAGCACTTATTTTGAGATGACAAGTGTTGATTGGAGGGCTTGCAGGGCTTATGTGGCTCTGGGGCAACTGAGTGTTGGCATTATATAAATTAATGCATCACAGCATTGATTTTATCACTCAGAGTTAATTAATGCTGATGTTGAGAGCAACAGAAATCTGAAAAGTATTTCTGTTTCTACCTGATTTTCTACCTGATTTTGATTCCCTTTGATTTAACCATATGTAAAATTATACATACAAAGTGCATATTCACTGCATCAGCAGTATAAAAATGCAACTCATAGCAGAAGTCTGCTCCATATTCAACTAAACCAAATTCAGGAATCACCATCTTGTTTCATCCAACGTCATTTATTACCATTTTCTTTTTTTCAGTTGAGTTTGGGTTTGACAATACCCCAGACAGGCTTTGAAAGGAGGAGCCACAATGAACACTGGAGTGGTTACAATACCTGTTTTTTGTTATAACACATTTTCATTTATTGAAGCGTATGTAAAGGTACGACAAGAAAATGACCTTTCTTCAACACAGTGAAAATAAATATAGAAATTCAATTCAACTCAATAATATATGTATGTAAAACTGGTCTATTTAAGATTTTAAAAAAGGCCAATTGTGTTTTATTGGATTAAAACACAAATCGTGTTCTGGTTTATTCAATAAAAGTCCTCCAGACTCTAATGAACTCATTCCTCAGAAAAGTTGAAGTGGATTTTTTTTTTTTTTTACTGTCAAAGTAAGAGGAAGTTGAGCTGCAGGAGAGCAACTGGGCTGGAGTAGTTAAAGGAGGCAGGGCAGGACGTGGACAGGGAAGGAAGTCCAAAGAGCAGCAGAGCACTGGGTGAGGCAGAAGCACATGGAGGCAGGTGGTGGAGAACCACAAAGGTGAATAGTCAATCTGGCGAAGAGTGATGTGAAGAGTGAGGGTGAATATACTATAGCAGGTTGTCAGGGGATGAGGTGATAGGACACAGGTGTGTGGGAGAGCTGGCAGGAGGCAGAACCAGCAGCCATACATATGTGAAAAACATAAGCTGTGTCCCAATTCAAAAGTTAAATCCTTCAGAAATGTGATCCTGTTTGATGTTTTAGACTGCAAAGACTGAAATGAAATGAGAAAGTCTGATCTAGATTCTATTTTTGATTTGTGCGTCAAATTTTGCCAGCCCTTACCGTTCCAAAGTATGACTCCTGTTGCCTACCAACCTTGACATCACAGAAATTATGGTCCTTGTATCACTGCTGAGCTGAAACCCAATATTAAGATTTAAAAGTCTAATGCTCCGGTTCTCTATCTGCGCTGTTGGCTGCCATATGAGTCTTATTACTGATGCAACAGCCTGCTAGGATCCACCCACTGGATCCTTTCTGCACATTTGTCAGCCACATATGAAGGAAAAAGGACGACCAGAACGCACTGCTGTGATGCAATTAGTCTGCAGGCCCTGAATTGGGGACACACCTTCAATGACGGACAAACCGAGGACAAACGGGAAAAGCTAGGAACAGGAACACAGAGGTTAAAGAGAGGAATTTTCAGCTGTATAAAAACCTCAGTCATTGTCACACCTTTAAAAGCATCTTTTTTTAATAGATTTTATTTTGGAGAATTTTCTAACTAGAAATAGCTGCATGACCTTGCGTGATCTGTTTGGATCGGTGACATTTCAGCGTAATAAATACAGCAAATCCAAAGAAAAGCCACCTAATGATTTGTGTTTTGCAGATTATTAGAATTCAGGCAATGTGCTGGGTCAGGTTTGAGAAGATGAAGAAGTTTGCGGGCAAATTTATCTCTTTGCCTGTATTTTTTATTATACAGGCACTGTGTGTTCTTGTGCATGCATATTTCTTTGGCAGCTTCACAGAGAAATATATATATATATATATATTTTTTTTTTTTTTTTTTACACTGCAATAACTCCTCCTTACCCTTTTGACACTAAATATGGGCCAAGCTGTTCATTAAAGATCTTCATGCATGCAAACAAATGTCTCGCCAATATACTGAAATGTTATATATTGCTCACATTATTCTCACATGTATTGCAGGCAGAGCTCTGAGTCACAAATAGATGTAACTTTCCTGGGTTCAAATTAAACTCAGCGGAGCTACAGCCAACCATGAAGGCATGATTTTCCTTCCTTAATCTGCAACATTTGTGACTATTTAAAGTCATGCATATTTATAAGAGTGAAAGCTCTGAAAGTAATGAGAATGCTTTTGCCTTTCGTTGCATTTATCTTGTTATCTTTTCATTTAACAATTAATGATAATCAGCTCACAAAGTCACAGCTGTACAAGCAGCCATGTCCCATTTGCTTACATGTGTTTCATTTCAAATAAGTTAAGTAATGGGAATATTCTAATACAATTGACAACCTTTTAAGCAAAATCAGAGATGTCAGTGTCTAACAGCTAAACGGTATTTATTTATGACAACTTGTGCAGACAATGACGCCACAAGCAACAAATAAAATGGAATTTACATACAAATGGATCAATGGTTTAAGGAAAATTTTGATTTGAATTTGAACCAAATTTAAAATACCATAATGACTGATCGAATGCATAGATCCTAAAAGAAGTGCTGCTATTCTACCTCTGTTTATCTTCGTGATTGTCAAAGGGCCAGTTTTCTTCTCCTCTTCAAAATGATTGATCAAGAATCATCTTTGACAGGTTGATGGGAGCTTGAGTGATGTGCACCCTTGAGTGTATCCCACCTGTCAGGGCGGAATGAATTGTCCGTCCCATCAATGATCACCCTTGATCTTTCAGGTGGAGATAGTGGAAAGGCAGGAGCTGAAGATTCAGGTGAAAAACCATCAAATGATGCTACGACAGACAAAAACAAAAATTCCCACATGCTGTTTCCAGCCCACCGAACTGCTCACTCTTCCGAGTCATTTCACAGGTGGAGTTTATGTGATATGGTCTAAAGGGCTTTTATGAGATTCTCAGGATAAGTCTATAATTGGACACCTTGACAGGATGACCACGTGACTCACACAAGCTTTATAATCAAACAAAGAAAACAAGGCTTCAAACTGATGTGTCAAATTTTAAATCTACGAAGAGTAACCACGACCTCCTCAACCTTCGAGTGTTGATCTATAAATATGCACACAGACTTAGTGGTGTAATCCGTCATGGCAATTTTCAGTAGCCAAGCAGACTTAAACATGTTCACCCCAAAAACAAATGTTTCTTCTCATTGCAACACCCCTCTCACCCTCACCGCTTGCTAAGAACAAACACAGTCTTTGGATGATAGATAAGCGCTTTGTGGCGCTGCTTCAAAGAGACGCAACAATACATTTGGGTGGTATGGAGCGAGGAAAACAAACAAACAAAGCACTCACCCTCTGCTGCAGAGACCTGGAGTTCAGCCTCTTGTATAAAACAATAGGCATGGTGGGAGGCCAGCGAGGGATCAGATCCCAGTCGGCGCGAGCATCTCACACTGGGTTGACTCTGACTGGTTGATTTCACCATCCCTGTGAGAGTTTCTCTAGTGGCAGTCCAGGCCAATGGACATTGTTATCACAGGCTCTGAGGAAATAGAGGAAATAATGAGCCTAAGTGGTGTCTGGGAGGAAAAAGAGGAGGCCATCACAACCTCATAGCTGACTGCAAGACAGGCTTTTTGTCATCTGTACTGCACCAACTTGTTAGTGTAACATCACCAAAGCATTCGGCTCTTGCAAGAATCAATGACTCCAATTTTTTTTTGCTACAAAAGATTCTTTATTGGCTAAATCTACTAAACTGCCCAATTTATTGCACTTTCTTAGCCTTGCTTAGATGCCGTTTCCCGTGTTTGTGTGGTCGAGCCTTCAGTGTTGTCAATTTTCTAGTGCTGAGACGAAAATGGGAGGACGTAGCTAACCAGCTGAACATGAACTTGGAGCAGAAATAACAGCTTATACACTAAATTACAGGTCAGTTTATATGTGTGTTAACATGAGCATGAACATCTTAGCATGCTAAGCTATTCCAAGTCAACACCACTTGCGCCAAATCAATTCCATTTGATTGCTGTTTTTCTTTGCAACATTTCTACAATTTTGGTTCCTGAATAGACCCAAGGACCAGCTTCTTCCAAATAAACATCACATGTGGTATTCATTCATTCATTCATTCATCTTCAACCCGCTTTATCCGTTTCCAGGTCGCGGACATGTGGTATTCTTGAACATTTATTCCAGGAAAAGTTAGGGCAAGGTTTAGTTTTTTGTTTTTCCTGTTTGAGGAGTTTTTCCTCATCTCCATACAGGGCTTGGGCTGGTTCAAACTCGGTCTGTTGTGGGTCTGTGGAGCCCTTTGAGACACTAAATGTGATTCATGGGCAACACAAATAAATTTGACCTGGCTTACTTTGCAATTACCAAAGAATAGAGGTGTGCATCCCCCCTCATCTTGAGCTGCTTTCAGTTGGCACAGCCATTCAAATAGGATATAAAAATACAGCACATTTATTCCTGGAATGCAGTTATGCAGAGACCAAATGTGACATTTGCTTTGAAAACCATTCATCACTGCCGTGGCTTATCACAGTCAATATATGACCTATCAGACTATTCTTTTCATGCCAAATTCAACTCATTTGATCATTTGTGATCATTTGTTTGTTTGGTTTTTTTTTTCATCATTATAGGTCATCTATTATCATTATTAACCACAACTATCATTTGTCATATTCTGCTTATTGTCCTTGTTGGATCCATTTCATGGTCATAAATCAGATTTTGTGGTAGAATAATATATATGTATATATATGTGTGTGTGTGTGTGTGTGTGTGAGACTGGATCTTACATGTGGCAGAGCTTGCTCCTCAGTTCTCTTTGGCCCCCATCTCCAGCCCTTCCCCACTTCTATCAAGCCACGTTCTTCCCGTCATCTGTCATACTCCATCCGCCCACCAGATGTCCCTGGACATAAATTAGATTTGAATTTTCCATCACCTGAGCTTCCCCGCCCTCTCACACACCTGTTCCCAGTTTTGTCATCACCCCAGGCGATTTTTTAAAAGCATCATTGCCACCAGCTCTTTCTGGGATTGTCTGCTTAAGCCTCTGCATGTGGCTTCCTGTGTGGAGGGGCCCACTCGTCCTCTCCTCTGACTGTTAAACTTTATTTCATCCATTAAAGTAATCATGTTGCATCAGCCGGGGTCCTCCCTGTATGAGTTCTTGTGAGCAACCTTGACAAGGTGTTTCCCTTGCATTACTTTAATCCATTTGGAGGTTACAACACCCATAACCTGCATAACCAATAATACTGATGTCTTTCATAAAATGCTTTGAAGTTGCAGCACGCTCGTTAACACTTTTGCATTTCAGCCTTTGGTGTCGATTGCATTTTGGTTTTGTAGTTGTGTTAAATCTACCTCTTTTATTGTAGATTCGCAATTTTCTTTGTGGGGGTGTGTGTTTCCCAGAATCGCTTTCACGACGTTTCAGTGGATTCACATGGATCTTCTCCATCCGGCGAGGCTTTATATGTACATATGAGGAGAGAGCAATATTCATGATTGATGTCTTTCTGGGCAATAAAACACACCGAAGCTGAAAAATCTGCCGTGTGGCCTTTTTTTTTTTTTTTTTTTTGTATTACGGACTATTGAGATTTCAACCAGCGGAAAAAACTACAACAGCTTCATTGGATCATTCCAGAGATAACAAAACCTGATTTATATTTGAGCTCAATGATTTTCCTTCCTTTTCCTTCATATCATTACATGATGTGGTGTCATTTAAATGTACAAAATTGCAAACTTGACCCAGAGATGAACTGTATCTTCCAAAAAGTTGCATTTTAAAATTAATCTGGAATGGGGAGGGGGGTTCTGTTTTTTAATGCACCACAATCTAGATAAATATTTTAATCATCTATTGAATTGCCTGCTACCCATAAGATCGAAGTTCAGCTCATCTGTCACAGCCAACTAATGAGTTTACCATGCTCACGGCTCTCTCTTCACTAACTCCCAATTGCAATGAGGTCACAGCGAGGGCTCAGCCTCCTTTGTCCCTCTTTTCAGACTGTTGGTTCTGGCCGGCAATAACATGAACGTAAAGCCTTGAGCTAATGGATGAGCTGTCCAATTATACATACCTCAGTGGCTCGGACACCTTCTTTCCCTTTCATTTACATACACCCGATTATCTGGTTTCTACTGTTTACCTCCATCAGCACCTCCCACCAAGATAACGGGCCAACGCCGTGGCACATTCAGCCAATCTGTTTGTTACTAAAACAAAGCAATACAGAAGCAGAAACAAGATGAAAAGTCATTTTCATAGGTGTTACACAGGTCACCTATTTCAAAAGTTTGGCAACTCTGTCATCAGAGATATCGGAAAGCATCCCAAATGTTGTCAGGTCTTTAATGCGAGGCGGTAAATGTAGATGATGGTGTTTTATTTTTGTCTGCAGCTGCTGCAAAAGCATCTATAGAGGCTGCTGAATTTTCTTTTATTCTCTGCTCTGACAGTTAAGAAGGCATCTTGGCTTTATTTCACACCACAGCAGCTTGTGTCTTCATATTTGTCTCAATAACTCCTTTTTAAGTACCTGCTGCTATGTGTTGTTTCCTCCTCATTGTAGGCAAATTACTGCTCTCTCTTTGTTTTGTATGAAATAGTGAAGCTAATGTAGATCAACAAAACAGCCCGAGGCCTGTTCCCACTTGGGCCTGAGTCTATATTCCTGTCAATCACGTATAATTGGATCACCAACTGAAAGACACGGGAAATCTAAGAATGCACAATAAACAGACACGCGCACACACACACACACACACACAAAATTACATTTATAATATACTGTACTAACACTTACTTTGGATATAATATATCTGAGGAAAAAATCAGACTGCAAGCCTTAAAATCCTTATTTATGGCTCTGAAGCTGAAAATGCAGCACCGCAGAAAGCTCATTAAAGTCTCAAACTATGCCTCATTGTCAGAGGCGGCATTGTTTTATTAAACATCTAAACATAATGCTGAGTAAAGACTTCATGTGTAAACACACACACACACACACAGGAGAGTGTCTGTGCAGCTGGTGTTGAATCAGCCCCTTGACACAAATTCAGGGCTGTGAACTGAGTGAATTACCAGCAATTGCAGAACATATTTTGAAATGGTTTAGGATACATGCGGGTTCTGGAAGTGGAACTCACAGGGGGAAATGACAAATGTAGTGGGATGTGTCATGTAAACCTACTGTTTTAGTTTTATTTTGATAGTAAATTAAAGGTGTAATATTACAAGGTTTCAAATCAGCCCTGTAGCGGCACCTGAACAAAGGGGAATTACACCCCCACTGGTAACTTGTCAGGCATCCTCACAGGGCTACAGCATATGTAAATGCTGGAAGAGAAGCGATGTCTGTCATAGCTGTCACAACACGATTCTGTTGAGACTTCATTCAGGGCTTGAATGAAAAACACACCTTGTCCCGGCGCTTTGTTATTGTCATCTACTGTAAATATGCTGAAATGTCATACAGTACGGGTCTTGCCATCAGCGACATCCTACAAAACACATTCAGCTTTATAACAGAATGTTGCATCACCAGCAGAATCTGTATTTTTTTATTTTTTTATTTTAAGGCTTTGAAAACACGATTGTGGGATCTCAAGGCACTGTAATGCTTTAAGGATGCTGTAAAACAGCCAGATGCTAACCTGTTTTTAGATGCACCCGGCACCATACATCTTCTAGAACAACATCAAGGCACATTCCTCCCATAGCCTTCATTCCTTCCAGGTCTATTTTTAAGTGAAGTTTCCATGGTAACCTGGGGTGCAGGTATTGCTTGTTGAAAGTAGTTTTTGAGGTCTAGCCACAAAGTTGGAATTGAATAAAATAAGAAGAACCAGAAAAAAAAACTGCCTTCGCTCCACTTTTTCTTCTTAGCTGTATAGTCAGCGAGGACATGAATTAGAAATCTCTGAAGTGGCGATCTGCAGGAGACAGGTGGGGTATAACAAACTGTTGCTTGATAGATGCGAGCTGAGATTTTTGCCAGCCGTTGTGAGTTGGAAAGCTTTGTCTCAATTCCACCGTTCACCTTGAGGGGAGCTGGCCCAAATGTTCATTATAGTGTGCACACACAACTCAGTGCTCTTAAATTGAAGGGCAATGCAAACTCTCCCAGAGGTGGGCTGTATTTAAAACAGCAATGAAAAATGTAAAAGATTAATATTCAACCAGTGAAGTGGAGGAGGACAGAGCAGCCAGTCTCCAAAGCTCTCGGGATGAAAAGAAATGATGACTTAGTTGTCAAATTGTGTTTCTTCCAGCAGCAATGACAGGGTGAAATTAGTTGTTGTTGGAGTTATTCTATAATCAAAAGTCTATACGTCGACTCAACTCTATCACGGATGAACTGCAAGCATCCTTCACTGATAGTAGTCATTCATTCATTTCGTTCATTGTAACCAGTGTGGTGCTGTACCTGTCATTAGAGTAATGACTGAAGAAGCACGGCTTTCAAACATTGAAAAGCAACATGGCTTGCTTCACTTGGCATATAATACACAGGTTTGCGTTTGTTAAACTATTGAGCATCCTTTTGGGCCAAAGCCTCCTGAAGCTGAACTTAGTGATTACTTCATTTGCTGGTAAGAGAGCGCCCCGCCTATCATTAAAAAATTGTCATTCTATAATGGCTGTTCACTTCAGCCCACCTGGTCACTGAAGACCTGTACTGTATGAATTTGTTCCAACAGAAAGGCAAATTAAACATCCATCCCATAGCTACATAGCTAAAGTTAACTTTCGTGCTAACATCAGATAGCTCTCCTCACCAGTAATAACAGCATCGGTCATGTTACAGCTCTAACCACGTGACTAATGAACGAAAGACCCGAAGACCCGTACTTTTGAGTCATGAACGAATCAGTCACGCCTACACTGAGAATGCGAAGCGGCCATGAGACAAGTGAACGAGAGACTCATTCACCAGACTGGACTATATCCCGGCTGCTGGGGGGGGGGGGGGGGGGGGGACTCTCTCGGCTGCCGGAGGAGCTGCTTTAGGTCGGCCCGCACCAGCAGGGGGGGCGGCTATCTACACTAGCATAAGCTGGGCTAGCTAAGGTGCAGAGCCGCGACTCTAACTCACTAATTCTTGCCTCCATTTCTGCCATCATCCTGAATCTATGAAAAGAAGTACTGTCATAAAAGGAGGCAGAGGAGGAACTAGACATGTAGCACACAGGACAGTCTATTAATCAATTAATAAAGGTGAATAGCAGAGACAGCAACACGAGGTAACACACAGCACAACCACCAGAGACCAGACCCCCCGGAGTTTGAGACGGTTTATTGTGTCCATATAATATATGTTTTGTGACTGACTCCTGCTGGATAGGAAGCAAAAAAGCAGAAATTCAAACTCCATTTTTCTGCCTCTTTCCTGATCCCCTAAAGTGGAGCTGTGTGGATATTAACCACCTTTTTTAGCACAATATCTCATGTGCCACAAGTATCAACATACATTTCAATATAGTTCCCCATTGCTGAGCCTATTTTGTGTTTGTAAACCTTTCATCATCTAATCTACAAAAACGAGCTGTTTGTCTGTCATGTTGGGAAGTAAAACACATTGCAGACCTGAGACTGGACCCCTCCACAGAGACTGGACCCCCCCAGAGACTAGAGACTAGACCAGACCCTCCCCGGTCCCCCCCAGAGACCAGACCCTAGACAAGACCCCCCCCCGGTCCCCCCAGAGACCAGACCCTGACCCCCGCAGAAACTAGAGACTAGACCAAACCCCCCAGAGACTGGAAACGACACATCCAGTGCAACCATCCAGTGAAGCCACATCCACCCACATATGTTCACAAACTAATATCAAATAACAATATGAACAGTTTACTTTTTGTTTTTTGTCACCGTAACAAAGAATGAACTTTTATCAGTCACTGATTTTAGTATCTTCCCAACAAAAAAAAAAAAAAGAGACAGGATTATCAACACTTTATGTGTATTGTGCACTTGTTATGAGGATATCTGTGTATTGTGATGCAGAGATAGCTGCTGAAGTTAACATGCTGACCAGCTCGCCCTCTGCCCTCCATCAACACAGTTTAAAAGCTATTTGAATGCTGCATCGGCCTCCATCTCTATATGGAAATGCAAAAATGGTTGCTTATCAACAAACTACTTCTCTGTCTAGTTTTGCATGAAAAATAGAGAAGACACTTAATCTGTAGATCACACACAGTAGCCACTAACGGCATGAGACATGAGTTTGTCGATATGTTTGCTCAAATGAAAACCAAGATGGAAAACCTCGCATCCAGTGTGCTCCTGCCTTTATGTTTGGTTTGGTATGTGAAGGAAGATGGGGGGGAAAAAAAACACCAAACCAACAAATACACAACTTCTTGTAGCTTTTTTGAAACTATACTTTACATTGTTACTGCCCTTTACATCTGAAAGGGGATGATACATTCTGACCTTTACTTTTAGATTTCAGGCATTAAGATGGCTTTTGCTCAACTACTGCTGTTTTTATCTTCCTCCAATGACAATTAAAATCTTTATATATATTTATTGTTATGCATTATTATTACAAAAACAAAAGACTCACAAAAAACACAGCTCCTTTAATTTTTATAGGAAGCCACGGCTTGAAAAGAGAATACTGGCGTCAGTTATATTTTGTTTTCTCTCATCATCGTGGTTTTTAATGAGGACTGGTAACAAGAAAAGGACTGTGGATGTGGCTTTTGACTACATGTCTGGACTCGTGTTAGAGAAAATGCAGAGAAATAAAGCCAGGATAACTTCTAAAAAGCTACAGTGGTCTGCATAGTTACTTGACTATAATGCAGGCAGACACAGATGAGAAGTCTCTTCAACAATATGTTCATGTTAGAGGTAGTAATTGCCCAGAACTAGAAAAATTCAGCCTGGCTGAAGCTGTTACTAATATAAAACCCTGTCAGGATCCTTTCATGGCAACATGTAAGCGATCCTTCCACAGACATTTTGGTTGCTGGTCTGGTGAGCTTTTACACCAGCTTGAAGTGAAATGTACGTACTACAGTAATTTAAATAATTAGTTTGATAAGCATTTTTTTACAACTTTATACAGTCTCCTCTTTACATCATCTGTACATTGGCTGTTTTCTTGAAGGAAACGGTAAATACAGTTCTTCCATTAAGGTACCGCACTCCCGGCTTTTCACGCCTACATTTATCAAAGAAAACTGTGAGTCATGGCCATTATTTATCTTTGCTTTGTCCTTGTGTTGCTAATCTGGAACGCTGCTAAACCTCTATGATTGTCCTGCTGTTGTGACTCAGTTTGCAGGTATAGATTTCTAATTTTTGCTCCTCTCATAGTTATCTTCTATTTATTTTTTTCTCCCTTCCCCTGTTTGTCTCCTCCACTCCCCACCTACCCCACGAAGGCAGGAGTATTAATCAAAAGAAGTACGTCTCCCCATTCCTTCCTAATAAGTAGGGAGTGAATGCATGGCTGCTTTCATCACAAATAGCAATGAGACCTTAGACTTCATTACCATGGGCTTGTTAATTCATGAAGTGGGTTTCTTCTTGCCCCCCCCCAACCCTGCCGCTTGCCTCTCTGTGAGAGGTCTCTGCTTTCACATGCCCTCCTCCTTTATACTTCTTGATTCTTGATAGATTTTTTTTGCCCTCACACGCTCACTCCTCACTTTTCATTGTCATCCTTGGGGCAGGAGAACTTTTTTTTTTTTTTCATTTTAGGAGTGCTTCCAGTCCGAATCATGTCCCACTTCATAATTCAGCAGCATACAGGACACAAGTTATTTCTGGACATGAAGGAATATCAGAGGAGCAATCATGACAATTTGAGAGGCTTTTACCCACTACTGGATGCGAGTGAATGGCAAAGAGGAAGACTAAAATCCTTCAGCAGCATTTAGTCTTTGAACCTTTCATCGGCCATTTTATTATTATTAGATTTTATTGAAGAGATTGCTATTCCCTGTGATTTTCTTCAGAATGGAAGAAGAGTGAGGTCATTCTCCTGCTTTAAAGATAGCACAATATTTCCCTGTGTCTATTGGAATTAAATTTAACTGCTTACTTGATTTCCAAATATAAAACATTTATTTCTTGACAATTGGTATGTGGTATTGAACTTTTATTTGATTTTTTTTCTTGTCATTTACAGGTATTTCTTGAAAAGCAAAGATTTGAGAAAATTTCATCCCCAACTCTAAGAGGATGTGGGCAGAGACAGATTTAGATGCTCACAACAGTAAGCTGACGAAATAGTCTGACATATTGGGAAATATACTTATATTTTTCTTGATATTTGAGAAATACGATGCTACTGCTAACAGCAAGGTAGCCTAGCTTAACATTAACACTGGAGGAGCTAGCCTGGCTATGTTAAAAACTTCTGCACTAAAGTCGCCAATTACATATATTTTTATCTACCTTGTTAAAAAAACAGAAATATAGAAATGCTTTAAATTTTTTTAACTTCAAAGACGTTAATACCCGACTCTCCATTTCTGCCCATTTTCTACGGCTTCATATTTAATGAATGTTATTCTTTTTAACCCCTGTGATTTCTTTGACCCCCATGTGTGTTGAAGGGCATTACTTTAACACTAAAGGAACATTTTATTTTGTACTATTTCTCGTAAGGAAATGTGTGGGAAAAGGTTATTTAATTTACCGTGGATTGTTGAACTGGCTGCTCTTAATACAATTATCTCAGCTACCTGCAGCCTGTGGCCATTGTACCTCAGCCTCCCTGCTATCACTGACATAGATTGAAGGCCCCGGTGATATTTGCAGAGCTCATTTGCACTCTGTGTGGCACATGAAATTGCAATTGACTACAATCTTGCAAGCTCTCAATGGCCTCACATTGACAGTGCTTGTTAAAACCGTAGCATGAGTAAGTCCTCGGATAGGGACACACGCCTCGAGGGAGTCCAAGATGGCTAACAAGCACATTATGTATGGCAACTATGTAGTGCACATTGTTTACACCCACTTTCGGGGCACACATGCACATGGACGCACACTCACACATATTGAAAAACTGAAATGTTGGAAGGAAAGCTGTGCAGGAGTGAGTAAAATTAGCTTATTAAGCAAAACATTTAACACAACCTGCAGGCTCCAAGTTAAGGATCGCACACACCATAAGTGCCAACAAAAGATCAGATAGTCAGGATAATGGTTGTAAAGTGGTTTTGAGGTAGCAATTAGCTGTCAGGTATCGCAATAAGGGCTGTTTGTCTTGTCTGATAGTCTGTAACAAAAGAAAATCTTGCTCATACGGCTTCCCCTTTCCACATCTATTCCTCTGTGCTCCTCCTCTGCACTCTGGTGCAGTGCCAGAAAATCTGATTTCTCACATGGGCAACTTTTCTCCTACTGAGAGATTATTTCAATAAAAAAATAGTCTTCCCCCGCAAGGCATGATCACAGGCCAAATGATCCACTCAGAGAATGTGGCTTTACGAATGAATAATGCATATGTTCAGTCGTACAAGAAAAGGGGAAAATATCTGTCCTTCCAACCATCTGAAATGTGTTAGACCGTCAAGGAATTCTTAATGACGTTATTTCTACTGCATTTGAAATAATTCAAGTATGCAGTTAAAAGCAGAGGACACAAAATCACAATATGTAATATTGTGTATATAAATACACACACACACACACACACACACATCCAGAGAACAAGTGTTTGTACGAATAACAATTCTGTTTAGAAGTAAATGAGCATATCACAATTTTGTATGTTTTTGAAGGAGTTTCAGGATTGTAACCATATAATCAGCCCTGTTACGATGACAGATAATAGGTGCGTTGATTATGAAGCATTATTTAAAATATATATTAAAGTGTACCCTCTGAGAAGCTTATAATGGACACACATAAGGTACAAAGAAGAATACATCAGGAGATTATCTTTTATCCCTGACTCCTGGAACCTGATGTTTTTAATTAGTGCCTTGTACTCTGATATTATACTTGCAACGCGGGTCCTTCCTATAGGAATTTTATTCATCAACATCTGCCATGGCACCAGCATTGATTAAATAAAGTCCTAAATTAACATTAAGCCAGTTATAGTATCATGCAATCAAACCCCAGGTGATGGTGTATTTTTCTGCAGGCTTTCTCTAAAGCCTAACAGCAAGAAAGGATTCTTTTCAGGTGGAGATTTTTTTATTTATTTAAATTTTTTTTTCTTTTTTTTACCCCCAAAGAACCACATTCTTTTGCTCCTGTAATATTTGCAGATTTCCTTTAAAAATATCGCTTTCCGTAATGAAACTCAAACATTTTGGGTACCAGCCCAGTAAGTCTATTTGGCTGGCACCCTGCACTATTTCCATTAATCCCTATTGAAATTTTGGCAGGTGAGAATAATTTGGCACAGTCACAGTCTGAATAGTAACAAGGAAGAAAGAGTGGGCAAACAAATTGTCACAAACCATCACAAGGACACAGAACTGGGAACATTGTGCTTGACTGACATGTAGTCCCAGGTTGAAAAATCTCATAAAATGTTATTGATTTAAAGAAGTCTAATTTCCAAATTTTAACGTTTCACTTGGTTACACAAAGCAGTATTTCTTTCAATAACAAGTAATCCAAGCGATTACAATTTGAAATTCGGTAATACATTACAGTACAGAGCTGATGGAGCCAATCCCAGCTCACATTGGGTGAGGTCGGGGTACACCCCAGACAGGTCGCCAGTCCACAACCTTCTTGTTGCGGGGCAACAACACTAACCACTATGCCGCCGTGCTGCCCGACAGTCAGTTAATCAATTTGTCGCAAAATACTGTTGGAATTTTAGGCTGTTGATGAAACAAAATCGACGTTTGCAGCTGTGAACTTCACTTCGACACATTATACTGGCTGTTTTCATTATTCTGTGACATTAGATCATAAGATAGATAGATAGATAGCTAATTTATTCATCCTGAAGGCAGTTTCAGGCATCCAGTAGCTTACACAGAAACCTACATAGCACCCACATAGAACAGACACCCCTAACCTAACCTAAATAACCTAAGTGACTGATTGATCAACCAAGAAAAAAAAAATCAGCCAATTAAGTGATGATGGAAATAAATCTTAGGTTTCCCCAACTTCATCCTCTGCTCAGTTGTGTGGCGATGCTGTTAATCTCCACCAGAAGAGTGCGAGTGCAGGTCTTTGAACCATGTGGCTGAGGACAGGACTCCTGCAGCGCCCTGCTCAGTCACAGTGACTAACACAAAGCTGGATGGTAGTGGTGAGAAAATGCCTCCAAACCACCACCTGCTGTTCTTTAAATCATAATGTCTTATTTCTTTGCACAAGACTTGAATACAGAACATGGGACCAAAGGGTGTGGAGACCTTGGAGCTCCTATTGTGCAATGTTGACAGAGTTCATATGAATAATTAAAGTAATAAAGTCAGAGATAACTAATTACTTTAACAAGTTGCCCTGCACTGACTATTGAGGTTAATCTTTTTTGGGACAGTAATATTTTAATGAGAGTGTAATCAGAATACAGATTTCTACTGATACCATAATGTGAATTAGTGGCTATCATTCTGTCTAAAGATGCATTTCAGAGTAAAATAATTTCTAGATGACTGCCACTAGTGTAAAAGGGCAGGGGGACCAGCCAAACAGCCTGCCAAAACAGACCATTAGCAACTCATACGCTGATCAAACCCACATCCTCATTAGCTCAAGCAGCCTCTCCATAACTCATGCGGAGCCGTGTGAATTGTCAGTCATATCTGCCATCTTTAAGCCACTCATCTTTATTCAGCTGATCTGATTACAGTTCACATTTTCAATTAATTCTACAATCCAGAGAGAGAATAAAAAAAGGAGGGGAAAGCTGAGCAGAAAATGATTTCCAGATTGCGTTTGAAATGTGGATTGATTGTAAATGAAGTGAACAAGAACTAGATGGATGGGAAAAACGGCAGAGATACAGCAGTCCACAGCTCTGGAGGGGCACATCTGGAGCCCCTCCAAGTGCCCTGGAGGCGTCGCTAAGAGCAGATCCACTTGCCGGCTACATCAGTCGCGGCGAGGGGGAGAGAGAGCATTTAAGAGAATGACAATAAGAGAGAGCAGGAGTTGGCTGGCAGGATCTGATTTGAGCTGCCGAGCAGCTGTTCCACACAGAGCTTCCTGTTTTTTGTTTTTTTTTTAATCAGTCCTCAAAGAGATTCACTGTCATATATGCACAACTGCTCACAGTCTGTATCCTTGTGTTTATCTGTCACTCTAGTCCTCTATATTCCTTTATATTTAAAGAATGAAGTCAAAGTGCGATTTAAGTTTCAATACAAAAGGAAGCAGAAAAGCCCAAAATGCAAATTTTCTGTCAAAGTAAAACGCAAGGACATTTGTTGTTTGGATCTTTTTGAAACTTGCTCACTGAGCACACGGTGAGGGCGGTGAGTGTGAGGCTAGAGGCAGGGTGCATGCAGAAAATAGCTCTAAGCTCAGGGCATGCAGAACATTATGTGTGTGCAAGAGGTGATGTGGAAAAGGGGTCTTTTTAGAGGCACAGAAGACGATGCCTCATTTGGATGCAGTTAATTAGAAAGGTTGATTGATTTGATGGCACAAGCAGGGCGGGACAGGCAAGTGCACTGGTCTGTGAAGGAGTCCACACTCAGGTCGATATTTCTGCCTTCCAGGGAAGCTTTAATAACAACATTAAAGGCTCCATGAAGAAGGTCCATCTCGTGTACGTTTGTCTTTCAGGATGGAGTCAACACAGGATTACATGAACCCTTTTCAAATAAATTCTCTGTTTGCTTTCCTCCATGACTTGGCTCCAAACAACTGGTGGAACACACTGGTGTCTTTAGTTTACAGTACGCACTTGTATCAAAGAGCATTGATTTTGATTTGAGAGACAGAAATTAGCCGCTTTAATGAAATGCTGTTTATGGGGCAAGGTCATTAAAGAGGATAGGAAGCTTCTCTGATGATGGCATTGGTGTGTGTATTAAAGACGGACTCCTGTGGAGCTGCTCGGCACTGAGTCTATGCATTATTTTCTTTATTCTGTATCACTTAAACTGCATTAACTCTTGTTGCATTTGCATGCTTGGTCGGCAGCCTCAGTGAGTATGAATCGTTTTCCATCTTGAACCTAGTTTGTGACATCCAGTTGTAGCATGAACAGACAGCAGAAGCACATTAAATATTCCCCATCACTGCTGTTGAGTGAAAATCACCTCAATTTAATTTGTTTATTACTTTTCAATTACAATTCAGTTACAATTCTAACAAGACAAAATTCAGCAGACTTTGAGTTCATCTGCTTATCCGAAACAAACACAGCTACATGCAACAACAGGAGACTATATGCATGCATTTTATTAGGATGCAGCTTAAATAGCCGTACACAAACATACAGAATTTGAGGAGTATGAAGTAACCAATAGCATTTGTTGTAAGTTTTGTTGCCTTTGAAAGTATAAGTGAAATGCTGTTGAAGTGTCTGAAAGGCAAAAACAGGCTTGTTTCACTGTGTTCCTTCACAGCTGCTGTTTTGACAGTAAATACAGTGAAGCACGTAAGTAAAAGTAAAAAAAAAAAAAAAAAAAGTCAAAACAGGAAAGCCTTATGCTGGGGGAAAAAAAAAACGTAGATCAAAAAATACACCAAATATTGGTTGATACTTCATGATTTTTTCTAATTCCAATGCTACAGAAGAGGCCAGTAAAGAAAACCGTGTTATGTCTTTATTTTTTTTACAGCATAATTAACATTTTATGGTTGTTGGAAGTAGAACCAATCTCACCAAAACACAAGGACTCACGGCGTTGCTTTCATTGCCTTTTAAGAAACAGGAAGCAGATGACGAGCGAGAAAATGACAGTGGTGTAGCAACACAAGTTGTGCGTCTGGGTGCGCGATGTTTGTGGTCAATTGAATCGTAAGGCTGTTTCTTAATTCTTAAATGGTCCAAATTTCGGGCCTGATTGCTTTCCACACAGGCGAATTTGAATATTCACATGCACCTGAATATACAGCCGAGTGAAATGAGTATAGATTTGCATCAGATCACACTCACACACACATAAACAATGAAAGTCAATCATTTTCTTCTGACATCTACATTAAAAGTAAGTGTTCCCCAGAGGATTGTATTACCAGACTGGTGCGCACTTGTGACAGCTTCATCACAGTAGTATGAAATGCAGACAAGGCCAGGGGGACACTATTGTTTACCCCCAAACCATTGCCACCAACTATTCTCTCTTATAAATCATTCCGTGCATTCTCTCAGCCAGAGTCCCCCCCCACCCACTCTGTGTCTGGTAGTTTATTAATACTTGCACCCTTCATGCTCGGTTGAACGAGATGAGTCCCAGACCTCTGGCATCATCTATACACCTTGTCATGCCGAATTGATTTTGCTTTGTTGCTTTTAGGCATCAACTGTCTGATAATGTTCGAAACTATTGGCAGATGCCTGGTATGTATGTTTACAGTACAGCCAGTTGCTTTTGTAGCAGAGCCCACATTTCTGACTTTGATCCTGTTGCGTTCATGTTCCAAACACACTCTTCTGTGTCTGCCTCAGTTGCTGGTTTTTATGTCACAAAGTTTTGTGGATTTATGAGCAAAGTTTTTTTTTTTTTTTTTTGTTTGTTTGTTTGTTTTGTTTTTGGCCAAAACTTATTTTCCTGTCAAAATTCTGTTCTTGTTTCCATGTCTATTTGAGTTTTACATGCATATCAATGTTTTAACTTAATCACTAGGTCACAAAATGTTAGGAATAATTACAGTGGCCAATTTACCAAAACAGAAATTACTTGTTTTTTTTGTTGTTGTTTTTTTGGTCCACTTTTTCCATTTAGTTTGATTTCATCAGTTATATATGGAGTGTGCAACTTTTGTTTGCTCTTTGTTTTTGTGGCACAGACAACAAAGAAATCTGAATATTCTAGTTAAAAAAAAAAAGAGATAATATTAAAGTTCCTGTCATGACACAGCTTTAGCTATCTGCCATATGGGATCATAAAAGGATTCTGCATCTCTATGAGGCTGAGATAAGAGGAGCTGCAATAATGAGCTGCTCTTTGATCAAGAGATGACACAGGAACAAAAACACTCACTTAAAGAGAATTCACGTTTTATCTTATTACTATGATGTGAGATTATTCAATGAAAATAGGGATCTCAGGTCTGATTCAGATGCTGCTGCGGCTACTGCTCAAAGTACGAACCTCATTGCTCACATCATTTATTGATTCATAATGCGCCAGAAATCCCATTCTGAACTACCGTTTCGTTTTGACTTCTGTCTTCACTTTACTGCATGTTCTTAGGGACAAGGATAGCAGGTTGGCCCAGTGGTGACTTTTACAATCTATAAGTTATTTATGTGATTATAATTAATTATATTGATTCTTAATACACAAGGTGCCTCTGAAACCTTTCTATTTAAAAGTGATTGACTGCTCGAGCTGGTCTTTGGTCAATCTTCCTTCTCAAAAACTTCTCTGGTTATTTGTGCATGTGAGAACGAATGTCAGCATGACGACCATTTAAAACGAGATATCGGCATTCTGTAAAGAAGCCTCGTTGATTGGCTTCTAATTCGTGATGGTCGGCTGTGACCTTTGAGTCAATCAGAAAAGAATATGGGAAGTTGCCTACATGATGCTTTGGGATGTCTTGACTGTTTTCAGCAGATGGTGAGAGCCATTTCAAACTCCCAGAGGAGGGTGAGAGGCTCTACACCACCCTTTGTTCCCCCCACCACACACAAACACACACACACACTCGCACTTCTGGGCTGACGCAATAAAAATCAATCTTACTGTGACAGTGTTCCCCCAGCAGCTAGGGGGTTTAAATATATTGGTCTAAATTAGGATGTGACCCAACACCTTTTTTCTCAGAGGAGGCAGGAAGTAGTACAATTTGGAAAGCTAACATTGGACAGTAATGTTTGCAAAATTAAAGTTTCCCATTGAACTCCATATACTGCTTACTAATATGGACTTTTTTTTTTTTTTTTTTGCCTAAAATACAATTTTGCCTTCTGCTCTGTGATCTAAACAATATAGTTGAGCAGTTTGGATAATTTTGCATTAAATGCACAGAGAACATGAAAATCCCTTGTTTAATTCATCAGTATATTAACAGGTACTCTTTCAACAAATTACTATAATGCTGTGATTCCTAAACCTAGTTAGTCATACTTGAGGGGTTAGGAGGAGGAGTGGACCTATATTAATTCAACTAACTCTAGAAATATTCATACCGTTACATATCCTCAAAAATAAAAATGAAAAGACCTGAATGCAAAGAGGAAACTAACAACACACAATCACAACACAACCACCCACACATTCTATTAGAAATTATCAGCCAACAAAAAAAAAAAAAAAAAAAAAAAAAGGACCGCACTTTTACACACTCTAAAACCTCCAGCCAGGACAATTAGCCCAAGCTGAGGGCAAACCACAGGTGCCACCAATGGCTCCTGATTAGCAAAGGCTAATTTACACCTGCACCATTAAGTTGCCATGATCCCTCTGACCATCACGTATTGATATATTCCTGTTAAAATTAGAATTGTTATGATTAAAATTTTTGTTCTATGTTCACGATATACAGGAAGCCTCCCATCAGGCAGAAGTGACACAGTAACATCAAACTGTAGGTTGCGACTGAGTGCGAAAGCTGTCAGCGAGGAACAGATGAAACAGCACTGGTGGGGAAGAAAAGGTTTTGTGTATTTTAGTTATGTTGAGGGAAGCAAAGGAAAAAATGCCAACCTGCTTGGTCGCTGGCATCAAGTCGTGGCCCAGCATACCATCATGTACAAAGATATAACCTGTTTAAAAAAAAGAAAAAGAAAACTGCAACCTGAGGTACAGCCTACCTTTTGAGGTCTGACGGTTTGTTATTTAGATTCCTTCAATGCATAAACATCCTCTGATTAGAAGAATGTCCTATCAGAAATCTGGATAACTCTCTTTTGATGGTTTTAGCTTCATTTCTGCAGCCGTTTCACTCCACAGTTATCTTAAAGTAACAAATAAACTGTTGAAATATCTACATTAAAAATTAAACTGTGTAAATTATTAACCAAGCTGTGCAGCGCAACAAAAGTTTAAATACTAATAGTAAAAAATGTTGTAATGGTTAAAGTGATGACGAACCAAAAGTAGTTAATCGAAACAGCTGCAAAGTAATAGATCCCATTATAGTAGTATAAAAACAGACTTGACTGTAGCAGCAAGTTAGCAACAAGTTAAAGACATAATTTAAACATACATCAACAGAGAAAGACCAGAAACCACATTTATATTAATATCATGAATAATTAATAGTAGGACAAAGGAAATGTTCATTCCTCTAGATTTTTCTTTATTTAGTCAGTGTCAGTTTTCTTGATTCACACCAGCCCTACCAAAAAACTTTTAATGAAAACACTTATTGGGGAGCAACGATGCGAGTCTTTAAAATCTACCACTTGTTTATTGTTATCAATATGCTTAATGAGCTGGGAAATAACCTGCATTCAAATGGCGGCGGTTGGTGTCCAGCGCTTCCAATGCGGTGTTGAAAAGTGATTCACAATTGCTCAATTCAAACAGAGTGCTGCAATTGGAGCAAAACCAACCTTCTCATTACAGGTTCTGAGTCGTCGTCTCGGGCAGAAAAGCCCCCAAAAAATACTTGCGGAGAACATCTAAGGACAGAGTCTGAGCTGAGGTGCCCTGGATCAAAGAGTTACAGGGAACAAAAAAAAAAACAACAACAACAAAACATTAGTTTCACGGGCTTGCAATGGTCAACGGTCAATGGTCAATGGTCAATATCTGCATCATCTACACTTTTATTAATTTTAAAGAAAAGACAGACGGACACTACAACAAAACATTACATTTACTTGTATCTGAAACAAAAGTGTGCATTTGTCACAATATATTTCCCTTGACTAATTTTTCTTGTTAAATTATTTTTTTGGTAAAAAGTAAAAATATAGAGCTGGATGAACCATGGTGACGGGACTGTCCATTGTTCTACCGATGTTTTAACTAAAAGAAAAAAAAAGTATTGATTGCTTGTTATTACTGTGCAATACTAATATGTCACTAGTAATTATAAAAAATGATACTTGCAATTTATCATTATCTAGACTGGACCAAAGCTAAAGTCAAAATTTAAGACATTTGGCCAAATGTGTGTCATTATTGTAGCATCCATTTATTCCCTTCCCTCCCTTCCATTTATTCCTTTTGGCTTCCCTTCATGCCACAAGGTTAGCTTTCAGTCAGCCCTGAAACTGCAGATACACGAAGAAAACAGCAAAAGCACCTTGAATTTGGACATTCTTCAAACTTTGAAAAGTAGCCTCCAAATTCGTTTTGTTGCTGGAAATGTTTTCATCTGTAGCTTCTTCACCTTATCTCGCTATTATTATTTCAGTGTCAAATATCCTTTGAGATAACAGTATCTCAAATCCATTTTTTTTTTAATAGACAGTTACACAACATTGGTTCTTGCAACAGACCTTTAATCCATATTTTACTGTGCTGTATATCCATCCTCCACTCAGCAGTCTTAACCAATTGTACAGTCCACACCATTTTTATTTCCACTTTTTTATTTTATTGAAAGTAACAACTAACAGGATTGCTAAACAGGTTTTATTATCTCCCACTCACTGTGGTGTTCCCTGGTTCACCTCTCACGACACATGTATTGTAAAATGCACTGTATATAAATACAAACAAAGATTGATCTTATCTTATGTAGTTTACCTACAGACATTACGGTCTTGTAAAAGAAAAGCATCTTTTATAGTTCTCCAGCTTTTGATAGGGCCTTGTTCATATGTGGTTAAATACTGCCTTATTGTCGTCCATACTATGTTATTTTTTTATATAATACAAGACATTTTATAAGCAGCCAAGGCCACGACTGCATATATTTCCTCCCTGGAGCTGCAGTGAACCACGGACAGAAATCTGAGCCAGACAGGTATTCATCCTTTGTATAACCTGAGAAACTAATCAAATTAACTTGCATGGATAGAGGACCTGAAAATGTCTCAGGACAAAAAGCAGTAGTTTGCATTAGAACCACTACTGTGTTGCCAAAAAGAAAATAACAAAAATAATAATAATAATAAAAAATGAAAATAAAAAAGCGTGACAAAAATTTTTTACCATGCACGTGCTGTTCACAGATTTTGGTGCACAAGAGACTCTGAACAATCAATGAAAAAGTATGACTGAGTCTCTTCAGTGTTTCCCCTGCTCTCTGGGCGCTCACTGCTCCTTAAGTAGTCACTGAAACCTTGTCAATACAGCCACTACCTGTTACAAGCTAACAAACATCATAGACAAATAAATATGCTCACTGTTTTTATGAGTCTTTTAGTCCCCGATGAAGCCTCAAATTACAGTTTTATTTTGGTTTTTTTGTGGGAAAACCATGTTAAACTACACACTAATAATATAGTTTAACACACATCTGAGGAGGAACTTGAAGTTGTGGTCGAAGTGCAATATCGATCAGCATTCAAATGCTCCATTTATTTTTACAAAAAGAATAACGATATTTTTTGCGTGCACAGAAGGCTGGAGCACTGCGAACCTCGGGAGCAGGCGTCCATGTGAAATTTTGGTTTTCAGGTGCATATATGCTTCATTGGCCTCCTCACACCTGTGCATTAGTTTCATCACTCAGGCAAATCGTTCAATCTGGACTCCCTGTTGGTCTAATTAAGCCAATAATGCCAAATCCTCTCCGCGTGTTCGCCTTCATTCAGTTGAAGTCTGGCAGTTTTTCTAACTCCTCGGCAGCTCTTTGTGAATTGGAGCAAAGAGTTAAACGAGGAGATGCTTGAGAAAAGCAATGACAAGGGTAAAACCTTGAAGGCCAAGTAATAGACAGCCTCAGACACTTGTTATGGTGCATGTCAGTGATATCAGACGCCCAGCCCCACCCCACCCCAACTACCCAGCAGGGTGCTGAGGAAGGTGAGCCCTTGCCTGTCGGTCAGCTATCCTATTCTGAGATGCCCAGTATGGCAAGAGGAAAAGCCCAGCAGGACCTCGGATGGTAGGGATTGCGCGAGGCGCACCCCCGCTTGCTTACTTACAGCAACATGACAGCCGCTGCCCTTGTCGTCTGAAACATTTACTGGATTAAAATATGTATCAGCACTTATTGGTAAGACAATCACTCTGCCTCTCCCTGTTTCGATTTCTTACTTTTCCTTTTCAGGAAACATCGACTGATTCTCAGATCACTTCACATTGACATTTCAAGGGGAGCACACGTATCAAGGCAGTGGTATGAGTGCGATAGTATGTATGGTATCCACTGCCAACAGTATCTCAGGTTGGATCCCAGTCCATCAGGACATGAAATATTAATCCATAATTCCAAAATGTCTGTCATAAATACTGTGCAATAATCTCTCCTGAATCCTGGAAAACAGTAACAAAAAAGCAGAGCTAAATGGAACTATGTCATATAGGATATGTGATTTTTTTTTCCTTTATGGATTCGTAGATGTATTTTACACTGTTTAGGATGCAGGATAGTTGTGGCAGTGTATAAGAATAAGCCTCAGTATCTTGTTTCCTGATAAGGCAGAGCTGTCACGGTCACATACTGTGTGCAGCAACATGTTTCTTTTGCACACCACTCCGAATTTGAGCCAAATCCCTCGTCTACCTGGCAAAAGACATGGTACAGTTACCACAGGCCGTAGATATTCACTTCCTTAGTACCCATTAGCAAGCAGCCGAGGAATTATCACTAATGTCAGGGAGGCATTAGCCGACCTAATGAAATTTCACGTTGTTCTTCAAGCAATATTATCCCCGTGACCCCGCTCTTTTCACTACAGCAAGGTTTAACTGCTGAATGTCAAACAGCTGGCTAAGCCTGTGGCATCAAGCTTAGTTACATTTTTTTTTTTTTTTTTAAATAAGGGCTCATTTGGATTTGTGTTCCTCTCACAATAATTAAAAAAAAAAAAAAAGACAACCAACGCCCCCCGTCCCACCATCCCCTTCCTCCAGCTTCCTTCAGTCCGAGGTAGGCTGCTTAAAGTTAATGACATCGGGCCATGTCGTAATGCGCTTGGCTACATCCCCACACATAATTATGGTCTGATTGTCACTAAAAATCACCTGCACTCACCACTGTAGCTGCTGTAAACCCCCCCACCCCCCTCTTCCACTCAAGATTAACGAAAAGGCAAATTATCTTTAGTGTGCTGGGGCCCTAACAATAACTGCCCTGAAATGAGTAATTAAAATGCAGCCTGGAAATTAATTGCCATTCCTTAAATACAAATTTTCATTTTGCATGAGATCACGTTCAACAGAGAAGTAGTACAGTAGTCACCTGTAGTGATATGCTGTGTATATACTGTGTATACAGTATACTGTATATATTGTGTATATATTTATAGAGTGAAATGGCTTTTTAAAAATTGGGCAGCACTATTAACATGGCTATTAGCTTTAGAAACTTTAAACTCAATACCGTGCAAAAGATATAAATCAAAAATAAAGGCAGTGAGGTCCCATGTGTTTCTAATACAATTTTATTGTTTGTTTTATTCTATCTTCCACTAAAATACAATAATTTATCATTATTTTCTAATCTTAATGACTTTATGTGCTTCAGTAGAAAATTTAAAGGGCAGATTTTCCTGTGTGAGGAAAGGATGAGTTCGTTCTGTCTGCTACTCTAGAATAAAAAGTATTTTGATAATAGACTAATAGAAACAGAGAACAAAACCAAATGAAGTCCTTTTCTGTCTCTGTATGTATTCTGATAGAGGCTTTTTTCCTGCTGCCTCACTGTGTGAGTTTTCCATTTTTAAAAAGCAGTACTTGTAAACCAACTCCCCAGGACTGAGAATTTCTACTGGATTTGCCACCACATAACTTGACAGCCTTTAAATGCAGACAGCCTGAGGTCCACAGCGGATACCTGATCATATTATGCATTGGGGCAACTGAAGTTCAGTCATATCAAAGAGAATCCATTATACGTGCGGCACATGGCGAGGTGTGGCGGCCAGTTGACGAGGGTGAGAGGGAGAGCAAAAGAAAGCAGAGGTTTTTAATAAATAAACAATTGGGGAGAGAAGGGGGGTTAGACAAGCAATTAAAACTCTGAGCAGGTTTGATATTAAATATTTCAATTGGTGGTTTCCAGCTTCTCACATGTTTTCACCATGTGTTAGATTAAAACTCCCAGTGGGTTCTTCGGGGCGCCTTGTGTTTTTTGAGGAGCTGCACAGAGCACTTGGCAAACTGCGAAACCAGGAAATGGACACACACACACAAACCTCTGTTGTCCCACCTCTCCCTCCTGCATACCTCTCCTGGGACTTACCTCCAAGTTCAGGTGGTTGGTCGTCATGGCAACTGCTGAGAGTGAGGGCTATTTGCATTGTTTCTGCTTTCATCTCTAAAACCGTGTCATTATCCATACACTACAGGTACTCGTGTTTATTTGTATGCTCCAGCCTGCCTGATTGTCAGTGTATCTCTCTGTACATCTGCTTGTCTATCTGCCTCCTGTGTCAGTCTGCCTTCACAACCTCCTCTTTCCCTCTCCAGCCGATGCCACCACTGTTCGTACATCACTGGTTCATTCACTACATCTGCTGCTTTATCTGGTGCACAGCTGGAGGACTATGTATCTACACCCATTCTCCATTAATTACTAAATTACCATACACACAGGCAAACACACACACACAGCCTATGTGCGCACACATACGTACAAAGCAAATCTCCTCATTTAAGTGTGTGTTTTTGTTCTTTGTTTTTTATAAACCTGACGGCATTCATGAAAAAGCCGCCCCTTGCGTTGGAACTCTGTTACATTTACATTACATGTACAATGTGCAGGGAAATAAGCTTGATGATATATAATGCTTTGAGGAACACCCAGTTTTTGAGGAACACTTCTGACACCTACTGGTCCTGATGTGAACAACATGAAGTGTGTGTGTGTGTGTCTTTGTGTGTATTGTGTATATCAGCTTAAAATGAATGGGCCAAAGCTTGATGGTGGCAGGTAGAAGCAAAAATAGCATTTGTGCCTGACTAATTCCCTAATTAATGCAGAAAAGAAAAGAAATCAACTGCAATTTATCATCATAAAAGATGCAAACATTGAAATACAGGTAATATTTTCATATATTTCATCATTTATAAAGCCAATTTAAAAAAAAAACAATGCAATTATCAAACTCAGGAACTCAATACAGACACAAATAAAGCCTACCTAGATAAAAGCATCACTTGTACAGAATCTACAATGCACTGACTGTTTTTACTAAAGCAAGGTTTGCAGGTAATTATTAGTGAATTCTGAATGCTAAGACTGTTTCCTGTGAGATATGTTTCCCTTATTAAAAAAAAGAAGAAGAAGAAAAGAAGCCCAGCTCCTCTACAGACTCACTGCCACACTAATTGGGGGGGATTTATGAGCTATCAAAACTAAAGCTTTTTTCTGCCTGTTCCTATTTCACTGTGTCACCTCTGTATGTAAGGGAAACAGGGCGGTTTCAACATTAAAGCACAGTTATTGGCTTTAATGTACTTTACATCTGTCAGAAAAACTGTACCTGGAGCAAACAGCGTCCTCAGGACTTAATGTGTTAAAATACAAAATCAATATATTTGAGAAAATGTATACTTGAAGAAGATGAAAGTGAGAAAACACAGAGGACTGTGAAAAGGCCCCGGAGTCTACGGTGCTTTATTGTGAATCTGGATATATGCCAGGATTTCATGAGAGGGAGAGCAGCTGGTTGCTGAATTCACATATCCATATCCAACTGCTCAGTGTTTTGTCTACAGCAATTACCACTTCTCCATAGCATGGCTCATTTCAGAATAGTTAAGCTTTATGTAGTCATTGCAGGTGGAAAAGCCAATTTAACCTGTATATGTTTTCTTAACAAGAGTTGCAAACTCTCCAAACATCGGCCGAAAACAACAGCGAGCACAATAGGCTTTAGAATACGCATAATAAGCCATTTGGTTTAAGTAGATTGTTATGTGATTACACATTGGAGAAAAAGCAAATGAAGTAGCAACACTGCAATATTACTACAAGCCTTCATTTTGGCTAGAAATGAAAACGCTGAGTGTCAATGAACATCAATCAAACTCACATTTTGTCAAACTAACTAACTAACTTATTTGAGTTTAGAAACAATTGATTCCCGTACAAATTTCTTGAGGCATTTATCGAAGTACCCAGAGTAAACATTATTTATTGGTAGGTCCTAAGTAGCTGGAGAACCAAGAGCCGAAAAATTCAGTTCTTCAAATGACCATCTGAGGCTGGATCCAAAAGTGAGCCATCAACTTTCATGTTAAATGCCAAACTTTATAGCACACAAAGATTTGCAGGCAGTTAAGCAAGAATGTCTTTATTATTTCCACGCACACAATTATGTTTAAGCAAGGTTTTACTAGCCAGGAGTTTAGCAGAGTCAGGCACTACCAAGAGCAGCCCATCTGAAGCACTAACCCAACGGTGCCGTTGAGGCTACATCCATTTTTACCAACAGTCTATAGCAGCAGCGCCAAACTGCTCTACGTGGGGAACTCAAGCTACCACCATTCACACTCGTTTTAACTTCGCTTGGTCTCCACCATCTCCTCAAGAGATATCTAGTTAGCCAGTTGCTAACGTTGCTCGTGAGCTTTGTTTGTGAAATGAAACAGCGAAATGGTAGAAGGTCTCTGATCGTCACAGTCCTTCATCTCAGACTGCAGTATCTCCTCACTAATGGAAGAAGCTGGAACCACAACAAAAAGCTAAAAGATGCTGGGGGATCGATGTCTGTATGTAGTATAAGTTTCACTTTACAAAAGCTAAATGAAGCTGACTTTTTTTTTTTTCTGGATGTATAAATATGTGTAAATATATTCTGTCCGCCCACTGAATCCTTCTAAGATTCCTCTCACTGACTTCCTCCGGCAGGTCATGCCACAGGAACTGTGGACCCGCAAAGAAAACTCATGGGGAAGTGAGTCACGGAGAGCTCGCTGCAGACAGGAGGTGAGGATATGATGGGCGGTGGAGGAACATGTGCTGGCACTAAGAGCTTAATCTGTCTTATTGATGACAGGTCAGTGTCTCTGTGGAAAGTCTGCGATCGATGGCACTTGACCCCCCCTTAAAGATCAGGAGCGCTGACAGCCCTCTTGTCTCCATATCTCGCCCAATCAGGATTGATTGCAGCGCTTCCACACTCTTCCATGACCAAGTGACTGCTGTTAGTTCCTCATCTTTAATAATGATGATGCTGCACATTGATCCCTCAACAGCTGTCTGTTGTGCCGAGTAGAGTTTTATATTGTACACGGACGCACTTTGAGTCAAGTCTTATAGATGCAATCGCAGGTTATGAAAACCTGTAAGAAGAAGCCCCACAGCAGTAACCCAGAGGTACAGATTTTAATGCTCTGCTCAGGAATGGTTTGGCATTTGGAAATCCGTCAGCAATAAATTTACCGTCGTGTGAAACAAATTCTCCGTCGTGTTGTGCACCAAACTGTGATGCTCTAATTGCTCTCGCTGAGATTTCAGATGACTTGCCGGTCAGTGCTGAGCTGGTGGGGGTCTCTGCTGGGAGGAGTGATTGCAGTTTTAGAGTGGATGACTGCAGTGTTTGTGCAAAAATTCCCTCTTCAGATCTGTTCAGCTATTTAGAGAAACCTGAAGCTGGAATCAGAGTTCATTAAGGTAAATCTGCACCGGAGCCTAAATATCTTGGCTTTATGAACACACCAACAACAAACTTTACATCCCCTGGTGACATCAGTGGTCACCATGGTAACATACAGCGGGATACAGTACAGTCAGTTAAGATGCAGAGGAGTTGGAGGTGTGCAGGCGATTGTGGCTGATTTTTTTTTTTCCCTTATTCCTTTGCAAAATACATAACTGACCAAACTACCAAAAAAAAAATTCAATAAAAATAAACCAATGCAGAAAACAAACACTGTTTTCTAAATACTGAACATGTTGTGTCTGCTCTCTGTGATTCACAATAAAAAGTTATCCATTGTTTCACCAGTTGACTTACATCTAAAGCAGCAGCAGTAGGATGCACCGTATGCATCAGGATAAGCGATGTGACAGTAAACAGTGAGGCTGATATTAATGAGATTATATGCAAAGGATTACATGCATGCATCATTTACTGGGAATCCCTCATGCTTAGGTAGATAATATGACAGTTCTCTGCCTCTACCGATCAAATCTGCTACACAGAGGGATCATTTCTAGATGTCAATGCAGTAAGTGGCCATTACTGAAGAACCATGAACAGGGGTTTAATTCTTTTTTTTTTTTTTCTTTAATGTTAAGGATTATAGTTGAATCGCGACTATTTCAAAAGCCCCGGAAATGCCCTTTGGCAAATTACAGTAAATTGCATCACTTCTATTTTGGATCTGTGTAAAAGTTGTGACCTTAAGGACTTAGCCGATAGTTTCCTGAACAGAGCACAGAGGCACACGGCATCAAAGTTTATAATTCACAAAGAAAGAGAACCTGTTCTGTGTCCTCAAAGGGCCTCCTAACAATGTCATTGACCTTTTCTCTGACACCGACTGTATTTCAGTCAGCAGAATGCTCAAACAGCCAAAGCTGGAGCCTGGGAGATGTGGTTTGGTGTGGCGTGATTAACACCCCTCTCTCCCAATCTCTGACAAGCACAAGGGCCACCGTGTCTGTGTGATACACTCCTTCCCAAATTGAATCCTCTCCTCCGTTTCTTGTTCGTGATGTAATCGCGCTTGGTATGGCCACTTCTCACAGGACACCTATCCTCTTTTCATTTCCAGCAATAAAGTATAATGTGTGAGCCAACTTCGGCGGCGGCTTACAGGATGCGTTTTGGGGGGTATTGAGGTCAACACGGGTATTCATCAGTGCTGCTCCCTGCTGTGGATGTAATGATCAAAGTTTGTGTACCACTGGCAGAGCACAATTTGCAGCATCCCCAAGCGCCCTTGCCCGTCATTCTGCACAGCACTAAGCTTATTGTTCAGCCCAATTATGCGCCCCAGTCAAAAGAATACAATTGCCATTCAGTAACAGTGGTTTGCCATATAAATACGTGCTTTAATGACCTTCTCGCTTCCCCTTCTCTACTTAATTACGGGAGGGGGATTGTCGAGGCAGTATTTGTCGGATGGATTGTGTTACAACAGCAGACTATTAATCTGAAGCAGGGGGGCTGACAGCCCCTGCATTCGTTGTGTTCTTCATTTTGTTTGTTTGTCTGGGCCATTTAACTGTGGCTGACCACTGTCAAACCTAGTTGTGTAGTTGCAACCATTTGAGCATCACACTGCAGCACGTCCAAGAAGCCAGAGAGAGCGATCCTGCCGTGGGGGCTGCAGGTTGCAGATCGGAGTCTCTGATGTGTCGTGTGTGTGTGAGTTTCATTGGTGTATTAAAATCAAATATAGTCAGTGACATTTTTATATTCTGTTACGGCGACAGCAAGGGACAACACACTGGCGGTTTCTGCAAGGTTGACATGTGACACATTATGTAACACCTTCCAGGAAAAACAGCATGATGAAGAACAAACAAAGAACATTCACAAGAACCAGTTCTTCTATAAGTGAAATTGCACAAACTACAAAATATAGATATAAAGACATCAGAATGACATGGAGACTAAATGAGATGTCTGATATAAGACGGGCAGTTAACCGCTGGTATTTACGGTGCTGCCACTTTAAAAATCCTTCCTGACAAACACTGTGCACAATAATCATTAAAGCCATTGACTTTGCCTTTCATCACTCTTCCACATCAGCAAAACAACGGGAGATCATCATACATCTGCACAATCTATATAAAATTCCTGCTTAAGCACAGCAGAAGCCAAAACTCAACAGTGTCTGAGAAGAATCGGAAAAAGATTAGGCTGTTTAAAGGGAAGGTGGTTTCATCTTCTTCTTTGTGCCAATTATAATTTTACCCGGTGGTAGTCGGTTGGCTGGACTTCTTTGTGTTAAAAGAGTCTGTATGTGCGAGAGCATTGCCTGTTCCTCACATCACGACATCATTACCTCTTTCATTGCTGTTCTTTCATTCTTTTTGTGAGCTTTTTTGAATTTGCTAATGCAGACGTTGACATTTTTGTTATATTCTCCTCTCAGTTATGCCAACTCCAGAGTCTTCATCAAGAAACAAGCCAGGAAACAAGGTGACTTTCCAAAATTCTCTTAGTCTGCAACCTGACCACTAACATTTCACATTTTTGGACATTTAACATTTTATTTTTTGGTTTTTATATAATTTAGAAGCGACGATTGACATAATACTTCTGCTCTACTCTAAGATTCAATTATTTTAGACTTCTTGACTCGCCTTAATGCAATTGTTACAGAGCATTTCAGTTATATTATTTCTTTTTTTTCCTTCAGCGTAACACTCCCCTCGAGATTTGTGAAGTATCCCGTTAGGGGTGACCACTGGTGTCACATTGTCCTATCCTCGTAGGACACTGCGGTGTCCTTAGCAGAGTGAGCACCGAAATACAACGTTTGTACCTTTCAAAAATGTAGCATCCGATTGACAAGAAACAAATAAGTTTCTGCTCACTCATATCTGATAGTGGCTGATTATGCTCAGTTCAGGAATGTTGTAAAAGACAGACATTCACAGAGCAATGAGAGGAAATGAGGGCGGAGGAATTGAGATGCAACAAAGGGTCCTGAGATAAACTCCAACTGGGCATGCTGAGGTTCCTCGGCTGGTGTCTTAACCCCAGGGCTCAGTCTAGCCTTAATTTTTCTTAGTAGTAAGTGAAGTCATGGATGTGGAGGGCAATGCATTAAATGCAAGCGTTTCATCCACATAAAAATCCCTCTCATTGGAACAAAGGTGCCTTAGTCAAACAAAGCTTAATTAACCTTTACACTCAACTAGAAACTGATCAGTCATCTCTGTGCTTTGCCCAAATTGCTATTTGGTGGCTTAATGTTTTCACAGGGATTATTAAATATCAGATAATGATTCACATCTCATTAAAAATTTAGCTTTTCTGATTTTCAATTTTTAATTAGCATATTTGGTTGACACCAGAAGTACCAGCTGCTTCTGTATGTTGATAGGCAGGACCAGCTGCCCTCTGCACACAGATCTGTCTCAGACACAGAAACATGAGAAAATGAAGATTTCCTCCTTTATGAGTCATTTTGGCTCAAATGGCCCCCAAATTATTCATACTGTGAATGTTTTGAAGGGTGTGGAACATATTTAACTCTCTCCTTTGGTTGATACAAAGTCTTCTATCAGGAATACTTGATTATTGTTTGTATCACTGATAAAACCATAGATTAAATTAGTTGGTTAAAAGCCCGGTATTCCTTTCAGCAAATAAATTCAAGGTGCTTAACGTCCAGGGCCAGGCTCAGATCGTGCCCAGGAAGTACAGACAGTGCCATCCTCAGACATCCTGAAGAAAATGAGTGGGAGTGTTTTTAGGGACTTGAGTGGATCGTTCTGTAGAGCCACCAGGCAGCCAAAATGTGTCCTCAGTGAACAACAACTCTTCTCCTGGATAAACGTCACGACATGCAGAGAAAAAGGTGTGCTAAGATGTGTTTATAAAAACAAATATGCCAAAGGCTGGGACTTAGTCCAAGTCTCCCACTCTCTCTCTCTCTCTCTCTCTCTCTCTCTCTCACACACACACACACACACACACACACACACAGCCAATATCACCATTGCTGTTGCAGTCCAGCTGGCACTGAAAGAGATGCTTTGATGTTGATGGAAGCCAAAAAATCTGCTGGAATTGCATGAAGGGGAGAAGTTGTGAGCAGATCCGCCTGTAGTAAAGATATTTTAGCTACTGTGCTGGAGATGATGTTGAGAAACTTGGAACAAAAACATTTAAGTGACTTCAAACTTCCCTAAGATCTTTTTCTGCATTTCACTTGGACCTGCAGACTGGACACGGACTGTGGTGCTGGTTGGCAAAAACTGAAATATTGAAGGGGTTTTGTTTTTGAAGACTGAAGAAAACAGAACAGTTTCATATTCAGATTTTTCATCTTTAAACTAATCTAAAGGTTTAAAGAAACCACTCCAAAGTATTTAAGTGGAACTGTTATCATCACTCTTTGCTAATTGGCAGCAATTATCTCATCGGAAGAGAAGACCATTCGAGGGAGATATTTCTTTCATCAAATGGAAAAAAATGCAGATTTTTTCCTCCCATTTATTCAAACCTGTGTCATACATTGGATTGGAGATGCTGAAATAACCAGCTTCTCTTTACATCAGACATCACTTTATAACAACATAATACCTCTGAAATCCTCATGCACGCAGAGCAAACCGGTCCTGACACACTATAAAAAAAAAAAATAAATCCTGTACATCCGTCACTCTGTGGACATCATTTCAGCTCACTTTCCTCAACCTAGTTTGCAACCAGACCTGTGTGTCATGTTCACAGCACTGATTATTCTATAGCAACGGATCAGAATGACTCAGTGATCAGAGACCAGCTGCCTTTTCACAGTTAGGACCCTGAACTCAATCCCACATATGAAAGAGAAGTGCTCTCTGATGCCTGTTGATCAAACTGAAGAACTACAGCCACTTCTAACAATAGCTATCAATACAGTAAGAGCATCAAAGGACACGGCGCCATCAAACACAGCAGAAAAGAATATAGCAAAGGGGAATGAGAGCTTTTCTTTTTGTTGGCCCGTGCACTGGTCAAGAACTCTTCATCTTGCTGGAAAACTCTCTGCGCCGAACGATGTTCATGTCCTGCCTGGTTGTGAAAGGGTTAACTCAGTCATGATGTGGTATCTCTGTGATGCACTTTGAATGTCCAAGGACCCGTGAATTCCTGCTCCGATAAGCTGTCAGGAGCATTGCCTCGTCTACAAATTGTATGTGCACAAGTGTGTGTGTGTATTATTATGTATGTTTGTGTGTGTAAATGAGAATTGAGAGAGACAGCCTCAAGGTCATATGCCATTAAAAACAAGACTGCATAAATTCCACCTAATAATTCATAATAATGACTCCCCTGTTTGTTGGTTGCTTGTTTATCCCCTGTTCATTAACATGCCAGCCTCATGGTGCTCATACTGCAAAGCGTCTTATGAGTGGGAGTGAGGAAGAGTGATGAGCGGGCATATGGAAATGATTATAACCTGCTGAAGTGGAAGTTGCCAAGATCCAATGCACTCACTCATGAACACAGAGGATTAAGTTAATAACTTAGTAAGCAGAAGTCCTCTGTGGGAGTGTACAGTATGCGTGTTGAGGTTGTGAGTGTGTGCTGCTATTGCTGCTTTGTCATGTCAAACAAGTGACCTTGGCCGTCACTTCTTTGTTCATGATATGAGATTCCTGTGGTGCCCTTGAGTTTAGAGCCTTCATTTCTCCATGTCATGAAGGCAAAACATCATTTTGGTTTTCCTGCTTCTTCCCAAAGTTTCAATTTTGCTTTTACATTATCGCACATATGCTGACATTATGAATAAATGCACAAATATACTTTTTAAACCTCACTATATATCAGCATAAAGTGAAGGCACTGGAGGTAATTTCAGAAATAACAAGTTCAGGAAGAGAGTTATTCAAAGAACAAGTTGAAGAGATACAATGAGGGTTCTGGGTTTGGACCCAAAAGGTGGATGTCACTGACCTGGTGCAAGTGCTGATGATGGGGCTCTGAACGGACTGGGGAACCGGGCTGGCGGGGAGCAGGCAAGGAACACAGGAACATAGTCCTCCGAGGCTTGCAGGTCTGTCTTCCTCATGGCGAGGAGATGAGGTGCTCAGGGGCGAAGGCCGAACCACCGGGCCCCTCTTTTCATGAGCCGAAGGAACAGCAGCCTCCCCATGAAGTGGAAGGAATGGAGGTGCAGCCTGTTCAGGATGGGGCTGGTGAAAGTCAACCATGAGCTGAGGGTCCATGACCATGGTCCATACCTCTCCCAATCAACAAGGTACTGCAGATCTTGTTCTGGATCTCAGGTGTGCAGAAGGCCTCACAGGAAATACTTGGCCCCCAGTCAATGAGCTGTGGAGGAGGTGGTGGTGGCACTGGTTGGAAGGGGCCAAGTTGCCCTTCCTAGTCTGGACAAGCCACTGGGAACCTGGAGTACATTGAGTCAGCAAAAAGACTGAACCCCATAGAAGCCCGCTGGTCCCTGTTTTTTGGCTGGTTCACCTTTACTCTCTCCTACAAGGCTCTGAACGGGCTGGGCCTTCCAGGGAGGGGAGCCAGGCCGGCAGGGAGCAGCCAAGGAGCAGAGAATAGTCAAGCCCAGGATCAGGAGCCTGGTCAGTTTTCCAGTGCAGAACCAGTCCAGTGGAAGTGGTGGAAAGTCGTGCAGGTGGGCTGAGAACAAACTGGCAAACAGTGACTGAGGGAGCAGGAGAGGCTTATATACTGACTTGATTGGTGACCAGGAGCAGCTGTGTGCAGCAGGTGAGGGGAGGAGCCCAGGTGAGGGGAGGAGTCCAGGTGAGGGGAGGAGCCCAGGTGAGGTGGGAGGGGCTGTGAGTTCAGGTGAGTAGAAACCAAAAAGACTATGACTGCGGAACCACAAAGGCAGTTAAGGCGTTAACACAGTGTTAACAATTGTGCACAATTTCACCACCACAACAGCTGCTAACAAAGACAGCAAGGTCAGTGACACTCATGTTGCTTTCGCTGACTTTCTGGCAGTCATGGCTGAGCCCAGACCCAATAATGGGATTGAGTTATCTGGCTTCAGTTTCAGGGCTTGAAAATTCTAGAAATGTGGAAGGGAGGCGAAAAGGTTGCAGTATATGCATTTCAAAACAATAACAGCAGTGTGGACAAAGCCTGCAGCCCTTCGTAGCTCTGCTCAGAGGGTTTGTATGCCCTATTTTCCTGCAAAGCAACAGTGGCTGAAGCTCTTTGCAAGACGGATTAGTTCATGCTAATACCCTATGAAGCAAAAACAAAACTTAACAAATAGCAAAAACTTGAAGTAATATGTGTTATATTACTGGATTAATGTGGCTGGGAGTGGACTCAGATAATCCCTTCAGTTTTTAAGAGATCACGGTTCAGTCTGATAGAGATGGAGACAAGTTGTCGTTCACTTCTGGGCTGCAGCTTGAATGAAGTGTAAAACAAAGGGAATTTCAGAACACACACAGTTGCTCCTGTTGCCAATTACTGCAAATGCCACACTGATGTGTGCTCGCTCTTGAACCCACTCCCTGAAAATGTCACGTTATGTGGAAATAACAAGTAAACAGCATTTGACACAGATTGCCGCTTCCACCACTCTTCTGTAATGATTGCAAGCCCGTTCTGTCTCAGACCTGATGTGTTTTACTGATGTTTGTCCTTAGGTGCAATTTCCCCCTTTGTGCTGTGCGGTGTTGTTTCGTTTTGCGTTCCACTGTTTCATGATAGACTGTATATTGCTCTGTTTCGCTGTCGTCGTGCTATATCACATCATTTCAGGTTGTGTTGTTGGGTTTCTCGCACTCTCCTTATGTGCCCTGGTAACCGACAGGACGGTAACAGGTCAAAAACTTTCTAACCAGAGCCCCGAAGAAGCTTATCCCTAAAAAAGGAACCTCTAACGACATAGAGCAACAAAGCAAGAGAAGGTGACGGCGTGGAGTGCAATCCTACAAAAAGTCTGTGAAGCCACTTTTTCGCAGTTCTGAGTGGCAACTATTCTCATCTGCCCCTCAGTTACTCTAAAAAAAGAGTTTTAGTCCATCTTCCCCTCATATGGAGGTGATTCATTAATGTTTATGTGTCAAGGGGTTTAAACGCTCATCAGCATTTGCAGATAGTTGTTCTCTGCTGTGAACATGAATGGAGAAAAAAAATAGCGAGGTCAGAAGTGATTAAAAAAAGGATGTTTTAATATTTATCTGCAGGAGTGTGGACACGGCCTGAGAGTAAAACGCTCTGATCCTGCTCAGTAAACATGACCTGAGTCCCCTTCAGAAGATGTGTGGTTTGTTAGGACTGTCTGAATCTGAGCACATTAAGAGAGCTGCACCAACCACTGGTAGTTTTGTTGAAACATGCACTGATATTTGAAAAACATCACAACAACTTGCAATGTGGGCTGAATTTTTTTTTTTGGGGGGGGGTGGACATGTTGATCATCTGTGTGTTAACTAACTTACCTCCTGTCTCAAGTGAAACCAAATGACATAAAGAAATACTGGATCACAGCATGACACACCAAAACAACTGGCAAATTACCATGATGAGTAAAAAAGGGAAAATAAAAAGGCCACAATGAGGACAAATAGGAAAAACAAATTAACCACAAAAAGAATCACAACAAAGCATTTTGCATGTGCGTGTCCAGGGGTAGGATGCTTCATATGCTAGAGGCCATTTTGACTCGCAAATACCAAGTGTTTATATCAAATATTATAATAATTCATTGTGCATTCTTCTATCACACTAAATAATGAATAGAGAATGTAACTATGAATAATGTAGTTAGTTGCTGATTTTAAAACTGAGTCTGGGCTCATTTTCACTCGTTTTATAAATGTGCGTATGTTTTATAAACTCAGCAGCTACTGGAATACTCTGTCAAGCAATTATGAAATTTTAATGGGATATAACTCTGATTTTGAAATCCCTTTTTTTTTTTTTGCTTTTCTGCCCAAACGCCCCCCATCCCCGCTGCGCACGACCTTCTAGATGTGATGTGATGCACAGCGTGGCGGTTAGCACGAAGACATGGGGCTGAATCATCAAGGTCCACATGCATAAATTAGTCTGTCTTCCGCTGTCAGTGGGTTTTTTTCTTCGGCATGGTTCAACCTACTGGAACTTGACACTGTTCTGTGCAGAGAGGCTGGCAGGGAATTCAAGAGTCGGTAGTAAACAGCACTGGGCAGTAACCCCTCCGGGGAGCTGAGTGGAGTATGTGTGTGTGTGTGTGTGTGTAAGTGCTCCTCAGCAGCAGTCAAAAGAAGGTGTTGCTGCTCTGTTGACATGGGTCATGGTGGCAGGGTGCAGGGGTTGGATGAGAAAGCTGTATAAAGAGGGTCGGGGTCACTGACAGCTGAGGAGATGTTGGTGACACGAAGCTTTACGTTTGACAAACTGGTGTAAATGGGACACGGACACGTCGCTGATGTAAGGTAAAAGACCGTGTGGTTTTACAGCAGAAAGGTTGTGTTGAATTTGTGCTGTGGCTGTTCCGAGTTGCTTTTTTTTTTTAAATGTCTCTCTCTCTCTCTCTCTCTCGCCAAGTTTGAAAAGCCATCCTGTGAAAAGGACAAACAGACGAACAGAAGCATTTTCATCCATTGACGTTTAACGGGACTGGTGGCGCCCGTTGCTGCAGCAAGAAACATTTGGTTTCAACAGATTAAGCACTGCACTGATTCAATGGAGCCAACCCAAATGTTAGCTATCAGATCACTGAGGTTCAACGTGACACATCCAGCTGACATCAGTCTTGGCTTTCCGCAGACATCGTCTACACCAGAGAATAAAAATCAGTCCCTCACATTTTAATCTAAAACTTTAGACGCTTTAATAATAATAATAATAATAATAATAATAATAATAATAAACTGCCTCAGACCAACAAAGTAAACAGTGTTTTGTTTTGTTTTTAAGTCGCAGCTTTCACAGTTACTCCCCATGTGAATTCATATTTAGATTTGTGTGACTCACGAATAATAACACTTTTCTGCAGCACATAGCTCAAGTTTGATTTCCAACATTTTAAATCAGACAACCGGAGATCTTTTATTCCCATTAGCTTGTTGTTTTTTTCTTTTAATTGTATTGGTGTTTCCTCTCAGGGCTTCACCTTTCTCCCACAGTGACCATCGAGTTCTTGGTCACCTCTCTACCAAGGCCCTTTTCCCCTCAATTGCTCGGTTTGACTAGCCGAAAAGAAGAACACTTTACTTTCATTTAGGAACCACAGAAGCCACAATGCTCTCAGGAACCTTCAATACAGAAGATTTTTTTTTTTTTTTTGGAGCCTTCTGTGCTTCAATACAATCCTGTCTGAGCTCTGCCATCAACTGTGAGGCCTTTTAGAGAAAGATGTATTCTCTCCCACATTATGTCCAATTTATTGAATTTATCACACCTGGAGTCCAATTAAAGGCGTAGAAATATCACAAGTATGAAGATCAAGAGAAATTGGAGGCAGCTGAACTAAAGCACTTTTGTTTTTCTGTTTTCAATACATAGTTAAAAAAAAAAACCACTAAAATTCTGTCTTCATTTTGTCATTATGGGATGTTGAGTGTGTATTGTTTCTTTACAACACTACGAGACCTATGACCACTTTCTGAATGCATCATATTTCCAAGTTTCTACGGGGTTATAATAGCTCCTAAAACTCCTCCAAACTAAATGAATAGCAAGTCCCTGTGGGAGGGTCATGTGTTTTCTTCACCCATCCATCCATAGATAATTTGTGAACTAATATTTTTGTTTTATATATTTTTTATTGGCCAAGGTTTTCATTCATTTCCATTAATCTAATCCACTTTCTCAAATAATTTAATCTATCTCACTGACCATCAAGTAAGACTGACCTTACAGCTGAGAGCTGGTCTAAGAAACTTGCTTGCAGTCCATTTGAAGGATACGTTCCAAAAATGCAGCACATATCACTGTCCACATAATCTAGCCATGCACACTTTTAATCAAATCAAAATGGTGGTATCCATATGTAGAGAGTAACAACCATCGACTATGTAAAAATGTATGTACACGGGTGGTTGAAAAATTAAACCAATTCAGAAGTGGGTCAAACCTGCACGATATCTAATGCCCATCAGGGGGCGACTTTCAATTGACTTCTGGCTTCATTTAAGACCTCAGTGTTTTCCAAATGATTTTATGGTCTCAGTTTCCAGTTTCACATCTTCTTTGATACAATCTAATGTAAATTTTTCATTAAATTTAGAGTAAAATTAGCCATAAAACAAGGTATGCTTTAGGGTGTGGATACCATGTTATTGACACTGTTCCACCCTGCGTGCTGTAATCAGGACAGACTACAGAGCCGGTCAGAGCTAACCTTCTCTCCTTCTTAGCTCCAACTTTTCCTCCAGATATGGTTTCATCTGGTCTCAGAAAATTAAGATGGCCCTGGCCAAATTATAAACTCAAGGCCTCAAAGGGGCAGTTCACGAACCAGAGGGTGATATGAAAGTGGATTACCATTTGTGATGTAACCACTTGGTTACATCACAAATGGCAATCCACTTCTACTGCTTATCCATTTCTGGGTCACGGGGGGTGCTGGAGCCAGCTCACATTGGGCGAGGGTGGGGTCACCCTGGAAAGGTCACCAGTCCATCACAGGGCCAACACATAGAGACAGACAGAGACCAACAACCACTCACACTCACACTCAGACCTACGGACAATTTAGAGTCACCAATCAACCTAAACATGATGTCTTTGGACGGTGGGAGGAAACCCACGCAGGCACAGGGAGAACATGCAAAAACCGCACAGAAAGTCCCCAGGCCGGGAACCGAACCCAAGACCTTCTTGTTTGGGTGGGCAGCACAGCAGCATAGTGTTTAGCCCTGTTGCCCCACAACAAGAAGGTCTGTTTGTTTGCTAACAAACAGACCTTCTTGTTGTGGGGCAACAGTGTGGGGACACTATGCTGCTGTGCTGCCCACCCAAACTACATATTAGTCTTTAATTTTTTTTTTTTATTGTTAATTGAACTTGAAATAGCAGGAGAAGCACACCCTTGGAGCCAAATTTGTACACCATGCAAGTAGAAATGGTTAATTAAAAGTCTAAATAATGTATCGCTAAGTATCAAACTAAATTATGGTCCATTAGCTTTAAATCATTTGGGGGGGGGGGTTACGTTTTAACAATGGCAATTAAAACGTAACCCTACACTACAACAATAATTAAACCTATGAAACCTATGAAAAAAATACTTTCAAAAAAAAAAAAAGAAGAAAGGAAAAGAAAAGAAACTCATTCACCATCCTTATAGGCTGGTTTCCTGTAAACAGTGAGGGACCCCATCAGACTTTAACGCCAGATCTCCACCCACTGAACGTCACATCGCTGCAGCCCAGCTGTCAAAGGCGATCCGCCTGCGTCTCACTGTCAGAGCAGAGCACAGAGAGCAAGTTCGCATTTACGGGAGCACCTGAAGGCAGCACTCGATCCTGAGACTCAGTTATAGAGCAGCTGAAAAAAAAAAGACTATAATACTATTTTAACCTGCTGGCTTTGGCTTCATATGTGAGCTTTCTTAGAGAAGTTTATCAGACTCCAACTTTCAGGAGACTCGGAGTTTGTTTTTAGGATTTTTTTTTTTTTATTTTATTTTATTTTATTTACTTATATATATATATATATATTATTTATTTATTTATTTATTTTTATAGCTCCGTAGTGTCACACATGGCTCCCCGGGCGGTCTGGCTCCTGGTCGCGCTGTCCGGTGTCCTGGCTGTGCGCTCCTGCTGGGCTTATAGCTGCCCGGCCATCTGCCGCTGCAGCGCCGACACCTTTGAGTGCAGCAGGGACAGTCAGCTGTCCCGGACCGAGACATCCGCACCCCGACTGTAAGTAAAAACAGCTGCTCACATCCAGTCAGGGATCCTCCACCGGATCATCTTTGGCACTGAAACCACCAATGGACTGTCTCTTTCTTCTATGACTTAACCAAACTCTGTGGTCAGGGTTAGGGTTATTATTTTAATTAGATTTATTATAAGTAGAAATTTGAAGGATAATCTGTTTGTATTTAAGAAAAAAAAAAAGTTTTTCAAAAAGTGTAAATGTAATTCATTTCATTTCTGATTGTTACAGGAGGTTCACTCATCTGCCCCTGACTGAAGTGCCCACTCATGCCTTCAAAGAGCTGATCAACGTCACAAGAATGTAAGTCAGATACACAAAGAACACACACATTAATGCTGCATTAAAGTGGGCTTTGTTTAGAAAAGGACACAGTCTGCTTCAGCCTTGAAGAAACATTCAAGCAAAGGAGAGCTACTGCGGAATGATTCAATGATGACTATTCAAATGATTACACAAATTGACGAGAATAATCCAGTTGAATTTGTACACATGAATTTAACCAACTTAAAATGTGCACAAATGTTTAATTGTCAGTAACACCATCATGTGCTTTGGGTGAACTTAATGCAAAGAAACTCACTGTAGCGTGATGTGATGTTTTGGAAAATAGAAAATAAGCAGGCAGGTAAGATTGCAAATTATCTCCCAGGTACAGTTACACTTTCCACGTAGTGCCGTCTATTGGTCTGCGTGTGCAGAATACTCACAATGTTTATTTGGGATCGGAAAACTTCATGTTTTTGTATTGAATCAAGTAATTCATCCAAATATGGGAGCATGTTACAGCAGGAGCAGAGAGTATGTCTTTGTAGCATGAGCATAGGCACCACAGAAACTTGGAAACAGGCGTGCATGACATACAGGTCCTTTGTACTGAAAAAAAAAAAAAGATTGTCTTTTAAAATGACTCAGGAATTGTAGTTTCTTATGTCACTTTATTAGACAGAGAATATCTCTGTAGCTGTGACAATGAAAACGATGTCATTTTCAGAAATCGGTCATTGAAGTGGGTAAAAAATGTCAAATGATGCTCTATGAGCTTTAAAAATATCAGTTGGACGTGTTGCTCTGTCTGTACTTTCACTTCCTGGTGCACGTCTCCAGAGTGACAGAAGTGTAAGTTCAGTGAGACAAAAGATTCACCTGCATGCTTTTGTTACCATTTTTCTAAGGAAACATGATGACATTTTTTTTCCTTTGTCACAGTAGATCACGTCTGTATTGCCAACTTGTTTTTTCCATTTAGAGTAGACAAAAAAAACAACAACAAAAAAAACGCGACAGGTGACCTATTCTATTCATGGATAGTGTTTGTTAAATATGAACTGCTGAAAAGAAGAACGGTGCAGAAGGCCAAGAAGAGAAGAACACTAGAATCATTTCATAGTTGGGAGTTGGTATGTTTGACAGCAGGATGAGAAAGATCACCGCCTCCATGAAATCAGATGTTTCCTGGTCCCCGATTCAAATGGTAGAATATTTAGCCAAATCCATTTACAACAGAAGGAGATTATCTTCATTAAAACGTAACCTCTTTTCACCTTAAATGCTGATTAATTGGACCTCATCTTTAACATGTTTACACCTCTTAACTACTCAGCATTCTTAATTGGAGTTTTACCATGTAATTAGTATTCTACCCAACAGTTTGATGAAAATATAGGAAACATATGGATACACATCATATGGGGGGGGGGGGGGTCTCAGATACTCTATTATCTATCTCCTATTTACATGTAATGGGTTCATGCTCTAATTCTTCGTTTAAAAAAATATGCTCAGGCTTAAACGAAGTTGCATATTTTTTGGCCAGGCGGCAATTTAGTCCATAAAAAGCTGGGTCAAGGTAAAATGACACAAGGAGCGTTGTGAGGCTTGTCAGCGATGACACAAGCTGGAAATCGCAGTGCAATTTTATCTAGATGATCATGTGAAAAAGCTTTTCATGAATGGTAAAAGGTAATTATGACATTATATGTGATGCAATCAGAGGAGGGGATAAAATCCAAAAAATATACCAGCAGTGCAGATGGAGGCATTTAATTGTTTCTTAGTGTGAAATTGAAATAGAATGACATTAACCCCAAGAAAAGTGTTGGCTTATTGTAGCAGAGTGGGAGTCTGAAACGATGATTACAAAAAGAAGATGGAGAGGAAAGTCAGCCGTCAGAAAACAAAGTGTTCAAGGGCAAATCAAGGAGTACTTGTTGATTTTCTTTGTCTCCAAATGTCTTTGTTTAGTCCTCCTTTTTAAACATCATCTCTTCATCATCTCGGCCCAGATGCATCCAAAATGTATGTTTGGATTCTTTCCAGAAAGGAAGCGAAGGCATGCATGTCTGTGTGTGCTGTGTCCTAGAAGTATGAATTATTGTGTTTGGTATTTTAATATTTCCCTCTTGGGTTTGTATCTGTGTATCAATCAACTCTGCCCTATTTCTCAAAGAAAGTGCGTCAGTGTGGACATTAATCCAAAATAAACACTCGTGTCAGTGTCTATATTTGTTGAAGTAAAATTTTATAGACATTTGTTTACAGTCTGTTGACTAATGTGAAGCCATTTCTTTGTGTCACAGTGAGATTTCTCAGAGTGAGTACGTGACACTGATCCAGAGACATGCCTTCCTCTCTCTGCACAGCCTGACGGAAATGTAAGCGGCACTCACCTTTCTATCACACGTCGCATTCAAAGTCGGTGGAAGTAATTGTTCATTTAATAAACTGGTGTGTGTCCTGCATCTAAGTTCCCCAGGATTAGCCTCTCAATTACAAAGCAGCACATTTAATGCCTGACTTCTGCCGCTGCTAATGGATTCACTGCTTTTTCTGTTTGTGACTGGCAGCATTGTTGTAATTACTCATATTCTTTTTGTCCTCGTTTCTGTTCCAACAGTTCGTTGCAGAATATTAACAGTCTGAGAGTTATTGAAAAAGGGGCCTTCACTGACCTGCCCAAACTGGAATATTTGTAAGTTTTGTTATTTGTTATAGTTATTATCCCCCTTTTTGAACCTCACTGAACAATCCGCCGCTCAGTCATTACAATCTCACTCTCAAAGTTCAAATTTGGTTTTGTATTAAATATAGATGAGATGTCAAAATATTGATTATGTAGACTGTTGTTGTCGAACATGCGTTACAAATCCAGAGCTGGCGAAATCTATTTAAATGTGTTTGAGACAGAGTGCGGAAAAATGCTAACATGCTAAACTGACACAGTGAACATTGTTAACACACTAAGGTAAAGACTGTGAAAGTGCACTCTTGGCCTTGTAATTGTAGTATTGTTTGTGAGTGTATTTCTATAAAGCGACATCGACACTGAGGACTGGTGCGTGTGTTGCATCGGCCCACGTCTGTAAATCCAAATGGACAGGGATGACAAACATACAGAATATGAGTGACACTGTCGGACAGTAATGAAAAATACCAGAGAACTAAAAAAGGGGGAAAATGGGTGTTAAAAGGTCGTCAGCTGGGATAATCTGCATCTCTTTTGGAAACACTTTAAAGATTCGGCCTTAGAAGTCTCTGATCATCTGTGTCTTCACAGGAGTATCTCTAACACAGGATTGATAAACTTCCCAGACTTCTCAACTATCTCTTCATTGGCGCCAAATCTTATCCTGTAAGTAATCCCTTTTTAAAATTAGTGCTTTTCCAAACTGGCTCAGTGTCTTCCTGCATGTTGCCCATGCTGTAACTCTTAAGCAGAACTCAAGTTGCGCATTCTGAGCCCAGTTTTAGTTTTATCTATCAGTGTCACGATGCCACGAGTCCTGCTGCAAAGTCTGCAACTGGGTCACAGTTCATCCAACAGCTTTTTTCCCCCCTATGTATATACATAATTTTGTCTAACTGATAATTTAGCCAAACTGCCTGAGTGAACAGAGGATGTTATCTCCTCCGTGTACAGAGAAATAGCAGACAACATGAGGATCGACTTCATTCCTGCCAATTCCTTCCAGGGTATTGCAGAGGAGTCTGTTGACATGTAAGTGCAGAATTTTGTTACATTATCGGAGCTCGGAGCAACAATTTGTCACCATTTGTTAAGAATGTTTTTCGATGTGTCTTAATATGCTTGTGTAATTGGATGTTCAGTTCTCTGACCTTGGTGATAGGTGCCTTAGACAGCAAACTCAAATTTATAACATTGTGTCCTTGGCAGGAACCTCGTTAGAAACGGCTTCAAGGAAATAAAATCTCATGCATTCAATGGAACCAAGCTCAATACACTGTAAGTATTTTAATGATACACATTTTTCCCCTCATATGGTAAAAACATAACATTATCATAGCAGGTTGGACACAATGTGTCGCTCTTAAGTATGCTGCTCACCTTTAAGGCTTTTCTTTTTCTAATCATAAAAAACTGAGTGTACCAGTAAATAAACGGTTACATAAGACTAAACAAAGATTGGATGCCCTGTTGTTTTCTCGCTCTGCCCTGTGTTGTTGAATGTTGATGGGGACAAGATATGTGCCAGCCCCGTGCAGTCTAAAAATAATGTTCGTCTTCCTCAGTATTAAATTGAGAAAAAAAAAAAAAATGCAGATGAAAAACGGTTTTTGGGCACTGTTGGACATTAATGTGTCATTTTCAATTTTTCTTTCATATTCTATGGAAACTACAAAATGATAGTAAGAAGTAGAGGCCATTTGTTTTACAGTTGTTTTGTTTTTTTGTGTCTGTTTTGTAGAATTTTGAGAGACAACAGGCATCTCCATTATATTGAAGAAGCTGCTTTTGAAGGAGCCACCGGTCCAAGTTTACTGTAAGTGACGGTAATTCAGGTTCACAATAACTAAAGACAATGTTTAAAAATCTGTTCAGATTCTTATTTAAAGCAGCCAACGATAGCAAGTTCCCCTCAGCTTTGGAGCACTGTGTTGGTTTGGTTTTATGACCCGATACAAAAAGTTAGCGACTGACTAATGAACGCAGTAGATAGGATTCCACATATTTTCCTCAGGAGTTGAGGGAGGGCGAAACTGACTGACAAGCAGAGTGATGCATCACTTACATTCACCAGGTGGTCAGAAACACGACTACAAGTGAATGCCAGCTGTGATATTTAGCTGTCATAAAGTGTGGAAAGAAAATTGGTTGCTGACACATCTGCTATATCAACTTGAAAGTAGCACTCCCACACTGGAGATGCTACACGTCATGTAAAAGCTCCGCATTGAAGATGTTAACAAATTTAAACATTCCTTGCTATGCAGTGATTTTTTTTATGCTTTATAGGAGGAGGACAGGGAAAAGGTTCCCGACTGAGGCAAAGTAAAATATGACAAAGGCCAGTCACATATTATCTATCGCTGTCCAAATCAACAGCATTGGGGAAATCATTTGAACTGGGTCATTGAAGCAAGATTAATATTCATAACAATGTTTATCATTTTAATGTATAAACATTTGGGCAGTGACAGTCTGTCTACATAAACAACCAACAAGGCAGCCTGTCCTGCCAAATACTGATTACTGTGAGCAAACAGCCAAGTCTGAGGATCTTACAGCTCACAAGGTCTCCAACTGCAAGCAATCCTATTGGGTTGATATGAAATTTCCTCTTATCGTGCCTGTTATATTCACTGACATGCCAGAAATGTCAAAGGTCCTCCTTTAGGGCAGGGGGTTCAATGTGTCAGGTTACAAGTATCCAGTGAAATGAGCCCACCTAGGAGATCCTGAATATATCTTTACTTTGGATAAAATGATTTCAGCTATCTTAATTATGATCTCACTGTGTGATGAGTCATTTTGTCTTGTGAAACTGCATCTCTTCAAAAAAAAAAAAAAAACCCAGCATGATTTGCTCAGTGGTTTGATTAAAATGAAAACACTGTGAATAAAGGTTTGGCTGCCACAGTCACTAGAACTCAATAAACACCTGAGGGAGGTTCAGCGAATTTTGCCTGAAACGGCATTTCTCAGCACCATCAACAGAACACAAAAAGACGGGCCCTTCACAGGAAAACCTGGCTTTGTATCCCTCCAACAGAGTTTAAATACACATCAAATCCCACTCCAGATAGACCAAAGCTGTTCTGGTGGCTTGTGGCAGTCCAATGCTTGATAAAAACTCAGTTTTATTGGTAGGAACTTCACTAATCTCAACTCAAATATATCTTTACTTTCTCTGCGTGTGTGATTCAGGGATGTTTCCTCCACAGCTCTGAGCTCCCTTCCACCCAAAGGCCTGCAGCAGGTGAGGTTTCTGAAAGCCCGCTCTGCCCTCGCTCTGAAGAGCCTCCCCCCGCTGGACAGTTTGGCTGAGCTGGTGGAGGCCGAGCTCACGTACCCGAGCCACTGCTGTGCCTTCCACACGTGGCGTCGGAAACAAAGGTAGCTGGCGGCCGCTCCCAGAGATGTTACCAATCCATTCACATTTGCATAAAGACCAAAAGCTCCGTCCAGTGAATACAAATCATCAGGGGTTCAGTAATTATCAGTTGAGCTTATTGATATCTGTGCAGTCTAACCGCTTTCCTTTCTTCTCTTTTTTTTTTTTTTTTTTTTTAAAGGGAAAGTGCCCTGAAGAACTTCACAAAATTTTGTGATCTCAGTGCAACTGTGAGGTAAGTTACTTCACTTGGGGGCTGTACCTAGAGAAGCAATTAAGGTGGGAAGGAAGGTGGACTTTAGAGCTCACATTTTAAAAGATTTATATCCTCCCCGACTTTATTATTTCATCAGGACAAACCCCAACTCTGCTGAAAAGAAGCAGTTCATTTTCCCATTTAATAACTAAAAGTGTACAAAGACTTTGACATCCGCTCTGGCAGTCAATATAAAAAAAAAGTGTAATTGGAATACATAAACTGTCCTGTTTGTTATATCCATCTACTTTTTAACCCCAAGCTGTCATTTTACATCATGAACTTCTCTGTATTTTAATTAGTTTTAATCAGCAATAACATCATAAAACTGACACAAATCAGATCATGAGCCTGCACCTCAAAAGACTTTTGCTCATAGTTGCTTTATTACAGAAAGTGTTTGAATCCCAAGATCAGTATAGTAAAGCATTCTGTCATTGTGTCACTTATTGAGGGAAACAAAGTATTTTTGCTGGGGAACCCCAAGGACCCCTCTGGGACCCCTGGCCACACTTTTCAAACATGTTCTGCAATTAGAACAAGTTAAATAGCCTTCGTTCGCTCTCTACAGCTTCTTTGCATCACCTCACCTCAATAATCTCCATTAGTCCCTTTATTTTTGTCAATCTTCCTGTTTGTTTGTGTTCCTCAGAGAGTCTGCCGCTGATAGTGTGAGTCTTACTGATGACATCAACTTCCAGTATCCTGACCTGGAATTTGATTGTCTTAATAGCCCCTTTGTCAAGTGCACCCCAAAGCCAGATGCTTTTAACCCCTGTGAGGACCTGCTGGGCTTTTCCTTCCTGCGCTGCCTCACCTGGATGATAACAGCTTTCGCTGTGAGCGGTAACCTGGCTGTTCTTCTTATTCTGCTAATTAGCCACCATAAACTCACCATCTCCAAATTTCTCATGTGTAACCTGGCTTTCGCTGACCTGTGCATGGGGCTCTACCTGATGCTCATCGCCTTCATGGACCACTACTCCCGTCACGAGTACTACAACCACGCTACGGACTGGCAGACGGGGCCTGGGTGTGGCGTTGCAGGGTTTTTGACGGTGTTTGCCAGCGAGCTGTCAGTATATACGCTGACAGTGATTAGCCTTGAACGCTGGCACACCATCACCAATGCCATGCGAGTCAACAAGAGGCTGCGGATGCACCATGTGGCAGCCATGATGGGGGTAGGCTGGGGCTTCTCTCTGCTGGTTGCCCTGCTCCCTCTTGTGGGGGTTAGCAGTTACAGCAAAGTGAGCATCTGTCTGCCCATGGACATCGACACGCTGGGCTCTCAGGTCTATATCGTGGCTGTGCTCATCCTCAATGTTGTTGCTTTCATCGTGGTCTGTTACTGTTACATTTGCATATATCTGAGCGTTCACAACCCCAAGCACTCGACTCGCCACGGAGACACCAAGATTGCCAAACGCATGGCTGTGCTCATTTTCACTGACTTTGTATGCATGGCGCCAATCTCCTTCTTCGCCATCTCTGCAGCTCTCCGTATACCCCTCATTACTGTGTCTCACTCAAAGATCCTGCTCATCCTTTTTTATCCCATCAACTCCCTCTGCAACCCCTTCCTGTATACCATCTTCACACGTACTTTCAGGAAGGACGTGTGTCTGCTGCTGAGCCGCTGTGGCTGCTGCCAAGCCAGCTCTGACTTCTACAGGTCACAGACTCTGGCTTCACACCTCACCTGCACCCAAAAAATGTCCACCAGAAAACCCCACTCACTTAGCTTCTATGCCTACCACATCAAGACGAAAGGTTGCTTTCTTAGCAAGGGAACCACATGAGAATTCAACTACAAACTTAAGGCAGCGTTTGCTGTCTTGCTAAAGATGTAGCATATCCTCAAAAATTTAGGTCAAAGTGAAGCTCTTCAGTCTTGTACGTGGCAGGCGGCCAGTTAGATTTGATCTAGGTTAGTTCACAAAGTTTCATCAGTCAGGACCACAAGACCTCAAACTGAAGACAAATGCTGCAGCCTCCACTTCTACACAGGTAATGTGGTTTAAAAAAAAAACAAAAACAAAACAAAACTGATGGAGCAGGAATGATGACATCAAGTGATGTTATACAGCATCTGAGTAAGATGGGTTTTTTTGAGCAGAGACATTTATTTCCATTAAAGATCAATACGTGGAAATTATTTATTATTGTTACCTTATAGGAGGTTGAAATTTTTAAGTTTGAATACATTGAAGTAAATGTGATCAAATGTGAGTCATAGTTTCAGCTCAGAGATGAGTTTTGGTGCCATCTGTTGGGTTGTTGTCCTCGGGAGACTTAAACCACCACAGAGGTCTCAGGGAGCTCACAGAGCTCACATGTTCAGCTGAGGCTGGGCCTGGTTAATGAGAAATATTACTGCTGTTTAAATCGGCCTGGATTTTCACAATGAGCCGTTTAATTAAAAATAAATGGTTAAGCACTGCAAACCATCTTTTTCAATTATTTTCTCCATTTGGAGACAGCTGTTGAGTATTACGTCCAATAATATATAAAAATTCACATGCCAAACCTGTACTTCCACTCCACTGGTCCCCGCCACAAACACATGGTTCTACTAATTCTCCCTCTATGCCAAACAATGTCTAATTGTGAACCTGACAAATCAATAGTAAAAATATTTGCAAAGGATATATCAAGCTGACTTTTTGTTTTGCGAGTTCTGGTTGGATTTGTCACTTATATATGTACAGACACACACACGCCACTGGGACATGTTTAGTCATTAATTATTTGGCAGATCCCTAAGAAGGGATTACTTGTGAGAAATATCACTAAGCTTCTGTGCAGCAGGAGACCTTGGAATAAGTATTAAGTACCTACATCTAATTAATCAATGATCAAGAGAGATAAAAAACTATATCGAGAGTATAAAACCTAATCTCTGGCTTTGTTAGTGGCTCAGAAAAAAAGGGTTGATTGCAGCAGAAATGTACATTTAGTGTATTTGATATATGACTAAAAAGGGAAACATTACAATGTCAGAAAATCAAACAGCAGTAGGTACCGTCAAAGCAACAGACTCTACATCAAATAAAGATTTGTCCCTCTAAGTGAATTAACCTAAACACTATACAAAATGAAGTCATGCTGTTTGTCTTTGTAAACTGGGTTCACAAGCAACACCGGAAGCAACCAGTTGTATCGTCATGAAGGACATGCAAAGATTGCTCTGATAATTGCACAAAAAATGTAATAAAATAAAACTAAAGTGTCAGTGATTTGGCTCAGTGTTGTTTTAACCCCCACCACATGTACTGAATTACACCGCTGTGAGGTCTAAATTCACTGCTTGTTTTCACCCTTTAAATCATTGTTTCATCTGATCTTGGCAGGAAGGCTGAAGCTTGTTACCACTCAGCTTCACCAACAGCTTTAGAGAACACGTAGTCTCTGCCGGCGTAGCACATCACACCATCTTTCAAATGAAACTTCCAGCGGTTCTTACTCCGGTGAATCTGCGATAAGAGGAATATTTTATGATATGAGCAGGCAGTAATCGGCACTGGGCTTTATCTAGCTGTGAGTAACAGCCAGTAGAGAGCTGAAACTTTCTTACTTTGTCATACTGGCAAACGATCACATTGTCAGTGTCGAATAGATCTGGGATGTCCTGCTCAATCACGTCATCACCTGAATTCAAAGGATCCTTATCAACAGAAAGTGTGTCAGAAGAAGAAAACTGTTCAAATGTGTAGTCGAAAAAATGATGCCTGCAAAACATGACCTTGTAAATGTCTTTTCTGTGGACAGACGATCTTCGGGGCTTCAAAGTGTAAAAACCTAAAACATCAAAATCACCCCCTCTCACCTCTTCCTCTGCATCCGCGAGTTCATCGGCTATCTCGCTGTCGCTGCTGCTGGAGGAGATGCTGTTGCCGTCGCTGCTTCCATCTCCTTCCTGCAGGGCCTTGATGGCCTCGGCGTTGATGATTCCCAGAAAGTCGTTCTCTTCCAGCGGAACGCCATTTTCCTCCTCAGCGTCAGAGTTGTCTGCAGGACCATCCAGCTGGACGATGTCTGACAGTTCACTGTAGCTGTAACCTTGGTCCATCTGAGCAGGAAAAAAAAACCAAGCTTAGCATTCATTACAGTGCTCTGAAAGTTGAAGTGGGACTAATGGTTATGATAAAACTGCTGCTCATTAAATACTTCCTCTGCACATTAACGTAGTGAAGTGTTAAAACACTTCTCAGGTGATTAAAGCCAACTTTAAGTGTTAATTGCAAATCATATTTTTCACAAATGGCAAGAGGTAAATTCTGAAATCACAGTCGTGATTTTTGGATTTAGTATCGAATATATTTTTTAAACCCGAATTTACGACTACAAACGTGTGTTTTTTCAGATAAATTTAAGGGGTACTTCAACAATTTAGTGTGGAACAGCTGTAAATTTAAGGGATATACGACCTCTGTCACTCAAAGGAAGAAGCCAAATAAAATTGAAAACTCTGCAGTTGACATGAAGGCAGAAACTGTTTTTTAGACCAAGCTGTAAACATGTTTATTTCTGACTTTTTTTTTTTTTAACATTGGGGTCTTTGGGATTGACTCGCTTTTGGAACCAGTCTCTTAACTGCAGGACTTCATTTTTCAGCACAGTTCGCCATCTAACCTTTTGTCACTAGAACGGGTACACGTTTCTCCAGCTAATAATCACTCTTTTCTTCTAAGCCCCAGATTTTTTTTAAGACTGGCTGAGCACCTCTTTAAGAGGAAACTTCAGGAGATTTGTGCATTCTCGTCTCACTGAGAGTTAGATGGGGGGGATCGACACCACTTAATGTTGATCCTGCCAATATTAAGATACAAGTCGGCTGCTGGTGATCTTATCTGAGCGCAGAGGATTAAACTAACCAACATGTTTATTAATGAGCATTAGAGTTGCTGGGAGGCAGATTTGTTTCCAGTCTTTTCGCCAAGCTAAGTTACCCAGTTCTTGGCTCCAGCTACAACTTTAGCTTACAGATTTAAAGGTTAAGTGAACAGGTGTTTTGTTTTTTGGTTTTTTTCTCTTCTAAAATGTGGCGTTAATGATTTAACAATACAGATCTACAGTACTGCAGTATCTGGTCTTGCATTTGTGTTCCTGTCAAATTAATAAGTAAAATTACAGATTAAATTATTAAATGATCTTCAACCTCCCCAGGTGCAAGTTTTCTCACCCTTTCTGCTTTCTCTCTCTCCTCCTCGATCACTTTTTTCAGGATGTCGTCGATGTCTTTGGTCTTTAATTGTGCCGTCTGTGTCAACGCCTCCTCAGTGCTGAGTGGGAAGTCTAATAACTGAGCACAGGGTGAGGCGGCCACACTTAAGTTCACGGGTTCAGCTTGTTGACCCGGCTCGTTTTCTCCCAGCGTGACCTGGGGCGACGGAGAGCGAGCACCCTGAAGCAGCAAGGTGTCAGCAGCAGGAAACTGTGGCTGCTGGGGGAGGCTGCTCTCCTGATCGGGGAGTAAATTAGTCTTTGGCTGAGACATCTGTGAGGCCGACGTAGCTGGAAGAGGGGATGGCTCCACCTCGTGAGGAGGAAGGGTATTTGGTGGGATATTAGCTGACTGAGGAGCAGGAACTTTCTGTGCGGGGTGAGAAATGGGCTGCTGACCTGCCGGGGCCTGAGTTACCACAACAGGAACATTGACCTTGTAAAGTTGCCCTTGGTGAGAAGAGAAGAATGAAATGTTATTTCCACCAGATAATCCAGGCGTAAATGTGCATTAAATAAAAGGCCCGTAACGGCTGAAGTCATTATGTACCAGAGGCTGTCTGCAGAGTGACTCCTGCTGGTATCTGCACAGGATAAGATAAACCAGCGGGAAGAGCAAAAGTGGCAACCGTCTCTGAGTTGTTCTACAATAGACATTTATATGTAAAACAAAAAAGGAGAAAAGAGATAAATATTTTACAATGGCATTTTCATGTGGTGTATTGTTTTGTTTTTTTAAAGCAACATCCATCCTGCTTAAATATGCTTAATGAAGTTGTGATGCAAATAAAAACATTTCATTTTCTGAAATTCATTTACAGATTAAAAAAAAAAAAAGAAAAAAAAAACCAAAACAAAATCATCAAAGATCAGACAGGTCAGTCAGTAACAAGTCAAGAAATTTGCTCAAGTCTGAAATTTAAGAATTCAATTTTAGCAACTGGATTTTTTTTAAAATGTTATTTTACTTCACTTTTAGGTTAGAAAATTGATTCATTTATCTACAAAAGGAAATTATCATTTTTGAGGACACTTGCCCTGTCTGCAAAGTTGTGGATATTCCTTCTTCCAGGGATTACAACTGAAGCTGAGAAGAAAAACCAGAGCAGATGATACACACATTTCTTCTCTCTAAGTCATCATCATCATTATTCGTTATTTTTCTTGTCTAAAGTACATAATCACGTCATAAAAGATCAAAATCTGCTGTAATGAGCTGCTTTAAAATTGTTTGACCATCTGCCATAAGTCAAAAACGGATCCCAGAGATGTTAGTTTTTGCTGATAGTTTCTTGCAGCACTGTCTTACTTGTCAGGTCTTGATCAGTCTGGCTGTAGCTGGCGGGGAGCTGAAGTACAAAGTTGGATGAGTTGATGTTGTTTTTCCTGAAGTCTTCCATTGCCTTCGACTGCATCATCTTTGACTCCCAAAGCTGCACAGCAGAAGACACAGCAGTCTGTCTCCTTGTCATGGTGCACACTTCCTCACTAGATGATCCAACTTTGCTGTAACTGACAACTTGTAACTTTCATTATGACCAAATAGGATGTATATAAAGTTGGGTTTTTTTTTTGGTTTTTTTTTTGCAATTTCAAAAATGAAGCAGGGTCATGTAAAATATGGCTCACACGTCTCAGTTCATCTAGGACGCAGTCTTCCAGGCCTTCCTCCAGGAAGAGCTCTTTCATGCTTTCAATCACATCATCAATTATGGACAAGTAGAGTTTGGCCTACAGTTGGTTTCAGAAAGTCAAAGTCAGACGCTCACTGTGTAAGCTTTTTAAGAGGCACACCAAACCACATTCAAAAATGTCCCTTTTCTACATTTCTGACCATCGTAAAAATAAAAAAATTCAAAATAAAAAAAGTTCACCCTCATTTCTGAACTCAACTTCTGACATTTTAACATTTCTAAGTCACTTTTCATTTCAGCTGACATATAACACACCAACAGCCTGGAAGAGGATTTTTTTTTTTCCTAGGTATTTCACGGATGGATACATGAAACATGAAAAATCATCCTTGTTGAAATCCTGATGGAATAAGACATTTTTGAGCATTTCCTTGAGGAGCCAATGAACGATGTTACACTTAAATAAACGGTGGACTGATGGCGATGATGAAAAGCAATGTCACACATAACTGATTGATTTCTGAGCGACGTTTTGTTTGATGTGTACAAAAAAAGAAGAAGAAGAAACGTACTGAACTAATCCAGAGAAATAGCTGAGGACTCATAATTAATAGCCTGCAGTTGTCTAACGCGGTTAGTCCACAACATGAAATTCCCAAATTCCCAATAAAATACTTTTGTTAGGAAAAAAATTGATCCAAAAAAAAAAAAAAAAAAGCAGAGCCACTTACCACTGGGCCTGTGTTGGTCAACATGATCCGTGATCACAAATAAAATACACAAAAGGAGGCAATGTTTCCATGTAACTGAGATGAATAAATGATGAAGTTGTCGGTGATAATCTGGTTGTTAGGCCGGAAGCACCCTGAACAAACAGGTGACAATAATCAGCATCCTGGGGGCGTTTACGTGTTCACATAAAGAGTGGGAAAAAACAGCGATGGTTGGTACCAGAGGTTACAGATTCACCCCCAGAAAAAACAATGTCAGTAAAAAGTTTGTACCAAAGATACAAACACTGAGTAGGCTATGGCTTCATGACCTCAGTAGTAGCTTATCTCAGACCTGTATTTTCAGAGAGCACTGCTGTTATTCAATCCCTCCACCATTCCTGTCCTGCAGAAACCTTTCTATCTCTCTTACTCTGGTTGCTTTCAACAGAAAGGTTACACTGCTGCAATGTTTTATGTGTGTGTGTGTGTGTCCCCCCATAGTGCTGGGAGCTCAGTAGTTTCTGATCCCAGGAGTTCAAAAAGCCAGGAGTTAAAATTATTTCACCCTTTACAAAACACTTCATTTTGAACTCACCATTCAATAGATATGTAGCAGCAGCAAGGAGCCGTGACCCCAGCTTCCTCCAAGCATCCATTTGGCAAGGCTGGATCTCTTTCAACGCTGTAGGTTGATGCCTCTGAGGAGGATGAGGGCCCTGTGGCTGAAAAGCAGCAACGTGAGACGGCCCTGTGAATACTGCACTCACTGAAACCAGAAGCGCCGAGCTGTCGCACAAAATCTGGACTCTTCTTGAATTTTAGGATGACACTCAATTGAAGACATTATCCTTTTTGCTCATGGCCTTCAGGTAGTGATGGTCAGTTCGCAGCAAAAAAAACAAAACAAAAACAAAAACCAAACCTTTATTTTGTGAATTTCAATGCTTTTTCTTCCATTCTGACTAATGCATCACTTTCCTGATCATGATCATCTTCTTTAAATAGTGAGTGTCAAGCGGATTATTGTGGTGTTTCAGCATATGCATTTTCTCCAGATTTGGGCGACCACAGACAAAAGGATTTGCGTGGGAGCTCAGCCATCCGGAGATTTTAAAACATTTTGGCACTGCAGCTTTGCCTTCAGCGCAGATATATCCCCGCACACGCTGCCTACAAAACATGATTATGAGAAAGTGGCTTTGGGACTAAAACAATGTTGTTGTTTTTTTATTTTATCTGAAGGTTTAGTAGAATGCGTACACGAGAGCAAGACAATTTATTTCAGTCGGTGAAGAGGTATGGGTCATTCGGGTTTAATTGTTTTTACTCGTGATGTGCATAATATCCAGCTTTATCAAGCTACCTCATACATCATCATCATCATCACTGAAGGACCTGTTGTTGTTGTTCACTATGAAACTTTGCCAGAAATCAGGCAGAAATCACATGATAAAGATTTTGTTTAAATAGCTTCACGGCCCTCCAGAATACAGCCTGGCGTAAAGTCAAAGGTCAGCTCAAGGTAAGCAACAAAAGTAATGAGGTGTATTAAGTCATTCATTTCTTATTTTTATATAATAATATTAACATTCAATGTTGCAGTTATATTTTGCACAGAAACGTTTGTGTAAAGCTGCTGCTGTGCAACAAAACTCCCTGATTACCTCTTTGGTCTTATTTCAGTTTTATTTGCTTTGTCTGCAACACTTAAGAAAAGTGTTACTTAAAGAATGATTTCCTTTTTTTTTATTATTATTATAACTGTGATTAAACCACTTTAGACAAATGCTGCTCTGTGGGACTCGGTACCATGTGACCAACCGTTGAACCAAACCTTTCATGCAGCTATAATCAGATTGCTTCAGTCCTCTTCCACAGGGTGTTTATATTGTTTGAAGATAAACTGGGTTATTTACTTACTGGAATTCTTATAGCTCAATATTCAAAAATATTAATGCCACTGTTGAATACCAATCTGGTCAAATGTGGAGGAATCTCACCTAAATGACTTCGCTGAGCAACAACTGGAGCCTAATGTTGAACTTCTACTGAAAATTAGTTTCCCACAGAAAATGTCCCACATTACTTAAGCAGTTTATCTCATGCAGCCTGTTATGCAGTCATACAGTTTATTAAGGCTGCAAAGGATTCTGGAGAGCAGTGCAGATGATGCAAACGCGAGCTTATATACAGTACTCATTAAAACTGGAATCGTACAGTTAATAAATCTATTAAATGTAAAGTGCTAGGCAAAAAGACCATGTTAATTTTGCTGATTAGGTCTAAAATAATTCAGTCTCAGTAAGAGAATGCAAGAATCGGTTACCAGGCTACGTGTTATTAGAAGAATTTGACACCGGATATAAGCTGAGAAGTCCCTCATCACCCATGTTAGAGTTCATTTTTCTCTCATCCCTTTTCACTGCTAAGAAGATTTTGGCAAAAGTCTTGGACCAGAAGGATAACTTCCTCTTCACAGCTTCTTTGATCATCACTGTGTCATACAGCCAGACTGCCTCTGTGATTCTGTTTCAACCCATTTCTTCTCCACTTCCACCTTTAAAAAAAAAAAAAAAAAAGACGGGGCATTAGGTTGATGTGCACTGGGTGTTTTCTCCCTCTACATTGAATACTGCTGCATGCACAGAGTTGGACATTATTGTCCTGACAAAACATCTTACCTGACAGTGATAGCGTGTCCAACTGGTCAAATGTTTCTGCGGCTGGATGTCGTTCGTGGTTCCCAGTGACTTCACCTTGGTCTGTGACACAACTGCGCCCATTATTTCACATTCCATCGTGACAAAGGGGTACCAGTCATTTGGGATCTCCTGATCGGATCCCAGTTCTAGCTTGCAGGAAAATGAATGGGGGTGATCCACTGCTGCAAAGGAGAAAACAAAGGTCACTTGTAGTTAAGAGTGTTCGTTCGCGGAGCCACAGAGGAAGCTGATGAGAACATGAGATGTACACTTTTAATCTGAAATGCGATACCTGTGTTTTTCGCTGGCAGCCTGTCGATCCTCCACACGATGGCTGAATATACATTCTCATACTTGACGGTACCAATTGACACCTGCATGCCAGGCTGTGAATCTGCATTGCTGACCGAGCCCAAGCAGGCGTTTCTGTTCATGCGGGCCTTCAGCGACCTCTGTCGCAGCAAGGCCACCGTCTGAGTCACTTTGACCCAGTTGCCTGGCACTGGTACCCGAATGACTACATTCTCACACAGAGGGTATCGGTCAGAACCCCCACAGGAAGAAAGGAAGTTGGCTGACATGTTAAGAAAGGCCTGGAGCTCCACGTAGGCGCCTTGAACTGTGACTACAGCTTTGATTGAGAAAGGGATCTCTGTGCAACCCAAACTTGTCATCTTGTACCGCATCAGCTCCACCCTGCAGGCGTCAGGAGGCGAGAACTTAATCAGCCTGGACCTCTGAAACTCTGTCTCATTCACACATTTGTGAAAATGGACGTCAGCAATCTCCATCCAGAGTTCCTCCTCAGACCCGTAGCTGGAGTCAAATCGCAGCAGCCCGAGATCGTTGAGGGCCAGAAAACAATCACAGAGTCCATTCAGAAAGGCCAGACAGTGAATCTGAGTGAAAGCTGTCCGCTCTATGACTCCTCCAGACTTATCAAATTGTTGCCAGATATGATCGGTGATCTGCAGCGACAACTCCTGCTCCTCGTAGTGCCGCCTCGGCTGATGTGGCACACACAGTTTGAAGATTTCCTCTTCCATGGAGACTACCAGGTCCTCCATGTCTTCATGCACTGTGGAGCCAAACTTGAGCAGCTGCTCTACCTCAGCATCGTGACTCACCTCCAACTTTGGGTGAAAGCGTTTCTTTTCGGTGTAGGAAAAATGCTCCACCTTCACCGTGAGGACCTTGCGGGGCTCTCCGTAACTTTCCAGTTTAAGCTCCGAGGGCCGACACTGAGGGAGAAGCTGGAATTCCTTGAACGGTTTCTCCAGGCCTTTCTCATAGTACATCTGCAGCACACCTCCCGGGAGCAAGCGGAGATAGATCGGCCCCCACTGTCGAGAGGACATGCGGTTCTTTTTTTCAGGAATCCTGAGCATGACAGGCCAGCCGTCTCGCTTCTGGCTACGAAACAGACCCCGGGGGACGTACTGCGATGTACCGTCACTTAACACCTCATTTTTGCAACTTAGCTGCCTGTCCCCATCCTTTTCTGCCTCTGTTTCAGTCTGTAGGCCCTCCAGTCTTTGACAAACGTATGAAAAGGAGCTCTGCAGCTGGTCACGTGAAGGCTCACTGCCGTCTTTGGTCCGAATAAAAAAACGTGGTAGGGTGTTGTCACATTCTGAATCTGAAGAAGAGCTGTCCACTTCTGCACTGTGTGTAGACTCAACCCAAAAGGGGTTATAGTGTCCTGAGTTTCCCCGAAAAGAAGGGAAAGGGCTTGGTCCATCTGAGGTTTGACTCTGGGCCTCCAGTGCAGGAGAAGGAGCGGAGGTGGTTGACGTGCTCGACAAACTCTGGAAGTAGTCGTTCTTTTCCCACGTGTGAAATGGGGAGGCACTGCTAGGGACCCCGCTTACGGGAGTGCAAAAGGGTGTGCTACATGGTGCACAAGAATTTCCACTTGGACTTGAGTGGTTCTGAGTGGATTCCAAGGAACGACTGAAGCTCCAGGAAGTGTCTCTGATCGGAGGAAGCACTAATTTCAGACCATTGGGACGTGGTACAGATGCCTTGATAAGCCCTGGTGACTGTAGGGCCTTCTGAGGTGATGAGAGTGGTGTATTGTCATCCTCAAATGTGACCCAGTTTGAATTATTGGTGGAACACATGGTCGCAGATGGCTGACGGCCAGTCCAGAAAAACAGTTCCTCCTTTGTTGGATTTGTTGTCTCCCCACGACAAGACCTTCTCCTCTACAAGGAAAAAAAAAAAAAATCATAATCAGAAAGATATTCCAGAGGTAACACACTTTGAACAGCTCAGCTCTAAATCTGAAGGTATGAAAAAGTCCAGCTATCCTGGGGGACATGAATATAACATATTTCCTTAATGTCATCCATGAAAGCTTAATGAAAGGCCAACCTTGACAACCTGGAACAAGTTAATACCTGTTAACCCCACAATGAATTCAGGGCAATTTTGTATAAAAGGTGAATTTCTGCAGCTCACACTCAGAAAGGGTTTCTCTCAGTAACACTGTAGATTTTTTTTTTCCTCACTTTTTGGAGAATCTGTCACACACAATCATTTATTACCTCAACTGTCAGTACATGGTCAAAAGTGTCCTAAAATTGTGTGAGCACCTTTTAGCCACAAAACCTGTAGTGACAGACAGCTCCTGAAAATTATTGAATCATCATGTACTAATTTTGCTGCAGTTATTTGACACAGTAATTTGTTCCGTGAAGCTGAAATGAAAAGTAGTCTTGATGAGGAGCGCTCTTGATTTGATACAACAGTAGCGAGGCAATTCAAAATCTACTCAAACTTCAAAAAACATGAGTCTTAAGGACAATTCTCAGGAGAATGAATAACCTAAACCAAATCTACATAACTGGAAAGCTTGTGTCTTTAAATTCTGACAGTTTAACACTTCTCTGAAGTTTGGAATGACAAGAAACTTCTACGGCAGCCGAGAAATGTTACCAAAAAAAAAAAAAGTAGGAGGGGGGAAAAGAAAGTCCAGGGAGATGTTGATTGTTGTTTTCAAAAGGAGTTTAAAGTTCAGAGGCTTTGGACATTCAAAAGTTTTGTAATGCAAATCAACAATGTAAATTGTGGAATTTTAGGCATACTGTGCTTCGAAATGTGCATAGTCTAAATATTTCATAGCAAGGCTGCTCTCGAATGTGTGTGAAAGAAGTCAGCCATGGCGACAAAGATCTTGCCTCATTAAGCAGCATGAATTTTGGCTGTGAGAAGCACGTATAATGCAGCACAGCAGCTGCATGAAGCGTCGGAGAATCGAAGCTGTTTTAATGGGGTAAAACATCTCTGAAAAATGTATGTTTCATCCTGTCTGGTATTAAATCAACAGGAGAAGTGTTGAAAAAGGGAGAGAATACTTCTTATACTTTTGTTATGGTTAATTTTGCGTTGGTGCAATAAGGGGAACGTGTTGCAATCTTTGTACAATCTCATTCAAATTTTCTTCTACTCAATCAAAATCCGTCCTTTGACTTGCTGGCTGCTCTAATCTCACCTACATCCAGCTCTGAGGCCACAGAGAAGCCACTTTCAAAACGCTGAAAGTTAAAATCACTGTTAAAATCTTGAAAAACATAATTGAAAGCAGAAAGCCTCAATTATAGTCTCGCTCCTCCCTTAAAGATCACAGCCTTGACTTTGCGTGAAAGAGACATCCAGTGGCAAGTTCCTCTCAGCTATAAATAAACAGTGAAGCAGGGGCTCCTATTCAGTGGTGAACTGATGAGTCTTCAGTCAAACACTGGAGAACATCTTTCTAATGAGAGGATGTTTGCAGGGGCACAGACACCCTTCCACAAGTTCATCCCTCCTCTCCGATAACACGAGCTTTGGTTCTAAGAGACAGGCATGGACAGGGATGAGTTCTCCACGGGGGTTACTGACAGTCTTTCAGACTTATTTCCAGCTTGTCATCTCTCCCCAGGCTCTCTAGTAGGCAGTAGAGAAATGTGATGCTGCCAAATCTACAGAGGACAAAAGAATACATTCCTCACATTCCTCTGGGACGAGCAGCTTTGCACACAGGAAATACCAGCCTGCTATATCCATGTGAACTGACAACAAATATTATCTTAATGTCAATTTATCATATGTCAGAAATATACCAGATTTGCAGGCCATAAACCCAGCTTCATCATGTTATTTAAGGATCCGAAGAATCAGGATTGGCGTTATAGAAATATGTCTGAGGAATCATGATTACATAGGTTTTTATATTATTATGGTAAGTTATTGGAAAGTAAAGTATTTCATGTTTATCACCTCTGATTATTACTATACTTAGACAAATTAATACACTTGCTAAACCTGGGGAGTACAATCCTCAAGGGCAAAAGCTTAAAGTCTGAAGTCTCTGAATCATAATTATGGCCATCTTAACACGTTGCCACATAGTGACATTTGTCTGCTTTGAAAGACGCCAGTCAGCACTTTGAGATGCTACACGTCAAAAACTGCACTGTGGATTAATGTGGTGAGATATCATGAGGATTTTTTGCAAAAATATAGAAAGTGATATCACGAACTGAAACTATCTGGTCGGGATATGAGAAAACAAATGCAAAGTTTGCCATCACTCTAATTAGGCCTTGACTGATTACTGGACTAATATGTTTTCGGGAATCATTTACTATTGTAGCTGAAGAATAGAACTGCTGAATTTAAAGAAAAACTTGACATTGGTTTTCAATTCAGCGGACAGATGCTTCCTGGTGAAGTGAGATAAGTTCCTGTTGGATGCTCTGGACATTTCCTGTATCCTCACACAGAACGGAGGAGATTATTTATATACTCCTCTGAGTAAGACACATAAAAAAGACATTTTCCAGTTTAATTTAACTGGAGGTTACTACTGTTGTGACCACAATGACTGTGTAATCTAGTGCTGAGCTGAAAATGGGATGACCCATTTCAAGTGGCACTGCCTGAAATGGGATCTCTGTTTAACAAAGCAGAGAAGCCACTCCTTTTTTTTTTTTTTTTTTTTTTTGTTCACACACCTTGAACAAACTGAACAAATCAAAGTTACGTTAGGTAGATACTGTTAGTAAAGGGCTCACTCGTTTTCTATTGCAGAGATTTGTTCCAATTCAGAAAAGCCAAGACCGGAAAATGGAGGAGGAGGAATGAATGGAGTTGAAGTGTTTCATTACAGTTTTTGAAAAGTATTTAGGGTTAAATTAACAGTACATTTATGTAATTCATAATAGTTTTATGACTTTTTAAATAATGACTGGCAAAAGTTGACAGGTTGAAGTCCAAATTCTCAGGTGTTTTACTGCCACAGCCTCATTTACTGTCTGTAGCTTTTATCTATTACATTTTGGCAAACTTTGGCTTATTACGCAAGTTTGCTGTCTCCTTTCTCATCTAACTACTGTACTGTGTTTTAGCATTTACCATCGCCTCATTATTATCACTAATACCTAACACAGTTTAAGAAATCATTACATTTTAAAAGTGTTGTCTCCTGTCAAACTCAATTTTGGGGAAAAAAAAAAAAAAAAAAAGACATTTGTATGTCTGAACAGGCAGCACATGCAAATATTCATTAATAGCTGTATTTCTACTGAATGTCATCTACGTTTGAATCCCTCTCTAAGTGACACACAGTTTGTTGCATTGTTTGCTTGCAATTGTGGTTATTTGTTCATACACATTCGTGCAGCGTTGGCTCACAAAAACAAACAAAACACATAATTGAGAAAACAGCAGCAGCTCGCTGTCAACCACAACAGAGCCAGGCCCAGATCCCGGGTCCTAAACCCGGACCAGGACCAGGACCCGGACCAGGAGGCCCGCTGCTGGGATCTCTCCCCCGCCTTTGTCGTGATATGAAGTCCGGGGTAAAGTTGTCGCTTTAGTCGGACTCACTAACACTTTGCACACTTTTCACGGAGCGCAACATGCGCCATTCAGTCGGCAGAACAAAAACACTTCTTCGTTGGTTAATAACAGCAGCAGCTCACTTTAAAAAAAAAAGAAGAGAGAAACAAAAAAACACACACACACACACACACACACACACACACATATATATATATATATATATATATATATATAGATAGATGGTTAGACACAACAAATAAATACTCACAAACTCCGCCGCGGCCGTCCGTTAACTCAGGTCATGGTTTGTGTTTGACGGACGAACTCGGTTTTGCTCAAAATGGCAGAGAGTGAATCCTGCAAGTTCTAACAGCGAGTTCACCGACGGTCCGCCAACGGGACACGGCGCTGCTGCGTTCACGGCCCTGGGAAATGTCGTCTATCGCGAGAGAAAGAGAGAGAGAGGGCGACTCGAGTGAACACACAACGCACACAGCAGAAGAAAAAGGTTAAGATAATGGCTTTAAAGCTATAACTACAAACTAATTAAGTATATCAAATTTAACTCTAATTTACTGTTACTGGTAATTGATTAATACAAAGTAAATACAGTATTAATTAGATGTTGGCCTAATGGCAGAGCTGCTACTATATTCTAAGTTTGGAAATTATGGACATGAATAAATATACTATTACTATAATAAAACATGAAGCCGACCATATGCTTCTCGTTTAGAAAGCACTAGTTTGTTTCTTCATCATATTGATAATATGGAGTTATTTGTATGAGACTACTTCAGACTTTGCTGTATATATATATATAAATATATGCAGGTATATAGCAATATGCCATTTATTTTGACCAGACTCTTTTCCACCCCACGTCATGTTGAGTAAACAAACAAGTGGTGGTTGTTTATACTACTTTTACTTCTTTGTCCATTGAAGTACCAAGAGCACATGAAAGCACCACAAATTCAGATAAAATGACACAACATGTTTTTCCTTCCAAAACAAAGTGACGGCATCAAATAGTAATCTTCCAGTATTCAGACGTCCAGTTTAATGGTGCTACCTCATTCCCAGTGGCTAGGGTGTGTTATAAGCTGTTCTTTTAGGTTGTTTATTTTTTTATTTATTTTTTTTATAATAATAGTATATATAGCCAGTTTAAAATCCCAGTCTTCTCCAACTCCCAGAAATGCAGCATGGAAAATTTAAGGATGAGTATTAACCAGATTTAAGTGTTGAGCAAGCTCTTTATTTAGTTTAACATATTTAAATGTGGTTTTGAACAAGTTGCGCTATGAGAAAACCAGTTGGGTTTTTTTTTTTTTGTTGTTGTTTTGTTTTTTCTCTAATCAGTTAAGGGGTGCTGACAAACCTTTAATCACAAAGGTTTGCTGGCAGGTATAGACTGGCAAACAGGAAGTTTGAATGCTCACTGCTTTCTTTCAGTTATCATGTCACCATTCGCTGGAGTTTTTATTTTACTGTAAACTTTGACTGCACTCTGCCATGACTCATGAATCACTTCTCTTAAGCACCAGTTACAGTATGTGCCAAGCCCTCTATGACATCTCCTCCCAGATCTTATAGGAGACACAGAAACTAGCTGCAGATTCAGTCTTCCAAATTTTGTGGAAAATAAAGTTTTGTAACCTCTAAATAAATGCTTTTTTGTATATATATATATATATATTTAGAAATTATACAGTACAGTTTCATCATGATTTGAAATTTGTGTATATTCATATTAACCCTTTTTATCCATAGATATTACAACATCAATTCAAAGGCTGTTGTGCCACAGCAGTGCAGGTCCACACTTACTTTGGTGATAAAAAAAAGAACTCATTACAGAGTAAGATCACAGAGACAAACTGACACCATTTTACAAGCTCCAACTTGTCCATCCTACTGCTGTTGTCTAGGTAAACACAGTTAATCAGTCCCTCAAGGAAGCGAAGTGTCTCTGTTAGTTGTTCATTCATGTTTTAAAGCCCTTCATTAAAGAGGCCTGCAGTAAATGCATGTGTTAGAAGGGGAACAAATAATCTCATATTTTATCTATAAAAAAAAATTATAATAAAAGTGTAAAACGAGACTCACATGTTGTAAAGCCTGGTGCCACGGTAACACAATGGCGCGACACACTGTACATGTACAACCACACCGACATTTGCTACATTCACCTGCTCTCACCGACAAGCAGAAAGAATGCAGCTGCATTTGCTCTCACGTGTACACTAAGCAAGAAAAGTACACACACTGCTCAACAGGGTTTGGTCTTCAAGTCTCAACTTCAGCGACCATTACCAGCGTCGACTGTCACCAGCTGTTTATCTTCCTCTGGGCCGTTTTGGGGGAAAGCTGTTTCTCCCATCCTACTTTAACAAAGAGGTCAGAGCAGCAGCTTCCAATACAGTTTCTGAACGTGTCTTTTTAGCAAATCATGTTATGCATTAACTGGTGCTGTGACAGGGAAAAGGGAACAAAGAGAAGCTTCTTTCAAGATGTTACAGCCTCCACGCAGTTCATTTGAATCGCCACTGTCCTTCTGCAGAGGAATCTGAGGCTCGATTAGATGTCCTGTGGTTTGGTGACAGTGGTAATGGTGGTACCAAGACACTGCCTCCCAGCAGTGTCTTGGTTGCGTCCAACTCAACTCTCAGGGTGCCCTTTGTGATGCCAAATGGAGCCAGTGTGAGGGCAGCTCTAACGACCTTTGTTCTTTTTTGCATTTCCCTAAAAGAAACAAAAACATACAGCTCAATTCCACAAAAATTTATATGAATTCATAAAGGATTTAAAACTCTGCAAACAAGCTGAGGCTGGTTTCTGGTCTTCAAGAGAAATTCGTCACCTGTAGATCGCCAAACGTGTTCTGTCATGCAACTTCCCAACATGCAGCCCAGTGTGGACATACGTGCAGCAACATGTACATGCTTAAAACAGGCCTCTGCACTTCTGCAGCTTCAACTTAATGACTTTCTCAGATGTTTCCAGCAGGTGCTTTTCCCATCAGACACGGCGGCAACCACAACACTGCGGATGACCTCCTGGTTCACCTCATAACTGACAAAAACTTTACAATGTCACATTTCTACACCAGGGCCTGAATGGATCCTTCACACTCCTTGAGGCCGGTAGATTATTATCACTGCTCTTTAGTAACGGAGCTTTTAGGTTTATTATATGGAGACAGACTGTATGTGACAGATGGAAACAAACCTGAGAGCACAAGCTTTAATTTAAAAAGGGGGGAGGGGCATAAAAGAAATCTGCTTCAAGTTTTGTACCTTGTTGCCAAGTTTAAGTGTGTCAATTTCCTCTCTCTGTTTGCTCAAAGTTTCGGTCATGCTACACAGGTGGTCACTCATCATGCTGAGCTGGTCTTCGTAGCTCCTCTTCGTCGTTGTCAGCTCATCCTTTGTGTCAAAAACACACTGTTAGAGTACAATTTGGGAAGAAAATGATGGCTGTACTTAGTCTTCAACCTCTTTGGAAAGGAAAATGCAACTTACCTGCAAACGTGTGATGTTCTGATTGGCCATTTTGACCTCCTCACTCAGAGTCTCCCGTGATTTCTCTGCTATGGCTAATCTCTTGGCCAAAGCTCGACACTAAGACAAGAAAAAGAAAAATAAACCACTTTGCCCTGATAGGTTTAATGCACATCTTGTAGAGTCCAGATATCTGTTTCGGAAGCTACAATATATATTTCTCACTTTGAACTGAGACACTGACTCAGGATCGGGTGTATTTTCTGCTGCTCAAAAATGAGGATGACTGACATGCCAGCTATGAAAATGCAACATGAGGTCGTTCAGACACGAGTCTAACGCCAGATGAAATAATACTAAAACTATTGGGTGTCAGTGAAATGCAACACTATGTTAATATTGGTGGTGGTGACTATGGTAATCATGTTTAAGGCCAATTATCAAAAAGCAAAGAAATAAGGAGGACTTCTGGTTCACTTTCTCTTAAGCAAATTAAAGGAGCAAAAAAAATGCTTGTGAAATGATTATAGGAAGGAATACAGGAGGGAACTGGCAACAAGAGGCTGTTTTGTGCTAAATGCATTTGGCTGTTCAGTGCAGGTCACAAGAGTTTCTGTATCTGTTCTGAGCTAACATGTTAGAGAAGCTGTGTACTATGAGAAGATCTTTGCTGTAAGATGCAGTTAGTGAGATAAAGATTCTACTAAGGGCTTCACCTCAGAATGAAAGTGCACAGCTTTGCTGTCTGAAATCTGAAGCTGGGTGGTGAGTTCTCCTACTCTGGTCATGTAGTGAGTTTTTATCAGCTGCTCCCGAGACTCTTCGTCTCCCACCTGCAGACACAGACACAACATAAGGCTAGATAAGATTTTCTTCTCCCTCTTGGAGACAGTATAATGTCACTACTTTAAAATAACATGCTTTCAATTTAAAACTCAAAATAAATGTTTTAATTTTATTCAATAATTTAATTGATTAAGATAATGACAACTCACATGTTCAATTGTAGGTGTGGTGCACAACATGCCAACCTGAAAACAACAAGACAACTTGTCTGAAACATGCCTGAAGACTGAATCATCGATCAGATTTTGTTAAATCCACCACAGGCACAGACAAGCTTGTTCCAATGCCAAGACAAACTACTCATACAAAAATAACAATAAAATCTAACATGCAACTCTTACAAAGGCTAGTGAGACAAATAGCTCAGGGTTGTGACTGCATTGTGGACTGACTGACAGAAATTATTATTACTGACTTGCATAAACAACAGGATACCTTTGTTCTGCCAGATCAGCACATCAGAAGTCAGAATTTTATCACGCAAAAACTTATTAAGCAGGGAAGCTAGAAGAAAAGACCAATAACACTCCCTTTGTTGGAGAAAAGCAGACATCGGTGCCCTGGGCTGAAATCTTTCTCTGCAAGTGTAAAACAAACACCAGGCTGAAGAGCGACTGTACCAGGCTGGTGCACAACGTAGTCTCTTTCACCGCAGCTTTCTGCTCTGCATCTGCTTCCTCGTGGCTCTGCGCAAGCGTGCCTGTTGCAGCTGGTTGTGAGTTCGGACTTCCCCCTAGAGCTGCTGCGAGCTGCGCTTCCAGGTCTCCAATGCGCTGGTTCTCCTTTTCCAACCGCACCTTCCCCAGCTGGGCCTCCAGGAGCCAGTGCTCCTTCTCCTGCTCCAGCCGAGCGATCTTCTCCTGGCTCTGCTGCACCTTGGGGAGGCCAGTGGGTAGAGGACAGTGAGCTCATGACAACAGGGTTGAGCAGAAAGTTAGGAGAAGAGAAAAGATAACAGAGTATAGGAAGTAATGGGGAAAATCTTTATGTATATATATTTTATGGGGTACTATAAAAGACGGGACCGATTCTTCTATCCTGGGCTCTTTGTTCCAAAACCTGGAGGCTAAAATTGCAAAAGCCAAGCTTGACCTTTGAAGTTTAAATTTAGTACTTTTATGACATAATAATAAACTCGGCGCTGAAGTGACAAACTTAGAGGTTAATATGGACCAAAGGACAACAAAAAAGACATTTCAAAGGCAGAATAAGGACAGATCAAAGGACCAAACTCAATCCTTTACCTGTCCCAAAAGAGCAGCTATTTCCATATCAGACTAAATATCCAAGACAGTGTTGTTTTATCATTTTAAGATAGTTTTCTGCACTTCCGTAGTTCTTTCACCAACCTGTACATACCCATCTTATTTTCTCAGCAATTATTTACGCTGCTGTGCTGTCTTCCAGTTTTCTTGCATCTTCAGTTTGGTCTTTAATTGTAATTTGCCAAAAAAACATAAAGCCACAATAAACATAATTGCATGTGGAACCACTTGTGACTGTATCTCTGTTATTACACTGCAAGTTCAGGGCTGGCACATGGACTCATTCTTAGCAATTTCCCACAACACTTAATTCCTGGTTGTTGGCCAGATGTAACCTCTTTGAAATTTAAATGCGAAAACATTTAATGCATCACCTCAAAGGAAAAAGGATTATAGGAGAATTGCTTCATCTGAGGGGCATACCTGTTGAGTGAGTCCCTCTCTGCTCTCAGTGGAACTGGTAAGTATACGCCGGTTTGACAGAGCCTCTCTATGTGGAACTGACTGGGGCCTGGGCTGAAAAAAAAAAAAAAACAACATAACAAGCCGTAAAATGAGGGAACAGTCATTTATTAACATTTATCAATTATTCATGGACGTAAAATAGCTGCAAGATAAAACCAGATGGAACGTATGAAATATTCACAAAGACTTCCTCATAAAAGAATGTTTTAAGAAGCGATTCAAGAGATGTTACTGATGTTTTCTTTGTGAGCAGAGCGAGCCGAACTCTGGGGGTTTCAATGGCAAAAGCACGGTCACCTCTTGCCACTAGCTGAGATCTGACAGATTTAAACTGATACTCACCTTTTTGATAGCATGGATATAGGCGGCTGCTTTCTTTTTGTTGGCAAGCATAGTCTCTGCTTGCAAGGGGTTGAGGGTGACTGTGCTGCCTCTCAGACTGTAGCCCGAGGATGTGAAGAAGTCCAAGTTGTTGCTGAAGAAAGTGGCAATCTGCAACAAAACAGTAATATTATTATTTCATGTCATCCAAATGACGGAGAACAAATCACTAATTAATGCTTACATGTCTGAGTGCTGATTGCAATTCTTTTGTTTCGCCTCTGTGTTTACAGCAGAGGGATGATTCCACCGCAAAGTGTCTACAATAATAAATGTCTGAGCAATTAACTTTTTGCCTGGAGAGATGATCACTCTCACAATGCAGCTCAGCCCGCTCTTTGCATGCCAGTATGTTACTTGACGTGGCAACCCACCGGACTGTGCCACCCATCAGTGCATACATCTCAGCCAAACGGTTCACTTGATTCACTCATTCAGAAGAGAAGTCATTTATCCCATCACTCTGACTGGGAAGCAGCTGTATAAACTGCAATTGGGACATCATCTTTGAGCATTTAACGACTGCCCACCTGAGTCCTGCTGTTCACTGTTATCATATTAGTGGCAAATTACCAACATTATCCAGTTGCGGTGAAACCCTTGCTGCTACTCACAACTAAGCCTTCGTGCTTTACAGAGAGCGAAAAACACAAACTGCTTGACACACAACACACTTTATAAATCAGGCTGCTGCCTGCCCTCTCTTGGTTGTACCTTGCCAGTGCTGCTGGTGAGTGAGCCCAGAGATCCCAGCAGACACTCAGTGGTGGTGGAGAGCTTCTGGGTGATGGTGGGGAGCTCCTTCTCCAGGCCAGCCTTCTGGTTGTAGTGCTTTGACATCTCTGAACACAAGGAAAGGGAAAAAACACAGCAGGGGAGGCATTTAAAGCATTTGGCTGCTTTCTGAGGTACAATGTAGGATAGGATATTTCTCACAATGTTTTCACAGTTTAAAGTGCAGGGGTTTTTTTTATATTTGGCCATAACTACAAAAAAGCAAAGGTACATACACATACAATGAACAGATATACACTCACCAGATGTTTTGGCTCTTTAATGTGACTCTTCTCTACCAGAGCACAGTAAAATGATACTCTAATTTGGCAGCACAATGTGACAGACGCTACACTGAACCCTCTGGTTAGCTACGTCATAAAATCTGGGCTGTTGGTGTACTGTTGTGAAAACAGAAAATGACGGTGACTTAAATGAATGGCTGCAGCTGTTAGGTGGCTACATGCGGGACTAGTTTTGCTGTGGCTTGCTGGTCACAGATTGCAAAATTGACTCACAGTGCTGCTCACCTTTAATGGCATCGTGAAGACTGTGTAGGCAAGCAGCCAGCTGGGTGAAAACAGCTGAGGTGCTGCTCTGTGGCATTGCATCCTGCTGAACACCTGAGAAAGTATTGCACAAATAAAAAGAGCATATCATCATCACTTGATGAGCTTTTTTTTTTTTTTTTTTTTTTTAAACTTAAAACTTACAAAAAAATTAGCAAATTCCATATTTTATAGAAGAATGATTCTAAGCATTTGTTAAAAATTCATTCCAATCTTGCAATAACTGCGATAAGTGACGGTGCTTTTAGGCAAAACACTGAAATGAGAACATACTGGGTAAGGCCAAAAGGTTAATATAGTTCTGCAGCTTCTCAAACACAGAAGTTACTCTTTTCATGTCAGTCTGCAGCTCCTGGTTTTTCACAGTAAGGGCAGCAGTACAAAGACTCGCCTCACACTCTTCTTCCAAGCTGAAAGAAAAAAGAGAAGATAGCCATCAGTACAACTTACTCCACTCAATTTCACCAGCAGACACACACACATACACACACATACGACTGACCTTTTCAGCTGGTAGGGAAGAATCTTCTGAAGAAAGTGCGTGTATGAGCAGAAATTATCAGCAAAGCTTTTCAGCTTGACCACAGTCTCCTTCAAGTCAATAACAGAAAAAAGAATTACTGATTAATTATATACACGTACCCCAATAGCCCCTCTATGAAAACCACTCACCAACACTGTAACGGTGTCCTCTGTGATGCTTTGGTGTAACTGCAGGAAACTGTCCTCCAGAGGGCGCACATAGGCTGCATTCTCATGCAGGTATTGAGAAAACTAGGTGAAGAGAAGAATTGTGCTTTGAGTTCACAAAATCAAGGACCAGTCATTACTTGGATTACTTGGAATACTTGTCTGTATTTTTGTGTGGTCATGGTCGCCTCACCTTCTGGTTGAGAGGGGAGATGGGCTCGATGGAAGAATCCCGGGGGTAGATGTGTACTCTCTGCTCTGTGTATGAGTGGAAGTTCAACAGTGCAGCAATCAAATCCTGAATAAAGCTCAGAGCCTGACCTGCCACATCCCGAGCCTTGAGCTGAATCCACAGAGAGAATTGTCTGTATTATTACTCCAGCTGAGAGATAAAGCAGTATGAATTAATCTTTGCCATGCTGGATGCACCCGAGGCAATATCATGTTATATGCAAATACTTAAATGCATCCAAGTGTCATTAAATACTCATTGACTTAAATTAAAAAAAGGATTATAAAGGTGATAAAAAGTTTCAATATTATTTTTGAGCTGGAGTTTTCAAACAAAATAATAACATTAAATACTGGAATTATTACAGAAATACAAAGCTGTAAGCTTACAGTAATAACGCACACTAACACATGGGTTTGTCTTACTCACCTGGTGCCTTCGATTGTGCGGTGGTACATTCAGGCTGTTGTAGTCACTAAATTCTGCAGGACCACATAGAAGAGCAGTTATACCAGTGCAGATTCTCAATCCCTTCACTGAACTATATTGACTCAACAAAGACAAACTTTAAGGGTTTGGCCTCTTGCCTCCTGTGCAATATTAATAGTGTGGTGTAGCATTACATTATTTACTCCTGGGCAGAATACAGTATCAGTGACACAGACATTAGATGTCTGCTCCACGGCAGATAGTTTTTGTTCAAGTGATACTCACTGGTGTCATTGAAGGGCACTTTCTCCTGAATCACACTGCTGCTTTGTTTAACCTGTCTGTTCAGCTCTGACTGACACCGGCTCAACTGCTGCTGACTGCAGAGACAGGGCAAAGCACAAGACAAATAGATTAGAATATGTATGTCAATGGTAAATACATATCAAAGTAAGTTTTAATTCAGTCAAACTACAATGTGCAAGAATTTATATCCAAGGTATATGGAATAAAAGTACTAATTTCTTTGCTAAGCAGATTTACCACTCATCTGTTCGCATTCTGCACTCTTTTGCTTCCCTCTCCAGAGTCTGTGCTTTCACCTGTCAGACAAAAAAGGAAAAAACTGACCTTACTTAACATCATTAAATCTGACAGTTATATAATGTTCTTCTTCCTCACCTCTAAGCGTGCCTTGTCACTCTGCAGCCGTTCAATCGTTGCCATGTACTTTGTGGTGAGTCCGTCCACGACGGCCTGATGCTGCTCAGAGTCTTTCTCCAGCTGATCTAACTGTGCCCTCAGCTCAGCTTCCTGCCTCTTGTGCTGCTCATCTGCTTCGTAGAACTAATGAGTACACAGCAGAGAAGACAGCCCAGTGCATTAAATTTAAAGTGCACGCAGAACAGTGGAAGACATACAGACATGGGCATAGTTGCTTACTTGGATATGAAGTCGCTCATTCTCTTCAATCTTTTTCTGCAGGTCCTCGTCAAAAACACTCTGGGTCTGCTGGCCATGCTGTGAGGGAGAGTCTCCTTTAGTCTGGAGGAATGCATTATAAATTAAAGTCAGTAAATCATGATCTTTTAGCTTCTCAAAAGTTTGTGTTGAATTATAACCATATCGAGTTTTAAAATTCTATCACCCCTTTTAAGCTATTGATCTTGCAATCTGATACCTGGTCCATTGAAAAAAAATAAAAAATACATAATATAACCTGTAAATCCTCTACACAACTGAGTGGCCCCTGCCTTGTATTTCCCCATCATGATCACCTTCCCCTTTTTGCCCTTGGCTTCACTAGCAGCCAGCTCCTCCTGCAGCAGCTCCACCCTCTTGGCCAGTTGTTGGTTTCTGAAGCTGAGACTGTCCATCTCCTGCTCCTGCTTCCTCAAACTCTGGTCCCTCTGCTTCAGCTGCTCCTGATGAGGAAGAGAAAAAGAAAAAAAACTAAAGGTGTATTAACAAACACCTGTCAACCACAACAGTGTTGTCAATGTGGTCTTATAAGCCAAAACTACTTCTTATATTGATCATGCTTGTAGTGATCAACTACTAATATGGGTCAAAAAGAGAGAATCGTTTTTACTTCTAATTGATGTTTAATTAATTTGCTTATAACAAACAAACAGTCCACTCTGTGTTTGTCTTCAGTATTTTCACCTAAATGTAGTAAACTATACTGCAGGCTGCCATATGCTTAGTCTCCTCTAACTTATTTGGATTTGAGTTTGTTTGGTTTTTTTTTCTTTCTGACCTTTCCTGCCTGTTTGCCTAACACATGGTCACTGTGTGTGTGTGTGTGTGTGTGTGTGGGTGTGTCTGTGCCTATTGTGTGTTTGGCTTATTTTGCCCTTCTGTCCCAGCACTGCACACATTTTGGATTTTTACAGAGTCTCCTCGGTAAACAGACCAACAACTGCAGGTGTGTTAGATAAATGGATTGCGATGCTTTCACCCAATCCATTCAAATTAGGCTTGGAGCAGCAGAGCAACACAGCCCAATTTATGTTAAGCTGTACTTTAATACTTTATATTCATGTAATATATGTGTGTCAGTGAGATAGTATTTGAAATGAAAAACATACACAAAAATGTGTTGTCAAACTTATTTCATCACTATGAAAGGTATCTTGTTTTTATAGGAGGCTTTACCTTCAGGGAAGTAGAGTTGGCCTGTTCATCCACAACGGCCTTCTTCAACACCTGATTCTGGGCACGGAGCTGTGAAAAAAAAAAAATTTTAAAAATCAAGACTTAACACGTGAATTAAAAAATCATCAAGATTGAGCATTTCAGACCATAAGTCACATCTTAAACTGAATATACATTTACAAAGAGTATATCTGCCGTATGTTTGTGTGTGGTTACTATTTTAACAATCTGTTGTATACCAAAATATTTAAAACCCAAGGCTCTTTATTCCGCAGATAGTGGTGTTCAACACAAATAGTTTATTAACCCCGTGACAGTTACAGAGTCAGCACTTTCTGAGCAGGATATGGTTCTTGGCTAACAGAGAGTTCAGAGCGAACCGAGAAACAGCACATGCTGTCAGCTGACACAGAAACAAAGGGCACATACAGCTCAGATGAGAAACAGCATTTACTCTCACTTAACCATCTCCCATTGATAAATCACCACTAAACTTTGGCAATGTGAAAAATAGCAACAGTTAAATGCTAACTGAATAAAAATATCCTTTAGGATGTGAGTGATACACCATCAATATTAACGGCTCAGCGGGGTTCATTACACTTTATTGTGGGATTGTCAACAAATTATTGTAAAACCTAAAAATTTCAAATCTTACTTTAACTTACAACACGATAACAACAAACCCATCTTGTATTTAGATGTCATTGTTATGGACAAACTGGAGAGTCATATGTCACTTTAGTAATGCAGCAGTTGTACAATAAATCCTTCCTTCAAGCTAAAAATGTCTAATTCTGTGTCAGATAAAGTGTCTTAAACTTACAGTCATTTCAAAGCCTGCACTTTTGTATGTTGACACAGATTTGTACTTCATTCATTTTAATTTCATTTCCCGAAATTATCAACTAATAACATTGGAAGGAGCAATAACGAAAGACTTTACGTATAAAGCAACCTAATACACCAGCACCAACTCCTCAACGTCAATAACAAGACATTATCACTATTTATTTATCAGTTGTGGTTGAATTTACTTCAGAAACTGAGTGTATCTGAAAAATATCGACCGGATTTTTCATGAGCATGAATCAGTAAAAGTTAGCTAATGCTAACCATGCAGCCTTCCCCCTTAGTTAACATTTGTATGTGTATGCAGATTGATAACTAACTTCAACAAACTGACACTAAACAAGCCGACATGTCTGGGTGTTTCACCTTGGAGTACTCCTGTGCCAGTTTGCTGTATTTTGTTTGCAGGTCCGTTACGTTGGCCATGGTCGGAAGAAATGTTATCCCGCCGCCGACCGCTGTTGCCAAATAAACGTTATCCTAGCTTAGCCCCGGTTAGCTTTACGGGCACCCGGGTGGCTCGCCCGGACAGAGTCCCCTCCCTCCCCGCTGCTTCAGGTGTGGACAGCGGGACACGGCTAGCTGCGACTAGCTCAGGTAGGCTAGCTCACCGCTGTTAACTGCTTTACGGAGGCTTGTTCCGTTACTTGGCACAACCGAGCTCGGATACATGGTGAGAAAAGGGGACGGTCATGGGCCCCGGAGGAAGAAGCGGTGGTGGATCATCTGATTTAAGATGATTTCTGAAGCAGGATGTGAGCTGACAGCGGTTCCTTTGGTACGTTAGCACCGCTAGCTATGACAGAGTTTGGCTAGCTTGCTAGCCAAGAGCTAACTAGCTATGTAGCAAAACAAAACCCCGACACCGAGAGACACGTGTATCCCCGGTCAGGGTGCGTGACAGCGGCCGTGTAAACTCGCTGCTTCCGCAAGTAGCATCCGAGAGCCGGCACTGCCCCCGAAAGAGCTTCAATGGTCCATTAATGCGATGAAACACTTTGTTTTTCTAAAGCCGAGTCCTCCCCCTCGGATGAGATCGGACCGAAGCGCAGAGGTCAGAGTTCATTAAAAGGACGCTGGTAAATCAGGGCGCCGTCTAGTGTCTGGAAGTCGGAGATAAACAGAACAAAATGTGATGCTTATATAGCCTAAACTGCCCAAACAGTCAATCAATAGGAATATATATATATATATATATATATATATGACATGATTATCAGTGTGCAGCCAGACTACTACTGCAAATGATAACAACAATAATAATAATCAGCAGTGGTTTGAATGCAAAGCTGCCATTGTACTTGAGTATTTTAACACTATATCATTCTTACTCTTAGTAAAGTCAGAGACTTGATACACAGATAGATGCTAGGATCCAAACAATAAGACATATTTTTAAATATAAAATGTGAAAGGGTACATTGCACTTGCGATGAATACTGTACCTTAAAATGTGGTGTAATTTTAACTGGACAGCCAATTATAAGGAGGTCTGGATTTGATTTTAAATATAAAGTCATAAAATGGAAATATTACGGTTATTATAACATCCTTTCCTCTTCTTTTAGCTTTCCGTTGAGAGCCTTAATCCTGTTTGCAATTAAGAATTGTGATGTCACTGATAAATTATTGACTGCTGAGTTTGAGGATTGCATTAACAAAAACCAGGTCAGAAAATAACAAGTGGGATGAAGCACAGTGAAGGATAGTGTCTGCGAGCTCTCTTTAAAACGCACATGACCTGGTTTAGACTAGAAGTGAAAAGCCATGTTGCTAATGCAGCCATCATTGCTCAAATCCTACATGATTAATTTCAACTAATCCATAATAATCTCTTTGTACTTTCACCATAGTATTGCTATCTCTTTAAAGAAATCATAACTGTGAGGTTCTTAGTCTGCCAGCTGTTAATTTTGCAACATGTTCAGTGCTCACAGAAGGGTTGAATGAATGGAAGACATTTCCTCCGCCGCTGTCTCACTATTCCTGATCTTAAATGCATACACGCAAAACACAAACTCTCTCACACGCACACTACAGCCAGTGGCTCCAGTATTGTCTGGTTGCCTGGCAACTGTCGGCGTGGCGTGGTTGCTAGGGCCGTGTGGGAGGGGGGGAGGTGATGCTGCTCTGATTTCCAGCTGAATTGAGGCAGTCAGTAGGGAGAAGCCCCCCTCTTCCAGTCGACACACAGGACTCTATTGAACAATAGAGCTGTGCCAATGGGCCTGAGGCTAGTCAGACAAGCCCTTGTTCAGGGTCACACTGTGTTCATCCCACAGTCCTCCATGACTAATTAACTTACAGCGAGGAGTGTTGTAGAGGACATCTGATGATGCATCCATCACTGGCACAGCCCCGGAATCTACATTAATGTGAGGTGCATTTTGGGAAGCCTGCCATGTTGGTGCATTCAAAGAAACGTGCATTAGAAAAAGGGGGAAAAGTGCTGCGAGGCCGCCACACGTGGTGCCGAGCGCAGCTTGTGCAGTCAAAGTGGCACTGAACTGCTGGACATGGTGTGGGAAATACTTGCCGGCTGTAATGTTGTTATGTGAAAGCTGAGAAACCAGCCACATGGAGAGGTGGCTATTCTAAAGGACAGGCGTTCTTCAAGAGATTGTGGCCTTCACAGCAGGTGGCAATGTTGATCAGAAATTTCACAAGTGTAGGCTACTAATGTAAAGTGATGGTATTCTTCTGTTGTGGAGGAGAGTTTGTAGGGCGAAAAACATGTCATGTCTTATTTGCAGTGATAAAATGTTAAAGCTTAGCAACAGTTGCTCAGACTAGAGCAAAAAGATGCTCACACTGATAACAAGAACAGGTTTTTATTAATATTTTGTAATACCATATATAATGCAATTGCATATCTTTGGCGAAAATAAATCTTATAAACATTTTATCAACAGAGGTTAGCATACAAAAACCAAAAGGTGTGTTGGTCTAACAGACATGTCAGACAACTGACACAAACAGATACTGGGTTGGCAGCTTTAATAAATGCATCAAAATGTTCATTATACCCATAGGAACTGCAATAGAATTTAGAGAATCACATAATCAGTTTTCAATCACAGCTGCTGAGCAACTGGGTTTGAAGTCCTGGGATCCCGACACGTTTAGGTAGCTTGACCACAGACTTATTGTCACTTTGAGAATACTATAACTTTTGTTTTGCAAGTGCTACAGAAAGAATAAGTGAGATTTACCTTTACAAGTCTCTCCATAATTATCTCCAGAAATGTGGGGTCTGAAACTAAACAGCAGCAGTCTGAGGACTGACTTGGTTTGATCCAGTTCTCCAGTAAAACAATTCAAAATCTGATAGTGACACCTGGAAGCTTGAGTTAGGAGCGGCAGCCTTTTTTTTTTTTCCTTTATCAGTGATGAGATCAAGAAATAATCCCTTTCTTTGTCACTACTTAGTCATAATATCTAAAATATAAAACAATACATGTGACAAATGTAAAAACAATTAAATTAGCCTCAGAAAAGTTCTACAGTACACGGGGAATGTGTGCCTCTCTTTCATTTTTAACCCCGGCTGTACATCAATTTTGGCAACAAAAGGTTTCAGGATCAATGTTAATTAACTGTGTTCTAACAAAAAGCAAAACAAAACATCAAGAGAACCTGGCAGTCATGGTTAAAACAAAAACACCCGCTCTAAAGACAATAGATATTGGCATACGTAATCACTATAAATAGTGAAGGTAAAAGAAATGTATTGCTGTAAAATAAGGGAGGAAATCAAAATACTTATTAAGAGGAGTTCACAGAGGGAGAAAAAAAAGTGCCCAGTCATTTTTATCAAATGACCAGTGTTTGATAGAGTTTGCATTCAATAATCCCATAAATTAATGTCATAAATAAGGTGATGATTAATGAACAATAATTTGTTCTTTTTTTCACAGCTAAATAAAACCAGTGTATCCAAGTATTACTTCTGAGAACTGAAGTTTTCTCTAGTAACAACAGTTCCGACTCTAAAGACACAAAAATAAACCAAAATGATTGGTTAAGTCACTGTACTGACCAGAGTCCTCTCCCATTTCCTGTTAGGGATGATTCAGAAAACTACGGCATTGTCGCTCTAAATTACATTTTCATTGTGGCAGCAGGGGAATATAGTGATGTGGCCCTTTGCAGTTTTACATCAGTGGCACAAGAAAAGGTTTGGCACTGAGCATGCGTGCTATACCAACAATCACAGTGACATAATGTGGTCAAGTACTTTGGGAAGAAATGATATTTTCAGTTTGTTAGCTTTGCGCGCTTCCATGCTACCTTGGACTGTGCGCCGCAGATGAGATTATTGGCCTTTTTTTTTTTTCTTAAACACAAGTGGCTTGCAACTTCCCCCTCAGTGAACTGCATGCAATCAACTGACAATAAACACTCCATTTCACAGCTTGAGAAGAGAGCGTGCACTTCCTGATTTTGTTCTAAGAGGAAAGAACGAAAAACACCAATGGCCGGCAAGAGGTGAGGGCACAACGCAGGAGCAACAGTGCAGGTCCTCGATATCTCGCTTGCGAGTGACTACACAGGGAAAGTTTACACCTCTCTGGCTGTGAATGTGGTGTCCCCCTCTCCTTATTTGCACTTTAATATGCTCTAATCTCTGGATCTTTTGTTTTCCTGAACCAAGGCAAAAACACTATCCCTCAAGCTATAGGTGAACTCAACCACAGGATCAGGAAATGAGCAGGAAAAAAATATATCATGGACAACACAGAGGTATAATCAAACCGAAAACCCAAATATTGGTGCGAGAAGCTGTGGTAATTCACTGTCCGTTCCTGATCCTGACCAGCTCTGCTTTCAAAAGGATCAGAAGCAGGCAGATTACCAGGCAGCCGTACAATAACAGCTGTAGCGAGGAGATCCGTCAGTACACCACTCGTATCCTAGAGTGGAATGACTAATTTGCCAGAAGAAGAGCGTAGTCTCACCATTCCAAAGTCTTTTTCTTCTCGTGACCATCATCTCAGGCCAAAGTCGACATGCACTATGATACACACACACGCACACAAAAATAAAATAAAATCTATGGAGGATAACCTATAAGCACACAGTGAACATCTGGTACTCCGTGGCAGATGTTCACTTTGCATAGGCTGTCACCAAACATGAAAATAATGTTCTGTATCGCCACAATAAATGTAAAAAAACAACAAAAAAAAAAAACAAAACACACACTGATGAATGAAGGGGACTGACAGGAGTAGATTCAAAAAAAAAAAAAAAAAAAAAGATTTTCATTTGGATGGCACTGTAAAAGCCATACAAACATGCAAAATAGCATAGCTAACTTTGCAACTAAATTTGGCAGTGGCGAAGTAATACTATTTCCACATCTTGATAATCCTGAAAGAGTCAGAGTTTGTCTGTAATAAGTTTATCACATAACAAGATCATAATACTACTCCATTCATTCTCTTAACTGTAAAGTTTAACTAGCATACTCTGAACTCTGAAAACTGCCAACATGGAATTAATGTCTAAAAGTTGTGGATTAATTATTGCATCTCTCTTTCAAGAGGATCCATAGAGCAAGAATTCCTTTCAAAAACAGTGGCATTTTTTCTTTAGCACAAAAAGGGAGAAGTGATAACACCAGGAGGTTAGATTTTGTCTGTTACAAACATGCACTCATTTGCTTCATAAATAGATTCACTTGGAAGAGGATACAGGTTTGAGGAGGAAGCATGCAACGCTTTGAGTTATAAAACCTTCAGCTTTTCCCATTTTGTCTTTCAGAGGGAAAAAAAAAAATCTTGAAGCATCATCTCCCAGTCCGACAGAAGCAGGCAGGTGATTTTGGATAGGTATCTTAATGGTTCTCCACAGCCCAAACACCCACCCCAAGCAGTTACCCCCAAGTTACAAAAGTCTCTATATGGCTTTGTTCTCCTGTGTGAACGATACTATTGCCATTTGTGTTATTGGACAGGGATATTCCCAAACAAAAGGTAAAGGCTCAGAATGGCCAATGAACGATCAGATAAGGAGAAGGAGGCACACTTGGACACACGATCAGGGGTCAGGGTTCACAGGGTCCGGAGTCTGATGGGGGGGCAAAAAAAAAGAAAAACTCATTTCCTGTTAAGTTTTGAGCTCTTGACAGTACGTTTGGAGCCCTCCAAGCAGCTGCGTATACCAGCAAGGTGCAGCAAGGAGCCAGCGGCTTCTTTCAGCTCCTCATCCAACTCTGGCTTGACCTCTCGTCGTGCCCTCTTGCCAGCAGGCCACTTGATGGCGGGTGGACGCCGAGAAGTCTGTAGGACACCCCTTTCGTCCCAGAGGTCAGAGTCCTCGTCGCTGTGGAAGCCCTCACTGCCGGCACGGTGGGACTGCCTACGATCAAAGCCTCCTTCATCCAGGGAGGAGAGAGATGAGGAGGAGGAGCGGGAAGAACAGCGCTGCAGAGCTACGCTGCTGTAGTTGTGGTCCTGCTTTGGATCACTGCTCACCAGAACGGAGTCAGGTCTGGAGAGATCCAGTGGGCTGTCAGAATTGCCTGAGGAGAGCAGATGGACAAAGTGATTAGTATGTGTTCAATTACATGAGGATGGTTGACAGGCTTGTTAGTACATGACAAATGTTGCATGTTATAGTCACGTGAGACAAATTTTGCAGACTGTACCTGGGAAACTGTATGGTGAACTACCTTTTTTTTTTTTTTTTCCCCTCACAGAAGAAAAAGCAGAAATCAGAGTGCACTACACAATGTGAATTTAGCCTGCTTTGTTTACAAGTATAAAGCAGAACTAAGATCAATCTTTTCCCAACTGGGAAAACCTGATTCAAAAATATCTCGTTGCCTGCATGTTCAAGCAGAACCAACACAGATGAGGAAAGTAAAGCATTAGCCAAAGCGCCTCAAACTAAATGGTCTTTCAAGGGCTTTTGCAAGTAATTAATCAAATAAACGAAATAAATTCTAATCTAATCTCAAGTGTAAGCATTAACAGAATGAATTTGGGTTGGAAAAAAGATCTTTATCATATTATTAACTAATCATACGATAAAGGTCGACAATTTTGGGAGATACTTAGTTAGATGAGATTTTTTGGACAAGTCACTTCCTATCCAGAACATAATACAGTTCCCCATAAATAAGGGAATATTTCACTTGACGTTTTGCACAGAATAAACAGACAACATCTAACATGCAACAAGTTACTCAATGAGCTAATCTAACCAGCTGCCGCTGTAGTATTTCCCAGTTTAATTCTATGCATCATTAAGATAAAGTATTCAAAAAGGATTATGCTCAATCATGTTTAAGTATTAATTTTGAAACTGTTCCTGTGCCAGAACCAAAATTGTGGTGACATACGTATAATAAATTAAAGTACACAAAATAACAAATGAATCAAGCAATGACATGGGGGTATGTAAAGGGTAGGAGACAGAGAGTTGGAAGAACAGGTGAATGTATGGCTGCTGGTGGATTCTCTTACATGGGTCAACGTGGTGCCCAGGGGCAGAGTTTAAGAGCATCATGGCAGTGGCAGCATCAATGTCAGACTCTGGAAGAGGAGAGAACATGCACGATGGTCAGTCCTAAGGTGTGAAAGCATGGTAGCATGGCATCTCTCTACCAGGACTGTGAGGACTGGGCAGTTAAAGTCATTTTAAACTGGGGACAGTGTTTACTGAATGGACTGGATATGTAGCATAATCACCAAAACAACCAGAGGATCATTTCTAGCCACTGTTATTGAAAGACTGCATCAGATCTTTTCAGACCTGACAAAGTGTCTGAAAGCTTTATAGCTCACTTCTGGGAATCTAAATTATTAATGATTACAGTGAGACTGAGTGCACGACACTCAGCACCAGCAGAACCTCTGCCTGTCGTCAAGGTTACAAATCCAAGAGGCAGAGGGGGGAAGAGAAGGCTGAGACCTTGACTGGGAGCTCTCAACATTATGGTCTACATGAGGCATCAATGACTTGAAAACAACAAATCAAACCAAGAGTTGAGGGTAAAAGCACAGTGATGCTGAATGTTCTGGGACTGAAATGTGCAAAGGCAACACACTCAAAATACTGCACAAACACAAGGTACAAAAAACTACATCGATTGGATTTTTTCCACTTCTACTGGCAGCTTTTATTGTACTTCCAAATACAAAAACTGAGGTAAGTTTGCTTCTCTCTCACCTTTGAATGAGCAGCCTTGTAGAAAGAGATGGCGAGGGGGTGAGGAGGCACTGTGGAAGGTGCACAAAAGACATGAAGACATGAATTTGCTAAGGAATTGTGAAGAAAATCTCAATCTTTCTTTTTCTGTAAATTTAATGTCTGTTCAGTAATATTCCTGTAGCACAGACAAAGCTGTGATGTGCCAAATACAAACTCCCAATTCCAGGAAAGTGACTGATGGTGCTTTACCTGGGTGGGGAGGCGGGTGGTGTGCAGAAGGCATGTGCGGCAGGGAAGTGCTGCTTCTTAAGGGCTTGTATCAGGTTGGGGCGATACTCAGGGTCAACACACCAGAGAGAACCTTTTCCATTGGCCTGTGGGAAAGAGCAGGGACGGTCAAACGTCTTCAACCAAAGTGAGAAACCTGTGGCAACAAACTGTGAGAGGAATTTTGACTCACTGTAAACCTAGATGTTCTTATATTGAAAAGGAAAAGCCATACTCTCAGGCCATCAAGCACAAGTGATAAAGAACTAGTATGGGTTCATTTGGCGACTAGTCTCATTGCTTTGCTTATACTTAATTGAAATCCAAGTTGAGTTTTCTTGGAAACAAAAAAGGCCATGTCTAATTACGGTGTTTATGAGGCATTAGACATTACCAAAGCAGATGTTTTCATTACGGTAAATCATCAATGTTCATATTCACGTCTTTAACTCTATCTTTATCAAAACAATGACAACATATATTATGTGTTGACTTTTTTTTTGTGAGAAGCTCTTACATTCTGAAACTTCTTAGTTAATAAAATATGTGACTCAGTGGATTGCACTGTAGCCAGCTTAGTGATCTGCCACACTTCATTAATGCAAAACTCATTTTTGCACAAAAGGTAAAAAATCAAAAAGAAATAGTTTGAGAAAATCTCTGTGTCAGGAACAAAACTGTGGAAAAATACATTAGAAAGAATTCCTTAACGGCTTCAACTGAAGGAGGAAATAATTGCTCCATGGCACTGTGCGAGGAAAGGATTTGTCTGTTGGTGATGTGAGCGGGAGTGTGTTAACTGTCAGTTTATCTGATGGTGGCGTATTCTTGCCCATTCTGGGAGGAGAATAGAGTGAGGGAGGGAGGAGAGAATAACCTTGACTCAGATTACAAACCAGCCCTGATGCAGGAAGAAGGAAATGTCGCCATGGTAACGGAAACCACCAGGCAGTGTGTCATGTGAAACTGGTGCTGGTCTCTCAGCAGAAGAAGGGCTCATGCTGTGCACCTGCACGCTGAGCGGCCTGCACCGTACCGTATTGCCACTCGCCGAGCATTAAACCACCATCCCCTCCCGTGGTGGGAAAATATCAGGTCTTAGCCAGGCACAGCCTTGGCACCGCAGGCTCTGCCGGTCACAGGTCTGAACTCATACTGAAGCTCAATATGGTTACCATCGTCTCACTCCCTGGATTAGTTATAGTGACATGCAAATTAGGTTGCGTATGTCAGTCTGACACAGGTAATCCTGGAAATGTGTTGGTATCCTAAGTTTAATGTCATCAAACCACCACAGTCCTGATGAAGTATTAAACTCTTCACAAAAAAGGCTTTAACTTTTTATCTTTTTAATACCGATCTTAACAAAAACATTTGAAACCACTTTCCGAGGGAATGGCAAGTTTTCATTTAAGCACTACCTCTATCTTTTGTTCCTTGACACATTTTTGAAAACAAAAAGGCTGGAACGCCGCATGGAAACACAACCATTAGGAAATAAATCAACAATTTCACAAGCAGTTTTACTCACATCCAATTCATTTCACAAGAATTTTTGTTCAGGATACGCAGTATGTGTTTAATCTTTTGTCACAAAGCATAAGCATACAGTAAGGCCCACTTCTCCATTTTGTTTGTGCTAACATGACAGAAATATAATTCTGGCAGAACTAGGTTGCCTGAGATTCTTCCTACAAACTCATATCTGCTTATGTTTGGGTCTTGTTTACTTCCTTCTCACTGCAGGACATTAAGGTTTTAAACTGCGGGATGCTTTGCTCGCTGATTTAAACGGTTACACTACCTTAGTAGTGTTACAGGAGATAAAGTCCTATCTTAGCGTGCTGTGTTTGCATTTCCTCCGAGGGAGTATCTGTGACCTTGACTGGATTCCACCCTTATCACAGCAGAGTCAGAGGTTCCTGCAGTGGCGTTACAGTCCTGCACACTGTCACATGAACAACACTGCAGCTTCACAGTGGAACACACTGTTCACAAATAGTATTTTGATAAACAAGCAGACAAATTCTTAGGAAATTTGCATATCATATCAAGATATACTGGTGGCAACAAATTCAAGAGGCGCACTTTAAACTGTGTAGTTAGTGTATGAAAGATAGGACACAATTTGATAACCTACCTTTCCCAAACTCCTTTCAACCTTGCGGAAGCATTTGTTCAGTGATAAGTTATGACGAACTGAGTTCTTCCAGCCAGTGGGAGCATTAGAGAAATAAGGGAAGTGCTCAAGAATCCAGCCATATATTTCTTTCACAGGCAGAGACTTGCTAGGAGACTGCTCAATGGCCATGTAGATGAGGAGCGAAAATGAGAACGGGGGCTTAGACTTCAAAGAGTCCCGCTCCCTGCCTCTGCTGTGTGATGAGGATGAGGATGAGGATGATGGACCCTGGCTGGACCCATAGTCTCCCTCTATGTCGAAAAGGGGACTGCCACTGGGCTGAGCTTCAGGACCTCCCAGTGTGAAGTTCTGGAGCAGGTTTTCATGAAGCCAGTTGAGGTTGGTAAGCTCCTCATCCTCTGTACCTCCGGTGCGATCCACGCTCGTTGCCAGCGGACTGGACGCACACTCTGCCTCAGGCAGTGTTCCTACACCACAGACACCTCTGAGCCCCGTTCGCTCTTCTTGCATACCCGGAATTTCCGTTTTCTTATCTGGTGACATCCCAATGATTGGACCCATTAAATCAAAGAGGTCTGGAGAGAGAAAGAGAGAGAGAGAGAGGTTATTAATGTTGCACAGCTTACTCACAGCAAAAACCATGGTTTTGATGGTGCCATGATTTTCAAACAAAGTTGACATGAAATAACTGGATATGGCATTCAGTGATGTGCACTTCCAAGCATTGACCTTGTTCTCTTATGTTTTCCCTGAGGGCCCACCCCCTGTAGTGAAGCCTGTCTGCCTCTATTGCAATTCCTGACCCTCTTATTGCCCCTCTCCTCCATGCCTGGTAAGGACAGAGCGACTCTCACTCCCCCCCGCCCATCCCCACCAGCCTCTTGACTCCAGCCAAGGAGCTTTGAGGAGGTCCTCTCAAGCTACTGAACCGACTTAAGGCTCCACTCCTCAACGCCCACCTCGTTTGAGACAAGACCCAACTGCTCGTTATGTGTAAATGAGCTTGAAACCATCCAACAACTGCAGGAATGAGTGGAAAGCATCTGTCTTACAGTGGATGGCTCTTACAGACTGATCTGCATTCTGCTCGGATCAAATCTCATTTGTCACACAAAAAGTAGTGTGAAGAGTCTACAGCCCCTGAAGTTGTCCATCATTTAACAGCAGCAGGAAATTCAATATTGCCAGGAGCCCTGTATCATTAACCAATAATAAGTACCCTTATTAGTAAGACAATGACAGTGGTTTTTATATGAGCAGAGACAAAGCGTGTCGCCTCATCCAGTGACATTGATCCTATCAAACATAACACACTTAGTTAAGCAAAACAAAGAAATGATTGTAAGTACTGGCACAGAAAGAGATATGTCAAAGTGTCATGGCTTAAAACTAACCATTTCACTGTATCCTGTCTACAAACACACCTGTGCTTTTACAGCTTTTTTGCTATGGTTGTGCAGACTACTTGGACAGGCCAAAAGCACAAAGAGATCACTCTTTGGCTCCGCTAACAACAAGCTTTATGTCCTGAGTGTCACCATGACAACCATGCGGTGACTTCAATTAAGAGCAGAAATCCCACAAACAAGAAAATAAGTAATCCATGCTGGCTGGCTCTGCCACATTGACCATTGGATTGCCACCCCCAACCCCCACACCCGCGGGACAAAATCCTCCTCCTGCACCCACGTGTGTGGACACCAGATGTCTTGGGTTCTGGATGGTGGTCCTGGATGCTCATGATCCAGGCCAAGATAAGAGTAGGGTTTGGTGGCCAGGACAGGTAAAGGCACTTTACATTGTGGTAAATTTGTGTATCTTTTAATTTCTTGGATAAGAACTGGGTCAAACTTAAGAGTGTTTGTGCAGTAGAAAAGACAGGAGGGGAAGAGAGAGGGAGAGCACACACATACAAACACACACACACACACACACACGCACATCAGTTTGTTAAAGCCAGTCAGCGAAGACAAGAGGGAGAAAAGGAGGCATTAGTGCATTTATACAAATGACCACTTAACTCTGCAACTGTATGGAAAACATACAGCAGAGTGACTTTCTATAGTCTTAAAAGCATTCCACCTGTTCTATAGGTGGCATCATGCAAAATTTTGACCCACATTCCCTCTGTCAATCCTCTTTTGTTTGTGTTTCCATTTGTCAGCACACCATTCAAATGTCCTTGTGTACCATGTTATTCTGCAATTCTGAAAGTCAAAGAGCTTTCCAGGTCATAAGTAAAGGGACAGGCAGAGCGAACATAGGAAGAGGTATAACAATAGGGAGATCCTTTTTACGGAAGGAGAGCAAGACAAGAACAGTGAAAGAGAAACTATGAGACTGCGAGGAAGACAGAGGGAGAGAGGCAGCTGAGACTCAGTAGGTCATGAGGTAGGCTATGGAAGTTATCCTTGGTCAAGGATTAAACAGCTCTCAGCAAAGTAGATCAAAGAAGGAGAAAGATAGAGAGCTGTCCATTTGTGTTTAAAACAACTGAACAAAACAAGATATTCCTACTCTGAATTAATTTAGAAATAAAAAGAGGATAAATTGATGTGACAACTGTGACAACTCTTTGGTTTTAGACAAAATTGCCATTAAGCACAGTTAACTGTAAATTTGTTGATGGGAGAGAGACAGAAAGGATGCGTGAGAGGGTTTCAAAATATTGTTAAATGGAAGCTGTGTATCCAACAGGGCAAACACAAAGCCCTACTTTGGGCTGTTCTTTGAGAGTTTAGAGCCATGACTGAGTATGAGCACCGATGACAAACATTTAGCCCACAGTGAACACAGGTGTGGCCTCAGGTCTTCATTTGCTTAAAAGGCATGGCCAAATGACTGCCTGTGAATTTTAGGGGTTGGGCAATGAAAAGAAGTCCTAGGCTGGGTAAAGAGTCAGACCACTGTTTAACCTTAGAAGTACAGGAGAGCTTCCCCTTAGTCCAGAGGTCTCCAAATCCGGTCCTGGAGGGCCACTGGCCTGCATGTTTTAGAAGTGTCCTGCTCCAACACACCTGATTCAAATGATCAGCTCGTCATCAAGCTCTGCTGAGGTCTGATAAGGAGCCACTCATTTGAATCAGGTGTGCTTGAGCAGGAAACATCTAAAACATGCAGGACAGTGGCCCTGCAGGACCGGATTTGGAGACCTCTGCCTTAGTCCATCTTCACAGTCCTGACCTTTCTGCTGGGCCTTTGGGTGCCAGAGAGGAGTTATCCTGTTTTGAGTAGTTCCTCCAGAAGACCCATCATTTGAATATCAACAGAAGGGGGGTGGACAGATGAGAACGCTGCCTTGCATCCAGCCAAACACAGGAAGTGTTTTACCATGACTGCAGCTGGTCAATTACCACTGCTGTAGCAATGATCGCAGTTATCGTTGCTCTTATGAAAAGGCATCAAAGAGAGGTGGCTGGGAATTCGATGGATAATGGGACGCTAGTGTGTAAAGATTGGAGAGGGGAGAGGAAGCTAATAAGTCGGGCTGGCCTGTTGACTGCAACTCATCCCTGAAAACACACCAAAGCTGCAATGGTGCTGACCTGATGGCTCATCTGCAATTTAAATAGCCCAGCGCACTGCCAGCCTCATCATATTCATGTGCAAACAGGCAGGCACTAACAGCAGGTGCCAAGGCACATTTCCCCCCCTTTCAAACTGCTCTTTTATCCTGTTAAGCACTTAGCCTATTCAAAAATACACAAAGACATATGGAGATAGCTTTAAGTGGCAAATCAAGCCGTTGATGTGTCATATTTGTATGGCGGAATGTAAAGGAGATGATGGCGGCATCGAAATGAAGAGGTCCTGGTTTGAAATTTTTTTTAGGAGCCAGTCTCACAATCAGGACTCAGTTGCCACGGCAGCCAATGTTGTAAGGGAAGCAATTGTGCTCATGTCTGTGCATGAAGAGAGAGCTAATGTGGGGAGATCAATACAGGCAGAAAATGCTGAGGCCAGCAGTCTGCTGCTGTTCTCCACAAACCTGTTTGACAAAGAAAAGCGAAACAGACCAGAGCCAACCTGGATGTCATGGTACTACTGACAAAGTGCCATTAAGGCATACTTTCACAGTAATTGCATAAAACAAGAAGCTATTATATCAATTAAAATGAAAAAATTATTACACTATTTGACGTCACAAACACAACAAGATTGCAAAACGCTACGGATTTTCAGTCTTGTAACTGCATTTACGTACTCACACCACACCCTCCTCACAAGAAATAAACCAGTTGACACAAACCAGTTACACCTCTGTAATAGATACACAAAGGTGTGTCACACAGCCCCATGGCAAGTGGCTGTTATTTGAAACTCTAACTGATATTTAGGTGACTACCCAGTCTAGCTGGAGCTCTAGAACCATGAATGAGACAAAGCGGGGCTGAGTTAGAGTGGGAGAGACAGGGATAGAGAAAGAGGTTGATACAGAGCAAGGTGGCCAAGTAACAGTCTTTTATTTTATGGGAGGGTCAAATTATGCCATAACAAATAAAACAGTCATTATTTGAGGGTGAGCAAACTAGTGTTTAAGACCATCTGAGTGATTCATTTTTATTTTTTTTTAAATACTCAGTGGATAAAAATTATCTGGCCAGCGTCTGAGGTGGAACCAAAAGAAAAAACTTGTACAAAGTGTCACAATTGGCCCCACACTCAGTTTATACAAAGGAGCAGTTGTTTTTGCTCTAGTCATGTTTCAGAAGTGCTCAGTATTCACATCACAGTTTCAAACAGAGGACCAGGAGGGAAGGAAACACCTCCTGCCTGTTGAGGAAGTTCATTCTCAGAAAACAAATTCAGACTTCACACCAAGACAGTTAGACTTGTTCTAAGCCAAAACAGTGGACCCGAACAGCAAGGTGGCATTTATTAAACCAGCAGTATTTACTTTGGCATTTTATGAATTCCACCAGCATGTAGCTTATAGACTGCTGACAAACACAGGGGCTGATGCAATCACCTAACAGTTAGAGGAAAACAAGTATACAAAACAATGGGTAATGATTGTGGCGTTCATCGAAAACATAAGCTTCACAAAGAGTTTTCAAACTCAAGCACACAGTACTGCACTTTGACTGTCAACAGAGGTGAGGCCTTCCAAAGTACATGCCTACCCCCAGCCAACACTGAAACCTTATCTCCTGGGTCATGTGGCTGTAGGTTCAGCGTACGAACACCACCAACAAGCAACAATCTCAATACTTTCAAACTACCAAAGCATAAATGTTCAAATCATTTGCTCTACTCTAGTTCACTACTTATCCAAATAAATCCCCACAAATCTGTGAAAGAAGACTTCTTTCTGCAAAGTTTTTTTATTTCTGGAGCTTAGATGAAGTATCAGAATAAGACCCTCCAGGAATGTGCTCTCAAAGAGATTACTTGCCATGTAAATACTACAAGAAACTCAGGAACCACCGGTTAGGTTTTCCATCCTGAATGATAGCAAACGCTAATAAATAAATGTAGTCCGTCAGAGGGATCCACGTCAAGCAGCTCCCACAAAAGTCTAAAGAAAGCAGCATAAAGACAGACAGGATTATACCTTGCTTTGTGAAAATATTTACTGACGCTTCTTTAGGGAGTGAAATCAACAAAAGCGTGGACATACAGTGAGCGGCAGTAAAATAAAAAAGATGGAAAACAAGCTTTGAGGCGTCCATGCGCTTTCTTTGGCAGCAATGAAGGGTCAACTACCTTTGTGTTTCATTACATGCTAATACAATTTTTCAACAACTCTTTTGTCAATAACTCACCATGGTGATTTCATGTCTATGCCAAACCTTTAAATAGCAGAACTCAAGATACTGTTCTTATAAATGGAGCTTTGTACTTTGTACACCTGCATTAAGTTTAGTTAAGAAAGTGCACAGCTCTGCGTAAAACTCAATTTCAAATAAGAGTCTGACTAATACATTTTACATTCACCCACACCCAACCAGTGCTGTACTAATGATGAATAGTATTTTACATTTTTTTTTGCGTTTTTTCTGGCACCTCAGTTGATGCTGGCTTTAAGATGTTGGCACTGTCAATCTAATTCTCCTCCAAATCTGAAAAGATCTTGGTAATTTGCACACAAACTGGTTACCCTGCGTTGTTGTTGTCATACTGACATCAATTAAATAGATCCTGTTAATTTTGCCTGAGGTGATGAGACAAAGACTTATTGTAGCACAAGACACACAGCCATGCTTCCCTCTTTCTTTCTCTCCATCAAGGAAACAGTCACATCAGTGTTGCTTTCAGTGAGCCGGGCCCTAATGGGCTGCATCTTGAGTCCACCCCATCAGAAAGGAGACAAGCACGGGGATGGTCAGGAGGTTAGAGTGGGAGGGGCAGCGCACAAGCACTGTGAAGAATTAAAAAACGTAAAACAATAGCTAGAGTAGAAGGATAGGCGTCGCAACAGGAACATAAACAGTGCCCATAGGGAAATTCAGACAAACAAGGCCAGGGTTAAAGAGGAAAACTGAAGTAGAAATTCAAAACATTCAGATGCACAGTACATAATCACTGTGGCCAGTCAAGGAAAAACAACAGTCAATGGAAACTGTATTTTTAGATTTGCAGAACCAAATCTCAACCTGTTTTGCCTCTTTGATGTTTTCATAACATTTTCTACAATAAGTTGACCCTGTTTGTAAAATAGTGACAGCTGTAAAATGGAAGGCTTATAGGATAAAAATAAATGCCGTTTAGCTCCCTTATCTCCAGAGAGATGCTAAATGATGTGAAAAATCACAAAGAGAAAAACAAAAAAAAGACAAGTTGATCATCTGAACAGGACAGGAAAGCATGACCAGTGAAACTAAAGAAGGGATGCAGCAACTTGCCTCTACAGACATTTTACATTTGCATCTCAAATTCATAGCCAGCACCTCTGTTTGATCAGCAGAATGTCACAGAACCAAGACAACAGAAAACTGTGTACTCCTGGGGACTTCCCTCCTTCAAAAACACACTAAGGCTTTGAGCAGGTGATGAGACACATATGTGTAGCGTCTACCACAAAACTACATGAGGCAGTCAGCTCCACAGGCCAGACAGGCAAATGTTAGCCTTCAGAGCTGGAGATTACTGATTAGTAGCTGCAATTGTTTTATTTAACAACCCAGGCCACTACAACAAGAAGTTGTACAACAGACTTGCTTTTCTGATTACTCCAAAAAACATATAGCGCTAACAGTAGTGGCAAAATATTTTCTCCTCCCTTTACAACATGTTTTTTTTTTTTTTTTTACTATTTTCAACTTTGATACACTACAATTCACTTACAACAACATAATTATGGGAAACAGCTGCTTAAACTGAGAAAACACTGTCAACTTCCCTATTTTGGAAATCAACGAATTATTCAAACTTTACGCTTATCCAACCATTAACACCAGTACCGAAAATCAAAGTCACAAATGACTTGGTAATTATGGGGTTTTCAGAAAATTGCAGGTTATAAATCTTTCATCTTTTCTCTTCAGACAATTCCCGAGAAACCAAGTTCTGGCTTTGTTAAGCAATCACAGAAGTTTCCAAAAGGGTCAGCTTTTGTGATGAATTTAAAACCCCAGTCACTGATATACCTACAAAGGAACATAGTAGATTTTAGAGGACGCAATCTACCCTTTACTCTGGGTCAGAGTACACGATTCTATGATAACACTGATTACATGGCAACACCGCTGCCATCAACTGCAGATTCTGGGTTATTCTTGCTTGGAAAGTAGGCAACAGCCAGAAGCTGCAGTCCCTGGACCAAGACCGTGCCCTATTAAAATGTTTTACAAGTTATATACAGTGTTTTTATGACTGAACGGGAAACTTTGATTTAAAAAAATGCTGTGCTCTGGTGGTTCTTTTTGTCAAATTCCTTCATTGTTATCATACATCCGCCCGCTCTGTCACCACCAAAGTACAAAGGAGCAACCTTTCAAAAAAAGTGGCAGCAGTGTGTTTACAAAGTTGTAAAAATGAACTGTGGGACCCCTGAGAAATCAAGAGAAGCTCAAGATATATCCGATACTAGTGTGACTACTACTGTGCCCAGCTGGTGTAAAACATTCCAAAAATGTGAGATGAAACCTCTATTAGTTAAGTAAACCCTCAATCTTCTCGTTGTGGGTCAACAATTCAATTCCCAGGCCTGGGACGTTTCTGTGCGGAGTTCGCATTTTCTGCCCCTGCTTACGTGGGTTTCCTCCAGGTACGTCCAGTTTCCTACGTCCATCCAAAGACATGCATGTTTAGATTAATTGGTGAGTCTAAATTGTCTCTAGGTCCGTAGGTCTGAGTGTGTGTGGTTGTTTGTCTCTGTCTGTCTCTGTGTGTTGGCCCTGTGATGGAGTGACAACCTGTCCAGGGTGTACCCCGCCCTTGCCCAATGGGAGCTGGGATTGGCTCCAGCATACCCCGCGACCCGGAAACGGATAAGCAGTAGAAGATGAATGACTGAATGAAAAGTCTAGACTTACATCTTATGTAATAAAATGAATTTTCCAAGCAATGCCCCCAGAGCTTACCCTCAAGATTGTGAAGAAAAAAACAACAAATGATATAATGAGTCATGGAATCAATTGTCAAGTTGAGTAATTATAAATTTCAGTTTTGAGTTATCATAACTTATAGTTGAATTTGACCAAAGTCTGTAAGTTATCTTTTAAAAAAATCGTGCTTTGAGCAGACCTATTAAAAAGACAAGAACATTCACAAACACTTGGCTGTCTGCAGGTGATTTCACCTTACTGTGGTAGAAGAGAACCTCAACCCATAGAGTAAGACTCCCTGTGGTAACTACAGTGTGTTAGCAGCCAATTCCAGTATTTCAGATAATATTCTAATGGACAACAACTAACAATAATCCAACTCTATATTATATAGAGACAATATTTCAGTTCCCTGTTGTGATTATGGCCATTTCACGTCAGCAATAACTGCATCAGTGGGTTACAACAAGTCTTATTTATAGACATGAATGTCAGTAAAGTTAGCAGAGGCTCATCTATTCTGGGCAGCAAAAGTACTTACCCTTCAGAGCCTTCTATACATAACAACATGTACAGGAGTGGATACATGTCTGAACCACGAACAACAGCAAAGACAACAGATGGTTTGACCCCCAACATGACCAGAAGATCCTGGCAATAAAATAACAACAAACTAACGACATCTGTTTCTTTTTTTTTTTTCTTCCTTTTTTCTGTCCCCTAAGGCTCAAATTGCCTTAAGGGACCACCGAGATTTTAACAACTGACAAGCAAGGTGAAGAAAGGAATATCAGTCTGTGTTAACGTCACAATTTTTCTGCCACTTTGTAGAAACAAACAGATCACAAAACTTAGTTTAAGATGAGGACTGTCCTGCTCAGTAAACAACACAGTGGCAGGCAGCAGGTAGAGAGACAAGGGAAATGGAGACACGTGGAAAAGCTAAGTGAACGAGGATGAACTCGACATCAACATACTAAGTCTATCTATCTGGATTATACGGAGATATTTTTTCCTACACTGACATTGTTTGCAGAGCTCTCTGTATCTGGGACAATCTTGTGATAATCCATTACATCATGTGCTCGGTTAAACCAGTGTAGCCTCCCAACCTCTGATATCGCCTATATATATATTTATACTATGAAATATCCAACCGATTACACTCAAACAGGGGACTAAGAGCAACTAAAACTCATTTTAACATCTTCGTCCACAACAACTTGACGAGCAGACGCGATTTTTTTGGGAGGGGGGGGCCGCTGGGAATTAACGTGAAAGCGTTGTTATCACAGAAAAACTAACACAATTTGTGGCTAAACGCTAAAAGACACTGTGGCATTAAAACGGCAGCGAGGGAAGCGAGCACAGTCAGCAACACAATGAGGAATACAAAGTTACACGTAACGTCGTAGTGAATTGCACAATACTTCCCGACAACGCAGAACTCGTAACGAAGTATCTTCGGCCCAGTTTACCTCGTTACATTTTTTGTGTACACCTTTTTTTTTTAGTCTTTAAGTTGTCTTGTGTGTAACATCGGGTACGTTAGCTCGCCCGGAGGGGAGACAAAGTGGCGTTAGCGGTCGCTCGACGGGTCAGTGGAGGTAAATCTACTGCTAGCGTTAGCATAAAACATTTTTAAAACTATCTCAGACTGTTCGCGACTATCTTCACAGATCAACCGATAACCCCTTTAGTCTGTGTTGTAAATGTCCGTGTCCACTGTTGGAGGAAGAAAGAGTCCGGAGGAGAGGGAGAAGTAACGTTAACACTAGCTTGCCGTGGCCACATGCTGTCGCTTGATCTGCCATGCTGGCTGGCTCTTAAGCAAAGTCACTTGACTACATTTACTTTTAGATCGCTCGAAACACAACCCTACCCTGCCAAACCATGACTGAATAACTGTGAATAAAATTTAAAAAATTGAAAAAATTAAATAAAATAAAAACGGTCAAAACACTTACAATCATGCACGGCGTGCCTCGGTGCGGTTTGTTTAAAGACACGTCTGTGCGCAGTTTATTCAGATGTCTGTCTCACACAATGTCAGAGATCAGATCAGCAGCTGCTTCCTCCATACACGCAGTGCGCAGATCACACACCGCACGGCAACGCTACCAAACCCCTCGCCGTCGTCATGGCAACAGGCCCACTTCAGCCAATCAAAACCCCTCCCCTCCTATCTCCCCTGGCAACTGCCGCAGCGCAGGAGCGCCGCGAACGCGCACGCCATCCTACTTTGCATCGTGCAATGTGCTTTCGCTTCTATCGCCAGCTGCTTGTAACGTCATCTGGAGGAGGGCTGTGGGTTTTTTGTTTTTTTTTTACATTTTAAATAGGTTTATGGAATAAAGAGAGATTGTGCTGTTAAATTTTATTAGGTTAGATAGTAAATTAAGGGGGAAGAAAATCATGAATGATCCAAAACGACAGTTACATTCCCGCGTTATTTGGGTTGCAAACACCTCAGGCAGGGCGGAGAGAAATGATGTGTTACCACACCCAGCATCGTGACGATAGTGGACCCTCCACGGGGCCCCTCCTGGAGTAAACGGGGACTGAAGCAGAAAACGTGGTGTGTATATACACAACAGACACATGCTGGGTGATGCCTGGGCATTTGGACAGTGCGGAGAAAAGAAATAGGACGAGAAAGAGAAGAATAAATGCTCCCTTTGACTGAATGGATTCGAGTTTTTTTTCAAGCCAAAAGTGTAGTCCAGGAAAAGGCAGCATGTCGGTTTTGTGTCCCTTCCAGACTATCTGTTAAGTGCAGCTTTACTGGCCAACTGACTTCACACCAAACTGTAACTTTCACATAATGGTGATACGTTACTCATCCCAGCCACTCCATTTCATAAGCGCACACTGAGTAGCTCTCTGTGGACTGATCTAATAGCCTCTCTGTTTGCTTTTACTGTGTATAAACCTAGATACCTGCCACAGCAGTGCTGTAGTAAATACTTCTGCACTGGTGTTGATGCACACCCTGTTGTTTTCCCTCTTCATTCAACTGGACAAACTGGCTTTGCAATGGCGTAATAAGAGTTTTGTGTCGGGGTTAATGCTTGATTGATTCCTCAAAAAAGTATTTCTGTTAATCTGTGCTTAACATCTGGGTTTTTTTTTTTTTTATTTCATTGAGTTCCCTGTGAGGAATTCTGCTTTAGGCACATAAAGCAGATGAAGTAAATTGTGATCAAATGACTTTATCAGATGAAAACATGTTTAAAGTCTTTTAGCGGGGCATTGTGGATGCTGCGATATTCATTCATTCATGTTTTTATGAGCCTTTGCTCAGGTTGCTCTGGATCCGTGAGCTATTCTTAGGGCCAGCAAGCAGCACTCTGCCCCATTTTTCCTTCCAGTATCAGTCAAAGGGATGATGAAGTTGCAAAGCTAGCAAATGAGAGAGAAGAGAACAAGATGCATTAATCACCAGGGAAACAGCTGATTGAAGATGCCTTGAAAATACAGACCCATTAGTCTGTGTGCCTGCAATGGTGCTAATCAGATTGTAAAACTGTTAGGCTAAAAAAACATGCTCCACTGACCACCATCAGAGATGTTTATAATGGTACTGGAGCATTTCCTTGACCATCTACAGCACTTCCTGCTAGAGGTGCTAATCAGTGACTTTGGGGATGATCCTTTCTGTATCATGAAAGCATCACAAAAAAAGCCTTTTGTGACAACTGTGTTAATGTAACAATGGGTGAGAATAATTACAGTAAACAACTCACTTTGTATCAAAAGGAGTGAGGTGAAGAATAGAAGAGTACTACAGACTATGAGAGGAGTTCATGTGAGGCAGTAAAAGTGGTACTGATGAAGGTATGAACAATGAGGAAGCTACCCTGTGATGGAGAGTGGTGACCATGCATGAATGAGGGTGCAGTATGTCTTCACAGGCAGCCTATGGTGGCATAGTGGTCAGGAGGCCTGCTGCTTTAATGGGCCATAAATCTGTGTGGACTGACTGGTCTGATGCCGCCCCAGTGAGACCCTCTCATGTGGAAAATGAATCAGACCGTTTTTACGAAGCACAAGTGTGGAAGCTCTCATCCGCCCTTGCTGCCAGCGAGCCGATAAGAGCTGCTGCACACGCGCGCCACTCCATTTCAGCAGGTCTGGAGCTCATAAAAGTCTCTATTAGTGACAATGCTTGTTTGTATGCTGCTCTTCATTCAATCTGTTCCCTTGGTGTTGTTTTTCTCTCCCTGTTTTCTGTTTTTTTTTTTCTCAATCTACCTAGCTGTGGTTTCTGGAGTGGGAACACAAACACTAACACTTTGGTACACAGCCAGTGAAGAAGTAAAAAATGTATAGATAAATCACATTCCATAGGGAATTTGCTGTTAAAGCACTGAACAGGATTACAGGTATAATATGCATTCAAAATAATATCTCTCTCACACACGTACACAAACACAAATGCACTAAATAATACATTTCATGCTTGTCATAAAGATGCCAGGTGCTGTATCTCTACTTTTTTTTTGCTCCTGCTTTCTAAGTACAATACAATAAAATGGATTCTGTTCTTTCTCAGAATATTAGGGACTAACCTAAAATATTTACCAGGGTGCACCCTTTGGAATACTTCAGCTATTATTTTCTAAGGTAAATATTGTTTTAGACAGGTGAGAATATTATAGAGTGCACTCTGTAAAGCCCCTCTCCTGGCCCTTTTAGAATATTTTGAATCACCTGCAGTTGATAAGGGACTAACAGACAAGCACCACCCTGAGCTAATTAGTTTGAACCTCCTTTGAAATGCGAAGTGGAGGAGCCATCAAGAGAATTGTGAAAGAGTCTTCAAACACACTTGAACACACACATATATTCTTGCTGAAACAAACGCGGACTCTCTTGCACACCCATGGACTGAAGCTCTATGCTATTTCATTTACCTAGATAAGCATGGTTCGGCGTGGTTACTGGTTAAACAGCTAGCATTTGTATGCTTCCCAGGATGAGAATGCAACTGTCCTTTAAGCTGCTATAGGCAGCCTGCAGTTTAAAAACCAGTCCAGAGAGCATTTTTTCTAGAAACAAGCACCACTGAAGGCAAATGTTTTACCTTTAGGTATTCCTTGTTCAATACTTAGAGGCTAACTTTATATCTTTGCTGTGAAAATAGTATAACTGTTAGACGTACATGCCCTCTAGCTGTCAGCAGAGCAACCAGGCGTGGTCAGCTTCTTTCAAATGCAACATGGTCTTTGTTCTTCAGGTTTTGTTTCCCTCGAGGTTTTCACTGATTTTGCCAACAGTCATCCTCAGCTGTGCTCAAGAGGGTGTTTGTCTACGGGAGCCTTTGTTTGACAACCCTTTCTGCTAACTGGGTCTTATGAATTGTGTCAGCAGTGTGCTGATTGTCTGTTATCTGTCAGTTGATAAGTGCCTCCTTTAATGCACAGGCAATAAAATGCTCAACATGTGGGGCAGAGGAATGATCTTTTCAACAGTCAAGCAAATATCCTGTAATTCTATATTGATTCAGCCTGTTTGTTCAGGTTAGATTGGGTAAACGCTTGTATAAACAGGCCCAAGTGTCAGTTTGTTCCAGCGGAGGATTAATCTTACCAGCCTGAACTGAGGACAGTAAATAACATTTTTACTCAACCTTAATGAAAAAGAACTCAGCTGTTTAATGAGACAGGACTGTGTAACTACCTGTTTAGCAAATGTTTTATTTAGTCTTTGTTTGTCTTCTTCAGTGATCTACACTGTGAATAAATAAATGTCTTTATTAGGAAGACAAAATTCATTCACAAATGCCAAACCATGACCACAGCTAGTAAATCTGGGCCCTCCTGCATGATGTGGTATTTGGCCCTCGAATTTATGTGTGCAGCTTGTGGAAAAGCTTTTCTTCTTCTCTGAAAGGGTCACTCTTGTCTAAGCTTCCACTGCACTGAAAAAAAACCTAATAAACATGCATTATAAATGGGCTGGATAATGGACTACCACCAATGTACCTGCAGTTACCTGTCATAAACAAATGATGATGCATTGTTACTGTCTCTTAAAAGCTTTGAGTGTATACAATGACAGCAGTCTCCCTAACTTAACTTTAGTAAGTGAAGGACAGACTTCCTTTTGAGTCAGCTGTACCTTAGTTGTCATCAAACACACTGTGTTGAACTTTGTTCTTTTTTAATTCAATGCCTTCAGCAGCATTTTTTTTCTCTCTTTATTGAGGAATATCAATGCTATCTCTTTGCACTTTTAAGCACACTAAAACGGATGACTTCCTCATAAAGGCCTTCAAAAGGCCCCGCTATACAATACACCACATGCAGGGCCAATTGAATTAACCTATTGATCCCTGGCTGTTCTATTGCAAGCTAGATTTTGTTATTCAGCCTTAATGACTGCTCTTTGCAGGCAAATGAACACTTGTAGTCAATTAACTGCAAAATAGAAGGAAGATAAAGAAAAGTCATCTCACTCTGATATGTACCTACTATTTAAAATGCTCCATCAGTGATGCGTAGTAGTGACATCTGTGGAGATATTCGACTGAAGGATTCACTGTAAACAACAACACAACACCAAATGCTTTGTTCTGTGACACTCCCTTATCTTTTCACAGCATCTGGTCCTCCCCGCCTTGCCTTAGTCACAAGCGCACTTTATCTTATGGTACAATGGTGGTCTTGTGTCCAGCAGAGTTGTCTGGCACTGCCAGTCTGTAGTGGGCTATGACACGTAAGAAAGATTGCTAGTTTTCCTCCAGCAATGGAAATAAGTGTGTGTTGTTGTTTTTTTTCTCGTGAATACAGTAAAATAATGAGTCTGGCAGCTGCCAGGTAATATGAATTACAATTTCTAACTTCTTCTCCAACATGTTGATTCAAACTATCACTGATGTTCACTAATGTAAATGTTATTTACAATCAATGATGTTTTTTTTTTTTTTAAATACATCCATATGTTGGTTTGGCTATAACATCTGTTGCAAACAAGTTGTATGAAAACATTATGGTGAGCAGAACAGTTTCAATACAGCTAAAAGCTACCATTTAGCAAAAGTTAATGGATATGTGGCAAAAGATAAAGGTAAAAAAAAATGTTGATGGCATCAACGAAAAGCTCAGGTTCATTTATGGGGAATGCAGGAGTTGAGTTGGTCTGACAGAAAAATGTTGGGAACCACTGCTTCAGTGATACATGTAGAGACCAACCACTGTTATCACTGCACAATACTTACAGTGATTGTGACCCGATGCCTAAGGGGCAGTGTATACTCTGCCTTGGTTTATGAGGAGCCTGGCTGCTTGGCTGCGAGTGGGCACGCAACTGTAGTGTTGGGAAAGTGGTGCAGTGCCTCTCTGTGCCTGGCTGAGCACTGGGTAATGAAGTGTGTCAGAGAAGAGTGTGTCTGCAGGGTAGGCATGGCCCTCGTGTTCCCATACAACCAGGGCGGATGGATAGGTGATGCAGTAACACTTTTATTCCGCTTAGTTGTCATGCTGCTGCCACACTTTCTTTCCCTCGTTCTGGTTAGTTGTCCTTTTATCCTTCCATTCCCACTTTTGTTTTCTCTTGCAATACATTAAGATGATGCTGTCAAACATCCTGCCATAGTATTACCATTGTTTTTTCCCCCATGGAAAATATACAAACTAACATTAACTACTATGAGAGAAATTACATAAAAATTTGTACATATCATATACAACTAAAACAACCAGTGAATAATAGCCACAGTGATGTATTTATAGCTGACATTTTTAATTTATTTGAATGAGACTTGACTGCTTTCTCAATTGATCTCTCCTCCTTCCTGTCTGTGAGACAGTTGGCTGCACTTGCCCTTTCGACCAGAGGACTAGTGTGAGCAGATGTGCTATTGTTTCATAGGTGGTGTCTTGATATAGATATTTTCTATTGGAAGAAGTGTTTCACCTCACCCAACCTTCCTCTATTTGAGGGCAGTTTTTAACTACATATGACCCAATGCATTTACCAAAACAAATTATCAAAAAGAAATGCTGTTACTCCGATGGGGGTGTTTTTTAATGAACAAAAAAGAGATGAAAAATGGTTCATTGGCTGAGGAAGATTTTTGTTTACATCAGAGTCATGTTGGGATTTTGTGTGTTTTTGTTTTAGTTATATCGTTTTAGAACTTAACAAAACAATCATTGCCATTTAGTGTTTACAGACTGAATGGCAACAATAGAGAAGCAAGAGGAAACATGTGATTATCCTTGGTAAAAAAAAAAAAAAAATCCTAGAGAGAGCAATGCACTACTACAAAGACAAATTCTTAACATATTATCGTCTATTGTGCAGCCACACATTTCCCGTGGGCAACAAGTGTGGATCTATTCTTAGCTGATGGCCTGGGCTTCAGCACTTCCTGCTCCTGCTTCTGATACGTTGGACAGGATAAGGTGTGATTCAGTCCTGCCAGGTCTGACTGTGTTGGTGCAGTCTGTGTCCAGCTGTAGAGACAGTGGGGCCCATAGACCATCTGTCCCCAACCAGCAGATTCAAGGCTCTGTCGCCAGAGCAGGGAACGAGGGGGCGGGAGCAATATGAGGTCGGATGGGGGAATCAGCTTTGTGTTGCCATAAAGCTGTCTTTCCTCTCTCCTAGCAACGGCCTCCCATTTCCTTGGTTTTGGGCGGCATGGTCCTGTTGGTCGGTGCGCAAGGCCCCCTCACTCACTCTCTCTCTGTCCTATTTATGGTAATGAGCCATCTGCCCTCTCTGTAACAACCACACAAATAGAGGGGAGGCTGGGGAGGGGGCGATGTCTCTGACAGACAGGAGTCTGAGACAAAGACGCTTATCCTGTTGTATCTGCCTCTGCCCAAGTGGATGCCTTCAGATAGGATGGGAGTCAATGATGACCAAGAACCTACCAAATCCCGAAACATGACCATTCTTTTCATGGGAGTATGTAGAATGAAGGGTCCTTGAAATAAAGACTTAACCCTAGAGTGTGTTTGTGTGTGCATCTCCTAAAGAGATGGAGAAAGTGATAGAGACAGAGAGCTCCCACCTGCACGTCCATACATTAAGTTGTACAGCACAAAGGGCATTTGTAATATCAGTGATCCGATGACCCCTCCCCAGTCACATTTTCACATAATATTGACTCCACAGCTGAATATTACACAACCCTAGCATTATTCAGAGCTGGGAAATGGACATGCATCGGTGACTTGGTGACACAGGAGAGTGGTGGGCACACCAGCCAATACAGAGCCACACAGCATTCAATAGACCTCTGTTGCCACTGGATACTAGATTGGTTACCAAGCCAACACATGTGCCTCACTGTCATATCTCCAAGAGATTAGAGTCGAAAACAACAGATCTTGACAGTAAAGCTCTCCACGTTTCAGGCTGAAGTAAACTACTATGTTTAACTATATCATTTCTTAGAGTATGGATGATTCACTTTGAAAAAGAGAAGTAAGACTAAAAACTAAATGGTGATTATGTTTGATGGGATGAAAAATGTGCCTCCTGGCCATGGCCATGCTGAGTTCACCCATATTATCCTTACAGCACCACAAACTGGTGCATCATGGAAACATGGAAAATTAATTTATCATCTACAAAAACCTGCAGAGAACTATTCATTTCAGAAAACAACCCAGAAAAGTCCTTGACACCAGTCTCATGACTACAGATTGAACAATCTTCTTCTTCTCCTTTCGGCTTTTCCCTTCAGGGGTCGCCACAGCGAATCAGTTGCCTCCATCTAAGCCTGTCTTCTGCATCCTCTTCTCTCACGCCAACCACCTTCATGTCCTCTTTCACTACATCTATAAACCTCCTCTTAGGTCTTCCTCTAGGCCTCCTGCCTGGCAGTTCAAAACTCAGCATCCTTCTACCAATATATTCACTATCTCTCCTCTGGACCTGTCCGAACCATCTCAGTCTGGCCTCTCTGACTTTATCTCCAAAACCTCTAACATGTGCTGTCCTTCTGATGTACTCATTCCTGACCCTATCCAACCTGGTCACTCCCAAAGAGAACCTCAGCATCTTCATCTCTGCTACCTCCAGCTCTGCCTCCTGTCTTTTCCTCAGTGACACTGTCTCTGGACCAAACAACATCGCTGGTCTCACCACAGTTTTGTACACCTTTCCTTTCATCTTAGCTGAAACTCTCCTATCACACATCACACCTGACACTTTTCTCCACCCGTTCCAGCCTGCCTGCACACGCTTCTTCACCTCTTGTCCACACTCTCCATTGCTCTGGACTGTTGACCCTAAGTACTTAAAATCTTGCACCTTCTTTATCTCTTCTCCCTGTAACCTCACTCTTCCACTTGGGTCCCTCTCATTCACACACATATACTCTGTCTTGCTGCGGCTAACCTTCATTCCTCTCCTTTCCAGGGCAAACCTCCACCACTCTAGCTTCTCCTCCACCTGTTCCCTGCTCTCACTACAGATCACAATGTCATCTGCAAACATCATAGTCCATGGAGATTCCTGTCTAACCTCGTCTGTCAGCCTGTCCATCACCATAGCAAACAAGAAGGGGCTCAGAGCTGATCCCTGATGCAGTCCCACCTCCACCTTGAACTCCTCTGTCACACCTACAGCACACCTCACCACTGTCTTACAGTCCTCATACATTTCCTGCACCGCTCTAACATACTTCTCTGCCACTCCAGACTTCCTCATACAATACCACAGTTCCTCTCTGGGCACCCTGTCATAAGCTTTCTCCAGATCTACAAAGATACAATGCAGCTCCCTCTGACCTTCTCTGTACTTCTCTATCAACATCCTCAAAGCAAATACTGCATCTGTAGTACTCTTTTTTGGCATGAAACCATACTGCTGCTCACAAATGCTCACTTCTGCCCTTAGTCTAGCTTCAACTACTCTTTCCCATAACTTCATTGTATGGCTCATCAGCTTTATTCCTCTGTAGTTGCTACAACTCTGTACATCTCCCTTGTTCTTAAAAATGGGCACCAGCACACTTCTCCTCCATTCCTCAGGCATCTTCTCACTATCTAAGATCCTGTTGAACAACCCAGTCAGAAACTCTACTGCTACCTCTCCTAGACACTTCCAGACCTCCACAGGTATATCATCAGGACCGAGTGCTTTTCCACTCTTCATCCTCTTCAGTGCCCTCCTCACTTCATCCTTACTAATCTTTGCTACTTCCTGGTCCACAACAGTCACCTCTTCTACTCTTCGTTCTCTCTCATTTTCCTCATTCATTAGTTCTTCAAAGTATTCTTTCCATCTTCCCATCACACTATTGGCATCTGTCAATACACTTTCATCTCTATCCTTAATCACCCTAACCGCCTGCACGTCCTTCCCATCTCTGTCTCTCTGCCTTGCCAACCTGTATAGATCAGTCTCTCCCTCCTTACTGTCCAACCTAGCATACAAGTCATCGTAAGCCCTTTGTTTGGCCTTTGCCACCTCTACTTTCACCTTACGCTGCATCTCCCTGTATTCCTGTCTACTCTCTTCAGTCCTCTCAGTGTCCCACTTCTTCTTAGCTAACCTCTTTCTCTGTATACACTCCTGCACCTCCTCATTCCACCACCAAGTCTCCTTATCCACTTTCCTTCCAGATGACACACCAAATACTCTCCTACCTGTCTCTCTGATCACATTAGCTGTAGTTGTCCAGTCAACTGGAAGCACTTCCTGGCCATCCAGAGCCTGTCTCAACTCCTTCCTAAAAATCATACAACACTCTTCCTTTTTCAGCTTCCACCATTTAGTCCTCTGCTCTGTCTTTGCCCTCTTCATCTTCCTCACCACCAGAGTCATCCTACACACCACCATCCTATGCTGTCTGGCTACACTCTCACCTACCACTACTTTGCAGTCACTGATCTCCTTCAGATTACACCGTCTACACAAGATGTAGTCTACCTGTGTACTCCTACCTCCACTCTTATAAGTCACCCTATGTTCCTGCCTCTTCTGGAAGAAAGTATTCACTACAGCCATTTCCATCCTTTTTGCAAAGTCAACCACCATCTGTCCTTCTGCGTTCCTCTCCTGGATACCAAACCTGCCCATCACCTCCTCATCATCTCTGTTTCCTGCACCAACGTGTCCATTGAAGTCTGCACCAATGACAACTCTTTCACTTCTAGGGATGCTCTGCATCACTTCATCAAGGTCCAACCAGAATTTCTCCTTCTCCTCCAGCTCACATCCTACCTGTGGAGCATACCCACTAACAACATTGAACATTACACCTTCGATTTCTAGCTTCAGACTCATTACTCTATCTGATACTCTTTTAACCTCCAGAACATTCCTAACAAACTCCTCCTTCAAGATAACTCCTACTCCATTTCTCTTCCTATCTACACCATGATAGAACAACTTGAACCCTGCTCCTAAACTTCTAGCCTTGCTACCTTTCCACCTGGTCTCCTGGACACACAGTATGTCTACCTTCCTACTCTGCATCATGTCAACCAACTCTCTACCTTTCCCTGTCATAGTTCCAACATTCAAAGTCGCTACTCTCAGTCCTAGACTCTTGCCGTTCCTTTTCTCTCTCTTCCTACGAACACACCTTCCTCCTCTCCTTCTTCGACTTCTTCGACGAACAGTAGTCCAATTTCCACCGGTACCCTGTACGTGAACAGCACCGATGGCGGTCGTTGTTAACCCGGGCCTCGACCGATCCGGTATGGAAGTCATTGATTCGATTCGCATGTTTGATTTGGCAAAAGTTTTACGTCGGATGCCCTTCCTGACACAACCCTCTGTATTTATCCGGGCTTGGGACCGGCACAATAAGGCACTGGCTTGTACCCCCTTGCGGCTACATTGACTACAGATTGAACAATAAAAGACACAAAACTACAACAGAAACTCTTTCATTTCATAGCATCGTAGTTGCTCATGTAGCAATGAGTTTTGGGACAAGACACAAGACTCTCAGCTGACTCCTCTCTTGGGGTCAATCAACATTAACCTCATCAGACAGACGGACAAACTCGCAGATGGGTCAATGACCACAGAGCAACAAATCACAGATGGTCCTGCTGATAGGCCTTGGGTTGATTGAAAAAAACGAAATGAAAGCAAAGAGACGCATGAACAGAAAATATTAAGACATATTACCACCGCGTATAAAATCTAACAATGCAGCCTGACTTGCCCAAAGGTAGCTGCAAGATTGTTTTACTGATTCATGTGACTCATTTACTGTAGGTAGCTAATAGGTCAAAAGAATGGTATTCATTTAGGCCAGCTGAAATAAATGCTAATTAATTGTTATGCTGTCACCAAAGGCACATATTGATGTCATCCAAGCAAATATTTACAAAGCTGAGCATTGCTGCAAAAAAAATGGCTGGGAGTTCAGTATACCAGACAGGAGGTAATTCATTAATTCGTTATGCAATTTGACACAATCTGTAAAACAAACAACAATGTTGTCATGGCAGCACCCCAGGGAAAAGGTCTGGAAGGAGATAATAGCTAGGGGTAAACACTGAACATGTATGAGAAATTGAAAAAAGTGTTATTTTGGCATCAAGAAAAAAAAAATCTGTGCAAGGTGAGGCACCACTCAGACAATAGAGACAAAAAGACAGACATAGAGGTAAAGTATCATGTGATGTTCATCTCACACACAGCATGCAGTGAATGATCCGAGATAGAGATGGGGAGACATCTAGTGGACTATAAGGCTATGGTGTAAGTAAGTAAATGACAACAATGTAGAAGTTGACTATTGAGTAAACTGGAGAGACTGATAACGAACCCAAACTGTATTGGTTGGTAAATGTGTCTGTACGTCTTATTTTGGAATACAAGACATAGTTAAATTCACATCTTTTCCTCTAACCACCTCCTTTTTCATAGACATTTTAGATCTTGCAGTAAGGAAAACACAAGTGTAAATAATAAAATTCTAATGTCTGAGCAATAAATAAAAATCCTTACAAATTGTGTTTGTGTTGGAATTAGATATTATGCACAAACTTATTCAGTGAGCTCATGTAATCATGCTAAATAGCACCACCATCAGACCAAGAATCAAAATGTGACATGCACCATTTTCCTTGCAGCTGTTCAGATTTGTGTGGCAATTAAAAGCATTTATAATATTTTTATTTTGCATTACATTATTTGTTATATTGGTTTGATTCTTGTTGATTTGTTGTTATTTTTCTATCTATAAATGTATTATTGAGAATACATTCACTTCATACTGTGTAAGTGATGATTTTATCAAATCACAAACATTGTGAATAGCACTGAGTGGAACAAAAACATGTTTTTATATTAGATTAAGGGATTGGGTGTGACTGAATGAAGACTTTAAATATTTTTTGGGATACTATTTCAGCCATCAAACAGGGAAAGCAATTATAAGTAATTAAATGGATTTACTCATTACTCATGTCAGAAACTTCTGCCTTCGTGGACTTTAAAAATGGCCCCGAAGCTGGAGTTGTTATGGACATGGAAAATATGTAAAGTGGCCCTTGGTAATTTAGATTGATTGCCGGTATATTAACAGTTTGCGCTCGTATTTGCAACAGAATACAACATTAGGATTTTGTGTATTGTGTCATGCGAAGTTTGAACTCGGTTGATAGAAAGTGATCAATCGTCCTTTGAGCGAAGCTATGGCTAGAGAGCTTGATTAAAGACAAACTAAAACATATCACTAACAATATCTTTTGCGTGTGTTAAAATAAAAGATGATCAGAGTATTGATGAGTGATCGGTCCTACAGTGATTAGAGTTAGAAATCACATAGAATAGATTTGGTGGGAAATGATAATAAACGAGTGGCAGCTCCTTAGATGAAAGGGTATGTGTGTGTTGGGGGGGGGGGCATTTATTGAGCCTTACCCTCCACCTACATGGGTTGCACTCATCTGCAGACGATCTGCAGCTTCTTCTCCGGGCGTATCAAGTTGAATCTACCGCCGTGAACGAGGAGAGCGCCGTGACGGTGAGAGGTCCTCCCACGTGATGTGACCGAGGCCAGTCGGACTGTTCCTGTCTGTTATGGCTCCTCCTGCTCCACAAGAACGGGACGCGACGTAAGACCAGTACAGGTGGGGGGGAACGGGGAATAACTCAGCCGAGAAACGCTTTTATTTTTTTAATTATTATTTTTTCAGGAGCCTCGGCTGAAACATGGCAGATGGTGCAATGCTGAAGAAAAGGGCATAGACGATGCGCTCGGCGTTGCCTCTTCTGCTGTGAAGGCTTCGACGTTTTCTTTCAAGATTAACAACACCCCAAATGAACTCCGTCAGAGCAAGCAACGTTAGCAGAAGACCTAGGCGAGTGTCGAGGCCGCGCCCGGTGCAGCCGGAGAGGAACCACCAGGAGAGAGGTAACGTTAGCTTAGCAGCGTTGAGCCGCTTGTCTGACAGCTATCTTTTGGAGTCACACTGCTTAATTTGTGATTGTGGTCACACGGAGCATGTACATTAAGGAAACGTTTGGCTGTTTTGGATAAAACAGAGGGGAGGTAACAGCAACAACCCCCCCCCCCCTCCCCTCCCCTCCCCTCCCCGTCCCGTCGTCGCCGTGCAGTCAGGAAACACCGAGGCTTTTTGTGCGTGTAGCTAGCACTCAGGCCGCGCTTTGTTTTGCTTGATTTTTTTTTTTTTTGGAACCGAGTCGGCCTTTTATTTTACTTGTCTGGTCTCATGTCGGTGGTGAGTTTTTGCTTTTGGTCAGTTAATGTCACGTCGGTGGCGAAACCGAGGAGCTCCGGATAACCGGTTGGTCGCTTCACGGGCGACAAACGCAGAGAAGGATACACAAAGTGGTTTTCGCCAGTTGTCGTAGCAATGCTAACTTAGCTTATGCTAGTTAGCTGTTATTATTAGCATGTTTGGGAAGGTAACTGTGTCCTGGCAATTTCCAAAGAAAAAGAAAAAACCCACTAAAAAGCTTCCGTTTTCACAACATTTATTTACAACATCAATGCTGATATATAACGTGTAATCGTTGTTACGTTTTGGACACATAATGTTTTGGTTTTCCTCCCGTAACGCTGGGTGACAACAGGCACTATAATGTAAACGAACATTGACGACATTTATTTTATTTTATATTTCCAAAGTAAACATTTAGTTTAAGATGTCTCCTAATCGTAGCTGCCATGGCCGGGAGTCAGAGCCTGGCAGCCGGTCAATGTAGTTGGTAGTTGGTTTTCGGAACACGGTCGTCAGGCTGACTGGTGACATGTTGTGATATTGGATCTCATAACATCAGTTCAGCAGCAGAGGTTCAACTCTTACTTGTTGCTTCTGCTAAGTGTGATTGTAAACATCAGAGTAATGACTGGATCATTCTGGGAAATCCAAAAGTCATGCTCTTTTTTTTTTTTTTGTTATTAATAGTTGTATTATAATGCAGTTGTGCTCATGTATTCAGGTGTGATTGGACGTGTTAATTATTTCTGCTCTGTCCAGATGTTTACAGCAGAGCTCAGGTGTTTTCTTAATGTGACGGAAACTGAGTAAATGTTGGCGTGCTTGGAAACAGTATGCCATTGACTCTCTTCACACATTACAGTGTTTATTTTCTGTGAAATGAGATGTGTCAGTTTCAGTCAAACAATATGGGAGAGCTTTAACATTATTTCAGTTTATGTCTGCAGAGAAGTTGCTGTAATTGGCCCAGGCTGTTTCATAGATGGTGTTTGTAGTGGTTACTGGCCCAGTAGCTGGGGAGAGCTATCCTTGCAACCAGAGCAACAAACACAGACAGTGCATCTCCAATCTGGGGGTGGGCAGCTCATCATGCCACACATTTTTTTTTGTTTTTGAGTTTTGTTCAGTGACCTGTGTAAAAAAAATATTGTTCAAGCAATTCCCCTTGGTAATCTGACTTTACAATCTCTCCTTTATTAGAGACAAATTGATGTTTGAAAGCACACACAGGTTAACAAGTGAATGTACACTGAATATTATTTAGTCGGAATACTTACTATTGAAAGAGAAACATAATTGGAATGACACATCATCAAATGCTGTTCTCTTATATTGCTTTCTTATCTACCTCATTATACAGTAGTTTGTATTTATACAAGTAATAGCAAAATAAACATTTTTCTTATGAATATATATATATACATATTTTTCTAAATCTTCTCCCCTGTTTCTAGATGAGGACGTTCCTGCAGATATGGTTGCAGAAGAATCCGGTCCAGGAGCTCAGAATAGTCCCTACCAGCTTAGAAGAAAGTCTCTACCCAAGAGAACAGTGTGTCCGACAAAGACAAATATGGAGGTAACTTTACCAGACACTCTTAAAATATTGTAGAAATGCCTAAAAAATAAATATTATATTTTATAGAAGCGCAAATTAACATTTACTTTTTTTTTTAAAATTTATTTATTTTATCTACAGGGTGCTTCCACTTCAACCACAGACAACTTTGGGCACCGACCTAAGCGCCCCAGGGTTTCAGGAAAGTGTCAGGATTTACCAGGTAATCAGAAGCACATTATTTGACTTGATATGTTTTTTCTACATCATTCCATAGACTGTGAAGTTTATTAGTAGGGGGTAATCTCAGAAGGATTAATTATTACTTTCCCTTAAAAATAATTAGAGCAGTGCCTTCATGTAAGCACTGAACAGTTAGGCATACGTTTCACGTTGATGAGAAGTCTGAATTGCATAGAACCTGTTTATGCAATATGATTCATATATGTGGTATGAACCTCTTGTGGGGTATTCTCTCTAAAAACCTCTTTGGTAAAGACCAAGCAGCACCATGATTTTCACCAAGTGGACAGTATTGCTCTGTTATTTGTGGCATTCAGAGTGTTGCTCATACTCAGCACTTGTAGTCAAAGCAGCCATTGCTTGGCATTTTGCTTAACATGCATAGCTTTGTGGTGTCAAAATACATGGCCAAAAAGTTTGTCACGTTCCCTAGTGCCGTGCTCACAGTTGCTTCACATGATTTGTTTTAAAACCACCAAATGATGTCCAAAGAGAAAATGTGACATTTTTTAACGCATTCATCTTTTTGTCTTAATAGCCTTGCCCAAATTGTAAACTGAGACATAAAAATGCACACAAAAAATGTGTTCTTTCTTTTTTCGTTCTTATCTTTTTTTTTTATCCACTTTAGAAAATGATGTATTTCAATTTGCCAGTCTAGTACCAAAATACTAGTTCTGGGGGCAATTAAAGTCACAACAGTAAACAACATGTGTAACAGTACACAAAATTATAATAGGACCATATTTATCATCACATTTTTTTCCATTACTTAAAAGTGTTTTTTTTTTTTTTTTTCCCAAAATTTGTTGCTGTTGTGTTCACAGAGATCTCAGATCTTGATAAAACTAGACTCACGAGACAGTTCTTATGGCTGCTCCTATCTAACCCTAATCAAAACCCTGTCCAAAATATTTATGTCTTACATTCTGGTCTTTCTCCTCCCAGCAGCTCCAGCAGAGCAGTATTTGCAGGAGAAACTTCCAGACGAGGTGGTGCTGAAGATCTTCTCATACCTGTTGGAGCAGGATTTGTGCCGTGCTGCATGTGTATGCAAACGCTTCAGTGAACTGGCCAATGACCCCATCCTCTGGTAAGATATCTGAGGATGGACTGTGTTTTTCACTTGATCAGTATATGTGATATATTTTTTAGCCTAAAGTTTTATACCTTATAAATATTTTTATCAGAACATCAAATTTCAAATGTCCTGAGGGCAGTTGCAGTAAAAGTCCCATTAAGCTTACTGTTTGGCTCGAGCCTGTTGACAAGCACGAGAGAGCGTAGAGGATGGAGTTAAACAATATTTTGCCTTAATGTTTCAGGAAGAGGCTGTACATGGAAGTTTTTGAATACACACGACCCATGATGCACCCTGAGGCAGGGAAGTTCTACCAGATAAACCCAGAAGAGTATGAACAACCAAACCCATGGAAAGAAAGTTTTCAGCAGCTGGTATGTAATGTTCTGTGGGCCTAGTTATTCACTGCAGATCCTGTCAAAGCTTTGCTTGATATATTTTTACTTAGTTTCTACATTAACAAACATATTTCACCATCATAAAATAATCTGATTTCATATTTGATCATGAAGCAAACAGTGCTGTTTGTAATGAGCCCCACTCTTCATTGTTATTGTTGCCTTTTTTATATATGTATATAGTAGCACTGATTTTTGCCATTCCCATCTGTGTGACTTAAAGTCCTCCTGTGTACAGACAGCTAATGTCATGTGAAAGGGCAGCACCACAGGCCGTAATGGTGACATTCAGTAAGCAGGGTGTAGAAGAGAACTATGTGTTTAAATTGTATTCCTTTGTGATATATTGACCTTTAGTATTGTTTTCCAGGGATAAAAAATGTCTCGGGCATTTTTTTCTAGTGATGACTTTTTAACCCCCTCCTGATCTTGTTCAAAATGCAGTGTCATTGCAAAGTCTTTGTACTTTGTTGATTATGAATTATTCAATTCTTAAGCGTGTGAATAACCATGTGAATATTTTTTACAGTATAAAGGGGCACATGTTAAGCCAGGCTTTGCAGAACACTTTTACAGTAATCCTGCCAGATACAAAGGGAGAGATAACATGTTTGTAAGTAAACACTTTCTAGTATTTTTAAAGTTATTTCCCCCCACTCAATGCTGCTGTCATTTATCTGACTTGTGATGTTTTCTTCAGTACTATGACACCATTGAGGATGCTCTTGGAGGGGGTCAGGAGCCTCACTTCGACGGCCTGATATTCGTCCACTCTGGTATTTACACAGACGAATGGATCTATATTGAGTCGCCCATCACAATGATCGGAGCTGGTATGTGTGCCTGAAATCATGGTAACTGTTACGTTTGTTTAGCCTTTTCCTAATTTAATTTTTCTGATCATTTTGTAGCCCCTGGAAAAGTAGCAGAGAAAGTCATCATTGAGAATACCAGAGACTCTACATTTGTATTCATGGAAGGCTCAGAAGATGCTTATGTTGGATACATGACCATTAGGGTGAGGTGACCCCTTAAAGGTTAATATGCACATTTGCTTGGTGAAGTATTATTGCTAACAAAATCTGTGACCACTGCAGTTCAATCCTGATGATAAATCCGCCCAGCACCACAATGCACACCACTGCTTGGAGATTACGGTCAACTGCAGCCCCATCATTGACCACTGCATCATACGCAGCACATGCACAGGTAATGATCCTTGATCTAACCACTGGATCCATTTCTGCTGAAACTGTACTTTTTGGTATATTATGACTTGGATGTCGATGTGCTAATAAATCCCCATCCTGCTTGTTTCAGTGGGGTCTGCTGTCTGCGTCAGCGGCCAGGGTGCTTGTCCCACGATCAAGCACTGTAATATCAGCGACTGTGAAAATGTTGGTCTTTACATCACGGACCATGCACAGGTAACACGTCTTGTTGTGGCATGTTATGTGAGCACACAAAGGCATTTTTCTGCAGCCATATTATAGTACATTTGGTTGTTTCAGCTTCACATTAGCTAATTCCACAACAATGGCAGATTCATGCCACAATTCATTGTCAGTTCTTATATTCTCTGGAGATGTGAGGCTACAATAATAAAAGAATGAAATACAAATACAACAAAAGATTGCGTGAATGGCATGAAAGTAGACATGAAAATGTTCAAAGCTTTAAATTATTCAACAATGTCAATTTTTCAGGGAATATATGAAGACAACGAGATCTCTAACAACGCTCTGGCTGGAATATGGGTCAAAAATCACGGAAATCCAATCATCAGACGGAATCACATCCACCATGGCAGAGATGTAGGCGTTTTTACGTTTGACCATGGCATGGTAAGATACAATTTACTCATGTTTCGTTTTGGTTAAAAATAAAAAAAAGTTGTGTCCTGTTAACAGTTGTCTTTATTTTTACTATTACATGAAGGGAGCATTTTTCAGCTGCTCTTAGTTGTGTTGCCAGTGTCACTTGTAGTATAGTTATTCAAGGTCCAAATGGTGTTTCTGTGAGATAATGTTTTAGTTCTCTGTCCATTTCCAGGGTTACTTTGAGAGCTGTAACATCCATAGGAATCGCATAGCCGGCTTTGAGGTGAAGGCGTACGCCAACCCAACAGTGGTTCGTTGCGAGATTCATCATGGTCAGACGGGGGGCATCTATGTCCACGAAAAGGGCCGCGGCCAGTTCATTGAAAACAAGATCTATGCAAATAACTTTGCTGGGGTGTGGATTACGTCTAACAGCGACCCCACAATAAGGTCAGTGCAGCCAGGTTGTCAAAGTTCAAATAATACATTGAAAGTGTCATATAAACCTAACGAATTTAGACACTGGACCATGAACAGTTGTATGATGTTCTAAAACAAGTTTCTCTGTTTAAATACAGGGGCAATGCCATTTTCAATGGTAATCAAGGTGGCGTTTACATTTTTGGTGATGGCCGAGGCCTTATTGAAGGAAATGACATCTACGGTAACGCGCTGGCAGGAATCCAGATCAGGACGAACAGCTGCCCCATTGTCAGACACAACAAAATCCATGATGGCCAGCATGGTGGCATTTATGTGGTAAATATTTAAAGATTCAGACATCTTCCATCCTGGTTTGTTTTCCCTTCGTCCACCTTCTTCTGCTATAGTTTTGGAAACAAAGCAGTAATATGTGGTGGTTTTGTGTTACCCAGCATGAAAAAGGACAAGGTGTCATCGAGGAGAATGAGGTGTACAGCAACACGCTGGCAGGAGTGTGGGTGACAACAGGCAGCACGCCAGTACTGAGGAGGAACAGGATACATAGCGGAAAGCAGGTGAGCTTACTGGATACTTAGAAGTTCACATGACGAGAAATAAATGTAAAGTCACGAATCAGAAAATCGCTTTACACAACCATGATCAGCTGTTATTTGATGTGATGTAGTTACACTTACATTAATTTTATACTATGAAGAAATGACAGCTAATATTTTTCTCTGTCATTTAAACAGGTTGGCGTCTACTTCTATGACAATGGCCATGGTGTGCTGGAAGACAATGATATCTACAATCACATGTACTCTGGAGTTCAAATCAGGTGTGTGGGGGGAAAAATATGTATGAAAATCCATTGTCCTGATGCCAAGAGAGTTAGGCAGCAAAGGAAATGCATTTAGCATAAATAAATGAGGGGATCATTTTCCCCGTCTTTTTTTTTTGTTTTGACAGGACTGGCAGCAATCCCAAGATCAGGCGGAACAAGATCTGGGGAGGCCAGAATGGTGGCATTTTGGTTTACAACTCAGGTATTGCACATCTACTATCCAGTGTGACAACAGATCTCTGCCTTGTTGCCTTTATGATGAAACATGAATGCTTGTGGCTTTTCTTCCAGGCCTAGGCTTTATTGAGGACAATGAGATCTTTGACAATGCTATGGCAGGAGTGTGGATCAAAACGGACAGCAACCCCACTTTGCGCAGGAATAAGATCCATGATGGGAGAGACGGTGGGATTTGTATATTCAATGGAGGAAGAGGTAACTAATTAATTTATTTATTTTCTCAAAGTTGGGGTGGGTTCTGGATTCCTATTGTCTTTAGAGGCCAACTTGAATTTATGTAATCCAACATCTTTCAATGAAACCCTTTTAATACATATACATTTCATGTCATTTGTTGGCGTCTCATTGCTGTCTTCAGGTTTGTTGGAGGAAAATGACATCTTCAGAAATGCCCAAGCTGGAGTCCTGATCAGCACGAACAGCCACCCCGTCCTGCGGAAAAACAGGATATTTGACGGCTTTGCTGCTGGTGGGTCACATGTTTACACTGCCTCCTGCCCCTAAAGTGTTTGAGTCTTATAGATGAGGCCTTTTAAAGTCCTTACAAATATGTGAACAAACTGTTTTAATGAGGTACATTATGCTCTCTAATGGGAAGGAGTAATATGCAATCTGATGCTAATGTGTGCTGTGTTTTTTTTTTTTTTTTTTTTTACTGCTCAGGTATTGAGATTACTAATCATGCCACAGCAACATTAGAGGGCAATCAGATCTTCAACAATCGGTTTGGGGGATTGTTTCTCGCATCTGGTGTCAATGTTACAATGAAAGGTATGTTTAAGGCTGACAAAGGCTCGACATGTTTTCAAACCCTGAAATGTAAGTGCCCTGTAGTTAACCAGTTTTTGCAATCTTTCTTCTAGATAATAAAATAATGAACAATCAAGATGCCATCGAAAAGGCTGTGAGCAGAGGTCAGTGCCTGTACAAGATTTCAAGTTACACCAGCTACCCAATGCACGATTTTTACAGGTAATTTACCTTTGTACTAATGGCGAGTAGAAGATCTTTGACTGTTTGTTATGTGATAGTTAACAAAAAACTATTTGGTTCCCAACAGGTGTCACACCTGTAACACAACAGACCGCAACGCCATCTGCGTGAACTGCATCAAGAAATGTCACCAAGGACACGATGTGGAGTTCATCAGACACGATAGGTCAGTCACCTCTTGTTCAAACAAATCACTGACTTTATAACCAAGAACAAAACTGTGACCTCCAACTGTCATCTGTCGCCACACTAAGTTGCATAAAACCACATTTCTGTTGTAATATAGAGTTCAGAAAAGGTGTAAGAATAATTTAAACCTAATAAAATAAACATTTGATCATACATAATCATGATATTCTGTTGGTTTCTCTCCTCCGTACCTAAATGTAATAATTTCTCCTTTTTCCTCCCTCCACCTGCAGATTCTTCTGTGACTGTGGTGCAGGGACGCTGTCAAATCCTTGCACGTTAGCTGGAGAGCCGACTCACGACACAGACACACTGTATGACTCGGCTCCTCCTATAGAGTCCAATACACTGCAGCACAACTGAGCTCATGACCCAAGGTCCTTTTGTGCTTCAGCAGTAATGAACATAAGACACTTTAAGTTGTGCAGTGGAGGAATAAATCCCAACAAAAATAGATTCACTTTGACAGAGCATATACAGTGACTTTAAAAAAAGACTTGGACATGAAAATGCTAAAAGGAGACATTTAGAGAGAAAAAAAAAAAGTCTGATAATGGATGCCTCGCTTTTTCTTTTCTTCAGTTATTTGACTAAAAAAAAGATGACATCAGTGGGACAGAGCAGAAGAGCAGCTGACTCGGGGTTTTGTGGGTGTATTGCTTCAGTCAAGTAAGTGAAATCGATGGGAGACAAAAGGCCAGAGGTTCATCTGCTATTAAGAAGAGCAAGATATTGCAGTCATGTACAGCCCCAACGTGGACAGACGCTCAGACAACTTTTCTCACGAGGAGGCAGAGGCCCCAAACACAACAATGCTTCCGTCACTGGGCAACCGACGTGCTCGTATGATACGTACGAGAAAAATGACTTAGCACTTCAGCTTTTTTTTTTTTTTTTCTCTCTCCACAACTCCCTCAAGCCAACTGTTGAGATTTGATTTTAATGCTTTTTGTGTAGTTTTGTATTTTCATGCAAAAATCTTACCGTACTTGAATGTCTTTATTTTATTAAATGTGTTAATTTTTTTTTGGTTATTATACCCTAAAATTGCTGTAATTATACTCATGTCGCAGTATCTAACTTCTTTCTGTGAAAGAGATCAGAGAAAAGAGAGGAAAACACTAAACATTTTCTCCAGCAATGTTGACTCATTTACCTTTGCAATACCGAAAAACAGATGCTGAAATGTGCTTTTACAAGACTTGTACAGCCTTATAAATGTTTGTCTTTGTACAGAAGCCAAACTGTTATATTTCAGTCTGTTTTACATTATCTATGCATATTTTCAGTTTGTCATGCAAAATCCAACTCACCATGACACAGATGGGTGGGGAGCATTTTTACTCAAGTCTGCAGTTGTCTAATTTAGTGGTGTAATTTCCAAATAAGATACAGCCCCCTCTTTTATTCATCAAATACAATGTTGGTTGGTTTAAAGGCATTTGGATGGTTGTGCCCACTGTGGTACATTGACTAATTATTGATTTCAGTCAAGTAGATTACATAATCTATAGCTATGTTGTCAGTGAACAGGCGCATCACCATTTTAAAGAATTCCTTTTATGACAGATTTTTTTTTTTTTTACTTGTATGATGGTTGAATAAAGACAAGTCTTGTGAAAGCACAGCTAATTTTGATGTGCTTTCCCTCATTTGCCAATGTTGCTGGAGAATTTAAAAGGCTTTTACTCTACTGAAGCTGAGACAAGTATCTACATACAGCACTATATGGTTTCATTGTCCCCAGCCCCCCTTCCCCTCCCCACCCCACCCATGTGTACTGGTGATTGTGGGTTCTCATACAGACTGAAATGTATGCATGTATCATAACATCTAGACTTAATATATTGTGAAGTATTCAATAACCGTTATGTAGGCGCTAGCGTGAATTAAAAGGGTTTAATTTCCTAGATGAAATGTTGTCATTTTTTAAAGAATAAACTTTATTAGATCATTACAGTAGTGTTTATTTAAGTTTTCAGAGAAAAAAATTCAGAGCAAAGTTTGTCTTACAAACTACAGGTTGTTGAGCATCTGAACAAGTGAAGCAAAGTGTGTGTTGTCCAGTGTTTTATCCTCAGCGAACTGGCAGAGCTTCCTACAAGAGAAAGGGGAAAGGACGGACAGCAAGTTCACATCCTTGGAACAAATGGGTATAACTGCTGTTATTCAGGGGGCAACGGGAAGCTTTCAGTCTTCTATAAATACCCATAATACGTACTTGAAGAGTCTGAGGCTGGTGGTGTTCTTCTCAAACTCTCGGGCCTTCTTGTGTCCTGATTGGATTACCTCCTCTGGCAGGCTGGCGAGTCGAGCTGCGTTGAAGCCGTAACTCTTCGGACATGCACCGGTGATGAACTTGTAGAGGAAGGTGATAGTTTCTTGACTTGGATCCTCACATTCATTCTCCACCATGCAGGCCTGAAAGCATCAAAAACAGGCAACATATTGCAGATTGTAACTAAATAGTGCCAGCTGCTGTTCATGTATTGTTGATTTAAGGGAATGAGTTCACAATTTGTACAAGATTACTACTTTTCTTTTGTGGAAAAAATTCACTCAGTTGACCAAAAATTCAATGTGCAAGTAATTCACTGTATGGAGGTGGATCAGATAAAGTAGACTGTCTGCAGAGATTTGACTCTGATTCCAGCACTTAATGAGTACATAAGCTGAACAATTCAGAAGCTATTTCCCTGGATAATCATTTAGTCATCTGCTGCTTGGTTTGCATTGCTGAACTCACCATGTGGCCCAACCGCACAGCGGGGCTGTTGGTGTAGTCCTCCACCAGGGAGTGGTAATGTGTCGAGAAGAGGGTGCGACAGCAGATTTTCTCAGCGAGCTCCTTCACAACAGCACTGGCAATTGCTGTGCCATCATATGTGGCTGTGCCCCTTCCTGCAAACAGTTCAGAACCAGGCGGTTACACGCCACAGGAGGAAGACAATGCTGGAGAGACTTCCTGTGATGTTTCCTGACGTTATAAATGAGCACCAAAGACTTACCTAATTCATCCAGGAGCACAAGTGAGTGTTTTGTAGCGTGGTGCAAGATGCTGGCAGTCTCACTCAACTCCACAAAGAAAGTACTCTCTCCTGCAGAAGACACGAGCGGATAGAACAAAGTTGACCTCATGAGGTGGAAGCTCAGACATTTCTTAAAAGGTGTTTGTTAAGTTACCAGCCATAATACGGTCCGAGGCTCCCAGCCGGGTGAAGACCCTGTCAACTGGTGTGAAATGTAGGCTTTCAGCAGGAACATAGCAGCCAAGCTGCGCAATGATGACCACGAGCCCACACTACACAAAAAGAAATGACGCATAAGAATACGTTGCATCAGAGACTTTAAATAGACCTGCACAGACTACAAGTTTAAGTTTTTAAAGTTTCCTACATATAGATAAAAACCCACCTGTCTCATGAGAGTGGACTTTCCACCCATGTTCGGTCCTGTGACAAGGACACACAAGGCGTGACCTTTATCCTCATCGGGCTCACCACTGCCAGGACAGCCGATGAAAATGTCATTAGGAATGAAGTCATCGCCAAAAAAGGTCTTGGTGACACAGGGGTGGCGGGATCCAGTGAGGTCAACAAAGGGTGCTACCTTGTCATCACCCTCAGGGAGCACCACCTGTGGCCTGGTCATTGGGCCGTCTCCACCCTGACTGTAGCGTGAGAAGGCCAGCAGGACATCTAGGGGGTACAAAAAAACAAAATAAATAAGTAAAAACAATTAACTGGTAGTAATAGGAACTAACTACCCCATCTGTCATCCTTAAAAACGCTCTAAAGGCACAGTTAAAAAGAAAGAAAATATATAAAACCCAACCTGCAACTGAGGGATGCACAGTGATAACACATCATGCTGATGCACCAGAAGTATCCTGTGAACTATGCAAACCACATCAACAATTTCCAGAGCAGTGATAACAAACTAATTAGTGTTAACTCAGCCAAGTAACATCAAACTGCAGCAACATCATCTTAACTACACATTTATCAGCAACATCTGCAGGAAATGTATTCGGAGCAGACACCTGCGATGCCATCTTGTTTTCATAAACTCTCTCAGAACTGCTGCAGTAATTGAAAGAATTACTTAACCCCGTTGATTGATGCATCCAAATAAATAATGCTGATTAACAACAACAGACGTGATTACCGAGCACTGCCATGCAGTCCACTCCGGTCTTCCAGTCTCTGTAGTTCTTGTCGAAGTTGTAGAAGAGTCTCCTCGTACAGTCTTTCAGGGCAGCGTCTCTCTTCTCCTCAAATCCTTGCAGCTCTGAGAAAAGCCGTTCACTCTCCTTTGTCACGTAACGCTTCCAGCCCTTCTTTGTAGATTTCACTTCATATTCCTCAGGAATATTTCTCTCTGAGACGCTTTCAGGCACCTCCATCTGGTAGCGGTTTCGCCCGGTTCCCCAGTAAGCCATGTTTTTACAGCCGAGTCTCTTCTTCTGTCGGTCCAGGTAATCCTGCAGCTCTCGTTCACAGTTCTTGATCCCAGTCAGAGCCTGGTCATACTCGGGGTCAAAGCCAGCTTTCGGGGTGATGACTCCAGTGGTGCGGGCTTTCTGGTGATCAAAGGCTGTCTCCCAGCGCCTCAGCTCAGACGAGAGGTCGGGAAACAGGCCGTCCTTTTCGTTTTTCAGACTGACAACTTGACGGAGCAACCTGGAGCGGAATTCACCTAAAACTTGAGCGAGGACAGAAATGATCTCCTGCATAGTTTTGAAACCTTCCAGCGCTGAAAGGAAATCTGCTATCTTGCGTTTGCTGTAGGTGACCTCCTCGTAGAGAACCGCCCTGCTGTCAGGATGGTCCTGGCCCTTCAGAGGAGTACCAATGCTGTGGATTTTACTCAGGAGACGCTCCAAATCTGGGAGCTTCTTGAGCAGGTCTGAAACCTCAGTAGCCTGAGCCTGAGCTCCCATCAGATCCTCCACTGCATCCAGCCTGTCCCTGATGGACGTAGGGTTACACAGAGGAGCGCAGAGCCACTGCTTCAGCAGCCTCTTGCCAAACGGGGTGGAGCACGTGTCCAAGCGCTCCAGCAGCGTCCCCTCAGTTCCACCCGACCCATTCTGAAAGATCTCCAAGTTCGCCAGAGTCACTCCATCAAGGACCATTCGCTGACGAGTCTGGGAGAAGAAGCTGGCAGGACCAGCAGCTTTCTCAATCTCCACATCTACAGGGACGTACTCTTCAAAGTTGGCCATGGACAGCAGCTCCTGGTCTACCAGACACTTCTTCAGGTAGAAAATGGTTCCACCCAGTGCTGACAGTCCCAGCTCATAGCCCTCCTTTGGAGTTAGACACAGGGAGTCACTCTCAGAGGTCATGTTTTTTAGAAGAGGAGGAAGAAGATTGGTTCCAGTATCTTGCTCCTTGCCAGTGGTTTCTTTAAAGTAGTTTTCCTCTGAGAGCATTTTAAGTGTCTTCTGCGCATCCCAGAACTGTGTTCCTGCGTTGAGTCCTTCCTGCAGAGCGGAGGACAGAGAGGCCTTGAGTATTTTCCGTGTTTCAACAGACGGGTTCCCCCTTTCAAAGAGCACCTCAGCAGGGGCATAGTGTGCTATCAGGGTGCGCAGGCGTGAGCAGTGACGATCATCTGGGAACTGACCTACATGAAAATAACCCACAGAGGTATCAACAAAGCAGACGCCGTAGGTGCGGCAACCACCAGAGCTTTCGTCTTCTGCCTTTTCTTTTAAACTGAGCAAGAACTTGCTCTGACTCTCTGAAGGAGCACCATCCAACACGCTGTATGTTTGGGTCCCACGTGTGATAATCCGGCACACCTCTCTTCTTACCACACGGTCAAATTTGGTGGGCTTGGCCAAGGCCTTACAGCGTGTTTCCATCATCTCTGGGGTCTCTGTTTGCTCCACTCTGGCCACCTTGTAGCCCTTTTGGACCAGTCCATCTGAGAAACGTGCAAAGCCGATCTCCGGGAAGCCTGAGTGCGCCCAAGACCCCTTCATGAAAGTCAGCCCCAGCTCATTGACTCCAATCACGGCATCCATGTGGTAGAGCTCGTAAAACTTCCCAACCTTGTAGAAGATTACTGTGTCAAACATGTCAGCTTTGAGCTGCCACCACCGGCGCATCCCGGGAGTGTTTCTGTTTAGAAAGTCTTCAGGTACATACAGGGTGGTAGGATCGTAGTCATCGTCCGTCTGTCTCCGCCTTTTGCTGTCTTTCTTTCTGCCTTCCTGCAACCACTCCAGCTTATCGTGGTCCCAAACTGTTGCACCTGCACTTGTGCCTGAACCATTTGCCTGGCTCTCAAAACTGTCAGGGGCAGAGAAGGCTGACAAGCGAGACTTTGTGTCAGCTGCGACAGCAGCCGGAGCTCGTTTAAGGGCTGCGGGTGGGGTGGTAGATACTTTAGCTTTTACACTGGCAGGCTTCTCTGCAGGGCGTTTGCGTTTTGCAGGCTTGACAGGGCTTTCTACTTCTGACTCTTGAGGGCTCTCCTCTTCTTCACTGCTCACTGTCCCTTCTTCCTCCTCATCCTCACTGCTGGATGCAGCCTGTTCGGGTTTGAATTCTTCACCACTATCACTGTCTGAGGCCACAATGATGCGGCGTCGCTTGGCCTTGTTGCTCTTTTCTGTTGATGCACGAGATGGACGATGACTGACTTTGGAAGGCTTCACCTCCTCAGTTCTCTGGTTCTCATCATCAGTGGTCTCTTCATCGGTCTTGTCAAGCTGACAAAGCATAAATAAGTAAGAGTAACAAGTAAGTTATGACAATATGAAACTTGTACTCCTGATCTGATTATATATTAACACAGTCTCTTATAGTGACAAAATGCTAACTTTTTTTTGTAAGAATAATTTTTTTATTACTAAATGGATGAAAACACACACACACTAAAAATATATAAATATAAAGTAACCTCCATTTCTTCATCCTCATCATCCTCTTCTTCATCTGACGGATCTGTGCAGAGAGGCATCTTTAATCTTTTTTCAGGGCTGTCAAACATGACTCCATCAGCAAACTCCATTGCTTTGTGGATTACAGGCTTCCCACTGAAGAAGACCCCACCAGTTTTAGCATCACTGCTGTCAGAGCCTGAAACGACAAACTCATTATTTAACAGTTTAATAAAAACATGAAGTTCACTAGGAGGACTCATGCTATTTCTTTAGTTTTTATTCTTATGATGGGAATAATTGTTACCAACCTTGGTAATCTCGGATATATTTTGCGCTGACCCATCCCCTGGTAGGAGGTTCATCAAAAAAATGGACATGTATGCGCTGGTCACGACCGCGGCCTCTCATCTGCTGTCCAGTCAGAGGTTGAGGTACCACCATGCACGGCCACCACGGGTGTCCTTCCAGTTTTGCCCACACAAGGGAACCAGCTTTGAATAAACATGAGGAGGTGCTAGAGGTAAGGGGGGGAAAAAAGACATAGGATAACATTTATCTACCCAGAACATTATATGCATCTGTTCTTTACCCACAATACAACTCAAACAGTAACAGCGACTAGGTATCATCTTGTGTAGAGCCCTTTCTGCAAGGACCACATCTATTTGCAACAAATTATATTTTCTTCTGTTTCTGATTATTCAAAGACAATAGTAAGTTTCTGATGATATTAAAACTGAGAATAGCATTAAATCCTCACAGCCTCGACATTGATGCATCATAATCTTCCACAATACAGCTTGAAAGTTGATTTACACAGTGAGTAAGGGCAAAAGTCGACAACTAACTTATCAGAGTCAGCTCTAATGTTTTTGTTCATCTAATGCACCATACCATGACAGCCAACCATTCAAACAGATCTCAAATCATATGGCAGGTTGTACAACTTGTTATTTGCCACCTAGTGGATACAGTCCGTGATGAACTGGGTCCACAGACACATGGTGTGGTGTCAACTTCAACATTTGACATTGCACTGCACAATGTAACACAAGCCAGGAGGAAATAAACAGGAGAAGTCTTCCAATTTGTTATTTAATGCATAATACATAATAAAACAGGCTAAGTCTTGCTCGGGCTTTGCAGTAGTCTGCAGCAGATGGATTAAAACTAACAAACATGTCTCCCACAATTACACGCCCCCCCAACATCACCAGGGCTAGCTCACCTCTCTTTAGTAGTCGGGGCCTTGTCACCGAATAACTTCTTGAATCCTCCCATGGCAGACTTGGAGTCACTTTTCGGCTTCACCTTTTTGGCCTTAGACGGCTGTGGCTGTTGTTGTTGTTGTTGTTGTTGTTGTTGCTGTGGTGGGGATGGAGGTGTTTCTTTAGCTTGCTCTTTCGGAGAGGAGTTGGACTTCTTCACGGAGCACGGCAGGTCCGCCTCGGCCGGAAAGGGGCTCGTCTTCGGCTTCGGGCTCGCCTTGGAGACCGGCGGCGGGGACTTGGTGAAGAAATTGAAAAGTGAGCTTTGCTTCGCCATTTGAACGAGCTTAAACGCGGCTGTCGTCGACTTTTGGGCAGATTAAACCGAACCGCAGAATCTGAGCATCACCGAGCAAATTGCTACTCAGCGTCACGGCGCTAGCCGTTCGCGGGAAAAGGGCACGCACTGGATGTGGTGGGCGTGGTGAGCGGGCTTGACCAATGAGAAGCGAGTGGAGAACTCACGTGATCCAGCGTGACTTCCTTCGGCGCCCACGGAGCTGCTTTTACTTTTTTTTTTTTTCTGTCGACTAAATATTTAGAAATTATTTTCAAAATCGTACAGGTGCTGCACAAATAATGAATTTAAAAGACACAAGTCATAATTTTTAATACTTGTAATATATTAAAAAATACATAAAAACAGCACATACAATAAAAATGTCCCTGTGGCTCTTATTATTTGTTATCCTATTGGATCGTTATTATCCATAAATTTAAATTTTACAAGCCAAGTTTTACTGTTTTAGTCGGTCGCGATAATTTTTATTTATGTAGGGCTGTAATTTATGATTATTTGATTATTAATTGAGCAGCTAATTTGTGTTCAGTTATATGTATGGTTGTAAAAATCCTGAAAATTTTGATCAAAATAGTTGATATTTCATTTCCAAGTGATAAACTAAGTAGCTGTATTTGTGTATTATTGGAAAGTTTTTTTTAACTAACATAACATCAGACTTTATAAACTGTTAATTTTTTTTGTTTGAAAAATATAAAATACCTCCTTTGATATATTTTAGCAAACAAGAAAATATTAGTAAATACATTTGAGTAAAGGGGCAAACAAGCGACTCTCAGAGGTACAAATTTAATCAAATGTTATTGATTTGGAAAATTCTGGTTTGTGAATGAGGCATCTTCCACTGACTCTTTAATCACTATGTACTATTCCTTTAACACCAGCAGAGAGCAGCAGAACACAGGAAGCTTGATGAGTAAAGACTGTCTTTCTAATTCATTAGCAGTACATTCATAGTGTTGCCCATCTTATATCTTTGACTGTGGAATTAACTAAAAAAAGTTTGTAAATGTTCTCATCCTTTGATGACAAGTAAAACTTTGTGATCAGAGGTAATACTGTTTGTTTTAGCTGATGAAGGGCGCATACAACTCATCACTCCTCCCTCCCTGAGAAGATCTGACCACAATCAGGCACATCTCTTGCCTGTGCACAAACTTACAGAGCACAACTGGCAACAACATGTATCTACAGTTAGACAATTATCCCATTTTAAGAATTCACATTTCTTATGTCTTATGTCCCAGAAGAGTTTGGTCAACATTTGCTAACAAGCAGCACAACAATTAAAAACTGAAGGAAGAGCCTAAAATGTGAAATATTGCACTAGCTTGCCCCATAACAAGGAATTAAGACTATGAAAGCCATATGTTTGTGTTATTTCTTACATTAAATCTGTGAGTGTCCAAAATCTAAAACGTTAGATCCAGTCTAAAGTGCTGATTAGACCTGTTAGTGGGTGCACGGCACAGCTGCAGAGTATAATAGTGAATTTAATGAGGTAACTAAATTCCCCAAGTGGCTTTAAAGTCATCTTGACTACTTAGACAACTTAGACACTGACATTTGTAAGCCAGTGTATACTTTCAGAGTATGTTTTTATCCTGTATACATTTATCCATTGCAGTCAACGGATCTAAATAAAGACGACAACAAGAGAAGAAAATATCAATATCAATAAAAAATGCTGTCCCTTTTTGTGGACATTAGGACATTATTTGTCCTTTTCTATCATAATGATGTAAAGTGGGATTTACAAGGTATGCAAACATAAGTCAGCAGTGCATATGTACATATGTATGTGTTTGTTTCAGAGGATTTTAAGATTAAATATATCAGTTCACACCATCCCCAGGTGCGATGCACAGAAACTTGCAATTGTCTGTCAAAGTGTGGTGTGAATAAATGCTGCTAAACACCAGATTCAGGTGGTCTTAAGTATTCACAACAACCAAACATCCACCCACATATGACTTTTTGGCATATGGTGTGTGGGTGAGAGAAAACATCTCATTAGGACAGCATTATGAAACCTTACACAACAGTTGTTGTGAAGCACTAATTTAATTCAGCAGAACAGGTTTCAGATAACTAATCAATGAGTAAATGTGAATTATGTCGATCATGTCACATGCATCCAGAGGTTATGTGTGTTAGTTAATACGAGTACTGCCTGGGGTATACGTTAGACAAAATCACAATTAACTGATTGACTTTTAGCAGAACGAATGCAGTAAGCTGTATTTGAAGTTGCATGTAGATAATGAAATGTCTTTTACATTAGAGAAAATTAGGAAATTAATTTCTTTTGTAACTTGCAATGGGTTCATCTGAAAAGCAGGCGGATAATAAAGAAAAGGCCAAAATCCCCTGAATGAAATAACAGCCTTTTTCACACCAGGCATTTTGACTTATCTTAGTTGGAAAAGCACAGCTGTTACTAATAACATTAAGAATGGCTTAGCTCTATACAAGAGTTCAATAAGCCATGACAGTGAGGCAGTGTGAACAATACCAGGACCCTGAAACCTTCTAATTTTATTATCAGTGCCTGTGCTCTTTCATATGGTGACATGCTTAAATGTCGTATGTGGAAAAAAAAAACCCTCTTTAGGAAGAGTATAAACAGAAATCTAAACAGTTGCAGCACATTCAGACTTGTGTAGAAGAAGGAGAACAAGGAAAAAAAATAATTAAACTGAATCTTATTAATTATGCACAGAGGTGAAAATGTGGCCTAAAGTATTCATTTTATGAAGGAAAACAAAGTCAAAAGCAAACAAAAACTGATATAATTTAATATGATTGCCAGACAAACAGGACCCAGCTAAGGAAAAATAAGTTTTCAACCCAATCTCTTTATGATGTCTCACAAAAAAAAAGAGATTTTCTTTGACTAATTAGCTTCTTCAAACAATCATCTTCATCCTTTCCTCCTTACCAGCATTTTTCCTTTCCTGTATTGGAGACTGTATTGGAAACATTCAGCGTTTCCTCACCTCTCACCCTTTTTTAGTAGACTGCCCTGAAAGGAGTGTGCCTCCAAGCGATGCACCAAACTCATTAAGTATTTACATTGCAGGCACAGAAATCCTCTTGAAATGCTTCATCTGAATGATGCGCGCCTTCTCAAATGTAATTATGTCTGTTTGAGCTGCATCAAGTACCTCATGAAATATGGTGGGCAAGAAGTCTAAGGGGCAGCCTTGGATAGCACTATAAAACATGACAGCTTGCTCTGCCCTCCCAACAGAGGCAAACACCCAGTCAAGTTAGATTTATGAGTAAAGACACACACAGCTCATTCACTGAAGTCATGAACTGGGCTTAAAGAAGAAAACGCATCCACATCCGACCTTATTGAGAGCTGTAGATTAAAAGTCATGTATGAGGAAGCGTTTTGTTTTGTTTTTTTCATTTATTTATAGACAGAAAAATTGGAGCTTTAGATCTGCAAAAAATCTTTTCCCTCAGACATATCAAGCCGGCTGGACTGTGCCTGCCTTTAAAAGAATTTCTTTTCATCCTCCCCACCCGCAGGAGCTACCAAACAGAGAACGTAGCTCCTGCTGAAATACATCAAATTTTTATTGTCCTTCAAAAATGTTATCTTCAGCCGTCTGCTGGGACCACCAAATTGCAAAGTTATGTAGATCAGCTAAGGTTACTGCAGATTGTCTTCGTTGTACTTCTGGCATTTTCCAAAGTCAGAGAAACTTAGACACTGAACAATATTGATTGCAACGCGCTGCATTGTTTCCATTGTTTGAAAAAGTTAGTAAAGTAGTATTAAATGTCATGATCCACTGCTTTTACCTGTACTACCAGTGGGAGTGTGAAATATATTTTTATTGAGGCCACTGCCTGGATGTGAGTGGCAACTCAGCAGACAGCAGTTTATTATGGCATTGGTGAAACCTACAAGAGGATATATGTCACAATGAGACAGCTCCCAGCAGCTCTTTGGGAGTCTTTGCAAAACATTGTTTGTAATATTATATTTAAATTTAACAACCATCTCTTCTGAGGATTTGTGTCGGGAATAAGACGAAAGCAATAAAGCTGATGGGAGAGCAGAGAGTCTTTACAACTCTCTTTTTCCTATTCCTTTAATTAGCTGTATCACAATAACCTGGCTTGTTATTATGATCATTATTACTGTTTTTGTGCACCCCTTCCTTTCTTCCTTTACTACCACTCCTGACACAGTCCTATTGGAAAGCAGCTTCAATGGGGCTCCTCTTAGCATAATGAAGAATACATAACAGGCTCATGTACAGAGCGATTCCCCGTGCACGGCTAGGACTATGTAGTGAGAGAAAACATGAAATAACAGCATAGCCGATCCCTTCTTCCTCTCCTCCTTCCTCTCTTCCTTCCTCCCCCCAGTATCTTTCCTCTCTCTGCCCTGCTTCCTTAATAAGGCAGCCAGATAAACACAGGTTCACTCCCTTTGTGGTTGCTTTCACTTTGCACGACTTGAGACAGATTGCGTGATCACAAGGTTTCCTTTTTTTTTTAATATTCATCTTTTATGTCTCTACAATGAAACTGGGACCAGAGAAAGTCCTGATGCAAATGACTAAATGCAAGTTTCCCTCCTCGCAGCGATCCACACAGCTCCCTTCTGTCATGGAGCCTTATTGAAATACCATTACTGTGTAAGGTTCAGTCACATTTAATTTAGCTGCCTCTGGGTGAGCTGATGGGGGGCAGCCTCTAATAGTGGAGTGATAGCATAGTCAGCAGATTTAACACCAGTATCCTTCAGTTTCTCTGTCTACAAAGCAAGAGAAAGTATTTTTGTAGATGCAAATGGGCAAACCAGAGAGAGGAGAGCTTGAAAAAGATATTAAAATGAACAGCGTACTCAGCATACACTCCGCAGTGCACTATGAACAATTTTCTCTATATTTAGATGCATTCAGTTGCTCACTCTTTGCAAACAAGGTTATTTTGTCCACCCACACGAAGAAAACATGCAAAATTTGACCATGAAAAAATACCTTGTGTTGTTATAGCTCACTGCTCTCTTGAGCAAAGCTGCACACGCACTGATTTGCAACTCAAACATAATTTCACCACCCTCAAACCTCAAATTATTATTTTTTTATCCACCAAAGAATATGTTTTAGATTTAGACTTGCTTTAAGGTCCATCACCATGTAGGCTGATTTGTTTTAGGAAATGCAAATATCTCTCAGGGATTTACATCACATTACATTTGCTCATTTGGCACTTTTATCCAAAATGACGCATGAGTGAGGGACATTAGCAAAGCCTCAGTGCAGTAGGAGGCCTTGGTGCAAGTATCCAGTCCTACATCTGTTGAATTAAGTGCAGGAGACAAGAAAGCATTATAAGAAAAAGACATTCTAAGAAATAAATTTAAATGTTTTGTTAATAAATTGGCTCTTGTTAGTGGACGGACCAGCAAAATCTTTTTTTTTTTCTCGCCAAAAATAATGAGAAACCATTTGAAATCTCTATTTGATCTGAGGCGCTCAAAGCTGAAAGGTTTTCTCTTCACCTCCGGATTGTTTACCATTCGTCTCACTTTATCTGCTGTGTACTGAGTGTCTTCTTTGTGTATAAGCTCACTGACACTGGAGAATTTCTGCATGCTGATCTATTCCAATGTGAGGAAAAGGTCATATTAAACTTCATTAGCTGTATCGGGGAGTTTCTCTTATCTGTTAACCCCTCTCCTCCTGTGGCAATCAAAAGAGCAGATGTAATAAGGTAATTGCCCCATCCTTCAGACAGCTCAGCCTCTTTACAAGTAAATGTCCTGTTTCCACAATGACTTTTTATTTTCACTCTTCCAGCTTGAATTTTGATATGCTTGGGGTCTCTTCAGATACCATTAAGAGCACTCCAGACTATTTCAGCCTCCTTCCTCACATAGACTAATAAAAGTGTGACCACTCTCACAGCACATAAAAGGCATGTCTAAGAAGAGGTTGCAGGGTTGAAAGGGATCCTTAACGTGACTAAACGTATTACTGTCCCCAGTGAAGACATGGATATAAGGGTTTAGAGACAGTGGATATTCAAAGCACCTGAAGCAATTAACCCAATTATGACAGTGAGTATCTAAATGTCTAAGTCTATACTATCCACATGTTTATCCTGTAGAATTACAGACTGCACAATTCAAAAGTTTTCTGTTTACCCTTGTTTTATTTCAAAGGATGCATCAATATAAAAAGTGATTTTACACAATGTGATTTTGGACACCCGGGTATTTCGCCACAGCTCTAATATTTTACCATGATTTATACAAATAAATTCCCAGAACATCATCTCCAGCCACAGCTTGATTGTTCTTTTTATCTCCAAAGATCTGAATTCGATGGCAAATTCAGAGAAAACATTAAAACAAGTTATCGGAGCACCAAACACATTTGTCTGCTTTATTTATGATTAAGGGAAATGTTGGTGGTATTCTAATTTTTTCTTACTGTCAACAAATCCAAAGAGAAGACCAAACCTGACAATGTATCAGAGAGTCTTACGGTACAGTATGCTTGTCTGTTGGTCTCAGCTCTGAGCTCAATTGTTTCTATGAAAAGTCCATATGTTTTTCAATTTTACAAAATTTTTAATAATAATAATATTCAATAATGGCTGGGAACTGTAATTTTCAGATAACTTTACCCAAACGGGGACACGAACAGGATTCAAACGGTGAAATGTTGTGGCTCATTAATGTGTTTTTCAAAGTGTTTGAAATACCAGAATACCACAACAAACACATTATTTCAGGTTTTGGTACATTTAGAGGATTTGATGAAAGTAAGAATTATAAATTATTTCATCAGCTTTCTCTACATTAGAAAAAGGCAAAGTTCCACCTTGCTACTATTATATCCTAATGGTCAATAAATATTTTGTCCATCATGTAAAAGTGTTAATATAAGTAAGTAAGGAAGTGGCTCCAAATTCCATCCTTTAATGTTGAAGACTCCAGTTTTATCGTAAACGGTCCTTTTCCACAGACCTTACTGCCACTCCAATTGCATCAGGGTTTAATCTTCTTCTCTGAAGACTGATTTGCTGATGCATTCAGTCTGACAAGGATGTAAGAAGACTTGATTCTCGGCAGCTTGCCACTCAGAGCAGTTGAGATAATCTTAAAATGAAGATAAATTACATTTTAAGTGCAGAAAAGCCATATTTTTCCCGTGATATCATGATCATCTTCATTTAAGCATCATTTATTTCTAAGACTGAGAGAAGCTATAATTTGTCTGATTAGTTTATGCAGTGCCATGCGTTTGTATTTTGAAGAGAAACAGAAGAGATGCAGAGAAACAGTATGAGCAGCCTGCGACAAATGGCCTGGAATCAGAGGTTCCTGCCGCAGTGAAGGAATTGGAAGTACATGTCTCTGACGGCTGGACTCAGAGGAAGCACTACAGCACACTGCTGGCGGTTTAACTGCAGACCTGTCTCCCTGCGGGATAATCTCACTGTTCCACCGATGTGGCACAAAGGTTTGTCTGGATGCCAAACAAGGAAAAAACTAAGAAAAGAAAAGACACAATGATTCAATTTTTCCTCCGCATAACTGTTTGAGATCAGGGACTTACTGGGTATCAAAGCGGGTTTGGATGCGTCGCAGAATAGATGGATTTATTTCTGTGTCATGAACCGTCAGGTATGTCACATACGTATTGAAACATGCAGATATTCCAGCAAAACAAACAACCATAGTGATCAAATGTGGTCCAGCATAAGCAGAGTGAGCGCTGCAATCACTCTAGGTGGGTGTTAATTCCTCTAACAACAATGCCGGACTGTTTAATGTCTCTAACAGCGGAAACCAAGCTTCTTGCGCAACAGAAAATGACTGATGAATGTACAGACAGGGTGGCACATTTCCTCCACACAGATTCGTCTTAACCCCTGTGCAGTGAGATAATGTATGTTGTTTTTCTGCATAATTTACTGGGATCAGACTCATTTCAATAATGAATGCAATTACAGGTTCCTCTTTATGACTAACATCCTGATTGACCCATTACTGAAGAGCCACACTGTTCCAAGATCCCTTTCTGCAGGCTGTATGTGTTCTGGTAGAATAATGTCTAAAGGAAATACAGTAAAGGGTACAGCAGAGCCTATTTATCAGTGTGACACACTGAGAAGCAACGGAGCATTTTATGAATGCAATCGAATATAGAGCTTTCATTAAAATGCTAAATAAATGTCTGCTGCCTCTCTTCACTTGTAAGTGTGCTGTGATGCTGAGATGCAGCAGGTCGAACCTCCGATGGTTGAAAAAGAAAAATGAACTCATTAGTTAGTTTCAGACTGCAGTTATTGTGCTTTCCTGTTTGTGCCAATTATGCAGCTCCAACAGTGTTTTTTGCAGCTCTGCATCACTGCTCTAGCGACATGCAATAATGAATTCTTACACAGTCCGACCATCTGATCAAGTGTAATCTAAAACTGTGGTATGACTTTTTAATGGGCTACCATTTACAAGTCCAGTGATTATCACATGCCCCCTGAGCAGTGCTGTGTCTACAGGACAGATTTGGTGGTACAGTGAGTCTCTATTGGAAAAGGACGAGACGTGCTGGTCAGCGTATTAAGTTCAGTGAAACAAAAGACGTGATAAAGACAACAGTTCACATTGGTGTTGCTTTAAGTCGCGGGAAGTTTGATGCTGAACTCTTCCAAACTGATGAGTAAACACATTTTAATGCTAATGATAACAAAACTAAGCTGATAGCTCCAGCTAACACACCTCAGGCCACAGTGACATTGGAATTATTAGGCTCCCATCTTTTAAAGAACATGAATCATCCAATGCTTACTGAGAAGCTCAAACTTTTCAGAAATATATATATTATATATATATTGCTAAAGCTATGTCTATCATTTGACAATAACAATTAGGAAAATCAAAAGAACGTCGGTAAATATCAGTGTTTAATGGAACCCCCCCTCATTTCAGGTAGGTTTTACTTTCAATTAGATAAATATAAAAGTACAATCATCGGTATAAAATGTGCAACTTGCAAACAGAATTCATTGGCATACATTTACTGGATTTAACACCACGCAACGCAAGCAACATGAGACACACACCGAGGTGTAGATGTCAATGTCGAGAATGTCTACACAGCTGTGGATTACAGAAAACTGAAACAGCTTTTAATTACCGATCTGATTGTTTGTATGTGGCTCCATGTCATCCGTCACCATACATATATATATATATATATAATCAAGTTAAGCATCAGAGGCAGCCAAGCACATCTGTAATATGGCTACTCAGCTGTTTACCTGCCCGCTGGTAAGAGCCATTTCCAGTGTGCTCCAGCCAAATTAATATAAAGATATTTTGTTTCTGATACAACCGCTCTAACGGTGTCAAAATTCAAAAAGTGCATGCACTCTTTCTGAGAGGAAAGTGTTGGGAATCATACTGCCATCACGGAAATAGCTTTCGCTGAATAAATCTAAGCCATTAGCACCATCAACAGCCTTTGAGATCAAAACTAACAACATCTCGAGTCTCTTCTTATTTCGAACAAATTGTTTTATTGTGTGGCTTGTAACGGCTATGGAGCATGACATTGTAATGGAGCTATTTTACAGTTAAAGTGCTGTTGACTACGGAGCAGACTTTCCAGTGAGAATACAGTGGATTCATATGTAATACAGTAGAGTATGTGCTGACTGGAATAAACACTGGCAGTGTTGATTTTAACAATTTAAGATTGAATCGATTAATGCTGACAACTTAATGTAATGCTGTGTTTACCCTTATTATGTACAAAATAATGCGGGCTTTTTAAATTTTGCATCACTTCAGTCCAATATTGTGTTTGATGAGAACAAATAATTACATTCAAACAAAAACCAAAAAGTGATATCACATCAAAGAGGCATTTCTGCTGATTACAAATGCTAACATACAGTAAATCCTAAGACCACCTATCTCCTCTTATAGAAGATACAGAGGACAGTGGAGCAGTGTAAACCATTGCAATCAATGGAGATCAATTTTGCAAAATGCAAAAGGATTGTATAGTACAACACACAAGCTCTATACACTAATCTTTTCAATAAGGAACCTTTTTATAATATGCAAGGACTAAAGTAAGGCAATTGATTTCAAGACATGCATGCATTTTAGGTGAGCAAACATTAGTCTAAATACTATCTTCATTTTTTGAAAACCTTGATGTGTTTCAGGCTTAAGGAAAATATATTTTAATGGATATTGTATTAAGTCAAATAACTTCTGGGGGACATATGTTTAGGTAAGGATTGAAGATAACATTCACTGTCCCTTCATTCTCATTCTCAATCTTTTACACAGTAGTTTGGACAGATAAATGCATACACACATGCTCCTTGTTGAAAGTAAGGCTGTGAATACAATGCAGCTGTTGGCGAGAGGGGCTTTAGAAAAAAATCTGTAAGCAATCGTGAAACATCTGTCACCTAAATCTCATCGGGAAAATGAATGTTCTTCATCATTGAAGAATCATTATTGTAGAGATGTGCCAGCAAGACATCCTCCCTTGATGACACATTACAGCAGACAAACACCATCACCCATACTCCTCCTCAAATGTCCCAGGGTTTGACCCCCCCCATTAAGGACCCCCAGTACTGCCAATTTCACATCATCACTGCCAATATATTCTCACTCTGCTTCTCATGAGCCAGTCTGGTGGGAATTTTTGAATGAATAAATTGACATTTTGGGAAGCACATGTGGGCCATTCTTGAAGCTCCAGGTGGCAGCTGGTTAGCTTAGCTCTGCATAAAGACGAATTGAGAATCGGGGCAACAGCTGGACGGTTGTAAAATGAGATGTCGAGGTATAATGTGTAGATTACACATGCTGCTCGGCAAATTTGAATTCCCCAGAGCACGGCCAGGAAGTTAGCTTAGCATAGCACAGGGGCAAATAATAATGGGAATTGACAAGGGTAGCGCCAAGGCTTTAGAGTTCACGAGGGGGTTGGTAGGTAGCCTGTTGCTGGGTGACCAGTAAGGTTGCTAGGTAACCACAGGAGACTTCGATGTAAAGCTTTATCTAGCATAAATGCTGGAAGATGGAGGAAGCAGCTAACTTGGCTCTGTCCGAAGGTAACACCTTCTCGCCATCTCATTTAAAATTTGAACATTTTTCCAATTATATCCCAGACTGGTTTTATGACTAATTAGCCCCCATCTTTATGCTAAGCTAAGCAGCTCTTGCATCACATTTGTCATACTGTTAGGAAAGTTGCATGAATCTTCTCATTAAACTGTCTGCAACAAAGCAAGTATGAGTATTTCCAAAACTTTCAAATTACTCTTTCACACCTGGAAAACCTGTGCTCACCTTGTGAGTCTAATATCGATATTTTTAGAGTGTAGTCAAGCTCTGAATGCTGCATCTCATCAATCTATTGACTGGTTTTTGTAAGAGACAGTGAGACTTTGTCGGTCATCCACATGTAAATATTTGAAAGATATGTAGAAAAATAGACTTTAAAGAGTCCTCTGTTTTATATACATCTATCTTGTATGGCTTTACCATAATGGCATGCAGGATAAACTAAGACAAGCCTGAAGTTTTAACTACCTGAGTCATTTTCTCTATTCCTCTTAGTGAGACTGGGGAGTAAAGGAAATTATTCAGCTCTATGCTCTGAAATGATAAAAATCAACAAAGTATAGACCCAGATCCAAGTCACGCCTTACTGTAAAAGTGCTTTTTGACATTCCAGCACTATATTAATATTTAAATTAATATTTATATAGATATATACACACGTACATTTATCACATGTCTCATAGTCACAGTGTAAGGGTGATGAGCGTGAGGAGAGAGCCGAGATCTGCAAGTAAAAGGAAGCAGGAGGGTTTTGGTGCAGTGTGTGTGAAATGAATGCAGACATGACAGGGAAAAAAGAAGTGAGCGACCTGGGAGGATATTACATGTCGAAGATAGACGCCAGGAAAAGTTGAGCCCTTGGCTGAGAGATGCTGTTGATTTATAATGGGTATGAATTTGGATCTGAAGGGAGCCGATGAACACACCTCCTCTTCTACCACTGCTGCTGTCACCAGCTCCGCTCTATAGTTCTCTTCTCTTTCATCCCTAACTCCCTGATGGTTTAACTGCCGGCGTCGTCTACTCTGTCTTGCTGTTTGCAAACATCAAACACCATCACACGGCTTTAAATCACAGATTCCTTGGAAGAGATAGTCACCTGCAACACGGACATTGATCGCGCAGCCTGACAGGGTAGCACCGTATCCTCCGCAAACACCTTCCATCCGTTAAACCTCAGCTACACATTTACGCTGAAAGCAGCCTCTGCAGAATTTTGTGTCAAGCTTTGTTTTACAGTGAGAGCCATGCATCTGCAAAGAAGTCTCCCTCGAGGGTAAAAAACCCAGCTACTTTCAATCTGCATCACTTAACGCAATGTGCCTGTGGGATGAAGCCATCCATATTTTCCCATCTCCCTCCGTTCCCAATATGTTTCTTTTCAAACAAACACACACTTACTTTTCATTAATTGTGGTTTACAAACATATTAGTCTACAGTCTGCATTCAAAGAGTAATTAATGCATTGCAAGCCTTAACTATGTTTCCGTTCCCAGCTGTACGCTTGAAATGAAACAGCAATAAAGAGAAGGAAGGTGCCCTCTTTTTCCTTCCAATCAACATCTTGGGCCAAAAAAAAAGCAAGTTCTCAGCTGACTGAAAAGGCCAGGTCCTCTCTCATGACTTATGGATTTTCACTTTTTAACTCTTCAGGAATAGAAAATCGCTCTTTGAAGCCCCTTACTGTGGCACACTTTAAAACCTGCCCCCTCGCTAAAGCCCTGTTGAAATCAGCTACATCACGGCCATGCTTTCTTTCCACACTTGCCCCCAAAATGAAACAAATCACCTGAGGGTAAAACTTGACCCGTGTCAAGAAGGAATTGGGTTTGCACAATCGATAGAAGGTCTATGGTGCAAAGAAATGCATGAGAAGTATAATGCATAGATAAATATGTGCTATATAATTCAGTGATCACGCTCGTTGTGTATAAGCATTCAATATGTACATTCAAATTAACAGCCAAAAACCCCCAAACAGTAAAGGTTACGCTGTAGTGGCTCCTTTACAGTACAACATTTCACTCAAATATATTGAGCGTGCAAATAGAATATTTCCTCTGCAGCCTAACACTGATACTGAAGAGATATTCAGTGATTTGTTCTGGGTTGGGTTTGAGGTTAATGAAATGGGCGATGGGTGGTCCCCACGCTTCCACATCAACTTGTGTTTTGTGTTTTTTTTTTTTTTTTTTTTTTGTCGACTCTGAGGTTCTCTCTTCATGCCATCATCATCACCAAAACCATCAGCATCATTCCCTGTATTATCACCACAGGCTTATAATTCCAAAGGTATCCGAAAAATAAAAAATAAAAATCATAAATATCATGCATAACAAGGTTCACTGGCAATCCTTTTCAAAAGCCTTGTAATTTGTCTATGGCGAGATAAACCTCAGGGTTTGTTACACAGTAAGAGAATATAGAGCTCCCATAATTAGTTTCCAATCTCACTGGGTCCTCTACCTGGAGTTACTTGTCTCTGCCAGCCTGTTGTTCATGATACCGAGGGCGCCAACACCCCCAGAGAAACCATTATGACGTGAGCTGCCACACACTGTCCTTGGATAACCGTTGGCCGACTCAGACAGCTGCTTCTGCATGATGGCCAGTGACACCTTGTTAGAGGCAGCCAGGTCTTTCATAGAGATCATCTCCCCTGATAGTCTGCGTCCCTCAGTGTCGCTGTCACAGGGTCCATCTGAGTCAGGCGGCTGGCCCAGCCGTCCCTTGCGCCCCCGGGAGCCCGGACGGATGGCATTGCGCCTGCCCAAGAAGGCGTTGGCCTTATTGCAGCGCTGGCAAAACAAGCAGCTCATTTTCTCCAGCATCCAGTTGAGCACCTGCTTGATGACAATAGAGATGACGTTAAAAAGCGAGTAGATGCAGCACACGCCCATCAGCATGAACAGGAAGTTTGCCACCCTGTAGAGGCTTTGGTATTCGTAAACCGCGCTCTGGCTGCTGACAAAGTCCCCAAAGCCAATGGTGCTGAAGGTGACAAAGCAGAAGTAGAGCGAGTCCAAGTAAGCCCAGCCCTCCACGGGGGCATACATGGCTGACGCACAACAGGAGATGGTGATGGCTGACAGGCCGAGAATCAGCATCACGTGGTACACGGAGGGCTTCCAGCCTGGCAGGGAGTAGGCTGAGAAGTCATGGCGGATGCCCGGTGGGAGTATACCGCTGTTCCTGATACGCCGCTCCCTCACGGCCTTCATCACCACGGCCAGCAGTGTGATAATGCGTTCCAGGAAAAGGTTAAAGAAGAGGATGGTGGCAGCACAGCCCAGAAGCCCATAGAAGATCAGAAATACCTTTCCTGCAACTGTCACAGGTGTTGTCATCCCAAAACCTGCAGAGACAGAGGAATATGAGAAAATGAGTCCCCAAAGTGAGGCCAGAAACAGATTTTCACCTACAAGATGTCTTCAGTTTCCTCACAAGAAATGAGTTTGGGATGAAGGAAGATGCTCATTAAACAGAATAACCCCAAATTCAAATGAGGGTTTTATATAAGGCTTAAATTGTGCGTGTAAACATTTGTGCCAGTGATAAAAAATAGGTATAAGCAGGGATCGAGTGGAGCACAAACAAATAATATTCAGAAAATGCTGGATAATAATTCTTGTTGATGCTGGTTTAGGGCTCTAAGCCGAGTTAATGTAAAGTCCATGGTAATGAGAAGATGAGAAAAGGGCAAAAGTGACTGCAGAATAATTAAAGAAAATTGTATTTTGCATTGCAGATGAAATTACAAGATGTGGCGGGCGAGAGAGAGTGTGATGGGAAAATGAAGCCAGCTTGACAGTCGTTAGAAGAAGAACAAAATGAAATAAACATTTATTACCTGGAAGGAGCTTATATGCTTCAAAGAAGATCCGCTGCTTTTTTTTAACAGCATATATTCAAGAAGTTTAAATACAACACTGACACAGTAAATGAGACATAATTAAAGTACAATGCCTAAAGCTTAAACTTGTATACAGGATTTTGCTGCTATTGCTGTTTATGTGCCTACAAACTCAGGGATGTAAGGTTTATGTTGAGAGGAGGAGGATGCCAGGAATGAAATTAGGTAAGCCCCCCATTTTTTTTATTTTTCTCTGAGTTGGCATCCTCCTACCATCTGATTTCTTAGTTAATTACCTTGAGTGTTCAAACTGAGGAAGGATCTTTATGGATTCTGTTGTGGATTGAAGGAGCACTTCTCAAGGAGTGTCACAGATGCTACTCACAGCTTCACAGCTTCAGCCCATAATGTTAACACATTTGTTGTGTCATGTGAGGTTGTGTCATAATATAAATTTTTTCAGCACTCCAACAAACATTTAAATCTCTTAAAAAAAAAATAAAAAAATCATGGAAATCCATGAAATATATAACAGTGGACCTGACACGGATAACATCATCAGTAAAAAGCTCTGAAAGCAGTCACCAAAAATAGATTGAACTTTGTGTCATATAAAAATTTTGTCATAATTGGGCCGACTTCCATGCAGGTTGCGGTTTCCCCTGTTTAAATAACAGATTTTATGAAAATGGGAAACACTTTAAATAAGAAGCAAGTGCTCAGATAAGTGTCGGCTTGTAAGAGATTTGTCCAACATGTTTACTGATGTTTTACGTTTCATGTGTAAATTTTCTGCTCTTGTTTGCACTCATACTCCCATCCCTGAACCAAGGTGAGCACACACACACACACAGACACACACACGCTTTCATGCCCCACATCAACAGAACAGCAGATGGCATATTTGTCAACAAATAAAATCGTGCTGAAAGATCAACCAGTTCACTTCCAGGCCAAGGTTAATTGATTCTTCCATCATGGCTATCCTCCATTTCAGTCTGCTCCGAGCATTAGGGCAGAGCTTTTCCCGTCTTTTCCACCAGCCTGTCTGTAACCATCCTTGTGAGGTAATAAATGACATCAATATCTGGCCAATACATCCTTTATGATACCCAAAATGGCTTTTTTGACCTTATCTCTCGCACTGAAAAGCACTCTCATGAAGGTTCGCTGTTGACATGCTGGGTCATTTAGATCAACACCGATTGAAACAGATTGTTTTTTAGAGACAAGAGGAATATAACTCCGCACACACACACATACACATAAACAGACAGACACACACACACACACACACACACACAGACTCATATAGGTTTTATCCATCACATCTGACAGTGAATTATCCGTTTCTGTCTAAGAAAAAGTAGTTCAGTAACAGATAATGCAGCACTGTAGAATTACAGAAAGCTGAGGGGGCAGCAATCACCTGAACAAAGCCCTTCAGTGAAATCCTTTTTTTTTCCGCTTGTTAATTAATTAACCACCCAAGTCCATCTAATCTAACCGAATCACAAGGAAAACATCTTATATTTGGCGCAGATGTCTTCTACGCCATCTCTCCTTACCAAGTAAATTATCTAAGAGAGGAAAAGACGCCAGGCATCGATTCAGTGTAGCATTTCACAGCCATTACTCCAGACTGCTGTGTCAAGCTGCATTAGGGAAAACATAACAATAAGGCAAGGAGAGCTGAAACTATAAATACTATCACTGTGTGACATTATCCACGGAGATGTCCTCATTTATATGTTAAAACGCTTTATTAGAGGTTTCCATCAGCGATCATGCCGCCGACATCAGTGATCAGTGTTTACACAGGATGAGACATTTTATTCAACAGAACTTGATAAGGCAGGAAGTCATATGTGTACTAATCTTATTCAATCAGAGCCCTGGGAGAGTATTTATCCATCCATCTATCTTTTACTGCTTTTCCGTTTGCAGGTTGTGGGTAGTGCTGGAGCCAATCCCAGCTCACACTGGGTGAGGGCGGGTTACACCCTGGACAGGTCACCAGTCTATCACAGGGCCAACACACAGAGACAGACAGAGACCAACAACCACTCGCACTCACACTCAGACCTACGGACAATTTAGAGTCACCAGTTAACCCAAACATTATGTCTTTGAACGGTGGGAGGAAACCGGAGTATCCGGAGGAGTATTTATCCATTAATATTAAATAAAATATGCTCAATTCAAAACGGGAAATGACATTATGCTCATACTGCTAATGATATTTACAAAGGTAATTACACACTAAAGAGTCAATCAGAAGAGGAATGGTAGAAAAGCTGCCTTTAGAACCCATTAATTATTATTTGACATTATTAGTGTTTTAAGAGAGAGAAAAAAGATCCTTTAATTGTTATGCGACTTTGGGGAAATGAAAGGTGGGAAAGGCCTAAATAGATCATTAGTGGACTAACTGATTCACTGTTCAGGTTAGTTTTTATCACAATGTGGTCAAATTTTAGACACAAGAGCAATCAGAGAATTGACACAATTTAGACTGAGCAGCTCCCATTAAAGACCAATGAGAAGTTACAATGGTTCATTAGCTTGTGTAGTAAAGTTGCAAGCTGAATTACTGACATTGTTGCTAACAGAATTATTAACTAGCTCCATAATTACTCTGCATTTCATTCGCTATTCTTAGAAGTCCCGTCGCCTCTAAACGGTAATCAGTCGCTTCAGTTTGGCAATAAAGAGTCAGTTTGAGTTATATAAGAATCTGACTCACACAAAGTCGAAACAATTGAGCAAGTATTTCATTCTCCAGTGAGGTTATAGCACAAAGGAGCTAAAAGTGGCCATCAAATAATGTAAACTGCGCCGTTCAAAATGCTCCACAGCTCAGGGAGCCTTGATTTTGTCGTGATGCGACAAGATATCATTCATGTTTTGTGAAGTGTAATCGGTGGGAAGAAAAGGTGTAATAGTTAATAAAGAGATGGGGGATTGATCAGCTTCAGTCAAGCCCTGTTGTTTTTCTCACCCTGTTCTTCTTTGTTTTATTCTTTTTTTTTAATCACTCACTTACAGTCACTCCTGTTTGTCTCCTCCTCCTCCTCCTCTTCATCTTCCTCCTCCACATTGTCTTTTCTTGCCTTTCACTCTGGATTGTTTTGAACCGTTTTCTCCTGAGGTCTGTACCACAAAGCAGGACTTTGGGTTATCTTGGTAACTTCAGCTCTAACTCTGAATTTTCAGGCCTGAAAGTGGTTCACATCCTACTTGGGTAAATCTCCATGGTAACGGATGCTTGACTCCCAACCTGCTCCAGGCCAGGTTAACCTTCAAAGGATTAGGTCGAGTAGCGACCAATCAGATGCATGGTAAAAAATGAATCATCATTTCTACATGAGCCTGACAAGAACAAAAGAGTGAAAAACTAAGTGTTAAATTATAACAGGCAGCAGACACACTAACTATCATAGCTTTGTTTAAAGAGGATTCTTCTGACAGTGATGTTGGTTTTGCTCTCTTCATCATGGCTGCAGCTCAGAACAAAGGTTCAGCCTTCACTGTCCACATGTGAGGAGTTTGACCTGAAAAGACTGGCAGGTTCTGCTGCTGAAAGGTTTTAATGTCTCTGTGTTCACTTCCAATCTCAGTTTAAGGTTTATTTCAGGTATTTCTCCGTGTACACTCGAAATATTTTATTTTAATTTTTATTTTAATCGTGACTTTGGCTATTTCAATCTCTACAGAGCTATCAATAATGCTATAAATAATACAAATCCACTTCTGCTGTAAAGTGCTGTAACCTGGTTTTGGGAAAATTGTGAGCCCATCAGGAAACATCCAACTGGGATTAGGACCCAAGAAGTCCCTTTTTATTCTGAACTTAATCTACTGGGACCAGACATGTCTTGATTAGAGCAGAGACATGTGATGAGGAAATATTAAAATAGTATCTAAACTGTTTACAGAATGAATCTCAATAATTAAAGAGGAGGATATCATACACTTTTAAAAATGGTTAACTTAACACTGAGCACACAAAACTTATTTGAATCACTGTGTCGTTTTTGCTGTGAAAACTTAAATTGACAGTAATGAATTCAAGCTCTGTGAAGTTGTCCAGGTTGTTTCATGGTAAATTCAGTGTCTCGGCTGCATCTTTAATTTTTACTGCATCAAAAGCAGTTTACTTTAATTGTCCTGGTGTTATGGACAGAGTGATGAAGTGCAGCACAGCTTTTGGGGCTTTTTTTGGTCCGAAGCCCACTTGACATGTTCTACAAAACAAATGAAGGCCCAAAAAAGGGCATATTGATTCATTTTACTGGAAAATAGCCTGACAAGGCCAATCCTCAGAATGCTGAGCTAATTGTGGTATCATGCCCGGGCAGTCTGCACTGAGTGTGACTGAATTCAGCTGAGAATTGAGAAAATAATGGGACAGCCAGAATCCATCTGCAAAAGCCACATAAGTTCAGATACAGTGGAAATGTAAAACTGAGCCAGCTCAAGTGGCCAAAAGCTCCTAATGGACATGAGATTAAAAGGTAACTAAAAGCACTCATAGTCATGTTTATATGTTAAAATGAAGGACATGTACTCTACTGAATTCAATGCTGTCATTAAGTAGTACTATAATCTGAAGGTCATTGCCTGTCCACAAGGACAGTTTCCCCCCACAGCTCCCTGCACGCCTGAAAATGGACCCAAAGACTCATTATGTGACCAAAAATCAAGCCTCAATCCTTCCCCACATCCTCAGTTAATGAGCTTAAAAACAAGCTCCCAGTCAAACCAACAGAGTCCCACCGGTGGGACTTGTCGTAAATTGGCCTGATAAGAGCAGCAGCAGAAAACGCCACGCATGCCCGTCCCTCTGATGACTGTATTTCGGTGACGAACAGGAAATCATTAGTCATGGGGTGGCGTAGCAGGGGTCTGCAGAGAGGACAGAGGGCTGAGGAAGCAGCAACGTGGCCAGACCCAAGACATCATCACCACACCATCTGCTGAGGAGCTGCCAGGATTACTGGCAGACTGGGTAATAATAGGAACATTCACACTATTCTGAGAAGTCTACCGAATAGCAGATGAAAGAATAGATCGCTTACTGTACATGCCAAGTTTAGTTTGAGATCTGCCCAACCTAAACGAAAGCAATAAAAATACAAATAGAGCCCCCATAGCCCACCCGTAATACAAAATGCTCTGCAGGGCCCTGGAGCGAAATAATGTGGCTTTGAATTTCATCTCCAGCTCACCCACACACAGTATAAGCAATACTTTAACAGTATCTGCTTTGCATATCAAAGCATTGACAATAAGTTTTTTTGTGCCATACATTGCTGTGCAATAATTAGAAAATAATGACCTCAGGTAATCATAATGAAACTCTGTATGTAGCTACGAGTCATTAGAGCTGGTCGATAGAGATATAAATTACAGGCAGAGCAGCGCTGAAAGTGTTAAGAGTACAATATGACACAAACCTTGTCAATGAGACGCTTTCTGATTTTTGATACGTTTTGCACCCACTTCACCAAATCGAGTGGTTCGTGTTTGAAATTCTATCTTACGGGCAGAGCGAGCAAGGATTGATGAGTCCAGCGAGTTCCATATTGATTAATTGTCAAAAAAAGAAAAAATGTGGCACTGCCTTAGGATCCGCACCAACATTTATTCTTTCTCATGTTTTTGCATAGGAGGGAGGATGAGGCTTGAATAAGGAAAATTAAGACTAAGTGTTAAGTTGCCTCAGATGGACATAGACTTTGCCTTTTCATATGGCTGAGGAGTCATTCTCTCGTCAGATTAATAGCTTCTGCCTGATAGATCTAAGAGCCACGTCCTTATGTTTCCTATTATCTCGCACTGTAAGCAGAGTCAATGTTTGAGTAAAAGCGTAGCTCCATCGCCCTCTTGTATTGTTCCACAAAGTCAACACACCTGCTCAGGTGGAGCTTTTGAAAGACCATCTCTCTGAGATCGTAGTGATAAGCGTCCAAGGTTCAGCATAATAGATAATACAGATTTTGAGCTTGTGCAGAGAGAGATGGCGCAACCTTTAACAGACGTTACATCTGTGGGTGCTTCAGTTTTGGAGGCCTCTCATGAAAACAGTCAGATCAGATGTCTGCAGGGAACAAAAGCTTGAGGTTCAGTGAGTTTTCCATTTAATGGTTTTTTTTTCACAATAATTTAAAAGCACAAATCCTTGAAATTTACAGCAGGGTAAGAGGCTAATTACTGTCCAAGACTGACAAGTTACTGACAACTGCAATAATCATCTTGGATCATAGACAGAGAGACCACAGCAAGCTGCCTCAGAAATTATGAGGGAATGCTCTGTTGCTCATAATTAAATGATGGTTTAGTTTCTACTAACAGAGAGGGACCAGTTTGACAGTATGACTCTGGTAAAGACTATCCGCATGGAGGTGTCTGAATATAATGGATGAAATATATGCCGCAAATCCAACTACCTGTGATCCTGGTGTTGTCTCCAGATACCGGTGGGTCCATTTAGAAGCTCAGAAAGTTTTAATGAAAGAACGAGGATTTCCTCTCATTAAACCAAATCACCTGCTCACAGCACATTTATATAGTAACCTATTTTTAACCAGCTGTAGTATTTGGATTGCATGTGATTTCTTTCCTTTGTAGCTGTGAAACCTGCCCAGTATTGCTGCCTGTGATCTCAAGCTCCGGTGGTGACACAGTGCTCTGTCAATTCTTTTATCTGGTAATTTAATCATTGGGATCAACCATCTCACCGACTCAAGGTCATACTCAAAATTCATGTGCTCCTCTTTTTTCATGAATTGCAGCTATTGCGTTTGAGAGAATCATGATAACCCCCAATGTGACATTTGATCCATCTATTTTATATTTCATCTCTATTCCCATGTGGTTTGTGTTTAGCCTTTGAAAGATGCACTATCGCAGGATGTTCTCTTGTCTCCCCGTGCTCTCACACAAGCAGCCCCTCCTTCACACAAAGGGACAGATGGACGGCTGACAAATCATGCTGTTTGCCAACTTGCTGTTATCTTATTAACATTGACAACTATTTATATACATGACCCCAAGATGCAGATAAATGTTCTGCTGGTGAAGAAGTAGATTGCAACGCAGGCTTCCTAGAACACGGTCACATTTTACCACTTCAAGTGTGTGTGTGTTTGAGAGAGAGAGAGATTTTACTGCCTGAATAGTTGCCAACCATCCAAAGTTTCCACTGAGGGACTTTTTTGCTTATGGGGAAAGTTTAAAATCTCACAAGTGCAAGTCAGCATTGACTTCAGCAGCTGTGTGAATGGGGGTGTCAGTGACTTATGATGGTCAAAATCATAAGTTAACAACAAGACAAAATTTTTAAAAGTTTTCAAAAAAAATAACTTGGACGGAAAAAAAGGTCAGAGGACTATGAGGTGCAAAGGGCAAAGAGACTTTGTCCCATCTTTCCCTCGGCCATTGCAAAGAGCAGAATCAGTAAAATGCTAATCAGTTGGAAGAGGAGGGAGCCCAACAAATCTGCTGTGTCCTCTGAAATGGTCTTGGAATCACTCTGTGACTATCATTTGAGTCTGTGAGTTAGTGTATGAAGGCGAGTCCACGCCTTAGCCAGTCAGGGCAGATTTATGGTCCACTGTGACACTGTGAGCGCTTAGCCTCAGCAGTAGCAGTAAACTAAGATGAAGCCTGAGTGCAGTAAGTTTTTTCAAACACACACACACACACACACACATGCACATAATGATGTATGAACACATAGATGGCCCCTTTCAGTTTTTACTTAGAAATTACATCAGGTCCAAATTTCTTTTTGTCGACTAATACTTTGGTTTATTATCAAACAGCCACAAGAAGAAGTTCCCACCAGTTTCAGCTACACTTTCTTATGTGAGGATGCTAACATAGTAAACTGAGATGGTGAACATACCTGCCCAGCATCAGTATGTGAGTAAAGCACCGCTCTACCTGTAGACTGAACTGTAAAAGTAAATGCACTACGATCAATACATTACGTATTCATTACAGTGTCTTCTATGTTCCAGTGTTTTGATCTTAATGTGTAACCATCATGGGCTTTTTCCAGGTTATGGAGAGGAGGCCTAATATATCAGCTACCATTGAAATATAGAGTAGTGCCACTTTAAGGCAGAAATCACATTAGACAACAAGATTCCCCAAAGGCATCTGTGGATCTCCTTTGCAGCATTGGCTCCGTTACCTCATTGAAATTGGGGACAGATTTCTTGCTTTGAGCTTCTGGACTGCAACAGTCTAAAGAGACCACCGGTGGCTTTCATGTAACCGAAGGCCTGCTTTCTTCCCATTTTTAACAGTGACATTTCCATTCAGACTGGGACAGAGCAACACTGCAGATCTAAAGACAAGAGCGGGCGGGGGGCGGCAGCAACAGACACTACGTAGAGAGCACCGAACCGCTTCAGATAGTTCTGCAAAGTGATTTTCATCTCATTATGAATATATTGCTTGTGAAACATGAGCAGCTTTTACTGTGTAACACAATTACAATATTGTCTGAGAGATACAAACAGTAAAGACAGAACGGGAGATTGAAATGACTTGGTGAACGAATCCAAATTAATTAGAGCTCAGTGGCAGCTCTGAACATAGAAGCAAAGTAGTTAGATTAGAGATTGATGTGAGACAGAAGTCACCAGTGTGTAGGACAGTCTAGCCACTGTACTGAAGTGAGAGACAGAAGGCAAGAACAAGCCTGAAACAACGCTGCGCACCGATTCCGCTCTTACAGATTGCAAGACTATCCCACCCACCTCCTGAAAACGCATTCATAACATACACAGTAGCAGCAACACAGATGGTTTTGTCCGAGCGAAGCGACAACGAGCAGTTAATCTAAATAAGAACACAACATCAAAACACAAACACAGACTGAATTCACTTCAGTCTCTTATGTGACATTTCGCAGTGCCTTAATGCCAAACCCACTCTCTGCCAGCCTGAGGTGACATTGTATTGTAACCTCTGAGAAATGAGAATTACCAGGTGCCGTATAAAGAAGAGGTTTAGCAGTTTTCCAACCACTAGCTTTGGTCAGACAGGCATGCAAATCTCATAAGTAAGCATCATTGAGACAGCCAAATCAGCACTTTTTAAATTGGTGCAAGAAGACGAGGAGGATAACACAACACCCCATTAGGTGGAATTGTCTTCTCACACTGCTGATTACGAATGGTGGGGGAGGAGATGGGCAGCGATAATTTTTCTATTTCTTTCCACCGTGACACAACAAGCTTGTAGTCATCTTGAGTCAACACAATTATTAGGGGTATAATGTGAGAATCTGTTTATGTCCAATGATGTGTGTTTGATCAATGCTTCTTATATCAAGATTACGAAATAATTATTTTGGAATGACATGAACACAAAAATTATTACATGCACGTCAGAGCCGTTGTTCCTGAATAGTAATCTTCCTGGTCAACATGTAAAATCTGTTCCCCAGAAACTGTTCTTATTGCGATCAGTCTCACCACATACGGCAGCAGCAAGTCGAAATGATGTTCCACAGTGAGATTTTCCTGATCTACATGTAGATTGATAAATAATAATAAAAACTGCCCCAGCATATATATATATATATATACGGAATACAGTAGCATAAAGTAAATATAGATAATGTGTTAAAACAGTCAGTCTGACAAAATGAATAGTGCGGTCTTGTCCCAAGATAATTTTGCCAACTTGGTGAGGGTGAGGGTCAAAGTTTAACCTGTGACAGTCTGGATGGAAATACACTGTACGGCCGTGGCGTACTGTGAGGGTAACCACAGTCAGCACTGTTTGAAGAGTTGAAGCTAAAATTGGATATATAGAAATAGTTGTCACGGTGCAGGGGCCTTTCAGGGGATTTCTTGGGGGGTCCTTAACAAGGGAGAGGAATAATTCCCAAATAATTAATTTGGACGTGGAGTTTAAACAACTACAGAAAAAAATTTTCATTTGATCGGGGACCCTAGGAAAAAATAATCTCAAATCAAATAGGGGTTTGTGTTCTAATTTGTGTGACTTTAGGGGTTCTTGGTGTGAGAAATTTGAAAACCACTGCAGTATTCATCCCACAAATTACTGCCCTCGTGTGGCTGCAGGAGGTCTGGTCTTTGGAAGATAGGTTGACCAACTGGTATTGCATGCATCTCTGTCGGTGAGTCTGGTTGATAAATGCTGTTAAGAGCTTCACAAACAGAGAGGACATCAGAAGTTTTTGGATGTTTGCAGATAATCCTGAGATCTTTGGCTAGCAGCAACGTCAACTAGCAGGAAACAGGCGATTGTCATGTCGTGTTCTTCAATCGGCTGCCGCCATTCTGAGATCTGGTAATGATATTATAAGCATTGTAAAAGAATGAAAGAAGCTAAAATGCTCTGTAGAGCTGAAGGGGAAGTGTAAAAGATAATTATCTATTGTTCCGTCCTAATTAGTGACTCCTCTCTCATTATGCACAGTCATTTGATCCATTTTTAAATAGAAAGGGTGATTAGTGCAGCTTTAATCTAAACTTTAAGGTGAGCACTTTTGTAACGATGCATTATCCCATAAACTGACATCATTAGACTAATTAGGCTTTGTTTTTAGTATCACATTTCAGTCAGCGGGCTGTGATTCCTGTCCTGGTGAATATTTAGGGAAGAGTGCGCTGTACTGCAGCAAAGAAGAGTATCTTCTCCTAACTCCCCCCACTTCTGGCAGTTGTTCTCATCTTTGCAAGTTGTGGACTGCACTGAGGTTAACTCGGGCCTCATTAAAGGGAAGAACTGCATGTGGCTCTATTTTTTCCTGTTTGTTAAATTGCCCTATTTGCCTGGTTCGTCTCTGTGACTTCTCCGAGTGGGTGGATATGAGTGTGATGGAGCTGCAGTGGCTGCCAGGGGCAAAGAAGAAACAGGACAGAGTCTATATCCCCAGCAATAAATAGCCTAGAGCACAATTCAAACTTGCATTGCATATTTTATATGGGAAAACTGCCAAAATGCTAACTGCCTGTTAATTCCACTCAGTCTGAACAAGTTGAAAAAATGTCAGAAAGTACACTTGATTTTCAAACAAGTATTTCCCCTGTTTCCACATCAAAGTTGAAGAAGTAGTTCCCAAAAATGTCATTGCAGCACCTCACAAGATGTATGGGCTCGCCGATGAATACAGAGTGCTGTCTTAATCGGCAGTTATCAGCTATCAATCAGACTTGAGGCTTATGAATAATTTTTGTTATTAATAGAAATTCTGTTTACAGAGCAGACCCCATTCCCTCTTTAATGAGCATGCAGACAGTAAAGCTGTGTCTGAATATGTAGGGCAGGCCCGACACAAGCAAATTCGATGCTGACAAAAACAAACTCTTCAAACTGATGTGTCAACGAGATGAAATAAACCAACATACGCTGGATACTGGACTCAGGGAAGACACACATTTACTTTTATGACAATTTCTTTGCTATTTTTTTCTGAAACCTGATAATGGACCTTGTCTGCAGCTTGATATACTTGAACTCGACCAGATTTACATGTCTCTTGTCTAATAGCGCCGGTTTATGGGAAAATAATACTTTTTGAGTTCAATTTTTAAATTTGCAATACCATGGGTGGCCACTGGGAAGTAAATTGACAGCAAATTGTTGCCCTTTCTCTTCGTTAATGTGCTTAACAGGTAACCTCGTTTACTCAAATCAGATAATGTGAGCATGCACACAAGTAGAACATTGGTTACCCTTTGCTTTCCCATGTCTGTCAAAAGACATACAAATATCTGTTTCCACCACATAACCAACCATTGAGGGTGGGACCATCATTTTGAGACCACTCCTGTGCATTTGAAGTGCAGTGAGCAACTCTCAACCTATTAAAAACTACAGGAAAACAATAAATAGATGATTTGGTTTAGACAAAATGTAGTATACATTTTTGTGTTAATTATTTTCCCTGCATTACTTCCTTAAAATTTTGAAACAACTGCTCTGAATGCAGCAGTAATAGCCGGTGAGTCTGGCTGAAGTGGCCCCAGCTTCACTTTCATTCTTCAAAGCGATATTATGGAGGCACATCAAGGGGACCAAAGTGCCACTGCTGATTTGAAGCTTTTGCCACAGCAGAGTCAGAGGTGGGAAGCGTTTGTAAGCAGTGTGCTGAATGCACACGGGGGGTTGCCGCTGTGATAGCGAGTTGTGTGGGGAGCCCCCCACATCCCTTTTATATCACCAGCTCACAAGCAAACAGAAAAAGTAGCACAGAGGCCCGAGGGGTAGGGGGAGCGGAGATCAAAGTAAGATTGAAATCCAGACAGAAACACATGTGTGCAAATGAAAAAGACAAATACTGTAGAGAAAATCTCAACATCACCCCTTTACCCCAAGCAGCTGAGTCAGTTTGTATGTTCTGCTTGTTGAGAGAGAACTGCTGCAATGCTGCATGACAAGTGGAGCACAAAGGATATCAACCCGCCACAGACATGCACAAAAAAACAGCTGCTTTGGATCCCCCGCTTCCTTTGCGACAGTGTGAGCTGAGCGCACAGACTCTCTGAGAGCTCTGTGCTCATGCACCTGGATGGGAGAGCAGAGAGCGGAAGTGCCAGCGAAGCTCTCCTGCAGGCCTGAAGTAAATAAAGTTCTGACAGGTTCTCTACTCATGCGGATCCAATTCTCACTGTGCAGCCACGCACACAGCCGTTGGTTCTCCTTACCACTACCCTCTTTACAGTTCTCAGCTAATTGCTGGCACTGTAGGTATCACAGTATATATACATATATATATGTATGCGTATGTGTGTGTGTCTTTGTGTGTTGAGGGAAATGTCAGAGATAGACAGCTGCTGTCATCTCAAATTATTACCTGGAGTGTGTTAATTTGCTTGTTCAGCCATTCACACTCACTCTCTCATTGTATGCTGTTGGACCTCTCTGAGTGTCGGAGGGCACAGAGCGATTTTTGGAGCAATCAGGCATGCAGCCCACCATGCCACTGGCCCCCGGGATACCCTGGGAGGGACACTTGCTCTTTTCTGACCTATTGCACAGCAAATGTTAAACGAAGGGGAGCAGACGGGGCTTCTCATTGACATTCCTGCCGGTTTGAATAGAAATGTAGCAAGAAAAAAAGACTGCACCCATGGGTGCTGTCCTATAGCCAGTCATGAGAGTGCCATTCCAAATGGCAGGCCAGTCAGATGTCACCCCCATTGCCAAAGGCCCTCACAGCCAAAATGTAACACATGACAGAGAAAAAAGCAAAAATGTTAATCTGTTATTCTGTGTGTAAGCCAGAGGAAAGAAAGCCGCCTGGAGGGATGGCAGGCATGCAGCTCCACTGCTTTAGACGCTCAGACTGTCTGTAATGATATGATTATTTCCCAAATAGAAGCCACATTGATCATTTCCCAACCTATTTGTCTTGAACATGGCTTCAGCCGGCCATGAGGTTTCACATTTAATCATTAATTAGACTATAAAGCTTTGTCTTAAGGCCGTGAGCCGAGCATTCTTGGAGTTTCTTTTGATATTCAAGGATTCTTGCAGGCTTGGCTACACTGAACAATGTGATAGTATTTAGCGGACACCATGCCTGATACCAAATGGACGCCAAAGGTCAGGGAAATCAGTGAATGCTGCATAGATCACCCACCTATAGTCGACACCACAGTTCCAACAAAATAAAAAGCCCCCGTAAAATCCCATCGTGGCCTCAGAGCGTCAGCCCGGATCCCGGCAGCGATGGCAGCCTCGTACTCCCGCAGGAAGGAGTTGAGGTCCTGCAGGCTGATGTTGAAGGTCTCGCTGAAGTTGAGGAGCGTCCCGTTCCAGCGGCCGTGAGCCCGCAGCTCCGAGGGCCTCTCTATGGCCGAGAAGACCGCAGCGCCGCACAGCAGGTACAGCACGATGAGGACGGCAAGCAGCACGAAGCGGCCGTTGTCCTCGTTGAAGTGCAGGGAGCGGCAGTCTTGCAGTCTCTGGCCAGGCATCATCCAAATTTCAGCACCAGACGCGCGTCGGACAGCGACAAGATCCACATGAGAGACGGCATTCAGGTCTGCGGGAGTCCGGAGCTCCGGGTCAGTCAGTCTGCTCTCAGTACTACACTTCTACTGGACACACTGGATCCACTTAGCCCACCACGTTGTGACATTGTAGTTGTGAAGTGTGTGTGTGTGTGTGTGTGAGTGTGTGTTTGAGGAAGAAGGGGGGGGTGGGGGGGGCGTGCACTCCACTTGTGGATGTAGGTCTGCAGAGTTCACCAAAAAAGCATCCGGATTCATAGTTTCATGATGGGCACATTTCGCTTTCTCACACTTGTGCCACTACAATTGGTCTGAAGTGGACTGCAGCCTTAAAATCCAGCCAGACGCGCTTCTCTGTTGTGGACGGTTCTGTAGTAGGATCCTCTGGGCGCCCTGCACCAAAAATGCATCTCCACTAAAAAAAAAAAAAAAACAAAAACACCACAGGGACGCTCGAAAAGGTGCGAGTTAAAGATGTACGTGTCGCAGAGGAAGAATCCTCAGATTCTTGCTCTCAGATAAAGTCATTCCTCCTCAGCCTTTGCTTATTGTGTTGAAGTGTGTAGCTGCAGCCTTCATGTGGACGGTGCATCCATTCTCTGTGCATTCGGTCCGAGGACCGTGCGCTATAAATCCGGATGAGACATTTAGGTTGCGCGGTGACAGCGGGAGAAACGAGTGTCCCCGCGTGTCCTTACTTCAGGTAGTCCTCCGGAAAACGAAGGATTTACGCTTTCAATTGAGTGCAGCCGTGTTACCTTTTGTCATGCGCACTGAGGATACTCCACTGACTGGAAACCCCGTCACTCACTTTCTGCACATTGAGCACAGATACAGAGATAAAGACTCACTGGTGAATTGAGCTGCCGGGAAAGTTTCTGAAAGCCTGCATGTGCACTAAATGGAAAATAGAGGAAGAATTATATATATGCACTTGAGAAATGAATCATTAATCGGTGGCCGTGAGAGAAATCTATTGCAAAGAAAAAGACCATTAACTTCAGCACATTATACTTAAAATATTCATATTGCAGCATAATGGCCCCTTTTGGGAAAATATTTGGATGATTTATAGATCTGATAATTGTTACGTATACACAACACTTACAGTTACTTTAATGTCGTAGTTTCCTAGTGGAACTAATTCCAGCCATCATCTTGTAGGCTAATGACCAATTGAAATGATCTAAATCAATGCATGCAATTTTAATTTCACTTATGAACTTTGCCACTACAGCCTGCAAAATGGAAGAATAAATTAGTTAATAAGCACTTTCAGTTCATGCTGCTATAATATACTGATCTGTTTTAAGCATTTGTGTGTGGGTGTGTTGCACCTGTGATTATCTAGTGGAATAAAAAAAAATGCTTTGCGGACAGTGAGACATGATCTCACCGCTTGCTGTCTCACATAATTTAAATGAATCGAGACTTACTGTGCTTCTACTTTTACCTCCACGATAAAACAGATGTTGGAGCTGGAGAGTTTTGCAACGCACTGATACTTTTTCCTCCTTAGGGTGGGCTGTGTTAGAACATGTAAATAGACAGAAAAGACAGCGGGGCTTGATTGGGATTCAATAGGACACGCGTGACTGAAATTTTACGAGGCACACAGCAAGACTCAAATGACCGTCCGATGACTGAAAAAAAAAAAAAAAAAAAGAAGAGCAGCAATATCCTTTTGGTTTGGTGGCTCCGCAGTGGGGATTCCAACAAAATCAATGGCGACCTGGAGCTGTTGATCCATGAAAACATCCATGAAACTATCGACTGAAGCTTTAAAAAGACACGTTATCCAACTGGAGTCAGTGATTCCCTGTCACCAAAAAAAAAAAAAAAAAAAAAAAAGACAAAGAAAAAAAGAGAGAAAAAATAAAAATAAAAATCTTCTCCAGAAATAATGTTCAGCTGAAGAAACACCTTTGTTATTATTGCACAAATAGCCAACAAAGAGCCATTCTGAGCCTTCAGAATATAAACCTGAGCCCACATTGCTGTGACAGGCAGTAGTAGTTTTCTGAGGAAAAGACTGGGTGAGTTTTCATGACTGAGCTTTTTAATCTAAGTAATTGGTTTGCAAATAATAAAGGCAGACTGCAGAACAAGGGCAAACTTGGCACACTTATCTCAGCTATTCACACACTGGCTGCCCTTGGCAATTTTAACGCTCATTTAACATCAATAAGCAGACTGCACATTTAATAATAAAAATATTAATAGATTATTGAAACGTTTTTTTAAAGTATTTGGATCTGTGAAGAGTTGAGCTCATCGAACCGTATAATAGCATAACTGTAATCATGTGTGAGATATGTTATTAAATATAAGACTCACAAAAAGCTGCAGGGAGGTGCTCGGGATGCTTTTGAGGCTTTAGTTTATTATATTTATATTTACTCATTTGGCAATCACTTTTATCCAAAGTGAATTACAAGTGAGGGACATGCCTAGAGCCTCAGTGCAATAGAAAACCTTGGCTTGAGCATTAAGTCCCACATCTATTTGATAAGTGTGAGGAGATCAAATAAGGAAGTAGAACTAAAATGCATAAAAAGTCCTAGTTAGGCATGTGAGGGTGTTTAGGCGAGGAGGCACTCTCAGAGGATGTGAGTCTACAAGACATTCTTGAAGACAGAGAGGGACAGCCTGCTCTGATTGTCACAGCTTTGGAGAGCAGCAGAGTGTTAAAGTAAGCCCGTGTGAATTTTATCACAACTGCAGGATAATGTGAAAGGTTAGTGCAAGTATGGAGGAGTCATAATCTCAATAAACTGACTCAAATATTACTATTTACACTAGATAATTAATTTGGAAGCCATGCATCATAACTTGATTATCATACCATACCAAATTAGTCTACAGCTAGAAAACCCACGAGTGTGTTGCGTTGTGCAAGGGTGTATTTTATTGCATATGAAATAAGGAATGGGTCATTGCTTCTTTCAAAAAAGAAAAAGAAAAAAATCACACAATCTATCTCTAAGGCGGGTTGAATATTAAAAAAAATTTATACTTGCATAACATATTCTCCTTTAAATACGATCCTGTGCAGCAGCCATTTTACAGTGGTGCCTGTTAAGGTAAATGGGGTCCAACTGTAGCTAAACACACACTTTAACTGGTCTATTAAAGGGACTTACAGAGGGCCTGCGGGAGAAACAGAGGTGAAACAATCCTTCAGAGTGTTGCAACGAGGGATCCTGCACTGAATAAAGATGAGGAGACAAGAGAGGACATGCACTCCTCTTACAATGAGAAATGAGACAGGGAGGGAAGCGAGCGAGGGGATTTCCTCTCATCCTACTGTGTGAGAGCGTCTCCCAATGATTGAGAACATATGGTGTAATCAATCATTTCATCGTCCTCAAAGCACACCACACGGGGTCCTTTAAATGGAAAAATGAGATCTGATGCACCCCATGAGTTTGGGCATGTTAAAGGTTGAGGCGAGTGGTACGGAGCACATAAGATAGTGGGAAGGGGTGAGCATATATTGATTTAAATCTGGCTTGACATAACCAATTTGCCTAATACAGTCCTCTGAGAATTCAGAAAAACCTTTCACAAACCTTATTTGTAAAGGGGGCTGAGAACAAATGCCTCGTTAGAGCAACACCTGCACTCTGTGCCAAAGGTCAGTTAAATTTGGGTCCATAATTGTTTAATTTCATAGAAGTAAGCTTCACTTATAAAGTGAAAAAGCCAAGAAGAAGGAAATCGCCTCGAGCACAGCAGCTCAATTCTTATTGCTAATCCCATTTTACATACTGAAATGATGGTTTCTTTATCGCTGCATTTTTGTCTGTTAATGGGAAACTTGTTTGTACAAAAAAAAAGCACAATTTATTTACAAGCAAAAGTAATACATTTAAGATGAATGTAGCTGTTTGCCAGCATGCCATTATGAATCAGGCTTTTAAAGGGAGCCCTGATTTTGTGCATCTGTATGCGCTTTTTTTTTTTTTTTTTATGGAAACCATTTCCTCATACTTCCTGTCCATGAGGATTTGCCATCAAAAATCCAATTAAAATTACAGTCGAATAACGATAGTGCTCCTGAAAAATCATGCGAAGGTAAATTATTTGGAGGAAGTGGGTGCAAGGCTTTTTATCGTTCAGAAAAATATAATTTTCTATTTGAGTAGCTTTGTTGGGTTTTTTTTATCATCTTTTTGAAAATGTAAAACTCAGTTGAAGGATCCACAAATGTGTCATTTTAAGAATGACCTCCTATTAAAACATAAATTTTTTCTTATAGTCTCTGTATACTTTTATTCGGTGGATATGGTAGCCTTTTCCAACCGTATGTCCACATCCAACTCCTTTCTTTATCAATGTTTGACTTATCCTTCAACCTACTTGAAGCCTTTATGCAACAAATAAGATTTAGTGCAGACTGAGATTAGCTTTTTGTCTGATATGTGGACGAGAAACTCATCTGTCCAGCACAGTCAAAACCTGGACGTGGATTCCCATCAGGAGCTCTGGATGGGTTTAGTTAGCTGTAGGTCGCCTACATTATTATACCTTTCATGTCCAGTCACCTTGCGGCATGAAGCTGTCAAGGACAGCCAGAGTAATGGTGTTACACACTAATGTATAATAACTTCAGGACGAACAAAATGCCACGAGGAGGAGGAGAGCAGACTTTGAGCATCTTGAGAGTATTTCAGCTGACATACTGCCAGTTCTTTTACTGTCATTATCTTTTTACCAAACACTACTTCAGACCAGAAAGATAATATGCACAAGGCCTGCCTGACAGTGGATAAGCCCGTTTTGGATGCTTATCTTCCTAAAGCATGCCTGTGTTAGCGTTAACTGCAGTGCTACTGCTGGCTTTTTCTCATCGACTCATGCATCGTCGTGTTTGACTTTATGGTATGTGTTTATGAATTAAGTAACACTAAGTGAAACAAGTGAAAGACAGAAAAAACATCAGGGAACACCGCTTTCCTTTTCAGATTGTGTGTAATCCTAAAAGAGCACAAAACACAGTCACTTAACTTCCAAAAACCTCTGTGATGATGTGAGGGTCTGTTCGCTACTCAGGAAAAAGCTGATTAGACAGCTTCACAACCAACGAGCTGCATCCCTGGTTGCTGTGAACACCTTGAAGTAGTAAATGTCACAGGCTAGTAGTTTTTGCTGTGAAGCTGGACCTCTGGGATAAACCCAGGAGTCTCAATCCTCATGTTTATTGTTTGTTTATTTACCTGCAAATTATTTCTTTCAACATCTTCAGTGCCAGAAAGAAAAGAGCTGAGTTATGAAATCAGCACTTTAACTTAAGACTGTCATGTTATTTATCTAGAGTCTCAAACAAAGTTCTTTTTTGGCCCACTGAAGCTTTAAAGAACTGAACAGTTAAAGAAATCTGCCCCAAGATTCATTCATCACGGTGACATGGTGGTGACCTGTAGGTTCTCCTAACCATAGGCTCTATCTTCCTATTTAACCGTATTCCCACAACTTTTTTAAATTTAGATGCACTGAGCTGACAATATAGGAGGCACATATACACAAGATACATTGGGACACATGTCTGAATATGAAAAACATACACATACAAACACACACACACACACACACACACGCTGCCATGTTAGAGATGTGTTATTGGTATTTGAGAAGAGTGAGTAGTGGTCCGTTTCCACTGGAGACGTAGGTGGATACGATCTCACTTCATTCCCCTCACTTTTCTGCCGTTAAATTGATTTCTATCCACGTCCTCTCTGAAATGTTGTGCTCAGTCCTACTGAGAAGATTTGAGTTGAAAAACGACACAATAAGTGTTAAGACAATAAGGCACAGTGTTCTTTGTGGTAAAGATGCAATTAAAACATCAGGTGTCGCTAAAGGAGCCTAAAAATATTTTAAGTGGCATTATTGCATTAACGATACAGAGTGTCCACACTCGAAAGTCAAGCGTATTTTTCAACAGATGCCAAACTCTGTTCATTTCAGCTATTGTGGCCTTGTTTTTTACAGATGGAGTGTCAGGTTTTGGACTTCAGTTTTGGTCTTTGGGTTTTTGTATATTTAATGATTTTGTTGGTTTCTCTAGGCTGTGACCTTCATCACATACTGGAGCGGTTTGCAGTTGAATGTGAAGTAGTCAGGACCAGAGTCAGTAGCTCCAATTGATGTTAATGGCTGAGGCCACATGTCTGTCCTGGAAAACACTGGATTATGACTGAATTAGTGACTGGGAGTTGGGTTAACTCCCAAATCACTAATCCAATATGTGGCACACCATCTCAAAACAAAACAATTATCCAGTCAGCCAAGGTTTAGTCTCAACTCTGGATAAATGCATGATGGATTGATATTGACTATTGATTAGACTCTGAATTTAAAATGTTTGTTTGGCGGCAGGCAATATGGATGCAAGTCTCCCAGTGAACAATAATCCTCAATCAGCCAAGCCATGCTACTTATTTATTACTAAAAGGAACCCTGAGAAGCCTGATGCAGAAATAAAATTAATCATAAGGCTGCCATTATAGCTGAGGTCGTATGTTGACATTGTCAAGTGTGACTATGTAGCAAAAATTTTAATCTATGCACACTCTCAGTTGTCGTACAGGAGGAAATGAGCTGTTTTTGAAGAGGCGGTGTTGATTTCTGCGCTACAGTTGAGCATGGGAGTTGATAGGGAATTACAGGTTTGCCTCAAGTAGCCTTGCCAACTGAACTTTTGGCACCTGAGTTTCGGCTTCATTTTCAGCCCCGCAGGTTGTTTTCTGTTCATGAGCGACGGTATGAATTGAGAGCGAGGTTGATGGAGCTTTGGATTGATCCATTAATGTGGGTGTTGTACTGGATCTTTGTAGGGAAAAGAGTTGAGCTTGGAGGCAACGCTTTTGATCTATATTCCAACACTGACCTATGATGTTCATTAATGATGGGCAGTGACAGAATTAGCAAATAGAAGTGAAGTTTTTTCTGTAAAATGGCTGATCTGAACTCTAGAGAAAGACGGAGCTGAATCATCCAGAATAAACCTGGTGCTTTCTCAAATCCAAAGGGGCCAATTGAGATGCTTTGGCTATCAGATCAGTATACATCCTGGGAGGCTTCCTCTGGAGGTTTTATCAGACAGGGCTAACTGATAGGAGACCTCGGGGGGACACCCAGAATATGCTGAAGAGATAATATATTTCATTTGGCTTGCAAATGTCTGTGATCCCCCAGGAGGAGCTTGAAAATGTCGCTTGAGAGATGGAGATGTCTGGACTAGCTTGCTTTGCTAACTGCCACCACGAATGCAGAAAACAGAAACCTAATTGATATTTAGTCTTTCAGCTCTTTCGGTAGTTTGTGGTATTAAAAAAAATGTGTAAATGTCTTCATTGCAGTCGATGCTGTCCTGAAAACCTAATAAAAATAAATACATTAATCCCTAAAAAAACGATGAATCAGAAGTCTTGCTTACATGGCAAATAAAAGCAGCTCGGCAGAGTAAATCAATTCCTCCCCTTGGTCTTAGTCTGACTTTTTCCTTTTTTTTTTATAAACATGTTATCACATAGTGGATGCTCAGCAGGTGTTAATGGATTTATACAGCATGTTCTGCTGTTGTAGAGCAGAGACCAAGAGGAGGAAATCTCGTGTTGCCGTATATTAAAAGTGACTTGATAAGGCGTGTTGCATTCTTAGCAGGCGTCTTAGTCAGCAGATAGTGAAAGCTCAGTTCAGCCAAGCAATGCTGTTTATTTTAAAAATGGTTGCGGAACCTCTCTTTCAGACGGTGGGATGATTTTATTAACCTGTGTTTTGATGTAGTTATCATACGGACAAATCAAATCAAATTAATTTATGAAGCACCAAATCATAACAAAGTTACATCAAGGCACTTTAGAAATACAGCAGGTAAAGACCTGCCTAATTTGACCTAAAAAAGACTCTTTATGAAGTTGTTAAAGAGACCCAACATATCCCTGCAATAGCGAGCACTTGGTGACAGTTGCAAGGAAAAATTTCCTTTAAGAGACAGAAACCTCGGGCAGAACCGGGCTCAGGGAGGGTGGCCATTTGCTGGTAGGCTCATCAAAATAAAAATTTTTCTCCATAGTTGTATTCCAGTGAGATATGATATAAAAACCAGGATTATTTTTCTATATTGTAAAGGAATAATCCATTTAAATGATTTTCTCTGTATACTGTGACTATTGAAAAGTAATGCTGATATTAACAACGTTTTTAGTGCCGCTACTAATGTGATCATTTGTGCGATGGTCCCATATGACAGGAAGGAAACGCCTGTGCCCTTCAGATGGACATAGCATTAATTTATTATGAGCGCTTAAAGTGACAAAGTGAATAAGTGGAACAAATGTTTTCAATTACAAAGCCTTTCTCAGCATAACTTCCAAAATAGAAAAGCTTTTTCTCAGGCTGGACCTGATACCTCTATTGGAAGGAGAAAAAAAAGCACAATATCTTTTACATTAATTTGTCTTGATCCTTATTAAAGCCATGAATTGTACCATTGATGAGTGTTACTCCAACTTTTCATTTAAAACAATGGGTTTTTTTTTCCATTTCAGATATATTGTATCATGGAAATTGATCTTACAAAGGTGAGAACATGCAAAGGTGATTTTCTTCTATTCTTGTATTTTACCTATCCAAAATCTATCAACATAAATGACTTTGTCAGACATGGATCTGAGGTTCAGAGCAGTGTTGACAGCACTTTATATAACCTAAACATAAATAGACTGCAGCCTTTTCCAATCATCACTGGGGAGTATTTCTTCCTTGGCACTCATCCAGCATGTAATTCAGTTTATGAGCCTGTACTTGTGGAGCGAGACCATTTGCTTTTTCTCCGGCCAGGTGAGTGAAAAGGTTATCATGATGACACAGACACTAGAATATGACCAGAAACGCACACATGTAACACAAAACAAACGGGAAATTTGTGTTTGCTCCAGGGCAGCAGGTTGAGATTATGGCACAGCTGACTGACGCCGCATTCGCCCCTTCAGGACATGATCAGATTACTGCTCTATTCTTCTGTGATGGCTTCTCTGTGTCAGCCCCACCTCCTGGTGCTCCATGGGGGAGGAACCACTCAGCTATCAGCAAGGTTTCTTTTCTACTCTTCCACAAAAGCAACATTTTATTACCAACGGCATGGTGACGAGGGCAAGTAGCTAATGTCTGTTTTGCAAGGTCGGATTTGGAACCGTTCCCCTCACCTTGGCATCGTCAGCCCTTATTCAAGGCTGTACTATTACAATAATGTCCACAGTAAGGACATTTATAAGAGCTTTATGTTTTAAAAGGCAAGTGATGTTTGTCAAGTTCCACTGTCATCAACAGGGGAGTCTCTGTCTGCCTTGTAGATTTGTGTCTAATTAGACCAATATTCATGCCATTGTAGAGGCAAATTGTAATTCACTTGACTGGATCCATGGAGATAAGTGACAAGTTTCTGCCTGGTTGATATGCATGCACGTTGTATTAAGCCTGTATAATACAGATGTAAAATGAGGTGTCTAAAATATTTTAATTGTTTGGCTTTTTTCTCTTGTTTCTTCTTCTTTTTTTTTATTATTAAATGCATTTTTTTAGGGGCAGTTGTGTATTCTGTGGCTCTGTGATAGTATTCCCTCTGGCAAAAAATGCTGAATAATAATTGGAGGATTTCTTTGCAGTACAGGCAAACAATCTTGTGTTTTCATAGATGTTAAAAATGACATTTGTCTGTTTTTGCTGGCACATTTTTGCTGACTAATTGAAATCAATGTGAACCAGCATGACAAATATAGATACACATATCATTAGGAAATACTGTCAAGTTGTTTAAAATACATGCTTTGCAATATTTTATAGTTATTTACCTGTCAGTTTCTCTGCCCTCTCATGCCAGTTTAATCTGTAGGCACTAATGAGTTTTATAGAAAAGATGGAACTGTAAAGAAGCACTATCTGAATGTGGCAGCGGCTCTGAAAACAGAGCCACTGCAAACAATCTTACTGCTGGGGAGATAATAATAGTGCTGGGACCAACCTCCTATAAAGATTATCCTTGTTATATAAAACAGGTTCATTCAGGTATACTCTCCTCCCCTCAAGATGCTGACTAATAACGGCTGCAGTCTCTGTAATGAAAGCCAACATTCATCGACCAAACACAAAGACGACCCCGTCCACCATTGAATCGTTATCCCCTTCTTTCGCCTTAAACTCTGATGTTCAATTTTCGTTTTTGTTATTTCCAGATGTGTCATATTGATTTGAAAGCTAAACAAACTTCTGGCAGCAGAGTCAATACCTCCCAAAAGCAAGATTGGACTCTTCCTTCTTCACAATTCCTTCCACACTTATATGCATTTAAGTCAGGATGTTGTGACTGATAACACGAAGAAACTGAAATTGAAAAATGCAATTCTCCTCTCAGGAGAAGTGTATGAATCCCCTACTGTAGTGAAGGCCCCATAACAATTTCAGGCTGCAATCACAATGCTTAACATTCAGCGTTCGGGACCAGTATTCGAGGATACTAAAAACTCTGGCTGGTTATATAGTAGCTTGTTCTCTCTGGCAAAATATGTCTTTAACATCATAAGAAAAATGTGTGCAAAACAGAGTGAGATATAAAAAGATGCCTTCCGAGCACATTTTCCATATTATGTAAAAGAAGCTCCACTTTTCACTCAGTGGAGTCAAAACTAAAGTAAAAAATAGATCTGTATAAGTAAAAAAGAAGGACAGATCTTTCATCTTATTCAAAAAACTTTTCCTGAAAATTCTGTAAAATGTTGGAACTCATTACAATGAAATCAGACATTTATAGAACTTAATTAAATTTCTTCTCACAGAAGGCATTTTAATCTTTACATGAAACTTTTTAACAGGCTCTCGTATTTGAACAACATAATCCATCATTTGTCAGCAGATTCCTCTCTCATATGGTCAATGGCTTATATGGCCGTTTTTTGGATTTGCTGTCCTTTTGGTTTGAAGTGGTTGATTTATGTGTTTCTGTGTCGTGACATCGGAACATCCTGATCTCCAGTTTTTAGACACGACTCTGTTCTGACTATGTGCTTTGTTTACGCTCTATTTTAGTGAACCAGTGTCGTTAGTTCATGTTTATTACAGACAATTACAGGCTCTGCTTGAAAAAGAGAGTTTAAATTCAATGGCATTTTTCTAGCTGACTGAACTCACCAAAGAATCTTTTTCTATGTCACAGTAGGAAAAACAAAGTTGTAAATCAATAAATACTAATTACTGATATCTGAATTTCATTTTGTTGCTTCTGTTTCAGGGTTCGGATATTGCTGTCATTATTTTAAATAAGAAAGCTGCAAGGTAACTTAACCAAAAAAGTGAAAACTTAAACATTATCTAGCTATTATAATCATGGAGCCAAGATATGTGTCTATGGAAAAATCACTGAAAGTGGTCAAAGATGCTATTTTGGGTGTAAACACCTACAAGGGCAAATTTTTTTCACATCTGGAAAAAAACTCTGCCAAGAATTGAGTACATGCCTCAGATGGTTATAGACAGGTGGGTGGAAGTTCAGAGGCAGCTGCCACATCACCTACCTCTTTTAGATACAAGCTTTTATATTAAACAATTGTCTGTGCCTCCTCCTCAGTCTCCAGATTTTTATCATGGACTTTTCCCCAGAATTAATCAGCCCGGCAAGACAGGCAGAGCTGCATCATCTTCATCTCTGGCTCTCATGACTGAGACTTCTGGTGGGTGTGTTGTGTTGCAGGTGTAGCTCCATCTGGTGGATTGATCCAAATTAAACCACAGCAAAACTTACAATACTGTGCACCAGATTACCAGTCACAGATTCTTCATTAACAAATTATCACAGATGCAAGACCTTGCAGGATGGCCTGCCTTGATCTGTGTCCATATGCCATCAATAAATATAAATGTATATATCTCCAGATTTGTACTCGCGTGTCCTTGAGTCCCAACATATATCGTTGGTTTAATACTATAAAGTATTCTATGCATATGTATATTTTTAAAGCGTGTACAAGTGCAGTTCATGAGAATAAGTGCAGGCCTATGTAAACTGACTTCCAATGAAGAGCCCCAAAATACACACAAAATGTGTATTTCAGGGTTTCTTCAAAAACTACAAATGACCTTTTGATTTTTTTTTGTGTGTGCTGACTTTTTAGTACTGACTTTGGCATTTGGCCTCAGCAAACCATCATTCACTGCAAGGCTACGTGAAAAGCTTTTCAAATCATCATGTATCTGGGTTTCTCACATGTTGTGACAGGTGATGGCTGTGCTCTTAGCTGTGCAATGCTTATTCCCGTGCCAGGGACAAATACGTGCCCAGGAACTGCATTTTCAACAGGCTCTTAAAGCTGGCACAGCCTCAGCATGACAGGAGGCATGGCCGCAAAACAACCAGATGATTACACCATGGGAGATGGGAAAGGGGCAAGTCTTGGTCAGTGTACTAGCCCTTAGTCATCAGTCAATGTCCAAATCGGCAACCTCAGCACAAGACTGACACTTTTGGAGTGAATATGAAGAAGCACTACAGCAACTTTTTATGTAAAACTGAAAAAGTCTCTCTTGAGCATTTATGAGTCAAAGTTATAGTTCCATCTGGGTAGTTTCAGCCATTTGTCTACCCTCAGTCACGACATGCAAAATCTGATCAGTAAGGCAGATTGTCATCACACACTGTTAATAAAGGACAGAACAGGAGGGGGAAAGGGCTCAGAAATATTATTATTGGCAGCACTAAATGACATGCTAACTTCGATGACCATTACTCAAGCAGTGAGAGGAGGTTTTGCCAGGATCCAGTCCAAAATATGGGGAGGTTTTAGGAGTGGTAGTAGGTGAGATACAGCCTTGCCACGCCATATCAATATTTAATCAGTCTTGCCCCTTCTCTCAGGGGCAGAGTCAGCGCTGGTGTACCAAGCTGTGTAAAATAAGTTCTCCAGGTACTCCTGCATATAGCTGATTTTAACTGAATGGCACTGAGCTGCACAGGGGCATTGTAACTTTCTTCCTATTGATCTGGTTTCTCAGGCCAACTGAGCTGTTTCAATATATTCAAGGAGCACATCACTCTCCTCGCGGTTTTTGGATTTAAGCCCTACTCCCAAAGAACATATAGGGTTAAGGAATAGGCAGAATATTACCACAATAACAATTACAATCCCTCACAACAAGTCAAGTCGCCTTCTTTGCTGAGTTAATAAGCATCAACTACCTCATGTGACAGTCAGGCAACTGTTTACACTACATTTTGCACACTTCATTTGCACATGTCATAATCTTGGCTGTTGACTGTTGCACACAGAGCTGATAGATTATATGTCAGCTTGTTCTATTTTATCTATGGTATTTTATATTCTATTGTATTATATTTCTAATTGCTGTTTTTGAGATTGTCCTATTTTTTATCCTATTTATCTCTTTTCTATATATGTTTAGCATTCATTGTGGATAGCAAAAAAAAATTTCATTGTACAGGGAAACATGTTTCCTTACTGTACATATGACATATGACTTGAATCTTGAATTAAATCAATATAGCACCTCCACTCCTGTAGGCCTTTATTAGAGTTGACAATGGTGAAAAACACAGTGTTGCTGGAAACAATGCCTTGCTTCTGCTCCAGGGTCCCAGTGAGTCATGACAATTTGACGGTGAGTACATTTAATATCAGGCCATCTAAACCTGAAGCAGTTAAATGTCATCGTTAATTTGATCAACTAACCAACACCTTTGCTTTTCCCACAGCGAAAACAAAAAGTGCCACTACTGAAACTTGAAGATGAGATTCATTAAAACGTTTTAGCCTATAAGTGGTAAAATAGTAAATAGACCACTGGAAAAAAAAGGTCCCTATCTGGAAGGAATGTTTGTGTGAACTGTTCAATATCATGATATTTAAGGCTGCAGTTTGTGGTGCCGTTGGGGTCTCTGTACACATTATGGGCTGAAATGAAAAGAATCATTTGATGTGATTCGCAGCTCTGGAGTAGCTTGTAAATGAATTCCTGGTGGAGTGTATTTCCAGTTGCTTTTCCTAGAAGCTACTGCTGAAAACTGCTCAAACTCAGTCTCTTGATGAAGACCGTGCCATTGAGTTGAATAAAGGGAACTGCTTCCAAAGCCTTACTCAGAAATATTTGCACAGATAGCTTTATCTCCCACTTGCTTATGTCCACTGTTTTATAGTGTGGCCATCTCAGCTATGTAACTGTATTTGGGGTGTACGAGCCTCATGAATGAATAAATGTATCAAGCATTTTACCCTAAGGTGCTTTGGAACTACATATTTTGTAATTTGCATCTATGTTTCTTTTTAGTAATAGTCTAGAATAAAACTACCATCCCAGGCAATACCCCTGTTTACTACATAACCTCTCTGCTGAATGCCTCAGGGTGAGACATAAACAGCAGCATCATATAGGGGAGCTCCATCACTCTGCTGTTAACCACCCACTATTCCTCCACACAGTTCCAGGCTCCCATTCCAAATTTCCTGCTGAGTTGCAAGCATCAGAGCCAAGATGGTGAAAAAATGCAAATTTTCATTCCCACCTTTGTTTTAGTGGCCCTGGGGCCCAAAATGGCTTGTCTTATATTTTGTCTCTACCAGAGAGCAAAGTATGACTCAGAAATGTTGTTTGTTTTTCAGATATTTGCACAAAGCTGGATCCCAAAAGAAGGAAAATACCACGCATTTAAACTGTGACTCATACCCACAGTGTGATCCTTTCTATCAACTTCTCTCGCTCGTACAGTTTTCATTACATTACCCAGGGTTTTCATGACTCATTAGAAGAGCAAAAATACAGACTTTATATTCTTAGATACGTCCATAAAAGACTGACATAAAACAGAGTTCATGGTATCGCCAGATAAACAAAAACAAGAATACCATGATCTTTTTGTTATGTATGTGTTACACTGGCCTGGTTCCCACTGTGAAAACAATCTATTACCTTGAACATTTGTAACTTACAAAGATGATATGTATTGAATACACACAATGGTTTGTTCCCCGCTGCATTGATCATGTTCATATATGTTTCATTAACACTTGAGAAATGGGTGCACCCTGCCACATTATATTTCTAGGTTTAATATCCTGAATCCTAAGGGGGCTCATGGGGAAACTACATCATTTCAAGTAATGCCGCAAGAGTTTTTGCATCAAAGTATTCTCAAATTCCTTTAGGGAAAGGAATGTAAATATATGGTTTGAAAGATTTTTAAGTCAAGTTTGGCTTTGAATCGGCTTGAGGCAAAATCACATTAAAAATATCCTCACATAGTGCACTCTTCTGTCCAAGCAATGCTAATATAATTATTCTGAAAATGTGTTTTTATGTTTTATTTGTTCATAAAATATTCTTTGATAGTGAGAGCAAAAAGAAAGGTAACAAATGTTGGACAGTAGCTTTTATGAATTTCATTTTTTTATGTAAACATTTGGTGCACTTGGATGGTTTTTAAAGCTTTCTGTGCATAATAAATGAATAGAAATTGTTCTGTTCTTGAATAGAAATGGAGGTTGACACAAAGATTAAACTGATGATTAGACAGATAAGAAAGAAATTCTTTAAGTTGAACCTCTAACAAAATGTTCCTGTGAACCATGTTAAGCACTTCATTTCCAAAATCCAAATGATTACTGCTATTTATGGTAATCAAACCAAGTTAAACTGCAGCTGGGACTTTTTGTGGCCGCTTAGCGGTGCTTCGGTTCCTCCGATAGATGGCGCTGTAGCTAATTTAGACCGGTCTGTCTCTTTAACTCTGACGTTTCAGTTTGCCTCCACGTTGGCCGCACATGCGCAGAGGGCCGGGTCACCTGCCGGAGATCAGAAGCGAACAAGGAAGTCTGACTCTGAGAGCTGGATGACAGGCTCCACGAAAACAAAATCCATCTCCGCCGGATCGTACGCGTCTGCTCGTCGGCTCCTGGTTTCACCGGCGCGACAAAATGTTTAAAAAACTGAAGCAGAGGATAAACGAGGAGCAGTCGCCGCAGAGGAGTGCGCAGTCACCGCAGCAGGCCCAGGTTGGTTGTTGTGCTGCAGCTGCTGGAGCTAACAGGCTAAGCTAACCTCTGTTTACACCGCTCAGGCAGCGAGCGAGCCGAAGTCAAAGTTCATACCAGTCCGGCGATAGCTCGTTAATTAACTTAACATGCTGCCAACTTCTCTTAAGTTGTTTTGTTTGTCGGTCTTTGTGCTCTCTCGTAAGCTCAGCGTTAAATCAGTTTGCTGACAAACTGGTGAGGGTGCGTTCAAGAAAACTTGTAACTGGAAAATCTCGTTGTGTCAGACACACAAAGCAGTCATCACCAGTCGAGTCGGACACTCATGATATCTATGGCAGTCGAAACACTTTAAAGTCAATACTGTAGTTGACCTTAAACAGTGTGGGCGGGTCTGTTTCATGATGCTTTCATGGGTTGGCTGCATGTGAAAGTGAGCAGGCAGTAGTGATGATTGGATATGATACCGATCACTTTTTTTGACATATTTAATCGATACAGATACTTTCGGGGATTAACTTTTCTTTCAATCAAAATTTTACCCTTTTAAGACAAATCACATTACAATGCTTACCTCATAGAACTATACCTTGCTGTAGTTTCGCCCATACCACACTCCTCTTTCTCTCAGCGATTGCACTTTCTTCATTCTAAAGGCTACAAACAGACACAGCGAACTTAAATCGCCCCTCTTCTTGTCACATGATACGGATGGACTAGTTCAATTTTATGAAGGGGAGGGGGGGGTTGTTTTATCACTTAATCCCCGTTGCCTGACAAATCTCCTTTTTAGATGGCTAATTAGCTGCATTTATGGCCAACATTATATCAGAAAGCAAGTCCTGTTCTACTTTTCATTCATGATATGAGGGGCTTCTTCTGTAGCGTTCCCCTTGTTTAAATCCAAACTTCAACTGTTTTTTTAAGTTTGTTGGTGTTGATGACGCACATTATTTTGATAATGTGCATCCAAAACCAACATGTTAAGTCCATAGGGGTCAAAAGGTAAAGTTAGACAAACAGTGGGGTGCTTGTAACAAGAGGAGTTGTTCTAAGGGAAGAACAATTATATATTGGTCAAATACTTGATTGTGCAAAGTCTTATTAGAAGAAGAAAGAAGACTATTTACTGTGTGCAATCTGGGGAGAGGAATTGTGTATGAATATATTCTGTTTTTGTTCATTTTAACAGATGGGCTCTGGTGACCGGCGTGGCAGCCAGACAACCCCATTTCATCATGATGGCTCACCCACTCCCAGTGACAGAGAGGTGAGAATAATGTCTGCCTGTTAATGTTGATGTATGTGCAGCATCTTTAAACCCCTCTTGCAGCCTGCAGAGATTTCATGTCGCTTCCCCTGCTTCCGTCTTAATTTTCGACACAGAGTAATGTTGTTGTCAGTCTCCAAAGATCTGTCATGTCCTCTGTTATGCTTCAGGTTCTCTCAATAACAAACCAGTGTCTTTTGGTTGTTGTGCAAGGTAACAGTCAATAAGTGATCAAGTATCACTTTCAGTTTTCAAAAAGTGTAGGCTATTTCTGATTTTCACTGCTCATCCTCTTCTCTCCATCCCTTATTGACAACAGTTTATTAATATTGTAAAAGATATTCATTTAATTAATCATAGCTGATCCATCATTTCAGGTGAAAAATCTTTTACCACAGGGTCCTATATAATTTCATTGAAACATGTGAACTGGAATAACTGAAATAATTGATGTTGTAGATCAATCTGCACTGTGATCTCATGATAAACAGGTATGGCGTCTTCCGTTTTCCTTTGATTCCACTGCATGTATTGTCACATGACACAATGACGTCGGAATTTAAATAGAATCCGTGGCATTTTGAAGTTGTATTTGGCCAAGGATTATTGTTATGTAATCTTTTATTAATGAAGCTTTGCAACACAACTACAACATCAATGCATTAAATCCAAGTGTCATCATTTAAAAGCACAGTGAGTTATATTAAACAGTTGGACTGAATCTGCTCTCTGAGAAGGACATTGTAATGGTGGCGTGCGCACCATATTTCAGCATGTGTATGAATAATTTATTTATCCTCCTCAGTTTTTCTGTCGCGGGTCAGTTGTTGCAATATTTTTCCCCAGTGGATGCGGGCAGGTCTTTATAAAACTTCTGTAATTCATTATACAGAGGAAGGCCGACTCTGAGGTACTGCCCATAATAAACAGGGATGATGTAATGTATGGTCAATACATCTATTTTAGAGCTTAAACATGGACATTTACCGTCTTTTCTGCTGTTCTTCTTCTAAAAAAAAAAAATTGGAACAATTACTTATTCATGACATGTTTTCTACACAGTAGTACTGTAATATTGACAGTGGCCCCATTTGCTCAGGTTGTTTTATTCTACTTTTTGCTGTCTCCTTTGGAAGCAAAGATGTGTAGTTGCAACTTGGGCTCATGTGCCCTCAACTTAGAAGCTTCTTATCATTGCAGCATCTTTTTCTCACCTCACAAACCTTTAACACTTTGGCACACTCTGAAAGTGTTTAATGATAATTGAAAGAAGATTTAGCCAGTTTTTGAAAACATAACTTAAGACAACACACAGAGATGTCAAATTGTTATTCACGACATTGTTGATTGAGTGTTTCACCTTCCCGCTTTTCTTATTTTTCTTCCAATTTCATGTAGTCTCTCTCCCTCTTCCTCTCCCCCTCTCTCTCTACTCTCAGTCTTTTATCTCTATCCATCTCAGACTTTCTTGTCCAGCCTGCTCTGGACAGTCTGGCTAGACACCCCCTTCAGCACTATTTCACTCTCATGGTGTTGTTTTTCTCATTGCTCTCTGTGTTCCTCTCCTTTCCCCACCTTTCGTCCCGTTACTGCACTGACGGGGTCAGATGCTGGCTGGGATGATAGCAGAGCCCGCTTTTCTCTCTGAGTATACTATCTTTGCTCTGGACCATTCAAAACGACCCAAAACGGCCCAGGTAGCCAGTGTGGTGAGTTTGTCCTCGCGTACTGTCTCCTCCTCCTCCTCTTCCTCCTTTTCATCCGCCTCCTTCCTCCTCCTTCTCTTGCCCCGTTCCTTCCTCCTATCTCTGTGCCTTTGGGGAATCGGTAGAGGACTGTGGCCCAAATAGGGACAGCTTGATCCCTTCGCTCTGTCTCCTGTTTCCTTTGGATTTAGCAACAAGAAGGCATCTCATAACTAGGCTAACCCTGCATCTCATGGGGTTCACACTGTGGGATAGAAGCTTGTGTGCTTTCTGCCATATGTTGGTTTATTGCCCTTCCTTTCAATTGTTATGATCTTTCACAGAATTGAGTATTGCCTCCTTGTCTTTTGGTATCCTTAGTTGCTTGCCTTATAGACCCTCAACACCTTGTTATGTTGCCTGACGGCCTTTGTCCCTTCTCCCAGAAGTCTGTTTATTTGGAGAGTGAATATTTTCATTTTAAAAGTTATGAGCAGGCTTTTTAAACTGTTGAAATGTTAAACTCGTTGTAACTCTTCCAAGTAAACAAACAGCCCAGTGCACCTTTGTAGATTCCCTTATAGAGCTTAAAAACTGGTGGGATTGTATGTGGAGGCAACAAGAAGACTGGAGGAACATAACATTAGAAATAACTAAAATTCATAATTTGTGACTGAAACACACAACATATTTTCCTAGAAAGTTAGCATTGGGTACTGTTTCAGTAAAGAAAACTCAAACTGCATATCAAAAATTTACTAATGCTTACATTAATTTTGTTGAAATTTTGTGTCTGCTCATGTATTAGATGAATTTAATGCATCATGCACTATAAAATGTTTGATTCAAAAATAACTAAAGAAAACATAGCTATTTGTCTGCAGTTCCTATAATGTATTTCTTGTTATTGTTGTCTATTGACATGAGTATTTCATATAGAAACACAGTTTGGCCTCTTCTAATGGGTCCAATGATTTGTTTGTGAATGCTAGTAAGGACATGTTGGTAAAGCGGGTCCATGTTTTGAGTCTCGATCTGCTGCTCTTTATCACATCTAGGCTAAATATTATTGCAAAAGCTAACTGCACTGTATCACAGAGGTTAGCGTTTTCCTCAGTTTATACAACCTTTGCTGGTATTTGTCTGTAATGAACCATAATGATCAGTGGATTTTTGCTTCACAGTTTGAAGCTGTTGAATGTGCTGCAGCTGCAGATTGTAAAGAAGAAATAGATGAAATTCGTTCAAGCTACATCTTATCAAAATGTCATCAACATGATCTTAACATATTTTTTTTTATGCTTTTATTTTGGAGATACAGCCTTGTCTTGCCAGCTATGTTTTGATTTTCATTTGACCCAAATTTCATTCATGCTGAATTCAACATGGCTGGTACTTTATCAAGGTAATCATATTAGCTACCATTGTAAGTCCCAGGATTTTTGATTCTCTGGGTTTGGTGTATTACTTGTCCCTGTGAAAATATGTAACGGTAGTGTCTACAAATATAGTACAAAAATAGAGGCAATCAATTTCTGGGTTACTGGAAGCCTTGCTGAACTGGATCCTCATGAGTCCTAGTCCAACCTGCAACAGTCACAAGCAGCTAAGTGGGATAACATTCTGGGTAAAGTAGTGGGAGAAACAAACAAAAATCAAATAGAATTTTTAAAGTGAGGGAACAAAATTTTGAGATCTACAGAAGTGCATGTCCATCTTCTTGTGATTGTGAAAGTGCAAAACAAAACGTATTCTTCAAAAAATTGTATTTCAAGTGTTGAAAACGCACATGCTGCCTTGGTATCAAGTTCAAATGAATAGTTTTACTAAGTCATCGATATGTATGTACAGACTTACACAGTCTCCAATGTACGAGGTACATCTACAATACATTGTAAGCTGTACTTCAGGCTAAGGCCTGAACTGGGAGCCATTGTTAAGACCCAGAGCCAACAGTGATTTTGGATCCATAAAGAAAATATCCACGAGAAACAGGAAATAAATGTTGAATGTTCCTGTTGAATCCAGAGGAAGGAGTAGCTTGGAGCTGGAAAATGGAGGAGAAAATTTTTTTACTCTGATCCTGCTTCTAACGAGTTAACTAAACCAACTAGGCTGCTAAGTATTCTCTCACTTCAGTTTTGTCTTTGTGCTCTTGTAATGCAGCTGCCAAACATCTTTAATTCAAATGCTGACCGATTTGACTTAAACTGTCTGTCTGATCTGTCCTCGTGGCTGTTCTGTAGAGTCTAGTTTAACCCTTTTTTGTTCATTGTACAGTAGAGATGCCTTCTTTTTATGTATATAACCCCTCTGTTTTTTCCAAGTTGCATGAGGGTACCCACTGCCCCTGCATTGCTCTCAGCAATACTAATATTGCTCCCTCCAGAGTAATCAGGGAGAGCCACGCTGGGTGTGGATGACTAACTGGCCCAGGACAAGAGAACAGGCACAGCTTTCGTTTCTCTCATAATATCTTTGTACCTGCAGGGTTCCTCTAAAGGAACAGGAAGCTCTCCCAGAGGTAGCATCAATGGCGATGGAAGTGCTTCTCCTCATGTATGTTTTCTATTATCCAGTTTTTTTCTTACGTGATTGTTAAAATGTTCATTCTCATTCTTTGATTAGTCAATGTTTGTATCTCAAACATCCAAACAGAGAGAAGAGCCACAGTCATTTGCTCAGAAACTGCAATTAAAAGTTCCCTCAATGGAGTCGTTGATTCGCGGTGGTGCCAGTCGGGCAGAAAACTTGTTCCGCTCTCCTTCCAAAGAGAACCTGGTCCGAAGCTCGTCACGTGACTCCCTGACACCTTTGGGAGAAAATGAGTCCCTGGGCGGTCCTATATATGATCCTCCCTCGGATATTGAGAGTGAAGCTGAGGAGCCACCAGGAACCGCAGAGTCCCTTTCAAAAGAACAGCTGCTACACCGACTACTTCGAGTGGAGAGGAGTCTTGGGAAATACAGAGGGAAGTACTCAGAGGTGAGACACACAGATTACACAACGAGATTGCAATATTTAATGAACTAATCTGCATGGAAGAATAGGTTTGATATCTTTTCATTTTCTCCTTTTTTGTGAAATTCTTCCACTTTGTTATCACACAGCTGGTTACTGCATACCGAACAGTTCAACGAGATAAAGAAAAAACACAGGTCATTTTATGAAAATTTGTATTAGATTATATTTATATTAATTTCATAAGTAATTTCCACAATGTGTGCTGAATTGATCGCCCATTTATTTCTTCTCTCCTTCTCCTCAGGCCATCCTCAGTCAGAGTCAAGACAAAGCTCTCAGAAGGATTGGGGAGCTACGGGAGGTACGGGAGGCTATGTTGTGAATGTTGTTGTCTCTCTGTTAGTGTCTGTCTTTCTGTTTGATTAAAATTTCGTGTCTAAGTGAACACATTGATTGATCTCCAGGAGCTTCAAATGGATCAGCAGGCCAAGAAACATCTACAGGATGAATTTGATGCTGCACTGGAGGAGAAAGACCAGATGATCACTGTCCTTCAAACACAGGTTCAAGTGATGGCTGATAACTGGTTAGGGTTCAGAAGGCAGATAAGTTTGACTTTAAAACGAAGTACTAGTCACAAATTTTTGCTCTATCAAAAAACGAGGCAACATGGCGACAGGTAAGAAGAGCTAAATGCTCACCTCAGGTTAACACAACAGTTCCTCTGAAACAATCAAACTGCTCAATGTCATTTAAATAATACAATGATATGATTAAAATTGGGAGTGAAAGGACCTTTGCTCAACATGATTTAATCTTTTATGTGTTAATATAACTTAAAATCATAAAACTTGACTCTACACTTAAATTTGCAAAAGGATACAATCAAGAACTTGTCGTACATTTAATTAGGCAAATATTTAGTTGACAAACTGCTTTTTGTTTTTCCTGGCAGGTTGCTCTGTTGAAGAAACGAGTTAAGGGGGTCACTGATGGTGCTCTGCCACCTCAAGGTGAGGCCCCTCAATCTGAAGGTGCTGAAAACTCTGCCACACAAAGTCCTTCTAAACAGGAAGCCTTAGAGCCTGAAGTCACTGACGGTAAGAATACCTGTTTTATATGTTTAGGAAGGAGCCACCTCCAAAAATTAATTATGTATGAAATCACATTTCTAAGGAAAACCAATGAGACTTTTTCACCAGTGTAATTTATTTTCTGGCCAGGAGAGGGCAACAGTGATCCAACCAAACTGATGGAGGCTCTGCAGAAGCGAGTGAAGAGACAGGAAAACCTTCTGCAGAAATGCAAAGAAGCGATGCGCACACACAAGGAGCGGAGCGCTCAACTGGCCAGTGAGAATGAAACTTTGCAGGAGCAGCTGCAGGAGAGACTGCAGGAGTTGGAGAAGATGAAGGTAGCTAATCACAGCAGGCATTTTCAGTCAAATTGCTCCATAAATGCACAATAACATCTCACAATAATCTATCTTACTTCAGTGAGGTAGCTTCAAAGGCAAAAAGTGGCAAGATATTCCAAACCAATTTTCATTCAACAGCTTCTCCCTGGAAATTGAATTAATTACAAAGAGGTTTCATGTTGAGCTGGGCTGAGATGCTGTGAATGACTGAGCAGTGTCTTCAGTTTAATCCATGTAGTGCTGCAAAATGTCTGTATGGTCCCCTGATAATGTGGCTCCATTATCTCTGTGACACAGTAGTTTGCTGTGTCCTAACTTGCAAATTCTCTGGAGACTCTCCAGGATGAAGGTTCATGTCATGTCAGCGTGACATGACTGAACTTTTTTTTCCAATGATTTCAAAACATTTTGCTTCAGTGGTATGATTGGCTTGTTTAGCTTGCTCCTAGCTGCTCTGGTGCTCTGCAGCGTCCGATAACAAATGTCTGTTGTTTCAAAGACGCTGTGATAACAGATGGCTTTTGTCTGTGGCGGCAGGCTGATTGATTTTATTTTCATTTAATTCCACCATTTTTATGTTGAATTTGCTCTCTATTTGGGAGTGGAGTCTTTTCTGTGTCAGGAAAAGCATAGGTTAACAGCCATTCAGCCCCCTTAAGCAGCACGAAGGCGTCCTGGAATTACTGGGCTGGGCCGTGCTCATCCCCTGCTTCAGACAGATATCCCGTAAAACAAACCATGTGTCTGCAGTTCTTACGGTCAGCTCAAGGATTTTTGAATTCATTCTTCTTCGTTCTGCAAGAACATTGTATCACCTCTTGGCTTTTTTTTTTGTGCAGTCACAGTAAATTTAGCTTTTTTCAGACTATTTATATGAAGTTTTGAGCATCAGCTGTTGATCAAAAGGCTACATAGACACCCATGCCTTGTGGCAGACAGAGATCAAACAGACAAATAGTCAACCCAACATTTCCTGTTTAGTAACCACTGGTTCAACTGTGGTGGCACAGAGACATGGCAACTACATGCCCCTGCTGTTAAACTGGGCTGTAATTTGGGTCAACTCTTTGGTTTAGCAGGGCTTGTGTACACTCTTTGCTTGTTTGGTTTGTGGGTGAGGCATCCTGGGTGGTGCAGAAAACTTCTCAATTTGACCTTATCCAACCCGAGGCAAATACAGAGTCCAAAAATCTGACATGGCTCAGTGTAAAGTGGGATGTTTGTCAGATAGAAACGTGTGACATTCTCATCCTCAATTTCATCTAAATGTTTTATGTTTAAAGGAACTGCACACAACAGAAAAGACCAGGTTGATCACTCAGCTCCGTGATGCCAAGAACCACATTGAACAGCTGGAGCAGGACAAGGTGGGTGAGGAGGTTTTCAAGCTTTAGTCCTGTCTTGATTCAAGGTCCTGCAAATATAACACAAAGAAATGTTTCATTTTACTTTGCCACTGAGTAAAGAAGTCAAACACCATGAGGCCCAATATTATTTCTTAGAAAATTTGACTCCAGCTCTGCAGACTGGACAGCAGCTAATGAGATCTATTGAGGAACACTGAATAAATCGACAACAATTACAAACATGGGAATTGCTGATGCTGATGCTGATCAAGTCAACATCAATTTCAGTGTGGAGCATTTACTCATTTTTTTTCATGGTTGTTTACGGCTGGTTGCTGGCTTTCAGGGAATGGTCATTGCTGAGACTAAGCGTCAGATGCATGAGACAATGGAGATGAAAGAAGAGGAGGTTGCGCAGCTACGTGCCCGGCTGCAGCAGGCTACTGTCCAAAGAGAAGAATTACAAGAACAGAAAGAAAAGGCTGAGAAATCAGGTGAGCAAAATCCACTTCTGTCTTTGTTGGTAAGGAAAACTATCTTTTCTGAATCTTTTAATCATGTTTTCTGTCTTTTTTCCGCACCAAAGCGTTTGAAGAACTTGAGCGAGCACTGGGTGTTGCTCAGAGGGCAGAGGAGGCCAAAAAGCAGCTGCAGGTTCAGCTGGAGGAGCAAGTGAAAGAAGTGGAAAGAGCGAACGAAGAAGAGAGGAAAAGTCTGCAGCAGGAACTGACACGAGTCAAACAGGAGGTGGTCACTATAATGAAGGTCATTCTGCAGAATATAAATGTATTTTCATTCAGAAAAAGTCAGTAGTATAGTGGAGGCAAATTAATTATGATACATTTTTTATCAACATTTGATGAAAGCACAAATAGGCACTGTAAATTATTTTCTTTTTATTATTATTAATTTCATCAGAGATCGTCAGAGGAAACAGTGGCTGGTTTGGAAAAACACCACACTGAGGCTCTGGCTGCTAAAGAAGCAGAGATAAGTGCCAGAATCAACAAAGCGGTGGTAGGTGCCAACTGTTTTCATCATTCATTTAATTTTGCAATATAAACAAGTAAATCAGATGAAAAACAATCTATTTAAAGCGTTCATCTGAAATGCTTGTATTGCTTAGGAGGAGTGTGAAGAGAAGTTTGCCCAATTAGCTAAGGAGCGTGAACAACAGGCCTCTCTGGCTCTGGAGGACGCAGAGTTACAGAAGACAGCTCTGAGGACAGAAGCTGATAACAAAGTTAAAGAGATACAGCTTGAGCTGGAATCTGCAAGGACGGTGAGCTTTTTTTCTGCTTACAATTGCATTCCATTTTGTATCGATGTAGTTATTTGGATACTAATAAACTCATTAGCCAGAACTGACAGCAAGCTGTGTGGTTCAAAGCTATGTTCACAAAAATAGCCCATTATCTGATTATATCGTTCCTCTATTATCTATACCGCTTATCTGAGCAAGGTCGCACATAATCAGATGGCAATTAGCTGATTGTGTTTGCTCTTTTGTTCATGCTTCTACAGCACTGCATGACAGTGTATACACAATCGTGCCCACAGATGGGCAAGTGACAGTGGATTTATTCAGTGTCAAGGTAAAAGAAATAAGATGATATAAAGGATAATATAAAACTAATTAAATAAATATATGTGATTGCAGAGAATACTGGAGCTGGAGAGCTCCCTGGAGAAGATCTCACAAGAAGGATCAACTCAGTCTCTCGAAATTTCCAGTCAGTTGAATGAGCTGAAGGATAAACATAAAGAGCAAATCTCTGTATTAGAGGAAAAGCACCAGGAGCAGCTGGAAAAACACAGGAGCACCCTTACTCAGCAACATAACACTGCTGTTGAAGAGCTCAAGGCAAAACACAGAGTTGATTTGGAGACTCTTTTGAAGGACAAAGAGCTGCAGTTCCAAGCACATGTTGAAGACATGAACCAGAAAACAATAGAGAAACTGGATGCAAAGCAGGCAGAGCTAGACATGCTTTCCTCTGAACTCTCTGAGGTTTTGACAAGCAAACAGCTTCTGCAGGAGAAGTTGGTGGGAGCTGAAGATGCTCAGAAGGATCAAGAAAAGAGATATCAGGATCAGGTGGTAAAATACAACAAAGAGCTCGCAAACATCAAACAGGAGCACGAGCAGACACTTAGAGGTATAGAGAAAACTCTGAAGGAGGAACTTAACGCAATGAAGATTGTTCTAAGGGAAAAGGAAAAGGAAATTAAAGAGCATATCTCTAGAGAAAAAACACTACAAGAGGAATCACATGCCACTACACAAGAACTAAATGTGAAGGTTAAGGAAGTGGAGGAGTTGCAGCAAAGTTTGTCACAGTTCCAGGTGGAAAGTGGGAGCCTAAAGGAGTCTAATGCAGAGTTAAGCAAGATCTCAGAGGAGCTTGGTCAATGTAAGACAGATTTGGAGCGTCAGTTTGAAGCTGCAAAAAGTGACTGTCAACAAAAAGAGACGTTGCTTCAAGGTCTAGAGCAGCAGTTACAACAGCTCAAAAGCGAGCTCTCTGAGCAGGAGAAGTCATTTACTGCTGAATTGAACACCAAGCAGGAAGGACAGAAATGCCTCAAGAAGCAGCTTGAAGACCAAAAAGCTGCTCATGAGAAGAAGATGCAAAGCACTATAACTGAGTTTGAAACTAAGCTGAAATCACAGGAAACGAAAATGGAAAAGGTCAAGCAGAAAGCCAAAGATATGCACGAGAGTTACAAGAAAAAGCTTCAGCAAAATGAAGAGGCCATGAAGAAGGAACTGGCAAAGAAGGAGACAGAGCTTCAGCAGAAAGAGCAACAAGTTCAACAGAAGATACTTGAAATGGCCCAAACGAGCTCCCAAGGTCTCAGCAGTGCAATGTCAGAGCTGCAGACCCACCACAAGGAAGAAGTGGAGAAACTTCATGAAACCCATAAGCATGAGAGTGAGGAGCTGGAGCGTCGTTGGCAGGAGAAATTTGGACAACAAGAAGAGGAAATAAATGAGAGACACTCACTTGTACTACAGGAGAAAGTACAGGAACTGGAGGACCTATCACAGCAACTTGGCAGAAGCAGAGAGGAGAATGAACAGGTAATGTGTGAAATACAGAATTTAAAGGAGGACCTGGCAATTCGAGAAACCACTGTGCAGAAGCTGCAAGAGGAGCTTAACGAAGCAGCGGTCAAGCTGGAGAGTTTGTCTCAGGGTGAAGCGTTGCTGAAAGATCAAATGGAAGCAGTGGAGAGGAACCTTAACCAAGCTATGAATGAGCGAAACACCCTCCAAGACAAACTCAACACAACACAGGAGGATAGCAAAGAGAAGTTAAAGACCTTGTCTGATAAGTTGGAGGAAACGGAGCGGCAGCTTAAGACACTGGAGGGTTCCAGATGTAAGGAAAGTGAGGATATACAGAGTAAATTTGAGGAAACTGCCATTCAGCTACAAGCCCAGGAAGCAGATTTCCAGCAGCAATTAATCATGATCAGCAACCAAATGGAGCATTACTGTAGGGAGGTTCGGTCTAAAGTGGAGTGTGGATCTAATGAACTCTATCAAAGAGTTGAATGTAGGTTGACAGAGCTGAAGGATAGACTGCTGTGTAGTCAGAAAATGGTAGGACATCTCAGAAATATTATCCTCATGAAGGTAGATAGAATTTGCACTTTAGAGGAGAGTCACCAGCAGCAGACTGAAGAAATTAAGAATCTATGCATTTCATTAGAACAGATGACTGCTCAGGTAAATGCTCACACAGAGCATATCAAAGCCTTAACACACGAGAAGGACACTCATTCTCAGTCTATGAGTGGAAAAGTTCAGAAAATCGAGGAACTGAGTGAAGCAAACAGAATCATATCAGATAGCGTGAAAATGAATGAGATGCATATCACTGACTTGAAAAATCAGCTTGAGAGTAGCATAAAAGAGAAGCAGGAAGCCATAAATCAGCTGGAACAACAGTATAAAGAGGAGAGACAACAAATGAAGGAGACCATTGAAAGATTGGAGCAGGAGAGAACGTCTGCATTAGAGCAGGCAGATGCGCTCAGGAACAGTCTGTCTGAGTATGAGACAAAGTTCAGCCAGAGTGACAACACTGTCACATCTTTGCAGAGCAGGCTGGAAAAGCTGCAGTGCCAAATCTCTGACAAGGATGAAGCGCTGCAAAGGTTGACAGCCACTGTTGACAATCAGTCCATCAGCAAGTCTGAGATGGACCAGGTTTTAAGTGAGAAGGAGCAGAAAGTCAGCGGACTTACCTTTGAGCTTCAGAGTTGTCTCAGCCAACTCTCTGAGCTCCAGGAGCAGTTTGCCTTAAAGACAAAAGAGTGCGAGCAACTCACAGCTGATCTCAAACAGCAGTACAGCATCAGGGAGAGCGAGAGAAAAGAGTTGGTAGAGCAGCTGCAGCAGGCCCAGATGCAGTGCACTCAGAATGGGAACTTGGAGCAGGAGATGTTAGGAAAGCTAAATGCGCTCCAGGAAGACAACCAAAAGTGCAAACATGAGCTTGAAAGTCAAAGGGAGGAATTTGAGAGGATGAAAGGTGAAATCACCAAGAGCAAGGAGGAGAGTCTGAAGGAAACCGAGGAGAAGTTATCTGCAGAGAGCGCACGGAAAGTATCAGAGCTAAAGAAGAAAGCTGAGCAGAAAATTGGTCAGATTAAAAAACAACTAACCTCACAGCTCGAGGAAAAAGAGCAGATGATAAAAGCTCTTCAGACCGGCATGGAGGAACTGAAGAACAGCGAAGCATCTGGCAGACAACATACAGAAATGTTAGAGGAGAGAACGAAAACACTGGAGGACGCTCTTGTAAAGCTCAAAGAGGAGCAGGAGCATATTCTGAGTAATGAGAAGCTTGAGAAAGAAAAGTCTCTGGAAGAACTGAAGATTTTGTATGAGGAGAAGCTGTCCTTGGTTGAGAAAGATGCAGCACATCAAGGGGAGCTCAAAGAAACCAAATCAGCTCTGCATGAAATCGAGGAGAAGCTGAAGGAGGCAACAGAGCAGAATGGAAACCTTCTTACAGAAATAAATCGCCTGAAAGAAGAAATACACAAGAAGGAAGTCCAACTTGACCAACAACAATCTGCCCAAAATCAATCAAAACTTGAGGCTGAAATGAAAGTGGAATGTAGCAGCGTGCAGCAAACTGGGAGCATGATGGAAAAGATGGAAAACCACTCACCAGCGCAGGAAGATTCTCTGGAGTCTCTCAAGAACAGACTGAGCCAGGTGACGGACGAGAAAGAGAAAATCCATAAGGACTTCGCTCGGTTACAGAAAGATCTCCGACTTATGAGAAAGGAGCACGAACAGGACCTGGAATACATGAAGAAAGAGCTGTTAGAGGAGAATGAGAAAAAGCTCAAGTGAGTCCATGATATCAGTTAATTGTTATTCACATTGAAATGAAAACCAGTGATTTTCCTGAATGTAAAATGTTCCCTTTGCTTTCTTTTGTAACAGATTGGAGTTGGAAGATGTGGAAATGAAGCACAATTCTGCCATCAAGCAGTTACTGAGAGAGTTCAACACACAAATGGCCTTGAAAGAGAAGGAGTTTGATACGGCAGTCAAAGAAGCCATTGGTGAGACTGAACAAGGTCATTTTCTAGTCATTAATATTATTGCGTCTTGATTTCAGTCCAGTCTGATAGCTAAAATAGAAAATTAACTTAATTGTGATTTGTTCGCTTGTAAAAAAAAAAAAACAAAGAAAAAGGAAATTCTGCAGAAGAACTTTGTGGAAACATTTTAAATTAATATTGGGTGGAACCAAATAGAGGGATCATTGCTCTTGGAAACAGTGCATGGGAACTACCATGTTTCTTCGTTTCCTCCGTTGCTTAAATCACATTAAATTCCAGGCGGGATGTGAGTGAGCAGTTTGAAGTATGAACTTGGTTTTATACATTGCCTCTGACTTCTTTCACTCTCCTCGACACAGCGAAGGCCCAGAGTGTTGAAGCCGAGCTCATCAGTTGTCACCGTGACGAGGCCAGCCAGCTGAAGAAGGTGATTGCCCAGAAGGAGGATGATTTGCACAAAACTGTTCAAAAATATGAACAAGTTATCCAGGTATTGTTTAAAAAAACAAAAAACAAAACAAGCCTAACAAAAAGGTTTACTGTGTAAAGGCTGCACTCCACCCACCTTTGGAAACCATCATTGCCCAAGTTGGCAGCTCAGTTAGTCTTAGTCTAAAGCATCACTTCCAGCATGCTTTGTCAGAGATTCCTCAGAGACCCATCAGATGAGCTCAAGCACCCTCTTACACACCATTAGTAATGATCCAGATGTTTTTATTAAAATGATTAAACATAATCAATCAATAATACAAAAGTGGACATCTTGGTGTTCCAATAAATTTTCCTGAAGAGGCAGATGGTGGATGTCTCAACTGTTTATCTGACATTTATTGACAACCACTTCAAGTGGCTAATGCTTTTTGGCTATCTCTTCTATTTCAGCTGTTTTATTTGTTTACTACTACTTCATCTTCTCTGCTTACTTGACAATTAGTTCCAATATTCAGATGTTATAGTTCACAGAAGGCGGATACACACACATATATATATATATATATATATATTTATTTTTTTTTTTCATTAAATCTCCTTCTACTATCTTGTGACCTTTGTTCATGTATTATGGTACAGTATCTCTCCTCCCCTGGGGGAATCACTGGTCTAAAAGGACATGACTTAATCAACAGTGAACACCTGTATCATGACATACATTTGGAACCAAAATCAAATAGTTGTTTATAAATGGTCGGTGCCTGTGGCATAAAATCAGTTCCTTTATAGTCTCCAAATATAATTAAGAGTGGGAGGTCTAAAAGAAGGCTCTGATCTGACCAACATAGCTGAGCTGTGATGCTGAGATGAAACATAGGAAGTGACTCAATCATTGTTATTCTTTATTTTTTCAGAGTCGAGAGGAGGAGATGGGAGACAGAGTGTGGCAAGTTCAGAAGGAACTTGAGGAGTTGCAATCGAGAAACCGCGGCACATCTGAGGTACAAACTTGTCTGATCTACTGCACATGTTCTCCAGGTCATCACACATCCATGATTGGTGTTCCACCTGGGGACATTTTGCTGTTTATGCAGGTGTATGAATTCATAACTGCAGCTCTTATAGCCCATTATATATGAGACTAGAGGTTTAGATTTTATACAGTGATTCAGTTGAAGTCATAAGTTATGTCACAGTGGCTGCATTAAGTAACAATGACTGTATTAAATGGCCTTTTTTTAAGTTCCCTTCTGGGACAGGCTGGAATCTGATGGATGCATTACTAGTTTTCAATGACGACTTAATCCAGATGCATGCTTGTGTCAATGCCACAAGGCCCCTTCAGTTACCTTATTATTTGAAAGTTCACATATAGGTTAAGAGACTTAACAGTTCTCAGTTATCCTTCCTTTTGTCTTGTTTCTTAATTGAAGGATTTAGTTCTGAGAGCTGGGGGACAATTTGATTACATACTTTGCTCGATCAGTGTCTCGCTCCAGTCGTGTGGCTTCTCTCCAAATCTCACCGGATGCTGTGAAAGTCGTTTGATTCACTCAGGAATGTTCTGCTTGGAAAACAGAGATTGTGAGGCAGCAGCCAGCCTCAATCCCTGTTCTCAATTATCATCATACGAAGTGAATCTAGGTCTAAGATTTATGCTACACCAATACTTGCATTCAAGATGTGCGTCCTGGAAAAGGGCCATATAGAACAAATGTACTCCTGGGAGATGTTACCCAGGTGTTGAGGTGCTATGGGACCCCTGCACTGATTCCTCTACCTTCTACATGCATGTCCAGATGCACACAAATACAAAGAGTTATGCTGCTCTCCCTGCTGCATTTTTCCCTGCTGAGGTAATAACTTTATGGGTCGATTCTATGGGGTTTACGCTCAGGGAGGCCTTCCCTTGCTACGGGCCTCACAAACCATTCTTCATTTAGACAGTATGTCAGTATGTCTCAGCATAGACACCACACTCTTTTCACGTGTTCAAATGCTATCCAGTCTTCCCGTGGAGCTGGTTTTGAAGCGTCATTTCCCATAAACAGACCAAAAACCAACTTTGTGATGGTCAGTCTCTCAGCACCTTGTTGATGCTTCTCACTCCCAAACAGGCACAGATACAGAGCTAACAGCTGAGCACTGTAGTTTTCAGAAAAGCATTACTCAAACTGGGTTAAACTTGGTGGCAACTATTTGTTTAACAGAGAACCAGAGGCTGTACTTTAAGGCTGATTTTAGTAGTTTCATGGTATTTGTTGACAAAAAGAAAAATATTGAATATCAGTATACTTGTTCTTTAAATGTAAAATTAAGTTTGTTATATTCAATAACTGCCTGAATGTAATGTTAATATATTCACTGCTAATACACATTCACTGAATTCTAACATGCCGTGTCTTCCCTTCTTTTTTATTTATTTTGGTACAGATGAGCACGGAAGACCTACAGGTATGTTTGCTCGTTTGTTTACTATTGTATCATCTAGGCTCGTTACCACTGTACAACAGCTGTATAATAAAAAGAATATCAGCAGGTATAGATGATAGCGTCTATAGTTTTTCTGGATCCACCTTCCAGTTCTCATTTATGTTATTGTTTTGGACCTCAGACCCAGCTCGCTGAGAAGACCACTTTGCTGAGCGCGGCCCGGCTGAAGGAGCAGGAGTTCGTGGAACGGGTGAGTGCCGGGAGCCTGTGGGAGCTCTGCGCCAGACAAGTGAACAGCAAATCCTAGGCAGTCTATTCCCAGGATCCCGTGGCCCCCAGCAAGAGCAGCCACTGCTCTCCTGCCGCATCAGCTTAATTACACAGCACATCTGTTTGCATTTGGTTTAACCCCAAAAACAAATCAGAGTGACGCCTCCCACAGTCTTTCTCACACACATCGTCACTCTCACAAACTATGCTTAAAGGACGATCAACAAAATGATTATGTCCCCGGCAACAATTACGCTAATACAGAGAATTAACCCACGGGGGGTCAGTCAGTTTTTTCCTTTATTTGTTATGTTTAAATTGTTAATCTGTGCATGCCTGCGTGTGTTTCTCCATGCTAGATTCACTCGCTTGAGGACAAGATTAAATGCTTCCACCGAAATACAGTTGTAACTCATCTTGGGAGCACATTCAAAGGTAACATTAACACCATGGACACCATGGTTCTGCTTTTTTTTCTTTTCAGCCAGTTTTCTTTGAGGCCAACACCAAAAAGATGCTACACATAATGCTTGAACTCCATGCAGAAGGTGTAACACAAACTACATACTGATTTTTATTTTTTATTTTTTTCCTGTTGTGATTTTTAACATATAACATCTAATTCTAGTTATGAGGATGAGAATTTTATAGTTACTGTCCGAACAGCCTTGCCGTTCTGAATCATAATCACTTTATGGACTGAAGATGGGACAAAACATGAAAATCCTGAGTAGGGTGTGATGACGTGAGTGTGTGGTCTGATTTTAACTATGCCTTTGAGGACATTTTGGCCAACTAAGTGTGATTTTTAGCCTTACTGGTAAGGATTAGAGCCGTGGTCATAATTATGGTTTGGTTAGAGTTAGGGTTAGACATGGAAGCATTGTGGTTAAAGTTAGAGGAGGCCTCTCAATGAACTATACCATAAGTATATCAAAAACCAAAGATGGTGTGTTTGTATGTGCACATGAGAGAAAATGCCTTTGGAGAGACTGAGTGAATTCTACCCTCTACCCTGGTAATAAAGAGGATCTGCTGTCAGAAGGGGGTGGAGTGGGGTGGGTGTGTGGGAGGGGGGGGGAGGGGGGGGGGGGGTAAAGAAGCCATCCTTGGATTTAATGGCTTTTGCAGATCGCAGTCTTAATGTTTCCCACACAAGGCCCTGGAGCACACAGACCTCTGAAATCCTCTATATCCACAATCACATACCATATCCAACCTAAAGCCTCCTTCGCCCTGCATTTCCTTTGGACTCTTGTATCAGTGAAAGTGTCTTGCACTCATTCTGTTGAGCTTACTTAACCCGCCCAGAGCTGGGGGTTTCAGGTAAAAGGCTGATCAGAAGGCTGTTGATAAGTGGTTTCAGGTCTGGAAGCACCATGATTGGCGGCATGATAGACTCAGCCGGGGCAACATGAGGTCAGGAGGACAAAGGCTAGGGGATTCATTGGTGACACATTGCTTCATGGCAGAGATCAAAGAGCTGTTTGCTCTTCTATCACCTTTACCTCTCCTCCAATTGTGTGACATATCTTTCCGCATGCAGGCACATTTGGTGTCTTCTGAATGATTATTCCAGATCAGCAGAGAGTGAGTGGGTGTCGGTCCACAGTGAAGACCTGCTGGGGATCTTTCAGTAGTAGCAACATAAATGTTACCAGCGTGGCCCAAGTTGTAGCACGGATTTTCCCATTCATAGTTTTTAGGAATAATGGTGTTAGAGCTCCAGGCGGAAAATTAAAGTTGTAGTTCTTTGACACTTGTGGTATTAAAGTGCTCATGCTGAGCCTCACCATTCTTTCCTGTGCTTTTAGTTGGAGTTCAATTTGAACCCATGCCTGTGCATATGGCCCTGCTGTTTGGTTGCTAACACAAACATGATACTCTGGGTTGGCACCGCTGGAGTATTTGACTGTGACAGGCATTGCTAAACTGTCTGGCAGTCCTACTTTATATCTTCCTTTTTTGATTTTGTTGAAAGATTTTTATTTATTTATTTATTTTATTTTATGTTTTCAAAAGTTTTAACAAACATTTTATAACTTTTGACCTTGTTGACAAGAGAGTCCCGGTTAGAGTATTTCACACACAGTATCCCTGATGTATTGACCATTTAAAACAGCTACTTTACATAAAATGTTATTCTTCATAAAATCTTATTTGAATGTAGAAGCTGATTATTGCAGTCCCACTCACCTACGCTTTACAGTCTAGCTTATTGTTTCTGCTTGTTTTGTACAGATCCTGGATTTAACAGCACTGATGCTCTTGCAGAAGCCACTGAGATGGAGTACCTGAAGAAAGTGTTGTTTGAATACATGATGGGACGGGAAACAAAAGTATGATTTTTCTTTTTTTTTTTTTACACAAAAAAAATAATCGGTTTTTCCTTGGTTGTTTTAGCTCATATTTTTTATATTGCTGAATGTCAGACATTGGATCTCTTTAGTTCAGTGCTTTATGGACAAAGTTTATGATCCCTGATGAAATCTGTTTCATAAATGGTGCTGGAAATTCAGTCCTTCCCATCTTTTTTTTTTTTTTGTAAGAAGCATGAGACCACTTTGGAAGTCTTGTAAAAGTCATGTTGTGTCCAGTCTGATTTGGAAAATTAACAGTGCTTTCCCTAATTAACGGCACTGAAGACATGGTCCTAAAGTCAGCGGGATTTTCCAAGCTCCTCAGAAACAGTTAGTCTTTATGACAACATGGCAGACCTCCCCAGTGTGGAGGATGTCCCCCAGGCTGCCTGCTAGCACATGTATCTTGCATGACGCAGATTTGCCATTTAAAGACATGCTGGCCTTGTTTAGTGTGAGTCGAGTGGTTAGGTTTCCTACACAGCAGCCCTGTTTCTGATTATCCTCTGTGTTTATGGGGAAATACATACACTCTGGCAGATAGGCCTGGAGTTGATTATACAGATAATGTTTTTTTTTCTCTCTCTCTTTTGTTCCTGATTTTAGTGCTTTAAATAGTCTTAGAAAAAAATTAATGTGACAGAACTGTTGTCAAAAGAGAAAAAGGATGTTGAAATGGTGAATGGACATGAAAAAATGTTTCAAATTCTCCAAGAAAAATTTAGAAAGCCAACCAGATTGCTTGTCGCTCTTCTATTATTTATTCATTCATCACTCCTGCAGACAATGGCCAAAGTGATTACCTCCATGCTCAAGTTTCCTCCAGACCAAGCACAAAAGGTTTTGGACAAAGAGGATTCGAAAACAATTGTAAGCATCCCTTTACCTGCTGAGGAAACTTTGATGAGCTTTGTCACTGAACTCACCTCAGACCCTCGGCAGTAATTAAAAACATACGACTATAGTTCTTCTGACAAGTGCACAACTAATTGAATGAATGTCTCTTCTGTCCCTGCACAGCCTTGGTTACGATGAGTTACTCAGATACTTTGGGATGAAAATCTGCTGCTGCTGAAGGGAAGGCTGCCATGGATCACATCAAGCCCTTCTCCCTCTGTATTTTGTCATTTTGTGTGTGTGTGTGTGTGTGTGTGTGTGTGTGTGTGTGAGGGCACACTGGGGCATACATTTTTTTGTCTCTGTGTGTGTGTGTGGTGCTGTATGTGTGAATATAATGTAAAGATATGAGGGAATTTTCAAGAGAATAATCCAGAAACACAAATCTTCCATAAATCAGATATTACTTTGAAATTGAATTCATTAATTTATATGTTTTAGAAGAAGATAAAGGGTTTTCTTTATATTTTAGAATGCGTTCATATAGATATGGCTTGTGCAATAAATGATGCAGTATCGTTATCATGTATTGATGCTGACGGTCAGTTGATCTTTAGGTTTCTGTGTTGTGCTGTTGTCTGAATCACTTCCTCTGTAAAACTGTAAACAACCCTTTAACTGTACACATGCACCATGTTAAGATACTGGCCTTTGGACCTTGTTTGTTTAACTCAGCTTTTCTAAGCTTTATATTTTGGCACTGGCACCGGCATAGAAACCCCAAAACACAAAACTGTAAATTGTACGATGATCATTGACTGTACCATAGGACACTATATCACTTGCTATACATATTCAGACTAACAAATTAAATCTTATTTGCAGAATATCTTTTGTCACTCCTCTTACTATCTTACAGATGTTAAAGCCAATTTATCCCGTTTCCAGTTTTTACCCAGTTTATCTACCGGAGTGCAACATATGATAACGTCCCGTTCAAACAGATCCTGGAATGCAGACATCACAGCAAATGCAAATTTTAATCTTAACAGCAGCTGACCTTTCTTTGACCTTTGTTTTGGGGTTGTTGGGTTTGGTTTTTTTTTTCCTTACTATAAAGGTCTAACTTGTTTGAGTTACGATACTGCTCATTTAATGACAATCAGAACAAACTATTTGACAAATTCGATTACCTGTATGTTTTCTGTTTCTCTTAATGCTTTTAAACACTAATTTACAGCAGTCTAATAGAGACTTACTGTATATTTAAATATGTCAAAGACAATAAACAAGTTTAAAGTTTTAAGTTGTTCACCTACATCTATCTTTCAAAGAGACAAGACTTTTTTTAGTTTTTTTTTTTTTTTAGATAAAACAAGTCAAGGATAGTCAAACTTTCTTGAATATTTGCCTTTTGCTTTTAAAACATTTCTTTTATCGGGAATTTGAGAAGTTTTCAGATTTAGCATTAATTGGTGGCCAATTAACAGTGGTGAAGGTTGGAAATAGATATTGTTATGTTTTACTGTGACACAAACCATCGATGTAGGAAGCCATTGCTGTGATATATAATATTGTAAGATTATTTGTCCCAAGACACCAAACCAGAGGAGGGAGGGAGGGGGGGGCGCTTTGGATAGGTTTTCATTTCCACACTCTTGTAGAAAAGCTTTCCCCATAAAAAGTGTTCTCATATCACCGATTCGTGCTGCTGTGTGAACTTGAACTAACCCTTCGCCCTTTTCGGCGCTTTCAACTCTCAGAATAATATATGATATCAATGAAAACTGGAGCTTTTGTTTCTGATGGTAATAATAATCTGCTCATTGCGGCTGAGAAAACGTTAGATGGCAGCAGCGCGCACTGGTTTCTCAGTTTAGGTGCGTTGAGCCCCAAAGTCCCCTCCTGAAATGTGATGCTTAGCCTCAAAACCATCCGCTTCTCTGCCTGACCGCCTCAACCCGCGTCAGCGTCCCGCAACGAGAACAGACTTTCCGGTTTCACCTTTCACATTAAAACCCCTCCCTTGCGCCTTTTACGCGTCGCCACCAGCGGCTCGGTCCGACCGCGATGCTTTTATTTTGGCTCGTCTGCTCTCGCCCTCGGTCCTGTTGGTGCCTGACTGGAGCGGACTTGACGCGGACTGACGGCATTTATCCCCGGGACAGGCCGCCCGCGAGCAGCGACTTCCTCAGATTGGCTCAGAATGGAGAGAAGCTGACGCACCGAGATTTACCGGACTGTTAACTTTCCTCATGCCATCACAGCACTACATGTGCTGCTAGTCCGGGAAAAAAAAAACTTCTAAATTGTTTTGGGGTTTTTTTTGACTCTGCTGACAATCCTTCCTTTTTTCCCCTCCTTCTTTTTTTTGGGGACACTTTAACGCGTTATTACGCACGATGCGCAAAGGGATGGCTCCACTTCAGAGGCAAAAGACGAAAGTACAAAATGTGTTTTATGTCTGTCTCTCCATTTCAGTGGCTTACTCTTACAACATAGACTTGGAGCATCCCTTGGTGTTCCGCGGACCCAATTCTAGTTTTTTTGGCTACTCTGTTCTGGAGCATTATCATGACAACACACGCTGGTGAGTCCCATCTTGTTCTGTTCCTGGAAATGAAGTTGTTTTCTATCAGTGATGCAATGGATTTGTACTTTTCAAACACATGTTTAAGCGCCTTCAGAGCTTTTGGCTGCCTCCACGCCCAATAAAACTGAAGCTTTGTGCTTTAACTTAGTCCAACTCCTGCGGGCAGGAGATTTTTCTAATTGTATTCAAAGGCAGCAGTAAGTCAGATGAAAGTTTTCAATAGAAGGGCCCCATTATGTCCCATCCTCACCCCTCCTCTCATATTTGCAGGGTCATAGTAGGGGCCCCGAAGGCAAACTCTACCTACAGTAGCTCTGTGCACTCCCCTGGAGCTGTGTACAAGTGTCGAGTTCACAGCAACCCAGAGCGCCGCTGCACAGAGATGGACCTGGGCAGAGGTCAGTCACCAACTGGAGCCAACCAGAGCCTGCAGCATCATTTCAGGGCATACACACCAACTGCACATCTGTCAGAGCCACACATGCATCCACTCACACTCAACACAGAGAGGTTCACAATCTGGTGCTGCACTAGACACACACACACACACACATCGCTGAGCTCTGCCTGCAGCCTCTCCTGTCCACTCTCTGCACAAAACTCCCCCAAGCATCTGTTTTGTTTTATCAGAATAATGCAGCCTCATGCTGCCCTTAACAGTGTGACAGTTGTTCTCTTTGTTCTAAACCTGCGATATGGACAAAGGTAAAAGACCAGAGGACTCAGTGTGCAGAGGTCCATAAATATTTTGATAAATATGATTTATGCCTCAGCCTTTGAATATTTTCCAAGCATTTGAGCCAAAAAAAAGTACAGCCCAGCAGGGGTTGGAGGTGAAGACATGGCTTTAATATTAACCCTCCGCTCTGTCAATGTGTCACCAAAACTCACAAAGTAAAACCAATGATCACAGTCAACAGTACCCCTGACTGCTGAGTGGCCAGAGGAGCTGGACCCTGACAGACTGAAAGAAACCAACAACACATAGACACAGAGAAGAGACACAGAGCTACGTGTATGAATCAGGGAGGAAGAGAACTAAAGCATCTATAGTAGCTGAGAATATCAGCATCGAGGCTGATACCAAGAAAGAGATACTTTTGAAGTCTTTTAGGGGGCAGTGCCTTTATTCGTAGCGTTTTAGTTTCAGCTACAAAATTCCTGCCACATACATCACAACCTTTTCAAAAAAAGGTGCAGCTGCAAAAGTCTGACTATAAATCAATTAGATGAGTGAAAGAAAATTTACTTGCAACTATTTTGATACTCATTTATTCATTTTTGAAGCAAAAATCACAACCATTCTTTGGGTCCTGTGTCTGTGACGTAAGAATCTGCAGCTTATCTGCTGTTGGTTGGGAACAACATGACATTTGATGACATTTCATAAGGACCGAGGACTCTGTGGTGTTTTCTGATGTGTTTGTAACAGACAGTTGATCAGTTCCCTGAGAAATAATTAGCAGATTGTCATTAGTGAGTGATCCTGATAAAATATTTGTGTACTTTATGTGTTCATACAAAACAAATATCAGTACATAAGGCCTGTTCAGCTCTCACATATCTACATATAAATTTCAACAATCCAGTGTCACAGATTTCATAATGGATTTGAGTGAGTGTCAACTGTACGACTACTATTTGCAGATTCAGCAGAAACGAATAATAAAAACCAGCAAAGAAAAAACTGACAGCGACTCACAAGCAACAAGTTACTTGCTGCAAAAAAAGTCCTCCGTCCTGATGACTCATCGTCTGCAAACTGCACTCATTGTCTTTCAGGAAACAAGCCGAGAGAGTCGTGTGGGAAGACGTGCCAGGGAGACAGGGATGATGAGTGGATGGGGGTTAGCCTGGCCCGCCAGGACAGAGCCAACGGCAAAATCCTGGTGAGTTTGGGAATGCTTCAGCTGATTTTTTTTAATGCGAACCATGTACAGCGCGCTCCTAAAAAACAAAAACAATTATACCGACATCATTGTTACAAATGTCTTACCATGAACCGCACAGTTAAACCTCTGAGCATGGCACTAGTAAAAAAAAACAAAACTGAACTTAATCCCTCATTTGGATTGTTTTTGTTTCTTTTTTTTTTTTTTCTCTCTCTCTCTTTTCCAAAGTTGGACCGAAATCTAAAGTCAGAGAGATTTGGAAGCTGCTGAGTGGTTACATAATACTGTAAAACATTTAGCTCATGTCTGGAGCTGGAAGAGCCAGTGAACAGGGTTTGTCAAAAGTAAAGTTAGGGATATTAAGAGACTAACTAGTGGTGTTAATCCCAGAGGTGCTTGGCTGGGAGTTTTCACAGAGATCACAGGGCAGCTGGCAGAGTTTGTTTAGGCTTCAGCCCCTCTGCGGTGGTCCAGTCTGTGGCCGGCCTTTCATTAAATGTTAACCCCGGCGTCCCGGGGTGGGCAGTGAGGGGGCACTCCAGCGGTGGAGCCGGGCAGCTCTTGAAACATTCATGGCAGGTGTGAATGTGCTTGAATACCTGCTGCTGATTGAACTGCACCCCGGAGTGTCAGAACAATCAAAAGAATTCCTCTCTCTGAAGATGTCCAGATAACTGCTTGGCCTGCTCAGCCATCAAATTCCCCCTCGATGTGTTTGTCTCTGGTCAATTTTTTCCACCTCAGTGGAATTTACTGGCACGGCTTTTGAAACCATCACCCTTGGCTTTGCTCGTCAGTCAAAAGTTGAAAAGCTCTTGGAGTTGTCGGTGGGGGGGGTGGGGGGGGGGTTGAGTGTGATGTTGTTTAACAACAAGCTTTTAGCTACACATTCTTTGGCCCCCTCAGGGAGGGTCATGATAAAAGGAAGGTGGTGACTTTCCACAGCTACGTGTTGTTCAGCCTTTTTCTTCTTCTTCTTTTTTTTTGGTGTGTGTTTCTTAATCTCATCTGAATGGACTCACATTTCTGTGCAACAGAACAGAAACGGCTGCTTGGCAGATGTTTGCAGCGCTGATTTCATCCTGGTTTTGATTGAGGACCATGTTTGTGACCACTAAAATCTGCATTGTGACAACAGCACGGCATCCCAACATGAAAGCCTCCTTTGCTGCCTCGACAGAACCTGTCAGCTGCTGCAATCAGCTCCTTTTGCTCTGTTTATGTCAGCTGATTGAACTTCTTTTTTCTTCCAAAGATTCTGCATCTGCTTAAGAGGGAGAGTTAATGCTGGTATTGCTACTACTGTTAGTGGAGCTGCCCTTTGTTTGTCAACGCAGGATCTTGCTTTAAGACAGCCATCTGACGCTCTGTGTGCGCCCGCAATCGGCCCCCCTCTTATTTGCATTTATACTGGCTGTGTGTGTGTGTGGGAGGGGTTCGCGGGGAGTTAAGCTGTGCGGAGGGAAATTAAGTGAACTTTGTCTGCACAGAGGCGTCCAAAACTGTCCCCAGAGCTACAGGAGCCCCACCGCTGTACCCCGGGGTACTAAATCATTACCACATTTACACATAGTGTATATGTGTGGCCGGATCTGTGCCGCGTTCCAAATCCAGTCTATATTCTCCTCTTTGCTTTGTTTTACTTTGAAAAATATTGTTTTTAGAATTATTCTCTGTCAGTTAAAGAAATGTTCTCCATGCTTCAGCAGCAGCACATTCAGTTTCCAATCTTCTGTTCTTTGTTTAATTTTTTTTGTTTGTTTTTCTTTTTTAGCTGTCTGAACTTTTGGCCCCCTCTTGTTGCTTGCAGAGCCTGGATGAGCTGTTTTCAAATGAGGAATCTGAAAACACAAATGTTAAAGTGCAGTTATTTCTTGCTTCACATTAATTGCTGCTTGGGAAACACAGATATTCACACCACAGACCGTGTGGTCAGGGTTATGGATGGGCTTTAACCCCCCCTTCCTGCCCCCGCTCATCCGACAGCCACAAAGACTCTCTGACTCCAGCCGAGTGAAGATGGGGCTCAAATTGTCAGCTTGAAATGTTTGTGTTTACAAAATGAGCATGTGTCTGAATTTGTTTGCCGCTCCTGCAGGCCTGTGCTCATCGCTGGAAGAATGTCTACTACGATTCCGAGCACATCCTCCCGCATGGATACTGTTCCATCATCCCCACAACGCTGCAGGGCAGGACCAAGCCGCTCATCCCTTGTTATGAAGGTACGTTATACATTTAATCAGGATTTTCCTTCATGGAAACCAATATTATTAGACACTCAAAAAGGTATTTGTTGTTGGTTTATTCCAGTGGTTTCCAACCAACTTGACCCGTAACCTCTTAAAATCAGGGAAGGTGACATGAGTTGCAAGCACTTAAGTATAATTTATTCAAATTTTTTGAGTAATGTTAAAAGCCCTAGAGATTTGAAGAAAGAACATATCAAAGAAAATTTGACGCACATTTTTGTGCATGTAAAATATGTTTTGCCACTAAAGCAGCGGATTTGCTGCCAATACTGAGGCTCCCCAGAGGATGAGTGTGAATGACTTTGGTAATGTCCTGCTTTCCTTCCAAATCTCTATTTCCTTTATCCGTCTCCCTCTCAGGATGAACTCTATTCACTTCACTGATGCCTTAACTTCTCATTTTTAGGTGAAATCATTTCCCCAGTTCTTTGGTTAAAACCCAAACACCTTCAGAATCATTCAGCCTCAGCTGATTTGGGTTTAGTGCAAATTAGCAAAAGTTAACACGGTCATGTTTTTTTTTTTTTGTTGTTGTTTGTTTTTTTTTTTTGGTGATGTCCAGACCCTGAGTTTGGGAACCTCAGATTTAGTCTGTTTCATTTCTTGTGTAATTTCTAACTAATTTCTGTTCGGTCATTTGATGAAGTGTGATCTGTCATTCTTAGGCAAACACATGAACTCTGGCAGGAGACAGCTCACACCAACGAAGGACGTTACAGTTAGTCAAACTTGATGAATGAACATTAGTCCAGTGGTGGTTCGTTCCCTGTACGCCTTTTCACAAAAGAAAAGCATCCTTCAAATGAGGTTGTGATGGCAGCTTTGTCTAAGTGCCGATTTTAGCTTGATTCTTTGGAAGAAACTTACTTCCAAAATAGAGAATTCCAATTTTGTTTTGCTCATAGTAAATCAAATCCTTTTGTGCCGCAGGTTTTTTTCCTTTTTGCGCACGCTACAACACTGAAAATCAAGTTTCATTAGAAAAAGAAAATTTTCTGTGTAACATTCAGAGCTGACTCATGCAAATGTCTACCCCATATGTTCTGATATGTGACAGCTATTTATCAAAGGCTGTTTTACACCTTAATTGTGCTCCCAGGTCAGGACTTCACTTCCTTTCATAACTCTTGTTGCCAGCGGCGGCGGAAAAGCCAGACAGGCTTTGCATGGGGCATTATTTACAGTGTATTTTGTGCAGATCCAAGCTCAATATTTTTGTAACCTGAGAACATGGCTGTCCCCCCTCCTCCACTTCTTTCTCCAAAGTAAAAGGTCTTCTCAGTCTGTTTTCTGCCCCTTTTCCTCTTGGATGGGACTGGGACTTTGACTAGCTCCATATGAAAAGCAGGAAAAACTCCAGTAAATGCTGGCTGGAGCACAGAGTGAAATAATTTGTGGTTTGTTTTTTCTTACAGACTATAAGCAGAAGTATGGGGAAGAGCACGGCTCGTGCCAAGCTGGGATAGCGGGAGTTTTTACAGAGGTCAGTAACATTGCCTGTTCATCTTCTTGATTCGTGTAATACTGTCTTATCTTGTCACCTGAACTCTGTTGTTTGGACACTCATCAATGGAGCTTCACGACTTAAATAGAGGAGTTGAATCATTTCATCGGGCATTTTATTAATGAAAATTATGCATAAAGAGAACGTTTTTGCTCTTTTTCGTTCCCCTTTTCCCAACACGGGGACTCACTTTCGCAGTTGAAAGCATGATCACCATTAACACAACCACATGCCTGATGTGACAAAGGAGCTGAGGGTTGTTTAACCCAATGTCAAATCATGTGGAAAATCTGAATTTTGCAGTCGGATACATGTGTCGGTCAGCGCTCTGGTGACTGAAGTGCTGATGACTGTCAGCTTATGTTTCCATAGGCAGACACTGAATTGTAAGGAAAGGCTGCAGCGGCCTCGCCTGATCTCTGGTGTGGCTCCAGGAGATAAAGTGTGTGAGAAAATATGAGCTTCCTTTTCACCAAAGCACAGGTTCACTTCTGTTTTTTATATTCACTTCAGCCTCCGTGGCACAGATATCTTCTCGTACCTTCCCAGCAGCCTTTGGTCTCCCACATGTTTGTCTGGTGAAGGTGCTGGTGGTGAGAGCGAGGTCAAATAGATTTAACATCTACAAGCATTTCTGTTAAATGTATTTTGACAGGAAAAAAATGTGCATTTATGTATAAATTAAAATGTAAAAAAATGTAAATGTGATAAATTTAGACATTTTGTTAGTAACGTAACTCCTTCCTGATGTTCCCTGTGAGCAGCATGTTCTGCGAAGGTCCTTTTTAAGTCTCAGATTACAGTCACACTTAATTTGGGACATACAGTAAAATACAGCGGCCTGGAAATGTGTCGTGAGAGCACGACTGTTTTCCTGAGGAGGGAAACTTTCTCACTGGGGAGAGAGACTCTGACAGAGATGTAATGTAATAAGTGCAGTTTTTTTTTGTTTTTTTTATTTCCTTGCTAAATACCATTAATATGTTAACTCTCAACTGAACCTCAGCAAATCTGATGACTATACATCATTTCTCTCTCTGTTTCATATCATTTCAATCGAATATCTTTGGGTTTTGTACGGACAAAACAAGATATTTGAAAATGTCACCTATTTTATGAAGAAACTGTGATGATTTTTTCTATTTTCCATGTAGCAGGGGAAAAAAATAACCGATTTTACTTTGCATCCTTCCAGTCCATTTATAAGAAGCATTAAAGCAATTAAAAATTGTTTGTAACACACTACAATGTAGTCGTAAGCAGATAAAAGGACATTTTACGTTAATGTGCATTATTACCAACAGCTGTTATACTTTTACAATATGGCAGTTGTCCTATATTGTCACCATCTCAATACAAGGCAACTGGCTAGCGTTATTGTTGTTTACGGATACGCTGATAGACGCCACATTATAGTTTGTAATAGAGAATCATTAAATGCATAACATGAAACTCATTGCTTACGTGTCAATCACATGCTCACATGGCTTTGCTTTTAAAACGGATTTCTCCGTCACAGAAACCAAAATGGGATCATTTCACACAAACTGCCTGTGAACTTGAACCTTTACTGCAGGTTCTCTGATGTGTGTGTTTCAACACACTGTCAAACAACATCTGAAAGTCTCATTCACGGCTGAAAATATTTAATATGGATATAATATTTAGTATGGAAATATTTAAGATGGAAGGAACGATCATCAGATTTAACTGTAATTGAGGATGGCAGTGGAAATAACACCTGAGTGAAAACGTTTGGCTGCTGTAAAGAAACTTTTCTGTTATACTGTTTTAAACCAAAAGAGAAATCCTCTTTGGTTTGCTCCTTTTTTTTTTTTTTTACGAGCTGAGATCGTCACTGTTGATCTGTTAAAGCATTACAACCCCACACACACACACTCACACACTTTTAAAAGAATGTGAGGAATTTAAAGAAAAGCCATCCAACTGTTAAACCTTATCCTTGTCTGAACCACAGTCCACGCGCCTGGTGGTGCCCAGATGTTTGATACCACAGTGTGGGGAATGTATAGTGCTGAGTAAGGTCATCACTGTGTTGTTTACTTTGTTTGTGTGGAGCACGAGCTCCCAGCGCTGACCACACACGGGCCGGTGTAACTGAAACTTTGGCTGAAGAGCGACAGTGCTGCATCTTTTAATGGGGTCGAAATGGGGCATCTTAACTCTCGTGCTCGGCTCCCGTCAATACATGCGATGGCTGTTTTAACGACTCATTTTACAGCTGTCAATTTCGCTCGGGCTCTGAATTCCTCGTCACATCAAAGCTTCAGCTGCCGTGCCATCTGGATGTGTGGTTCAGAGCAGATAGCACAAAACCCGTCTGCGGCCTTCGGTTAACCAGAAGTTCACCCAGCGGCTCCTTCCTTTTCTTTCTTTTTCCTTTTTTTCCCCTCTCGTCAGCAGGCTGCTACACTGCAGATAAAAGTCAGAGTTGTCTCAATGATTGTGTGGGTGTTTGATTTTCAGGAGCTGGTGGTCATGGGGGCACCGGGGTCATACTACTGGACGGGAACAATCAAGGTGTACAACCTGACTTCTGACTCTTTCTACAGTCCGAACAAAGAAGATATGGACTCCCACAGATACAGCTACCTGGGTATGAGTCTGTCTCACGAAGATGTTTGTGATCAATGTCTAATGCATCAGTACAAATGAGAAGAATGTCTGTGTCTCCAGGCTATGCAGTGACTGCAGGACACTTCTCCTCTCCTAATGTAATAGACATCGCTGCAGGAGCGCCTCAGCACAGCGGCAGCGGGAAAGTGAGAGACTTCATCCTTCCCTTGTATCTCCTGCTGTTGACATGAAGACCTCTTGTGTTGCTTGCTGCAGTGATTTTGTGTTTTCTCCTCCGCAGGTTTACATTTTCAAAATTGATGGCGTGTCTTTGGTGAAGAGTTTTCAAGCCTCAGGGAAAATGGTATGAGCTCAGATAAGGTTTCTGACTGATGTCTTTTTAGTCATTTTGAAGCACATATATTACATCGAGGTCGTTCCTCTTTCTACAGGAACACAACAATATGTATTTTAGCCTAATCTGCCTCAGGGATCATGTGGTCGACTCTAAATGCTCCGTTGTCAGAACCACTTTGTTTACATCTGCTTTCAGTGTTGAGACGATAAAACATTTTAAACAAGGAGCACAATCTTCAGAAACCGAAGCCTGGGAGATAGCTAATGTTTTTCATGCAGAGTAAATAAAGGGAAGTCGGACATAAGTTGTGTATATATTCCTTTCATATTGGTCTAGCTGTAAAAAGGGGGGGGGGGGGGTTCCAGATTATATGAACTGACGGAGTGAAGCAGTGTCTGTGATCTGACCCATTGCTCTGTGGCTCGGCTTGGTTCCAGATGGGCTCTTACTTTGGCTCCTCATTGTGTGCAGTTGATCTGAACCAGGACGGCCTGTCGGACCTGCTGGTGGGGGCACCCATGCACAGCCAGCTCCGGGACGAGGGCCAGGTGTCTGTGTACCTCAGCAAGGGCAACGTGAGTGGGATCTGTAGGTCGGCGGGAACACGATACCACAACTGGCAATTTTATTTACTACACCCTCTCTCTGGGTTTGACCTGCGCAGACCTGAACTCCTCTTCAGGCCGATTTTTTAGCTTTCCTTGTGTTTGAATTATTCCTGACCGTTGGCCTATCATGTTACTGGACTAAAACAGTGGAGCACTGTGAGATTATCTGGTCGACCAAGAAGAACACGTATTTGTTGCCAACTAACAAATCATTTTATCAGGGAAAGGCTTCAGTCATTTTACCGGAGCGGTAAACCTTCTTTTGCCGACTATGTGTATAAACTGCTTTCCTGTCTGCGCCTGGTTGCAGGGGGTGATGGAGGAGGGTGGTGTTTTGACTGGTGACAGTGCTTACAATGCTCACTTTGGAGAGAGCATCGCTGCGATCGGAGACATTGATGATGATGGCTATCAAGGTCAGCACAAAGGAACATCTCCCCTTATTGTCCTCTGTCCTGTCCTCCTCCTCTCTCTAATGTCTTCTTTCTCACTTTTGACTCAGGCAAAGTTTTCCTTTGAATTATAAATCTTGCATCATTTTGAGCACATTTAAGTTACTGACTTAATGATATTGATGATATTGTTTGAGGTATTTCCAACATACTGGCGTGACCCTACCTGTTGGTTCAGGGTCCTCGTATGGGTCCCAACATAAATTTTAGTGGTCACAAGCCGATTGATGTTCATTTTTTTGCACTTTTTGAATAGTTTCTTTTCACTCCTCAAAGGAACTGCTAACATCTGATACCTGTGTAACGGAGTCACATGTAGACGGGGTTAAAAATCAATACGGGGCACCCACTGACTCAAAGGGCCACAATGAGGGATTTTACATGTTTTAGTTCATTTAACACCATTCATTTGTAATGTACATTATTGTCAGCCATTTTTACGCTTTGGATATCAATGTCCTTTCTATTCACACCAGAGAGTGTTTAATTCTAAATCAACTACTACATTTACAACCTGACTTTCTGTCTCAGATGCCAGAGTAGCCATAAATGCACTAAAAAGGAGAGTTTTCAAAACAAGTCTAACATGTAGAACAGCCGGTATTGTTCATAAACATGGAGCCACTGGTGAGATGTCAGAACAAAGCTGGTTATAAGTAGCGGTCTTGTGAAAGTCCTCCAGTGTACAATGATTACATAATCCAGGATATGCCAACCACTTTGTTACAGTATTCAGTGATTTTTTTCCTGTAGTCATGCAACAAAGCCATCTCCTCTGTCATCTGGTGGGCAATAAAGTTACACGGTTTATATTTTTCACATCAGCTCATAAGCAAATGCTGGCTGGCTGAGTAGCGCAGTACGTGCAACAGAACCCCGTCATTTTCACACACATTTTGTATCCATTATCCTGCAGGGAGCGAGGACGTGTAGAAAGTATTGCCCTCTCTCGCTCCGTGTGCACAGATTCATCTAGATGCAAATCGAATCATGCTCAAGCACACACAGACGTACATTTTATGCTGTCTGTCCTCTTGCTGCCCCCCTTGTCCCCCAAGTCCCCAGACTTGGAGTCTGTCTCCCACTCTGCTGCCTTGTTTCATCTCTGTGTGTGATATGCCTCGAGGCTTGCAGCCTGGCATTGTGTGTGTACGTGTGCACGTGCAAAGGAAAGCTGGCAGCTGGGATATATAACTCATCCTGCAACTCAAAGTGTCGAGAGAGCCAGACTTATTTTCTGACCTACTAGCTGCTACCATTTCATTTTAAAGCACCACTGAAGAAATAATACGCATTTGCTTCCACTGAGAAAAAAAACATTTCTATAATTAAACGTCTACATCATGACTCAATTACTGTGAGACATTTAAAAAAACAAAAATAGCACCATTCTTCTATCGTTTCTGTTTTGGTATGCTGTACTGCATGACACAGAGGTGTTTCACTTTATAAAAAGAAAGTTTATATATGGCCTTTTGTTTGGCAATGGCATAAGGGGACGTTGTTTCACTGCCCCTTGCCAGCACTTTATAGCCTTGTTTCCACTTTCTCAGAGGTCGCACAAGATTTTATGGCCACTAACAACACTTAATTGTCTATTAAGAGCCTTACTGTAACAGCTTGTTTCCCATTCACTGGCCCTGCTGAAAGTAAACAGAGGGTTAATGAAAGCTTTTGTACACATCCACAAACACACACAGTAATTTATGTGTGCATTCATTCCTGTTCCGGCTTTTACACAGAAAGACCTTTTTGTCCTCCATTTGTCCCCTCAGATGTAGCCATAGGCGCACCAAAAGAGGATGACTATGGAGGGGCTGTTTATATCTACCACGGGGACGCAGCAGGGATCATCGGCAAATACTCCATGGTGAGACATCTCCAAGTGTCGCACAACATGCAAATAACACTTTGAAGTTTGATTTTTAATGATAGGCAAAGAAATATCCCATCCTTTTCCTTTTTTCTCACATCCTTTATTATTTTTTTTTTTTTGTGTACGAATTAAACAAATAAGAATTAGAGGTGTATGTTTGGGCTCTAGTGATAGCCAGGTTGGCCGTTTCTTCCTGTTTAGAGCCTCACTGCCCACCTGTGCTACCCAGTGTGGTTTTTACTACAAGTCTGTAAAAGCAAAGATCTTTCATCTATGAAAAACAAACACAGAGCAAAAACGTATTACACAACGTGCTCTTTTCCATGTTGGCTCACATGTTTGCTGACGGCTGGTATTCTCTGTTGTAGAAACTGTCGGGGCGCAGTGTAAACCCTGGTCTGCAGATGTTTGGCCAGTCGATCTCTGGCAACGTGGACATGGATGGAAACGGTTACACAGGTACAGTCACAGCAGGCAGGACGAGGGCTTGAAAAATCTGTGAAATGGAATAAAAACACATCAACTGGAAAAGGGTTTGTGATTGTTAAATGTTTGGTTTTTCCCCAGCATGGTTTTACGCCTTCATTCTCTTCTCGTGATAGAGACATCTTGTTTACCGCATTCCACAGCTGACAAGATCCCTGTGCTTTGTCTGTGTGTGTACAGGCCGCTGTCAGATGTTTGATTTATCCTATCCTATCTTCCTTGTGGCTTTTTCAGTCAAAAGCACTTATGTTTTTTTATTGCAGATGTCACAATTGGGGCTTTCATGGCTGACAGCGTGGTGCTGCTGAGGTGAGTAGCTCCATCAATCTCTGTGACACAGTAGTGATATAATTTTTTTTCTGCTTCTGATTGGTATTTATTGTCCGATCTCTCCTCCTCTGTGTCTGCTGATGTGGTCGTAGGTCCCGACCTGTCATCACAGTGGATGTCTCCATCTTCCTTCCCATCTCCATCAACATCTCTGTGCCGCAGTGTCACGAGGGCCACCAGAACCTGAACTGCTTCAACGCCACTGTCTGCATGCGCTTCCGGGGACGACAGTTGCCTGGACAGATCGGTGAGGACAAATACTCACAAGCTACCTAGCTACATGGAGAAGAAATCAAAACACATGTTTTAGCAAATTTTAACTGAATATGGATATAGTTTTATTGAGAAATTTGGTTGTCTTGTGCAGAGTCGGGAGATTGATAGCACGCTGAGTCTGTGTGTGAAGCATGCAAAGACTGGAGCTAGTTTGGTAACACCAACTGTATCTCCAACTCAGAAATCAAGATGTTTCTCATATAAATGTAAAAACAGCTATTTCAACCACTCGTTGCCAAACACAGTGGCTTTTTTTTTTTTTTTTCAAAAACCCGACATCCATGTATGAATGTGTGATTGCTGATTGATAGCAGATATATTACACATCATGGGGAATTGAAATTCATACTCAGTGAGCTTTGAATGAAGAAACTTTATAAACACGATCATGCTGAGCTCGTGCTCGCCGTGTGGTTAGCCTTTGGCTCGTGGCTGACGGTGCGTGCTTCTAGCCCGATGGTTTACGCTTCAGCCTTCACACTTGGGTGCGGTGCCTGTTGAGAGGTGAGGTGCAGTGCTGTTTCACTGCTTGGGTGGGGTCATTTCTGCCCCCCCAGGGGAGTAGGAGCCCTGTAGTTACATAATGACTACATCCTGGCTCGCAGGAATAAAGCTCCTCTGTTTAGCCTTTTGGCGAACATCATGGAAAGTGCAGCACCATGTGTTTGGTGACTCCTGTAATGAAACCTTCCTTTGCCTCCTCTGTAGTGAGCTCATGGTGTTCCCTCTGTTTGACGGAGGGAACAGTAGGCTTTGGTCTGACTGGGGTGTGTTTGCCACCCCTCCCACCGTTTTACCAGTGTGACACCCTCTTGAAGCAATTACTACAGACTGAAGCTGATTCATTCAGAGGAATGGGTTTTAAACGGCCAGAGGCCCATATATGGTTTTCTCGGAAACATTAGTAATGTTTGACTTCATACTTATGATTTTTTATTCAAAATACATTAGAAGTGTCTCAGTGGCATTAAAGCCAGGGGTGGGACCAGTAGGAATGTTTTTATTGAGAAGTTTTCTTTCACAGCAATACGAGTTCTGCCCCACTGGTTGGAAAATTAATTTCCTTTTTTCGATTAATTCTTGTCTGCTCACCTGAAGCTACAAAAGAAAAAAAAACATTTTATTTTAAATCCAATCCATCATGAGCTCACAGTAATACAGTTTATAATGTGTAGCTCTTCACAGATTTGGATCTTAATTGTTTCTAAATGGTCTCTGGATTTAAATGACATTCATTATTTTTTAAATTGAACTCTTCTCATTTTGATTTAATCAAAATTTACAGAAATTTGTCCCAATTTTATGGAACCATTGGACAAAAGGTTTTTGTTGGGTTAATGTGATAGCAGATGATTTGACCAAATGCCAAACATGTTCCCATCTTTTCCTCTGGCCCACGTTAATCTGACTGCAATAACATGTTTCAATGGCGCTCATGAGAGAAAGACGTCTTTGGCGAAGGAACTGCTGCTGTTAGTGGCTGTTGTGCATTACAGCGTGTTTGTCTCTTCTCAGAGTTGCTGTACAACTTGACGGCTGACGTGGATAAGCGGAAGAAGAGCCAGCCTTCCCGGGTTTACTTCATTCAGGGTGGATCTCAAATCAGCCAGATGAGCCAGCAGCTCAGCCTGGACATCAACAGGGAGGAGTGCCAGCGCTACACCGCCTACGTAAAGGTAGGTTTGAATCATCTAGCCCTACTGCTGCTGGTTTTTTTATTTTGGTTCGTGTCCTCAGCTGCTCTCTCGGTTGCTTTCCCATGACCCTGAGCCTTCTTTCCCTGGAGTGTTGATTTGTGATATGACGTATTTTCTTATTTTCCCTGTTGTTCTTACTAAATTTTTCGTGTAGTTTTTTTTTGTTTTGTTTTTTTTGTTGGAACATCAGAGTCCGAACATGTCCATTTAAAAAATGTCATGATAAAGAAAAGGTTTGTCACAATGATCTCACAGTGATGGGAGAACCTTGGCCACTGTAGCTGAGGGCACGGCAGACATCTGCTGTGAAGCTATTTGTGCCACCCAGCCGGGTCAGGTTAAAGGTAACAGTCAGGCGCTTGATGATTTGAGAAGCCGTGCTGCTCTCAAGTGTGCCTCTGCAGAATCCGAAAGAAACAGGAAACAGAGTTTGCTTTGTCATTGCATAGTCCCTCTATTGTGTTCCTCTGTGATTTAGTAGTGTTGCCACGGAGAGGGTCCTTATCCTGAGGCCACCATCCATGTTTCATCTGCTCTAATACAGAGGCCCACTGCAGGGCTGTTAATTTCACTGGCATTCTTAATGGCGCTCTCCAGGCACTTTCACCGTGGGAGGCTGAGCTGCTGCTGACTAAAGGGGGGGGGGGTTGTCATTACCCTGCCCACCTCTCTTCCTTGAACCAGTGACACTATAATTAACGTGTGTGACGCAGAGTGGCAGTAAGCACATTTATTCATCACAACAAACACAGTTATCAAAGGTTATTCAGTGGTGTGTTTATCCAGGCTCTTCATTAAAACTGGACACACATTTCAATTAAATTTTCGATTTCTAAGATCCAACACACAGAACACAAACAGGAGGCTAAGTCAACCCACGAAGCACACTCATGCTCAGAGAGCCACCCATCCGGTCCCATGTGGTTCCGTCTCTAGTGATACATTTGATTCATTCAACACAACATAACGTTTATTACTGACATTTATAGTTTTTGGCGGATGTAATTCTTTTTTTAACCTTGCTAATCTTTTCTGGACAATTTCCAGCAGATAACTTTACATCTTCCGTCTGTAGGATTATTTGTGTTGGCTTGCCTGAGGTGTGAAGTGCAGCATGGTTGCAATTGCAGCTGTGTGGATTGTTATTCTTTCACTCTATGTATCCACAAATTCCACCTGCTCAGCAGCAAAAAGCAAACATGAGACTCCCAGAGCTGCCAAACACTAGAAAAGCCACACAAGATGGTGAAGGTGTGGTGCCCAAATTACATCTTTATATCAGATTGTTTACAGGCTGAATGGCTTGTAGACATCGAAAAAGTGAAAGAGGCAAAGATTACAACCTGTAACTGTCTCATCATACTGGACATGTTTGTCCAAAACTGGATAGAAGCTGAAGGATCATCATAATCAGCGCTGATCTGTCGCTGCTCTAAGAGAGGCCCTAGTCTGCTTGAACGATTGCATCGTTTATCTTCCTCATGTGTCTGCCTGCATGAGCCAGTCTTCCTATTTCCCCAGAAGAGGAATGCTAATGGAAGCCAGCTGGTTGCCCGACTACATCCTCAAGGGTGTTTGGGAAGAGGAAAAGGGGGTTTGGATAGCACCCCCCCCCCCCGCCCCCACCTCCATCCCGCCCGTCTCTCTGCTATAACATACAATGAAAACACAGGACTGGGTCTGCAGCGTCACAGCGGGGTTGCTGGGCTGCTGTTGTGTCAACTGGAGCTGCATCCTGGCGCTGCTGATGGAAAACCCTCCCTTCAGGGCTGATTGCTCGAGCCCAGATGCATGAAGGCCGGTGGAAGCAGGCCACGAGCTATTCTGAGCCGCTCTCACGTTTGAAACTGCTTTGACCATCTGTCGACCCCGTTCGAATGACTTTATAAATTAAACAGCTTTTAAGGACCTCCATGAACAGTGAGGTTTAATAATACACTTGAATTTATATGTTCTGTATTAAGTATAATCAGGTACAGGGCTCGGACCGACATCCTGGAGTCCCAAATCGAGTAAAAAAAAAAGAAAAAGCTCGACTTGCCACTTAGTAAATCATGTAAGGTTGGGAACACAGGACACGAGTTGTTCAGAGTACAGAAGCTAATCGTTCAAGCGTTTGTTTTGTTGTTGTTTGTTTTTTCAGGAGTAATTCTTTCTGAAAGACTTTTCATGTTGATCATTTTAAACATGTTTTCATTGGCATCGGCTAACAGCATACCAACCCCTCCAGATGGGCTTTGTTTGATTATTTTTAGCAAAATGAACTGCATGCAGCTTTTTCCTTCAGTTGTACCTCATTTCAGGGAGGGAAAGGCAGTTCCAAGCAGGGATGACTGATGAAGGATTGGGGTTCAGATGACCAGAGGTGCTGTGCGTGAGATGGAAATTAGTCATTTTACAACATAACCACCAACTTTCAGCGGAAATTCTTCAGCTGTATGTGTTGCATTAAGTAATTTTGTACTTTTGGCATGCCGGGTAGTCTCTCAACGTTGTGTGCAAGTCAGAGCAGCTCGAGTGAAATACTTTGAAGGTTTGGAGGATTATTCATGTGCAAATGGACACCACTGAAATTACATTTCATTGTGAAGACATCACGGCCAGAAGGAAAGTCTCAATAGACATATAACTGTCTTTTCACATGCTTTCAGTTGAACCCTACTACTACTAGTATGTAATATAGAATAATAATGAATGTATACCACCATATGCATAATGTACACGCAGACCATTCACTGAGCCAGCAGTGATAAGAACAAAACAAGTTGAGTGGAGCACATCAGTGTCCATAGATTTAGAGTAAAACAGGTGTAACGTCAATATTACATTGTGATATATAAAGCATTCATTAATCATTATGTCACTTGTTACGTGGTTAAAGGGTAGGTTGATTTATTGCCGGGTTTGGCAAACATAGTTTAAGTATTCCTTTATCAGATGTTCTGCACTTGATCACAGCTCATGGCATGTTTACATCTTTGCCGATTCATCCATCGTCATCCACCCGTTTCGACTCCAGCAGACCTGTCGTAGTGCACGTGAGGCTTGAACTCATGCCAACAGACACTTCCATTTGCGGTCATGTGCAGCACTGTGCAGCGCCATAGACCAGGCAGAGTCCCAGAGGAGGAGCTAAAATAGGCAGCGAGAGCCTTGCCTGTAACAGTTGTCTGTTTAATTTAGCTGGTAAAGTATCCTACTCACTTTCCTTTGGCCTATATTCCACTGACTATATTTAATTTGAAAGACTGCTCCTGTTATTGGGGCATCTGTAGCATGAACATCTGACTGTCAAGCCTAACTACACTAAGGCCATCTCCAGTCTGACTGAATAAAAAACAAGTTATGCAGACATGTTAAATTTTAAGATTTTCAAATGGGCTGATGGTGGTCAACAAAGTTACAGATGGAACCAGGTTATTTGTCTCATAGCCTCCACAAATCCAGTTGAAAAGTGTCTTTGACAGAAAGACCACTGTAGAATTCATTTGTTAATGACAGTTTATCTGACAGTGTCCGAACTGCGTCTGTGCAGTCAGCTTCACTAATCTGCTCCTCTTAGTAAACCAAAGCAAACTTAAAAAAATCATTTGCACCCACTGTTTGACCTGAGTCTGCTGTCTGCAGACAAACAGGAAGCTCTTGGGAGTAAAAGTAAAGCAGAGCAGCGGTTACTGTCGCTGCAACCCAGAGAGTCTCCGGCTAAATAAAGTCCCCTGAGCCTCAATGCTGTCTGGCACTCGGAAACACCAAAGCCGGGTCACAGCAACACTGCCTGCTTTGTTTGCCTCTTTGTACTTTGTAGTTGTAGCATTCATGCATTTCCCTTGATGCCGTATCCTTGGTTTCATTTACCTCTGGCCCAGAGAACTGATACAATGAAAGCATATAGCAGGAAGGTAATCAAATCCAGCTGTTTCTGTCGCACATGGCAGCCAGTCAAAAACTTATTTATAAAGAATATATTGCAAAACATACTAGCACTAGCAGTGAACTTCAATAATTTATCAAGTGGAAAATGTCATATACACTGTCACATAAATAAGTTCAGCTGAATCATTTGTCTGCAAGTGTTCATGTTGACAGCGTTTGCTGGACTGAAGAGTTCAGGTTAATTTTAGCTCAGGGTAATATTTTGGTCAGGATTTCCCTACATGTCCATGCCAGTGTGAACATCGGACAGTTCTTCTTCAGGCTTGTTTTGGGAGTGCTCAGTCAACAGACTTCTGTTACAGTAAAACAAGTCGAAATTCTCACGAGTTTCCTCCCATGCATGTGTTTTTTAAGATATACGTAGGTTATTATTTTTGGTATGGCTGCTCATTAGGCCCGCTCTATTCTGCTGCCATACTAAATCCTTCGTTGTTACTCATATCAAGACGGGCCGGATTTGATGATTTGTTGATTTTGGCAGCTGAGCATGCTGGGTAGAAAAGTTTCCGCAGTACGTTGGCTGTGTTACCACCACACAGTGCCATTGCGAGGCAGCTTAATGGGTGGCCAAGTCTGACCACAATGAAAGAGTCTCTCCTGCCATGTTTCCCGCCTCCACTACCGAAGAAACGTGCGTGCATGCAAGCAGTCGGGTTGAACGTGTGTGCGTGCAGTCAGAATATCATAATGAGACGCTCCCTGTTTATTAGCCATCCCGGATTAAACAAAAGAATACTTCATCACTTGGCAACTACGTGACACTTCTTGGCGGTGACTTTGTCGTTATTTCCCATTACTTGACCTATTTGTTAATATTACTGTGAATTCCTGATGTTATGGCGTCAGTACGAAATTCTGCATCCTGTATAAATGAGCAAGTTCCGCCGTAAAGGAAATGGCCATGTACATATACAGAAGATGTTTGTTTATCAGTTGAAGCGGTCTCAACGTGCCTTTATTTGACTAAATTTAGCTCAGACACAAAAAAATAAGTCATATAAACTGTAATGTCATGTGTAGAACTGGGTATAGAGTCAGTTGAGGAAACATCTGTCCTCCTCTATCACCAGGATGGAATAGACACTGAACTCCCTTTTATAATAAAAACACAGTTACACAGATCAGCTCCGGTTTCCTGGTAACTAATAGTTGTCTCCTGACATTGAAACGATACTTTCCAATAAAAGCTTGTAACAACAGGACATGGGTGCAGAAATCAACAGATGTGAGTCGGTTGTAAATGAATCCTCCCTCTTTTGCTGCTCTCTTATATTAATTGGATTAGAGCAGCGATAACAGGCATCCTGTTTATGAAGAAGTGTTTATCAGGATGCCGAGGGAAGTTAATCTCTCAAAGACAGGAAGTGCTTAGTGTTCGTTTAAACATCAACAAAACGGCGATATAGTTCTTGATGCCTTAACTTAAATGATCTGATGAATAAAACCAAAAAGTAGCACAATTTATGTCTTAAATCATTCAGAATTTTCTCAATAGTTGAAGCAGGAGTATCAGTTTTCCTCCCATCGTTGCCTTAAACATAATAGAGATTTAAAAGTTGACTAAATCCTCTCTGATCCTATTTGAGCCGCAGTTCTCTACTAAGAGCTGCATCCTTAAAAGGACTTTATCTGGATTCTTCTGTTTTGTTTTGTTTTTTTTCATCAAAAGGTTTGTTTTGCTTCTTAGGAGGGTTTTCCATGTGTCCTATTAGTGACTCTTCACTCATCAGTCAGGTCACTGTGGAGATCAGTGAGGGGTTAAAAGTAGACAGACGTGATGATGACACAAGCTCTGGGTCAAAAATTTGGAAAATGAAGAGACTGTAATGCAGAACAAATTTACAAGCTCGACTTTTACAGCTTTAGGGGGCCAATTCAAGAGTGTAAAGCTTCAATTATCAAAATGAGATGCAGTAACGAGACTGAAAATAGCACTGAAATAAAAAACGTGTTGAGAGTATCACAATGTGGGGGGCTGAGTGACAAGGAAGCAAGATATGAGAGAAGATATTTGTGTATTTTTAGGTGGCTAGCTGTATTTTTTTTTTTTTTTTCAGGCTCAGATATTACAGTGATATAGTTACTGTTAGATTTGGCGTGAAATCAACTTGTTGTTGATAGGCTGTAGTAAAAATAACACGCTGATGAATCTGGTATGTTTGAGCAGTAAACCTACTCCATTTGCCAATTTCTACGGGGGAAATGAGGCACCTTTCTCTCCTCCTTTATAAATCCCAGCTGTGGTTTTAACTGTCTGAGGGTCAGATGCTGAATACCTTCTTCATGATGCATGTGAGACCATAAAAGTTTCCTGCAATTTGTGTTTACGTGTACATTGTTTTAGAAAAGCAATAAATTCAATGCACTAGGTTACTCCAAGGCATAAGAGATTTATTTGTCCTTATCAGCACCCGTGAGATCTTTAGTGATTTCTGCAAAGTCTCGAGAGTTTTTTGACTCTGCATGACAAGCAGTGTGTACCAATGTGAATAAATTTTTGGTATGCAGGCCGCATCAAGAGACACTTGGTCTTTATTGGTGTTTATTCACCAACGTGGACTCATGCATGACAGCACAGATGGTACACGTTTCCTGTCAGTTATGTGAGGACGATGCTGCTCTGTTTTAGACAGGAAGAAATGGTTTTGGTCATTGGAGACATTGCAACACACTGTGATATCAAGCAATGTGGGTATTTGATTGAGCTATTTCCTGAAAGTTTTCAAAAGACAAGGATTAAAATATAATTTACTCTCTTGATCCCGAACTGAGGAATGCTCTTTGCTCTTGTATCCTATTTTTCATAGTGAAGTATAAGGGGAAAGACATTAAAAGGACTACTCTGCTCAGGCATAGCGATGTCTGAATTCATCAAACTGGACACAAAACGGGGAAAAAATGGAAAAACAAAGACACATGATTTAAAAAAATTAAAGGAGAATAAAAAATTGGGACAGTGAGAAGTTTGAAATTAAAAAGTATTATATTCTTCTTTATTCAGTGTGAAAATAGATTTCTGTCCTTAATTTTCTATCTTGTCCTCAAATTGTCATAAAGACAAGTGAAGGCTTTTTTTTATTTCATTTTGCAAAAGTTAATCGCATGCTGGACAAGTCCATTGTCAACTGAAAGCATAATTTACTCTTCATTACCACAAGTGTAAGAACCCTGCAAAATTAGTTTTCATTTCAAACTAAATTAGCTTAATAAGAAGAACCATCCCTGGATTAGTGCTCAGTGATAAGGTTTCTGGATTCTGCTCTGCTCTGCTCTGCTCTCGTTCAAAATGTTCTGTCAGATCAGATTGTTTTCTGGGCACAGATTTTTTTTTTTATGCACAACAGGTTGGGGAGTGTGCAAAGTCTGTGATTTATCAGGTTGGTGCCTGGAGCTGGACTGACATCTGAAAATCACGGCAGCTAACACCAGACAGACTGAAATATTTTCCAGTGGTTGGAGTAAACATAGTTTTTGTTGAATGCGAACTGTTTTCAAAGGCATACTGCATACATTTGGTATTATTTATTTACATACTATTATTTGGTTTTGGGCAGACTGAACTTATTGAAGGCCAAGTGCATTTTTTGTTTCCAGATGTACTCCTACGAACGTCATAACTTGTTTGAGAGTATCATGTATCAAATGAAAATGTGAAACCAATCTGACAAAGTTGAAGGAGTTGGAACCCAGAGAGAATAATCACCTGAATCTTCAGCAGCTTTTGCCTTTAGGGAGCTCTAAAGCGACGTACCACTCATTGTTAAGCAGCTTCACTGTTCTGGTTCACTCATAGAAAACCGGGCTAAAATTCATCATCTGCTGCACAGCTCGTTTTCGCTGATCACAAATAGCTACTGCAGGTTTAATAGCCACGGCAATGAATACTTTTACATTTACGATGGATCAGATTATTGTCTAATGTGTAAAGCAGAATAACATCGGCCTGCTCTGCTGACACTGTTTCAGCTCACTGTTTTGATTTTACATCCCTCAAATTCATTTTCTGACTTCACTTTCACCGCTCTAGTTGTTGGCATTTTTCTCCACCCAAAAAGCTTAGACACTCTGACCCTCCGTGCACAACAAGGCAGGTAGACAATATAATCAACTAGTTGGTAAACAAAGTGGGGCCTTCAGCAGGTAAAGCCATAGAAATCCTTCAGTTGTTAACCCTATGTAATCCATTGTCAGAGGTAGAGGAGACCAAAATATGATTAATATAAATATGAAAACACAATTCCAATTTAATGCTCATGGTACTAAAAGTTTTATATGTAACCTTCTATCTTGTTCTTTATAAGTTGGGATATGATAGTTCTGTGTTGGGTTAAATGTAACAAAAAACCTTTTAATATTAAAATCAAACTATATGACACAAACAAAGAAGAAAAACTCGTTTAAAATGGCACGCCCAAAAACGGGGAAATAATGGACACAGGAACTGAAACCAAGGCACCGTTAAAGTTACAAAACAACAAGGGGAAAAGGGAATGAAGACCACGACAGAACAAAATCACCACATTTACAGGCAGCTGCACTCGTTCTCACTCAGAGGTCCTTGACAATGTCCTTGAAAAGGATATTCAGATTTTATTAGTGATTGTATTCAGTGGCAACAGCAGTGAGGTGTGCTGTGTTGTTACAATGTGAGTGAAGTTCATGCCAGATAAATTAAACAAGAAGTAATGTTTTTAAATATGAGGATGAGCCATAGAATTTATTAATAGATCTCTGATGCTTTCTGTTTACGGATTAAAGACTGATGATGACAAAGCAGGCACAGACCCAACTTTACATCTTTACACAAGAACGTTTCAAGAGCTTGGCAATGACGGTTAAAGTGTACATAGCTTACTTCTCCAGAAAAGTTTCAAACTAAAACAACTGAATGGCCCTTTTTTCTGCCCCCCCCAGTTGGTTACTTCTGGGCTTCCTGACATCTGCTAACCTGTTGTGAGCTAAGCAGCAGTTGCATTTTTACCTGCAGTTGATCTGGCAGAGATTTACACACTAAACATTTCAGCAATAGTCTCACTTCTGACTTTTTTTTCAAGGGGCAAGCAGAAATAAACCGCTTAATTTCATGTCTGCCATATGCTGCAGACATTACTGTAGATTCTGTCTCTCTTTGTCTCAGTATACACATATAGCCCAAACTTTTGACAGGCTGGGTCCATTCATCACTTAACTGAAAAGCTTTTAAGATTCCCTTGGAGTTTAGCTCTTGAATGAAATGGCCTCAACCTGCAAGTCTTCGAAACATCCACTGTCCTAAAAAGGAGTGGTGTGTGCACGTTTAGCTCATGAGTTAATAAAGACTTCCCATGACTGGCCTTAGACTATATGCTTCAGAGGGAATGGTTTGGCCGAGAGAAGAGCTCTTGTGCTTTTCAGCCAAGCATGAGGCGTTTAAGCTGAGGATCAGAGACTTCTGCAGCCTGATGTCATCCTCCCCGCACCCACCACCATGGCGGAGCTGCTATGTGAGCATGAAGGAGGCCGATTGGTTTGCTGCCATCCTGTTGATCAGATGAACATGTTCAAGTCAGAGCCAGCAGCTCAAGAGAACTAGCTCCTCTGTCGAGTTAACAGTAAAATCTATAAAATAGGATCAGCTAAGTCAGGTTCATTTATACAGAATTAGTCCTTAAGTTTGCTTTCAGATGCAAACATCCAGTGTTAGGAAAAAGTCGTCCAAGCAGTTTAAAGGGAAATGAACAGGAAAGAATGGCTGGTAAGGGGCCGAGTTATGCTCTTCTGTGCTAAATCAGTGTATCCTGAGTGTGAGCACAATCCCAGAGATAGTAAATTGGTAAAAACATTTGTTTCCCCAGAGAGAAGGTGTTGTGAAAGTGCAGTTGAAGGTTTGATTCCTGTTGCTTTCTTTCCAAACAAGCAGAGTGGTAAGCTGCCCTCCATCCCGTGAGTTAACTACATGAATATACACACACAGAGGAAGAGTTAGCATCAAGTGTGTCATAAAAGATCCCAACTGCTGTGGAGATTTTCAACCTATAGCTGAGAATTTACAGTTTCCAAAGTATGGGAACTGCTGAAAAACAGCTGCTTCCCACTAAGTTTGCTGGCATCTCTTCAGTTCAAGGGGAACCATTAATAAGTCACTTTGTCCATGAGATGATGAGAGGGTTCAGTTTTTAGGTGACCTCACAGGCAGCATACCTTTTTTATTTTTCACTGCAAAGAAAAATGTTCAAATTGTTTAAAGCCACATCGTATCAAATTTGAGAATTTTACCATGGAGTGATAGTACTACATGACACAGCCTGATAAATATGGCCGACAGAACCATGCAAGCTGCATTTATGATGTCAATATTGTAAACCCCACCCACAATGCTCTGACTGGTCAAATGGTTGTCCAAGCAGCAAATATAGTCCGTGTTGGTAAAAATAAAATTTAAAAAAAAGCAAGTCTCTCTTGCTGTGCATTGACTTTGTGTTTTACTCCTGTGATAAGACCATGACAGTGTTTGCCTCAGACTAACAGATATCAAATAGAAAATGACATAAATTCAGCAAAATAACGAAAAAACTGATATTAGCTTTAGCTGCCATCAACTACTGGCCAAAGCTGCTGCAGCAAAACCCCTGACTGTATTAAACCGGTGTGTTTTATTGTTCATGAACTCAGAGCTTTTTAATACTATGTCAGAGGAATAATGTTTTATTTCTTCCTTTCAAATGCCAAACACACATTGAAACCTTGTATTTCATTTCTCCACTTCCATTGTAATGTGTTTTAAATACCTTAAATCCCCGACTTGCTCCATCTGATCTCAGAGCAGATAGAGCCGCCCTTATGTTTGCATGAGGATTTACATAGTGGGAGCCTTTTGAGCAGAGAATAAGCCGTCACAATTTTTCTCGTGTAAACTTGCCGTCATGTAAGGAACAGTTGTTTGGTTTCTTTCCATGAGATTATAGGTAGCAGTTAGACAACGCCAGCCGGTGTCGTTCTCAGCTTGAGCTCAGCAGCTCCTCTGTTCCATAAATACAGGAATCAAAAGCAGGGTCAGGAGGGAGTAAAAGACCCGGCCAGAGGCGTGGATCCGGGTGGGGCAATTGGCAGCATTGATCGAGGGATAATAAAAGCTCAGGCCAAGTGTTACTGAACAGCCTCTGGCTATTCTAATCCGAGCTTTCTGTGAGTCTTGGGAGCTTTCCAGTTAGTTAACGGTCTGTAGGCGTTTGCTTCTACGAGAAAGTCATCCTGTATCTGTGCAATAGACCCCTCCACAGCACACAGGACAGATTATGCCCATTTACTTGAACATAAAAGTCTCTCTTAAAGCAATTAATTTGGAGTCATTATGTCCCTCAGTTCTCCTGAGACTTGTGAAAATGTGAGATAAGTGCCAGGAGTTTGGGGCTGGAGACCCGAGCAGTGAAGTCCCAGAGGTCAGTACACTCAGAGGTCAGAGGACGGGGGCCATTTCAAGCATTCTGCTTCAATGGCTCCTGAGGCTGGGGGCTTTGCCTGTACCCTTACACTGTATATACCAGCCCTCGTCCAGCACAGACTACCACACTGTGTCATGTTACCTCCCAGCTGAGCCAACTTGCTCTTGGAACAACACTGTCTCTGTGAGTCCAACGAGGCATGAATTATACTCCAGGGATGGCTGTGAGGTCATCTGCTTTACCCAGCCTTATTTGACAAGTACTACTGTGGTTATGGGTAGTGGTGGACCAAAAGCTGTATAAATTAAAAGATTACAACCTTAAATAGTGTTACAAACTCACTTAACTCCAGTGTGAGAATATTAGCTCAGTCATGCAGTTGGTGACCGCCTGGCACGTTTTTTTCCCTTTTACCATAGATGTGTGAGCTCACTGCTGCAAGGGTTTGCTATTAAAGAAAAAGTTGTACATTGCTAGCAGCTCTGGTTTTACCCACCGACACTTGTTGGAAATGCTGAACTGCAGAGGAATGCTGACACTAAATCCTGGGAACTTTGTTTAAGCACCATAGTCAGCGTTGTCAATATCAATATGTTGACACTTTTATGTTAGAATAAACCACTAGCCAACCACTGTGCCAGAAATTCAGCCCCACTTTCTTTTTGTAAATGGAATATTTGGGTTTGAAAGAAAAACGTTGAAGAGAGTTCAGCTTAAGCTTTGTGAATGTTTCTAATCGAGACAATTAATTCATGAATCAAGAAAATAGCGTTTGCGGCCATATTCGTAATTGCCAACAGTAGAGTCAACAAGATAATGACAGAAAATGGCTAAAATATTCTCAGATAGTATCAGCAACGCCATGTTATTATCAGCGCACTGCACCATTTCCCAAGCGAGTCCCCAGTCTTCTGTTTTTGTCTGTTCATGTCCTGCACTCACAGTCGCTCTTTCCTGCTGTAACTCTCTCGCCGCTTATGACTTGGGTGGGTTCTCCTCTGCGTCCAAATGTGTCCAAAGCCCAGACGGGCCCTTCCAGAGGAAAAAGGATGGGTGGGTGGACTCTGGAAAATGCTCTGATAAGGGACAAACGAGAGAAAGTGCAAAAGAACGAGTGGCTTGAGTGACCATTGGAAAACACAGGAGAGTCCTTTGTGTTTATGTTTTAGATTCGGCTCCATGTCGGTGGATGCCAGTCTGTCAAAGGGACCCGGGTTGACTGCTTCTGCTGCAGTTTTTAGACATTAAGATGAGATTCAGGCCTGCCTTGCCTTCAAAGAGCCGAGCGGAGCTTTAACAGGCAGAAGAGATGAAAAAACAACATCAGTATCTGCTTTTCCCATGTACGTCTTTCAGGGCCGTCATTTAATGAAGATGTAGGATTTGATTGCATTTAACTCTGTTTTCCTTCTGTCTGCATTGTTTCCAAAACTGATGCCAAATCAAACACTTCTTTTGTGGTCTTCGATGGAGCTGCCAGAAATGAAAAGATAGCTCTCAGAGGCAGAGCCAACAGTTTGGGTTTTTTTTTTTTTTCTTTTTAATTTGAAAAAATGTCTACGTATTCACTCCGCTGTGGACTTTTAGCTGTTATTATTAATTTCAGCAAAAAGACAAAAAAGAAATATATAGAAAATATTTTGATAAGAGCTCTGTGTGAAACCACTGAGAGTGTTTTTGTGGTTTATTGGTACATTTACATCTGCTAACAACTGCATGCACCTTTTGGTTCACTGATTTTAACAATAACATTAGATCCAGACTGGATGATGCTCTGATAATCTGCAGTGTAATCCATCTGTGCTGCAGGCCTCAATTAGAGAAGGTTGTTAAATGGTCAGAATCACATGAACTGTGACATGCCAGTTAAAGCTGGGAAATTAAAATGATTGTTAATAGTATTGTGTCATTGCAATAGCCTTGTTATTTATTGTGTCTACAGAAAGATGTGAAGGACGTGTTCACAGCCATCACGTTTGAGGTGGCTTACAGCCTGGGGAAGCATGTGCTGACGGGATACCAGGAGCGAGACCTGCCCGCGCTCACTCCAGTGCTCCGATGGAGAAAAGGAAACAAGATCGCAGTGACGAATGAGGTAGAATTGTCATAAATATCACTATCAAATGGAGCTGTTGGAGGTTTTAGGGCCTCTCTTTTTGTCAGATTGTGCAGAGTTGAGGGATAATTCAAAGATGTCACATCATGGATGTATAGTTCACTTCACTTGAGTTCCAGCAGTCATTTTTGCCCTTGTATTGAGAAGATTACAGTTAGTCTCTACCTATTGTGGTTCTGAAATTGTTCATTTCCTCTGTGATAGAAGGTGAAATTCTCGTCACACCTGACACAAAGACCTCAGAAGGAATGAAGGAAATTGTTCAAATTGAGGTTATAATGATTTGGTGTTGGTTACTAGCTTATTATGGTCTCTGTTAGCTTTTCTTGAGTGCAGTCCAAAAGGAGTGATTCATTTATTTTCTTTGTAACTACCTCTAACCTACCCCACATGTGTTTCCCTATGGTCTGCACTCCTTGAAAAACTGAGGGATTTGCATCTTTCAGCACCTACAGAATTCATGTATCTGAAGCTCACTGAACTATAAATGCTTGACTTATGTTTCCTTTCATAATTTAGCCTAAAACCAAAGACCATCCTCTGACTAATTCAAAGTTAAGGCTTCTGTGACCCCTTGGATAAAAAAAAAAAAAATCACCTTTATGGTGCCAACAACAACACAACACTGCCCCCTAGTCTGAATATGAAGTCAGTGTGTTGTGTGCACGGACAGCATGAGCCCATATGAACTGTGTACTTTGCTGTTTCCTCTCCAGACTTGGTTTGAGAAGAACTGCCTGTCGGACGACTGCGCTGCAGACTTGCGGCTTCACGGGAAACTGTTCCTCCCTGGGTAAAAACCTTCGACTTCACAGTTTAGATTCATTTCCCCCGTCTTTGCCTTTTCCTCCTGTCCCGAGGAAGCGAGCTGACGTCATAGGCCATGTGGGTGTGGGTAGTGGAACCATGACTCGTGCTTGGAGGATATCCATATGGTTTTCCATATTTAGGGAGTTCCCTTTCTTTTTTGTGCATTTAGTGACAGTTCAGCTCGGTCATGGTAACCAGCTGTCATTTTTCTTTGTGTATAAGCAAATCCTTGACTTTAAGGGCTCTTCTCTCTGTTTACTTACATTTTACAGTAAAAAATGTCAAAATAAAACAAACGTGCTTGTCAGTATAAATCTTTGCTTACTGTTTGTCTTTGGAGCATCCCACAGTTGTTATGAGTTTATTCGTTCTCTGAAATTCATTGTTTACTTTATTCTGCCATCAGGGTGCATAGCAGGCCCCATTTGGCCCTCGGGGGAGTGAAGAACGTCTTCTTGAACCTGACCATTTCCAACGCCGGAGACGACGCCTACGACACCAACATCTACTTCAACTTCTCCAGAGAAGTTTTCTACATCAACTTTTGGCAGAAGGTCTGTTCTGGTTCTTGAACTATCTGTTGCTTATTTACTCAAGCCCTCGTGTTTTTTTCTAAAATATGGTTGAAATGATACACATAGGTGTATTTTCACACAGCTGAAAGTGTACAGTTTTCCACAGAGATCTACATTTTCTCACAGAGAGTTTATTTAAAAAGACTGATGAGGCGTCAGGAGCTCAGTCTAAACAGTGAAGCACAGAAGAAGACAGACCAGGTGAACTGAAAGCTTCAGCTGAGTCTTGAACGCAGCCCCAGAGATGAAAATGCGAAGAGCAGCAGCAGAAACAGCTGTCCTGTCTCACAGGGCAGCTCCTCTGGCTGAACTGTCATACAAGTCTAATACAGATGCACCATGTCAACAACATATTTGCTGTTTGCATGAGAACAAATCTCATAGTTCATATCAGTTCCAGCTTGATTTATGTGCTGTTCAAACCTTGTTGGTCAGTGTCAAAAGATTCCCACGAGGCCATGCTGGAACGGGGTAAATACAAACATGCAAAGGGGTAATGACTGTGGTTAATGGAGGTATTGATCAGACTGTCTCACCCTTTGACCTGTAACAGAAAACTATTTCATTGTTCTGTTAAAGCAATATCTACTAAACGCCATCCCACATTAAAGCCAAGTGATTTCCTTCGTGACCCCACAGTTAGTTGATGGATTTCACATCAGCCACCTCTGCCTCTGCTCATGTCTGCTCGCTCACTCGTCCTAAAAGAGGACAACAGGTCCACTCGCAGCCAAAAGAGACGCCACGTCAGACGGTGCACTTAGACACGAGCCTGCTTGGGTTCGGCAGCTCCTCAGACAGAATCTATCAGGATGTCTTTTCTCCTCTAAATGGACTTAATGTTTATCCACCAGCTGGATTTTTTTCTTTAACCCTGTGAGTGAGAGGACCAGCTCTGTATGGACCAAACCTGTGACACAAAGCTAAAATTAAATTTAAATAGAATACAGGCTGCAGGCCATTATTAGAAAAACAGTGACTGAGGCTGAGATTAGGTATCGGGTTGCTGGAGCCTCATATTGTTTGGGGAGCTGATAAGTCAGGAGGACCTGCTGTACAAAAGGGAACAGGGAGCAAAGAGCACGGGCAGACGACAAACAGGCCAAAGAGCAGATGTACAGTCGTTTGCTCTTTGAGACATTTTTAATTACTTGCAGGAGAAGTCTGAGGTGATGATGTGAATGTTTCTCTCAGTCCTCCCCTTCTCCAGAGAGTGCAGCGTGAATTTGTACTCATCTCATATTTGAGAGTGGGGTGTGTTATCGCTGTTGCTCTTGCAACACAAGCTGTCAGAGAGCTAGGGAGGTGAATTGGTTTCAGGAGCACTGCCCTGACTCTCATGGGACTCCAGCACAGGCTTCTGTGTTTTCTTTTTTTATCTATTAAATGTTTGAGGAGTCTGTTTTTTCTTTCTTTTCTTTTCTTTTTTTTTTCTTTTTTTTTTTTTTTAAGGGCAGGGGTGTAACAGATGTTTTACACCATCGTATTTCTGGCAGTAGTCTATCAATCTACTCCATTACACTTAAATAAAAGCATGCCTGCTTGTAAATCACAATTTGTTAGATTCAAACACCAGTTACCATATTAAAATATAAATCGGTGTTGATGTTACTAAGTAACATATGAGCAACATAATATGTAAAATAATCAAATCTATATTCACCTCAATACACTGTGACCATATAAAACTTTAATTATTTACTGTAGTCACCCTGGAGACATTAATAAATATAGAACATAATACTCTTTTTTCATGATGAACACTTTAATTTTTACTTTTACACTTATATAATTATTTAATAGGACTGCTGTTCTCTCAAGTAACATTTTGAGGGCAGGACTTTTACATGTAAAGAGATATTACGATGGTGAAGATGAAGGATCTGAATATTTCTTCTACCTCTGACTTCTGCGAATTGTCGTCCTCACTGACATACCGCTCCAGTCCAGGCCTCAGCTGACACTACAGCAGAGTAAACAATCACAGTGATAGTTAATGGCCCTGCCATTTGCGAAAATCCCAGCATGTATTTGTTCGTGACCGAGAGGGAACAGAGAAAGTAAGCAAAGAGAAAGAAAGTGAAGAAGTGCTGAACAAACACACTTTGTCGTTTGGAGGCCCAGCACACCACATGTCTGCGTGTTCTGCTCTCTCTCTCAAGGGCTGCCAGGCGGGTGATGGGTAAACAGGCTGATTTCCCCAATCCTGCCCAGCCCCATGGGACAGGCGGTGTTTGCACAGCAGCACGGAGGAATACAGGAAATAGAGGAAATTCCATCATTGCCAGTTGTTCTGGGGTCCCCCCCCCCGACCCACCCCCATAGAGCTGGCTCCAGGGTCCATGCAAAGGGCTGCGTTGCTTATTTAAGCTGATTTAATGAAGATTGAGGGCACAGCCACACCCTGGACTGAAACTGGGAATATGCTGAATAAGAGGAATAGGAGTGTGGATGATATGTGGATGGTAATGTACCTTTAGATCTGTTTGGAGAGACAACCTGTTATAAACACAGACTGCAACTGGGCAGCAGAACAAGCATGCAGATATTTTGTATGACTTAGCTCCTGCTAAATCATCCAGAGGCATTACTCTCTTTTGTTCTTGTCAGAGTTGTGAAGCATCTCTGCTTTTTTCCACGCTCCCAGCACACGAGCTCAGCTGACAGACTCTCTGTGAACTCTTGCTAAAAGAATTCTTACTCCTCATCGGGTCAAGGCCTGAGTGTTTACACAGCGCAGCCGGTGAAGCTCCATATTGTTTAGACAAGCTTCCAAACACACAGCCCGAAGGCTGTCCAATTACCCACCCGCTAAGATGAGTGTGTGCCATCACTTCTTTGTACATTCTTCATTTAATTTAATTTAGACCTTCAATGAGATCTGAGCACTTATTCTTTTACTAATGTTGAACTTTTCTTTCAGTGTGCGTGCCGAGGTGCGCTTGTGTGTGTGTATAAAGCTGCAGTTACTTTTTGTCGTACATATGTAGAAAATTGCGTTATCTATATTTGCATTAATGTTACATTCCAAAGCCATTGCTGATGCTTTTCCCCCGTCATCTAAATGAACTGTTCACCGTCACAGGTTGCGTCTTCCTCTTTGTGTCTTCTGTCTCCAGTATGTCTGTCTTTATCACTCCTCCTCACTCCCGTGTCTATCTATCTTTTCGCAGGAAGAGAAGGGTATTTCCTGTGAGCTTGTCGATTTTGACTTCCTCAAATGCAGCGTGGGATTTCCCTTCATGAGGGCGCAGACTAAGGTCAGCGCCAAGCAACTTGGAAATAAAGTCACATCAATTATAAAAAATCCAACTGTGGTTGTGGCATATTTACACGGAAGAAAACAGCAGACGTACTGTATCATATGGAAAACAGCTGGGTTCACGTTGAGAACACAGTCAGTGACGACCTGATTTGCTGTTGTCTTTTTTTCTCCTCAGTATCATTTTTCAGTGATTTTTGACACAAGTCAGCTTTCTGGAGAAAATGACACGCTGCAGTTCTTAATTCATGCTAAAAGGTACATTTTAAGAGTCATAATTGAGTTTATATGTGACAATATTCATCTTTTGTAACACAGTCTTGAATGATTGTAAATGACTGCCTTATTGAGTTCATTTGTTTAATTTGTTTAATTCTGTACTACAAAATGAAGGAATAACTGGTCTGATTCTTGTTGTTTTGCAGCGCCAATCCTGAACACAAACTCTCTGACAACACTCTGGATCTGTCCATCCCTCTGGTCCATGAGACTGACACAACTATTACTGGGTAAGAACAACAATGCTCCTGTGACGACTTGAGTTAGTTGCCCATCTGCTGGCTTTGGGAAATGAAGGGAGCGCTTTTGTCAGTGTACAGCACAACAACTTGAAAAGGCTTATCTCTGAGCGCTTTATCATAGCTCTGCTTCTCAGAGAAGGGAGAGAGATGTAAAACAGCTTACATCTGCCAGAACTCTGACATCTGATAAGACTGTTGTGTGGCTTTAATGTGGAGGGAGGCCTCAGAGCAAAGCTCCACACATCTGACTCATATTTCAGTCTGCTGTGCAGCTAATAACATGACTGAAGCCAGAGATTTTGATGACACTCTTTTTTAAAGACTAGTCCTTTGCAAATTATGCACATTTGCACAATAGATATTTCTTGCAAATGCATCATCTGGAATCTCTGTCCTGACCACTGTGGCCTGCAGGGTGGTCACACCGACCTCCTTCATGTATGGAAACTCCATAGAAGCCTCGCGCTTTGTCCAGCTAGAAGACATGGACTGTGCCTTTCAGCCTCTAAATCTCACTTTCCAGGTACTGCAATTCTGGAGTATATAGAATCGACAATATTTTTTCACTTTCCTCATGTATATTCACTTCTCTTTTCCTTCATACGGTCTCTGTGTGATGTGGTTCCAGGCCATAAACAAGGGGCCCAGCAGGCTGCCTGGCTCCACCGTGGACATCAGGATACCCAACCGACTGGCTGGCAGCGGAGCTGACATGTTCCACATCGTTGAAACACAGGTGGATGCCAACAGCAGTCTATCTGCAGTATTTACTCAGCCTAAATCCTTATTTATTACTTTATTCACCTGCAGTTAGCCATATTTTTTTATCTCATTTCTCCAGCCCTGGCCTGTTGGTTTTGCTTCCCTCAGATTACAGTTTTATGTACAGAAAGCTGCTAAGCTGGTGGGCTTTTTGTCATGTCTTGGAAAATTTGCTTAGTGTGAGGCACCAGTGGGCCCGTGAAAATCAGAGTGAAAGTGTTGACGCTGCTACTGAAGCTAGCGGACCATTTTGTTTCACAACATTTTGCATTTAGGTAAAGAAACGCAATACTCCTGCTCAGTTTTAATTGTTTTCTTAACCCTTACATCGCGGCTTTTCATATAGGTAGATCATGGGGGAGCTCAAGCTGTTAATTGTACTTACTGTGAATAGGCAGACGGAGTTGACTGCATCCCACCCTCGTAGATCCCATCTGGAATCACTTCCAAGGGATCAGACGGCTTGCACGAAATGGGAATGGGACACCTGCAGACGTGGCTACTGCCCCGTACAATAGCCATCATAAACACTGTTAACACTTTGTCTGTGGCACAGTGGACAGTGAAGCACTTACATTTTATCGTAGGGTTAGTTCTCATGTTTGTGAGTAGCAGAGCAGACAGTGACTGAAAAGATTCCGCCTCCGAGCTTCAGGTTGGACTCTGAAGAGGTTGAAAGGGGAATTGTTCCCCGGGGGACTGGGCAGTAAAGCAGACACCTCTAAATCACTCCATATGGGAAATCTGTCTGGGAGGGGTACCAGCTTCTTGTTGGGGAGAACTTCCTTTGAGCCCTGGAGACCCGTAACAATGGTGGGATTGGCCAGTTTAGTCAACAAAAGTGCTTGTGTCTACATTTTTACTGTCAAACTCAAATATCCCTGTTTTCCTAGACTTTCGCCACATCCTATTTTAACTCGACTCCTGAATGATTCCACCTAAAATCTTCGTGAACACAACGGTTTTTCTCCAACATTGGCATGTTCTAGGTGGCTGATGGTCGAGGCAACTGCACCCCTCACAGGAACCCAACACCATGCACCATCCCCCAGGACAAAGAGAGCATCTTTCACTCCATATTTGCCTTCTTCACCAAATCTGGACGCAAAGTCTTGGTAAATATCCACCTCTCGCATTGCTCTTTGACCTTTCAGAGGTCACTGACAGTCAACCTCCTGTGAGGATTCTTCCTCTTATGTTTTTTGTTTTTCTTTTTGGCAGTGAAACATCTGTTCATCACACATCTTTCCTGCTCTCACACGCTTTCTCTTTCCCACTCTCTATTCTTTTCTTAAAAAAAAAAGGACTGTGACCGGCCTGGAAGAGCGTGCATGATAGTCTCCTGCAGTCTGGGTCCACAGTTAAAAGATGAGGCTTTGAGCATAGACATAAAACTTCTGCTCAACACTGAAATTCTTAAGACGGTGAGAAATGTGCCACATGCTTAATAAGTTCCATTTTAAGGTTATTGTGATTCCAAGACCAGCCATAATCCTCCGTCTCAACCCACAGGATAGTTCCTCAGTGATCCAGTTTGTGACGAGGGGCAGCGTTCAAGTAAATAACAAGGCAATTGAGGTGCCAAATGGCCTCCTGGAGGACATTTCTGTGAGTATATCAACAGTTAAAGCATCATCAACCTCCTCTGACAACTCTAATAACATTCATTGCTCTGAAAATAAATGTCCTCTCACTTCTGCATATCACAGGATATTTTATTATATAAATCCAGTTAAAGCTGCCATAATCAAAATCATAACTATGGATTTAATGGTTATGTGTAATGAGAGAGTTATCACCACTCACTCTAAATTAAAACCCGTAACAGCTACTGTTACTCTGAATAATCTTGTGTTCATAGTTCACTGCCCTCCAATGGGGGCAGCACGGCAGCGTAGTGGTTGACACTGTTGCCCCACAACAAGAAGGTTACGGGTTCTGTTCCCGGGCCTGGGGCCTTTCTGTGCGGAGTTGTGCTCACCCAATGTGAGCTGGAATTGGCTCCAGCACCACCCGCGACCCAGAATCAGAGATACAGGTTGCAGGGCTGGATCTGGACCATTTATATGGGATGTGAGTCCAGGAAACAGCTGTGGGTCTACTCAATGGTGGCACTTATATTGGTTGTTTTCGGGGGCCTCAGCTGTGCTCAAGGACAGACCCCTGCCCCCACTGTTTGCTGAGGGATTGAATGGCCCCCAGATCAGATGTGATGATTATATTGGGCCGCTGGTATGCTCGCAGTGGGATCTCTCAAGTGATTGGGGTGCTGACCGCGCCGCAGCCCTGCTGACCCGGACCTCCAGACATGTTTAGAAAATGAGTGTGTGTCCATAGCATGCCGCTCTCTCAGCACCTAGTGAGTGTCCTCTTTCCAGTGACTACATTTTGGTAAACACTGCTACCTTTTCCCTCAGGATCGCTGCTGGCTAGAGTCCACATGATAAAGTCTAATTTGTGGTCCCTGGCTGTATTGCTCACAGCAAGCCTCCTTGTTCTCAGCTTGCATTTTATCACCCATGACATGTAAACAAAACTGCATAAAAATCCTTGTGTTGTTTTTTTTATTCCACCAAATCCAAATTACACACTTAACATCACAGGGCTGAGTTGAACGAACTTCACGCTCATCCACAGGCCCCAAGAATTAACCAATTGTACAAGTTAAATTGGGAAAGTCAGAGTCAGACAGCAACGGCCAGGAGAGCTTTCATCTTTTCTGTTCACGCAAGCACTTTGGCATGCATAACAACAGTCAGATTCCAGGAGTGGGGTTGGGGGGGTGGTGTTAACGCGACAAACTATTCAACGGACAGAAAGAGATCAATCTTCACTTGTCCACTTGGTTTTTATCTTGGCTCACAGTTGGCGTCTCATGCCACATTTGTGTTTGTAGCCCTTTGGAGCATTGAACATTGAAGCAGCGAGATTCCTTCGTACGTCCTGAATTGTTGTTGCACTGTTGTTTTCACTAACAAATTAAGAGGAAGTATGTGGCATTTGGGAGAAGGCACTTTATTGGTCTTTGTTTAAGATCATCAGTAAATAGACTCAGATTTTTCAAGATCTGAGTGAATGTGTTTTGTTTTTTTTTTTTCAATTTAAGGTCTAAATGCTTGGCTGTGGTGCAGGATAATGCAATATTTCACTCCAGTTAGACCGCTGTTAATTCAGTTTCAAATCAATTTAAAGGATCAAAGCACTTGTGGACGGATATATCAAGTTGCTTCAAAGCAAAAAGCTTAAATGATGTTACACAAATAGATTTAATGATGCTATGAACGGACCAAAAAAAATCATTTACTTAATAACATTAAGCACAGCAATTTGTCACTGGATATTTCTTCCCTGCACTGCAGTTAAACGTCACACTCTGCATCGGGTGAAGCAAACTCAGTTTGCTGTAAGTGACAGATGATCCAGGAGATCAGCATTCACTCGTCTTACAAAATGGCTTAAGAAGCTTTTTTATTTTATTGGGCATCAAGGGATCATTTTATTATTCTATGTATTAAAAAAAGGGAGTGGGTGATGTTATTTTGAATTGCACTAATCTAATATACACGTTTGGCATCGGCATTGTTTTGTGAAACAGTGATGGTGAAGCTTACTAATTAGCTTTGTAATATTTTTAATGTCAATTGAAGAAAGGGAACGTATTGGAGGTAATAATAAATACCAGGACAGTGCAATTGGCACCCCACCGTTATGTCACCCCCTGGATGTCCCCTGGCATCTATCTACATTTATTTTGACTCATCTTGTTCGCATGGTTGCGTGTGTTCTATATAAAATAAACTCTAATTTCCTGCTTAAATGTTGAATCCAGTCATGAGATGTGACCACGGTGAAAGCAAACTTTAAACAAGATGGGCTTTGCTTGTCGTCGTTGAATTTCCATTGCATCATTAGCAGCGCATGACTTAATCTGCTTAATCACTGTGTCCCTGCTTGTTTGTGTCTTATTTGAGCGCGAGTCACTATCTGACCGAAGTGTTGCTGTGTTCCAGCTGGTGTTCGAGGCTCTCCACAGTCAGGAGCCGAGGGGTTACGTAGTCGGCTGGATCATCGCCATCAGTCTGCTGGTGGGAATCCTCATCTTTTTGCTGTTGGCTGTGCTACTCTGGAAGGTAACGCAGCACACAGACACTTTTTTCAGCACACACATTTGGTAAAACTGCTCATATTTCTTGTGAGACTTAGCTAACAAACGGCCGAAGCCCTGTGTCCAACTTTGATTAGACACCAGCCAAGTATTCAGCTGCACAGGGACAGCTGGGGGTGGGAGGGGTGGCTTGCTTTGGTCCTTTAACAACTATGAAAAGGACAAATCACATACAATAATTCACACCATACCACTCACATTAAAGGAAAATCTTAAAAGGGGGAAATGGCAATTACACTGACATCCAGAGGCCCAGTTAGCACAAAACTCCTTTTATTTTTCACTGCTCCATTTTCCACTGGGAATACCACAACTAAACCTTGGAATGTTGGTCCTGGGATGCATTTCCCCCCTCCTCGATCCCCAGGTCCTCAAATCTTGCCAAAATAAACCCCACTTACAAGAGCAGCACATGTCCTGTATTGCTCTTTTCAGGAAATGCCTGAGGAGAGTACAGGTCTGTATCAATAAACTGTAGTAGCCAAATGCAGATAAATGAATGAAGTTGTAGCGAGAGAAGTAGCCTCGCAGTGTGGCTTTGTTTATATACACACCAAGAATCCACCACTTTTCCCTCCCTTCATATCCACTTTATGTTGCACTGTGTAAATGCATGTTATAGGTCAGTTAAATGTAAGTTACAATCCGATATTACATTCCCAGAGATACATTTCTGCAGGGGGAGCTCTTAATTTGCTTCCATCCATGCTGCTGGTTTTGGATGGTTTAGCCTATTCACTTCAAACTGTGTATACTTTACATTAACGCTGGGCATTTCTTCCACGTATACAATGCCAAGATGTTCTAAATTGATTTCCTATCCTCCACACATCAATAGATTTCCAGTTTTGTCACTGTGGGAGAAATCTCAACTTGAATCCATTTCTAAAAAAAGATATTATTTCTGACTATCGATCTCATCCATCTCGATTAAACCCGAGGTTTGCCGGATTGATACACCTCTAATGTCTGTACCAATATATCACTGATAAGCCAATACGGGCTATAAAGCTCAAAGTTATGCATTCACTACGTGAGAAACCACGATCTGAAATGGTAATGAGCTGAAATGTGAACCCAAAGTTTTTTTTTCTCCTGCAGAGATAAACCTCATTTTCACAAGTTATTGTATTTCTAATTCTTCAACAGATGGGCTTCTTCCGTCGGCGCTACAGAGAGATCATCGAAGCTGAAAAGAACAGAAAGGACAGTGACGAAAGCTGGGACTGGATGGAAAAGAATCACTGAGACTTGCAGTGGTGTGAGAGTGGGAGTGGGAGTGGGAGTGGGAGAGGGGGGGGTCCCAGAGGAGCCAATGCGATGAGGGATTGGGTCAGGAAGGATCCAATAGCACGGGGTCTCGAAACCCAGCCGCCCCAGTGGCACCAGGCCCTTCAGTCTTTCATATGTGGAAGAGAAGAATATCCTCCATATTTTTTGGAGACTTGATTTTTTTTTTTGTGGGTGGGGGTCCAGGAAACAGGTTTCTGAGGTGACAATGTGGGTTGCCAGAGGACACTTGCTGTGGAATTCAGCTAACATGAAAGGATGTAACTCCTTGATGGAGATGGCATGAATACTGGTGGACGACAAAACCCTCAGGGCTGTGTTACATAGCAAATTTATTTTTATACATACACTTTAAGCCATAATGTGTAAAACTGGGCTTCGAGAAGATTTGCGGTTTTGAAGGCCATTATAAACGTACTGTGTCGTCAGTATGTTTTCCTAAAAGCACTGATGTTTGAGAAGAAAGAATGCCTTGACTCCTTAACTTTACTTCTTATGCCAAAGATGTGTCCTGTATAGTATATGATTGGAGTCATTTGTTCTTCCCAGGAGTGAAAGATTGTATCTTTTCTGTACTATTTCTGCCTTATTAATATCTGTTTTACACATCTGACTTCCCCTCCCTCCTATAGATAATCAGCCAGAGATATTTCTGTGTTTTACACCCACACACACACACACACACACACACACACACACAGTGATTGAAACGCTGTGTTCTGATGTCATCCACCAGTGTTGTTGGATTTGTCTGAAAAGGTCTGGGGACCCAGAAAAAGCACTCTGAGCTCATTGGGACTCAGTTCAGGATGCTGTAATCAGCAGCAATGTTGAGTTCTCTATTAACGCTTTAGTTGCCTTGTTTCTTTTGTTATTCACGTCTGAAAATCAGAAGATGGGCTGTAAAAGAAAAAAACTGTAAGAGCTGCCTTTCACGTTTCAAGGATTGCGACTTTCCATAAGCATTCCATTTGTTCTGGTCATGCTTTTAACCAATTATTGGTGGGTGTTAAAGTGACTTCGACTGATTTACATTTTAATTTCTTTACTCTCATCAGTGCTTTAAGAGTGCAAGGTTAAACAAACTATTTCTCAGGTTTGCAGCTGGCTCTTTAAATAGACCCCTGAAGGTTTACAAGGTCAAATTAAGGTATTTCAGTTGATTTTGAAATAAATCATTCACTGTATGTTGTAACATAACACCTGATCACGAATTATTCCCCCAAAATTTCCAGACTTCACCCAAGCAAACTGTTTAATTCCACCATTATATTATTAAAAATAGATTTTCAGCATGAAATATGAGATCCATTACTCTCCATGGCCAGATAAAAGTCTGTGATGGGAGTTGACCTACAGTAATTTACAAGGCCCCGTGGCATGATGAATGCCCTAAAAATAAGTGGGAATGTGGTTCTCTCAATTACTACACGTGAACAAGCTCTTTGGGGCTCATGGGAAAAGTTCATTTTAAGCCAACATGAAGGAATGTCAGCCCCATGAAAACCTGCCACCTCTGACGTCCACGGCTCATCAGTGCTCAAAGTCTTTACCCCAAATGTTTATTCAAGTCTTTTTAGTGTTGGGCAAGGTTGTGAATGAAAATACTGCAAAAGAGGGAATTCAGTATTATATATTAAACTCCCCCAAAGTTTAAGAACTTTACCTGTTTCACTCATTTGAGGAGCTTTTTTGCAGTATGCAAAAAAAAAAAAAAAGACACAAATGAAGTAAGGATGAAACCCTGCAGTCTCAGGATGTGAGGGTTATTTTGCAGTAAAAGTGAAGTCAGATTGAAACGTGCAATGCAATAGAACAAAACCTATATATGAAGACTTCAGTGCTAAGTCACTTTATGCCTGACTATGATTGCTTGGCTCTCTATTGTGTTGAATCTTGTGTATGAATCTTTTACTGATCTGATACACTTTATTTGTTACCATTTAATTCCACTGGCATGATGGCATATACTGTACACATTCACGTCCTCCCTCTGCATCTGTTAAACCGATGCTATATTGTTATGCAGAGAAACCAACACTTGACATGTTTTGATACATTTTAACTGTGATGGTTATATTTGTTTGTATGTTTGTTTGTTGTCAATGTTTAATCTCACCGTTCTTTTGGGGTTTTGTTCTGAGTATACTACTGTCAACGAATATCTTTTCCATTATAGTTTGCTGTATGTTTGGTGTTTAAAGTCATGTTTGAGCTGTATATTTATCAGTTGATAAATTTTAAAGTGACACTTCCTGGCTCCTTGAACTGTTTTTTGGAAAAATAAATCCGGTGTGGTTGTGGGTTGGTCTACCTGCATCTTCATGGTGAGTGCTGCTCTCTGCTGGCTGCTTCGCTGTAAATGCAGACAAAAACTCAAGAACAAGGAAAACACAAAATGCCTCTACATATTCAAAGGTGCTGGAAAAAAACTCTTTTGGATGTATGTGCAGTAATATCTGCTTGTGGACAAATGGACAAAACAAGCAATTAGACTTTTCTAAGTAGCGTATTTCAGATAAATCTATTAGAATTACAGTTAAAAGTGTGACACAGAAATAATAAGTAACCATCGCTTGAATGATCAGTTTTATTAATCAAGCAAAAATAGTAAACATTCTTTAATGTCTTCAATACCAAGCATAATAAAATATGAGGATATGTCAATGTTTTGTCATTGTATATTACATTTTCTATTGTGTTCCTGACATTTTGATGATTTGGCGAGTTGACAAATTGTGACCACTTGCCTAAAGGAGTAACCAGTTAGTCCAAATAATGACTGAACGATTAAAAGATAAGCTTTTGTTGAAACACGAGGTACAATCCACAACGACTCAAAGGGAAAAGGTCAGCCTCTCACCATCTACCTGATCAGGTTTCATCTCTTCGGTCAGTTGCTATGAAACACATAATAAATTATTAATATAATTCATTAAATACCAGCGCGAATGCAGCAGGAAGCCCAAAGCAAAAGGAAGCACTCACTTTTCTTTTGACCAGAGGGGCTCTGCTGACCATGTCCTCTTTATTCGACCACGGGTCGATTAGGACTGCAGCCGTGCAGCAGGTGGTCGCACCAATCGCAAGTCACTTGTGCCATTTGGTGCTGCTGTGTGACAGCGAAGAGGAGCCCGAACAGTTTGGCCGGCTGGAGGCAGCAGCTCAGGCTTTAGCCAAAGCCACCGAGAACATGGCAGCCGTGGCCTCCAGGTACGTCCACTGTGGTGCACTGCAGGCACAAGCATGTGTTAGACTTTACATTTGTCAACACTCTGGGCTTTTTACTTCCAGGCATATGAGTGAGACAGACGATGAAGTTTTACACATGGGGATGGCATCATTATTGGAGCCAGTCACTGTGTCGGGACAGCATGTGCTGCTGGCAGCCCAGAAACTCAGCATCCAGCCCGGTTTGGGCGAACACAGAGAGGAGCTCATCACCGCTACACAAAACGTCTTCCTGAAAGTAGTCGAAGTAAAGTATGATTTTTTTTTCCCCCTCTCCTGACTGAGAAGGTGTTTGAAATTGCAAACATCGAATATGTGTGATATTACTACTGACCCTGAACTAAACATGTAGGCAGAAGGAGTGGCTGCAATGTCCCACAGCAGACAGATTCATCTTCCACAGCTGCAGCTCCTCTATTATCACTGAGGTTTCATTAAATGGAATAAATACAGTTACAGAGAGGACGTGACATGGTGGTGCAGTAAAATAAATGAAACCACTTTAATCCTTCCCTTAAGAACATCCACTAACAACACAGAAAAAAATTTGGAGTGTTATTTACTTGGGAAAACCTTGGAAAGTTTTTGCAGTTAGAAATTGTAAGTAAATTCAGCCAATATCAGCCTCTCAATGTGTTTCTCTGCTCGTAGGTTCTGTTAGTGGACGATGAAGCTACTGTCAGGAGAGTTGTAGCTGCTGCTGATCAAGTTTTGGAGCAGCTCTCTGAGCTCGGCTCTTCCTCAGACATGAAGTCTCTGCTCAGGTCTTTCCGGGTGTTTTCTGAAGCCCTATGTGCCCTCCACAGTCTGACAGTAGAGAGAGCCGACTCCTTACAGGATCCCACACAATCCAAACAGCTTCTTGATTCACTGGAAACCCTGAGGAAGTGCATCTCCATGCTGCGCACGGCCATGTGCACAACCATCAAACACCCGACAAGTGAGCCAGCACAGGCAGCCAAGAGGTTCATTCTGGATAAGGTGCAGAGCACAGTGGGTGACATTATTATGACCCTGAAAGGGGAATTCCCAAGAAGCTCACAGAGTCCTTTTGGATACTACACAGAGAGGAGGACCAGTCTGTTGCAGATACTTACTAGCTCCCCCACATCCTCCGTCCGAAGCAGTGGATTTGACATCATGGTTAGAGATCTCGTGTTTCACTGTATGCTTGTTGCAAACTACTCTCGTAGAGAGTTTCATCAAAAACTGGTATGTCAGTGCCGCCACATCCTACAGTTCTGGTCTGACATAAAAAGGATTTTAAAGTCTTCAGATGATCCTGATGAGCAGAGCCTTGAGAACACCTTCATTTTGTTAGTCCAACAAATACATATGCTTGATAATACTCTGATACCTACCATTCTCTACCAAGTCTTGGACACATTTTCTACAGCATTTTCTACATTTGAAGAACTTTCAAACGTGATGAGACAGATCATGCTTGCAGATAACTCAATAAAGATGGATCTAAATTTTATTCAGGCACTAATCGAGGATTTCATATCTTCCACTGACAGAATAATACAAGTGGCAAATTTTATCTCAGCTGTGGCCGTTGACACAAAGAGTTTGGAGAACATTGAGAACTCACGTGCCTGCCTTACAAGGCTCAGAGATCGAATTGCGCCTCTTTCACTGGAGCTGGTGGATAATGCAATGCAGACTGCTCTTAAGCTTCACGATGTTTGTCAGAAATGGGAGGAGGAGACTACCCAGCTTCAGGATGCTCTCAGCGATGTGATGGATGTGAGGGAGTTCACCAATATTGCTATTCATGAGATGGTAAATGACCGCCATGGGTGTGACTCAGCATACAGGGAGCAGAGCTATAAACTGTTTAATGAACATGCAACAAACCTTATATGTCACTTGAAGCTGGTGATTCAGTCAGTAAGGAGGCACCTGGACAGAAGCGATAACCCCATCTACAGGAATGGCCTCCGGGTCTTGCTGAAACAAGTTCAGACGTCTCAGACAAAAGTAGAAGAGGCAGTGAAGGACATGCTTTTAGGTTCCCAGCTAAATGTGGAGGCATATTCCACTTTTTCAGACAGTGTTTCCAGAGTCATTCAGCATTTTAAAGTGCTCAGAGAGGGACTGGATGGCGAACAGCATCCGCATCTTCTGAGTCCACTGCGAGAGAGGGTACATCAGCCTGAAATCCCAAAGCTATGCTCACCAGTGAAAGAAGCCTGTGAATTGACCCGGGATCACATCATTAGAGGCTCTGGTTCTGCCCTCTGGGAGCTCATGGAGGGAGGTTCCCATGCTGAACAGGTGGAGGAGTACTTAAATGAGGAAACCACAGAGGCAGAAGTGCCTCATAAAAATGTTAGTGATGATTTAAAGATCCCAGCCATCTCCGCTGTGCCCAAACTGATCCACAAACCTCTTGAATTTGACCTTTTGCCCCTCTTGTATAAAGTTATGACTGTGACTAAAGAGAAAGATGTGACAATGCTCAACCAGGCCTGCACTGGTGTTCTTGAGCTGTCAAACTGTTTTGCTCAGGCTGCAAAGGAGGCCTTGGCCATCGTGGATGCAGTGGATTGTCAAACACTGGAAAGTTTTCGAGCAGAGCTAGTGTCACTGACGCAGCTACTTGTCCAGGCAGCTCAGGAGACGGCGATGAGCTCAGCAATGAGCACAGAGAGTATCTACAAATACAGCACGCAGTTTTCTGACCTTATCAACAACATCAAAAAGGTTTTGCTGCCTGTTGCTGGAACCTGGTATCACGCTGTTCACTCTGCACTGCAGGAAAATCTGCCAACTGTGGCAACCACTGTTACACAGCAATTAAATGATGTAATGAGATTATGTGCTGACATGGTCCAGCTCTTGACATCATCTGATTTAACCTCTCATGACAGTGAAGAAACATTCAGCAGTTTACACCACAAACTGAACAAAGCCCAGAACAACACAAGCTCTCTAGTTGAGATCTCAGTCTCACTGGCTGGACACACAGATAAACTGGAGGGACTCTGTATCCTCTGGGGTCTCTCAATTCAGATTTTACTGAATTCTCTTGATAAGATTTTGGGAACATCAACTGTAATGAATCATTTGAGACCTCAGAAACAGCTTTCAGTGTTGTCTGAGAATTCGCTTCGGCTCCAAGAGGCAGCAAGAATCACCAGCCTGAGTTGTCGAAGTGCTTACAAATCTAAACAGCTAAGAAGACACCAGGATGAACTAAAGATACTGTCGGAAGCTTACCTTAAAGCTGCAGAAGAGCTTGCCATAATGCCAAGTCTGATGCAACTTGCAAAATCTGAATTCTTTCAGAGACATGTTTTGATTAAAATGAGAGTCCTTTCAGGTCATTTAAGCAAAGCAAACACGGATTATGACGCTGCTCTTAAAAATATTGTCAGCATTGCTTATTTTGCAGCTGAACATTTTAGAAAGAATAATGCAGAAGATTCAGAACAAAAATTTGGAAAAGCGGCACAAGCATTTGTTGAAAATGTAGAATCTGTGACCAAAATAGTTGAGGACTGTTTAAATTACATTTCTGACCCACGTGCCCGCTCTAATCTGAGGTCTATGAACGACCACATGTCTTTCCAGATTTCAGATATTATCAGCAGGGCAAGGCTCATTTTGGAGACGCAATACATTTGTGACATGCTCACTCTGGATGTACAGATACAGTGCTGGTCAGCCAAAGCTCACTACATGGTGGAAGAGATCAGGAAGCAAGATGGGATTCACCCAGAGGCCAAAGAGCAGATTAGAGCCGGTCTACAGGGCAAAACATTTGATGATGTTGAAGAAGTGTTGACTGCAATCCCACCCAAAGTCAAGGAAGAGAGTGTAAAAAATGTTAACATGGCAGCTAGGGCCAAGATGGCCCTACCAAAAATGGAAAAAGATGTAGGTATCTCATGGCCAATAAGATTAATCAGTTATTTCTCAAAATTACAGCAAATCAAATCTTCTTTTTTTTCCTCCACAGGATAGGACCAGGGCTGGTGCAAACAAAACCTCTTCACTGACCTACACTTCTATTTTTCTGAAACAAGAAAGTGACAGCTGGGATACCAAGAACAACAGAATCGTCCAGGTGACCAGGAAGATGGCTGACACAATATGCTGTATGACTCAGTACCTGAAGAAGAAAGGCCCAATACCAGTAAGGTCCACCAGAGGTCACTTTTTGTTTGTCCGTCAATTAGGGCAGCACAGCGGCATAGTGGTTGGCGCTGTTGCCCCAAAACGAGAAGTTTGTGGGTTCTGTTCCCGGGCCTGGAGCCTTTCTGTGTGGATTGGCTGTTTGTCTCTTTATGTTGGTCTTATGATGGACTGACAATCTGTGCAGGGCATTCCCTGCCTTCTCCCAATGCCACTGTCAGCTGGAATTAACTCCAGCTGTTGCAAACCTGGACAGGTAAACTGTGTTGATAATGGAGCAGAGAAATTCACTTGATTTGATTTTGGTGATCGGAGGTCAAAGGTGAAGGTCTAGTTGATCTCTCAAAGCAGTTTCTAGAAAATGCTGACTTCTTGGTAGCTCTTTAAGGGAATCCTCTCCCATTTGACACAAACGTCCACTTGGAATGACGTATCAGCAGGTTTCGGTGGTTAAAGGTCAATGTGTGACATCTCAAAATGTGTATTTAAAATGTGTATAACTCACCATACTGTAGAAGTTATGTCATAATTCCCAACAAATGCTTAAACATTATTTTCTTCATGATTCTGGATAAACATTAAGGAAACTAGTCTGTGACAGAGACATAAAATCACAGTCTGTTAACTTGATATTTGCAGGTGCAAATAATCCACCATCATTTCTCATTCTCGTTTTCAGGATAAAGAGGCATTTGTCAACGCAGCCAAAGATGTAATCTCCAACTGCCAGTCAGTGACTCAGTTCATCAGAATCATCGCTAACCACTGCTTGGATAAACAGTGTATGGTTGAACTGTCTCTCATTGTTGAGCAGATTCTCACCATCACCAACCAGCTCAACATCATCTCCAGGTCAGAGGAGCTTCTCACAAATCACACAGTGAAGTTAGAAGAAAGTAATAATAAAGACATGTAATGAAACAATATATTTGTTTAATTAGCGTCAATGCTGTAACACCTGGGTGTAAATCATCTGATGAGATCCTGGTGAAGAACGCACAGAATCTACTCCAGACGGTCCTGTGTGGGGTCCGTGCTGCAGAAACAGCCTGCATCACAGTAAATCTAACACAACAAAGATACAGCGACGAAATAACAAAGCAGCAAGCCTGTCTCCGTGATACAGCTTATGTTGATTATGTGATTTGGTACTATGCTTTTATTCCAGGGTTTGAAGCAACCTGAGCCAAACTCAGACGGTGCAGAAGCTACAGCTCTGTGTTTCCAGTGGAAGAAGAACCTGGACATCCATCGAGCCCAACAAACCTGTAACCCAGAGACTGATGAGTTGGGTTTGAGGAAAACCTCATCACACCTCGTAGCACCAAGTCTCATTTCACCGGTGACTGTACAAAATGGATACAGTTGACATGTGTAGTTTGTGTTTTGATATGCATATAACCTCACACCGACAGGATCTCTCTTATTTCCATGTGATATAATAATGAAGACATAAAGCCAACTAGCTCTTCTAAGGACTGTCATGGTCAAAGATTGTTTGTACAGGACCTGATATTTCCTATAATATTGGACATGGATGCTCATATAAGATATTTCAACTTGATGTTTGATTCAAAAGTAAAAACAGATTATATTTTATCTCTTTATTTCTGATACTCATAATAAAATCACTGAAATGTGATGGGCATATGTGTCGTTAAAATGTCATACAGTATTATTACAACCATAACCACCATACTGACAAGAAAAAAAATAAAGCATTATTCATTAAAACACACTGTACATGTGATACAAAACAGGAATTTACAATGTGGATTATGAAAAAAAACTAAACAAAAAAAAAAAACCCTCAATGTAACAGACAGAACTTTTCATTATACTAAAATGCCATTGGAGGTCGAAAACATTCATCCAACACACACCACCTCATATGACCTTATCTACAGTCAACTCCAAAAAGTTCTACAGAGAATATAGGCTTAATGATCATATTTAAACACACACAACTACGTCACCAAGATACTATCCTTGTATATTACACTGGCTTTCTTTTTTTTCATGACTTTTTATTCTAGATGACCATTTCGAAAAACAGTGAAGGCCATTTTTTTTGGGAGATGGTTCCAAACTGGTCAACAATGAGGGATGACAATCATCAATCCAATTTAATAATCATTTGTAGGTTTGTAAGTCAGAAAACTCCACAACAGTAAAACTTCAAAATATTTAAATAACAGTCCACCAATGTACAAAATTAGAAAATGAAGAGCTGTAATGCTGCAAAACTACAGAGCATTTCTTCTCGGCCAAGCAGGAAAATGTCTCATGATGCACAGACAGCAAGCTAGCTTATTTGTAGAGAAATGAATTCAAAAACAGTAAAAAGAAAGTAGCAACTTGTCATTGCTACAAGCAATAACAGCCTACAGTGAATATCTGATCGTAGAAGAGCTCAACTCAGAAGTAAAAAAAAATAAAAAATAAAAAAATCCCTTATTGTAAAAGTGAGACGACTTGAATACCTCTTGATATAAAAGTGTCTTGAAATAAATATGTGAAATTTAAAAAATTCTCAAGAGAATTATGAAAATTGTGGTTTGATCTATTACTCAGCACTGTATCTCTGCAAGTAGAGTGAGATTAGTAAATGCCATATGGGTCAATCCTTAGTGGCAACACAAGTTATTTCCTTTTTTTCCTGATTGTTTTGAATTTACATGAAAGTTACAGAATGATAAAAAGGCCCTTAACATACGGACTTACAAAAAAAAAAAAAACATTTCAGCATTTATTTGATTATGTTTAAAGGAACTATACACTATGTTTGCACACAAATTCGGCTTCCTCTCCGTACTGTCAAATGTGTGGTACACAAGATAATGTACAGGGTGGCTTATATACAGAAATAAATAGATTTATGTAAAGCTCAACAGAGATTAATACTCGTGTCTTTAAGAAACAAATCTTGAGCAACTTTTTTTATATTTCCAAATTGGAGCTTACTGACAGAAAGGGGAAGCAGTGGGATCAAAGGTCTTGAACACATCTTTAAGCGTCCTGTCATCTCCCTCCTCCTCTGGATCCTCTTGTTTCGGTTCCTCCTTCACAGGCTCCTCCACCTGCTCCTCCTCCTGCTGCTCCTTCCTCAGCTCCACCTCCTCCTGTGCTCCTGCTGAGCCCTGTCCTGTTAGTTTGGCCTGCCTGGGGTCAGTGTACTGGGGTCGGATCAGCCCAGCCAGCGCCTGGATGGGGAGATTATGAACTGCAGGGGGCTTGATAGGTGAGGTGGGAGGTGTTTTGGGGGACGTGGAAGGTGGAGCCGGATCGGCAGCAATGTCTGTGCTTTTGGCCTCTTCGAAGGAGCCACTTCGCTGAGTTGGTGAGAGTGGTGGTGGGGGAGTATTGTCTCTCTTCACAGGGTGTTTCAGTATACCTGCCTTTTTAGGGGGTTCAACTTGCTCCTTCTGAGCCTGCTCTGTTTGAATTCGAGGATCGTATAAACTGATGCCGCCCAGGATTGTAGTGGGACTCTCCAGCCCTCCGCCAGAGGATGCCAGACGAGGGGCATAAGGTGGCAGCCTCTCAGGCTCCGGCTTGACTCGAGCAGCGTGAGGAGAGGAGCTGGAACTGGCCTTCTGTAGCCTGGGGTCCACAACTCCTCCCCCAGAGGATGGCTCTTTCTGATGCAGCTTGGAGTCCAGGCTTCCTGTACGCTTGAGTCTGGGGTCCAGAGTCTTTTGCTGGCGAGGGTCTATGGGTCTTTCAGTAGAGGGTCGAGACTCTAGAGACCCAGAGGGCAATCGAATACGTTCCTTTAAACGTGCAGCTAGCAGTCTGGGGTCAGATGGGGGCGGGCTGGAGACAGTTGGATGTTCAGGCAAGCTTGTTCGGTTCATTTGAGCATCAGCAATTAGCGGTGGAAGGGGAAGGTTGATGGAGTGTTCCTGTTTGGGCACAAGGGAAGGGATGAGGTCCTCAGGGGCCCATACCACTGTCTGAGCAAAAGCAGGCCGTTGGAGCAGAATGTCAACCCGGATGTGACTAAATTGCTTTAACTGACAACGAGGGTCCCGCAGCACAACATCAGGGCTGGCATCTAGAGGGATGAGAACCGCTCTGTCCCTGAGCTCCCTTTCGCCTTCATCATCTTCCTCTCCTGCGGGAGGTTTTGGAGGAACAGGGAGGCTCTGCTGGCGATAGGAACATGGCTCCATCGGTCTCTTTCTGGGGTCTCTGGAAAGCCGTGGATCTGCAGCTGCATCCGACTCCTTCTTCACATCAGGGGGTCGCTGTCGGGGGTCTGTCTTCATGCGCGGATCACTTGGTGGGGCCCTCTCCTTCACAAGCCGGGGGTCACCCAGTGCTGGGGCCACAGGAACAGCCTGGGAGGGCTTGGGCTGAGACTGCTGCATCTCGCTCTGCTTTTTCAGAGATTTAAGGATGGAGGCAACACAGCTTCCATCCTCTTCATCACTGGAATACCAGTTTGTAGTTTCATCTGCAAAATCAAGATGAAATCATTCCTAATTAATTCTTCTCTCTTCAAAGCACTTTTCTAAGTTATTTTGAAATAGGTAACGCAGGACTTTTTTTCCCTAAGTCTGTTTCTGAGATGATTCTGGGTTTTAATGGGTTTTTGTTTTATCTGAGTTCACCACACCTGCTTTTGTGCTTGGCCACTTACCCCTATTTGCTTTATCATCCTGAGTGTCTGCTCTCTGTGGCTCATTCCCCTGTGACTGTGTCAGGTGTAAAAATATGGCTTTCTGTACTGCTGGTGGTAAAGACTGTAACTGTGACTCTGCACCCATCTGCTGCTGGAGGTTCTGTATGAAGGCCACACTAGGGTCCACTGTGTAAAAAATAAACCAAATTAACAAAATATTGCAATTTCAGTGAAAGTGAAAAAAAAAAAAAACAAGGTGTACATCTACTGGAGAACCAATTTAATACCCCACTGACCTCCTTGTTGCCCCACGGTCTGGTTTCGGAGGAGGCCGCCAAAGAACTCTACTGGGTTCTGACCCAGCGATGGGAAGGGGAAGAGACTCTGCAGCATCTGTAAATCTGGTATCGGAGGGAATGGAGGTCTCTGCATGTTCATCTGAGGGTTGACATTAGGGAGATTTCCGTGGAAAGGTGGAGGTTGATTGGTGGGAACTGGTGGCTGCATTGGAAATCCATGCGGTGGAGGCTGTCCTGGAGGGCTCTGCGGCATGGTGGGTCCTGTGGCGTGACCCATGGGACCAGGTGATCCAGGGGGAGGAACAGGAGGAGCAGAGGGGCCTGCAGGCACAGCACCTCCACTCTGCATCTCCTCTGAGCCACTAAAGGACTGATTGGGGCCTTCACCTTGATTCTGGGGGAAGTTGGATCCACTGAAAAATAAAGTGCACAATTAGCTTGAGAATGAGCTCCAAAAGCTTACTGGACTTAATTTTCAATTCAGCTACAGTTTTCTTTGGTTACCTCAGAGCAATTTTGTGGACCAGATCCACAGTAGGTTGAACCTTGATTTCAAAAAGGGAGGGGATCTTCTTTCCTCCTTGGGCAGAGGCCCCATCTGTTGGACTGCTCTGACCAGGGGTGGGCAACAATCCCACACCCGGAGGAGGCTTTGGAAGTGGGGCGATACCCTGCTTTCTAAGATCCTCCAGCTCCAGTTCGTCTTCACGGGCATTCTCCTCTTCAGTGTTGATTATCTGATCAATGTATCAGAAAGCATAAATAAGAATTATGTTCATTGTTAGAGCCCGATGGCCTCATGGCATGGTGTTAAAAATATAAATCTGTTTTTCTTTTTGCCTGACCTTATCAAGCAACTCTTTGGTCACATCAGTCAAAGATTCATGGGAGAATTTGCAGTTGTCCCCCTGATAACATTTGGCTCCCGTATGAAAAAACTTGCATGGATATTCATGTGCAATGACAGGTTAAGGAATTAAAAAGTGGAATCAAAAGCACTCCATTCATTATTCATTGTGGTCACCTAAATGTAATTAAAGACACTGTCAGTGTGAAGGATATTGTGCATGTAAATGCAATTATCTCCTTTACTACAGTATCCCTGTAAGTAAAATTTACAAAGCTCTTTTTTCTTATCTGGTACGACAAGCTCATGTTCAAACTTGCACTGTTCCCCCTGGATGAAGACAAAAATCATATTATTCATTCAGGAGAGCCATCATGTTTTCCACATATTTACATTTTTAATGCAAATACAAGCCAAAGAACATTACAGTTCTACTGTACCTTAATGCAGCGACCCTCCAGGAAATACTTGCAGATATATCTACCATTGTGTTCAACCGTGTGCTGATTGATAAACTCCTTGCTCATTATTGGTCTTTTCTTCTGAAAACCCAACAAATTTTTTCCTTCCTGTGACAAAAAGTAAACAGTTTTCTCTTGTTCACAGTGTATTTCTTAATATAAAGTAAAATTTAACTCTTTCTTTTTGGACTTATTGTGGATACTAATAAATATCTTCAATCAAAAGCCATCTGTTACAATTTGAATGCTGGGTCAGTTTTCAAAAAAATTGCTTTTAATTGATTCTCCACAATGACTAATATGGAAAAGCTTAACATAAGTGTTGTCCATTTAGCATAAAAAGAAAACATCTGGCTGTATTAGCTGGGGTATATTTACCATTCCCATGTCTTCCATGCCCTGATCGCCTCCTCGACCTCGTCCACGTCCTCCCCACAGTTTGCCCTTCATCTTCTTGTTCTTGTTGAGCATCCCACGTCCTCTGCCTGGCCCGCTCCCTCGTCCTCTTCCCCTTTGCCCAACTGAAAATGACATTTTCAAGGATGTCAGCAGTCTTGAAATTTTAAAAACTTAAAACACTTATACATAAATTATTGTATGCATTATGTGAAATACAAAATGTGTACACTTGATGCTTTCATACACTGTTGTTGTTTCATCCCCCTCATGTTTCCTCTCTTCAAGTGGTCCTTAATATGACGTCCCTTTCCCTGACTTGGGGATGTTGAATCTTTTCCCAGCTGATACTCAGACATGTCATCATCGTAATCATCCTCCTCGTCATCATAGTCGTACTTGTCATCGCTGTAGTCGCTGTATTTGTCAAAATCGCTGCTTTTGTGCGGTGGGGACTTCTGCAAGTTACCATGGCCTCCTTTTGAATCCCGTCCATGCTGGTGAGTCAACAGTCAATGAGAAACATGTTGGTACAATAATGTTTAAATGAATATTAAGAGCTGGCCCGTCAACCATGCTGAACTCACCTGAGAGGGCTGGCCATCAGAGTCACGGCTGGATCCCTGGCTCTTCCTGTTTTTGGGCCTTTCTAGTCGGTCATAGTCAGAGTCATAGCTGTCAGAGCTGGAGCTGCTGGAGGGGGAGTGATGCTGAGAAAGATCAAAATATTGTATTGAATTTTTAATCAGTCCCAAGTTGTTCAAATTCATGCAAAGATATTTTGTTATAAAGAGAAGTATATAGGCATCTTACTTTCTGTCTGTCACGCCTCCTCCTTTTAGACCGCCTCTTTTCTCTGGTCTTTTTGTATCTTTTCCTGGAGTGCCTGTGAGTCTTCTCTTCTTTCTCTTTAGCTCTCTCTTTTTCTTTCTCCTTGTCCCTCTCTTTCTCTTTTTCCTCACTCACTTCTGTCGCTTCTTTGTTTTCCTCATCAATTCCAATTCCTTCATCATCTATTTCCCCATCTTCTAGTTCACCATCCTCCCTAAAAAGAGGAAAAACAGTCAGTATAATGAAAATAAGTGTGAGGATTTATTTGCTATATTTTTTCAGTCTAAGACATAAATACATTTTTTGCAAGTCATCTGATTAGGCTGCTTTAGTAATTAAATAAGAAGTAAAAAATGAATTACACTAAAATGTTTCTAATGTCTTTGCCCTTCAGTTGGAACAAAGTATCAAATGCCAGACAATTTCCATTTTCCCTAAGCCATTCAACTTCAGGTTGAGAATTTTTATGAGAATCTCAAAAAAATAACCAAGGTTATTCATTGTGTGGAGACAAAGACTAGTGAGGTGTGATTTGGGCAAATCTATGGCTCCAAATAAAAAATCTTTCACAAGAGATGACTGTTACTATTCTTACTGAAAGAGCAGAATGACAGGAGCATGCACTATCTGGCTGATAGGCCCGAGCACACCCATAAGAATAATTACAATGACTAATAATATTTGGATTTGGGAAACAGCAGCCAGTAAAAATCCAACACCGGACACTGAAGTAGAGCTCTGTTGATGTTTGAAAAAGATCAGTAACTAAGCAGCAAAATTCTGTAAGAATTTGGGACTCTCTTCTCTTAGTTTTCTGCAACAACCATGGCCCACCATAGTGCACCATATGCTGCTTCTGAAGGGCATCATGTTCCAAAAAAGGATGGAGAGGTAAATTTACTTAACACAGAGCAAGCATTTAATGTAAAGGCACATCCTAAAAAGTGTTTTTGATGTACCATTTCCTTTAAGCAATGAGAATATATATATATATATATATTTCACCATTCCATGTTAACAATGTTTTTCGTGACATGTAATTTCAGCTGCTTTAAAAAAATATACTGTAAGTAGGTAAAGTAGGTGAAACAAAACCATTAAATGAATAAATAATGGTAAAATATGTCCATTTACTGATCCAGGGCTGTTTGTCAGACATTTCCTCCCTCCTCCTATCACACCACTTCCACCTAAGGCATCAACATGACACCCTCAACAGCCAAAACTCCCATTATATCTAAACTTCATCTTCACTCCAGTTAAAGTAGAAGAGATGTTGAGATCCAACATGCAACACTTGCCTACTTAAACATTTTGATTATGATTTTTTTTTTTAAGTGGTATGAAACCATCTATTCATATTTCTATATCGCCCATAATTAGAGCCAGCTCCGAACTGATAATAAACGAAGGCAAATATCAGACATAAGGATTCAAAGAAACAGGAATCTAGTAATTCTATTTAATAATATAGTAATACTACAAAGTGCAAGAAACACAATCCCCTTACTGAACACTAAAGTCATACATGAAGTTCCTGATGGGTGTTCTACTTGACTTTTCCTGACCATTTAACTTAAATCTTCAATCAGAGGCCAAAGTCTGTAAGAACTAACAGCTAAACACCAGCTGACTCTTCTTTGGTTGAAACTGGTCCTGTTGAGATTACAAAGCAGTGACATGGAGGCCACCGTCGTGACCTGAACCCAGGAGATCTAAACCCGGGTTGAACCCTGTCAGCAGCCAGGCAGTTCTACAATGTACCCGGTAGGGGGAGTCAGCATGAGGATAGGCGTGGCGCCTACATCATAGTCATCTGCATAGTCTCCTGCAGGTGGCAACAATGAAGCCATGAATCCACCCCAGAGCCACAACAACATACACGACGAGGTCTGCTATCTTGCATGGAAATGATCATGAATGAGTCTTTGTGAACACGGAGATGGGACATCTAGGCTATTTTGGATATAACTGTACCAAAGAAGCATGCAAAGATTTTTGAGAGGGGGGGGAGGGAGGAACCGTGGAGATGGCTCTATACCCTGCAATTGATGGTTAAAAGAAGGAAAAAAAAAACAAAAAAAAAAAACCCCAAAACAAACAAAACAATAACACAAGCATGTAGACCCACAGCACTGAAACGGACAGATGAGCGTATTAACAATTGCACAAGATTGTTACTCGACCTTTCATCCCCTGCAAGCTCAGAGTCTGTCATGTTTTTGTCAAGAACAGGGGCTGGGGGACTGGAAACAAGGCTCACAGAAGCCATTGGAGAACGGATCTGCCTCCCTTCTCTCCGGTACCAGAGTGAATTAACACAAGTCACTCAAAGGAGACGTTGGGTTGTGAGAGATGCTGGAAGATTTCAGACTGGAAAAAACTCACGGTGTTACATGTCTCGACAGAGACAGTAAACAGACACTCTCCTCTTTCATATCAATGACGTTTTAACTCTGTGAGCGCAGCTTGATACCCCGCTTTGCTAATGTCCCGTCGGTTGACAGCTGCCATGGTGAGATAGAGGAGACGGAGGGAGAAACAGACAGAAATGTAACCATGCTCGTTGATTTCAGCATCTTCATGGGTTTTCTCAACAGGGACATCATCTCAAAATGGCTTCTGAGTGCTGCAACACATTCCTCTATTATGTAGCCCTCCACGTATATATAGTCCTACCCGGATCACCCGAACTTGCTTTCAACGAACCCTCGTCGGCGATTGGTCAAACGTCGTTCTGGAAACGAGAGCTCCGATTCTTATTGGTTCAGAGCAACGTCCGTCATGTTCAACTCCTGCACTAGTGAAGTGTGTGCGACGCTCCCTCTTCTCTACGGCTCTGATTACACGACAGTTAAAAGCGTACGTTTTAACGGGAAATATAAATGTTTCACGGTCAAAACGGCCGAGTTTAATTTGGAGGAGACGGCCATTTTCCTTGTTTTGATGCGTTGGCGGGCTCCGAGGCGCGCGCACGCACGCACAACGCGCACGGTCGCTGTACCCGTGCGCGTGCAGTCGCAGCCAGGCGCCGTCAGGTGTCGCTCGGACTCCACAACTTCGATTCTGATCAGGACTTTGTGTAACACTAACCAGCGAAATGCACGTCCAGTAGTGTGTAATGCCTGCAGCGAATAACACGAATGATTTCCTTTTTCGTAGTCCACAAAAGAACGTAGCTATAATCATGAATCATGCATTACAGATAAATACCTTCTGCAGCTGCTGAATGAACTTAATATTGGGGGAAAGTTTTTTTATATTCTGCACAAAATCCATTCATTTCGTTTGCAAAGAAAAATGAAGCAAGCGCTGTAATTTTCCTTTAATGATCACCTAAACAAAAATAAAAAAGGCCCACTACCTGATATAAGCGATTTAATATTGCGTGAAACTTCTTTTTTTTTCCGAGACACAGCTGTGAAAAAGGGGGAAACTTCTCGGTGGGAGGGATTTTTTTGCTGCAGGAAATTTAGGTGGCCAGCAGAGCTCAGAGGCTGAAGTGTCCAGGAGCGGAGACAGAGGCAGAGACACAAGCGCATCTCTGTCTCTGACACCTGATGAGCATCTTCCCAACTCTGTCAACTCATCTTCAGCACATTTTCTTTCGGTGTGGGGGGAGTTTAACGGAGGAACTTAAAAGAAAAAAAATCAAAACAAAACAAACAAAAAATAAGAAGAACAACTAAATCCTGGAACACCTACCGTACCGGCAAAAGTTTTATTGCTGGAGTTTAAAGGGATGGCACCGTCTTTTGAACGCAGGTGTTTGCTTTTGCTTTTTTTGACAGTAATCCAGAGTGGCCATGCTGCCGTTCAGGTAAGACTCATTTACTAACAATATTTTATATAAACAAGTCACTTCTTCAATAGGATCTGCAGCCTTACAAAAATATCAAGTATGTGACCTTATTAAATCGTATTCTTATATGGGTGTATTTAATGGATAGTGATTCCTAATATCTTACTTCTTAATCAACTAAATATGATACAATTGTTTTTTTGTTGTTTTTTTTTTAATACTGGCTTCCCTTAATTGCAGATGTCATATTTTAAGTTTGTTGGGCTTGAGAGCACAGGCTATAGTTTCCGCTGGAGAAATGACTTCATACAAAAAAAAGAAGTAACATCTGGATATGAATCCTCTCATGTCATGTCAGCTATTGGCATTTCCCCTTCGCCTGGAGCAGGTACATAACAAAGAGTAGAGAACTAACTTAACTACTGCACAGCTCCAAACTAAGTGCACAATGTGATTTTTTAATGTATGCAAATTAGTGGGTGAAACGCGAAGCCATAAAAATGCCAGTGCAGGAATTTAAGGCATGCTGCCCAGAGAAATTGTTCCAATGAGCATGTGATTAATAAAACCTCCAGAAAGGATTACAGGCACTTTCTGTGAGGAACTTTGTCATGGCTTGACAAGCTTTCTCCTTCAAGTAACTGCTAGTGGCACCCATGCTGTTTTCAGTCTGCCCATTCGGGATTAATGAATGAGCATATGTCTTCCTACCACCATGCAAAATATACAGAGGAACAGCATTTTGGACTTAGGTCCCACTGACATCTGCCAGACAGCTTTTGTCCAGCTGTGCCTGCCACTGGAGTTGTGGTAGTAAGTGGAAAGCGGTGAGGAGAGAGAAGAGGAGAGATGGTAGGCCTTGAATATCTCAAATGTGAGTGCAATGAGGTCTTATGGAAAAGAGTGGTAAAGTGATGTCATTTCAAGTCATGATGAGTTACTGTATCATGAAAGGACAATAAAAAAAAAAACGCCTCACTAATCAGTGTTACATAATGTATTTTAATATCAATGAAAAATTTAACAGCCAAATGCCTACCAGTGATACAGATTTTGGTTCAATGACATCATGTTCCACAGCTGCACATTAACGTCCATTAACTGCTCATGTTTTATATTTATGACCATCTAGCCGAGGAAACCTTCACTTCTGTGCTTGTTTTTCTTGTTGGAAAGTCGTTGCGCTTACAAAACATTTTGCCAAGACTCTTTTATGGCTCTTAATTCTGCTCGTGTTTCTTTTCTCAGACATGCATGGATAAGCACCAGGTAGTTGGGGTGCTCCGTCAAATGGAGAAGTTTCTGAAAGGCCAGGAGATGCGATTTACTGAAGGTCTCAGGATCATGAAGTCAAAGCTGGCAGCCCTCCAGAATTCCGTATCCAAGTTACCTCAAGCAGACCAGTCAGCCGGTTAGTTAGCACACACTTGTTCATTGTCATAATCACTGTTATTGCCATTTTACCTACCACAGTGAGAAAAGAACAGGTGTTTTCACTGTGAGCTGTGCTCTGTATAGATATAATGTAAGGGATAAACCTTTATACCCATGTATGATATGACGGAAGTCAGTAATTGAATGAATATTCACTCTTCATTTGACAACATCTGAAGACCATTCAACAGCTTGAAGATGATCCACAAAAAGTTTTTTCAACCCATGTCAGTAAAGAACTAGAGATTCCTCTTGGCTTGTGGGATTACACAATCATCCAGCAGTGCAAGGCCATCTCAGTTACTGAGTTGGGCACTCGACAGGGGAAGTGGATTTGTGGAATTGTATTGTTTGGCATCAGACTGTCAGGCTGATTTGTTAGTGATGGACGAGTGCAGTCCATAACTCTGAGGAGAGTGCTTGGCAAGACAGAGAGAAGCTGATATCTTACATTTGCAGCAATAAAGGCAACGGTAAAATAAATGCACCTCCTCCTTTAAATACAAAAGTATTTGGATGTAGTCATTGTTATAATGTATTTTCCCTTTTTTTCAAACCAATTAAATACATAGTGTGCACACTGTTTTCTTTCACAGTCTGACTCCATCGATGGCACTCATTTGGGTGTGCAGAACTGGTCAGAAAAAGGCACAATGAGACAAAATTGATTATTGTATGAGCCGGACATGATTGAGGTCTGGCATCTCAGGATGTATCCAAAATGTACTGCTTTGAGTTAATGTTGAAAGTAAAGGAAAGATTTTTTCACAATCCTTGAAAGATTTTAGAAATCAAAAAAGCTAATCCATTTACAATGTTATATAATTTAATGACATTATATATTACACAAGCATTCAAGTTTCCAGAACACGCAACATAGTGGCTGCTGATGCCATTCTGATCTTCTGCTGATTGACTGTAAATGAGTCCTTTGAATTGCTGTTTCCCACGAAGGCTCTCTGCTGCCCAGTGGCACGTGTATATCCCCAGGCAGAGAATGCCAGAGGATGTTGGGAGGCTTACTCCACATCTGACCAGCCTTCCCTTTCGTGCTGTCTGTGTCTCTCCCACAGCTCCCCCCACCTGCCCCTCCCTGGAAGCCCCAGCTCATGGAACCAAGTTTGGCTCAAAGTATTTTGTCGGACATGAGGTCCATTTCACATGTTCCCAGGGCTACCATCTTGCTGGTTCCGCTACACGTGTTTGCCAGGACAACGGCACCTGGACCGGCATCAGTGCCATGTGTAAAGGTGAGTCTCACTGGGAGTTATAGGTTGCTGAGCAAGACAGAACAGTCCCAGGCCTATTAATCTGCCTCAAATGCTCATTTAAGTCAATGCGGTCTCATTTCAGCTGAAGTATAGCTTCATCACAGAGCAGGAACTTTTTACCACCATTAATTTCTCCACATACATTATTCATTGCTGGGGAAAACTACACACACCCGTTTAATCTGAAAGGGTCCGCAGTCCAGAGGCCGAACTGAGCTCCTCACACACACTCACACAGATAACGCGCAAAGAAAAGAGCCATTCTTTGAACGCTCTAGAGCTCCTCAGCTTACTGAATGAAGCCCTCGTTAAAATGGCATTAAATGTCTCTGAACACAGAAAAACACCTGCACTGCATTCCACTGTGGGGTGCTTTCCCCTCCAGGTTTCCAGTCCTGGTGAACAGCAGTGGTTGGGCTACTGTAAGATGCCCTCCACTCCTCTCCTCTTGCTCATGTTTCCCCATTTCTTTGACAGCAGTCCCACTGGACGGGGTTAGGTCCAGACATTATACCCACACCATGGTCTGATAGCACAGAAGTATGCTAAGCATGCTATTGAAAAGCCTCATTGGCTTCTACTGGTGGCACTCCTCCAAAAATTCCAAGTGGCACACTCAGTTGAACATGTGAACATTTGTTTGCATTCATGGTTAAACCAACATGAGAAGGTCTGACTCAACACAGTATTATCCCTGCTCATGTTTTTCAGCCCAGCACAAGAGGTCTAAATTTAGACCTGGCTAAAAGTACTATCTACAGTGTCTGAAAACTTTAAACTTAAAAGGAGTTTAAAAATATTTAGCGGATTGAAGTGGGCCTTTTCAAGTTATGGCCCTGTGGTGGCCCCTGGGGGAAGCCAAATAAACATTAAAGGGATTGGTTATCATCCAGTATACTAGGGCTTCAGCTCTAGAGCTGGAAGAGGAGCAGCAACCATCTGCACAGCTCTCAGAGCTGGCTATAGAAACAAATATCACAAGGCATGATGTACTATTTATCCAAGGGTTTCCTAACTATGACCAGTTAGGACCATTTTACCTTCCGTTGTCGTCAACGGTTTAAAGTGTTTATTTAATCTGCACATCTTTCTGTATGATCTACCACAAAAAAGTCAATAAATTTAACATTATTAAGTGAATGAGTGGATCTACACTTTACGCTGTGCCTACAGTATTTACTAAGAAGCAACAAGTGTCGCAATATTGGCCATTTTCAACACTACACACTTTTACTCATGGTCTAAAGCCTCACTAGCAGTGCCAATTGGCACACGCTATATTGGAGATGGTAATAAGTTGTTAAAGTAGTATGAAAACTAATATAATTACTGTAAACCAAAAAAAAAAATTGAACTTTTTGAAGTATTGACAAGTACAAGTACTTAAATACCTGTCTAAATCTTTAAAACAGCTTTTCTAATTATTTGAATCTTGTAAGTTTTACAACGTTTGAAAGTTATGGATAAAACACAGCACAGTCTGTACAAACTAGCTTTAAAGATCCAGATGGATTTTCTTGAATTACACATTAATAATGATAGTCATTAGAGTTCATAAATAGAACTGCGACTTTTCCACAAATGGAATAAATAAAAGGGCATCTGTGACTAACGGTTGACATATCGTGTCCATAATTACAGTACCAGTTTTTCATTCTGAAGTATCAGTTATCAAACTGGGTAGACTGTCAGTTCCACTTTATGGATGAATGGTAGACAGGAAAGACTCAAAGAGGCTCTTTCATGTTTTTTTGTCTGTATTTCTTTACACACTCTTTAAAGCTGCTTCCAGTGAAACCTGAAGCAGATTCTGGTCTAGTTTATTTTTTAATTTCTTCATTTTTTCATACTCTTACCTAATCTTACCACTTTTATTTCATTATATTGTTTGAACTGCAGACAACCTTGTTTCGTCTTCAACTTCATTTTAGGAATATTTATCTTAAAAGTAAGTGGCTCAAACGTGACAGGCCGAAATGTTTACTCTTTATGTGTCTGTATAGAACATATGTTTCTGACATAAAATTCTATAGAGCTGCACGTTTTGGGGAAAGTTAAGGTCATTCTCTCCTACACTGACAGATATAAGCGAGTGTGCAAGTAATCCCTGCCAGAACGGAGGCACCTGTGTGGAAGGTGTTAACCAGTACAAATGCACCTGCCCTCAAAACTGGAGTGGCTCTCATTGCCAGCACCAAACCCAGACAGGTCAGTACCACTGAATGGACATCAGGGACTCAAACTGAGATCAAACCACTGTGTTTGTGTGTTCGTACAATATGTTCTGCTCTAGGTCCAACCGTAGCAGTGGTCTCTAACTTCCATATCTTCCTCCCTGATGCAGCGCCACCTGAGTGGAGTGTTGTGAATGATCCAGCGTTCAGCCGAAGACCTCGCTGCGCCCAAGTGAACCTAGCCCAGCACTGCAGCTGTGATGCCGGCTTTCATATGAGTGGCACCTCTGACAACAGTATCTGTCAGGGTGAGCTGCGATCAGCTGTTACTTAACTGATACCTGCTGTGACATTTTCCCCTTTTGCTGATCTTCCTCACGGGGAGCCGGGTCAGCTACAAGGGAGTTCTCCCAGGCTGGCCATCTTGTTCAACGACATCGCTGCGGGGCAAAGAGCCGATGTTTGATCCCCGAATACCTGAATCTTTTACTCCTTAAGTGATTAACATAGTTACAAATGAGCGTAATCTGGAGAGCCAGTCTGTGAAAAACAAAATAATCCCCTCGAGAAGTCACAAGCTGATTAGTATCCATTCAGGTCACAGTTCAGCTGTTTTTTAATTGGTTAAGTAACATTTTGAAACAAGAATTTTCACTCAGTTTCTTCAAATTTGTTTAAGTCCCAAATGGTCAAAGACTGGTGGTCTGAAATACTGACAACAATGTGCCAGGGTTCCTGTTGTAAACTGCCTGAGGTGCATCATTACCCAAATCACAAAAAGCTCCTCCTTGTACATTTCTGTCTGTTGTTTACACAGATGTAAATGAGTGTGAAGTGTATCGGCTGGACCAAGGAGGGAAGCTGTGTATCCACGAATGTGTGAACGTCCCAGGCTCCTACCACTGCTCTTGCCCCAGCGGCTACAAGTTGCTCCCAGATGGGCGGAGCTGTGAGGGTGAGTGACAAGAAACAACAGAGGACAAAGGCTCATTCACAGGGATCCTGGCTGCACATCCAGCTGGTTATGCAGCCCCAGTGAGGGATACCTGTGATTTAGAAAGACGAGGAGCTGAGTTTTTAGTTTCTCCAGAGGTGTTTTGTGGTCCTGCAAACCTCGGTGCCAATTTCATTAGCACCCTTGAAGCTTACAGTGCCTGCCAGTGGAACAAATGACCTCACCCTTTCCCAGCAGAAGGTATCTTTAGGACATGAGGCATTTGTGGGAGACTAAACTGAAAAACCAAATAAACAATCACAGCACAGCACCCTCTGCTCTGACTGTGGTAACCAGGAAGCAGGGAGTCAGTCTGGCAAGTCTCTCCTTCCCCGCTTCTCATTCTTACATGCCTCTGCTGTTTTGTCTTCCAGATGTGGACGAATGTTTAAGCCAGCAGCACAACTGTAGCCGAGGGACAACTTGTGTCAACACGGGTGGAGGCTTTCAGTGCGTCAACCCAGAGTGTCCCCGTTCTCATGGCAGCATCAGCTATGTCAAGACATCTCCTTTGTAAGTGGATCCAACTTTCAAATGAGCACCTGCCTACTAAATTAGAACCATCTATGAGAAAGCTCGGGCTTAATTTGGTAGTTTTGGCCATCATCAGTATAACATTAGATAGAAATAACATTAAAGTTTCCTTGGCAACCGTACAGATCTAGCCAAGGAGAAACTGAAACCATAAGACTGCTGTAAATATCCATCATAGTTTACCCCCCGACCACCTGGTTAAATTCTGAGAGACGTTTTGGGTGCAGTCACGTTTAGTTTCATGCTCATATAAAGTGGTTTAGATAGCCTGCATGCTCAAGATTGTTGTATCTTTACAACCTAACCCTAACCCACGCCCCGATGTTCCCAGATCCTGACTGTTATCGTGACTAATTGGAATTTTGACAAAAGAAGGAACGTAGTTGCGGTTACAGCTGTATTATAGCGGTTCTAATCGTTCCGGAGAAAGAGCATGTGTACTCAGCAAAACTTCAATTGATGACATAATATTTTGTTCTTCAAAACCACGTAGAACCTCTGTGCACCGGCCAAATGTTTGGCGATATTACAGCTTCCATCTCCCTTTGCCAGTTACCAGCAAGCTGCCTCATTTAAAAGCATGAAACAAAGCTCTGTCTGATTCTAGTGAACCATCAATGTGGTGAAATACTGCTCCGCTGCCAGAAAAGGGGATGGACAAATGTTCTGGAAAAAAAAAGAAACTTGAAACAAGGAAGAAAGTCAAAAATTGCCAGAAGCCTGTAGCAGTGTCCCAATTCCACACTTCAAACTCATGCTAAGAAGGTTTAGAGTTTATGATGCTTTCACAATAAAAAAGTGAGTGACTGAATGATTTTTACTTCCGGGTGTCAGTGTGTTTACTAGGTCAATTTTTAAATACTGCAGCTACAATTTGCAGCTAGAATTCTGGTCCATGTTGCTGCAACAACTTTCGTTCGTAACAAAAAAATTCACAGTTGTGGTTTAGTACTTCAGGGCACTTGACCTCGAATGGGCTTTTTATGTATGTATGCCTTTTTCCTTTACTTATTTACACTTTTTCACAGGGATAGATCAATTATGTAACCATTTCTCCATGACAACAATTTAGCACATGAAGAATGGACACCATTTACAAAATCGCCTTGTAATGACCCCAGCTTAATATTAGTTATGTTTCTGTTTTTCAGTCAGTGTGAGAGAAACCCCTGCCCCATGGACAGCCGCTCCTGCCACCTGGCCCCCAAGACCCTGTCCTTCCACTACCTGTCTCTGCCGTCCAACTTGCAGACTCCCGCCACACTCTTCCGTATGGCGACGGCAGCAGCCCCCGGACGCACGGGGCCGGACAGCCTGCGATTTGGCATAGTGGGCGGTAACCCTCGAGGAATCTTTGTCATGCAGCGTTCAGACAGACAGACTGGTGAGCTCATACTGGTCCAGCAGCTGCACGGACCGCAGGAGATCACCATCGATGTGGACATGTCTGAGTACAGCGACCGCATTTTCCAAGCTAAGCATGTGGCCCGGGTCCATATTCTGGTTTCACCTTACAACTTTTGAGACCCGGGTCTGGAAGGAGAAAAGACCAGACACGGAAAGGTGAAGAAGAACAGGAAAGAGTGTGCATGATGTGCACTGATTTAACTGATACCCTTTCTTCATCCCCTATCAGAAATTAATTTCTCTGAGCAGCCAGTCGCAGGCTGAACATTTGTTCAGTGGCCAAATTACCAAAAGAGTTGGAGAGTGACAGTGTTTAAAGTGGTAATAGACAACTTTCCAACTTTTTTCCACATGGCATTAATGGTGGCACGATTGCCACAAAGACAGGATTAAATATAACATAATATAGTGAGCGTCGCCACTGCTCGTTTTAGAAAGGTCACCGCCAGCAGGTGTGCTCTTTGTTTATACTATTAAATGATTTGAATGTTTGTTTTTGGTTGGAGATAGTCTTGACTGGTGACTGACCTGAGCAAGAAAGGACTCTAGGAATCCCAACTTGATCTTAGTCTGATAAAGACATAGTAAAGCACCTGGTGCCTTAATAAGAAAGCAGATTTAGTAGAAGTGAGGCCAACTGAGTGTCAGTTCTTTCTATTGATGGCCTTTGGGCTGGATACCAGGACAAATCCTGGTGCACTGCACCTCGTAAAGTTTTTGTTGGCCCAGTCAATCTCTTCACCGGGTCTCTCTGCGGTCCCTGCGGATGCAGGACTGAATTTCTTCCCCACTCTGATCATGGAGCTCTCCATTAAGTGGAAACCCATCTGATGTTCACTCTTGTTTTATCTTGGTTTCTGTAATTCTTTGCCTCCGTTGTCATGTAGAGTTTCCACAGTTACTCTGGTTGTTCCACCAGCCACTACCCGAGGAAATAACTGATTGTTACTAGGGAAAACAAAAGCACCATCCCCCTTTGGTTAGTGAAAGATACATTTCTTTTCTCCTGTAAATTGAGCTTTCTTATTTCCCTCTTATATTTTGTGCTTTGTGACAAACAACATTGCAATAGTAAAGGCAAAGCATACAGGTGACAAACCTAAAAGCTTATGATGTTATTATTCTATTGCTATTGCATTATGAAGCAAATAAAAACATCATAATAAGTTAAAACAAACAAGTTGTCTATTTCCACTTGAACAGCAAAGAACAAACACATCATTGATGGATATTATGAGCTATGACTATTGATGTTTGACTGAGTGAGTCTGAATGCATGCAAAATAACTATACAAAGGGGGGAGGGGGGATAGCGATTTTTTTGTCTTTGCTGATGCTTAATGTTTGTATTTTTATGTCTATTACAGATCTGTAGCTCCGGGTCAGGCCCTGGGGCTGATGCACTGCCCTTACTTTATTGATGATAAACCCTTTGAAGACATTAGTGCTCCTGTGGCTCTAATTTATTGGAAATATTGTCAGTTTTTACATTGTAACATACGTTGCGCCGCATTTATCTTCCATCATATACTGTATATTTGTTTTTGTTTTTTTGTACTAGCTTATTTCTTTTCAGGCACCAGTCATTATACGAAGAGAGGTTTCTTTTAAACAGTAGATGCAAATCTGTACCTGTGCATATTTCCTCTATTACTCTTTTTCTGTATATTACCCAGAAATAGCCTCATTATATTCTAAATCACAGAAGATTTGGCATGCTTGCCGGTGCACTACATAATTTATCTGGAATGTTAATTGTCTCTGCATAACTGAAATAAAGTCAGTCCAACATTTCACTATTTGTTAGGACTGCCTGACTTGACGCTGAACAGCGTGCTGTTAAATGTTCTCGGGGCGTTGCTCACTCTCATTCTTCATCTATTAAGAGTGACTTTTAATGAGTGACGCACAAACCGACACACAGCTGATAAACACTGGAAAGGTATGAAAGAGAGGAGGGGTAGGGAGGAAGAATGTCTGCTTTATAATATTTAACCCATCGGGGCAGCAGCTCGCAGATAATACGATTCAAAACAGTGTTGCTCCTCTGTTTCGGAAACAAAAAGGGAACACCAGGAACTAACTGTCGCATTTCGAAATCATATCTCAGTGTGTTACAGAAAGAAGAGACTAATGTTCCCCACATGTGTTCTGTTAACTTCCTTCGCTCCTCTCCCATCTCCATCCAGGGGTTTACATTGCAATAAAAGGGGCCGGAGGAGATGCCTGCTTTCAGGAGGGAGTGGACAGTGAGAATCAAAACACACTGCCCCTGACGGCGCAAAGTGCTTTGAAAATGACAACGCGTCTTAACGGTGGGCCTAATTTCCTTCAGTAACCAGACCAGGAGCGTTCACATTGCAGGCCTTTGTTTTAGGCTTGTGCTCAGGCTGTTTGATGTTCACATGTTTCATCCATTCTTGGGCTGAAGGATTTTGCCAGAGACAATTGGACAGCGCTGAGCTACATAACACAAGCCGTTTGCTGGAGAGTAATGATTAAAATATACAGTCAGGGCCTTGAGGCAGAGCCAGCATAGTGTGGTTTATACTCATTTTCTGTCAGAGCGATAGAAACACGATGACTAGATTCTCTGGTCTTCCTCTTTGAGCTCATGGTGACTCGCATGCACCATCCATAGGAGCTGAACAAACCAAGAGAAACAGAGTAGTGCAATAAATGATGAAGCTGATTATTTCTTTTTGATCCAGTGTAAAGTCTCCTATGATTTGTTAGCTGTCAGAGGTTGAACTGCCAGTTGAAACCGGCACAAAAACAGCAAAAGTCTGGTATTTAGCCTCAGGGCTATATAACGTGTGTTTATCCTCTCTGTGTAGCTGGACTTTAAAGCTCCTGGTCACATGCCACCCGCAAAAAACACACGCACTTTTTCACAAAAAGGAAGAAACAACCGCCATATCAAAAATTCCTGAAATTCCATGGGGCAGTAAAGTGTTGAGCTACGGTAAGGTTTTCCTAAAACATCTTTAAACATTGTCCTAACAAACTCAAAAGGCATAAATCAAGGATAAATGACAGAGCAGAAATGGATCCGCAGCTAAACGGAAGAGAGGAACGTGCGTTAGCCCCTTATGGAAGGCGCTGTGGAGGAATTTACTTCTACTTTTCTTATGCAGGAGAGGGGAGAGGTCGTCTGTGGATCATCTTTCATGTAGGATAAATGTTTGGAGGACATCCAGAAATATGTGAGAGTAATAGGAAAGCAGAATTATGGTCCACTTGTTCTGGTCTCTGACTTTGAAGTGGCCTATAATCCATCATTACAGCCCAAAATAATGTCATATTTGTATTTAATGCAATCTTTTTATTTCCTTATGAGTAAACAAGGAAGGGTTCAAATTCAAATTGAAGTGGAGTTTTACACCTGGTACGAAGTCATTTACATGTTAAACCAGCTCTGAAAGAGAACTTGTAATCTTGACATGACAAATTCATCACCTTATTTCCGTCCTCCTGGTCACAAGCCTATTAGAGGCTAAAGGTTTAAGGATAAAAGAAAACTCAGGATTTATATTCACAGCAACTGGGCTTCATTTAAGTATTGCTCGCAGTATTTCAGTCTCTGCGTTTCATTATCATGTTATCATTCATCAGAATTTTCCTCACATGGCCCATTCATGCAACAGTTTCTACTATTCTCCTCTCAAATATGGACAGCTTTAAAAAGAGTTCGTAACTCGGTAGTAAAATATGTATTTTTATTGTCAAATAAACACTGAGAATCACAGAACAGGAAACAAACATTCTCCTGTCCTTCTTTTCATACTTAATCCGAGCGTACACACTTCCTGAAGAGGAAGAGGAGAAAAACTGCTTGTATGAAAAGTTTAAGCCCAGTTGTACATGACACCCATTTAAAAAAAACAAAAAACAGAGTCAAGTCGCATTATCCAGACACCTCTGCACCTGTGGAATTATGAAATAACAGGAATGAGCCAGGACCCATCTGTACAAATACTCAAGGTCCACTGCAGGTGTGTGCAGTTTTATATAACAAAACAACTTGCCACCATGAACACAATTATTCCAACCAAGGAGAGAAAGAACCCAAACAGAAAACAGTGACGTTATAAACCCATTCATATGATCAGCTTGTGCTTGTGCAAACCACATAACTTATCTCGTGTGTCATATTATGGGATGGCGTAGACAGACAAGATTGCAAGTCCTGCTATTACACTGACGCAAGACGACACACATGAAAATGACAGTGTTTTCGACTCCAAGGCGACACTGACAAAAACAAAAACTCACCACCATGCCATCCATTTTAAAAGTTAACCATTAAGACTTATTTGAAGGAAGATGGAAGTTATTGAAGCATCCGTGAAATCAACACAAACACTGCAAAGAAACCACAAAGCAAGCTGTACTTTTGTCATTCTGCCTAATATGCACAGATTGTTCAGGTTCCAAGTCATAAAAAAAATTAAATGGAAGCACACATTGTAAACACACTAAGAGTAAACATGGGTGAACACACACTTACAAAAGTCATAAGTACACTTGAAACACAAATAAAGAAAATTTTGAACTCCATATCAACATAGAAACAGTATATTGCTCCCTCTAGCTGAGGACACAGAACTTGGCCACTCACATCCATACAGTAGATCCAAAGCATGACACCACCCACCCCCTCACCCAAGGCTGACACAACTGAACCCACCGACATTTCCAACTGCGCCAATTGCAACACTTTTACAGACACTACTCTTGTTTCATGAACAGATTAGGCCTCATACAAAAATGATATATAGGCACAGCTTTGATCTTCAAAGTGCATAATAGAAAATTTCTACTTACATTATTTCAATTTTGCAGAGAAAATAAAACAGAACGAAAAACCAACACCGACCCCCCAAAAAAGTGTGCGTCCGACACTAACAGTCACATGACAGATAACAGATACATAACATTTACTTAAATTCTTTGTCTTCTGCTAATATATATATATATATATAAAAACATATATATGCATATATACATATATATACATACATACATTTGTATATATATGTTTTAAGAAAGAAAGATCCTCTTCTGGCTTTAAAAATAGCTTAGATGAATTATTCTTTCTCAGTTGGTGTGAAAAAAAATTGTGATTTCTCTTCATCATAAATAAGCATCAAATTTTATTACAACCATCCGAGAATGTATAAATACCCTCAAAAAGATACTTGTATGAAAGTATGTTCATGCATGAGGCCCACTCTTCTCAATTCTCTGATAAAATAAATTCAAATGGACAGAAATAAATACAGCATTTAACATAACATGAAATATATTGTCTTTGGAAAAAAAAAAAAAAAAAGGTTCAAAACTGATCATATGAGGGAAGGAGTGAACAAGTCAGTCGGTGGTGAGACAAGATTCCTCTGGTAGTGTTCTGTCTTCTTGAGAAGTTGAGGAAATAAGGAGAAGTTCCCCTGAACTGTGACATGCAACACCCCTGCTGAGCAGCAGCGGTTCAGAAGGATCCCCTGAAAATCTAAATGGCACTCCACCACCATCCTGCTGGAGTCCCAGCTTTGGAGCCAGAGAACAGCTGCTCTGTTCACCCTCCACGCCTGTTTAACACTGGAAATGTGTTGTCTCACTCCTGCTTTGACATCTCATACTTGGTCGTCATGATTTCCTGGGAAATAACACACAAACATAAATTTATCATTTTTGCTAACGTCATCAAGTTTAAAATGTTCACTTTTAGACGAAAAAAAAAAAATCAGCTAATATTATGACTGTAGAGGAGAGGATGTCGCTCAGCCCCGACACCCTTTAGCTACAACACTTAGCTGTCTCACACAGAAGTTCACTGCTCAAAATTTGGAATATTTTAAACAACAGGTCCTTTAACGGGTAGAAATGTGTCATGTTAAAAGGTTTCATAATTTCCCACACTGAGACTTGATTTTCACCAGCTGGTTGTCTAAAATAAAGAAAAACATGTTTCTTCTATTAAGGTGTGATGTAAGTATAATGAGAAAACCATCATCCTGACAACTTTCTGAAAAGTGTCCTCATATCCTGAAGTCAGGCTCAATGTTTCAACTAATTCAGCAGAATCAAGTGCATCCCCAACATTATCAAAAAAGGTTTTGTGTCTTATAGCCTCTGGTTACTCACATCCTCATATCTACATTAACTTCCTCTAAATTAAAGATGCAAATATTTTTTATAAATACTGTTTTCAAGAGTAAAAGAAAAAAAAATGATGAAACTGGTACCTCATCAGAGTCGAGCAGGACTGGTAGAGCTCTGCAGTGACAAACAGGATCAAAGACAGACTCTGTTAGAATCATATATGCCTTGAAAGAAAAATAATAAAAATGACTGATATGATGCTTACACATCAGTGAGAGAGCTAGGAATGTTATCCTCCACCCACTTCAAGTCTTCATCCTGGACAAAGAGAAACAGAGGTTGACAAAAGTAAATACTGCCATCTGCTGAAATACAGGACACTCAGACTGTTGCATTCCTTAACTTAACACTTAATACAATACACTTTAAATGACTTAATACAACTATCACACTCCCAATAGGAAACTATTACTTACTGGGTTTGTTTCTGCAGGCTTCACTGTCCCATTTGTCTCATTTTTAGTTGATCTCAACTTAATCCCATCAGCTGCAACGAAAAGATTTTTAAAAAAAGCAACCAAAAAAAAAAAAAGGAAACAAATAGTTAAAGACAGAATTAGAAATAACAATAAAAGAGGAATAAATATAGTTAGACTGTTGAACACTTCTATGATGTTACCGTACCAAGGTTTGCTGAGGCAATGAACTCATCGATTTCCTCATCGTCAGAGTCATCCATGAGAGGTGTGAAAGCATACCTGTGGACATTGAATGAAGTGATTAATAAATTAACAGGAGAAGAACGTATCCAGTCAGTTGACTTGACAGTCCTGAACGCAGCTCTTGCCTTTGGTTGTTTGCAGACGGTCTCCATAAAAACATAATGACGAGTAGAATGATGGAGAACAAGAACCTCCAGAAAGCATCTTCTATCCACAGCTCAATCCAATCCTTCACACAAAAACAGGTCCAAATATCAATAAAGCATAAACCTAAAACTGTATTCTTTCAATGACGAACTTGTCAAACCATACTCACAGACTGACAATATGCTAACCAGAATTTTTTTGCTGTCCAACCCATGAAAATGATGGAAGCTGAGGGAAAATTGTGTTGTTATTGTGTTGTTACGTGTTTAATATGGATCAAAAGACAAAAACTTTGTAATCCTGAGGGCAGTCATCTCTATTAAAATCGCAAAAAAACTTACCAATGATGGCAAATATTAGTGTGTTTGTAAAGTGCCTGTAGAGAGACAACTTGACAGGGTTTCTCCTCAGCTTCAGAGTCTTGATGGTTTGTGCCAGACTGACAAAGATGTTAGTGGCAGTCAAGGTAAACATGTGGCAGATAAAGCAGACACCAGATGACCTCTGAACCTCTACGTGTGTGTTTTGAATTACTTCTTTACAATCATATACCTTTATACAATCTGCCATTTTACATATGAATATTTACGTATGAATAAAACAAACATCAGACTGACTGAACCAGATGCTGAGGACCATAAATATAACCCTAAGGCATCTGATAATGCTGATAAATTAAATATATGTACAATACAATGTACAATGTACAGTCAAAAGTTTGTACACACTTTCCTATGACTGGTAGTGTACCTATCTGAATGTGTATTATATTAGCCAATCCACAGCAACAGTTTCCTAATTGTTGTACTGTATTTAATTTACAGTCTTAGAATTTAAAGGAAACATCAGAGAAGCTCATTTCATTCAACCACCCTAGTGGCAACCAAACTTATATTGGCGTTAAACCCCACATGCAAATAAGTCGCTGCTGCCCAGTCAGACCAAGACAGCCCAATAAAATGTCATTGATTGTGCAGGAGGAAAAAAAGTGAAAATGGATCATTTGAAAAGCAGTTAAACCACCAACCAGAAAGCATAAGCAATTGCAATTTTCCTGTGATTGGTGCAAGGTCGTTTCTATAGTGATGCAATATGTCACTCCGCAACCTTGTACTTAATGTGGTCTCTCACTACTAATTATATGGGAAAGGAATAAAACAGCTGCAGATCAAACTATCTTGGTCTAATTTGGGCTCATATGAAGGAGGGGAGGAGCAGAGGGAAACCACGCAGGGAAAAATTCTAGGTGCACAAAAGGATATCCACCAGCACAGAGAGGAGTCAAGCAGAGCCAGGGGAATGTTGGCCAGCAGGCCCAAGTCAGAGTCCTCTGCCTGGAAGGGAGGACAGGAGTAGGACCAGAGGACACGAGGAAAGAGATTAAAAATGAAGGGGGGGAAATCACAGATATTGTAGGAAGGGAGAATTAAAAAAATAAAAAATAAAAAAAATACAAGCACAGAAAGTAAAATATAGAACCATTCACCGAAGTGCAAAGAGGAAAATAACCGATCATCCAACTCAAAAAAACATGAAGGCCCAAGATAATTTGGCCTCGATTAATCAATTTCCACTTTGTATACATTGGAAGGATATGGACCAGATGGCACAGGAGTCACACACAGCCAGAACAATTGCTGTAATGAGAGCAGGGCCGTTGTCTCGACCCTTGTTTTTTGGCCCACCAGCAAATAAAGACAATACACATATTGTCAAGTTAGATTTGCATGAAAACACAACATGGTACTGAACTATAGAGATGTAATACTGCTAATCCATATTCTTTTTTTTTTTTTGTCAGAAATTCGTGACAAAATTAGTCAACTGGTCATTACTAACTAAAATTATTTTGGGCAATAAATTTTGTAATAACTTGGTGGCTGTCGGTCAGATTAAATAAGCAATACAAAGTTTATCTTCTGATGGGAATTGGTTACTTTTGACATTTTTTATTTATTACCCACCCCAGTAATCCTCAGGACACCTTCAATGCAAGCAAAGACAAAGTAGAGGATACCGAACCCCACTACTCTGTGCATCACTGTCCCCAGACGAGGCCTGAAAAAAGAGCAAGAAAAAAGATGTTGTTTCAAATAACAAACTTCTATCTTTGCATCTCGAAAAAAAAAATCATAAAGTGACATACTTTACAATGCCATAACCAAGACTGACAATGATGACAAGCAACCGAGCCAAAGTCCTCTTGAGCGCAGAGACCACCTCAGCAAAGATCAACAAACCTGAAGCTAAAGGCAACAGTAAGAGTGGAGCAAAAGTAAATTAATAAAGAAAACAAAACAATTATTATTTCACATGAAAATGAAAAACACATTTTTGTGATGATATATAGATGCTCACAAGCTGAGCCAACAGCGTTGGTGTTTTCATATTCGGCACAGAATACGGCTTTTTCCACCATTCCGAGGAAGATGACCCCTGCGATCCAGAACTGAATCCGAAGCAGATCCTTCCAGTAACATGCTGCCCAGACAAACCACAGCAGGGCGTACAGGATGTACGTAATGCACATCACCATGTAGAACTACAAACACACAGCAAAGGATTAGTTTTAAAAATACATTAAGGGAGCAGTTGCTCTTAATTGACTGCAAACCAAATTCCACAAAAACGAGCAGTTCATCCAAAAACATTCTCCGAGCACTGACTATTCATTCAGCTTCAATGAGATTTGTTAAGATTTGGCTCTGTTAGCTATGGCTCAGTCCAATGCAGCAAAGGTCAAAGGCTGTGTGTATTATAGTCTTTCAGGTGCACTGTCCATTTAAAGCAGTGGACATTTTTCCTTTGGTTATACTATAGTTTACTGTAAGCATGAATAATATTTTTGACACAGATCACACAAATTTATTCCTTTGTATCATCTACTTACGATCATGAGAGGCCATTCTGTAACAGAAATGTAGCCATGGCTGCCTTTCATCACCACGTTAACTGGAAAAACAAAATCCATGGATCCACAAATTAAGTATCACAGAATCTCCCAAAACATTAAGAAATTGTTAGTTGTTGTGGTAAATTTTGTAATCTGACTCTTCAGATTGACTTTACATTCACAGCCAGCTTCTGAGTAGGGAGTTCAATTCTGCACATCTAGTCAAGCCAAGCGTTCAATTACACGGAAAGTAAACTGATGCAGGGTGATGTTCCTCAAGGTGAGTCATAATGTATTAAATGCTCATGATGTGGTAAGTTGTGTTGTTTTTTTTTTTTTCAATCTCACCAGTTAAATTCCAGTTGGCATTCTGCTTAGTGGATACAATTTTAACAACCAGCAGGTAAGGCCCGTCCTTCCATGTGGTGGCTATGATGTTGTCTTTGACATTGCCATTCCCGCTCTTTGCAGGGCTGCTGCTGTCATATTCCTCAGTAATCCACCTGGTCTCATTTTCATCCTGCAGTGATACAAAGTTAACACAGTGTTCATCACTTAAAAAACATTAAAACACTATAGTTTTATCACATCAAATCACACAGCATTATTTTCCTTACTGGAACTCTGCCCTCCACAGGACGAAGGACCGGGCGTGGTTCTGCCTTTGTTTTCTGAAAAAACACTAGCTCTTAGTGGATGCTATAATACAGATACAATACGGTGCAAAGTATGTTACTCTGCTTAGGAGAGTACTGTGACAAACCTACTTTGAGCATTGGAAAAGAGCGCATTCCACTAATGCATGTCAAAGGACCATGTTTGTGTTCGATGTACTCTCCTTGTCCGAAGGGATTTGGATCAAGACTCTCACCACGACTCAGACGTGTCTTCTCATACATTTCCTACAGACAGTCACATGTCAGCATTCATAAACAATCAAATCCAGACCTTCTGATTGTTTGTGAAGCTTCTGTACTTACTTCAATATTGTCGAATTCATTGTGACAGGGGTAGTATTTTAAATACCAGTGAATGGTGAAGTTCATCTTCTCAGGACAGCCAAAAAGCAAAACTAAAACATGAAGACGCAAGTGATGATGAACACAGGGGACAGAAAGGGACAGCAATGTCTGTGACATAACATGAGCACAGTTTCTGTCTCACCTTTCAATTCAATGTCCGTTTTTTTATACATGGATTTCCTTAACAGCAGTGGTCTTGAGGTCTGTGGAGTAGTGAATAGAGTGTATTAATTGTAGGTTTACAGTTAGACCTAAATGTGGTCAATACTGCGCTGGGTTCAAACCCAATCAGGGTGGGCTGGGAAGGGACAAAGGGACATGTGGATCAGGTGAACTGAAACTTTAATAGTTCATTTTTGTCTGTCTGTTCATGTTTGTCTCTCTCTCAATCTGTACGAGTTCAGTACCAGACCAATGACCTCTGCAGGTTCCACAGCATACCTAATACGACAACTAGAAGGAAACTGAAAACTCCCATTACTTAAATTATTGATCAAGGCTTTCTTGTTCCTTGGACTAATCTTTTGTGCAGTGCCTTAGCGGTGGCAAACAAGAGCAAAGACTCTCTCAGACGACTAAAGAATTTGACTGTAGATCAACTTTCATTGTGTTTTCTGATGTGTAATGATGAGATGCTGGTCGCAGGGAAACGTCCGAAATATGTAGATCCTTAAACTCTGAGCAACAAGGATATGACTTACAGTCTGCTGATAGTCGAAATACGGCCGTAGTGTTTAGCTGCTCAGCTAAATGGGAGGCACCATTCAAACAGCTGTTTAACTTCAGTTGAAGCTAGCTAGTTCGTGTTGCTAACCTTTAGGTCATCTTTCGGTGACAGCTAATTGGCTATATTAGCAACAAATCCTGCTCCATCTGTTTGGCACAGTTTCTCCAAGCCTATAAAGGGTCTAAAGTCCCAGTCATGATTGGCCAACGTGAGGTTGTTAATTAATAACAGGTTACACGACTTGGCACCATCCCCACAGCTGCTAACGGGCTGCTAGCATAACAAGGCTAATGTAGCTGCCGCTAGCGACCCGGCGCGGATCGATACTCTACTCACATTAACGACTGTGATTGTCCACACACCGGTTTCTGGGGCCGCCACAACCGCATTTATAGTGCCGAGTAAAGCTACAAGAAGGACACTCCACGGACGGAAAAGTCCTCTGGTCGTACAGCTCCACGTCCTCATCCTGACTGCAGCAGCCATGTTCGTCCTGTTGAGGTCGGACGCTCCGCTGCAGAAGGCGCCGTGAACGCAGCAGCTGGAGGAGGAGGAGCCTCAGTCAGACTGTACCTGAGTAAACTCACCTGTCTGACACTGACAGGTACCTCTGACAGAACAGCTGCTCTGATCTGCACAGTCCCTGTCAGTCTTCATCCCGGCTTCATTATATTTACATTCAAGTGAGCCTTTAGCTTGCAGAGAGTCAAGTTAAAAGACTCATCATATCCTGTCCTGCTGGCAAACCCGACATGCCCAGTTATCTGGCTTTATTTACCCTATCTGTCTATCTATCTGTCTGTCTGTCTATCTGTCTATCTATCTATCTGTCTATCTGTCTGTCTGTCTGTCTATCTATCTATTTATGTCTGTCTGTCTGTCAGCAAATTCATCAGCAAATCTCATGAGATTCATGAGAAGACTAGGGAGGATTGCATGAATCGTTAAGTTTCATAATGAAGACTTCATTCCCAATAATGGAAATATTTAACAGTCAGAGGATCGGTTTTCTTTTCAAATGGATCAGAAGGTCAGAAGGTTAAGCTTTCATTTCCACTTATAGCCATAAAGTCATTCTGGGCTGTAGTGATGAAGCAGAGGGTAAGAGCGTCATCACTGTCAGGAGGTTATCATTATTCAATGATTAAGAAATGGTAATCATAATTGCAGTGAAGAGGCAGCAGGAAGGAACACATCTGAGAGCAAAATGAAACAAATTTATGTAAATGTCTACTTCTTATTACTATCTGGAAAATCTTTAGTTCCCCCCGGGCTCTTTCCAGGATTTCTATTTCTAATTATTTTCATAATTTATGCACCAATGCTGAAGTTTTTCTAAGTTTATACACAGTGACTAATATAGATTAATATATTACTTTAGTTCTTTTGATTAACTATCCCCACCTGCTGGTTTTTACACCACTGCCTCATTTGAGCTTTTTTTCCCCCACCAACAGTCATCATGTCTCACGTGAGTCAATAAAGCATTTATTTACAATATACAACAAGATCACTTTATAAATGTCCTGTAGATTTCTATATTTACATTACAACTGAGAATATAATACAGTAAACACTTTCACAGTTCAGTGTATCTTAAGCTTATGGGAACATGTGCGTAAACACACAGACGACATTCCTAACACTGACATCTTGGCGGTCCATGTAAAGCAACTGCTTGCGTAACACTGCAGGGAAACGTCAAGGTGCTCCCAGTGCGACGAGGCAACATGTTTAGTACTGATCAAGGTGACAGTTTTATTACAGTTTTAATCGCTGGGTACCAACTGTTACAGCAGGAGAGAAGTGTCACTTGAGCTGTTATCCATGCCTGAAACCATGTCTCCATTTGCTTGGCTCAAAGCATCACTTGACAAAAGAGGAGTGTCCAAATCGGGAGATCTCAGGGATGGATCTGAGGAGACAACCACCACGTAGCGATCGTTGATCTCATCATCGCCGTCCTCCAGGCTCCCGTGAATGTCTGCAGTGACTACTGAATTTTCTGCTGCACGTTGCCTGCAGGAAGGAGAGGAGCTGAACACGGGATGTTCTGCAGGAAGCATTTCCCTGTCTGGGTCGTCTTCAGGAAAGCTGGTGTTAATATAGATGATATCGTCCCTGCTGAATGACTCCGGGAGCTTTTCCGTGAGCTTTTCCAACCTTTCTCGCAGTTGAGGGAAGAGGGGTCGGTCCAGTGGATCAGCCCTCCAGCAGCTGTACATGATCTCATACCTTAAATTAAGTTAAGAAAACAATACAAATGCAACAAATTTAATTTTGTAAATAATTGAATAAACTGCTCATTTCTAAAAAGCCTTTTTTGGGGGGGTGCAGCTAAAACAACTGTAGGTACAAATATCACTAAAACCCCATCAACACATTTTCAAATTGTATATTAATTTCTTTACTTTACTGCAGATGGCAGTGGTGGGCAAAGCCATCCAATCTAAAAAGGTGATGTTTTTTTTAAGGTTTAAGTTGTTTTCCTGGACTAGATGGAAACCAACAGAAGGAGAACTGAAAACCTGAATTTAGTGAATATCAAAGTTTAGTGCAAAACATCTTTGAAGTCTTCAAATTTATTATGGGGTTTGTTACTAAGGAATACTAAGGAAATCTAATGGTTGTGTAAAAATATATACATATTTATTTTCAAAAATCCCATCCATCTTAACTTCAATACTACTTTAATAGTCTCTGTAGACTGTTTACTGCGAAAAAAAAACCAAAAAAAAAACATGTAACCCAAATTAGACAAAACTCACAGCTCGTCCAAACAGTCTGTTGGTTGTTTCAGTCTGTGTCCTTCAACAAGGTAGTCGTAAATCTCATGATTTGGGATTCCAGGGTAGGGCGTCATGCCTCGTGTAGCAATCTCCCACATGGTGATGCCAAATGCCCACTGTAAGATACAACATTACCTTAAGATGTTGTTCAAAACTGTCATTTTTTTTCTTTAGAAATGATCTACAGTTACTTTCCTGAGTAAAGAACTGTGATCAGGTTAAATTTTCAGTTTTCACATGTACATTGCAGAAGTGGGAATAAACACATCAGGTGCCTGAGTTTTGCCTTTTTGTCAACAACACAAAAGACAGCTAGAGTTCTTTTTATGATATTAGGAAATTGTGCTTGTGCACACAATGTGCTCATTTAACAGCGGTGAATACACAAACGCAGGGAAACAATGCTGAACAAGATACAAGTCATTGAAAACTGCAAACTGATAGCTGATCGGTCCAAGACTGTTCAATTCAGACTGAATGACTTCTGTGTGTAAAAAAGGTTTTGAAATTCTTCATAGTACAATAGAAAGTGTTAGGTGACAGGGAAAATGCAGATAAGGGGTGAAGTTCTTCTTTCAGTAGCAACTCTTTGTTTCACAGTGACTATTCTGTTTCTGGAAGACAGACACAAAGTGTGTGCTTGTTTATTTTATTTTTTTGTTTTTGTCAATTTGTATCCTGATAAAAGAGCGACAGTGCAGAACAGACAAGGTCAGATGAAGGATGGACGTGCTTACCACATCACTTTTCACTGTGAAAACTCTGTCTGCCAGACTCTCTACTGCGATCCATTTCACAGGCATTTTGGCTATTCTGCCCTGCCTGTAATAGTCTCCACTGTAGATCTTCTTGGATAACCCAAAGTCTGCTACACACACCGTCATGTCATCACGAAGCCTGAATGATAAACAAAGCACTGACTTTTTATAAAACCATAAAAGAGAATTACACAAAAATATAAGCTTTTCAGTTAATTTAAAATTGACTGATACTTTTTTTTTTTTTTTTTAATCTGCAACCTACATGCAGTTGCGAGCAGCCAGGTCACGATGAAGAAAGTTACGCCCGCTGAGATACTCCATACCCAGAGCAATGTCAACCATGAACTTCAGGAGTGTCTGAGTGGGCAAGAACTGTGTACAAGAAAAGAAATTGTAAGTTATTATTATTTAATCTATTAATTTTGATGATATATTCTGTATGTATTTCAGTGTTTGGCTGTAGTCTTGCCATTGGACTGTCTCCGAGGCGAGAGCGCAGCAGGAAGCTATGCAGATCTCCATATTTCATGAAGGGCAGAATGACCATGGGCTTTGGAAAATGTCCTGAGCCTACTTCCAAGCATACACCTAAAGAGAACAAGTCGGTCAACACAAACGACTTAAGGATGTTCAAAAGAAAATGAATAATACATTAGAGTTAGCACAACACATTGATACTCATACCGAGCAGTCTGATGACATTAGGGTGGCTGAAGTCTTTCATGCAGGCTGCCTCATTCAGGAACTCGTCGATCTCCCTCTGAGAGAAGCTGTCCACTGTTTAAAGAAAAATGAGAAGGTTATATATCCACAAGTCTACTTGTTTAACAGTTTGATGAAATGATTCATTTTAGCTCACATTTCATCGTCTTCACGGCAACTTTTTCTGATGTTCCGTCTTGCTGCCGTAAATGTCCCTCCACCACAGAGCCAAATTCACCTGATGGATTCAGCAACATTTTAAATACTTCATACTCTGCACAGTGTTTGTTATTGATGTCCAGATGTGACAATGCTTCCTATCCTCATTCCTTTCCATTAATAAATCTGTTCACTCACCCTCTCCAAGAACCTTCCCTATGGAGAGCAAGTTCCTCATGACCATCACGTCCTGGAGCTTGGCCTGGAGTTCATCACTGACTCCAAGGTTCCCAACTACAGACAGGACCCACTTGAGTTATTGCACATGATAATAAAAAACATAACAGTCTACATTAATATAATGTTCCCCATAGTTATATTCAAAAACACACGTGTGACTCCCATGGCTGATCGATTGTAGGATCGTTGGGGTTTGTACTCCACAATAGGCTGCGGCTTTTCTCCACCTCCAAACACCCGCCTGGAGGAAAAGAAAATACATAAAAAAATCAGGGCTGCTGGACAATTAACTAAACTTCTCACTGAAGTCTTCATAACTCCGTAATCACACACATAAGAGGGGGTCATAGCAAGGCAGCCCTCTGAGTTTTTTCCTTTCCTACAGGGGATCAGATACCGTTCTCCTATCTGAGCTGCTGCCTGTTACACATTCCTGTCCACATCCTAAGAGGCAAGCCTGAGTCACTGACTTCATATTAAGTAAATCCAGAGAGTTCAAATGTGGTTGTTGTGTATCTCAACAGCTGCACATTTACAACTGGTAACAATGATGATTAAGAGGAAGCAAGGGGAGTTTATTAACAGTATCCAGAGGATTACTCAGCACCACCAGGTGTCTATTCCCAATGAACAACAACATCCCATTTTTGTGTTTTTTTGAAATCAGAATTCAGACTGAGATAAAGGTGAACATAACAGAGGAAACCACTGCAAATACGTTAGCAATATCAAAAATAGGACAATTCAACTTAGGACAACATTAATAACTAGATATAATATGTACATTTCCAGCTGTCTGAGACACCACATCCCCTTTATTATATGAGTCAGCATTGTAATTGTGTGCCTGAATAGATTGTCAACCACTTTTGTGCCACATAAAATTTTTATATGTTGGTGATTTTTACTTATGTAATTTATCTGAGCAGAGGATCTTAGTCATTGAGATTCTGGATCTGAGCTTATGAGAGAAACAAATTGATAAAACATTAGATGATTTCTAGGAATAACCTGACTGCAATTACAGCACTGGTCCTTCCAAAATCCCACACTACTTCATAAAGTTACCAAACTCTGTCTTTTTGTTATTGTTTTGAATGCGAGACCCCTTGTGGTAGAAAAATTACATGTTGTGCTTTTAAATCCAGACTGTGGTTGAAAAGAACGGGAAGAATTGGAGCCAGCATACCCAAACAAAGATTCAGAAGTCCTGTTGTGAATACAGATGCCTGCCCAGAGCACGATCAGCAGAAAACAAATGCCACACACCACGCCCAGCACGACATTAACAGAGTCTGGAGATGTTATCCCAGGGCTGGAAGATGGGGACACAGCTGATGCTGAGACAGAAAGAAGAAATATATATATGTTTTTTAAAAAAAAAGAAAACACAGTTTAAATATTTTAATCATTTTACACCAGGAAATGGGATGTTTCTTTGTAGTCTATGGTATGTGTTGAACCATCTTGCATTAAAGCAGCTGAACCATGTTGGCAAGTTTATGAAGCTGATAGTTTCAAGATGAAGCGATAAATCAACAGAGCAGCTTACTGTCCTCTGGCACGAACAGCCTGACCCGTGGGCTGACCATGCCGCTCCCTGCTTGTGTGCATGCGGCCACCTCCACAGTGTAGGTTGTGTTGAATTCCTGCACAGGTACAACGGCATCGGTGGTGTAACTGTGAGTCTGAATCGACACACAACAACAGAGATTATTTCAGTGTGGATTGTGTCCAGTGTCTGAATATCATTTATTTTACACCTGACGCACTGTAACACAGCAGAAATGAAATTCAGTAGTTCCTTTAAGTGATTTTTTTGTGGTCACTTACGGTATGAAACCTTTTCAGAAAATCCCTGTATACTGTATAATGCATGTTTTTGTACTTAATGAAAAAGGGAAGGACACCCTGGATAAGCTCATGCGCTGCAACGGGAGGGAGCATGTGACAGACACAGTCCTGTATTTCACAACAGCACACGGTAGCATCTGGGGTTCCTGTGCTGCACTAATGTGCTGACAGTCTGACGGAGAATGCTGAACCCATGATTAACAGTCTGGCAGGTCTGGGACACCAAACAAACGGAACATGTGGTTGTTCCTTCTGACTACAGCAGATGTTCGGTAAATCAACCTCAAATTCAAAAGTAGATGACAGCACCAAGACGACCTCCATATAACAGAAAAATTTGAACATCTCATAGTACATAATTTTTTTAAATTATTCAGCGAATTTATTTCATTACCATTGACTCTTTTTCATTTAAAGGATGAGCTGAGTCTGTTCAACCCAGTGAAGATTGAAGTGTTGCCTAGGTGCATATTTCCTGTCACTGCTACTATTACTACAGTCTGTGAGCGAAATGACATCAGTGACTGACTGGACTGAACATATGGATATTTGGAACTACTGTATGCTTCCTGTTGTGTTCATATCCCATTCAGTCTGCGATGACACATGCCCACGTGGCGAACAAAGAAAAAGCACTGAATAATAGTTTCAACACCATCAGCGTCCTTTAAAACAGACAGGAAGGACAGGAAACACACTATTGTACCAGAGAGCCCTGATGCCGTAACGGAGGCATGACTATGTGAATCCAGCATCATGGAATAATGCACTGGACACATAACATAAAGAAAATACATCATTATTGAATTCAACTGTGCCATTTTTCTTCAAGAGAAAAGGCTCTTCTCGTAAATGCCTTTCCCTGCCTTGTTGATTCTAAGCGCTGTGGAAACTCTGTTGTTCATAGATAATAGAAAAGCTGACCTTCTGGATCAGTAGGCAGGACAAAGGGAGGGTCACATATTCCCAATATACGAATCTCATTCCTGTCATATTTGTCATACATTAGTAATTGTTATTGGAAATTGAAAAAAATGTGCTCTCAAAAAAAAAAAAACCAGACACCTCAAAGACGAAACCATAGTTTTATCTTGGGGTGCCTAAAAAAACACTTAAGTTCTCGCCAATTAAAGCCTGAATGACAACAATGTTGACAAACTCACCTTTTTCTCTTGTGTGCCATATTTGACTATGACATCATAACCACGCAGGATGCCATTTATTTTATCGTCCGGCGGAGGTTTCCACCTGATCACCAACAACGACCCGTTCAGCCGCACGGTGACATTTCTGGGATAAACTGACGGCACTGAGAATGTGACAAGAAATGGGAAACAGGAGCATTGAGATAAGATAAAAAGTCATAATTCTTTATAAAAACTGCCAAACTTTCAAAAAAGAGAGTTAGAAGAGAGAAACATAAATTGTCGCTCCAGGGAATTCTTTGATTACAGTTTGGAATGTGTTCACTTCCTGGTGCAGTATATAAAATATTTCAAGTAAAATATCCCCCGTCATGGTTTTAGGAAGGAAATTGAAAGCAGCTCCACCCATTAAGAACGTTGTGTTTTCTCAGTGAGACCACTGCTATTTCCTTTGGGACCTCTCAGGAAAACAACAGAGGTTTAGTGGATCTGACTTTTTTCCTGAAGGGGACTTGCCTCAAACAGAGAAGGTTCCACAACTTCCGTAAATTCCAGTTATTGCTCGCTGTGACTGTACTGATGTTTAAATTAAGCAAATTTTATAGTGGGATTATTGTGCAATGACAATGGCGGGGGGGCAGACACACTTGGAGGCAAATACAAAGTACAAAATGATTTTTAAACCTCTTGAAAATTATCAGCCACAATGTGTATGTCTTGGGCTTGCTTATTTTCTTATTCTCCCCTGATTCAGCCATACTTCTGTACTCAATCTGCTGCTCTATAACCAACTGCCAGCAAAGGTGAACCATCAAGTTGTTCCACACTTCCTTAAGTTCTCACACACCTCCTTCTGTGGTGTTGCTCAGGACCCATGAGGAGACTGGAGAGGCTCCCAACTCGTTGCTGCAGGAAACGCTCATGTTGTAGGACGTCATGGCTTGCAGCCCCGGGACTTCACTCTCAAACGGCGGCACCGTCACATTGATGAACCTGGTGGTCGTCACTTCCCCCTGCCGCCAGCTCACCTCTTTAGCCTTAAAGGGAACAAAGTGCACGTGAGGATGACTCTGCGGATGTTATGTTACTTCCCTGTGTGTGCAGATGTGGGTTTTACCCTTATGTGGCATTTAGTGAGTGGGGAGAAGCCATCGTGGCCAGGGCTCCAGCTCAACGTCAACTTATTGGACTGAGTTTCCACCACAGTAACATCAGACACAGGACTGGGAAGCACTATGAAAGATCACAAACACCTTATTAACACAATAATATGGAGTCCAATGGTCAGCATGCAAACCTTGAAACCTCTTTAAGTGTCTAACTGCCCTGCAGGGACATGGCTTTACCTTTGATGTTGATATTTGCTTCTCTGGAGGTGGCGACACCCTTCAAGTTATAAGCTTCACAGCTGAACTGAGCGAACTTGTCTACACCTGCAAATGAAACATTGGAGATCACAGTGTAGCAAAGCAATGTTGGATGAATTCAAAACAACTGATCCCCATGATAGTGCTAAATATTTCTGCAAATCAACCTTAACGGTGTATCAGGTGTAGTCTTACTCTCACACAGAGAAAAAAAAAGGACACATTCACGTCCTGGGGTTGAACATTGTGTACAAACCATTTTCTTTCTGTATCAAAGAAGAATCTGGGGCAAGAGTGCCATGTCAGCGTCACTGGAGACTTGCTTCTTTATTGGTACCTATAAAGTCCACATGGCCATGCCTCATGCGGTAATCATAAATTGAGCCTCTCCAAGTGTGATGTACTGTGGTTACAAACCTTTGACTTGGTCTCTTTCCCTATATACACAATTCCTGTCTTTCAATAGCCAACAGATCTGCCCAGTTAGGATGGGACCGGGACAGCTGCTAAATAATGTCCCCTTTGTGCTCTGTTTTCCAGTGTCTCTATCTCGGAAACATTTCCACAAAGCCAATCACACAGCAGCCAGTGAGAGATGGCTGGAACCAACTCGGCTTGTTTTGTTTACATTCTGCAGAATATCACGACCTCATGAGTTTGCCTTCCTCTGTTGCAGATCACCAAAGTAAAGAGTGTTTCACTTTTCACTCAAACACTGACCACAGTGTTTGTTTACAGAGATAACTCTTAAAAAGAGCTCTGATTCAATCATTGCTGTAAGAACCATGCACATGAATATAGCAAATAATTATATATCTATATCTATGTAAATCTAAAATAAATTTCGGATCCCATTGATCAAAATCACTCAATAAAGCTGATGTTTAGGTTCTGAGAGAAATGTGCAAACACATCTGCACATTTCCTGCCAAGCTGTGCAAATGTAATTATCAGATGCCTCATTTCAAACTTCACAGTAAACAGATGGTTGGTTCAAAGTGGGGACTGAGCTGGTTTGACTTTTGTCCCAAATGAAACTGCTCTTCTTATATAATTTGACCAAACAGCAAAGGCACAAGCGGGGAAAAAAAAAGTAAATATCACTTGAAACTTTAATTCAAAGGAAAATTCCCAATCTCTACCTTTAAGTTGGGAGAACTCTGTCCCTGTTGGGTGTAAACCTGGCTTCATAAAGTTTGTTGATGCCTTTCTTTGGCCAAAATCAGGTTAAATGATGGCAGAATCTACAAATTCCTGAGGTGACAAAATTGGGAAAATTTACAGTGTCGAAAAAACCTCCCCACCTGCAGCATCATCCCCCTCTGCAATAATATTACTGCTATGAATATGTGACAACAGAGAAGTGGATTATGATGCAGCTGTGGTTTCATAAACTGATCCAGCACCTACAGGAAAGTATGAAACTGAGGTCAAAGACAATGTGTCCCAATCTCACAGTTCATCACACATTCTTTTGACCTCATATCATTTTGAAAAAAGGGAAATGAAGAGTCATACACTACCATTTCTTCTTTTACTGCCCTCAGCGAGCAAACGAAAAACAAAACACAACAACAGAGAAATGATAAAACAGAAGGGCTGGCCTCTCAAATGGAAACTAGAGAAATGATGGGGGGATTTAGTAAACGCAGACTTGATCCTGCAGCCTGTAATTTTCAGGTTTGGGAGCGCCCCAACATACTGAGCCGCCTGAGATGTCTGTGTTATTTTTCCATTTTTATATGTAGCCAGCAAATACAGCCATGGACTGCTACCACAGCTCCAGCCAATGAGTTTTAGCTTTGCTCCCTCCCTTTCTTTTGTATTTTCAAGGGGTTTAAAACCAAACTCGTGTCAACATTAAAACAACTCTTCTGCTGCAAGTAACTAAGCCGAAATAAACCCACATTAACATCTACCTCTCTTTAATAAACATGCAATTCCCTAATTTCAAGGAATATAAATGATAAATACATGCCAGTGGCATTCCTCAAATGGATACAACGGTCATTTACCGCTGCTCATGACCATAATAATATCATGGAGTCCGGCCTGTGGTGAAAAACAGGGGCCTAAACTTTTAGTATTCATGAGGTGAGTATGCACAAGAGTGGGTTTACACTGTTTTATTGTGGCAAGATTTGGTCGTGCACACAGGCCTGGTAGCCTGCAGGCTGCCAGCCTCTGTGTGCAGCCCCTCCTTGCTGGGTAGTGGGCTGGTTTGTGAACGAGCTCTTTGTCTGCGGGGTCAACCCCCGAACAGAGTCCCTGTGCAGCCTCACATCCCCAGGACAGGCTCAGGCCCTTGCACACGCTGGACCGAAGCACAGCTCTGAACCTTTAACCCCCTCCACTGCATCAGCACTCAGCCTGCGGGGAGCTGAAGATGAGTATTCAAAGCAAAAGACTTATGCTTCTAATAACAAATGTTTGCTTTCAAGAGTGGTTGGGGCCATAACGGGAGAGTCCGCTTAAAAAAAAACTATAATTTTGGCAGCAGTTTGTCTTTCCTAATAAAACAGCATATTCTTGAAAAGCAATCAATGTTACATTGAATAGAACTTCAATCTAGATCTGACAACTAAATTTAGTCAATTTACAGATAATTAATTGCAAAATAACTAAATCTTTCTATGTTATTAAACTACATATTTTAAAGTTTTAAACTGAAAGAGCTAATGATACTTGAGAGGCAACAATTTGAATGCATAAACATGGACTTCGGAATGTTGTGGAAGGTGTGTCTATGGAAAAATATCATATAACAAAATTTTAGGTGCAGCCCCACTGTAAAATAGAGAGTAGAAACATTTTGTAAGGAGCTAATTTACTTTATTTAAGTTTCCGGACATTTGCTTGCAACTTGAATAACATTTCCTGAAATGTCAAACCATTGCTTTAATCTGATGAATGGCAAGTGTTTGGTTGTATTACAAAAACACTGCCCGTGTGTGACTGACCGCTATTAACCATTCAGCCGAGGGCCAGGAGATCCCGGTGACCCTGAACATGGTGGTTTAACTCATGGAAGTGAGCAGCATACAGGTGCTGAGGCAGCAGAGACAAGGTAGAATAGAAACCAGGGTGCAAGTTGAGTAAGACCATCTGCAGTCTTTGTCATCATCAAAGAGCCGAACATCCCTTAATATCTGCTGACAAATGTTTCAGAATTGAATCAATGAGGAAGTCAAAATGAAAGTAGTTCAGTGGAAAAGAAATTGCAGCACTTTGTTGTTTCCTTTGTTTCCAGTATGCTGCTTTTACAACTTATTTTATACACGCTTTTTAGTTCTTCTTTCTATTAATAAAAAGTTTCTGCTTTCTCAAAAAATAACAACAACAACATAAAAAAACAAGCCACAAATACGGAGCTTAGTGAAAAAGCCCTTTCAATAAACCTCCACAGATCGATCAGACTTGAAAAAAGGACCAAGTGTTTCTATCAATCAGGTTTCTCACATTCAGATGACTGTGAGAAGCACATAATCAGCTTCTATCTATCGGATTCAAGGTGTCACTCCTGCTCATGACCATTTGTTGGACGATGTGGAAAGAAATAGCGAGAAATTGCACTTCGCTTTAGAGGCTTTGACCAACTCAAGAGGGACAAGAGAAAGTAAAACATGTCTTCTCGGCAGACGTGCCACACATAACCACTGATTGTCTGGGCCGTGTTTGTTTGTATCTCACCTGGCACAGTGTAGCTGCTGGAGGACAGGTTCGACTCAAAAACAGGTAGTCCATCACGGAGCCAGCGGATTTTAACAGGGTCCGGGGGTCCAATCGCCTCACACAAGAGTGTGAAAGGTGAGTCCCTTGTTACATTCCTGTCTTGGGGTTGGTGAATAAATGTTGGTAGACCTATGATTGAAAGAAATGTAAAGGTATGAGGACAAAAAAACAAAAAAAATCAGGATGATGTATCTTCCATTTCTTTATAAGGTTTAAAACTCACCGTCCACTTCAATGGTGATTGGCTGAGACTCCACTGTTGTTGTGCTGATGCTGAGTCTGCAGCGATACTCCCCAGCATCCATTCGTTGCACATACTTAATGCTGCAAAAGACAGTTCATGAGGATGCATCATTCTATGCTTTCAGTCTGTCATATTTGAACCTTTTCGTGCTTTACATACCTGACGGTGGACAGGAGAGTGGTGACGCCGTCAGTGATTGTCTGCAGCTCATTGATCACCAACTGACTGTTCGCCGCCAGGTCCTGCCCATTCCTCTCCCAGATGATGATGGTCTCCACCCTGGTGTCGGGTATTTCAATGGAGCAGTTGAACCTGGCCTCATGGCCCTCCGATAGCTGGATGGAGCCAATGGTGGGCTTGAAGTGCAGCTGTCTGAGCTGATCTGGGGTCAGATAAACCCTTGGTACACGTGCAGGTATCATGAAGGGCTCCGAGGTCCTGGTTGATCGGTGAAGCCAGCGCCTGGAATTCTGTGCTGTTTACAAGGAGAGATGTTTGGGTTCCTTACACTGACATCAGAATACAAAATGAACTTATCATATGGTAACAAAAAAATATAAAAATAAGAATCAAATACTTTATATCCAGAGTGTAGGCCTATGTTCATACCTAAACATTCACAAAACCCCAGTAAAGTTTTGAATGACCATGAAAATGCGTAGGCTTCAGAGAAACTAATCCTTATTTTGCTAATCAATTAATCTATTATTCAAATAAATAGTGAGAATTATTTATATTTTTATTATTTATTCATTTACAGAATGGTGATCTAAATCTGAGAAATCCTCGCATTAAAAGATCCACATTTCAGTGAATTTCTGTTTTTCATGCTTAAACGAGTGATCAATATCGTATGCAGGGATTTAATTTATTCGATTAATTAATCAATAGATTGACCAAATGTTTTAGCATTTATTTGATTTTGATTTAGAATTATCCTCAGAAATGATCGTCCTAAAGAGGCATGCCTAGAAACCCTGGGTCACAGAAAAACAAAGACGGTCTTTCCACTGATGTTTTGAAACGCTGCTCGGTATTTATGGTTTGTATTTACTGCCACTAGACTGAGGCTGTCACGAAAGTCAGGACACTTTTTACGACTGCTATTCCAAAGAAATCAGTCCAGGCCAAGACACACGTTTAGATCTGTAAAACCAATCCAAAAATTATTTCTAAGGGAATGTTAGAGATGAGTGAGGAAACTACTTCAATCCCTCCGACCAACAAATAAAACACATCAATCCATTTAAATGTATTTATATCACTTCCAGTTGCAGTTTACAGCAGGCAGACCTGGACCCTGAGCTCCAAGTCTCAGATAAAACTGGCACAGAGAAGAAATAGGCGGGTGGGGGGTTAAAAACCACCCCTATAGTAAACAACTCACCGCTGGCAGGACTCCCCAGTAGAACAAACATGATGGAAGAAAGGTAAAATCCCAACCAGCCCGGAGTTGGCTTGCTGGCCATGGCCGGTCTGAGCTCCCCTCTCCGCCGCTGCAGCAGCCTGGAAATGTCCACGTCTCTGGATCTGAGCGTCCAAACCCGGACAGCAGCTCCGACATCCGTCTCGACACCGTTTGGAGGGACTCTGGACCCGGGAGGAGGGGGCAGAAAGAGTTTACCTTACCTGACGTCACAGGAGGGTCCCGCTGGAGGCGGGACTGACCGACTGAGGCTGGAGATACTGGAAAGAAGCTGTAAATACCACAGTTACACTGAGCGAAAAAACTTTTCCCACTATTTCTCTTTTCTTTATTCTTCTTTTTAAGAAGGAAAAATATGTCCGTGCAAATATGATCTGTGTATAATAAGTGTTGTGCACGTACAGAAACACATTATACACAATCACAACAGGTGGATTCTTTTATTTTCCATTTTCAAACCTCATTTGAGCAAAAAAACAACGAGCAGGGCTGCAGTGGACTTAAACTGGCTGTGCAAAGCCTCCACCAAGTGGTGAGCTCTGGCTACTGAGCTCCTTCGGCATTGGCATTTTATATCCACTGAACAACCTCAAGATTATTCAGAGCTAAAATATATTTGATTTCAATTAGTGACACGGTGGAGGTAAGGATGTCTGTTTGACTAATCACTTTAACCACAATGTCCATTTGGAGCTTTTGATCATATGACACGATTGAGTTCCGAAAAAAAATTGCAGATGATGAAATTTACAAAAGTTCCAATTAGTAGCTTTTCTGGAGCTTTCTTTGGTCGACCTTGGGCCAATGACGTCCACCTTGTCACAGAATATATTTCTGCATGTGATGACCATAAAGACTAAACATGAGATTACAAGCTCACATACTGTGCATCAAATTTAGGTTCACTAATTCCACACCTCACTGGGACATTCAGCTGAACTGAGCTATTATCAAACTTATTATTCATACTTGTTTTTTAGACCTGTACCTTTTCTATTAGACCTGTTGAGTCAGGTGATCTCCACAGCAGAGTAAAGGTGTACAAACTAGGCACCTGTATAGCGCCATAACTTAAATGACTTTATCAACTCATTTCTGCATGAGTGGAATAAGTCAGACTTTTTTGTTTGTTTGTTTGTTTATTTTCCCTCAATTAAAAAATAATAACAATAATAGTTCTGCATGATACAAATTATCTTTTGTAATGGCTGCCTGATGGTGAACTTAATCAAGAAATTCCTCAAAGCAATCTACACAAGATAAGATAGTAAAATTACCAAACATGGACAAAGTATCCATGGTAGACAGTGTCAACTCTTTCTTGTCGTGTCGTGTTTTGTCCACTGAGTGGAGACAAAGTGACAGAAAAAGCAGGTAGTAAATTATGAGTAGTGCAAAGTAGTGATGGGAAGGATCTTTTTACTGACTCAGGTATTTTAATCTCGTTCAGTAAAATGAAGAAATCTTTTTTTCAAGTCATTCGTTCATTTCGTTCATAATAGCATTGGTCATGTTACTGCTGTAACCACGTAAATAATGAACGAAAGACCCGAAGACCCATAGTTATGAGTCGTGAACGAATCACTAATTTCTACACTGAGCCTGCGCAGCGGCCATGAGACAATTGAATGAGAGACTCTGGACCCGAAGACCCTCTTTTATGAGTCGTGAACGAATCAGCCATTCCTACACAGAGAATATGCGGCAGAAAGACCCGTTCGTGAACGAATCAGAGCCTCTGGCGCTCATGCGCGGACCAGGAAAAAAAAAAAGAACGGCTTTTCAGCAGGTTGTCGCTGAGTGGGGTGAACCGGGGGCTGCTTCCTACGACTATGCCTCTTGTCTCGGACGGTCACCCAGCCACCCTGACTAGATCCCGGCTGCTCAGGAGCTGCTGGGGGGAGGAAACCCTCTGGGCTGCCCGAGGAGCTGTTCTAGGTCGGCCAGCTAGCTACACTAGCATAAGCTGGGCTAGCTAAGGTGCGGAGCCGCGACTCTAACTCACCAATTCTCGCCTCAATTTCTGCCATCATCCTGAATCTATGACAAGAAGTACTGTCATAAAAGGAGCACACAGGACAGGACAGGACAGGACAGGACAGGAGAGGAGAGGGAGAAGGAGAAGAGAGAGATAGAGGACATTGCTAATCGTTTAGTTAGATTAGCGGAGCTAAAGCACATTGCAGTGTAAAGGTGAGGTAGCATGTCTTTGTATTTCTTATTGTCTTCCTGTTGTGTGAATGATTTATCCCTCAGGATAAATAAAGTATATATCTATCATATCTAAATAATAATATTGCACCTGTATATGAACTGGGATGTAAACAAAAAATACAGATTGAGGTTGCTTATCTACTAGTTTTCTGTCGTGTGCCTTGAGCAGCACGGTGGCGTAGTGGTTAGCATGTTACCCCACAAAAAGAAGGTCGCGGTTTTGTTCCAATCTAGGGTCCCTCATGTCTACGTTAATTGGTTAATTGGTGAGGAGTAATGGGCTGGGCTACAGCACGGAAAATCAGACCCCCCCCCAGCTCCTAGACCGGACCATACCAGCCTAGACCAGAGACCGGACCCCCCAGAAACTATACCGGACCGGACCAGACCAGATCCTTCCAGAGAGCGGACCCCCCCCAGAGACTAGGTCGGAACCAGATCCCTGACCTCCTCCCCCAGAGACTACAGACAAGACCAGAGACTAGACTGGACACCTCCACAGAGACGAGAGACTAGACTAGACCAGAGACCGGACCCCTCCACAGAGACCAGAGACTAGACCAGACCCATCCACAGAGACCAGAGACTAGACTAGACCTCTCCACAGAGACTAGACCAGACCCATCCACAGAGACCAGAGACTACAGACTAGACCCAACCCCTCCACAGAGACTGGACCCACCCCAGAGACTAGAGACTAGACCAGACCTGCCCACAGAGACTAGACCAGATCCCTCCAGAGACCGGACGAATCACTCACTGAGATGACTTGTTACTCCCGGCTGAGATTAGTTCAAAATGAACGACACATCACTAGTGCCAAAGTCTGTGAGACACATTCATTAGGTAAAACAAGCGAGAAAGTTGGGGGGGGGTTACACCACTGGTATAGGTACGATCTATTTTCCTGTTAAGGTTTATTTGTTTAAATAAAATATTATTTTTATTCTTCTTGTTTTGGTCGTTGTTGTTTTCTTTTTCTTCTTCATCTTCTTCAGATATGTATACAGAAAGACTTATTTCCGAGGGCACCGAAAGGCACCATCCTTGATGCGGAAGTGCATTGCCGGGGTCTTCTTCCGCTGATCTGTGGGTGTGGACAAGCCGATTCTGGGCCTCCATCGGCAGGAAGTATCGTCCAGGAAGCCGAAACTTGTTGATAGAGTTTATTAGTAGACACGCAGTAGGAAAAATCTGCTAAAAAAAAAAAAGAGGGCTGCCGCAGGTGTCCCATCCAGCTTCTAGCCATGGACAAGCTTCGTCGTTGGCTGAGCGGCCAAGAGGAGAACGAAGAGCTGGGACTGACTGCACAGGTCAGGCTGCTCCGTTAGCTCCACCTGCTAATGCTAACTTCACGATTAATGCATAAACTGTCATCAAAAATCAGAATGTGCCGCCCGAAATGTCTTCGTTGCTGTTCAGACATTTTGCTATTAATGTTGACGAAGTTTTGCCTTTTTAGTGTTTTAAGAAAATGTCTGAGTGCGACAGTTTGACATTTGGTTAACATATATACATTTTTTTTTACTGGTAATGACAACCGTTGTGTGTTGTTTTTTTTTTTTATAAACTGTATTTGTTTATGCTTTTTACATGCTTTCATGATGAGAAGGAAAAGAGGTAAGGTGCAGATTTAAACTCTTTGGCTTCACTAAGACAGACCAGTCTCTTGTACTTTCCAATAAAATCTTTATTTTTATTGGTTCGTTTGCCAAAGTTCAATGTTCAATATCTGCACTTGTGGTTGTAACTGATATCCTGTGCTCTGTGTGTGTGTTTGTATTGTAAATTAAGAGTTTGTGCAATCTAGCCAAATGAGTTAATTCATAAACAGGAAGCCTGTGGGTCTTTGTACAGGTCATCAGGTTTGTCTTGTGACATCCTCCCATTGTTCTCACCAGGTCCTTGATGCCAGCACTCTCAGCTACAGCACCAGGGTGAAATGGTTCGTCATATGCTTTGCTGGAGGTGTCCTGTGTTCAATACTTGTGAGTGTCTTGACCTTTAAACTAAAAAAAAAAAAAAAAGGTAGGGGTCCAAGTTGGTTTTTCTTGTGCTGTGTTCAGTTTGTAGTCACTAAAACTCAAAAGTTGTTCACATGGCTTAGTGCTATTGCCATCAAGGCAAATTCATGTTTTCTTGCTGGTGAAGATCTCTGTGATTGGGACATGCCACTTGTGCTTAGTTAGCACATAGTGGTTAGTTAGATGTCACTGAAAGTTTCAGTTTAATATGAAAACACTCATACTGACAATTCATACGGGCAAGGCCCCCAACAAAACCTCTCTGTAGAGGCCTGGGTCATCTTAGATCCAGGAGATTTCTGCACATCTATCAACTACACCACATCTCTTAATGCCTCCACTACTCATGCATTTTCTACCACTTCCCTTACATATTGACACTGTTTCAGCAAAGCTCTTTCTGTCCTTGTGCTGATGGCAGTAATTCTACACACTGGTCAAACTAGAAGACCGGAGCATAACCTTGTATAAGTTACTGTACCTATATAGTAAACCTTAAAGGGATATCTCTATAATTAAGCTCCCTCTTCTTTTTTGTAAAGATAGTTTAAAGATGAAAAGGCTTCCAGTACGTATTATGGTGTAGAATAAGCAATGTCCAAAAAAGAGATGCACAACAAATTACTATGTTTAATTAAACTGATGTATCTCATAACTATATTCTTGAATCTCATTCCTTACATGGTGCACTCACAGTTAAAGACCCCTTTGAACCTGATATAAATGGTGAACATGATTGTTATTTAATTAAGGACCACAGAAAAGCCTCATCCCACCTTTTTTTAATATTATTATTTTTAACCACAAAAAGATGTAAGCCTTCAGTCCAGGAAATATTTAGCTACTTTGTACTTCAACTACTTTCTTTTTGTCTTCCTCAAGGAAAGTGTGGTCATGTAATGTGCAGTTGACAGACTGTTTTTTTGTTTTTACAGGGCTCTGCTTTGTTGTTCCTTCCAAACGGAATCAAGCTTTTTGCCGTCTTCTACACACTAGGGAATGTCGCAGCTCTTGCTAGGTAAGTCCAGCTGAGGGATGAAGTTTCAACTTTGTTGTATTTTCCTCACCAGTGTGACACATTGCCCAATGTACTCTGCGATAATTTTACGGTGAAAGCTGCCACTCCCTAAAATAGTCATCCTTGGCAAAGCTACTGTCTTTAAAATGAAGACTCATCAAGCAGTTGGGCCTTGTCAGATATTTGCAGCACTGTGTCTGAAGGACCAGCTGATGTTTTTCACTCTGATTTTTGGATATTGACATTGATTTTGCTGGTAAGCAGTGAAGACCTCTGGTACAGATCAGGGCTGGGGGATTATAACTGAAGTGATAATCTCCATGATTTAATCAGTTTAGTATTAGTATTTAGTATTAATTATAGGAGTTGCTACAGTTTGAATGAACAGAAAACAATCACATTGAACTTTATCACATCACATGTGAAAACTGTTTTATGAAAAGGCCAGAAAGCATGTCAGTAAAATTAGGCTTGTCAGTGATGCTGCATGTTGTAGCAGCCACAAAGAGAGTATTTAACCCTGTACAGGAAAAGCACTTACTCTGCCTGAGAGGGTTACCTGTGCTGTGAGAAAGCAATGGCCTACAGGTGCATCCTTATTTTAAAAGTGGATACTGAGAGTGAGTTTGTCCTCACTAAGTATCAGCCTCCTCATCGATTTAATATTATTCATTATACACCTAATCTACTTAATCCAAGGTCTAAACTCAGTAAGAATGTCTTAGACTCACTTGACAGACGGTGATCCTTTGGTGAGGGGTTTGTTTTCAGTTAGGACAGTCTCTATTTTCAGGTATCATATGTCCAGAAGGTATGGTCACATCACCTTCTGCTTCCATAACCAATGTTACTGATCCACAACAAGTGAGTTTCGTATTTGAAAGAACTAAAACCATTTTTCACTATATGGGACATTGGCAAGGGAAAAATGTTTGGGAATGTTGTAAATGACAAACAACAAATTAATGCTAATGTTATATGTACATATATGTGTATTTGTTTTTCTTGGCAGTGTTATGACCCCCATGACTTGCAATTCAGGCATTTGGGTAAAATTAATTTTATCTTGGTGATGGTTGTCATTTATTTGTTATATGAAACATTGTTGTCATTGAGACTCAGGTGTTGCTCTTTGTCTGCCTTTTGTCAGATTAAATGTAAAATCCCAGTTTACAGTGCACCCACAAAGTTTTCAGGGGTCATTCACTTTTTTTGTATTTTTGAGGTTGCAGGCTTGTAGGAAAATATTACCGCTTTGACACAGGTATTCACACCTTTTACTCAGCACTATGTTGAAGGACTTATTGCAGCTTTTACAGGCTAGACTCTTCAGTGTAGGTACAAGCTTTTTTCACTTGGATTAAAAGATTTTTCCACCACTCTTCATTCTGCAGATCCTGTCTTTCTTTGTCAGGTGGCTTGGGGACGTTTTTGCATCTGTCCAGAGTGTGATTAAGACAGGGCTGTGCTTGAGCCATTCAAAGATATTGACAGACTTGTCCCTGAGTCACTTCTGTGTTGGCTTGGCTGTGTGCCCACAGTCATTAACCTGTCGGAAGGTGAACCATTGGCCCACAGGCCTGAGTCCCTGAGCAATCTGGGCTTCATGAAATCAAGATTATCTTTCAACATATCTTTCAGCTTTGATTTGTCCTCAACCATGACCCATCTCCTCATTCCAGCTGCTGAAAAACCACCACAACACCACCATGCTTTGCTCTTGGGAAGGTTTTTCGGCAGATGATGAGTGATACCTGGTTTCCTCTAGACACAGCATTTGAAGTGAGGCCAAACAGTTCGGTCTTGGTTATTGGGAAATTTGAAGTAGTGTGTGTCTTTCAATGCAGCAAGAATTCCTTCTGGACTGCTGTAAGTTATCCACCTCCACACAAGATCTGTGGAGCTCTGCCAGAGTGACAATCAATTGTCAATCAATTTTTCCCGATTACTTAGTTTGGCCTGGTGTCCAGCTTTAGTAAGAGTCCTAGCTGTTCCAAACATCTGCCATTGGATTACTATGATATAATATGCATTGTCAGCTGTTGTGACCTTCTGTCGACTTCATTTTTAATGAAAATAGCAAATATTTCCTAAAATTCACTCATTATGGGGTATTCAGCGTAAATTGATGAGGGATTTTTTTTTCCCTCATCAATTTAAGACTGAACTGAACAAGACTGAGTATTATCATGCAACATAACAGGAAATGAACAAATTGAAATGGTCCATATCAGCAATAGCTGTGTGTGTATGTGTATGTTTCAGTGAATGTCAGTCATGTCTCTGTTTCAGACAGATAAACAAAAGCATCTATCCCTCTCGGCAGACCCATAGAAAGAGCCTACGTCATCACTGACTATTCTTGTGTCTCATCTAACAGATGTGATGCTCCGTAGACTCTCTCACCCACACAGCTCTACTGAGCCCAGAGCTGCGTGCTTCGTCAGCGGGAAAAGCCTTTGTCTCATTTCATTTACCAACGTCACACATGCATCATTCAGGAGGTTTTAAATGTGTCATCATAGCGTCATTTAGATTGTGACAGCCTGACAAAGCTGTCTCTCAGAGGAAATTTATATGTGTGTTTCTGCACATATAGGAGGACTACTCTGAAATTCACCTAAACGAATCATGTCAGACTATTCAAATTGAGTAAATATAGAAGTATGCATGATGTCTGTTTTTGCAGACAGACATGGTGATGGTATTTGCTCTATCTGTCAAGCCTCTGAGCGAAACTGGAAGCGAATAAACATATTAACACAGTCCTTGCCATATTCATTTGAAAATCTCTAAAAAGTGAAATTAAATCATACCGCAGCTATGATAGGATAGCACAGGACATAAAGAACAATAATTTTCTGAATTTCTGTAAAGATTCTAACAGTGTCAGTTTGCCAGTTTGAATACAAGCCTCTGCCAATGAGTAAATGTAAATGAAAGTTGAGCTGAGGACAGCTGGAATTGGTTGAGGCCACTTTACCTCTCATCCAACAGTCATCTTCAGTTCATAGATCAACATTTTACACAACAGATCAATGTACTTTTTACAGATTTTTAAAAAAAATTATTTTCACACATTCTGCTTCTTTCTTCTTCAAAAGCACCTGCTTCCTAATGGGACCATTAAAGCAGCTGAAGCGCATGTTTGAACGAACAAGGCTGATAGCCACCCTTGTTATGCTGGTAAATACTTTCAGTTTTATTTCTGTTATTTGCATCATTTACTTTTATAGTGCAAAATGATAATATACATGATCTAAAAGAATTTTTCAGCCATTATAAAGAAAAATCCAAGGAAGCACTTGGTGACAGCAGAGCTGGACTGGTTTAGATGAGAGGAAAAAAAGAGGGGGTGAGAAGACAGTCAAGGAACTATGTTACAAACTGTTTTCTTAATAAATCATCCTTAAGTCAGGGCGATTGTTATAGTTTTTCTTCTCTCTTTGTGACTTTGCGTTAAAACACCATGTTCAATTAAATCTTTTCTCTAAAAAGATTAATTGTTTTCATTTCAGTTAGATTTGAACAATTCCTGTGAAATATTGATGAAAATCCATCCACTTTATTCTACAAGCATACAAGACGGTACTGTAATCATTCCTTTCTTCTTCCACCAGCTCTGCCTTGTCTTAACGCTTTGCGCAGTGTTTTGGGTAAGAAGATCATATCCAGCCTTAAATTTTGTTGTAGCTTTTTTGTTTGTTTGTTTGGGAACAAATATCTAAACTAGAAAAATAACAATTGTTTTTACTTTACAGTGGCACAAAAAGGGACTAGCCATCATCTTCTGTATTCTGCAGTTTTTGGCAATGACATGGTAAGTGTGACTTGAGGCTCTGAGCCATCTCTCTTCTGTGCTACAGTTTGTACCTTCATTTACTCATCACTTACACCTACGCAGATAATGCTGGCTCTCCGTGATAGAGAACTCAGTTCCAGCTGCTTCACTTTGCATTAAACGTCCGTGAGTTGAGATAATCGCACTGCTGAGGCTTTAAGCTGACTTACTGCAGTAGGCACGTGCACTAAACTGACACGATTGTTGTCACATTTCAGATTCAACCACACTCAATCGGAATTTTTCCATTCTTGTAGCACACCATAATATTTCAAGATGGAACAAGTTCTATTTATGGTCTTCGAAAATAAATACCCCACAAATTAAGTCGTATGATTAAGCACATGTGACGTGTGCTGTAATATGAAACTGATTTATCTTGGCTTGTCAATGATATCTGCTTGACATACAGGTTGAGCAAGTGGTGGTCAGACTGGTAGGTCATTATAGGAGCTCAGTATGTTTTGGCCTGAGGAGGAAGAGGTAGAGCCAGGATCAGTGTGGACCTACTTGTTTCGACTTACTTACGTTGCCTTGGCAAGATACAGTATTTCCATACAAGACAGAATCGGTGCCAGATCTGCTCATGACAACTATTTTGGGTCATTGGGCTGGTTCAGTGAGTTCATTGATAAAAAATTCGCACAGTCTTAAATTTGGTTTCCTGAACTCTGCAGATAAATCCGTGAGAAGATTTAGTAATAATGCCATTGGGGTTTAGTTACAGCATAGCACTGAATATTAAAGACTGCCAGGCATGTTATAACACTTCTATGTTCATCAATTTGAGCATATTTGCACAGCAGCAACAAAAGCGGTTCAATGTGAATGGAAGCACAAACACCAGGAAAAGACAGTTTGGGTGCATTGCTGGCACAGGACTGTGTCTTCCTCACGACTGCACTGCCTTTGCAGAGGTGTTACCAAGGCAACCATAAGTCACATATCCCAGACTCATTCATAACAGACCGGGGGCATAGTGCGCTCCCACACAGGCACTCAGAAGTCTGTGTGAAGGTGGTTCTGTCATGAGACGTCGCACCGATGCCCCCACACACACAAACACACAGGAGGCTAAAGTCCAGTCCTCAGGCTGGTTACTGTGAAGTGACCACCTGACACTGAAGCAGACTGACCGTCCCGGACTCAGCAGGAAGTAATGACAAAACCTTCCTGATTGCTTTCACCTAACTTATTTCTTTTGTGTATTTATTTAGTTTGAAAACTGTTTGTAGCAACTAAAATGGTTGTTACAGCTCAGATGCAACAGATGAAGGTGTCCTGCTACTTACTGGTCAAATAAGATTCCAGTCATGCTCAGACTTGGGCTGTAGTTAATGATCCAACTGCTGTACCTAATTCCTCACATATTTACATATATTAATCTGATATGGGGCTTTTTGTGGAGGTTTTGTCTGCTTTAAATTACTTAGACGTTACATCACTACAACCCAATATGTGCAAGGGAGCATTATTAAAACAAACTTAAATGGAGTAAAGTCATTTTTTGAATTATACCAAATAAGCCATGTTGATATACAGTAGAATAAATGTTATGTGATGATATAAAGACACGGAACTATCTGTATTAAGGTGCAGCCACACAGAATGAACAATAAATTTCAACTGTGAAGTGAGAGGGAAGGGGGTGATCATATTCACAATAGCAGAGGATGAAATAATTACATTGTAATTCAATAAAATATTTCTTACACTTGTATTAGACACAACAAGCCTCACAATACAGTATATTAATAGTTACATATATTTTATTCAATTCTTTTTTTTTTTTTTTTTTTACAGAGATTCTTTTAATAGATGCTTCTTCTTCTCATCCTGATGTGTTGTTTTTATTCTCTTTCAGGTATAGCATCTCTTACATTCCATTTGCCAGGTAAGATGATATGATTATATAATTTAAAGACTTTTTCTTGTCTTTGTCCGAAGAGTAAGCGTTTAATTTGAGTCACCTATGAGTATTCACGTCTAAGGGAGACCCTAAATACATGTTCATCTTAGATTTATATCTCTGTAATCCCTGCGCCGCAACACACAGTAAACTGGAAGGAGGATGATAAGTGACGCTTGTCATGAAAACATGTTTTTATTTACCTCTAAACACTGTTTGCCTCCACCATACGGCTGTAATCCCCCACTATGACCAGCGCAGGCTCTCAATGTCGAACAAATGGCAGCTTGTTTCACACTGTGCCGTAGCCCTGTGATGTTACTTGCTTTAGCCATAATGTCTAAATGAAATCATTTCTCATGGAGTAATACTCTTTCAGCCAGATTTACCAAAGGTATTTCTCCCCCCTCTTGTAGCTTTTACATGACTTGTTGATGAGTTTATGTTAAGGTTTATAGGGATGAAGCACAATGTAATATATTTTCGCCCAGATTGCTTGTCATGAAAAACAAAACAAGGATAAACTCACAGGTTACCAGCCTTGTTTCTATTCTAGATCATATACAATTTAGAGCCTAATGGCCTTGAAATCTAAGAGTTATAGGTTTTATCATTTCTGCAGTGCACACAACAGTACATAACTTTGATTGAAAGCAAATACCCCTATAATCCAGGTATTTAATTCTAAAATTGTCCCATATGCTCCACCATCTCTGTGCCACACGCCGAGCTTGAGGTGTGACGTTGTTTTGTCAGTCCAGCTGTAAGCAGTTTTATGTCTCATTTGGGTGAGAGGTCCAAAGCCCCCCCATGCAGCGCCTCACTAAGTGCCTTGTGTGTTTGGGCAACCCTGTAATCCACTCTGACAGCTGAGGGATGTACTAAAGCTTCCCCTCCCCCAATCCAAATGCTAACAACAACACAAAGCAGAGACAAAGACATTTTTTCCCGTGCCACTCTTCCAGAAACCAAATTCCAATGGAGAAAAGCAAATTCAACTACTAGTTTTGGCGTGATCCTTGTGATCACTTATTTATGCGTTAGTCCTCTGTAATTAAATTTCTACAATTTTTCAATCCAATTTTTTGACACATACTGTCCTCTCTCCATAAGATTCTTACTTTAATCCATTTTTCATTTAATTTAGATTTCATCATCTAGCTCTCTTTTGTTTGCCATGTTTAAACATTAGCCGCTTTTTCTAATCTCAGGCCTCTATCACTGTAGGTGACATTAAAAAAAAAGCATCATTCTTTGCCTTCCCCATTCCTGTCTGTGGTCCAAGGAATTGTGATACCTGGCCAGCCACGACACCACATGGCCAGTGGACTTGATCCTTTAATGTATTTTACCTTGTTGCCTATTTATAACCGCTCATGCCTGCAGACCAGGGTCCTAAAACCTGCTGCATGTGCACTTCCCACAGTGCTTAAAGGCCACTGTTGCTCTGATATTTAATCAGAAGTAGGGAAAAGTCTCTGAGACAGATAATTTATTCATGCCGTTTTAAATATCATCAAGCCTCCAGTGAGTAAAAAAATGAGATAGAAACTGCATGCTGAGGAGGAGGATAATATCAGGACTCTGGTGTTGAAGGCTTGTGGTTCATACACTGAAGAGTCTAACCAAGGTGCTTGAAGACATGAGTCTCCAGTCTGCTCACCAGCCTCCCTCCTCCTCCTCCTCCTCCTTCCTCTCATGCTGTTTGTGATCCCCCTTCTCCTTTTAACCTTGACGGGCTTCACACCTCCTCCATTGAAATTTGACTGAGGCTGGAGGTGAAGTCTGCATAGCAACACACGGAAGAGCAAACGGTGTGAAGGGAAACAGAGTAGGAAAGGGTCTGCAGTTGCCATGGTGACCGCTCGTGTTGCGTCATCCTTCAACCCAGACTACCTGGAGAATGGGAGCCCCCCCCCCCCAATCAATCTGAACATGTGGTGCTTCCTCGCCAAAACACTCTCACTTATTCATGACCAGCCCCACCCTAATCACCACAACAAAGGGTGGAAGTTTGTTGCCTTTAATTCAACACGCATGACAGAATTTTGCCTTTAATGGATTTATTGATTCATGCGCTGTTTTAAAGGAACACCCCAGCACCCCCATTTTGTCTGTATCTCTTCTCCTTTTATCTGTTTACAATGCTCTTCCTAATTTTTCTGGAAATGTTTTCCCCCTTCTTTTTTCTGTCTCACAGGGATGCTGTGATGAAATGCTTCACAACCTGTCTGAGTTAGGACTCTGGAGTCCACAATTTCATACGAAGACTGGTCCTAATATGCAAACTGCAAGAACGGTGGCTCTGTAAAATATAAATCTTTGTTGTTTATACACTGTATCTCCAAATTTTTACTGTGGCTTTTTCATTCTGTAAACTTTTTTCTTTTTAGGTCTAGCTGAAGGTATGTAACAATAAGATTGTAATACCCATCAGTCTTTTTCTTTTGATGAAAGAAAACAGTTCCTTTGATGATTAATATATTTTAAAAAAATCCTATATTATGCAAGGATATTGTACAGTTTAATTGCAGGCAGGATGTCTTAACATTGTGTATACAGTACACATTTTTATATATACATATATAAAGAGGTCCGTTGGCACTTTGGCCAACTGTACATATTTACAGCTTTAACAGTGTGATTTTTTTTTTTTTCTTTTTTTTTTCTGGATTTTTAAATTATGTTGTGACAGCTTGCACACAAACCTGATAAAAACTATTTTTTTTCTTTTATATTGTCTATCTTTGAGGAACTAATGAAACTCCATGCGTATAGATGGTCATTTTCCCTGAAGCAGAGGAGACTGCACAGGGCTGTATGATCTCCACTGCTCTTTTGAGGTTTTTGCAGCTGAGCTAAAGAGATTAAAACCCCTTAAAAAAAATTAACAACTCCTCCATAATCTTTAAGTCTTCAATATACATTTGAACACCCCCACTCACCTTGCCAACTCAACAAATTACATTAACATAGCTCCTTTGTTTTGTGTGTTTGTTTGTTGTTGTTTTTTTTTTATGATTCTCTGGCAGATGTAGCAATGACCCAGTTAATTATGCTTTCCTGAGCATTGTGATTTTGACGTGACCTAATAACCCAGTATGGCTTGCATTGGGCTCCCCATATTGCCTCAGCATCGTAGCGTAGCCTGTGAGGACTCGGTTGTCATGACAACCTCCTCTGGCAGATTCATAACCTCTTCCTACCCCCATCTGTGCTGCAGATGTGTACATTATCCTGATGAGAAGGTGTGTTTCATTTTCACCTTGGACCAGCTTCTACTTCGTAATATACCACCAGGTCTTGATTTACACTAAGAAAAAATTATTATTACAGTTTTTTTTAATATTCTTTTATACTATTATTTCCAAACCAAAACTGAAATGCAACCCTTTGCATCAGCTTTATAGAAATGTGCCTCAAGGTATTCCTGATACTTGATGTGACTAAATAACTGCCTTTTACTTCCTGTTGTGCAGCCGCCACATAATTTCTTCAGACGCTTGTATAATGTGGTGGATTAACGCGGACAAAATCTCCCCTCAGTACTACTTGTTCAACTAACTTGGTGCAGACCCAGTAAATCCCTCTCAAAGTAATCTTAGGGATAAAATCATTCACTCAAATGGAAGGGCTGTGCTTGTTTTTGTGATCTGTTTTCTTTACCCGCCATTTTTGGATTATGCGTTAGTTTAAGATGAAGGGGGAAGTACCATGACCTCGTCAATCTGTTAGCGTCCCAACTGTTTCCTCTTCATTACATCTAATCCGTTTTCGCGTCAGAGAGAAGAGGACTCCCATGCCACACACACTGAAATTAAGCAAATCACTGTATCAGCTTCCTGATCTGGCTCATCTTGTACAGATGAATAAATAACTTACCCTATGTGGTTATGGGTAATTTCCCTGCCATTTAACACCACAAATTGTACAAATGGCCTGAAGTCCAAAGGGGGTGAATTAAAGTGACCCCTGCTGTAATATAATTGTGGTCAAAGGAGCTGTTCTGCTGGGTTTTGCAGTGCCATCCCATCTTTTATTTTACAAAGGATTAGAACGCTAGTATAATGAATGACACCTAAAGGTATAAAGTTAAACTTAAATCTAATGTAAACTTAAGGTTATCACATGAGCAAAGAAAATGTCAAACACATAACTCCAACGAAAATGTTAAACAAATATCATTGTGAAATATGAGCGTCTTCGGGCAAAATCAAATAAACGGACTGAAAACTGCATTTGTGCGGAAGTATTGATTTGTCGTTATAGTCCACACTGAGTGGAAACAAAATCACGTTGAATCAGTTGTGGAACTGTCCGAGTGAAAGTGCAGACAACAGCAGAGACGAAGAGAAATCAATATCAAAGAGTGTGTGTTCCCTCAGATGTCTTTCATTGGTTGAGGCTGAAAGAACAACAATAGACCATCTATTCACATCAGGTTGACATTTGAGACTACTGACTGACTGAAGATTGGGGGGGGGGGGGGGGGGGCAGGTTTGTGAGTTTGAGGAAAGAATCGTTTCTAACACCAAGAACCCCCCCCCCCCCCCCCCCCCCAACAAAAATAAATAAATAAATAAATTCAATACAGTTATTTTGTCCATTTTTAAAATGAGTTTTCTAAGAACTTTAAAGGGAATCAGATCAGTTTGGAGGTTTTCAGGAGCCAAGCAGAGCGGCGCTGTGAGGGGACAGAGGGATAATATGGGGAGGGCGGGGGGGGGGGTTGGCTCCTCGCTGGAGGAAGTTATTGGAAATTATGAAATGACATCACCCGCAGTTTTTTTTTTTCCCGGCTTTGTTTGGCGCCTCTCGTGGCCACGCCTCCCTGCCGCCGCGGCCATAAAGAGGCCGGGCGGCTCGTGTGCGCGCACCAGTTGAGCTCCCGGCATCGCGGACAACAACAGGTGCAGCTCCTCCATCCGCGCCGCCGCTGGATGATGCCCACAGACCGCCGGTCGTCGCTTTTCGCAGCGCTTCCTCCTCTGCACTTTGGACATTTGCACGCTTTTATATCCTGATCGCTTCCGGATACCTATAATTGATTTTAAAAAATAAATAAATTAAATAAAATGCCTTTTCCGCCCATCAACCTCCACCAGCGGATCTCCTCTCCCGGCAGGGAACTATTCGGGAAAAAGAAAGCCAACGGAGTGCCTCCTCAGACTGAGCTCACCAGCAAATCCGGCGGAGAGAAGGGGGGGCCCGACAAGGAGAAGCTGTCCACCTCTTGGACCTCGGCGAATTTGAGGAATTTGGGGCGGAAGGCCCTGCAGGAGAAGAGCAAAAGCCCCGCTCAGAAGCCGGGGGCCGCTCTGGAGTCTCAGGGAAAGTGCTCCTGGCTGACGGTGCCCAAACCTCAGGACTCTGTGGAAGGAGTCAGGCGCTCCAGCTCCATGGACTCTACCAGGCAGTTCCACGGCAAGGACGAAGCCAAGAAGGACATTCAGTTTACCCTCAGCCTCACCCCCGAGGCCATCCTCGTTATTCAAAAACGCAATTTAGAAAAACAGATGATGGCCAAGCAGCAGAAGTGCTGCACCTCCGCGGACTTTCGGCACAGGCGAGTGTTTCCATCCAAAAAGACGCACGGAGGATCCAAAGGCTGCGCTCCCGTCGCCAAAGCGGAGAGCTCCGAACAGGACATCACCGCCATCGTCAAAATATCTTTGTTGAATGACCAATACAAGTACGACGACGTGGAGTACGAAGAAGAGGACGCGGATGTGGATGAGACTGTTGTCAGGAAATGTAAAGAGTGGCTGAAGGGGGTCGAAAATGCCGCTGCTTTGGGGAAAGTGGACAAACTTTCTGCGCTCCCGCACCTTAAAGGCTGCTGACACCTGAAGTCCGATCAGGGAGAGACCCGCTGCTGTGGCATCCGAAATCTTTCAGTCTTGTAAAATTTGTCTGTAAATGAGACAGAGAAGCTTTGTCTCCAGAGAAATGTCAATTTGTCCTTCCGATAAATCACTAAAATATCCTAAAGATCAAAATTTTTCTGAAAAAAAATACACAGATGCATAAATTGTATTGGAGTAAAAGTAAATTTGACATTCAGTTCCTGAACAGAAATCAGATTTTGAAGCTCAGCTGTTGGCAGCCTAACTCATCCAGCAGTGCTTGTCATGGTTCACAGGGACGTTGCTTTGCCAGTTTAATGCCTATTCAATGTTTTGTTGAAGTTTGGATTTAATACCTTAATATTCTTGTCCTTTGCACATGGTTTTTGTTTTCAGCAGGCACCTGTGGATTGGCAGGGAGCTTCACCCTAAAGGGACGCGAAACCGTCTCTTTGTGCTGAAGAACAATAAGCAGTCAACAACAGGGCTTTATGTGCGCCTGCTGCTGAAACCAAACTGGACTGTTTATTTTTCCTCTAATGAGAGGGTTATATCCTTTGAAGGGATGTATGAGTGTTTTACAGTATTTAATATTTGCTAAATATTTGTACTGTCAAAACGTTTTCTCAGCTGATGATTTTATGCCATTTGAAGTAAAACGTTTTTTATATATATATATATATAATACAAGTGTCCCTGAACCTTTTAAATCTTTGCTGATTCATGCTGTGCCTCTGTAATGCTGTTACATCTGAAGTCATTTAGATCAGATCCTTATTTTAAAGGCTCTTTGTTTCCACTGTTGCTACCTGAGGCCATTGGGGCATTAGTGCCCTAAGCTTCCTTGGATTCTTGTTAAGCAGGGTTGATCGGTGTACTGTACGGCCCAGGTGCATGATCCCATCAGGATATTACCCCCAATCTGCTTCTCATTTGCCACATCAGACAACACAATACTCGCAGATACAAGAGCTAAAAAGCGTCAGTGCCAAAATCTGGTCCACAGTGACATCCAGCAAAGATGGTCCTGCTATGAACTAAGGCCTTAATCCTGACATTTTCATACTCGTATAGTAGCTAAGAAAAAACAATATATTTTATTTTAGTATTTTTACTAAACTTGCTGCAAACATTATGCAGAAAGAGTGAGTCCCACTGAGGGCTTGAAAGAAACAAGTAAATGATTATTTTCAGTAAGATTAACTAAACCAAGCACAGAGAAAATGAGCCATGAAGACACTTCCTACTTCCTTGTTGTTTCGCCTCAGCTGCCTTCATTTTATTGCTCTGATCATTAAACCACTTTGAAGAAAACAGCAATCAACATGCAAACCTCTGGCACAAATCAATCTCCATGCCAGGGACTCAAACGTGGTTTGACGTGTGTGTTTGTGTTGTGGTTCTCTGCAATAAGCTTTAAACACTCTTTGTATTGTTTCCTGTAACTTGGTAACCAAGAGTTTGGTTACAGCTCAGATGGAAGAGAGTAATGTTAAAGACACACAGCAGCAACTGGGTTCTGCTTATTTTTCCCGGTATTCCCATTTGTTTGAGATTCATTTTGAATTTGATGCCCGATCATTTTCACCTCAGCAATGTGGATTTGTACAGTACGTTCTTCAGTGAAACATGCTCTTCAAAGATCTTCTTCAGTCAGGAACTCTGTCCTCTGTTTTGGATGTGCACTTATTCTCTGTCTGTGTCAGAAAGGTATTTCATACATCCCATATCTCATTCTGACAAATAACATTTGTTCCAGATTGGACTGATAAACACTGGCACGGCTGTCAAGCATTTGTTCTAGTACAACTTTAAAGCAATCTACAGCATCTTGGCTTGAATAGATTCTTTTCCAGTCAGTGTGACTAAGTGGTTTCATTGTCGTTGGCTATGTGGCAGACTGAGATCATGGCAGAGCCAGTACAGTTTGTACCAAGACCCGTTCGGTTCTCCATGGCTCCTCTGATGATATTATCTACTGGCTCGGTGACTGAAAGTTGTGTAATCCTCGTCTATTGTGTCATGTCAAGTGTGGCCTTGTTTATGTGCCTCCTCCTGGTATTCTTTGGCCTCTGATTTAGGCCCAAAGCTGAACTATTCGTGACTTTCCTGGGAGTGAGCCATGCATTATTATGTCTGAAGCAGCTCAAGCCCTTGTGCTCAGTAGGAAAAGTAGAATTTAAAGAAGCAGGAGCTGGCAACAGTTGAGACGGTCAACTTGGTTACATAGTAGAAACGCTTCCTCCAAAGTGCTCAGCAAGGTCTTGACATTGATAGCTGCGACCCATGTTCCAGGTCTCAGTGCTGCATTTTCATCCTCCGAATCAAACCGAGTATCATTTCAGTCACTCCCATCTGCTTCTCTTTTTAGATGCAGAATAAAAAAGAAATGGCCACAGGCTTCCGTTAACCTCACTGCAGTGTCATGATCGCTGTCTGGAGGAGTGACAGCTGCATTATCCTCCACTGATTTGCAGTGGCAGTGAGCGTAGATTGATGCCACCTTCGGCCGGTCACTGACACTCTGCACACAGCAGCCACAGCAAAGAGCTGCAGGTCCTCTTGCTCCACTGCGACAGTATTCCTGTGGCAACGGAACTGATAAAGCCTCCGTGTCCATGCAGCTTTTGTGAATAAAGACAAAGCAGGCACTCCCTTGACCGTCTCGGCCCATAAACTTTAGTAATGTGGTCATTCAGTGGTAGCCAGTTAGGAATGAGACATTTCCCAGGAACAGGGCGACCTCACAGAGAAGACTCTAGATCAGGGAGTACTGTCCTCCCATGACAGCTCAAGCAGGTCTTATTCTTCATTTGAGGGTTAAAGCATGGAGCCACATGGTTGGGTTTTGTGTGTGTGTGTGAAGTTAATCCACTTTGGCATCCATTCTGCTACTCCCATTAGCTTTGCATTTTTTGGAACGTGCTCCACATTTGCAAGATCCCATTTAGTTTTATATTTCCTCTTAAAACTGTCTTTGTCGAGACGAGCCAAAATTTGCCTCGAGAAATCTGAAATGAAATGAAATGAAATCTGTCCCTTATAAAAGTTCCCTCCACAACATCTGTTGAATAGCATCATTTAATACGCCAGTTAAAGATTAAAGGCGCTGTTGCCAAATATAGGCTGAGGGCAGATCATAGCCTTACAAATGTGTTTCCAGGAAGATCAAGAAAAAAGGTGAGGGATTTGTAGCAGAGGAGGTGGATATGTTCAAACAGCGTATCTCTCCTCTCTTCTGGCTGGGCATTACAACAACACAATGTCAGGATGTTGTGTAGGAGGATGCTGTTGGCAGACAAGAAGGATTACCAAAAATGCATTCTTTTTATAAGGCAAGCTGACTGATTCACCCCCACAGCGTCTAAATGGTTTCTTTTTTTCACTGTTGTTAGGCAGCAGATAGAGTCAGAGTCAAACCCTGAAGGAGGAAGAAGAAGCAACACAGCAGCTCAGACCAGGCCAACCGACTGAGGCCAGGTGTCAGACTGTCCTGGACCAGGTTCATGAATACTGTACTCACAGAGAAAGGTTTAAGACACTAAGTCGGCAGACAGTAAACACAGGGAATGACAACTTCTCCTTTTGACTAATGCCACAAAGAGATGAGTGATTTCATCTGCTGTCATTCCTGACCAAATATTATCTACCTCCACTCTCAGGTGATACTTCCTCTTAAGTCACCTCTCCTCAGTCTGCAGCTTTCATTTTCTTTGTTTATCCTCCAGCGCCATCTAGAGACCTACAGGAAGATGCACTGTCCCAGAGATGCTCCTTATCTCCACTAAGGCCCACTCAGAGAGATTAGTGCTGCAGCAGAGAGAAGAGGCAGCCGGTGCCAAGTCAGAGAATGAGGCCAAGCAGGTGAATCCTTCAGTCCTTATTTATTGTCTTCCCTCCTGCCTGACATTCACATTTGACGGTTTCAAATGACCATAATCTTTTTTCCTTCTGCGGTAACATAGTTCTTCAGTTTCATAGTTGTTGCCATCAGAAAGTTATCACACAATCACTTGGTCCAAGTGACATTCAGGTGTCTAAATTAGTTTTTGGTCATTTTATCAATTACATTCTTCCACAAAGGTTTTGTGTATATATTGGGAGTCGAGATGTAATTTCCGGGCTCTACAGTTGTTGTACTGTACAGTGTTGGTATTGCTGTCTTACAGAAAAAGCCACTTGAACCTGTATTACTCAAACATGAACCTCTTTTACAACCTGGATCTTCAAGTTTAGATATTTTAAATTCTAATATTTGTTGAGTCAACGTTCACAAATCCAGTCTGGCTTTGGTTTTAATTGTATAAATCAAAATGTTACTAAAGTTTTCTGAATGTATTGCTGTTCTGTGTCTATTTGTGAAGCAAAGGTTCAAAATCTCTTTTCTTAAAATCCCACCACATTTCCTGAAAGACAATTCAAAGGACAAAAGTTCAGAAAGATGAATTTCAAAGTGAAAGCAACTCAATTCTTCGATTTTAGTAGTATATAAGAATCAACAAGTGTCGATTCATAATTAAACATTCAGTCGCTCATAAGATTAAAAACCTTATGGCCTCTATAAATGGTTTGGTTCTCCTCCCACTGTGTTTGACTTGGATTTTGAAAGTCTTGTCTCTGTTGTGACCGGGTGTGAAAAGAGCAATAAGCTTCAGAGGGCACCTGCATAGAGGGGGTCTAACAAGAGGGAGAGCCTGTCTTATCTTCCCCTCCTGTAAAAGTCGACCGTCTTCAGGAGGATGTAATTGCCCCTCTCTAATGACTTGCACTTGGGGTGGGGGGTGGAGAGAGCACAATAAAGGACTTTAGACCCCCTCCAGTAGGAATCCTTTGCTTCAAATTGCAGAGCAAATTAAACTACGCGTTGTTTCCTCAGCTCAGATTGAGAGGCTCTGTCACAGACTTGGAGCTGAGGCAGGACCAAAGAAGGCAAAGGCACAAACACCTGCTGGGGCCTAATTGGTCCTTGCTGCAGTTGAATGGCTTCCCATGGTTGTGTGTTTACTTCTCATTTGTTGTGTGTGCTGTTTCCCAGCCCTGAAACAAGGAAGGCTCGGTTTAAATCTCTATTCCCACATTTCCCATCTCTGACTGTCTGTCTGCCTCTGTCTCTTTCCTTTTGAGCTCAGAAACAAAAGAAGTTGACGTTCGCCAAGCTGCAGCACGATTACTCCTACCTTAAGTCTCTCCCCAACACCAGGTCCTACGTGGTGCGTCTCTCCCAAACACTAAAAGGAAAAAGAACGTGTTTTCACTCCAGAAGCAGCTAGCTGAGCGTGGACATGAGAAAAAGCATGAGGACATGGAGGACTTGCATTCCAGCATCAAGTACAACAATCACACATCACAGCTACAGAGGAGTCTGCAGGACATCAGGAGAAAGAGTTAAGTCTCAGATCCAAGAACAGTTTAACTGGATTTCTTCTTCCTGGATCAACATTATATGGCGAAACATTGAATGTGACGATGTATATATGTGGATGTAATGTTAATCGCTCAGAGAAGTTCAGAGGCACATGGCTGCACTGCTGAAGATAGATGTCACAGGGATGATGTTTGCCATCTGTGGATCCTTTTATTAAGTTGGTCTTCACAATAATTTCAACAAAATACAAACATACTTCAGATAATCATAATCACTGCCACTTTCTATCACAGACCTCAATGTCCTTTGGGTGCAAACATGTTTGCAGATATCAATCAAAGGTGATGTTTTGAATGGTAGAGGCAGTGTTGGTGGCGAGGTGGCGGAGAAACGGTACTCAGCTGCAGAGGTCTTTGGATCCTTGTTTGCTCCTCCCTCAAGAGCAAACACAGACTCTTAGGAGTCTGCAGACTTGTTTAGCATGGACCCTCCTGCGGCAGAGAGCTGGTTACTCACGTAGAAGTGAGATGACCAAACACAATCTGACCTCTCTGTTGTGGAGACTCACCTCCTCGGATGGCCGCTCTGACTCTTGCAAACGTCATCCGGGGGAAAATGTCATAATTATGTTCACTACAAAAGAGATATAACAATTCTAGCTGAAGATCTTACACCTTGGAAGCACCGATTTAAGCATATTTTATTAAGGAAAACGTATTTTCTGTGGTAATAAACATGTCCATGTGTCCTAACCTACAAGAACAGACGAGTGATAAATACAAAGTTCATAATTTGATCCAAACAGCTTTTTCTGCCTTTAATGTAAAGACTTTACTCACTTTAAATGTGAGCATCTGCTCATATCACCCTCACTGTCCTTTGTGTTTACATGTTGTGAATGTGTAACAGAACAGTGTTATGCTGTTGTTAATTAGAGCCGAACTCTGTTTAGTAGGAGCATGTATGTTGTTAGTACTAAGCTGCCACTATGAAACAGCATGTTGGCTTGGGGACATTAGGAGCTTGGTAAGAAGACGGGGGAAGGCCTGCGCGGACAAGTCTTCCATCGGTGTGAAATCTCACCGCTCCATAGACAAACATGGCGAGACAGCAGACCTTCCACCTCGCCTGAGCACTCAACCCACCTTGTGCCATAGGCACATTCCCCGCATCCATGAGAAATACCCAAAATAAAAGCAATTAGAACTGAAGCCAGAATATAGAGTTGGCAAAGTCCTCAGTTTCAGTTTTTTTGCTTTTAAGTAATGAGCCAATTTATCCAATCTGTCTTGCCCTGCCCTCCTATTTATATGTTTATTATTTGCTGCTCTGATTTATTGGACAGTTGAGGCAGTAATTTTCTATCTTTGCGGCCATCTGGTCATGGTCTCTTCAACATGCTGAATTTCACAAGTGTGCAGTACAGATCTGCAAAATTAAATTGAAAAGAACATACCATGTCTATTACTATAAATTGACTTCAATAAGTGGAAAATGTACATAAGACAGGGTTGGTCCAGCTGAGCCTTATTTAGCACTCTGGCCTGCAAGGCAAATTATTAAATTAGTTATTGGAGTTTTTCATGCTCAAGTTTCTATTATTAACACTAACTTTGTGCATATCTGAATGCACATATCCACATCCTCCTTCCTCCACCTGCATCCTGTGCAGCTCGTGGGGTTTGTATAGATCTGTTACCTGCTACACTGTCCTGTGAGTAAACGCTGCCTTGATCAGGAGTCCTCCCTGGAGCCAGTTTGCACCCATCAGACAAAGTGTGTTGTCACCCGAGTGCGCAGTGTTATCGGGTGTGAGCAGTACTGCACTATGGCTACTCTTGAGATGTAGCACACCATTAGGAATATATTAACAACTTGACATCTTGCATGCATATCACACATACGGATAAAAATGTTTTTTATGCATTTGTAAAGTGGTGACCACATTTTATTCTTTAGTTATCTTTTGGGTTGGCTTTTGCTCTTCCACTCATTTTAAATGTGTGTGTGTAGGTTACTAAAGCGAGGATCTGGTCAGGGGAGAGGTCGGCGGAGCTGATCTTCAGAAGCATCCAGGAAGAAGGCCGCGATTGAGGAAATGTTTCCCAAGGTTAGTCAAAACCACAGGGGCAGTAATCCCACTAAACAAGGGCAACAAGACGTAAACGCACCTGGAGGACTGATCGCACAACTGCCTCTTCATATCAACACTCATAATCCTACCCAGTTGTCAGGTGTATTACTATGGAAATCATAATCTATTTTCTTTGTGTTAAATTTAACCCTCATGTTAGTTCTTCAATTTTAGAATACAATCAACATTTTAGGAGATTGACCTTCATCCCTGTGCACTAAATATGAAGCTTCATCAAACCAATGACTTGCACAAAGAGCACAACACCATAAAGGAATAAGGTATAAGGTATAAAGGAAAGGAGAAAAGTGAGAACACTGGAGCTGAGGTTATGCTCAGGTGCTGAGATGAGCATATATGGACAAGCATGCAGGACTCATTTTTCTCTCACCTCTGTGTCAAACCTGGCCCGAGCAAACAGAGGATGAGTCTGGATGGAGGGAGAGCAGGGGAAGGCAAACAGTGGTCAGACACGGCAGCTCGAAGCGCTGCTCACCGCAGATTTGTGTTGACATCTCAGATCCGCCGCTGCCGGAGAGCCGTGTGACCGCTGGTGACATCTTCAGGGTGTCCAGGCTACGAGTGTTTGTGAGGCGAACGTGTGCTCTAGGCTCGTTTTATCAGAAGTCTATGGTTTTCTTTTGTTTTTCTGTTTGTTTTCTCTTTAACATATGTCATAGCTTTTCATTAGGTGCTTCATAGTTTAATTGTCTCTTCACATAATAATTGATCAGACAGGTAGTAGCTATACTCCATGGTCAATTTGTACTACACTACATTGACAAGTACTTTTAGTTATACAACATTTATTTGATAAGTAATGAGAGACACTCATTAAAACTTGTCCACAACCACATATTATAGCCTACAAAAAAACTGTTAATGCATGTGTTAAAGGACCACTTCTATGGCCCTTTAGATTTTTAAAAAGAAACAAAGTGCTTGAAAGTGTTTATGTGACTTCCACCTGTATTTTATTCTTTGGCAGGAGGGTTGGGCTCTGAAATCTGTAGAACTGGATAGAACAATGACATCAAGTGCCGGTGCTGCAGTCTCACATCAGGAAGTGGGCACGTGTGACAGTAAGCGCTGAGTGGGGTGTTAGAGGAGGAGAGAAAGGCGCCAAATGGGACACTAGGGCTGTAGGAAATAACACTGGCCATGACACCTCTAACTTTGACACTGTGGTTCTCTCAGCTCATACACAAAGCCTAGGATGTGTCGTTTTAGATTACTAAATGATTAATGAACGAGGAAACGATGGATGGATGCAATAAGTGCCACCCACAGATCAAAGTCCCCACAATGTTGCCTCTTTAGGTTACAGTTTTTGGTAGCCCAAAGAATGAAATGCTCATATCTCTGTTTCAAGGCAGATTATCAAGGAGATTCCTGAGAAGAGCAGCAAAGCTGAGATTCACTTGAAATGCCTGAGCCAAATTCATGAACTTTGCTTAACCAACGTGACCTCGCAAAGGTTGGTAAACCCAGAAAACAGACAGAAACATAAAGACATCCAGACTCAGATTTGTCTGTTAAGTTTCTTTCATTCGGGCCCAGTAAGGAGGAAATCAAAAGCGTCTTCAAGAAGTCTTTTAACTGCTCTTTAAACTGAGAGGGGTTTGTTTTTCTCTTCTTGCTGTGAACGCTGGTCCAGACTGTTGGACAGAGAGACAGACTCACTGAGCTGGCAGGAGGAACGAGGCGTCCAAGATTTGGTTGGTAACACAAACCAGCCGCAACACAACACAACACAGCTGAGCTCTGTGGAAGTTATCACGTAGCTGTCGGGCACGATCTGTCTTTAATGTTTGTTGTTTTCTTTTTTCCTTTTCTTTAGAGGTCTTAATGGCAACAGGCCACAGTCAATATATCAACAAGCATCCAGCAGGTATTTGTGAACATGACAGCGCTGTACAACACATCAGGATGTAAATCAGATCGTATGTTAGTCCAACTTTCACAAATTAACTCCCAACAGGGGAAGACCGGACAAACCAGCCAGCCAGCGAGTGTCCAGGATGATTTCAGCAAGGTGCACAATACAAAGCCCTTTTCCTTTGATGGAGAAAAAGGACCTATTGTGGCTCAGACTCATAACTGAGTGGTGTTTTTTATTTTTTATTTTTGGGGGGCAGCCACCGGTTTTGTAAGACACACTGCTGTGTCCAAAACACAGCCGGGTGTTGCAGATTGGGAATTTGTCGAGTGATTTAATCCACATCACACTGGTTAACTTGTGTACTGTGATATAAGAGCGTTCCATAACAACACTACAATATTATAGTACAGTGAAACCATCATTTGATGACTTTCATATCAGTTTGTTTAGCTTTCATAGACAATAAAGACATTTAAAATTTTAAAAGTTTGTAGCAAAATTATCAAATCATAAAACTGACGTCCATCCTCATGGTTTAATAGTATTTTATCCCTTAAAAATCTCATAAAAAAACAAAGTAATAGGAAAACTAGCAGCAGGACAGTTCACCGTATTGAACAAGCGTCTCCATCTCCATCTAAAGGAAGCTGTATGTCACCTGCCACAATGAGCTGACAACAGTAATATTTAACAACAACAACAAGAATATCTGGACAACATTGAAGCCAGGGGACAAAAATAAAAGCCAAACTCAACTGAAACAAATCTGGGCTTAGATTGAAGTCTCGCGGGGTTTTAATGTCTGCAGGTGCCGCTTTGATGTGAGTGTCAGTATTTACAGGTTGATGTAATAAAGTGAGCTGGAGCGCTTCATTCAGACGGAGCTCAGTGATATGGCCGCTCCCAGCCAATCAGAGGCCGGCCCGCAAAGATCAAAAAGGAGACGAGCCAACCAGCTCAGCGGCTGAGATGGAGCCTGTTCAGCCTATAAATGAGGCCGCTCACATTAACCCGGCTAAAGTCACAGTTTGTCAACAAGGAGATTGTGGGTTTGTTTTTGTTTTTTTTAATCACTAAACCCCGTGACAACAACTATTCCGCCCTGGAGCTGTTGGACCGGATGGCCACCGGCGCCGGGGAGTGCCCCGGAAAGGCCGGTCAGTACCGGGTGGACCACCTCCTCAGCGCGGTGGAGAGCGAGCTGCAGGCCGGCAGCGAGAAGGGCGACCCCACGGAGCGGGAGCTGAAGGTCTCCCTGGATGAGAGCGAGCTCTGGCAGAAATTCAAGGACCTCACCAACGAAATGATAGTCACAAAGAATGGAAGGTGAGCCAAACAGATGTTTCCCACCAACATGGAGATACTTAAAGCTAATAAAGGTCTTTTTTTTGTTGTTATTTCCGATCAAGGCGGATGTTCCCGGTGCTGAAAGTGAACGTGTCCGGATTAGACCCGAACGCCATGTACTCGTTTTTGCTGGACTTTGTATCTGCAGACAACCACAGGTGGAAGTATGTGAACGGAGAATGGGTCCCCGGAGGAAAACCCGAGCCTCAGACCCCCAGCTGTGTTTACATCCACCCCGAATCTCCAAACTTTGGGGCGCACTGGATGAAAGCTCCGGTCTCCTTCAGTAAAGTCAAACTCACCAACAAACTGAACGGAGGCGGTCAGGTGGGAGGAAGAATAGCTCTTTGAGCCTTTTCTATGACTTTCTCATGTTTTCCCCGCTTTTAAAATTATAAATTGGTTATTTAGAAAATGAACATTCCTGTGCGGATGTGTTGTTTTTTCCAGATAATGTTAAATTCCTTACACAAGTATGAGCCACGCATCCATATAGTGCGCGTTGGGGGGCCGAGGAGGATGCTCACCAGCCACTCGTTTCCAGAGACACAGTTCATTGCAGTGACAGCATATCAAAACGAAGAGGTCGGCAATGATATATTTTTAAGCAAAACACTGATTAAAATTATTAATATTTCAGATTTTTATCATGTAACATGTTCCTTACATGTGCGTAAAATGCACATGGTGTTTACACTCGCTTTGGTTTATCTTCTGTGTATTTTCTGACTCCCATACCTAATCTTAATTGTTTTTTGTTATTTCTGTTTGGGTTTTAGATAACTTCTCTCAAAATAAAGTACAATCCTTTTGCCAAGGCCTTCCTAGATGCGAAGAAGAGGTAAGACTATTGGTAGCGTGTCTTCAAGATGAGAAAAAGTCCAGCAATATATCTTTTAAAACACAAAAACAAAATGTTTTATTCTCACAGAAGTGATAACGACACCAGAGAAGATGCCAATGAAAACCATCAGTCAACTTACTCTCCCTGTAAGTATACATCAGTAGTGATCTCGAAGTTGTCTAACTTTTTTGGTGCCTATTTGGTCCCATTATGTCTGTTCTCTTCTGTGGAGCCAGTAGGCAGCTGGTTCATTCCTGGCACAAACTCCCTCTGCCCTCCCACCACTCCTCATAGCCAGTTTGGGAGTCCCATCACCTTTTCCTCCTCCCATGGCTGTGAGCGTTACTCCACCCTCAGGAACCACCGCTCTGCTCCCTACACCAGTCCGTATGCCCATCGAACGAACTCGCCCAGTGAGTGTCCTCCTCCAACTTTTACCTTCACACATCCAGGGACTGCACCACTTCCTCTCCAGCTATTAACAAGAAGTGCAAACAAATGTTGTTGAGCAAAGAATGTTTTGCATTCCTCTGGCTTTTGTGTGAGAGGAGCCACAGGGCTGTAAACGGCTGTGGAGTTTCAGACAGGGAATGTATGGGCAGAAGATTCACACCTTTAACTGTTATACTGATATCAGAGGGCACAAGTCCTGATCACACTGAGAAAACAGCATGTTCAGTGGGAAAACAAGAGGTTTTTTCAGATTTCTTACAAAGTGTATTTGAACCCAGCTGTTACCTGTGCACCTCCTAAGCCCCAGTGCCTCTGTTTGTAGCTGGTTACTCCGATAACTCCTCAGCCTGTCTGTCGATGCTGTCGAGTCACGATAACTGGTCCGGCCTGCAGATGCCAACGCACTCCAGCATGATGCCAATGGCCCACACCCCCCCCTCTGCTACCAGCTCTAGGTTTGTGAAGCTTCTCTTTGTTTATTTTTATTGCATCAGGTCAGAATCATGTAGAAGATGATGGCGGCAGAAAAAAAGAACTAAATTAAAAAATTCCTTTAGTCTTACATGCATCTATTTCTCCACATGTATTTATGTTCTCAACTTGTTTTAATCAGAAATGTTGGCTTGATATTATCTATCTAAAGTGCTCCGTCTCGTAAATATATCCAACAAATTAACACGCTTTAAACATTTACACAAGTTTATGTAAAACACACTAAGAGGAGATGAATGAGATTTTGTCTGTCCACCTCTCTGTGCAGCCAGTACACCAGCTTGTGGTCTGTGAGTAATTCGCCCCTGACTCCTGTGTCCCAGAATGGAGGGATAAACAACAGCCTGAGCTCCCAGTTCCTTCGTGGTTCCAACAGCCACTACCCAGGCCTGTCTCCCTCAGTCACAGCGCCCTCCTCTGGCTCTCCCATGTATGAGAGCGGCACAGCCACAGAGATGCATGACACAGCTCAGTATGACGAGTCCCCACAGGGGCGACTAGCCCCAGCCTGGACCCCTGGTACCCCTGCGTCCCTCTGATGGAAATGTCTCAGCAAACCGTGAGGGATGGCTATGAAATCTAGTCTGTAGATATTTGATCTGATGTGATTTAAAGGAAAAATCAACCCCAAAATTAAATAGGTCTTATTTGCTTAGAAATAAAATTTTCACTAGCAAATGGCTGCTCGCCGGGCGATGTAATTAAACTTTACCATGGAGGGATTTTTCACTCTTCATTTGGTCCAAATTAAATTCAACGTACTTTGTATTCTTGAACTTTTATTACTTTTTAATGTATTATTTTAATACAGTTTCAATATGTTTTGTATCTCAGAAGTCAACAAAATCAACATGACAATTTTTGGTTGATGTTCTTTTAAATTCATCAGATGCTTTTATTTGGCATTACCAGGAAAAAGTATATTTTAATGTTTGTGAGCAAAAATCATTTTTAACCTGCTTATATTAAGCATAAGTCCATGATATTCACAGCAGTAAGAAAAAATATACAGCTGAAAAATCATTTATGATGTAAATGAGAGTGCAATTAAGGTTTAACATGTAAATAGATAAATCGAGCTTTCTCTTCCACAGTGATGTCGTTTGGCTTACTATGTTTCTGATTCCTTTAAATATCAGATGAAAAAGAGTGAATGTCAATATTCTGCTATGCAGATGATACACAACTTTACATGTAATGAAAACAAAAAAACAAAAACACGTCCAGGTCTCTCCCGGTGGCTGTTTTGAGGCCTTGAACACGACAATAAAAACTTGAATTCATCCTAAAATCCCATTTCTGTTCATCCCGTGCTTGTTAATTTTGTGTGTTTGCTATGCTGTTAAAGTTCAGTGTAATTCTTTCTTCAGCAACTGCTTAAAAGAGCAAAACTGGTAAAGCAGGATTTTACAATGTCCAGTAAAAATCTTTAAATGCATCTTATGTTTCTCTGACGTTACCTTGAAAATATGCTGTAAAAGCGTCGGCTCAGTCAGTTCATGTTCATGCTCCTATTTTGGAGAGAGAGAATTAGAGGAAGAGAGTGTTTTGCACACATAGGTGAGAAATTACATCCTCAAATATCGGCGGTGGAGGGGGGCTGTTCGGTCTGTATGAACCGTGTGTGGATGTCAGTGTGAGAAACCCCAGAGATCAGCATTCAACTTTAACCCTTTCTCCCTCAGTCCATTGACACCTCCCTGACATGAGGGTAAGCCTGCAGAATTTCAATTACTGTTAATCAAACATTACTCGAAGTCTTTGGTCAAGAATAATTTAGATTTTGTAATATTTTTTAAAAACGATTTGCTACTTATCAAACTTATTGAACTGCAGTCTGTTCAATGCCCTGTAAGTGTTTGCTGTGCTTTTTAACACCATCCCATCCTGGTGCAAGCCAAGACGTGCAGTTTGTTGGTCAGGTGAGAAAAATGTATTAAGTCATGTCAGTGCAGGCATGACATGAGAATGACCTTAGTGTGTGTTTGTGCCCCACCTCAGTTATTGAACTGAAACCTTATATGAATATATATGAAACCACATATTTAAGGGTTTTCTGACTAAAGACAGATACAGAACAGACCATCATTTTTATGGTCTTTTATATATATAATTTTTTTTTTCATTTAACTATTTTTACTTTCACTTAAAGTGAGTGTGCAGATTTGAAGGCTCGTGTTATTGCAGCTGCAGACAGGTTACAATTAGTCTCTATCAAAAAGTATCCGGCTCAATCTGGGCTAACTTGTTAGCATGCTAACCTTTGTACACAAGAAGATGTAGAGAGTTAATATTGGTGTTGCTTTCCACAGGTGGAGACCGATCTTGGTGACTTAAGGAATTAAGTTTCGTCTGAATTGGTAAGTGAACAGCTGAATTCATTGGCTTATCCTCTGATTCCCCTTTATTGTGACTTGATGTGTGAATTTCTTAGAAATGTTGGGGTGTAATAGTGCTGCTATTGTACAGTTTAGCATGCATTAACCGTCTTCACGTTCTCTGGTGTATTCCTAGTTTAACCTATACTCCTAATGGCTATAGATTAAACTATACAAATAGTTAACTTTATGCAGATGATTTGTTTTTATACCTTTCAGGTCTTAAGTCTCTGTATGTCCCAATAAATAGATTGCATCCTATAGAGGTCTTGTCGCTACGGTTTTAAGTTAGTTTCAGTTTTTTCTTTTTTATTGAGACACCAACGTCATGGAGTTGAGTGGATGTTTCTTATTACTCCACTGAGTCCTTTCTAACACTTTCAGTAAGAGTTTGGAACCTGTTGAGGAACTCTTTTGCTCTCTGCAACTGCTCCCTTGGGAATTAGGGAATTAGTCACTGAGTCCGGTCCAGTTATGTATTTATTTATTTACTTTTCGTAGCACAAGTTTCTTGTGTTTATTTTGAATGAGTTTCGGGAATATACTCAATAAATACACCCTGATCCAAAAACAATTACACCAGAAGCAATGTTTGACAAACTTAAAAGCAACTTTTAGACAACTTGCGCCAAAGTGCTGCATCGAAGCCTGAACTCAGGATAAGATCAAGTCACTGAAGTCATGGTTGCATCAACTGAAACTCTCTTCTCTCCACCCTCATAAAACATGTGAATATTCTTCAGTATCTGCTAACAGCCAGGGCCCCACCCATCACACTTCTGTTTCACAAGCATCTTTCACTGAGTCACTAACTGCATCATCTATACTCTATGTCCAGTGGACCATACAGCTATTTATAGTAAACAGAATGAAATGCACAGAATAATTACGTACAAAATTGGACAAGTCTTGGAATGGAGTAGATGTGGAGCTGCATTGTCTCACCTTCCACAGGAAGTACATCACAATGGATAGATTAATGTATCACTCTCCTGATGATGGACCTTATATAACCTCATTAAGGTGAAGCATGGGCTAAGCATGGAAAGGGACAGTTAGTTTGCAGGCATGTGGATCAGTAATAGGAGTTATTTGTGGCTTCTCCAGCCTCTTATATGAGACAATATGTGTCTGCCTTCTTTATGAGCTGATATTAGACGCTCACCAGGATGGTTTCATCCAGTTATTTCCTCAAAATCTCAGTGAAATGATGCCCTGACTTTTCATCAAGCTTCCTCATCAGATTAAATTTTCAGTCTGTCTTGGACTTTAATTTACAACCAAATATCTGCACAACTAATGACATTCCCATTAAGTTCAGACACATTTTCACTGAAGCAAAATGACATTTCTTCCATTAGTGAAATAGTCTCACCCTATCTTTTACTCTTTTGGTTTGTTTTTTTCACTCTCATCTGTCTTCATGTACAGTAAAGGACAGCTATTATAGCACGACTTGATGTAATGTAAAATCTCAACAGCATTATTGTGTGTCAGGGAAATTTTGTTTTAATCCACAAAGAGCACAGCAGCCGAGCTGAGAGTGTGAAGAAAGGCATTGTGGCTGAAGGGACACAAGGTCATTCAGACGTACAAGAGCCCATTCAACCGAAAAAGATCAAGGTCGGTATATAAGGACATCATGACATCCTCCCCCTTACACAACCAGCGTACACAGACAGACAGGAAGACACGGACATTTAATCCACTAAATCAAATACACAATTGACGGATTCACTCACGTGTCTGAGCGTCTTTCAACCCAACCCAGTGGATGTAAAATATCTGTCTGTACAGTTCATGTGTGTGTGTGTGTATGTTACTGTGCATGTGTGTCAAATAGCTGACATACATAGATATATTAAAAATAAGTAATAAAACACATCTGGGGCCAATACATCAGCATGGATTACCTTTCATGTAACTATAGTGACGATACCAAAATAAAGGAAGATAACTTATTATATTTTTGTACAGCTTCAAAAACTCTTATTTGTGTTCTATAGATAGTATTTTCGTGGCTAACTCACTTGTCTTATAGGTTATTAGTAAAAATGGAGGAAAAGGCATCATCATATTTCATAATGGCATTCAGTCATTCAGTACTTGTAATGCAGTAGGAGCCAATCATACGTCCCATCCACTTTTATTCTTCTAATAAATAATATGTAAAACAAGAAGAGATGATGGATGCAGCTATCAAAAAAATCTCAAAAGCCACGAAGGCAGGGTATTTCTCTAATCCCATTATGATCCCGATGAGAAAAAAGAAAAAAAGAAAAAGCTCTGTCAAAGCAGGGAGCATTGACGCAAGCAAGTCTTGACGTCAGTAGCTGCAGTGAATGAGGAATGGGAGGGGGGGGGGGGCGTGTTTGCCTGCAGAAAATACCACGAAATACCAGCGTCCCTGGCTTGAATGCAACTGTAGCTCTTTGCAAAGAAAGCTGACCGGGCTGCGGATGTGCGCATGCATGCACAAAATAAAATTAAAATAAAAAAGAAGGACAGAAAGAAAGAAAGGAAATAAAACACACCCTCCCCTGCTTTCTTTTTTTTTTGTAAAGTAATATAATTATTTCCAAAACTACCCCCCCCCCCCCCCACATCCAAGTGACACGTTTTTGAGAAACCGTATAGCATTGGAAATCTAAACCAGATGTAGTAAATGGAATATGATCCCCTGACCCGGGAGAGTTCATAAATAAATCAGCATATGAGAGGATGAAGAAAGGGGGGATGGATAGATGGAGGGGTGGTCGGCTTGGGGTTGGAGGTGGTGGTGGGGGGGGGTTGTTGCTCAACTGGTGTCAGACAGCTATCTGTATCTCCCCCTGAAAGGAAAATGAATGTGCGAAAGTAGAAGTCAGTGATAATCTGAAGAAGGTCCGTGCACTTAAATCTAACTGGATACCTAAAACTCCTTCAGCCTTTTTACCGCTTCAGTCGAACAGACGTAATTTATATATATATATATATATATATATTCATTCATAGGTGAGTAGACTGGAGGGGAAAACTACCGTCAAGCAATTTGTAAAAGCCAGACCGGTGGCGTCATTGGCTGCTGTGTAGTACGCGCAACAGCACGACTCCGCTGCTGCTTTTATTCACAGTTTATTCTCAAGTTGCTCTGTGCCCCCCCCCCCCCGCACACCGGACTGACAGCAGACCTGTGCGTCCAAGACTGGTCCTCACTACACAATGCACGTTTGTCCGGTTTGTGTCACCCTGGCTTCTCTTGGATCGGGATATTTTGCGCAAGAACTGTCAAAGACAACCAGAGTTTTTTCTCCTCGTCGCTGGACTGATGGTGTTGTGAGAGGAGCGGTGCTGTGCGGCGCACTCCCCAAACACCGCATCTGCAATTCACTGTCTCCGGTTTCCCGCTGGGGAGGAATCCTCTCTTCCTCCACACATGTGGCCGGAGAGCATTTTCTACCCGCAATTTAGTGAGCAGCGTAAATGTTGCCACACACACATACACACGCTTTTTGGCGCACATGGAGCGTGTCCAGATAACCTCCATTTACATTGGCCGATACTCTTCAAGATACCCAAGAGTTCCCGTTGTGTCGGCTGTGCGTCACCCATGCCTGATTAGACCTGTATTCTGACGTCGCCGAGCGCATTTCAAGCAAAACACCTCATACAACAATGACAATTTAAATACTTTTTTTTTTCCTTTTTATTTTTCGGAAACCATCCGGAGTGAGTTTTCATTAGAGAGGCGGATCAACAAGTTGCCCCCAGTGTGCGTAATTTCCATCCGAGGCGAGGTTGAAGCTTAATCCCTGACGCACGTGATCGACAAATCACTTCAGCTGCAAATATTTCTCATCTCATCTGTCGGAGCGGAATAAGCCCCCGGACCGTCCGCAGAGACGCGCCTCGGCCGATTTACGGTACGGCGGGGATCAGGAGCTCCGGACCGGCTCCGGCTCCATGCCTCGCCGCGTCTCCAGATGCTCTGCTGGCCACCACATGGTAACTTTGCGCACACAGCACACTGAAAAAGATGACATGTAGAGAAAGGATCTGAATGAATGGGACTGAGATTTACTCTCACCCCCCCCCCCCCAGCCCCAACCCCAGACTGTTGTATATCCTGCCGGGTGAAGGTGTCTCACGTTATCGGCAGATCAGCTGGCTGATCCATCACTCGAACACGGAGCAGCAAATGTCGAAGAAACGGAAAAGTCCTGACGACCAGGGCTTTGAGGACCAAGGTAGGTGAGAAATGACAGGGAGAAAGTTGAAGTGTAGCCGGAATGCAGGTGTTACATCTTCTGTTGTTCCTAAAGAGCTTTGAGAAGGAACCACCATTATGAACCCAGTGTGAGATCTGTACAGACTGGAGCTTTGGGCCATGCAATCAGCTCTCTTTAAAATCTTTCCCATTATCTCTAGAAAGCGATCTTGTGCTGTTGCGGATTACTTTTTTTTAAAAATATAATCTCTTGTCAGTTCTCATTGGAGTCCCATTTATGTGACATTTGAGTTGAGTGCAGAACAGACTTTCATTTTCAGCCACAGGAGGAAGTGAACTGAAGTCAAATGCAAACTGTGGCACCACAGACAAAGAACCTGTGAACTTAGCTTTTTTGACAGCAGATCTGTCTTCGCTCAGGAACCAAAGTGGAGCTTCATATTCTGCAGAAGCTTTAAGAGCTTTAGTTGCAACTCTGGTGGATTATTTGGTGCACTGCGAGTCGGTTGGAACAGAAACTATCATAAGGGTGTTTTTTGTTGTGTACCTTTGGGCCGTGCAAACTGAGAGGCACAGAGAACATGAAAAATAAACTGTTGCCAAATACTTTGGTTACAAATGGCATCCATGCGGCTCCTAGCACAGCGCAGCAAGCTCCATGTACATTTCCACTGCCAGATAACAAAACAAGACCATAATTTATTTAACTAGCAAGAGGGGACTATGGGGGCACACTTGTAATAAACAATTCTGATATGAATCTGCAACGTCAGTTAGCTTCTCATTTGTAACTCCAACTAGCCAACAGTCATGGAAAGATCACGAAACAATGCTCAGGGACATGTAAAAGGTTCCCGGCCCACTGAAACAGGCATGAAACTGTTTTTTTTGGCATCTCTTTGTAGGGACTTGATTGACTTTCTGACCCTTAACAGCCTTTCAAATGGAGGTTCAATCCAGTTGCACAGGGATCTGGACCAGTTGGGCCCGTGATGCCACCTCTTTGAGACATTTGCTGTCCCAATTGTGAATTTTTTTGCAGTTTTTGTTTAGGTCTTTATTCATTGGATAGAAGCTGTTTATTTTATGCTGCTTACTCTCTTACTGCTCTCTGCACCAGGTCACAAAACTAACAGCAGACACAATACAAGGACAATATACAGACTAACTATAACAAACTGCGTCACACAGGTCAGATCCCTTTGACACTAAACACCCCGAGGCTTCTGAAAGTATTAATCCAGTAAGGGGGTGATCAAATTGACTGAGATGTTGACGTGTTGAATGACGAGAAGGTAAACAAAGGCCTTGAAAGACAGTCCCGCTCTTAGGAGTGTTGATGTTGATGGAGATATTGATGATTTACGTAGCCAGGCTGAGCGCAGCTGTGTTCAGTTTTGGCTGGTTGTGTCGTTGAAGAGAAAAAAAACAACAACAAAAAAAAAAACGTTCAACTCATCCTTTCGTTTGAAATTCAAGCATTCCTCCTTTTCAAGAGGGAAGCTTTTCAAAAACCTGGATTGGCAGTCGGGCTGCTATTATGCTGGCAAACACATGACAGGCGCTGTAAGTTCAAGGCCAAGAACAACATCACCTTCAAGCGGAGAGTTGTGCCTACTTGCATGAATGGTGCTGCAGCAGTGGAAAGGGCTTACACGAGGACTGAACATGCGTGCAGTTTAAAATGTATTAATTATCCATTACTTACAAGTCATATATGATCATTTTGCTGCATTCGTCACATTTAGATCCATAAAATCAGAATTAAACTGAACAGTTTATCATTCAGCTCTGGTGAGCTTTACTTTCTATTCTATATTTTCTAAGACCACGTTCATCATGCCCCTTGTTTTGTTCTGCATGACACTTTCAAAATATGACTCCTGAAAAGACAATTTCACTCAAATATGTTTTATCACTTACCCTGAGTTTTATAACTGTGCGCAGGCAGCATTGCGTGTAGGTTTTGAGAGTTTTTCTTTTGTAGAAAGTAGTTCCTACCAATCCCTAGTTCTCTCCAGTTGTACCTGTGCTCATTTTAAAAAGCATCTTATTCTAGAAAGAGACACATGGTTGAGTCTTTTAATGCCATTTTTCGACGTGCAACCAAAATGAATAGAAATTTTCCTCCATCGCTTTAGGATGGAGGCAAAAAAATGCCCCAAACAGATATCTCTATGTCATGAGCAGAAACATTTAAATTGCATCAATCTGCATGGTTATCGCTTGATGTAAGTTTTTTTCGTGACTGATCCTTGAGGACCTCAGCATAAACTCAGAGCTGCAATGCAGGCCTTTACAGTAAACATTATGTCTTCCTCAGGCCTGCTGACTTGTTTGTTTGCACTGAAAATGTTTGCATCACAGTGTTTGGCTCTACGTCTTTTTGGGCCACCACCCAAATGAGAGTTTCCCTTGACAAACATGGAAGGAGAGCCAGGCGCTTCCTTCCCTGACTGTGCCTGGCATCTGTGTCTACTTAGGGGGTACACGCCCACTGAACGCCTCCCACTCAAGATTTTGCCATCCTGCGTACTTTGATGCAGGCTTGGTGCAATCTATTACACAAGCACAGGTATGCCTTTAAAGCAAATGCATATTTATAGGTTTTTCGAGTAAAAAAAATTGACTTTTTGTACAGATTTAAGAGGGATACATAAAAGGAACCAGAGGATGCACTATACATTTTTTACAAAATACTCTTTTGGTAAAAATTGCGCAGTAACAACATTTTACTTCTTTGCTTCTGTTGCAGATTTTCATGTGTAAAAAATACCCCAATCTCTTCATCTGGTGGTTCTGGCTCTCGAATGCTAAATGATTTACACTAAACGATCTTGACGTCAAACTGAAGTTGGACAGTTTGGTTGTGCAGTCGTCTAAATGGTCACTGTTACAAAAAGCAGACAAATAGAATAAAAGCGTGATGTATTTATGTATCATTCAGAGAAAGCACCAGGGACTGTGGTGCCGCTACTATCGCCACTCCATTCAGTGGCGCCTCTGGGTGTTTCAAGCTCGTATTTTCTCATGGAGATCGTTTTTGTTCGCCCAGATATCCACGGTGAGGCCAGGAGAGGAGGTGTAGAAACAGGGGCATTGAGATTCATATCAGGACCACAAAGCAGTTTTTGTCTTGCCTGTTGTGCAGCCCAGACCTGTCGATTACAGGACCACTTCTGGGTCCCATAAACCACCAACCACCGCTGCAGTTAGGCAACAGCTCTCTCCCATTACAGTAAGATACCAATGCAGAGGTCGCCACAAAGCTTGACATCCAAATGTATTGCTTATTTTGACTATTTGTCTGTATTTAAGTCAGTGCAGAGAGACAAGAATAACGGAGCGGTTTAATGTGTTTTCAATCGCAGTATTCAGTTTACAACTCAATAAATCCAAACCAGTTGCATCTATTTTGGATTCATTTCTCTGGCAATACGGTGAATGTAAGTCCACTATTCTCTCCTTGCGTGCTCCATTTTGGTCTTCGCTGTATCCGTCACCAGCAGCTGAGTGCTCGACAGTGTGCAACAGCTAGCCTGACTGTTGTGTTAAGTGACATAATCACACCACCTCATGAGCAAAGTGCATTGTAAAGTGAGCTGAAAGATGAAAATCCTTCATAGAGCTACACGGGAACACTTTCATTTGAGCCATTGCAAATATGATAATATAAATGAGTGCAGTTCTAAGGTTATCTTTAGATCTTTGGTTGTTGTAGCTGTATATTATCTGTACTGTAGAATAATACAATAGATAAAACGTTTGTACTCAAACTTGGAGTCATTTTTTAGTTTCAGTTCATGTTTAATGTTGAATGTTTTTTGTGTGTCGGGCCTTTAGAGCAGCTGGTTGCCACACATTCTCTTCGCTGTAACATTTGCATTCTCACCTCATTAAAAATACGTCAAGAAGTGCATTACAAAATGGCCTCCACTCACGGGGACGAAAAAGCCCCGTTCCTATGAGACAGGAGATCAGTGCAGTCAAGGCCGGTAAGACTTTTTCTTTCCTGGTGAATTCAGACTGCTGAGAGAACAGTTCCATGTCTTGTGGACCGGTCTGTCCTCGTATATTAAACTGAGGAGCAGCTCAACGTCATGCACTGGCATGGATTTCCAGCGGTGCACCATGTGTGTCTCTTTAGCTTGGCTTCGTGCCCGCAATGCTGCAAAGACTGTGGCTCACCGAGCCATTTGCCATTCTTTTGACGCCACGCAGTCTTTAGTGTGTAAACCACACACAGTCTCACACACATTCAAACAATAACAACTCTTCACGTTCTGCTCGAGGACAATGTTGTACGGCAGCCCACAGTCCTTCAGAGGCCTGAGCTGCAGATTGTTTGGAACAAACTCAATTTGTACAAGAATACCACTTAGTGGTCTTAATGTGTATTGCAGGTTGCCAGGGATTTGTGTAAGATACTAAAAATTCAAAATGTTGCCGTCTCATCATATCCGATTTTTCAATCTTGACCTTTGCCCTCTCTTTTATTTGACAATGGTAGTTAAAGCTTCCATGAGAGTTGACAGACAGACAGACAGACAGACAGTCACTAGATGGGGCTAAAGTATAAAGATGAAATGCAGGGAGCGACATTGGACATTATCACCTCTGTGCAGATGTCGACTGTCTTTCTGTTTTTCAGTCTTTTTTTTTTAATGATCAATATTAGTTGCAGAGTTGGTGATACCTGCTGAAAGTTTTCACAAAATTAGCGATCTATATGATCTTCTAAAGTCAATAGACATGTTATTATAATTTTTTTTTTCTGTGAATCAGCAAGTGATGAAAAAAGGATAAAAAAATTTCTATTCCTTTGGTCAAGTTAGATCGTTGTAACATCACACAGAGGTTATTGGTTTTCAATTTCACAGTTTCAGTGGTGTCGCTACAACTTTGAATAGAACAATCACATTATAACAGACCATAAACCAGAAAAAATGTTACAGCTGTTGAAATGTTGAGCATGAATATTACATTATAGTAAGCTGAATTGTGTAAGTAAGGGGGCAGCACTAGTGTGTGTGTGTGTGTGTGTGTGTGTGTGTGTGTGTGCTGAGTTCCTGCCAGGATTGAGCCCATTGTATTATCAGTAAACAGGCAGACCTGACATCTGGCTGCTTGGCCGTCTTGGCCTGCTCTGATGTCTGCTGTGCAGAGAGGTTGACGGGCCCGAACGTCAGGACCCATATTTGTCACCTATGATTCATACTGAATTTGTTTGGCTTTTGATGAGGACCGCCTGCTATTACCCCCCCCCCACCCCCTCCATGTTGTCCCCCCTCTCCCCACTGCTTCCAAAATTCTTTGAGCCCAATATGGCTCTCGCTGTCTGTCTTTCTCCCCTGCTTTCTCTCTCTCTCTCTTTTTTTTTTCCCAGTAAAAAAATGTCATGTGGCACAAGACCAACACTTAGGTACACTGTAAAAACATTTAATTGACAGTGAATCAATTTTATTGTCACCTCAGTTCTCTGTGTTTGCCCCATGTAGCTCCTACTGACACTGGAACAGAACAAAAATAAGAGATGAAAAGTGCTTTTTGACTTTTTAATCATTCAATTGTGTAGAATTGATTGTACATTTTGGACAGTACTCAGTAACTCAGCTGTGCCAGTTATATATTAGAGTTTAATTGCACTGTCTTAGTTCGTGTTGTTGAAATAAATCAAAAAAGAACGAGCATCGAATGTGAAAATAAACAGTGTTGTTGTGGTGAGGATAATTTCCTGTTGGTGTGTCCACATGTAGCCTAACACTTGCGCAAGGAGCAGAGTCAAACAGTCAGTCGGCAACGTCTCACTGTACACACACTGTATACTGTCACAACAAATATGCTCTGACAGGTTGTGTGACATCACCGATGAGTGTTTGGTGTTTCAAGAGCTTCCTTTTTGACCAGGAGGCTGTTAGCATGTCAGCACAGAGTTTGGTACACGTGTGTTTAATAAGCAGAGTGTATGACACACTGTTGGCCTTTTGTAAAGCAGGTAATAGCTCATCTGTGTGTGTGTGTGTGTGTGTGTGTGCGCGCATTTATGTGTGTGTGATGTCTGATGTATGAGAGGGAGCTGACGAGGTCATGGTTCATGTGTCCTGCTTGCGTCATCATCTGTAGGATGTGAATCCTTCCAGCAGAGAAGCACTTTCAGCTCTCGTTTTTGAAAAAGCACTTGAGGCACAAAATAAAGAGATGAACCAACATGAATTATGATTTAAATAAAAAAAGATAATAACAAAAAATCGCATATTTTTACATATGTGATATTTGCCAGTGTGTGTGATATTTTTTTTTTTTTAATGATGAATGTGTGTGTTGATCAACACATATTGTCTTCATAAGCGCATCTGAAGACGCACATTTAACATCCTGTTTTCTCTCTGCAGTTTTTACAAGATTGCACAGTGAAGCATTTTACAGGGCTGAGTGACGTCAGCCAAGCCAATGAGCACTGTTTGTTTAGTTTACACACACAAACACACGCGCATACACACAACAGACCTCTGACCACATGCTCATCATCATAATCATCCTCTAGAATTACAGATGTGATAATCTAGGTCAGAAGTGGTGCCAACAGAAACACTGCCCGCTAATCTAAATAACCAGGATTTGTACACGTGAGAGATGCTTGTGTGTGTGTGTGTGTGTGTGCGTGCATGTAAACACTGGACATCGTGTGTGCCGGGGTGAAAATTTTTTTAAATTAAAAAACATGCATGAAATTATTTTTGTTAATTGTGGTATCATTTTTGCATTTATGACAGAAATAAGACTGTTTGATCAGTAGTGCCCTTATTTTATTTATTTATTTATTCATTTATCACCTAAAGCTAAAATAAATCTATTTCTGTTCCAGTAAACTTCAGAGCCAATAGTATATTAATTCACCGGCTTTTATATTAGTAATCCATTACTAAAATAAAAAATATCTTTATTCTGGATAAGGTAAAAATATCTATGTATGGGGAAACTGTTGCTTAAATATAAAACGTCAAAGTCCTCACTCATTTGTCAGGACTGCTGGTTGATTCTTTATTCATTTATTTATATATTTACAGAAATGTGAATTCAGAGTCAGATTTCTGACTGTGATTTTTCTTTGGAGGAAATAAAATGCACATCTTCTGCTGAGCTAATTTAAATGGCATTGAATGCTGCTGTATATGTATGTAATGCACATAAATTACATTTTAGAGCGTGTCTGTGTGTGACAAACGTTTAGGCAGGCATAATTTGTGCCAGCTCTGTGACGTAGAGGACATGAGGCCCAGGCGGTTGCTGTGAGTGGCAGTAACAGCATCTTCTGCTCGAGCCTGCCCCATCTCTGACTTCATTGGCTCCAGCTCTGACGCAGATACCCCCCCCCCGCCCCGCTACCGCAGCACACATCATGTTTTTTTTTTTTTTCACCTATTTAAATGTTCTTTTTTTTTCCCTTTTTGATTCATGTGCTTTCTGCAGTTCCCTCCACTGCAGCGCTGCACACAGCCACACATCACATATCTGCACCACCTGTCCAACATGGGCTCTCTGAACGGGCCTTCTCTGTTTTGTTTCCTCATGCACTGATGGGAAGCTTAGCAACATTTCCTCCATTCATTTCTCACCATTTTATCCACATCAATCCTCTTCCCCTTCCAAATTTAATTGTGCAGCTCGAAGTTTGAATGTCAGCGAGCCACTCGGAGCACTAGATGTGTTATTCGGCCACGTTAAATTTGTCGGCATGAAGCAGACATGCAGAGCACGGCTTCCTCTGTTTCAGTCAACTGCTGCATTAAATCTGCTGAAATGTGAAATGAAATATGTTCATTGTGGATCATGTCATTCCACCAACTGCACTGTGCACTTTTGATAATGCACAACTGTGATGGAAACTCTTTAAATTAACCAAATGCTGGAGAGAAATGGTGTATATTTTGTAGGAACTGTGTAATTTTACATTTTGATGAGACTGAGTTTCTATTTATCAGTTAAATTTTTGCAAATTTATGAACTAAAAACAAAGAAAATGTATTAGAAAGATATAAATCTACTAAAATAAAGGTCTAAGGGAGACGGGCAGTCTCTCCATTATATGACCAAACCACACTGTAGTAAGTTAAAATGTTGTAGCAACTTTAGATTTTTATACTCTTTCAGCAGGATGCCATTTGGCACAGTTGTAGCACAGTTGTACATTTTAGGCGTCTGCTGCACATTGTCTGCTAACATTGTGTCTGATGCTCTGCGTTTAGGCAGTGGTCTAAATTTACAAACGCTTCATTTTGCAGTCAGCGTGTACTCCGCCTGCTCCCAGCACTGCCTTACAAACTTACATCTATTATGTCTGGATGGGCTTTAAATTTATTATTATTTTTTTTTTACTGTGCAGTGATGCACAAGGATACCCATCTGCTTCCACAAGTGCTACAGTTCGTCATGACCTCTGACCTCCATGCAGATAAAACTGAAATGATGGGATGGCAAAGCTTCCTTTGGAAGGATTAGAGCATTAACTATTCAGAATAACATATGCCAATAAAATAAAACATTCATCTTAGTCAGGGATGCCATGACATCCACATCAGCACCAGCTTCTGGTGCTTCACAATACCAGCTTACTGTAGCAAAATAATATATACAGTTTTGTCATGCATTGTTATTATAAGAAACACAAGATATTGTTATACAAACGTAATGATTATCGAAGGTTTTTAGACAGACATTTTTCTGCCCTAACCCTTTTTTTCATGCTTGTCTAAAATCTTTCTTCTGTGTGAGATGTATTTATATTTACTACACACTTACTCCTAAGCCTCAGCACTATATTTGATTTTCCCTAACCCTTATAGCAGGAATGATTACTTGGTGCTAGATAAATGTCACTTTTTTTGTCTTTACACTATTATCACTTTCTTAACTATTTACTTTTCTCCTTTTTCCTCATTTCCATCAATGTGGCACGTTCTCAAAGAGGAGTGCTGTGAATTGTCAGGCTTGCAGTACTTGATGCTATCTAAGTCCCATCACACCAGCTCATTTGGGGACCACAAACCAAGTCTAAGTCCAAGTCTAATCATAGAGTGGCTACCTGCTATTTAATGTTAACCTAACTTGCTGCAACAAACATTATAAATTTGTTTAGCAAATGGTGGTAATGCTACATTGCTGTGGCGCATTTCATGGCAGTGTAAGCATGAGCTAATGGTTGTGGTTGCATTGATTTTTGTTGGCTCTCGTGCACACAGGATACGTTCATTCAGTTGAGCTTCATGTTGTGTGTTTAGTGGCAGCTTTCACTGAGCACCCACAACACTATGTTGACGAAGAACGTGACAGGAGGGGAGTTGGGGTTTGTGTGGCTGATGAAGCATTTGTTTTGGACTGAAATGCTGGTGGCCTGTCATGTCATTTCTATTGGAAGTGACGATTGAAACCACAGGAAAATTTACTGGTACAGCTTAAAGAATTTTTTTTTTCTTTTTTCAAGTTATTTTGATGCAGTAACGTTGTACCTGCTTTAGTTAATGATCTGGGAAAAATTCCCATTGAGCATTAATCAAGTAGTCAGGTATTGGCTTTAAGCAAACCCCTTAGGTTCAACTGGAGGTTGGCAAAATATACAAGTTCAATAATGTCTTCTATTGTACTGTACAAAACACTCAGGTTCAAATATCTCTCTAATGAAAGTGAATGTAACCATTGCTGCATTTCCTAGTGGACCTGTAGAGCTAAAGTCCTGTAAAGGGTAATCCTGTAGAAATAACATCACACCCAAACACAACCAGGAGCTGCTACAACTGTCCATTTATCTGGCCCTGGACAAATGTTAGACACTTTAATGTGTAAGTTAATTCTTATTAAACACGACAAGCATTTAAAATGAGAGGAATCTTTCTTTGTTTTTAGCTCTAAAGACTTCAGATAAGGCTATGATAATCTTCTGTCTCATCTTCATGTAACATTGGCATCAACCCCAAGTAAAAAAAAAATAAAATAAAAAAAAATGCAGCAGCACAACATGAATGACAAAGCTGGCTGTGATCGTTTTTGTCCTGAAACTAGCACGGCCAAGAGTCTAGCACATTCTCTAAAACAATAGAAAATTCATTCTGCTGTAAAAGCTTTGCTTCAAAGTAATAGTAAGCACGTCATAGAAATAGTAAAAGACAGTGTTTGACTTAATGTACATCGTTACTGTCCGTGCATGGTTCTTGCCTCCTGCAGGAGAAACAAAAGTGAGGTTCCTGTGTGATGAGGCGTTATTCTTGATGTTCTCGGTTTTTCACTTTCTGTACCCCAATGGGTCGGTTCAACAGTCTTAGCATATATCTTTTGCAACAAAATTCCTTTGGACTTGGTGAACGTAGACGTGGGCACCATATCTGCTTCCTTCATCAATACAGTTGGTGTGTTAGGGGCAGATATAATTTGTGGTAAATTCATGAGTGAAGTATTGTTGCTGTTGGAGTCGAGCTTAACTGAGTAAACCGTTGATGGTTTGTGGGGTCTGACCCAATTTAACCAGATCAGACTTGACTTAAACACCATTACCCACCAAGTCCAGCTGTACGTGTGATCCATTGGATGGATTTAGATGTTTGGATTAATAGTCGAAATCTTACATGTAGTTATTGTTTTTTGTTTTTTTTATGTCACATTACGTTTTTAACAAAACTCGTGCAAGAAGCTCATCACACTGTAGATATTGGGTGTGCAGAGACCTGCTGCAAGTATCTTAGAAAACTGCAGAGGGAGCAGAGCAGTTGTCATGGGTCTATATCACATAATGCATCATGATGGAAAGAACAGGATTTGGATTCTTTTAATCAGCTCCACCCCAAATGAATCCTCCTCAGGTTACTTAAGCGGGCTGTTACTGACAGTGAGTCCATTACAAGGCAACTTTCACCAGATCAGCCTGTTTCCTGCTGACGAGCCAGCACTCAGTCTTTTTCGGTAGGCAGCCGAAGAGCCAAGTTTTATAGTGGACACTCGGGACGCAATATGTAATCTCTGCTGTGTAACCTACACACTGCTCTCACTGATGCGACACTGCCAACAACAACAAAAAATCTGTCTGTTTTTAATGGTTTCATTGATCTGGACTGTTGATTTCCTCTCACCATGTTTACCACATAGAAGGAAATCCAAGAAGATAGAGGCGAATCACTACACCTGGCATCTGAGCATCCTGGGGTTTTAGGACTACATGGAGATGATGCTTAGATGGACTCGTGCTTTGAGGAGCAGGAGCTTGAGAGATGCAGGTAGACCTCATGGTCCCCATAGAGCAGCTCATCTGCAGCTGAAACAAACCAGCTCCAACAAAATGGATGATTTTGACTTTTGGATTGAAATCTTGGCTCCAGATTCTACTTTATTGTAACAAGGAGGAAATCATGAAATGCTCTGGGCCCCCCGTAACCCCTAACCCTCCAAAGAATTATTCATTTATATAGAAAATTATTTTATTTTGGCTCAACAAGTCTTGCGGACCTTAGAGGGTCATATGGTTTAGATGTTAAGTGAAGTGAGACCAGCCTCCACTTGCTCTTCTCGCTTTCTTCTCTTTACTGCATTTAAAGGTGAGGCACTTCAGTTGAGGACTTCTTGGATGCTGTATCAATTGTGAACCAAGTTCAGATCCTTATGACACTTATTAAGGGACTCATAAATACTTCTCCTAGACTAGATTATTATATATTATTATTATTTTTTTTATTTTTATTTTTTTTACTTTTCATGTCACACACATGAAAACAACATATAACTGTCATCAAGAGACCACAGCGAGGAATATTATATTTGCAGCAAGTAAGTTGTCTAACTTGCCATAGACGATGTCAGAAAAGGTGAAGGCAGGAGAACCGGAGAGAGCAATGAGATTAATGGCCCTGATGTTCTAATGATGTCTTAGAAGAAAAGAAAAAAAAAAATAGAAAGAGGTTCAGAACATTGAGCGATAAACAAAGATGTCATCTTTTCTCCTGGGAGCATGAGGATATCTGAGCAAGCAACAAACCTTTCCTCTGGGTATGTCTAATACACTACAATGTGACAACAAAATTGCAATTATTAAGACGACAGAGGACAGGTAATGATGTACTGTGATTTGTACTTCCATTAACCTAAATTATGCACCTATCTCACATTCATCCTAATGGATCACAGTGCAATGACGTCCATTGACGTCACGTTTGAGATGATCCGCATTGCAGTCGCATGCAAATTTGTGCATGCCAGGCTTTGTGGAAATGTGAAGTTGCCTTTTTTTTTTTTTTTTTGCATTTTCTGACGAATAAGAGTAAACAGAGGCAGGAATATGCTCACTGGTTGTTGAACTAGTTGCAGGCCAAGCTGTGAAGATGTGCATAACTCCCTCAGCCCCCCAGGGACCCTGTATTTTCATGGGCCTGCCTCTGACGTCAATGCTCCGGCTGTCCTGTGGATTGTCAGAACAGACTATTCAGTTGGGGGGAGGGGACTGGAAGTCTCTGTGGTGTGTGTCTGCCGCATGTGATGTGTGTGAGTTTGTGTGCGTGTGTTTGTGCCTACATAGATGTAAGTATGCTCCATGTATGTTTACGTGTTCATGTTTGCGTGTGCTTGCATGTGATCTGTAAATGTTTCACTTACATCTGGGGTGTGTGTGTGCAGTGTGCAAAAAGCTTGTACAGTGCCTTGAATGAGAAATGTGCTTAAGTGGATGAGGTCTGTAATGTGGGGGTAGGGGGTAAAGCTGTGTGTGAACAAGCACACACACATCTGAAGATGTGTAGCTCTTACGTATGGAGACTGAGGATGTTTGCTAAAAACAGCCAAGAGGAGAGGACAGTTAAGCATGGCTGCCAACCACTTCACTTTCAGTCAGCTGTTGATCCCCCGGCAGACAATAGGAAAGCTACTCTTTCACCAACAGCCATAGAAACCAACTGCATGTGACACACACACACACACACACACTTCATGTTAAGACAAATGAGATTTCAGCGTCTTTCATCATCACTTTTTTTGATTTCCATAAATTTCCCTGTAGCACACGTATGATCCATTCGCAGATGGATTTGGGATTTGGTGGCAGGAAAATGTTGACGGAGAAAAGAGTGCACACTGCCTGTCCAAACTGATACAGATCAAGCCAGAGAGAACCCTGGCGGACATTTTGAGGGTGTAGTTTCTGTTTTTGTTTTTTGGATTTTGAAAGGTGGGAAGATGCTTACTTCGTTTATTCCAATTGCATTCAAGCAAATATATAATGTAGATAAACTACAAAATCCATCTGCTGACCTCTCTGTCTGTCTGTGATCGGATGTATTTTACTTTATCCTCAGTCTGACGCAGTAAACTGGGACATATGTTTCAGAATATTTACTCAGCTACAAATTTGAGCTACTTAAAAAAAATCCACATCATTCTTCAATTCAAGGGCAATATGAACATTTTATGTTTTCAACTTCATCTTGATTTCCAAATTAAAGTTTTATACGTAAACATATGATTGAATGATCCCAGCTTCTCAAATTTGAGAATTACGATGTTTTTCGACGCGTTTAACAATCAATAATTTGGTCGGTTAAAGCAATGCAGTTTTGAAATGTCAGACATCACTTCGATGCATCCGGATTAAAAAAGAGTTCATGCTTTAATGTGTAATACCAATTATGCTTATTTGAAGACAATCTAAACTTGCCAGGGTCGTGGCGGCAATTTGGTAAACTTTTCCAACAGCGATGCCAGCCAGTAACCAACAACACATCCTCAACTAAATGCAGCTTGTTTTTTGAATTTAAAATAGCACAGGAAACATCTGACAGCTCAAGATTTGCTGGTGTCATTCTGTCATTGCTTTTGTGTCTTTTTCCAACCACTAATCCAAAATATGGCTCCTGTGTCTCATACGCACACATTAAGCCACATCATTTTTCACTCTGCTCCGGGGCAAATTGTACCAGTGTGCTATAGTTCAATTCATGCTTGACTTCCTATTGAATTTTTTTTTAAATATTCTGCATCACTGTTGGACTAAATGAAATATAGCCAAGCTTTGTCGTGAACCAAGTAGACTAATTATAAAAAACAGACAGGTCAAGCTGGTCAGTTTCTTACTTTTGATATTGTGCTGCCACTTTCAAAAGCCATGCACCATGACAAGCTCACTTGTGGGCCGCAGATGACGTTGTATCTCTTGTGATCTTGTGCATTCCTCTACAGGTTCTTCATCCATAACCGTCTTACATAAGCTCATAAACTTCCAGTTATGAACTTTGCCGGAACCGTTTTAAAGCACTTGTGCTCTGTTTATAAGCTGCTTGAAGTGCAGGGAGAGGAGGCACAGAGATGAGCAGCCGGCACAATTCTCTCAGCTTCATCAACTCAGAGCTTCTTCTCATTTGATTTTTTCATTTCATTTGAGAATGTGATACTTTTCCTACTTATCGCCTGTATTCTTCCTCATTAGTTTCATAATTCTGATTAAAATATCATTAATGCTAGCAGTATTATAAAGCCATGAAAGTAGGGGGTTTATGTGCACTTTTGTTTATCTATATTTACGCAAATGGCTGAATTTATTTTTCTTTCATTCCCAGGCATCAGAAAATCTTTTTACCATTATTACAGATGAGCAGATGGGTGTTTTATGGTCAGACTCTGACACTTAAAAGGATCAAAATGCAGCATCGTACAGTTTGATGTGTCACCTTAAGATGCATGGATCCTCTACACTGAAGCTTTTTTTTTTTCTCTCTTGAGGGGCTGAAAATGGGAGGAAACGCGACAGAGTGTGTCAGACAGAATCCATTATGTTATACGTGACCTCTGAATGGACCAGCTGCTCGAGGGTGCAGGAATGCCAGTGATTGATAGCGCAAATGCTGACGTAACCTGCCACAGCTCCCACACGTCTCCCTTTCTCGCTCTCTCTCTCTCCACCGATATGATCAGTATGTAATGCCACTGCCATGAGAGAGTCTGGCACACTTGGTGCTGTATCATGTTGCCGACTCAGAGCCGTTTAGGTGCTCAATAAGCGCTGATAACATCTACAAAGGTGGTGAGGCCAGGCAGCTCACTTCATTTGGGGCTTGATGTGGGATCGTCACTTGGATTGTTCACACAGAGCGAAAAACAGATCAGTTACATAAAGAGTGACAGATAATTTTCGACATTTAGATCTTTATGTCTGTTGGATATTAAAAGCAGCTTGTTGGTTTTACGGCACGAAATTAGTTTAATGTCAGGATTGTTCTGCTCCACCAGTGAATGTCCTGCGAATTAATGATGTGACTCTTTTCCATACGGATAGTCTCGGTGGAAATATAAACACGAGGGGTGATGCATTCCTCAGCCAGTTTTGGGGCAGAAACTGTGCAGCGTGGCCTTGAAGATGTCAGAGAGAACTCAAACTGATACAGGAAATCCGTTGACATTTGGACACTTGAAGAATCTAATCTGACACGCTGGGATGATTCTGTGGTCGATTGTGGGTTTTTTTGTTCCATTTTCTAATTTGAACTGTTGAACTGTAGAAGTCAAATGAGTGTTGATCAGTCTGAATAATTGTGAATTTGTGTTCTCAGCTTCCACTGTTGTTGTTGCTTTTTTTTTTTTTTTGAGAAAGAAACAAAATGTTCTTCCAGTTTACCTGAATATGATGTTAATTTGGTTGTTTTTCTTATCATTATTATTATAATCACCATAATTATTATTATTATTTATTATTATTACAAAAGGCTTCTCACTCTATTCACTATTCTGGTAAGTAGAGCTAGTCTAAATATTTAAGCTGCACTGCAGATGGGCAGTCTCGCCAGTGATTTGCAGAGTGAGGACTTTACTGAAGGAATGTACTACATTGATTAATTTTATCATGGCCATTCAAGGCAATATTTATTATAATATTTACAATTATAATTTATGAAAATGTACGAATGAGTTGGCCTGGTGAAATAAATCACATTAAACCACTCCTTTTTGGAAACTCTAGTCTCTGCAGATATTTCAAATCAGGAACTAAAATATCAACAGTGAGGGAAAAATAATGGCAGAAAGACGAATGTTGTTTTCCTTCTCACAAAAGAACCCTAATGTAAAATCTCAACCTGGATGAGACACTGATAGACTTTGGGGGGGTTGAAACTATCTGTAAACTGCTTTCTCTCAAACACACAAATTGTTGGATTTCTTGGCTACGTGTGCGTGTGTGAGCACTTGACATTTTACAGGATAGATTATGTGAATGGCACAAGTGGTTATTTTGTGTTTGCCGGGCTTTAATGAACGGCCGATCTGAATGGAAAGCTGCTCGTTGGACACCAGCCATTCATAAAATGTAGTTCAGTAAAAAAAAAAAAAAAAAAAACACAACCTGATACTGTATATTGATCCCTGTTTCCACACTCTGCTCTCAGTGTGCTCAGTCTCGGCTGAGCAGGAGAGGAATCCGGTGCCTTGCCAAAGGGCACAAGAGCAAGATGCACTAACGCGGGATCTTTTATATATATAGATATATATATATATCTATATATATAAAACCCGGTGCTGTTTATACGATGCGCCTTCAGCCGCTGTGCGCCGCTCCAGTTGACGCTTCGTTGCGTCGCTTTGTCCGGCGCGTTTGTCGCCGTCTCCTCTCTGACCGCTGAGTCTCGGACCAGGAAGCAGCAGCTCGTCTCCGGAGAGCCCGGACATTTGGCTCGGCCCCTTTTACGCAGCCAAATTCAGGAACAGGAACAAGCACTTCAGCAGCGTCAGGAGCGCTCTGCCCAGACGCGTCCATTGCTGCAAAAACACCGGAAACAATGAGCGTGTCCTTCAAATTAAAACGACTCTCGCTTTGTAGGGGTTAATATATTTATAAAAAATTTTCTTTTTTTTTTTTGGACTGATGTTCGTTGCAGTTATCGTTACATATAACAGGCTTTAAGGTGCTCTGCCACATATGCTGCTTTATTTGAGGATATTGTCAGTAGCCAAGTATCTCGTTTTGTAAACAGCACAATCCAGTCACACACAACCTCAAGGTTGTACAAAAGAAATCCACTAAAGCGTAGCTCAACTTAAATTCTTGATTAAATGTCAGTTTGTTTGTTTGTTTGTTGGAATCATCAGCTAATTATTGAAACAGACATTGCAGTCCTTCAGCAGCCTGTAGGGCTTTTATTTTGAAACTCAAAGAAGAAGTCGCGCTTGTTTGCTCTGCCTGACTTGACTTTGGCGCGCTCCTGTCGCTCCCTCTCCCCCTGTGTGTGTGTGTGTGTGTGTGTGTGTGTGTGTGTGTGTGTGTTTACTCTTACCCTGTGTCTATGCGTCGTCGCCTCCGCTCCTCCAGTCTGCTTCTGCACATCCACAGCGGAGCCACCACGCCGAGGAGGCGGACCGACTGTAGCTACACCTCGGCCAGCGGTGCTGGGTTATAGCGCTGGTGGAGAGGGGGGGGGGGGTGTAGGGGCAGCACACTGCTCTTCTTACCCTTCCTAAAGCCGTGCACAGCCTCAAGCACTTGAGGACACAATCACCTCAACGCGTCCTGGAATAGTTTTGCTTTTTTACCCTCCAGACGCACCAAGTTGCAGCTGCAGAGGCGCACTTTTCTCCGTGGCTCCTCTCTCCTCTTGCGCTCACAATCCGACATGGAAGATGGTCCGTCTTCAACAAGCTGTTTCAGAAGGTTAACGGACTGTTTCCTGGGTGCAAGTAGGTATTTTTGATTAACATATACGGAGTGCAAAAGAAAAAGCATAGCTGGAATAAAGGCAAAGATCCAGACCGCGCTGACACTCAGTCGGGGCGGGGGGGCTAAAGGGCAGAAATACGGGCTTATTTTGGATGCGTTATTTCTGCTGTATTTATTTGGCCGTTTGTCAACTCAACTTTATGAATGACCGATTGATAGCTGATTTGGATGGGTGGGGACTTTATTGGAGGGGAGACCACGGCAGGACTGTAATTTGTATTTAAAAAAAACAACAACAACAACAACAACAACAAAAAAAAAAAAAAACATGTAGCGTACGTCTGCCCGGTCTTTTTCAGTTTTTAGTGTAATGTAGATCCGGATCGTGAATGCCGTCTCTGGTCTGAGCTGGTCCGGTCTGTCAGCGGTGCCGCAACAAGACATGTCATCAGTCTGAACAGCAGGAGCCGGAGTGAGGACAGAAAGTGGAAATACTGTTTACTGCTCAAGAGAAATAAGTCTGATAATTATTTCTGAGGGAATTCCAGTTCAGGGTCAGTATACTAATTGAAATTATATATAGAATATAAATTATGGATATTATCCATTTAAAAACTCCATTAACATTAATATACTTTATATTATTAAAATAACGTATTCAATATCTATGTAGCTCCCTAGTAATTCAATTTGGCTCTTGTGTCAACACTACTGTTTATCTTATTTGGATAATAAACATTGGCGGTAGAAATCTTCTCAATTTAACATTATTCATATGAAATTTAATTAATAAAAATATCTTGATTAATATATATTTTTTTAAATATGAAAAATAAGAAGAAGTGAATGTTCCCTCTATTGCTCCCTAAAATAAAGTGGATATTTTTTAGCATGTCTGTGCAACTTGTGGATTGTGACAGTCCACGTTATGGCATTTTATTTCTGTCGTATCTTTGTATTATTTGCTGTGGGAGCTTATAACGTTGTCATTTCTGTGTTTCCATAATTTACTCTGTCTGTGTGCCACATGAATAATTCCGTCAGCGGCTCCAGTTGTTTCAGTGGCACCTCAAGTGACCTTTAGTGGCAACCCTGTAATAACAAGTTAGTAGTTTGGGGCCTGGGATACTGGGTGATGCCAAAGTACGCACATAGCAGTAAACTGCAGTCATGGAACGTATTATTGAGGTACAGTATGTAGGTATCCTGCCCTCACGCTGACCAAAAAAGGACAAGAAATTCAGATTTCACAAAGCCTTCAAACGCTTTTGAATTTACAAAACAGCAGCAGTGGAGGTGGGTGGCTGTCCGAGTAGAATCCCTCGAAGTGGGGGGGGTGATTTTTTTTTTTATTATTCAAATACTGTACAGCTGTCAATTAATCTGGGTTAAATATAGGATTAACTTGGTACACTGTTTGCCTTCTCGCTGCATGTTTCCCTCTGATTCGTGTGGGATCAGGGAGTAATTTGATTATACTTTATCTGAGGCTTTTTGACAACGATAAAAGCACATGAACACATTCATTTCTGTGGCCAATATATGTACGTTTCCACAGAACTCTTTGCTGAGACAGTTTTCTACAAACATGGGACAAATGGTAGAAGAAGTTTAAATGCATCCAAGAAAAGTCATTGTGGTAAAAAGTGCAGTTTTGTTTTCTAGCAACTGATGGCATGTTTATCCTGCTATCGTTGTTTGTCCTCTCTGAAATTGTACTGGTTGCTGGACTGTCCAGTTGCTCCCAAGAGAGACAGAGTCCAGTTTGTCAAGACAACATGTTGGCTCATTTGCTCCCGAGTTGCTCATATAGTTCTCAGCAGTGAGTTTGTCCTCGGATATCATAGCTGTTTGTAGCTCCAAGTTGCGGGAAAATAAACATGCATGCCCGTGTTTATGTGCATTGTTGCTGGATAGTTCTGGTGAGTATTGGAGGTCAGTCTGGGTCAACCTTAATGTGATCTCTCAGACATTTTCAAACCCAATTGGTTGTCGACGATTTGCTTAACTCAGTGAAGAAGGCTGTATTGTCAGGCAGGAAGTGCTCACGCTGGACATTTCCTGTCCCATCGCATGCCTTTGCTCTCACAGCGAGGATTTCTCTCAGCCCTGTCACAGAATATGTAAATACATAAAGCACCTGATATGTCTGCAATATGAAAATTAAAGCCTGATTGAAAGTTGAATAGCTAAATAATTCCAGACTGGGCTGCACACATGCCAAATAGTTTCTCTTTGTGATTTGTCTTCATTGTTTATTTAAACTTTCGGGAAATTCAAGCCAAAGAAAATTAGCTTGTTTGCGGTTAAAGCACCCCCCCCCCCTTTTTTTTACATGAAGATTTGTGCAGGACTGGATCAGCGTAAGGGAAACAGATGACATTCTCCTCAAGGCGTCCGTTGACCCCCTCGTCAGCTTGTCGTGGGTTGATATCTGAGGGGATGGGAAAAGGCCACATGCATGCAGATTTCTTTACAACTTGTCCTTGTGTCAGGGCTCATAAAAGAATACGGCAATGGAGAAGATGCAAAGAATCTGTGCTTCTCATTACCGGGTCCCAACTGGGCCCTCGGCAAAACGGCTGGAGAGTTCAGCATCAGTCCAGATGTGGAGTGGGGAACATGACCCCCGATAACTGATGTGGCTCAGGGGAAGGAAGAGAAGGAGGGGGGGGGGGGGGGTTGGCAGATGCAGGGCTACATCAAATCACCGGTTCGGGCAAGATGCTGACTCTGACTCCAGCTTTACTGTTAGCAGAGTTGGAGGGTGCGCAATCTTTCTTCCACCTCTGGCTGTTGTTCACTTTCCTCTCAGCGAGGAAAAAGCAGCAGAAAGTTTTGAGTTGAAGGTCGACCTGCAGCGCGTCTGTAGCTGCAGTTAGTGTGTTGCCGCTTGCCTTTGACTACACTATTCGGCTGTGGATCAAGGGACATGCCTTATCTGCATCTCAGTTTGCCATTTATAGGTCCTACCCTGACCTGGACCATGGAGGTGGAAATAATGCAAATTACATTTCCATGGAAATCTCCCCCTCTCTTTTGCACAGTGTGTTTGTGTGAGTGAGAGAGAGAAGTGTAAGCTTGCATGTTTGTGCAGTGGTGTTTGTTTTTACCATGTGGGGGCGTGTCTCTAGAAGTGATGGGACTGCAGTTAAAGTCCAGGGTGAAACTGCATTTTCTTCATCTGACACTTTTTCACTGAGCGGTGGATTGATTTAACCGCACCGGTCACCTCACCTTTGGCTGTTGTGGAATGTGTGTGTGTGTGTGTGTGAGGTGTGGGGGGGGGGTTTCACCTGCATATTTACACACACACACACACACACACACACACACACACACACACACGCGAACGCACGCACGCACAGCCAGTCTCAGTGAATAAGTGAGGTGATCTTTGGGAGAGGAGTCAATGCGTTTTCATCTTCAGCGTTCGCTCTCTTTTTTTTTTCCTTCTTCTCCGCTCACTGAATGTCAGTTTTGGCCGCTGTGCTCTCAGCCTTCCCATAGATAAGATAAGAACCACATGCTCTTCCCACCTCCTGGCAAGGGAGTCCCAGGCGGACCTGCTGACGCACGCACCCTGCAGCAGCAACCCCCACCCCCACACCCCCACCCCCCCACCCCACTCTCTTTCCTGCCTCAGCCTCATGTCAGGAGAGTGAAAAGTACTACCTTGGCAGCTTGCCCTTGACTCCCTGCCAGAAGGAGTGCGCTTCTAGAGAAGTGGTCTTTTCCCTTTTTCTCTCGTATGCATTTTTCATCTATGTGTTGCAGAGGAGGAACATCTTGCTCGCTAAACTTCAGCACTGTTGGGGTGCTGCTGACAGTGCTGCTCGACATCGTCTGACAGGAGCAGCGGAGGCACACGTTCACCTCTGTCACGCCGCTGTCCCACAGAAAGCTAACCGCTTCACGGGAAATAGAAATGAATGATAGAGACGGGTGGAGCTGGCAGTTGTCTTAAACAGCTCTTCAATCTCTTTATCTGTGTATGCGAGCTTATTGTTTCAGGTAAAGCAAAACTTTTCTTCTGCAGTCCTTCCAGGAATTTGCAGAATGAGACAGTTCAACTCATACTCATGTTTCATAAAGCTGGCACTTTTGTCGGGCTGTACAGATAATCAAAATATGATCAAAATGTGCAACAATAAAATCTCAGGAGCTACAAGTTTGTGATGAAGGCAAAATGCATCACGCAGAAAAATTGGTGTTCGTTGTTGTGCAAAGGTTGTGGTGTTATAGAGACGCTTCAGTCTAAAAATCATATTCTCCAGACCGAAAGCATCCCATTTGTTTGGCACAAGACTCAACAATTTCTTTTTTTTTTTTCCTTCAAGGTTTTTGCATTCATTTTTTCACCATTCCAACTGGAATCTAATTTTTTTTGCACATCATGCAGTCAAACAGTTCAATTTCTGTTGAATTTCGGGGGGGGGGGGGGGGGGGTCTTTTCTTGTTCTGGTAACCCAAATGTCCATTAGTGTTCAAATGAAGTCACTCCTCACCCTCAGTTAGACTAACTGCCTTCCTGCCAACTGAGTCAATGCCTCATCAATGTTCTCTCAGCTGAGCAGCCTTGTTAAACAGCCTGTACACCCAGGTGGTGTAATGTCTATTGCACCAAACAAGCATCCCCTGCCAAACCATTTCCAACCTTAAACTTAACCATGTGTGCTTACACTTCTTCAGCTAGTATTTGTGGAATGTCTTGGCAAAGTGGTTTTTTTTTTTTGTTTTGTTTTTTTTTACCTGACTTAACCTGACAGAAAAAAATCTGGGCAAAAAGTGTCAACTTGTGGTTTCCCTCATTCCCTTATCAAATATTCTTCTGCACTGAAACGTTTGAAGATATGTTTAGTTAATTACATGAAAATAGTGCAAATTGCCACATAAATTCTCAGAGCTGCGGCAAATGAGTCATTTTGGCATCACTGATGTGGGCTGTGGTCCACCTGTAAATTTGCCCAGCTATGATGTCATTGTGTACTAGTGTACGCCTGTACATCACCGCCATGAGTTCAAGTACTGGAGGTTAAAAATCAAATCCAAATGTGTGACAACACTAAACAGTTTTTTTCTTTTTCCTGCCATTTTCTCATCAAAGTGATTATTAAGACAAAATGATTTATAGACTAAATGATTATTCAGTGAGTAAGTTAACACTTAGTATTTATATGATAGTATCACCTATAGAACAGTGAGGTGGTAGTTGCATTGTTCTGAGGAAGAAGCTTGTGATATGGGCTTCCGTTTTCTCTCATCACTGACGCTTTCGTTGGGAAATTCAGACTTAAAAATAAAATCCTTTGTGTTAAAATGAGGTTAAAAAAAGGGGGAAGCTGATCAGTCGTTCACGGTGTAAATTGCAGTTTCCGTTGGTTATCAAATAAAGAAAGAAGAGATGACATGAAGTGTGATGTTGTATGTAGAGTAGCAGAGGTTGTATAAGTCTAAATCAAACACAATGTTGATGGTAAAATGAGAACAAACTTGTGGACACATGAAGAGAAATGAGACCTTGATTTGCGATAGTATCTTTTCTATTCCTGCTCTCTGAAGGAGCTTCTCACAAAAAATACATAGTCAAAAACACTGGGGCTTTTTCTCTTGTGTGCCATTGATAAACGGGGACCTGCAATGCGTCTCATTACTACTTGTGACTCATACGTGATTTTTCACCCCAACTGACTCAGTGTCAAGTTTCGATTCTGATGGTTGTTTCGACACTTTAAAGTTCCTAAACTAATACAAAGCAAGAAAAAATATTTATTCAAAGCACATTTAATTATGCGACGGAGTGAATTACTTAACAGTTTACGGCATCCCTATAAGCCATTTACTTTTCCACATAAAATCTGAGCATTCCTAATAGATTTCCTTAATAAAAAATGCTCATAAAGTTCAATTGTAACTCAGGAGAATTTATTATTCTGATGCTTTTTCAGGATGTTTTGATCATTGAATTTCCATATCAATAGCACAAACTGGGGACCCATGCTGCCTGTGAACACATTCCCCGTCAAACGGGAGCATTTTCATATTGAAAGACCCAGACAGAGTGAGACTGGTTTGGCCTTCTCTTCCCAGTCCCAGGGTGTGGTGTGCTATAGTCAAGATAAGTGTTATGCAACAATACCTCACTGCATGAACTCAGGCTTCAGTTTTTACACAGGAAGCCCAAGTCTGAGTCAGGCACCCAAATCTCTGCCAACTGGGTTTCAGCCACTCATAAACAAGCTGCACAACAAACTACTTCCCACCTATACATTGTCTAAATGGGAGATTTAATTTGATTTAAAGTTAAATGAAAAGCTCTGAGGTGAGCAGCTATGTCAGTGCAACCTCAAGGTGCTTGTGTTTTATTTGAATATTTCTATTTTATGCTATATTTTGCATAAAATTATTTCCCTCACAATATTAAAGTAGATTTTTTTTGCAATTTCGTTCTTTTTTTTTAATTATTTTAAAATTTCAGTTGCATTTGAGTGAGACTTATAATTAGTACTTTTGCCCATTAGTGGATACAACTAGTTAATTTATCTTATTTATCTATCGCCTGCACATCCTACAAAATATAGACAATGTATTATTGTAAACATGGGAAGAAATATCTCCTCTGGTTCATGAACTGGATCGAGATTTTCGTTTTGTAAAGCAAATCTAGATTTTGGTTTTCATGAAACATAAAGCACATTTTGCTATAATCATATCTGTTTGAAGCACATGAATGAACAATCTTTGCTCTTATCTTGATGAGGCCATTGTTTTCAGCAGTGTTGGCCTCAGTGGGAAGGAAAATATCACTCAGTTTTTACAAAATAAAAGCAGAAAGCTCTGGTCAAACAGTGACCAAGAAATATCTTTAACCACACCAATCTCTCTCGCTCTGTTTCTCTCTTCTGATTGAGTGAGCACGTGATTCCCAATGGGGTTAAACATTCTGGACCACAGCATGTGGGACGGATCTGGCTTCACCTTTGATTAGCCACCGTAGTGGCCGGCTCGGGACGCTGCATGTCCCAGAGCTCTGAGTGTCACTGCAGTCACATTAGGTTGAGCTGTGGCTCTAAAGGCTTCAGAGGAAATCGGAGGGGAAGGCTTGAAGGTCAAGAGAAAGCAGCAGGAATGTCCAGAAAAAGTGCCATCGGTCACCATCATGCTATGATATAGTGGCTGACTTTCCTCCGGCTTCTTTTTTCAAAGCCCCTTAAAGAGATTGACGATTTTTTTTTTTTTTTACTATTTTTAATGATCATTAGAAAATTTAGTTGATTTTTTTTTTGCTGTTCCAATAAACAGTGATTTCTAAACTGCTAAAAATAAGTGTGTTTAATCCATTGTGATCATTTTTTATCTGAACTAACCTGAACTAAAGCCAGTAGTCATTCAGGCATGCTTAAATCTTTTCAACATATTGTCAAAATAATTGTACATATACAAACATATTTGCTCTCACATTTAGAGGAAGTCGTCCATTAAAGGTTTTCCTGTCATGTGCTCCTGCCTTCCATTAATACATCATATTATTGGATTATATTGTCATCCGTCTTCCTTGTATCCATTCAATGAATTTAGCAAGATAACACAGTCTTGAAAGGATAAGACTAATCCGTATTTTTTATTGCCAGCACATAGTGTGAAAAGACAAGAAGATTTCAAAGTAATCCCAGTAACAACAACTTTCGTGATGTAGACTATTGCATTGTGTAGTAGAGCTCCAATGTTGACCATAAAATAATACACCGAAAACACCGAACCCCACTGGCTAAGATTAAGATGAACACCGGCAGCGTGGTTCCTATTGAATCGTTCCCAGACACACCGTCATGTCTGAAGTAATCACCAGAGCAGAAAATAGTCCCCAAACAAATGCACTGTTCATCTCTGTTTTAATAGGGTTACATAGAAAACTACATTACTCTGTGATCTTAGGAAATAATTTTCCTTCCTTTTTTTTTGATGAAGCCATAGCCTGTTTTTTACTGTCAGCTTTCAGCAGGAACAGATGAGCTTGGAGCCAAACACAGGTTAAGGAAGTCTTCAGAGACAAACTTACACATTTGGTTTTTCTTCTTTCTTGACAACAACCACAACATTGTTGTGTTCCCAGCCTCTTCCTTTAAGGACTCCTGATCAGTTGACGGATAGATTGTGCACCTCATTCTTTATGATGTTAGTAAAAACATTGAATTTAATTGTTCTTTTATTTAAGTGTTGTGCTCAGGGGGTCAGAAAGCTCAAGTAAGGCCTGACAAACTCCTCACAGTTTTCGGCTCACAGATGAACCCAGGACACTCTTTTATGAACCATTATGTGCCCGCTCCTAAATTCTTATCACTGTTAGTTTTTGCCCCATGGAAATAGGACATTTGACTATTTTTGTTCATGTGCACACATATGATTACTAAATAATTTTCAGAGCCCATCGACACAAAACTCGTATTCATAAATCCACACAGCCTTCGTGTGTTCTTTTTTTGTGGTGTCACTAATCACAGTGCCTTCTTTGTGTGTCGTATAAGACAAAGTCGTGAGGTTCTCTTGCTGTGCTCCCATTTTACTCCCCTCTGAGTGTCTTTCTGTCCCCTGCAGCACCCTTCAACCCCCCTTAACTTTCTCTCATTTATTAAGCCGTATTCTGCCGATGTGCGTCAGAGCTGGCCAGGAGTCTCGTGAGGCGTTCCGCTCCTGAGGAGCTGTGTCTCGTGTCTGGACAGCATCAGACCGCAGCGTCCTCCACCCCCCCAAACTTACCCCCACCTCTGTTTGCCTTATTTGCCTGCAACCACAAGCCTGCTCGACTCACACACACACACTGAGCAGATGATCCATCGTAACTGAAGATCAAAATTATTTGTTCTGAGGGAATAAATCACAAGTCGTAGTTAGCTGCTGACTGTTTCCCAGAGTCAGGAGCACTTTGATTCTCAAGTTTAAAAATAAGATAATTCAAAATCCCTCCTAAACGCAGGTTTTACACACTTTTGATTGATGTAAATCAGGTTGCCTGACGCTGAAGTGGATACTTGTGTCTTTTGCAGCTGGTTTGATTTTTATCATCTGACACAGCAGTCCGCTCTGTGTCATCCTCCATGTGCTAGTCTTGTTGTCTATGAGCATCTGAAGCAATTGTTGTCTACCCTGATACGCAGGATTTCAGCCAGACGCCCCACTTAGTAATATTTTCTTGCCGTGTGTGTGTTTCTGTGTCTGACAGCAGAACACATGCCTTCCAGCTGCATGTCCTCCTGTGATTCATAGCTGAAGGGAGTCTACACAGATGCCGCTGATAACCAGACGTTTCATGAAAAAGCAGTGAAATGATTGGGGCTGTCTGAATACAGCAGCCCTTTCTACTACTAATATCCAACAAATATCTATGTTGTATGTAAATTCAGACACTGCCACAGCATTTTTTTTTTTTTTTTTTGTATGTGAGTCTAGAGAATTTACGGTTACAGGTCTTTGTTTTAAACATACACTCCATCTTGCGTGAGTAACCTAAACATCATGGTTTCCCAGTGCATCACGAAGGCCTCTCAGACGCCAGCGGGTATATTAAAAACAACTTTCCCTCAACGATGGTCTGGCAAATGGCTTTTTTCCCTGACAACAAAGATAGTAAACAGCAGCACTTAGCGAGCTCTTAAGAACCTAATTGCCTATTAAGCACAATCGAGTCCTCCTTTATCCTCCTGCCTCTGTTGGGGGCTTACATCCCTGGAGACAGAGCTTTACAGTAAACAGAAGTGAGCTAGCCCGGCTATCTGAGAGCCTTAGCCAGAAAATAAGCGCTGCTGCTGCCGCACTCACCTCCCAGTAAGGCGAAAAAGAGATGACCTTCCGCTGCCTCCAGCCTGTGGATTTGTTTGGGTGGCTGTCGGGAACACTGCGGGCCAGAGTGAGACGTTATTTCCACCCTCTTATATCTTATATTTTTCTTCTCCACACTTTTCTACTATTTCCATGATTTTGTGCAACATCTTTCAGCATCTTTTTTTTTTTTTCTCTCCTTCTTCGACGCTTTGCTTAGTCATGGATAAAGTTGTGCTGCCTATGAACTAAAAGGCATTTTTGTTCTTGTGCTCTTTAGGCTTGACAGATGAGAAAGTGAAGGCCTACCTCTCGCTGCACCCGCAGATGCTGGACGACTTCGTTTTGGAGAGTGTGAGTGCAGAGACGTTGGACAGATGGCTGAAGAGGAAGACCAGCAGCAGGCCTGCAGGTCTACCTTCTCCCACGCACACACACCCACACACACACATACAGGGACAAACATGGAAGCACACACACACACACATATGCGCTATGGCTCTCTGGATAACTGTGACATTATGATTGGATCAGCGGATTTCAGTATATTGATGCACAGTTGTAATTTCTGAAATATTTTACTTTGGTTAAATGTTTGTACTTTTTAGCACACGTAATCCCAGACGACTTCCCAAGGAGTCAACCACAAATACAGGCTGCCATGAATATGTGCAGCCACGTCAGTTGTTTGCTTTTATTGCGCTAAAAAACTCGAACCTTTTCTCTTAAAGTACAAAGGATAACCAGAGCCGAGGCAGATTGTGCCTCTGTGGGCTCCATTTGTTATCCTGGCCATTTGCAGTACAAATCACTCATCTTCACATGTTTAATCGTCAGTACATATGTGTGTGTGTGTGTGTGTGTGTGATAGACAGACGAAAGGGAGAGGGAGCGAGCTCGTTGGGTGTTTACAGGTCATTAGATGTGTTTGAGTGGGCCTAGTTGAGTCTGTGCCTTGCGCTCCACACACAGCGGCCTGTTTCTCAGACCAACCGCATCCATCAAGGGCCCACAGAGCTGGCACTCTGCCCAGTTGAGCTACTGACGTCAGAGGCGACCTCCAGAGACATGCAGCCGGCTGAAGGGGGCCCAGGGGAGGGGAGGGGTGGGGGCGGTGGTATTGAGGGGTTGTGCTGGCTCAGGGTGTGGGTGTGTTGAAGTGAAGGGGGAAGCTGGCGGAGGATGGATTTGTCACATTTGGGTGCTGCTTTCCGCATGAGGTTTACAGACAGTTGTGTTTAATTGCTGCCATTCAGAGACGCTGGTTGTTCAGGTCTCATCCTGCTTTTGAAACAGTTTCCTGTATACAGTGTGTGTGTGCACATGTGTGCATGTGTGTGTGTCTTCACTCTGACAGGTAGAAGTAGAGGACTAAATGATTCTTGCTGGCGCCAAGTGGGAATAACTAATTTCACCCATGTAGTTCAGCTAAGAGCCGATGAGGCTTGTAAGAAACAGAACGCTGATTCGCAAAACTCAATAGAGGAAGACAGAGATTACTGGTATGTCCGATCAGTTTTCATTTGAATCATGAAACTACATTCCCCCGGTGCAAAGGTCATGATTTTCCCATCCTTTTCTTAAAAACAACAAAAAATAGAGCCATGTTTAAAAAAAAAAAAAATTGTGTTTGAAATCTGTCTTTATCTCACTTTCTATTTATTTAAGTATAGGCGGAAAATCAACTCTAAACTCGCTTGTGTCAGACAGACAATCAGAGGGAACATGTCAAAGTGATCACTGAGACGTCTGTGTTGCATTACTGCACAGCCATAACATAACTTCAACATGACGTTCTTTGTGACGGATTACATGTCTCGTGGCAAATTTCAGTTGTCACTGATTCTCACATTGTTCAGAAGAAGCTTTTTTAACAACTGACAGCTTTGAGGAAAGGAAAAAAAAAACTGTCCAGAGTGTTTTTACAGACTGTAAGTGATCAGCACTAATTTACTTACATACATGTGTCAATCTGCTGGGTGTTGGCTGAAGAAACTGGAAAAATGATGCAGAATGGTTTGTTCTGACACCACAATGCTACTGAACTGATAAAGGAGCAAATCAGCCTTTTAACTTGTGGATAGTGAGATGAAAGAATATCAGGGGCAACTTTTGCTGTGTAGAAATGGACGGATACAAGCAGTGTTTTATTTGCGCATCTGCACACCTTCAGCTGTCACCAAGTATTAGGGCATGGCTGATTAATGTAGATCCTGTGCAGTTAGGTATGTAGTCATTAAACTTTTTCCATCCAAAGAATTCCTGTCAGCAAATCGCTGATTGAGAGATGAGATGCAGAGACCACCAGGGCATTCCTACTGCCTAACCATGTCAACTTTCGTTTCAAAATAGATTTTGTTGCACATTGCTGAAAATGCAAAAGTAAATTTAAATTCACACGCATTGTCTGTTGCATAGATCGGTTTATTTTAATGAGGCGTATAGAGCCAACTTCCAGGGGAACTCTGTTCATTTAGAGATGGAGGTTTGGTTAGTTACAGCTCATGGAGAGTGAAGAAAAGTTGTATGGAGAGTTTTGTGGCTCAAAATCTGATTATTTAGTTGAGGTTGTGTCATTTGAGTCGGCCTCGAGTGGGGGTGAAGACAACAAAGTTGAAAATGACAGTAATCTGGGAGGATGTCCGTGTCTTGCTTCTCATGCTGCTTCTAGTCGAAAAACACCTCAATATTTGATTTCACTGTCAGCAGTTGAGTTGCATTGCAGGTAAAATAGGCACCAGGAAGAAAAATGTGTGTATTAAAAATTATTTCTGCTTCTCCTGTATTGATTTTGATTCATTTCTTAGTGGGTGGTTAAACTGTCTGACTGTTGTGGGAGTTAACCCCAAAAAACCTGGTTATATTATGTTCAATTTCTAAAAGCTAATCTTTTAAGAATGAACTGCTTTAATATTGGTTGCCTGTGATGGATTGAGGATGGTGACTTGGTGATGACTAGTTTTATGTATGAGTTATATTGAAAATACACAGCCAACGGTGAGTATGTGCTCCGTCTGGACCATCACACACTCACACTGGGCTTGCTGCATTAAAGTTGTTAGGGCTTTGGCTAATACCTTACAAAGTGCAGGTACTGCACTGTATTCAGTTACTTACTTGGAGCAGTTGACCTCTTGAGCTGCCCGAGAGGTGAAAACACCAGTAATCAGCCGGACAGCTCTCCGATTATGCCTCATGTCTCTCTCGGGTTTGAGTTCCATATCCAATCAGTAGTATCACTCTGAATCCACTTCCTTTGTTAGACCACTGTGAACATACACTTAGGCACCGCTCAGAAACCTCCCTGCACTGGCTTTATACTCTCACATGACAGGTACTGTCTAATTTCTGGTTCAGCGCTCGGGCCAAAAGGTCGCTGTGATGGGATGATGGCTGGTATTTGACCTGTAGATATATTGCTCCTGCTGTTTTTAAGGACCTGGACCTATGTTTGTGTGCATTTGTGTTGATCAAAGGAGTGGTTTTGTACTAAAGATGTGCATCTCCAGTTTTGCTCTGATGCTTGTTTTAGAGACCCAAATGATTTTATATTCTTTATGAGTGCAGTGGCGGCAGCAGGACCTGTCATCATGTGATTGTCAGTGAGATAACCACAGCTTCCTGGAAGCTGTCCCTGCAGTCAGTCCTGTTCTCACTTATCATGTGATGGACAACATTGGATTACATAAACCAGTTTCTCTCTGCACACACACCCACACACACAAATGTGTGTGTGGGTGTGTGTTTTGTAAAGGTTTTGTTGCAGCCTGTAATTCCAGAAGAAAGGGCCACACTTATTGCCATGTGGTCATAAAAAAAATCTTTAAATGTAATTCATTGCTATTAAATGATTATTCTTTTTTCAATACTTAACTAGCTGTGTAAATGTATGAACTCAGATCTTTGTGTGTCACGACCAACAAATGTGATCAGTCAATGTAGAACACGATTTCCCAGAATCCCCGGCTGATGTAATTTGACCGTCACACCTCTCTTGACCACTGTCCCACTGGCAATGTGTATTTCACACCACGTGCTACCACTGGGGTAATTAATGAATCCCATACCCTTTGCTGCTTCCAATCAAAGGCCCCCACATTAGCCACCTGGGCATTATGTATTGCACGCACACTCACACATAAATGCACAATGTAAATGTAACAGCTGTGCCTCTCATTCAAGGAAAGTTGTGGTTTCATGCTGGACAGGGTCTGGTAGTGTGTTTAGGTTTTTAAAAACATGTGTTTTATTCATATTCTCAGTGTGTATTTCATCCCTAACATTTTTTTAGAAGTCTGTATACCTGACAAAGTTAGATTATATCTGAAGCCAGCAGTATTCATTTTCTGACAAATCCTTTAATCAATAAACCCTGAAGAAAAGGAACCAGTTCATGATCTCAGGGCTCACGGCTATTTGGAATTTTTGGTGGATAAATTACTTCAGTGATAAATCACTAATCAAATTTTTCTGACAACCCACTTGAACACCAATGTGAGCAACATTTATTAGCATGTATGACGAGGACATCACTCACAAAGTAGGATTTCCCTGACAGGTGGGACTCCCTGTCTTTAGATCAGAGATGGAGAACTCTGTGGAGGATGTCTGAGCGAGTCTCTGGTCTCTCTCTGGACTTAATTTCGGAAAGAGCAGCTGATTATGTTTGTCGGATGTGAATCGATGCCAGTCACAAGAAAGACAAAGATGCGCTTGTGTAGCAGAAACTCACACCCAACCACTGTGATAAGAGAGCCGTCTCACCTGCAGGGCTTTCCAACAGATGGAGGAGGAGAATAACCCCGATCCCTCAGTGGAGGCAACCTCAAATAGAACAGTTGAGAGGTTGCTGGTCTGGCCTGAAATGCAATTAGAATGATTGTATATCCCAAAACAAAAAGTTTGTGTCGCTTAAGTAGCGATCCAAGGGGCAGCGCAGCGGCATAGTGGTTAGTGCTGTTGCCCCACAATAAGAAAGTCGCGGGTTCGGTTCCCGGCCTGGGGCTTTTCTGTGCCGGGTGCTCCCGTTTCCTCCCACCATCCAAAGACATCATTTTTGGGTTAATTGGTGACTCTAAATTGTCTGTAGGTCTGAGTGTGAGTGTGAGTGGTTGTTGGTCTCTGTCTGTCTCTGTGTGGTAGCCCTGCAATGGACTGGCAACCTGTCCATGCACCCTCGCCCAGTGTGAGCTGGGATTGGCGCCAGCACCCGCGTGAAAATGAATGAATGAAAAAAAGCAGCGATCCAAGCCCAAAGTGTCTTCTGAATAAGAGAAAAAGCCGTTGAGGATTGGTCTAAATACATCAGCTACCCGATTTAACAGGAATTTCATTGAGACCCTGATATAGGATTAGCATTAACAGTACAACAGTGTGAGTGTGCAGGTGAAGAGAAGAAGACAGCTGCACGTCCTCCGTAGAGCAGGTCGATGCAGGACGACCACTAGGTCGACACGTATTGACTGCTGAGTCACTGCTAGCTGACTGTCCTGTGGGAGACTGTGTATCTGTGGCAGCAGATCAATGAAGCACCCATCAAATATCACACACATTAGACCCAGCTGACTGAGGGATTTTTCCCCAGCAAAAGGCTTCATCTCAGGGCGGCTGATGTCTTGTGGGTGCTTCTTCAAGTAATTTATCAGCACATCTGAAACAGTTCACCAGACACTTTTCTGTGTATGTGTGAACTGCAGGCTTTATGTGCTGCTGTTTGTATATTTGGATAAAGCTGCAGGGCCAGGACACACACATCTCTTATTCTTCTTCTCCTGTAACATTCATACAGTTTGTTTGTTTTTGGTTTTTTTTTTTTTTTTTGTTAATATCTATTTTTAATGATTGACTGATTTACTGGCATATTAGTGGACTAGAGCATCACCCAGATATATATTGTAGACATTAAATGAGGGTGTATATACGTATGTGTGTGTGTGTATTGTAGCCTGTATATGCAGCCCTTTGTTTATATTGTGAAATGCTACTTTAATGTACAAAGTGAAAGCGTGTCACGCTCAGAGCTGCTCAGCCAATTTCGTAACAGATGACAAAGGATCGATATATGCTAAAGATTTGTCGATGGTACACATCAGTCAAAAAAAGGTTTCCATCTGTGTGAATCTGCAGCTTATTTCAATTTTAGACTCTGTGTTACTGTGGACTTATTTCATTTGTTAAATCCATGCAGAAAACGTATGTGTTTTTATCTAGCACTGACATAAAACACATCAGGAACTCAACATGATAAACCTGTGTGGTGTGAAAAGGGCTTTCTGCCATCTTGTTGTTATTGTGCTGATGGAAGTAGACTCTGGACAGGGTTGTACTCCTGTTTGACGTAATGCTGATTCATTTATTTTCAACTTTGCTGTTTGTTCTGTTTTCCCAAAAATGGTCTGTGAGAGGGTTTTTCTCTGTCCAGCTTCAGCTTCCTGCTCCTCTGTCTCAGCTGTTACATCCTGTATGAGATTCACATTTAAAGTTTTAGTCTTTGTCAAAGAGAACAAATAACGTACCACAACAGGACTTTGCATGTGGCTCATTCAGCCTGTAAATAAAATATGTGAAAGTAGTTAACATGTTACGGAGCACTGTAAACTGAAATGGGATATGCTTTATTGTACGTGTTGACCTTATAAGCATATTTTTCAGAGGATCTTTGCTCAAAGAGCTTTGGTTTTACTGCAAAAGTGTCCAGAACTGCTATGTGTCAACTTTAAGGTTTTGACTGAGGTTGTTCAGGTTTAGGAAACGTATCACTGGCTTGATAAAGTTGCTCAAATAGGTCTGCTCAGTCTTTTCCGGGGGGGTAAGAGTTGCTCGACAGTTGTGTTTAGTGTTTAGTGTGCAATGAGCAGGCAGTGCATCTTCTAAGAACATGTCAGCCCTCTCCTCCTGTGTTTACTGAAAGCAAAGCAGCTCCTTAAAAATATGGGATGGCATTATAGAACAGGCAACTGGACTCTGTCCCGATGCTGGTGGATGACCACGTCGTCCTGTGTGGTGATAAAACACACAGACATGCACAGACACACACACACACACACCCTTTCTTGCCTCTCAGGGGTAGGTATATATCGTTTGAATTAATCCCCTGACATTGATGAAACAAAGATGTTATTGTTTCAAAATGGAAAAGGCGTTGTGTCAGAATGATATATTTTGAAACCCATTTCACTTTAAAGTGGCCGGATCTACAAAAGAGAGTAGTAAACAGACATTTACATAGTTTCTTCAGCAAAAGCTTGGTCAAACTTTCAGAATTTCTTATTGGTTTCAAAAGAATTCAGAAACATTAGCGACATGCTGGACCCACACCTGCTGAACGTGAGTGTGCTTACTTTAAATAAACTACTGGAACGTGTCCAACCAGCTTCCTGGTTCAGCACTGATGATTTAAATGGCACTTACGTTTGTCTCTCTGATGCAGGAACTCTCTGCAGTTTAGGGGTTTATTTCACATGGCACAGCCTGCACGTACAAAAGCTTCGTGTTGCTTTCTGGTCCCTAAGAGTTTCGATCACCCTGTTGGTCCACTGGGACCGCTGCACTCAAGATGCTGGCAGAGATGGTTTGCAAGGCTGTAATTGGACCTACAAAACTACAAACACTGCCTTGTGACCATTTCCTCCATGAGGGACTTTGAGTATTAGTGGGACACACAAGCTGTTGCAGCAGGAACACCTCTGGGAAAAGGAAGTGTCTAATGTAGTGCTGAGGGATACAGTTGAAATATTAATAAATAATCAAATCTCATATAAAAAAATCTAAGTAATGGATAATGCTCCACTGTTATGCATTTAATCTGAGTATTTTTCCGTTTTAGGTTCATTTGTCAACGCAAAAAAAAATATATATATATAATGATAGTAATAATAAGAAAATAACACCGTGTGACCATATCATCACAATACTTTTCCACTGACATCATTTTTTTTGTCCAGGCCTGCTCTCACATATCAGTGTTGCTGGAGCTATTGGCAGTGCGGCACCTTACAATAATGTTAAGTGGCTATGATGGATTGTTGAGAACCAACAATCGCACTTTGGCAGCCATCGACAGACGAAGTTTTAAAAACCACCATCCCTGTTGTATTTTTGAAGTTTCTGTGCCTATTGAACTAACTCTTTGTGTTTTGCTTTCCTTGCATTTGATTTTAACCTGTCAGTCCTTATCCACCACGACACCCTCCTCTATTGAAAGAAGGAGTGAGAGGGGGAAAGTGCTCGCTGTCTTGCAACAGCCAAGTGAGTGAGGGTCGGGGGGGGGGGCTGAATGCTGAGAGTTCAGGTCATGGAGGGGGGGGGGGATTCCTCTAGTGCCACTCAGAGCTTGCAGATACCCAGTATACCCATACTGTCAAACAGCACGGACACTGAGGCATTGTACACTGTAAATACAATATTTTCTGGAGAGAGTAAAGATCCAAGTATTAAATTTCGTGGTATGTTGTTGTATAGTTTTGTCTTCATACTATAGTTAAATTAGGTTTATTTACTCAACCCTCTGTCTCCAGCATCTTGCTCAACAGCTCATATATCATTCACTACTCTACACCATGTTCACATCACACACCACATTACATCATGTTTTGCACACAAATCAAGTGGTAGCGATGACTTTATAAGGATAAAGATTTTTTCGGTGCCATTTTTGATCCGGATTCAGTCCATTTAATATTATTAAATTGATCAATTATAAATGTAAGCGTCTATGTGACCCTGATGTTATTTAAATATGGGATATTTTCCCTCAGTAACAGACGTGCTGCTAGGTTGTGAATCCACACTTTAGGCCTTTTCTTCTTCTTTAAAGTTTCCAGAATGAGTTGAACGTCATTCTTTTACACTGAATGAGTGTCAGATACCTGAAAGCATCTGTGAAAAAAGGTCAGAGACAAATGATCCCAGTGCTTCAGACAATTTGGAACCAGCTGAACTAAAGCTGGGTCTCAATTCCCATCCCTAATAAATTGTGTTTCCTGTTACATACAAGGATTAATGGTTTTCTTCCTTCCTTTCTATCTTTCTTTTTTTTTTTCATTCTTCTCTCCTTTCTTTCTTTTTTGAAGCATTAACATCACTGTGTTTTTTATTTAAACCAGAGGTATTGAACTGCTCTAATGTATGCAGGCCATCAAATTTGCAAATTCCTTCAAAGGGGTCCATGTTAAAAAAAAAAGAAAGAAAAAGGCTCTGACAAGAGCTGTGTTTTTCTTTTTCTTCAGGCAGGCTTGAAGTCTTTTTCAAGCCTTTCTCTCTCTCTCTGTCCTCTGATTGACGTCATTCTCGGCCAGGGGTTCACTCTAAAATAGCTCTCATGGCTAAGTTAGGAAACTCATAGCATACTGGAGGAATGTTTAAAACAACAAACAATGTTGCTGGCTGTAATTTCTGTGTTCACATGTACAAAGAGGTTTGTCTCAAAGGAGCCTGAGCTCAATTCAACACTGCAGTAGCTATTTCTAAAATCTGCCCCAGCTCTTTGCACGGTTTGATCAAATGAAAAGTTATCAAAGAAATCTGAGCAGTGACTGTTCACGTGGGCCGGTGACTCGTGTGCAATGAAGAGCTGCTTGAGCTGTGTGAATGGTTTTATATTCATCCCGAGTAGCAGTCCCAAACTCACTCCCAGACTATAACTCCAGAAAGTGTTTTGATTGGCTAAAGCTTTCATTATTATCACATACTTCAGTGTCGACATCCAAATACAATAGTCATGCGTCTACTGTCTCTCCAGCAGCCTGAAATCACACCAAGAATTTTCACTTGGTGCCACAAAATTTTGCACTTGTCAAGTTAAATTAGTATCTTTCTTAATTCTATTTTAAAAGGAACATAATTTAAGTAAATGTCTCCCTGCATCAAGTCGATGATATATCGATCTGTAATTTATTTTGAAAGTGCAGTCATGCTTAAAATACCGCATATTTTTTTTGCGTTCAACCTTTACCTGTCTGCTCTTGTGAGAGCAGGTGTATCTCATTTGCTTATTTGCTGCTTGTCATATGCCATCTAACCATCCACTGGTGCACAAGTCCACTGCAGAGAATCCACGCCACCTTCAAAAAGTGGGTAACTTTTGACAAATGAAGGCCAATGTGAGCACAAGTTAGAATTCAATTACCTTTATTGTCATTGTGTTTGGGGGAAAAAAATGAATGAATGAAAACTAAAAACAAAGGAGCAATTTGCAAAAAGAGCAACACACTGTGAGACACAACACTCAACACATTATCACATAGATGTATATTAAACAACTTAAAGTAATTGTAATTGAGTAAATAGTTCTAAAAAAGTCGTCATTTGATTTTGTATTTAAAACCTTTTATTAAAAACAGTCTATAACAGCATGAACTTCGGTCACTGCAGAAGATCTGTGTTGTGTCCTGTTTTGTTTTTTGATTTTTTTAACACTGTGATTTCTTCCTCTTCACAGATGACACATCAGCTAAAGAAGTCAGCAGGGTAGGTTTTTGCTTAACTTTATGCCTAGATATTTTTGTGGCAAGCTTCACACATTCTAGATATTTTATTCCCCACCCGCCCCCCCCCCCCCAATTCCCAGAGCTCACCTTTGTAACTAATTGAGTTCCTACTCAGGAATGGACAGTACGTCTGAACTAACTCAAGGACGGCACAGAACTCCACACTGTCCTTCAGTAACTTCAAAAAATGTCCCGGTGTTCTTAATTAACATACAGATTAACTGCACATTTAGTTGTGTTTGTCCTTGTTCTTTCTTTCTTTAGGCCAGCACCGTCATGTCTTTTCCCCCATTGGCTTAAAAAATATATAAAAGTCCTGACGTTACTTAACTCATACGTGTGCAGTCTTTGGTGGGATGGAGAATAGTAGTGATAGTTGTGATATTATCTCCGGTCCTGAAAAGGTCAGGCTCTGTCAGCGTTCAGGTCAGCATCAAATGGATAGTTAAAGAGGAAGGATATGAATCTGAGACATTCAGCAGTAAAGTTATGGGAAAGAGCAGACTCCTCCCCCTTCCTCCTGTGCTACCTCCACTTCTGTATTTTCACACCTTTGTCTACTTGACACTATCATACCCGTAAGAGTCCAGGTGCAGCAGGGCCCTGTAGCTGCATGGAGGGGATTTCACACACATACACACAGGAGAAAGGAGCCAAAAAAACAAAACAAAACAAGGGCCACTCGACCCTTCAGTGCGTCATCCATACGTCTGCGCAAACAGGATGTGGGAGGATAGCAGGCGTCCCATGGGTGGAGGCTTTCTAGTACGCCACTCTCCCTGCCGTCCTGTCCTCACCCTCTCTGCAGGCGCAGAAATAGACAGTTCTCTGGCCCCATACAAGGCAGGAGGCCTGCCTCTTACGTAACTGCACTTTTAAGCTGAGGCAAAGCATCAGAGCTTGCCAGGGCTCTAATCAGAACTGTGGGGCTCCAGCGGCCCACTCTCGGGACTGCGGGGGGATCCCAGGGCTAGAATGCAGAGGTGACGGGGAGTATAAGGGTGGGCTGAGGGGTGATGGTGGGATGAATGACTCTGTCTTTGTGAATGGCAGGAAGAGACTTTGATTCAAACACGGACCCACACAAATTAAAATTGTGCTATTTTAATTGGCGATCTGCTGCAGTAGCGTTGTTCTGGGTCAATGCAGAATGAAGGTTGTCACTTCTCCTTTTTTTTTTTTTTTTTTTTTCCCTTTCTCATCCCACTTGCTGAATCTTCAATGTTGAAATTCAACCTCTGCGTTTATGTGAGACTGTGGAGTCACAACTTTCTGTGTGTCTTGTGTCCAGCAGTACCAGGACACAAACATGCAGGGTGTGGTGTACGAGCTCAACAGCTACATGGAGCAGCGCCTGGACACTGGAGGAGACAACAAACTCCTGCTCTATGAGTTGTGCAACATCATAAAAACAGGTAAAAGTAGAAGGTTACTGATCATCTCCGATTCAGTTCGTAACACAACTAAGCCTCCACCAAGACCTGACACAGACTACATATGTTAGGGAAAAAAACGTTGAAACTTTGGATTGTTTGTGCTTTTCTGACTCTGACTGTATTGTCCACACACCTGATATGAAATTTTAATAATATTGCATTTAAAAAAAAAGCCATTAATTCATGTGATTTGTCTAATGCTTAATGTGCGGGATCTTTTACCGTCATACATGAATGCCTGTCTCCATCTGAACAACTAGCATGTGCACCAGAAACAATGATGGAAATTACCAAACCTCTAAAAGGATCAGTTCACCAAACCCACACGACTCATTAACCTCTTGACCATCTGTGTATTCACTGATGCTCCATCAGTCTCGCTGTTGTCACATTGTTTGATAACATGACCCATATATGAGTCTGAATAGAGACTTGAGCAGAGGACTGGGAATGAGATGAACTGGATGGCAGTCAAAGCCCTCGGTCAGAGTGCCCTTGTTGTTATGTGGGACATTGCTAATAGATTGTTATTAGATTTTACCTCGGCTGTTGTCTCCTTGTCTCACTTTCCCCAGCAGGTATACCTGCCATTTGCTGTTGGACATATCTATGTGATATAATATAACATGGACATGGACTGACAGCTATTGTCCGTTGTTACTGGACTGTCGAACTGTATTTAGGGCATTAGCAGTGCACACCTGTGACCTGTGTGTCTCATGTTTCTACAGCAACAAAAGCTGATGGATTTGCACTTTACTTCTTGGGAGAATGCAACAATGTAAGTACAGGGGACATTTGGTTAAGACGTTTGCTACAATAATGTGGTTTAGTGTATGTATTTGACATGTGTTGCCCCTTTTCTGTTTCCCTCTTCTCTTTCTGTCATGCTCAATAGAGTTTATGTTTGTTCACTCCAACGGGGGCCAAGGATGGCCCTCCAAGCCTCATCCCCTCAGGCCCCATCGCATTTGGGACAACCATTGCCGCTCATGTTGCCAAAACTCGCAAAACACTGCTAGTAGAGGACATCATGGGGGTAAGACTGTTTTCTTGCATCCAGCACAGATTCAGCCATCATAAGAACATTTCATTGCGTAGCTGTGATTTTCATTGGGAATCTCTTACTGACCTCTATATCATTAACCAAACCCTGTTCCTCTCCACCTGGTTCAGGCCCCCTCAAGGTAAAAAAAACAAACAAACAAACAAACAAAAAAAAGCCCAAATGAAAATAGATAGATGTAATTTCTGTTTCAATTCACGTAGAATTTGCCTGTTTAGTTTTGTATATTGCAGTGCTCTGATGCAGTTATGATACAGTTCAGACAAACAATGAGGGACTTCCCACCAGAGGATATTTTTTTCACATTTCATACTCTGAAAAAGAGCAAAATTTTCTCAAAAAAGGAAAATCAAGCACTGAAGCCAAATATTTTTTTCCTTGCGCATGTCACAGCTTCAAAAGCGGTAACAAGAACGTTTACCCTGCTGAGAGACAAATGCAGCATGGCGGCATAGTGGTTAGCGCTGTTGCCCCACAACAAGAAGGTTGTGGGTTCGGTTCCCGGGCCTGGGACCTTTCTGTGCAGAGTTTGCATGTTCTCCCTGTGCCTTTGGGTACTCCGGTTTCCTCCCACCAAGGGAGGTTGAAGATGAATTAATGAAGGCACACTTCTGCATTGACATCCACTGTTTAGCTCGTGTACAGTTTGAGCAACAGTGATCTTCACTGACCTCTTGTGTTGCAGGACGAGCGCTTCCCCGACGGCACAGGGCAGGACTCAGGGATCCATGTTCACTCTGTCCTGTGCCTCCCCATCCTCACTGCCATCGGGGACCTCATTGCCATCCTGGAGTTGCATCGGCAGTGGGGCAAGGAGCCCTTCAACCTCAGCCACCAGGAGGTCAGTCTGACCCAGACAAAACACACCAAGAATGGGAGGCTGGAGCGAGGCTCACAGAACGACAGTTAGCCTGGTATTCACCTTGAATTGGATCTGTTGAGGATCTATTTAAAATACTTTGATGTATTTGTCTCCAAGGATTTTCTAACAGGTGAAATATAGTATATACGAAAATCAAATGTAAAAAAACAATTACATACAGGTTGTTCAATTAAATATAGTCCCCCTTCTTAAGTTCTGATGATTCTTTAGGACACTTCTTTGATGTTTTTGACAACCAGAAAATCTTAAACTTTAATCTTTTCTCTTATCTCAGAGAGAGAGAGAGAGAGAAGTAAAATCAAAACAGTGAGCTAAAAGATGACAAAATGCTTTGTAGAGCTGAGGGGAAATGCAGAGCTAATTCTCCTAGATAACTCCCTGTGGCTTGACCCTGTTCACAATACACATTTGACCCACTTTTCATGTAAAAATATCTTTTAGTGCAGCTTTAATTTTGCATAGCTGTAATTTTAATCCAGCAGCGTTGCAGGCATGAGCCGAGTCAGGATCATGACTTTGAATCCATACACTGTGCAAAATAATTATGTTTGACGAAACAAATTGGAACTTGGGAAATAGTAAAATATTTTTTCTTTGGTAGTTCTCCTTTGGAACTAAACTTTCACTTTCTTTTCCAGGTTGCGACAGCTAATTTAGCCTGGGCTTCAGTTGCCATTCATCAAGTACAGGTGAGCTAACTTCTGCTATTCTGAATGGAGAATTCGCACACAGTAGCAGGTAGCAATGATGCAAGGTAACACTTCACTAAAGACTGGTCTGGGAACAAGGTGGAGCCCGCCCGTCCCACTTATTATGATCTTGTGTGACTTTGTTTGTTCTGGTTCTGCACTGGGGTTTTTAATGGGGAAATCCACTGTGTACAGGAACTGGGTTGTCACTCGGCCCAGTCCAATCAACTAAACCATAGATTCAACAAACAGCTCCCCAAGGATGTCATTATGCCCCAGTGGTGTTTTTATATGAACAGATAGCATAGCACCTCAGAGAAGCAGCGTCCCACTGCAGCATTGTTAGCTGATCTCTGCAAAACACGCTGTTGTTACTGAAACTCATGAAGGTGGCCCACAGTCAAGTGTGTGGACAGCAAGTCACTTTGTGTACAGTACATGCAGGATGCGGTATGTGCACTGTGGGAAACGTTTGAATTGTCTGTGTGCCAGGTCGTGACCTATTTTTCTTTGTTTCTAGGTGTGCAGGGGCCTCGCCAAACAGACTGAGCTCAATGACTTCCTACTAGATGTGTCAAAGTAAGAGCTGATGGTGGGAAAGTTCAGCTAACAATAAATCAATACTGATGAAAACCTTTGGAACCTGTATTTACACCACGTTCCTATTTTAGTCTTAACTATAACAAAAAAGTGAGTTAGTGTTTAATATTTTCTCTTGTCAGGCTCAAGGTTAAATAAAACTTTTTTTTTTTGTGTGTGTTCACAAAGCAGGAAAGAATTATATTATTTTAGGCAAGTTAGCTTTCATGTCTTGAATGTGAACATCATCAGAGCTTCCCATTTGTCACACATCTCAATGTGTCATTTCTTCTTTTCGCACAGAACATACTTTGATAACATTGTGGCAATAGATTCTCTACTTGAACATATTATGGTGAGTGTGATTTCTGCATGTGTTCATTCACATTGTCTTCAAGGCTACACATCCCGGGAGTGTGTGTTAATGCAGATCAAAAATGGGCATCTTAATATTTGTGGGGCACAGCTTATATTTCCTTACAATACATGCTTGCAGTCAATGATAGCATTTAATATTAATTTTAATACCTTTCTTTGTAAGTATACGGAATAAATAACTTGTTTAAACTTGGCTCAGCCTTAAAATAGGCAGGTTCTTCAAATATTTATCTAAAGATGTGATCTGGATGTGTGTTTCTTTTACAAAAAACTGCTTCTCTATGTGTACGTACTTGCCTTTTGACTGTGGTGTCACATCAGGCCATTCAAGCCATCTGTTTCAAAATGAACTGGAATGACCCATAGTTTAATGTGTCTCTGTGTGTGTTTTAGATTTTCTGCATTTTATAGCTCCATCCAAAAGACACAATTCAAACTGCAGCAGTGTGACTGATTCGATTAATTTGCAGGTGCTAGAAGTAAATTTCCATGTTTTTTTTTTTTCCTTTCTTTCTTTTAGTCCTTTCAAATCCCAATATTGCTAATAACACTGTCTTGCTGGTGCTGTTTTGCAGATATATGCAAAAAACTTGGTGAATGCAGACAGGTGCGCGCTCTTCCAGGTTGATCACAACAACAAAGAACTGTACTCCGACCTGTTCGACATTGGGGAGGAGAAAGAAGGCAAACCTGTCTTTAGGAAAACCAAAGAAATTAGGTGTGTGAGATTTACATTTTTCTAATTTTCATTTTCAAATACAACTAGTAGAAACTAATTTTCAAACTTTTTCTCTCTTTTTTTTTTGAGTTTTTTTTTTTTTATTATCATTTCTTTTCTTTGGTTTGTTTCCTCTTTGTGTTATTAGGACCTAGAGGCGGTATTTCACCATAATGTACAGCAAACAAGGTCCACTTTGGACAAATGCAGCTCAGAAAAAAAGCTTTCAATAATAAGGAGTCAAAATAAAAAAAAATGAAATGGTCTCCTGATTTTTTACCAATTTATAAAGGAACTAAATTAGATTTTTATATGGGCATTCATATCATCAACTTACTATTGATATTTTTTTAATCCGATTTTTATTTTCCCTGTAGGTTTTCTATAGACAAGGGAATAGCTGGCCAAGTGGCTCGGACAGGGGAAGTCTTGAATATTCCAGATGCCTATGCAGACCCCCGGTTCAACCGGTAAACGCCATTACATTTGATCATTGGCAATCAAAAAAAAAGTTGCACTGAAAATTCAACTTTGTGTCTTTATGCTCTCAGTGTCTTAACTTTATAATGTCTCATGTTTATGTGTCTTTGTAAACAGAGAGGTGGACCTGAAAACCGGCTACACCACGCGGAACATCCTGTGCATGCCCATCGTGAGCAGAGGGACTGTTATAGGTGTGGTGCAGATGGTGAACAAGCTAAGCGGAAGTGCCTTCACTAAAACTGATGAGAACAATTTCAAGATGTTTGCCGTCTTTTGTGCTCTGGCCTTACACTGTGCAAATGTGAGTAAACTGAATTAGTCCTACAAAAGTTATAACTAACTGATCACCTCCGGCAGCGAAGGCCGTATCTGTTCTTTCTATGTCTGCACATGTCTGTGTGGTACTTCATAGCAGTGAATACTCCAGTCTGTCTTATTTTCAGACCATTGATGTTGCCATGCTAAATTCATTCTCATCACTTTTTTTCACTGTTTCCCTTTTTTTTCTCTTAGTACTGTCATTTTTCTCCAAGGCTGACAAAAGTAGTGCCACTGGATTCTATTTAAAGTGTGCATTGACCCAAAATCTGAACAAAAGCATCTTATTTGACGATTGACAGTGATGATTATCCCTTACATGGAACACATTTCATGAATCACGCTCGCTCTGGAAGCTTGCCTTGTGTGGTCTGTCCGTCAAAAGCCTCTCCTCGCCGCGGCGCCTGACTCACCATCATCTCGTGCGACACAATTACGCAGGAGCGGCGTCACGAAGTTGGTTTTTAAAATTGATAAGGCGTGTTAATATTTTAAGAAAAGCAGTCTGCATCCGTCCAGTGACAGGATTTATGTTTAGCCGTAATTTATTCCTCACGTCTCTAGAAAAACTGACTCTGGCCAGCTCCTGATTTATGGTGATTTATGGTGGAAGGTGTAAGGCTTGGCGCCTGTACCTGACTGTCTTATTCCTGCCTGTCTGGGAAGGGGGACAGGGATACAAACCAGATGTGGAGACACTTTCTGGAGACGCGCAGATAAAATATGATACAGGACTGTTGCGGATAACTTAACTCTATTTGACCCTTTTGGAAATTCCAACAGTAAAACCGAAGCACTTCAACATTGGTATAACATATTTTAATTTTCATGGTATTTATTCCACCAGAGTGTTCAGCTTCTCTCCTTACATTTTATAGACTGATCCTCGTTCTGTGATCCCCACAGATGTACCACAGGATCCGGCACTCTGAATGCATTTACAGAGTGACGATGGAAAAGCTGTCTTATCACAGCATCTGCACGTCAGAAGAATGGAAGACCCTGACCCAGCTCAACCTCCCTGCACCCATTTATAAAGAAATCGAAATGTGAGTGCCCTCACAGATTCAGATCCAGAGCACGTTTTGGTCACTATCTGTTCTGATACACGAAACCCAAGACCCTGAGTGTGCCTGGCCCGCAGCCACATGTCTGTGTAAGAGTCCAGACCTGGACGGGGGGAGGGAATGGGGGTGCGTACCCAGCGCAGGAGGGGGGCGTGCCTTTTAGATGTAAGCCTGTCAGTTCAACAAACACAGACCTCAGATGTCCCCTCGTCTGTCTCTCCTCTCCTGCTCCCAGGTGTGCTGTCCATGCTAATTTAAGCCTCTCCTCCCACCTCTTCCTCCTTACTCCAGGTTCCACTTTGACATCAGTCCCTTTGAGGAGATCTGGCCTGCTGTTTTTATCTACATGGTTCACAACTCCTGTGGAAAGACCAGGTAAAGAGTCACAGGACCACAGCAACGTCACTGTCACTGTTTCATCCAGGTGATGACTCATCGGCGTGTCTTTTCCTCATGACATGTAGCTTTGAGCTGGAGAAGCTGTGTCGGTTCACAATGTCTGTACGGAAAAACTACCGACGTGTGCCCTACCACAACTGGAAGCATGCAGTAACGGTGGCACACTGCATGTACGCCATCCTACAGAAAACCTCTGGGATCTTCACAGAACTCGAGGTTTGCTCCTTGTCTGTTTTGGGTTTTATCACTCCTCAAAAATAAGTAAAACTTAAAACATGATTATCGTATGTGTTACTTTAAAGTAATCTTTAACATCTCCCTGCTGTGGTTTACAGAAGAAAGGTTTGTTGATAGCCTGTCTGTGCCATGATCTTGACCATCGGGGGTACAGTAACACATACTTGCAGAAGTTTGACCATCCGCTGGCTGCGCTGTACTCCACCTCCACCATGGAGCAGCACCACTTTTCTCAGACTGTCTCCATCCTGCAGGTAGAGCTCCAGAATGCAAAACTTACTGTGCAATTCAAGTCTACATTTCTCATTCATTTATTCCAATTTAATGCTAATGCTATTGTTTACTCAATTCAACATGCTTTTATTGTTATCGCATTATCTTGCTTGAAGTCTTGCAGATGGTGGGTAAAAGAATGGGAACACCACATGCAAAAGAATCACAGGAAGTTATTGAATAAAGCAAGGGGATACTGTCAGAAATGATGCCATATGTGGAGAACAGATCACAATAAGAAACATACTGTTGTTATGCTCACATTTTAGGAGACAAAATGAGCTTCAGAAATTGAAAGACGAGCCTTTAAATCAACCAGAATTAAATTACAATTGGAGGTTTTTAATTTGCTCATATTCTTTACAAATACTTACTTGTAATTTGAACACACAAAAACTTTACAGTTACAGATCTTGGAAAAGATCACACCATTCACGGCTGAGCGCTTTCCTCTGTGATGTCCAGGATTTGTTGGGATAAATCTGAGATTGCAACCTGTTCTAGTCTAGCTGAGCTGAACGCCTCATAAGTGGAGCTTTTGCTTTTTTATTGATCTCTTTGTTTCTCATAGCTGGAAGGGCACAATATTTTTTCCAACTTGAATTCCATCGAGTACGAACAGGTGCTGGAAATCATCCGGAAGGCCATCATCGCCACCGACCTCGCCCTGTACTTCAACAACCACCAGCAGCTGTCGGAGCTGCTGACCTCCGGTGGGCTGGACTTTAACAACCACTCACACAGGTGAGCGGCATCAACTCGCACTGCTGCACAGGATCCCACCCAAAGTTGCACAGAGCAGTTTGGAACCTGGTGCACATAAACAGCACATTGAGTTTTTCTCCACATGGCTATATTAAGGCTTTGTTCCCCTCCAGGGACCGTGTGATTGGTCTGATGATGACAGCATGTGACCTGTGTTCTGTTACCAAGCAATGGCAAATCACACGACTCACAGCCAACGATATCTATGCTGAGTTCTGGGCTGAGGTACAGTGGGATACTGTTGGAGTTTGAACAGTTTTAGTGTCATGGTCATGCCTGTGGTGAAACAGCCAGACCTCTGTTATTCCTTGTAAATGCTGCTACACCTATCCGGCCTACTGTTCACAAGGCACAGAATAGTGCTGTCCAAAGGTCAGGAGATTTGAAGCAGTATGCAGGAATAATTCTTCCTTATTTTGCTCCTTTTTTCAGGGTGATGAGATGAAGAAAATAGGGATGCAGCCAATCTCAATGATGGATAGAGACAAGAAGGCCGAGGTCCCCCAAGGCCAAGTGAGACCAGCTCTTTTACTTGCATGTCTCTGACTGTACCCATCCACTATTATTTAGACTGTTCTTAAAACTTATCTCCTCTGTCTAATTTTTTTTTTTTCCTTTGTTTGCATTTTTCTTAAGGTGGGATTCTACAATGCTGTTGCAATCCCGTGTTACACAACACTAGCTGAGCTTTTCCCTCCGTCCAATCCTCTACTAAAAGCCTGCAAGTAGGTACTCATCAAGTACTCAAGAATCTCATCCTTCAGTTTGAGTTTTGACAAAGAGCCAAGCAAAACTTTGAGTATAGATTATGTAGAAGTCAAAAAGCTGCTTTACAAAATATTTTCTGATATTGTCAACTGACAACAGCATGTGTGTCCAACCAGCAACAACTGGCCAGTCAAATGAGATTTGACTGTTTGTAGGAGTGTTTGTGTGTGTGTTGGGACATGGTATGTCATTAGACAGGATAAGTGTGAGGATGTGTTTACATGTGTGATTTGTGGTTGTTGTGGTGGTGGATCATATTGCACCTTTGTACGCCCTTCTGGGATAACCTGCTGGTTTTTAAAACGTTCTGACCTTGATCTGCGGGGAATGCAAACAAAGTGAGGGGTCTAATATTTAAGCCCCAGAAGAACATTGGCACCGGGGCCACGGGCGGGCAGCGGGCCTAGACCCTGCAGAGCCCAGCTGCTTGTTGTGGAAGCTGCCACAGACGTGTAAACTAGGCGGGCTAATTGAATGGAGTGGCAGCAAAGGGCAGCACTCTTTGTGCTCATGTGTCATAGCGCAGGGAGCAGAGGTTACCTTCATGGCAACAGGAAGTGATGGGACAGCTACAGCAAGTGACTGATGGATTACACAGTTGTTCCCTGTATTAGACCATCATTTATTTTAGTATAATCTTCGTTATGGATAAACTGTCAGTGTATATGAACTACATGTAGTTGCCTTCTGCCTTGTTGATTTCTGTTAATTTTAAAGATTTAATCTGACTGGCTTCATTTTCATATACATAACATCGTAGCTAATGGTTCATCATTCCATCTTATTTTATTTCTTTTTAAACTTCTATTTGATTCTGACATTGTGTCCATAGCACAGTGTATTTGATTGTCATTCAAACTAGAAAAGTGAACATTTACTGGATACATTACAAATATACATACGATAATAACTTACCATATGATTAAACCTAATTGTTTTATATGATTTGAATTGACCAAAACATGAAACAGTATCATTCGCCATATTCGTTGTGGCTTAATTGAAGTGCTTTTGTCCCATTATTGGTTCTATTCACAGTGTTGTTAATGCTTGCCTACATGCGCTTACCTTCTTACCTCATATAATAAACCAAGTCTTTTTGGTAAGAAAAGGAAAAGTATTTTTTAGTAGCATTGCGATGAGTCTCAATCTGATCTGAGGCCTTTGTTTGCAGGGAGAACCTGGGCCAGTGGGAGAAAATAGCACGGGGAGAGGTGGAGGACGTGGTGCCCAGTCGACCTACTGATTCAGGCCCCGTCAAGGTGGACAACTGACTACCAAAGGGGTCACTGGCCCACCAGAGGAGTACAACCTGAATCCTGCCACGGACCTGGAACTTTTTTACGAAGAAGAGCCCACATCCTGTGTTAGCAGGAGACAGATCAGCTAAAGGCGACTTGACTTTGAAAACACACAGTTACCTCATTGGGTGACGGAGGTGTCAACACTGGCGGTTTAACCGATCCCAGAGACTGACAGACAGCTGATGGGGCTGAGGGACTTCAACCCATCACCCTGCGTCCACTCAGCTTGGGAATTCATTTGGTAGAATGGACTTGTGTCGTTTTTGGTTGTTTTAGTTTGGCTATTTTATTTTTATTTTTTTTTTGTTTGTTTGGTTTTGTTTAGTTTTTTTTTTTCTTTTATGGTCTTGTATTTACAGAGGCCTTATTCTGAACCTTTCACAGGTTAGGTTATGTGAAATCTTCTTGTCGGTTCAGGCTTTTCTTTTTTTTTTTTTTGAAATGGTACTGTTTGCCTTCTGTGGTAGGTTTATCGTACGCGCACTACTTCAGCAAGGTGTTCCCAGAGACAGAAGGAATGTGTAGAGCAGACGTATGGTGTAAAGCCACCTTATTGAGGAGGTTGGTGTAAGAATGTTTTTGTTTTATTACTTTTTGAGCAAAAATCCTTTGCAGTACTTGAATAAAGAGATACAGCCTATACTACATGGAAATAGTAGAACCCCCCCCCCCGCAGCATATTCTACAAAACATGGACGAGCTGCACTGAAAGGAGTTAGATAATGTCAACACTTGTGAACACAAGTCACAAGAGAGTCACAATGTTTCTCCCTGAAGTGGACCCCCACAGCACTGCCCCTCGGCTCCCCCTGGCATTTAGGAACCTGCTACATAGTACATCCACTTTTCCTTTGCTCAACAGTGTCTGACCCCAGGCCAGCAGTCATAACGTTTGTAGGAAGGAGTTCACGAGACAAGAAGAGGAGTGAAATGCACAAATAGCATCATTTAAATCATTTATATTAAGCCAACACTGCATACGGTTCTTTTTCCACTCGTACCATTTTTCACACCCATATCGCATCATGAATTATTTTACACGGCCTGGTTCCTCTTATTAATCAGTAATCATTTCTACACCCACAAATAAAACACAGTTAAAATGAGCCTACTCTACAAGGTGGTTAAGTGGATTATAAAGATCAGTTTGTTTGCAGAGACACAACAAGCCTCTTACAGGTTGAGTTACCTTGTGAGATGTCCAGACAGCACCCTGATTTATTGCACATGGTGATGGTGTGATGACTTTAAGATGTAAATTAAATTAAGAGTGAAGGATGGAATAAGTAGTAGCCCATAGTCTCAGATGTCTTCTCCTTTTGACATAAACGGGTGTCCTGTCAGGTTCAAAGCTGCAGTATGAAACATCATTGACACTGAGCCCTTTGTCATGTTGCTGTTGATGCGCTGCACAGCAGCGCAGGAGACGCCTCAGCACCCGTCAGCTTCGTGACTCCCCGTATCGTCAAATCCTGTCCAATCTAAAGTGTGTCACATGTCAGTGTCTGCTCAAGAATGTTGGTTGACTTTTTGCAGCTTGTGCGACTGAAGTCCCCCCATCCCCTCCTTAATGTCCACAACCTGCCGAAGGAAAATAAATCACCTCAGCCTCCAGCAACATGCGTTGGGGGGGGGGGGAGAGGGGGTTTGGTGGGGAGGGGGTTCGGACCCTTTCAAGTGAGATCCCAAGATCTTCCAAAAGACTTTTTGTCTGAAACTGTCATTCCAGCAGACAATGTTCCCCCTCCAAGAATGAAATTGCCACTCATTTGTTTAACAAATGGTACTGTGCCCCTCCTCTCAGCACCCAAACACCCTTCCACCACTGCCCCCACCCCAACCCCAATGGTGTGAATGTACATTTTGATGAATGTGGTGATCCTCAGTGGTGGCATGTGGGTTGTAGCGCACCATCAGTTTCCATGTTGCCCTCTGTTTTACTTTTCAGATTTGCTTCCAGTAAGCTTCAACCAAGAGCAACAATTTGCATGCACCTGTACTGAAGTTTATATATATATAGTTTTGCATATATATACGGAGATAGGTGTGTACTGTGTACAATCTAGGAAATAGTTTGTACAAACTGATACATTCGCTCTGATGGTGCTAAACTGAATGACAGTCGTGCGCTTTCTGACAGGGTGTGTAGATTGTGTGTGCATGTAAGTGTGCATGGTGAGTAAGTATGTGTGAGAAAGAGAGCGAGAGAGAGAGAGAGAAAGTTTTTGGCTGTCTTTATCCCCACTGCTACCCCACATGAGAACATGGTTAAGTCCATAACACTGCACTGTCCCTTCTACTTTTTCTGCACCAGTTATATCCCATTGTCTGCACTATGTTTAGCTTATGATCTTTATCATTATTATTATTATTATTATTATTATTGATGATGATGATTACTATTATTGCTCTTATTACTATTGTTATTTTCTTAATTAGAGTTAAAGTTAAATTAACTTATATTTTTTATACAAAGAAAAATAACGTTGGCCTTTTTGTTTTGTACAAAGTAAACATCAAGATAAACAAAACGGTCTAGACATGTTACTGTTACCCAGAATAATTGAGGAATGTCTCAACTGTAAATGTAAGAGCAGTAGCCCAAATGACTTTTATTAAATATCTGAAAAATACACCTGTGGTGTAATTTTTTCGCTGCCTATTCATTTCAATTTATTTAACTCTGAATGCACATTGTTTTATTGGCTGAGCTGCAGAGTCAGTGCCAGTGTCTAAGTCTTCATTTAGACATTTAATAATGGTTCCATAATGGAAACAAAGATTTTTATGGCTGAATCTTCTTTTCTTTTATAATAGGGGGATATTTGAGTCTGTTGGTTAAAGAAATGAAGGCATGTGGTGCATGAAACATACTATAAAATGTGAGTATAAATAATGGAGATGTTACCATCTTTCAGTGTATAATATCATGCATGAACTAATTTGTTGCACAAGCTGCAGATGGTCCTGTCAGAAAGTTGCATCTTCCTCAGTTGGCATCTCTGAGAAAACCTACTCTTTACTGCAAGTACACTGCTCACTGCTTCAGATCCACTACAGCAGCCAATAGCTTGCAACCAAATGCAACCATTTGATAATTGTAGAAAGAGGATGAAGGATGATACATGAATTTGTGTTTCCTTTTTTCTTTGCTCAAGTTTCTCCAGTGTTGATTTATTTATTAAGTTTGATTTGTTTATGTATTTATTATTTGCAACTGCAGTTTTTATAGTGCCCGTGACTACAACTGCTATTAAGGGCACACTTTTAATTTGAATCAAGCCATGGATATTATAATTTAGATATACGTTATTAGTGCTAATTTGGAGAGAGACACTGAGTAATCCTTGAATTCTCTCTTTTTTTATATGATGTCAAAAACTGCAAATGTCATCATCAGCAACATAAGCAAGTAAACACTTCAGATCTTCAAGCAGCCTTGACTGCGTTCCTTTTTTAAACACAATTAGATCAAACATTAATAGACAACAGAAGAATGCAAATGAATGCATACTCAGAATACTGAATGCTCATTTAAGTGAAGCATAACACGTTACACTGTATCTCCCCTCATGCTCAGCTTTGCCATCTGGGTGCTTTCCTATTCCGGCCATTCCCACCCTAAGGCCTGAGTTTCAATCCCCTTCTCCTCCCTCCTGTCTGTTGCACTGTAGGCTTCACACATGACATGTCTGTGCGTTTACTTGCACACAATAACCCAATTATTTCAACTAACCTGATTAAGATAATAGTTTGATTGGAGTTTTGCAGTAAATGGATTTACCTAACAACCAACGGTCAGACAATTTATCTTGTTATTTGGTTACTGTGTCCAAGGATTTGTGGTAGCCTGCAGGAAACATTGGAGTATCACAAAATAAGAAAACATATTTAAATATGTATATATTTTTTTGATTCAGTTGTTTTCCTTGCAAAAAAAAAAACTAAAACAAAAGAAAAACAAGCATATTGCATATACAACAATTTCTAAATGTCTTCCTGGAATCTGGCTGGTTAGGCCAGCTTCATGTCTCTCTGTGGTCTCTGACCACATCCTGACCCCTGAAACACCTGTCCTTCAATATACAGGCTTCAAACTCAACATGTGAGAGCAGCAGAGTGCAGGGGAATGGGGTCGGCCTCTGAATTCACATTAGTTTGCAAGAAAAGTGAAGAAGAAGAAGAAGAAGAAGAGGGAAACGAAACCACCTTGTTCACCAGTTGACTGAAAATTTAGACTTCAAAATAAATTCCAGCCTTTTGTTTAATTCTACCACCTGCTTAATCAATGAATCGTGGACTGAATAATTTATTTCAAATAAACACCCCCCCCCCCCCCCCAAAAAAAAAACAACCCACAAACATTATTTTTACTAGCTTTCGACTTTATTTAATCACACAGCTGTTACACATTTGAATCAGCTGCTTGCTTTAGCTGGCTCATAAATGCTCTGCTTCCTGGAAACATCAACATCCTTTATTTACTTCCGCTGGCAAACATGACTTCCTGTACCTCAGAGCTAATTGGTACGATTATGAACGAGACCCTGAACGCAACGCAAGCATTACGCTCGCCTTGTCTCCAGGCAACCGACACAATTGAGGACCCTCAGAAAGTTTGTGTTCTTCGTTGTCTACGTTCAAAAGTAAAATTTTTCGACCAGGTGAGGTTGTTATGAAAGGTTTCTTCACGTCTTCTTTACTTGCCTGCCTAAGCTGTTTATTTACAAAACATTTAAACCACGTAAATCAAGTTAAAATAAAAGCATTTAGCGTCGATTGTTAACGTCTGCGGTCGCCATTTTATTTAGTTGGACGCCGACTGAATTTATTAGTTAACAAAAATTTTTAAACAAATTTTAAGATAACCTTTAAAACTTTAAAACTTTATTGGCCTTCTTTAATTTATTTAAAATCAAACTGTAATGGTTGGCTAATATAGGAAATGCCTTGCTCTGGTGAAGACGTCACTAGTTTATATATCTGGTATCATCACTCATGTGTTGTTGTTTATGTTTGTTTGTTTTTTGGTTTTTTTAGTTAACAAACTTCACAATGACATGCTTTGTGTCTTCACAGGCATGTCCACTGGCAGTAAGCCAAAGCCTGAGTGCTTTGGGAGGGACCTCCGCAGACTGCTGCTGGCTGCTGAAGCTGCTCAGAGGGCTGATATCCTGACTTACTCTTCAGGTCATCTGGGGCCCCACAGTCTGGACCAGAGTCAGCCTCCTATGGACACAAAGAAGTCTTTCTGGAAGACATCTCAGAGCCACAGAGAAACCCCAAACCCTTCAACACTCCAGCAGAGACGAACAAAGGCACTGACCTGCGTAAAGAAGAAAGTGATGAAAGAGTCTCCCTCTGAGTTCAGTGGCAGAGCTGCTTTAGCTGAGTCTGAAGTCTCTGAGTCAAGACAAGCCCGGGCTGATCACTCACCACATGCAGACATGAGAAAAGATATCAGTCTACCTAACATAGGTCATGGTTCATCAGACGCTTTGCTGTTCCAGCCAAGAGCTTTTTCCAAGAAGAAGGTTAACCCCTCATCTGATTCAGAGGGGAAACAGCCATTTTGGCGCACAAATTCTGGCCAGAAAAGACAGAATAATGGAGGCCAGCTAAAGACAAATCAGTGGTTACGCAGGCAATTCATAGCCAAAGAGGACCACTGGGATGGAATAAATGCTGTTAGAAAGCATGAGAGAAAACTACAAGAGGTGAGACTGGTCAAACAAACCACGACATTAACTAGTTTTGTGATTGTCTTTTTAGACTTTCCAATGTGTCCATTTTTAAAGACACTTCTGAAATGCCCTCTCAACACTTTTGCAGAAGCTGCATGAATAAAGACAAGGACAGACTCTTACGCACGTTTTCACTTGCTAACATTGTGTGTGTTTCTGTCACATCCAGGAGCTGAGGAAGCTGTCAGTGCAGATCTGGCCCAGCAGAGACCGCCTTGCGGTGTTCAGTGACGTCTTTGATGATGTATGTGAAAGCTTGCCAGTATTTGGACGCATCCTGAGGGAAATTAAGGTTTTTCCATTTCCTCTGTACCCACTAGCACATTTTTAGCATGTGCCGTCAGATGCATTAGATCCAAGAGAGAGTTAATCCCTCGTGTAGCAAGCGGAAGTAGAGCAACCACTGGACCCTGGTCATGATACGTCAGAAAACAGGTCATCAGAGGGCAATGTTTGCAATACTGCTCATTCAGAATAAATGTTTAACGGTCGTGCAAGTTTCCCTTGTGCATTTTTGCACATGACCAAAACTGAAATGAAATGAAACTGATTATTGCTTGGTTCTCATTTGTAGACCGTGGAGTTGACATTAAAAATCTTATTATTTGACAGATTAAAACTACTGAATTGAGCACTTACATTATCCTTTATGAGGACACATACTTTAACAGTAGCTAGAGAAAAAATATTACAACGTTTGTCAAAAATACAAAATCTGTAACCGGAAGTTGTGTTTGTGATAAACGTCTTTTGTATTTTTCAGACAGAATATGATTTGTATGTCAACCAGTTGATGGAATCCAAGTTCCTGCCACATGACAAGGTAAAGTACAATAATGTATTTAATATAAACTTAGATAACAATAATAAGAAGACAAAGACCTGAGATATGACTTTCTGGCCTTATTTTTTGTCAAAGACATTGATTCCTGCACTAAGGTGTCAGCTGACTGACAGCAAACATAAGATATTGGCTCATTTTTTACTTAGTCAGGAGTTTAAAAAGTTGGTGGAAATTGTTTTCTATTGAGTGTGATAATGGAGGACAGCAAATGGCATCTTTATACAGGAAAATAATAGTTCTGATATATGATTACTACAACTACAAACTACAGAACTACAAAGTCACTGTAAAATAAGACACTCAGACCTTTGGTTCAGTCACAGCTCAAATGGTTAAAGGTTAAATACATTTAGTGTCTCTTCATTCTTTTGGCATTTCAAGGATTTATGAATAAAAGGAACTGAACTAAGGATGACTAGCAATATCTTTTTTTAACATTTTTTAATTGGATGTTTTCATTTGTGGCAAACAATAAAAGCTTCAATATGTTTTTAATGTCGTCATGTTACAGTCCCTAAGTACTTCATTTGAAGATCCCAGCAGTGGCAAACTAAAGGAAAAGGAATTGAAAGATGCTGAAGAAGAGGTCTGCAGACTGATGGAGGAGGCCACAAGAGCTCTCATGGAGAATAAACAGTACTACAGGCATCTGTCTTAAAAAAAAACAAAAAAAAAAACGAATATATAACAACTATATATTATACTCTTATTAAGCACCTTTGTTCTTTTTCAACCTTAGAGTCAAAAATGGATTGCAGAATGTTCCAGCTATCGCAGGCCCAGAGGACAGTGACATGAAGAGTAAGTCTCAAGACTACTCACATATCTGATCATTGGTACACCACATCTAAGCATTTGCTGTAATGTACCACAGGGCAACAGCACATTTGTTCAGCCTGTGGACAGACTGAACAAATAATCACTTTGTCATGCCAACAGGCATAAAGAGAGTTTTGTAGTATCGGTGAGTCAGCTGTGACTTTATGATGCCTGCAGGGGTGTGAATGTACAAGTAAAGAATAGAAGAAGCGTTTTGGTTGAGAGGTGAATAATCTTTATATATCTACAACCAATTCCACTTGCCTCTGACTGAGCTTTTATTCAGTGTACAGATTAGTCACTTCACTGGCCACTCTAGTGCATTCATGCTCCTCTCCTTGCTGTTTGGACAGATGTATCTCTGTCAGAGCTGCAGGACAGTGGGACTGCCATCAGTCACAACAGCAGCATCCAGTTCAAGAGGCTTCAGGTGCTGAACATGTGGAGGGAAGTCCAACAGCTGGAGGAGGAGATTCAGGAGAGGCTGGTGTCCACTGTTACAGTCACTGACATGGAAAAACGTATCAAAGACATGAAGGTGAGAGAAGATGACCTGCTTGTCGTCCTACATTTTTGCCACTCAGCCCACACAGACTCATGAACAGCACAGGGTGACATTAACATCAGCTTTAAGAATTTTATTCATACTAAACATGCACATGGCTGTAGTTTTTATTTTGCTTTTGCTTTTCCGTTTGCTTCCAGACAGAGACAGTGAGACTGATAGCCTTAAATGAGCAACTGAAAACCACCAACAAGGCAAAGGAGTTTGACCTTTTTCCTGCCATATCATCACTTTTGTTAACACATTACAAACTCTAATGCATGTGTTGCTACGTGACAGTGGGTCAATTTTTTTTTTTTTTACTTTCTGCTTTTCCCTCCAGAATCTAGAAGACAAAATCAATATGTTGCTGGACAAAGAGAAATTAAACAAGTCTTTAAGAAGGTACATGTGACATTACATTTGTAGTATGTCACAATTGATCAAAGGACTTTGATAAAGAGTAAAGGAACAGACTGACTCTTTCTTACTTGCTGCTCTCCTCTCTTTTTACCACTAGAACATTGTGGGATGAAATACTGCAAGATCTACAGACAGAGAGTGAGTAGCTTCATCGCCAAGTAAACCAGAAACTTCTCTTTAGGGATGGCTGTTTCAAAGTCATGCAGTAATAATGTGCAATAGGCAATAAAAAGAGGGAACATGTATTTAAAAGTCTCATCTTTCAGAACCAACAACAGCTTAATTTTGAGAAAACCATGTCCCAGTCATAGTTCATTGATTTGATTATAGAAAAATCTCCTCACCAGCAGCACTTACCAGTTTAGATCAATATCTTAAAATTTCTATTAACATTAATAGGACAACGTAAAAATACTCCGCTACAACTCCTGCATTCAAACTGTTGTAATTAATTGAATGTTTTAGCAGTAAACTGTTGTTGCAGTTGGTTGTTGTAAAACTGGTATTAGCTTCTTTTTATACTGTTGGATAGTTTCCTCTGCAACAATAAAAATGTAACAATAATGTGTTTTGTAGCCGCTACAAAACTTTAATTTACACATTAAGTAATATTATACTAATATTAAACTAATAATAGCTTTCAGCAATAGTCAATTCAAGAAGTGAAATGTTTGCCTTTTGAAATATGTCTTAAAACCAAAACATTCAGTTACAGAAAGCACAAAATTTAACATATGTACATCTGAGTAAACTACTCGGTTCTGCAGTAAACATTTCCATCTATTTTTGTTGTGTAACCATCAACAGTCTCAGCCCTTAAATTATGAAAGTGCTTTAGGCACAGTGATCACATGCATATGTGGTGTTTCATATTAGAAGATGTCAGATTTCACAGTTTCCAGCATCCCTGCAGCGAGAGCAGAACAGCAGTGAATTTTGACACTTCACATATGTTCTACTAGGAGCCCAGGGCAGTCAAATTACTATGAATTAATATTTAAAAAAATCACGAGGATGACAAGCCCTTCTCTCTATTATAAGACAAAAGTAAGTATTGACTGAATAAGGAATAGGTTTTTGTTTTGTTTTTTTTAAGAAGAAGCTTAATTCTAATGCTGGTTAGTAAAACAGATTGGTTTCTGGACAGGATCACTGAAAATCCATTTCCAGCATATTGGAAATGAACAAATTACTCTTCAACCACAGGATGGCAGCAGATACATGTAAGAAAAATGTTTTATGTGACTGAAGCCTATACAATAAGTTAACGTGCAATTATGCTCTGTTTGCCTCTGTACTTGTGCAGGCACTGAAGTGTCAGTGTGTGACCTTTATCAAAACACAGTGAAGATCATTTGAAAATGATAAAGGTCACAGGCTGAAATGCCAGTACTTGGTGTGAAGAGTTTTAAAGTGAATAGGAAAAAGGTTTTTTTTCCTCAGGGCTCAAGCTCCATGTGACTTCGGAGTCATAAAAAATTCAGTTATAGCTTTTAGATAAAACTGCACTGAAATTTATGATTTAATGCCCTAAATAATCACAGAAAATGAGAAGATTAGAGGAAATAAATTAGAATTCTTTGAAAAGATATGGAGGTGACCTTTGCACCCCTCATGAGAGAGTGCCTTGCTGTCTGCTCAAACCTAATCAGAGGTCAAAGTCTGCTCCCTGGCTGACCGAGCCAGTAGGAGCATGGTGTGTTTTTGTCCCTCACTGTCTAAGACCTTCTCACCCTGTTAACAACACCTTGCCTCTTGGAGAGCTTCCTCTGCTTGGATTGTCGCCAGTTCAACATCATGCTGCTTCGGACTGCTGTCCTGCTCCTCCTCTGTGTGTCCGTGGGCATGTGTGCCACTTTAGGCCACTACCAGGCTCAAGAGCAGGAGGAGGAGAGGGAGGTGGAGGCCCCTGCTGGGAACTCAGCTGACAGTGTCGTTGCTGCTGCCTCATCAGATGCTGCTAAAGGTGAAGCTGATGCCCTTCTAGGTGACCCTCCTGCACCCAAGGAGCCTGTAGCTAATACCCTTTTTACAGACAAAATATTGGCTAAAATACTTTCGGTGGATAACACAATGGCTGACAGACATGACGTGGATGTCCTGGTAGCAGACGGTACTACAGCCAAGGAGCAAGGGATGGACAGCAAAAGACCTGCCAGAGACATCCCTGATATGGAGGCGCTCGCTACAGAGGCCGTCACCCTGGAACAAAACGCTCCTAAACAGGAGGAGGAGTGGAATGAGATCAGACAGGTCAACAAAACACAGTCCCCAGAAAGCCTCCTGGCTAGTGAAGACAACAACGATTGGAGCCTTAACTCAATTAGAAATAGTTTCCAGACTATGCATGGATATTTTGATTCTCTGGTGGAGCTGGTGGGGGGTCGCAATGGTGTGTGCCAGTACCGCTGCAGATACGGTAAGACTTGACTTACCTTTCTTTTAAGTTATCAAGAACATATAGCCATTAGGGATCTTAGTCCAAGATTACACACACTGCCCTGAGGCTGCTGATACTGAACCCTGAATACAGTCTGTTTATCAGTCTGCGAGGTAGCTGTACTGTACCTACAGTTACACAATCAATACAGATGTTCTCAAACAGCAGTTACACGTTATCTGTGATAACACAAGGACAGATATATAAATCCCTGACTGTGAGCAGGTGATATTGTCTTTGCTAACACACCATCAGGTTTGTTTAAGAATTAAATGGATCCTTGTTTTATTTTTTTTTTTTTTTCAGGCGAAACTCCTCAGCCTCGTCCTAGGTATCAGCTCCCCGAGCCCAACGGCTGTAGCTCCTCTCTGGTGGGATTCCAGGTGAATGCTGCTGTAGGTGACCTGTTAATTGCACCAACAGCCTAAAACTGCATCACTGAGCCCTTTATAACAAAGCCAACCGCAGTTATCATGCTCAACTGTGCTTACATACTGCAGTGATTTATTTTGACAGCTTGACTTGGGGATCCCTGCTATGACCGAGTGCTGTAACGAACTTGATGTGTGCTACGACACTTGTGGCACAAGTAAGTACGACTGTGACGACAAGTTTCGCTCGTGTCTGCATGGCATCTGCTCTGACCTCAAGAGGAGCCTGGGCTTTGGGACGAAGGTACAAGGTGAGACATTTGCAAATGATTACTTCTCCCCATTTCTTGTTTGGTAGGATGGTTTGAATATGATCACGAACATCTCACAAGCTTATGAGTTATTAAAATGAACGAATAAAGTCTTTCTGTCTTTTCTTGCAGCCTGTGAGTCAATGGCAGATGCTCTGTACAGCACATTGTGGACTCTGGGTTGCAGACCTTACATGAACAGCCAGAGGGCAGCGTGCGTCTGCGAGGGAGAGGAGAGGGATGAACTGTGACAGAGCAGCAGACAACACTTTCACAGCCAAGTAACAGTCATGGGTATTTTCTCTTTGTCAGAAGGGAGACACGTCACAAACTACATAAACGTGGAAGGAGCAGTTTCTTAGCTTTTATTTGGTGGCATTACTTACAAACTTTAAATGTCTCATTCTGACTTACAGAATCTTGCTCATGAATATTATACTCTCCATTGTTCATTTCAATTTTAGGCAATTTTAGGCCTGTATGACTCCATTACCATAAATTATTTTGATGACTCCAAACAAAGTGTTTGATGGGAAGGATATTGTAGGTGGATTAATATGCTAGAAAGACACGAGATAATTACTGACACACATGGTTCATTGTGTTCTGGTATTTAACATTTATCAAACTAAATTATTCAATTCTCAAGTCAGTATAATGTAAAATGTAGCGCCTGCTACATTTACTATGTTGATGTTTGATGTAAGTTATTTGACAGTTATTTGTTATTTTTTTATGAATAAATGTGTGAGTAATTGCAATTTGCCAGTCATAATATCTAGTTTAATTGTCAGAGTGATGAACTGTGCACATAATTTCCGGGCGGAGCACACTGATATCTCTTTCTCACCACGCAGTGACACGCTCCCCAGCCATTGATTATACTGTGCAAATGAGTCAGAATACATCTATGGATGTTCCACATACATTTCTCAAGTCAGTAATGGTGTGAAATATAAACCACTTCTATAAATCCACTAAATCTTTAAACTGTAATCAAGGCTGAGAAATGCCTCAAAGTGTGACCTAGAAAACCATCCCTCATGGTGTAGTTGTTACGAGTGAACGGCCGCTCCTCTGAATGATTTCTAATAGAAATGTCATTTACTTTAATGTCAGTAAATTGTGCTGCCAGGGAGAGTGGCAGACACACACAAACTTAGATACATTAAACAGATCTACAACGAAGTGAGAAACAGGAGAACATGCAAAGCACAATGGGCTTCTCTGTGTGTGTAAATAGCTACATTTGTTGGGTATTTTAAACACAATAAACAGAAATGTAAATGTCATTTTTGAGATACTGGCTTGTTCTGGCTGCATCTTGGCATCATGACTAAGGCAGGATGATAATCGGGCCTCCACTCAGTGTGTGCTGCGTCTGAGGTTCACTGCTGCGAACCTCCCGGCGCACACGCCCTCGACAATGCTGAGCGCACCGGGTGTCTCCTGCCCTGCATACTAAGACTTGGCAGTGGAGGAACACTTGCTGTAAACAAAAGAAAGAAGATTATTCTAAACAAAGATAGAGAAAAACACCATCATAGTGTAAGGACACTGCTAATTCAGATAAATACAGTCAGACGCAGACTGGCCAGCTGGCTCCCAGCATGCTTCTTCTACTCACTTGGTTGTCCTTGCCGATGAACTTGAACACAGGGACCTGGTAGTGCTTTGAGAGCTGGTCCTTTGATGAGTACTGTACCACCGCTTCATCAGAGATGCACCTGAACAGGAAGCCACAGAGGGGAAATAGAGTCTCAAGTGCGGGCAATATCACAACACCACGCTAAGTCATCTATATATATTCCTCAAATGTCACTACATCAAGTTGAGCAGCCCCAAGGTCCAGAAACACAAGCTGTATTTTTAAAGGAAAATCATGAAACTAGATTACAACCTCTGCTTTGTTGGTGAGATGAATGAAGAAATTATTTTCCAAAATAGAGTGTTCCTCAGAAAATAAGGCTCTGCTATGTTTCGATTTTTCTACCCAAAACAGTTTTTCCTTCCATATTACTCAGAGCACAAGGCTAGTGCCATTTTTCATTTGATATTTCCTTGAAGGAGTGGAGATTTCCTCTCCTATACCTGTCGAGGAAACTCAGAAGCTGGGTCTAACCCAGAGATTTCAGTGCAGCAGGAATAAATGCAATTCTGGTGTTATTAAGAAAATATTAAGAAGACACAATTCAGCAGTTTTTAGTGCATGAGCATGAGTGTTCACCCACTTCAAGCATTACAGTACCTCGCAGTTTGGTTTTTATATACTTATGTTCTACTCCAGCACCAAAGAATCAAGAGGAATTTCATCTGTGGAGCCTTGAAAATTATTAACCACCTCTCTTTTTCCATGATACAACCTTATACACGCGTTGAATGTCTCATTGAAACAACTTCCAATAAAATAAAAATGCTCTATGAAACCAGCAGGAAAATTACATTATGAGTGATCTAATTTAATGAAAATGCTTTGGTGCTTTGAGCCCAAACAAAATTATTTTTTCTTCAATGTAACAAGGTGCAGAAAGTAAGACCCAAGACAGTTAAATTAAAACCATGAAAATTAAACTAAATCTATTTCCTTGACTATATACTGTCACTTTTTTTTCTCTTTTTTTTTTTTGGTCCACCACAGTGCATGAAATCTCCCACACAAACCTCAACGTGCCACAATCTGTGTAGAAGAGATTTTCCCAGATGGGTACCTGCCACTTTTAGATCTAAAAGGTTAACACCAACTGGACGTGGCTTTAATTTGATTTGTGTTACATAGTTTTCCAACAGACAATAAAAGATCTGCAAAATTTTCTGGTTCAGCTGTGGTTTTTCAGCATAGCACAAGATGAAACGGTAAACTGATAAAACTTTAAAGCCATTCACCCGTCTTTGATGAGGTAGTACTTGAGAGCCTGGTCAGCTTTGGGGCCTGGTGTGGCAAAGCAGCTCTCCACCAGCGCTGAGAGGCCCTCCACTCTGTCCTTGGGCTCCACCCCAAAGAACAGGGAGTCATGCAGACGGAGCTGGGGGGGGGTGCGATACGGCTCAGAGAACTCTGCGCTCTTGAAGAGCTCCAGGGAGAAAGGGAAGACTCCCTCACTGTGGCCAGCCAGCTCCAGGGCTGAGTTTCGCAGACTTGCCCGGTATTCGTCTGACACGTGGTATTCCCGGGGAAACTCGCAGGTTACCGGGAGCACTAACTTGCTGGTGCGAACTATCAGGGCCCTGCTGCTGCCGGGGCTGCTCCTGGGGAGCCCTGTCACCATATTGGTTCCCACAATCTTGTCATCTGTTACCTGAGGGTCAACACTTACTTTACTTTTCATTGCTTTTTCAGTGACAACTTCACACAACGCTGCTCTTTAATATAGCAATATTATTCCCCCAGTCCCTGACCAAAGAGACCAAACTCTGAGCACATTCAGTCTGAAACTCAATAACTCTGACCTCCACCACCGTGCCACAGGTCTTGAGGCTGAAGTTGAGGTTGATGTGCGTGCCATTAGAGACGCCTTGGCAAGATGAGTTGGACAAGAAGAGCTCCAGTCCTCCTACAAGGTCCTTTGGAACTGACACGGTAATAGAGCTGGAATCACACTGGACGGGCACTGCAGGAAGAAAAAACGGCTTTCATCAAGAAACAGTATACAGATGCATGACAAAGCTTAGAAAAAAAACCTCACAATCAGTACGATGACAGTGAAAGTCATTTTTGATGTTTTCTTTCAGGCAGTGCGGTGGTTACCAAACTTTTCCACACACAACCTCGTTGGCCAAATACTATGAGCACATTTTTTTATTTATAAACCATAATATAAAGTTCATAATTGAATTCAAAGCGTGGGAAGCTCAGATTTCCTTTTCTGTTTTAAGAGGCAGTCTTCCTGTTATCACCCAGCTATACGTTTTATGGCATTTTTAAAAAGATTTTTATTATATTATCACATAATTTCACCTTTCCTGCCTGGGACCACCTCTTAAATGTAAGAAAAAGAATATAAAAACAATATCATTATCCTGAGCCTGACGCTAAGCTAAATAAAGATGTCTGGTCAGTGTTGTCCTTTGTTGAAGCTATCGATGCAGGAGTTCCAGCCTCTCATGTCTGCGGTGCTTTGCTTTAGTTTGAAAAACATGAGTTTTAGCGGTAAGAAATGCAGTTTGGTGAAATCTCCATAATCTAGTACATCATTTCAGATTAATGTAGGCATGTATCTGAGCGTGAGCTTGCCTTGCTGTCTGATTGATTATCTATCTCCCCTTATCTCATGCACATACACACCCTGACACGTTCGTTTATCCTCTCCCAGCTCCAGACCTCTTGGGCAGTGACACTGATAGGAGTCCAGCAGCGAGGAGCAGCCATGGCTGCAGCCTCCATTGTTAACATGACAGCCAGCTATCTCTGTATGAGGCAACAAAGACAATAATGAAAAACATGGAGAGCGCCGTGTAGGTCATGGTTTAATTGTATGAGCACAACGCAACACATATAAAGATTTACCTCTGCAGTTGCATCCATCGTCATCCAGTACACGGCCCGGCCCACACTCACAGCGCCTGGAGCCTTTGGTGTTCACACACACCTCTGCACAACCGCCATTTTCCTTCTCACACTCATTCATATCTAATCATAGGACACAACCCACACGTGGGTCAGATGTAATGATCAAACGAGTGTAGCTTTGATCGACCGCGTAGTCGAAGGCTGGAGTAATTACCTCAATGCAATTGACTTGGTGCTTTGGGACTTTAAATCTGATCTTATAATACGTAAGGGACTGGTGAAGAAATAATGATGGGTGAAATAAAAGGGGAGATGAAAGTGAGAGTACAAGAGGGCAGGGAAGGAAATGGAGTGATGATGGAGAAATGAGGAAGCCATTTCTGAGACAAGGAAAGGGAAAAAATTGGCTGATGGGTGAATAATGAGATAATGGCAGTTTTCAAGCTTAGCTAAGGTTCGTACTGGATGGCTGACACCCATAATTAGGTGGACCATTCAGTGTGTGTGTTACACACACTTTGTGTTAAATAGATGGTAACGTCTGTTAATTCAAGAATAATAGTCGACTTAACCAGCGCTGCAGTTGAAAGTGTGAAAACTAGTAAATGAGGAGGAAGATGAAATATCATGGTAAAAGAATGGATATTTGATTCAAACAGCCAAATGTGATTAACAATGTCAAGGTCATCGAAAAAATATGAAAATAGTAAAAATACGCAAAGATTTAATTCGGTCAATCAAAGTAGCTTAAATTTTACATTTTAATTAAGTTCAGCATATGAAAAGAACTGTAATAGCCATTATTATAACTGCTTTGGTATAATTATAATATTCATTTAGAAATCCATGTATGTATCAGGGGGTTGCTAGCTTTAATCCCTGACCATGGAGACAGTGCTACTGATGCTGATGTTGGTATTTTAGGAGAGAATGGTGAAAATGGTTTTAAAAAAAAAAAAAAAGAGTATAGGGAAAGTTATTTACATGCATGCATGAAATGATTAAATGGTAAATATTTAATGTATTTAGTGACAAAACAAGTTGAATCCAATCTGTTTCCAAGTCAAACTGTCAAATTTACTGTTTTCAACATTTCTACTCCTGAAAACAAACCCTTATAATAAATACTTGTGACTATCAAAGTCAAAAACTACAATCTAAGAAAAGTAAACATGGATATTTTAGTAACCTTAAAAACACATATTTGACTAAATGAACGTATTGTTTTCCAGAAACCATTTCCAGTCTATCTGGCTTCCACATTCTCTTACTTATCTTTATCTGTCGCACAACTTATCTATCCCCTCTCTTCCTCCCCCCGTGTTTGTCTCACCCAGGCATGTTTGTCCGTCTGGTCCCAGCACAGTTCCAGGCCCACAGTGGCATTCAGACTCAGGACATCTGGGACCTGTGCAGTCCACCTCATCACAGATATCATAAAAATCTGTGTAAGATATACACACCAACATGTTAGCAAACAGATAAAAAGTAACTCAGTCATAGGATTAAAGAAAATAACATTTTTTATACATCAGACTCACGGCCACAGTAAACGTGGAAGCAGACTGAGGGTCTGGGCAGACGGTACACAAAGTACCCCCCCGTACAGGCCTTAACATCTACGCTGGCGTTCCACTGGCAGCAGTTGTCATTGAAGCTGGCACACACAGGCAGGCTGACAATGCCTTCGTGGGGTTGAGGGTGGCTGCCGTTGAGCCAGATGGGAGCGTGGGTGCCGCAGTGGTTCTCTGAGATGCAGAAGGTAGGCATGGCATCCCCGGCCATGCCAGTGAAGCGGTACCACTCCCCAGACATCTGGCTGTCACACAGGGGCACACCAGACGTCTGGTTGACGTGGTAGTCCGTGTTCCTCCAGGGTTCATTCAGGCTGATGTAGGCCGAGCACGGGTCCAGGGCTGAGGCGTGTGGGTGGGAGGTCAGAAAAAAAACTTTACATAGAATCAGAAAGAGCAGCCAGAGTCAGTAACTATATGAAAGAAAACAGTTAATTAGCTTATTTTCTTCCTGAATAGTCATAAATGTGTGTTTTATTTTATCATCCTGGGCTCAGTGTTCTGTCTCCACATTAAAATAATAAAGGTAAAATTATATGATCATTTATGATAATAATTGTTATAATAATAATTATTATTATAATAATTTCCAATGAAAATACACATTTTTGAAACCAGAATTATCTGCCTAAGTAGAAGTGGGGAAAGCGTTTTTATTTTTGTCATTTTAGTGAAATAACCCTTTAGCGGTTGAGCTGGGGTAGTTCCACATGTGTAAATGTCTGTTCAGTCCATAAAGTATTATTGAATCTTTACTGATTGTATCTACGTTGATCAGTTGAACAAATGTGTTACCATGATGCCAAACTTCAAGATGCCGAAATGGGAAAACTTTTTTTTTTTTTTTTTTGAGTATGTGGTTTTATATATTATATTTTTTATTCTTGTACAGCACTTTGGTCAACTCTGTTGTTTTAAATTACAGTTACACAAATAAAATTGGATCGGAACAGCTGAAACGAGCAGAGTAAACAAAGTGCAGCAACACACTCAATCTCATCATGCCCACTCAACAGTGTAATTAAGAATTAGATGTAAAACAAATGGAAAGGAAGACGAGGATGATGGGAGTGGGGAAAGTGACTAAGAGTGACAGTCAGTCATAATCACTGTGAATCAGCTGGGATGATGGAAATGCCAGAAAGTGCCAGAAAACAGGACTTTAACCAGATCACAAGGGCTTCCGTTTCGCATGATTACTCCACATAAAATATCCTCTGCATCCAAAATAAAATACAGAAAATAACTTTCTGTGTGACATCTAACGGAGGCAACGGGTGACGTTTTCTGTTCCTCTCCATATATCTGATAAGACAAGTGAACATGATAACACACACGTTATGGTGAGAAACACAACACTGACAGCACCTTGGTTCTTGGAAGTTGTTCAAATGCAGGATGGGGTTAATTTTGCGACCACACACGCATCATTTTATCTTCCCAATCCACTAACCAAGAATCCATCTTGTCACAACCTGCCACTCCAGTTAAAGGAGGGATGATGTATCTACGGCCTGGAAATGAGATGGATGACTGTCCAACTGTGTTCCCGCTCCAGCAGCGCAGAGGGGTCAGAGGACATAGCTGACACTTGCACTTGTATGTTAATGGAAGTGTTAGATTTTCCAGATGGGGCTTAAAGAACATAATATGGCTATAAAGGGAACGTGGAGTCCCACCTGACCTGACACAGCCCATCTAATCTATACATATAAAGACCCACACTAAGCTAAATCCCGACCTTTTATTAATAATACATATTTTTTTGTTAAAGAATAAAGCTTGTGATAATATATATTTGTCTGGTCTGGACTGAATCTCCAAACAAGAAATCCCTGTTTACTCAAAGTTTGATATAACTGTCAAAACCACACCAACATAATGCATATGAATATGGGCACGGTTTATTTTTAATGCCATTTGCACATCCTGCTTCTGTAAATACTTCACTAAATGTGTATTAATCCATGGCAGGAAATAGCTCCTAAGAAAGGTGCCCTTTTCTTTGACATTTCCAAAATATACAGTGCCTGTTTTTGGAAATGACTTAGCAAATTCTTCTTCTTTTTTTTTCACATATTTAGTGGAAGTGAATTGGTTTGGTGCTGACCTATCTTAAATTAAAAAGGCAATTAGGGAAAGAAAAAAACAAAACAAAACACCACCACATTATTGGTCTTTACAGAGGATTTGGTGACAGTAAGAAAAACGTGGCTGCTCTTTCCTTTAATGCACCATGACGTTTGAGACAAAAATTCCTTGCTGTACAATTATATTAAAATAATCTGAAAACAGCATGAAAAAAAAACTACTTACCTTCACCTGCGACTGCAAGACACTCCTGCAACAGGCTGGTAATCACCCAAAAAATCATCACGTATGTTTTATCACAGTTTGATAAAAGATAAAGTCTGAGCTCAGTGTGTGTAGATTTTTTTGGGTCATCTTTCGGAGAAGTCCGTCTTTAATAGGGACTTATCTGTATACGTCATATTGTTGTGTCTCTTTCTCACCTTGACCTCCTGACCCTCTGGTCCCTCAATCCAGTAACAGGACCATCCTCCGATTGTTGTGGCGAACAATGTGACAAACAGTCCTCACAGGCTCCTTCCTCCATCGCCCCTCAGATGACTGTAACTACTCCAAACTGTGTCAAATATAAACACACAATGGGAAAGAGCCCAGGTCCTTATGATACTTTCACATATCCATCTAGATTTCCTCATCCTTGTTGATTTAAGGGGCAATAATGTTAACGTGCCGCAGCATTAAACCAGGCAGATTAAACTACCAGAGCATACCAGAGATAACTAACATTAATCCCAGAAAAGAAATTAAATGACACAGCAGCACTTGATGAGGAAATGATAAAAATAATAAATAAATTAAGAATGAAACGAAAAGATCATATCCCTTTCTTTTTCCCATAGTGGTTTTATAAAACTTGATATTTTTAGACTCATCTGCAGCTTCAACAGAACAACATAAGCATGTGTTACTTCACGTACCTATTGTATACACAATTATCCGCGCAGGTCTATCTCATGGGATGTCCTGTGCAGGGTGAGCTGGAGGCCAAGGAGAGGAGACGGGTGGTCAAGACCTTGAAAATAAATATCTGCAAATTGTCCGATTAATCATCAAGTCTTTACTTCGAGAACAAAACAAACAAAAACTAAAATAAAACACACAAACATAAACAAACCCCACACAATATAACCACTGGCTCCAAAAACTGGATAAGGATTTTATTGATAATTGAATTACATTTCTCTTTTATACATATTTCATAAATGATACAGGATTTTACATTTTCTTTTTTGCCAACATTACAGCATCATATGTCAACAGAAGAAAAAAAAAAAAGACGGAAAGAAAAATAAAATTAAATCAAATAAGAGGTCAGAATGGAGTACAAGGTCATTTCAATCCTATATTCTGCATCACTCCTTATGCATTTTAAACATGTCTTATCGTAAGTGCACACAAACAAGATATTCAAAATTTAACACACATTCAAAACATAGAATAATAATGAGAATTTGGAGAAAAGGGGGGTGAGGGCGGGTGAAAATGGCGGGAGAGGGAGACAAGAATGGGAGGTGTTCCCCGATCGGCTGACAGAGTGCGCCTGACACGTTTCCTTTGGACTCAGGACTTTCCTTTGGATCCAGAATGGTAGAAAGTGAGGTCAAGAGGTCCCAAAGCCTCCTTTATAGGTGCACCGAGAATGGAGGGTGATTTTCCATTTATTGGGGAGTGATAACGGCCGGTTCATGGGAGCAACTAACGTGGAGATGGAAGTGGGGTTTGATGGGGTTAAGTCAGATTTGACAGGGCAGGCTGTGAAGATGCAGCCCTGTCCACCGCCCTTTATAACTAGGAATCTCTAAGAACGACGCTCTTAAATTATCTTTGCAGGTTGCTGGGGGGGGGGTCTCAGTTTTTTGTTTTTTTTTTTTTTGTTTGTTTTGTTGTGTTTTTTTGGGGGTTTTTTTTTTTTGCTAAATCATCTTTTTTTATTTTTACATAATTTCCCATGTAAACATACATTCATGCAACACCCTCTTTATAATAAAGTTTCCCTATATTTGATATATTTTGTTTTTAAAAAAATAAAAGCGAGAGAAAAACAAAGGCAATAAACGGCGAATGGCTTGATGAGGGGATGAAAAAAAAAAAGGAAGAGGTGAAGATGGAGAAAAATGTGTAGAAAAGAAGGGAGGATTGGACTGTTCAACAAGAGGCCACAACTCTCTCACCTCCCACACCGCATCTCCAAGGACAACATCGTTGCCACTTCACTGTGTGCATATGTGTGTCGGTGTGTGTGTGTGTTAAGTGTGAAAGTGACGGGAAAATGATTTTAAAGCTATGGCAGAGACAGTGCTGTTGACAGGCAGGAATCAGGGGGCAAAACAGTGAAGAATATGATGATTTGAACTTTGCCCCCAGTGCCCCCACCGCTGGTCAACACATAGACTCATTAAATACACATTTACACAGTCGCACAAACACACAGCACAATTGATTTCCAAGCAATCAAATTTAACCCTCCTTCGTGTGAAGGAATTATTCCAATTAAGAGCTGAACCTTTTTCATAAACCAGTTTACACAATGATATATTGTCTATATTATTAAAATCAGTAATCATCCGAAAAGGCAACTTCCCTTATAATGCACACACCAACAGACACGGTCACAGATCAGACCAAGTCCTGCTTAGAGATTTGAATGGCTAACTTCCGATTTGTTCTAAAATCATGCATTTAAATTCAAAATCTGCAGTTAAACACAATGATCTCCTCAGCAGGACCCACAGGAGCAGGAGATGATCACGAGTCAGAACTATGTGCAGGCACGTCACATCACGTCGTCGTGCTTTCACCTCTGCGGAAGTGATGGACAGCAGATCAGAGTGAAAAATAACTGACTCCGAGATGTTTTCTTGGAGATATGAATGGGAGTGGAGAGAAGGCCACCAATCCTCACCCAGAACAGAAAACTAAGTAAAGCTGAAAAAGATTTATTTGGTGAACATTCCTAAAAAAAACAAACAAACAAACAAAAAAACAACAGACAACATAAACATATGGCTTCTATAACATTTGATAAAACCGATCAGGGGGGATGAGACTTCAGCTAGATGTGGCAAAACAAAGTGTCCAATTACGTACAAAATTGCATTAATGCTCCTACACATTCACAAATTTCTACTGAGGGCATACCACAGCATGCAGTCTACCCTGCCTTGCCATCAAGGGAGCAGGGTGGCATTACAGCAACAGTGGGAGGAGAAAACTCTGGCGTTAGTTCAGGATGAAAAAAAGCCTCTGAGAAACAATGCCATGACGCTTTTTCTTTCAGGTGTACCCTTTTGGTATCTTAATTAGAAGCTCAGAGAAATAAAGCGAGTGGGAAAAGGTAAAATAAATGATAGAGAGAAGGGGGAGGGGACACTGAACACTGCAGGAAATATCCTTCTATTCAGATTCTCCTGTAGTTTCCAGTTGTGCATTTTTTTTTTAAACCAATTTATTCATCGGCTATATTAAACCATAAAATGCTTGTAGGTTTGTCTGAGCTGGTGGCCTTTGAACATTTAAACCCCATCGTCATGTGAAGCATTGAGCAGATATGTTTACTCTATCTTTGCATTGCTCAAAAAGAATTTCAATCAAAGCCACTTTCAGCCTGACTTGCCTTCAACTTTGTTTCCCCCCTTGGTGGCCATGCACAGGAGCTTTATGTTCCTGCCAGCATGTAGTTGCTGTCAAATATACAGTGCGTAGTTGTCAAGAAAAGATATGGAATAGCATACAGTACAATGCTCCTCGCCTCTGTGCGTATGTAATGTAGCGGTTGTGCGTCAGCAGGGGTCCTTCACTGCAGGAGTGTTCTCTGGATCTAAATGAGTTTCTCATGGGACGATGTTCGTGAGAGAGCTTCTCCCCCCACTGATAAAACTAGCCTCTGGTCATCTGTTAATTTGATTGTATACATATATATATATATATTTATATTCTTTTCATAACAAATATACTATGGCTTTCAAAATAAAAAGTGCCAAAATATTTTTTTTTGGAATAAAAGAACACACAGTGATGTTGTTGTCGGTAGTACTCTCATACTTGCACAGACCAGGCCGCTACAGGACGTCAACAGGAAGAGGAAACAGGACGTCGTCGTGCCTACATCCTGCGAGTCGAGACGAGCTCCTGACAAAGGTCACACTGGGAAGGACACCTGTCCGTCACCCGGGGAAGGCGTGGCCAAGGGAGGGAGGGGCAGCAGAGTTCAGCCCCAAGAAGACGAAGGTCTCCCTGATGGTGCAGCTACAGTCAGGACTTCCTTGTAAACTTTAACATGTGGGATAGAGAGTCTTCCTGAAGCCTGCCCCCAATGAATAGTAGGTGTGTCTCTGTGTGTAGACAGTTTGACTGCTCAAGGGAGCGGGACTTTACTGCATCACCTGCAGTGTGGCCAGGGTCGATGTCCCAGAGGACCCTGAAAGTCCCACACATAGACACACACACACTGACTCAACAATGCCACTCTGCGTGTCCTCTGTCCTGAAGCGTCTTGAGGTGTGATCATTTCCATTTGCCTCTTGGAGTTCCCTGCAGGCTGTCCCTCTGTAGATTTGAGGCACATCCATAGTGCCTAGTTGTATTCCATCATCATCATCATCATCGTCGTCCTTTTCATCATGCTCACTGTAGTTTTTCAGTTCCTGGTATTTTCAGCATCCTTCTTAATCTTTATTCGGTTTTCACTTCCAATTCCAACTAGAGTTTCAGTTAGGAAAGTAAAAAGAAAAAAAGTAAACAAACAAACAAACAAACCAAAAAAAACCAAACCAAAAAAAACCCCAAAATAAACTAACTCCCACAGTCAAGAAAGGGATGGAATTATTTGGTGTGGGAGGGAACTGGGGAGAAATAGCTGGGGGTAAAAGGGGAAGGAGAAGGAGAGTGGGTGACAGGAGGAAAGAGGAAAGGGGGCTTGGAGGAGCTGAGAGGGGAGGGAGTCACTCTTTCCATCAATTTTTACTGGCGGTGAGCTGCTGAACTGGGAGCTGGAGCTGGAGCGGGTCCCGAAGACGCTTCAGATCCAACTCCACCTGGAGAAGGTGGAAAGGAAGGAGAGGAGGGGGGGGGGTGGGGGTGGTGGGTTGGGTTGGGTTTAAAAAAAATGAGATGAACGTGTGTGCTTGGGGATCTGAAAGTAGGGCTATGCAAGTACCAAATTACAAAATGCATAAATCCCCAGTGTGACTTCAGTGCTTGTTTTACAATTACAAAACTTTTTACCATCTACCAGCTTCCACGAAAGCCACTGTACCTCAGCAATATCATCCTTCAGCTTGTTGTACTTCTCAATGTCAAAGCGTGTCCTTTTCACCCCCTTGTGGAAGAACAGTAGATACTGTCTGTCTCTAGCGTCGGGGTAAACGTACTCCTGCAGGTTTTAGAGAGACACAGACAGAAGAGCAGTTTCATCAGACCTACATCTTGTCCCTGTGCCAAATAGCACTGATGACATATTGAACATCAAATGTTAATTCATGGATGGAGTATTAAATTTCGAAGGGCAACAGAGTCACACGTTCAGCCTCTTAAGCAGCTAAAAATATTTCCATTTAAAACAAACTTTTGGAGAGAAGATAATTATTATATTAAATTTCTGTAATGCTTCGTTCTCTGGTTGCTGAAATAGTTTCTGCATAATTTTGATATCAGAATCAATGTTGCATTTTATGTAATATTGTGCCCACCGACTAAGCCGTACAGTTATTACTAAGATTTATCTGGTGATAACTTTTATAATTACTTGTCCAATCTTAACAGAAACTGTTTCACAAATGCACTTCAAAATATAACAGGCAGGAAAAAAAGTAATTCTCAGATTTAAGAAATTGAATCCAAAGAATGTTTGACCTTTTTTCTTGAACGAAATCACAAATCATTGTATCACAAATAATTCAGCTTTTACCGCAAACAGCAGCAGAACGTGCATCTCTCCCTCTTGACCACCAACATCATATCATAACCAACGATGTGCTTGTTGAAGATGTTTGTGCGTTTTGTTGTGGCCTACCTGGCGTGTAAGGACGAAGTAGGCATACATGGCCATGGCTGTGCCATAGGTGATAAAGTAAGTGACGGGCTCCATGATATCCCAGGAGTACTCCCACCAGGTGAGCCGGGCCAGGATGCCGAACTGGGTGGCCATGTATGCCATGCCGCCCCACAGCACCCAGGTGGTACGCCGCTCTGCCTTCTTACCCAACTCCTCCTTCACCTGCTTAGACGTGGGCGGGAAAGTAAAGAGTCAAAAAAAAAACAGAAACTGAGAATCTAGCGTGGAAGAGGACTGATTTCACCACAAAAAGCTGCGTTTAGGGTTTTAGATCATTGTTTCCAGAGTCTGATTTAATTATCAAGCAATTAACTGTTGTTGCCTCATTGCAGAAATAACAAAGCTATTGTTTTGCCCAACATGATGGCATCATAAGAACACCCCTGGTGACTGGCTCAACCCACTTCAACCATTCATTTTTAATGGATAAACAGTAACAATGCCTGATATTGTAGAATAATTATCTGCAGCTAAGAGGATTATTAGCAGGCCTTCACAGTTGTAGTTCATCTTGGTTTTCATGGAAATGTACACATTTTCTTCAAGGTCGCGTGCCTTAGCGTTTCCCAATTACATGTGAAAAACTCAGTCGACAACGACCTTGTGTAGCCATCAACTAAAATGTCAGGGCTGTCGGTGTAAAGACCTTCTCTAGGGGGCGGAGTTGAGAATTGAGGTCCTCCAGTCGTCCAATCAGCTCCCGCTCTTTGCTAAGTTGGTGCTCTTCGATGCGCAGGGTGGTATAGAGCTGCTGCACCAGAAACTTGACGTCATTCAGCCTTTCTGCCTCCTCATGGGGCAGCAGCTCTGAGGCACACAAACAAATAAACAAACAAACAAACAAGCAGCCTTTAATGTGACCCACTGGTTGGTAGTAAAACTACTTCTTCCTCCTGTTCAGTGTCTCACACTGTGGGGGAAGGACTCAGAGCAAACAGCACAGGCTCTGGCACGTTTAATATTCCTGTCCTCACCTCTCCTCGGTGGCCTCACTAGGTGTGTGGTGTCATTAATGACTAGCTTGAAATCATCCAGCAGCAGGATGTCTATGCCTGTGGAGGAGGCAACCCTTGCTCCGTCTAGATGGATAGACAAATGGAAAGTGAGACTGTAAGAGTTGGAGCACTGAAGAGCAGCCACTTCAAACAACATTTACCTCTACTGATAATCAGGCCTACTTCGGTCTGATTATTGAGAGAAGTAAAAGCAGATGCACTTACACACTAAGAGAAAGATTTCAAGTACCAAGTTGTTCCTGCGTAATGAGTCAGAAATATAATATCCTGGTGCGTGCAGCTGTATTAAATTCTGCCGCGAAGCCACAGCTGTAGGGAAACTTAATGTCCTCAAAATACATAAGCATAAGGACACATACATGTAAAACCCACTGTGGTAAATTTATATAGTGGAGTGGGGTGTGTATCGTTGTGTTTGTGTGCATACCCATAGAGTAGATGGCTACCCGGTCAATGCCTCTGTCCTCCGCCTGGAGCTGTTGCAGGAAAACTCCCACACAGTCGCTGAGAGGCTTGAGGGTGAACTGACAGCGCTCTCGCCTGGACGGCAAACTGACTGAGATCACTGGCAGCCCGTTCTGGTACACCACCGTCACCTCTGAGAGGGCGGTTGCAGGAAAGGAAATGGGAGTCAGATAACTGTCACAATATCATAAAATGGAAATCGACACCCAAAGGTCTTGACTGAACCATACACATACGAAGCGCTGACATTTGAATGATGTCATGCAAAATTAAAGTGACAGCAACCCTTCACTCAGATTCACAGCAGCCACAGTCTATTACTTCATCATCAAAAACTATCAAAACTTCCGTTACTAGGATAAATCTGAAACTAACTCAGGATTATTATTATTTGTTGATTCTGATTTGGTGAACCTCCTTGTACCTTCTCAGCACTGCTAAATTATGGTCGGTCCCTGGAAACTCATAAGGCATAATTTTGCTAACTACTAACATTGCTAAGGCTAAATGATGACTGTGTGGTGGGACTGACAATCAAACAGGATCTAATCATTCCTTGAAAGGTTTTGGGACTCCAAAGACGATGTGCCAACGAATGTACTTTTTTAATTACCAGTCTGTAACCAACCTGGTTACTATGATGATCCAACCCATATCATGTTAAGTGGTCTGTCATGGCAGAGCCACAAATCATTGCAGAGGGCTATGAATCCTGGGAGGGGGGAGATTCAAGCTGCCTTGTTGCTGCTGCACCCACCAACCTCTCCCTCCTGCTCAGGATCACTGCAGTGAATCAGCACATCTCTGTTTGGGCTCACACCAAGAAGTGAAGGATCACAGGGGCAGCACAAGCTGGGCTCAAACACGGACATTTCATTCATTACAGTGGGAATCGGGAACTTTGAATGTGCGTTTTTCTTTTTGCACCTGTTTCGTTTAACCTCCTTTATCCAGGTATCACAAGTACACTGCTGAAAGAGAGAGAATCCTGTTGCAAAGCTACTGCTATTAAAGCTTGCTTTAAAATCAAATCCACTTGCTGCTGCTGCTTCTCCTCCTCTCAGTCTTGCTACTTTTCTCTTCCTCGCTCTGCCCATGCTCATCATCTCTCCTGCCTCTCACACAGAAGAGCAGATGTTCCCCAAGATAGATTCCATATTAATGCCTACTGCCTGTTAACGCCAAATAGCCTCCTCTGCATAATGCATAACGCCTCTCCTCTCAGTGCAGAACCCATTTGTCTCGAATGGGGGCTTTCTTATTTTTTTCAAAAGAGGGAAGCCCTTCATACAGCTCATCAGAAATGAACAACAATGAGGACTTACCTTCTGGTGCAGCGGAGGAACACAACAGCCTCTGGATATGCCATGAGGGGCCGCCCCTCCAAACCTGCAGACAGGAAGAGAAAGAGCGACAATTTGGTTATTTCACTTGTACACAGTACTCTTTTGTAAGCCAGTGTGTGACACTAAGCAGCATGACACTACCCTGGTCTATGCAATTTACTTCTCTAGGTCTGTGTTTGTGAGATTGACCACTTATTACGTTACCAAATGGCATCCTCCGTTCTAGTTTCTGGAAATATTCCCATCTACAGACTGGAGCCGCACCCAAACAGCTCAGATTAATAGAGCTAACTGATCCAACTGCAGCTTCCCAGACACAGAAATATTCTACAACGGGCTGATGCATAAACACATACGCACACAGTCACACACACACACACACACAGCCTCTTATATCCCATCTAAATACGCCAGCATCCAGACACACAAACCACCACTCGGAGAAATACGCCTCAGTGGGACACACAGGAAGAAGACACCAGACACATGCTGCTTGAATAACAGCAGTGTGGTTCACTCTGAATTCTCCACTTATGTCATAGGCAGGAGGGAAGAGGGGAAGATGACGAACAGAGGAGCACAGCTCGGGGAAACCCTCCTATTTTTTTTTTTTTTTTCGTCTGTGAAGTGAAATAGGAATGTTCATGTGCTCTGCACACGTTTCACATTACAGAGCCTGTCGTGTTTTCAGGCAAACTGTGATCAAGCCTTTTAAGGCATGAGCCCAGCTGCCAGATCCCTTCACACTAACGCAGAGAAAAAGGTGACCAGGATGAGACATCATGCGGGGAGGAGCTTCAGGGGGCAATTCTGACTAATGTTTTAGTTGTATGAGCACAGAAACAAACTATGTCTCCACTGCACCTCAAACAAAAAAACAACAACAAAAAAAGAGTTCTTCTGCCAAATGGTCCTGATTTTTAATAAGTGGTGCCTGGAGCCATGCGATTTGTGCTGAATATAAATATATTCATGGGGACATGCCAGTGGTGTAGCTGGTAGAGTGTGGGCCTGATCAACAGAAGCATGCAAGGTCCTCGCCGTTGACCCTGGTTCGGTTCCAGCCGGTGTCCTGTGCTGCTTGGTTGCTGACTGCCCCACTCTCTGTCCCCCATGGCTATCATATATAGCCAGAAAAATTAAGTCATGTATGTATGTATGAGTACACAACATCACCAGTAAATAACATACACATCCAGCATCCCCTTCAGTTTCTAAACGAATGGGTCAGCTTTCACACTGTTGACAGATTTGACTGCATGCTACTCAACATCCAGCAGGCCTGATACACTCACTCTGTATACAACTACTGTAATATCATATTTGTACAACATGCACGCACTTGTTGACCCTTCTAGGCTGAATCACAAAGAGGAGAAACAAAGCTCTCACTGCTTCTCTGCACTGACAGTTATAAGCTGAAAAGATATGTCAGTGGATGTGCTGTCAATGCACTGAGCTAAGCACAAAACAATAGGAAAGACCATCTGACAATCACAGAGTTTTTCTGCTGGACGATCGACATTCAGGAGGCCAGATCAAGGCTAGGCCAGAGGTCAGCGTTACCTAGCTGGACAGATATCCTGAGCTAATTCTGACTGTGACACAGGAACAAACAGAGGACGCTCTAGTTCTCATATTGCACTTGTGATTTTTTTCCCCACTTCACTCCTAAAACTTGGAGAATAAAGTGGTTTAAGTTTCATAGTTCGAAGTGGGATTTCTCTCTTATGGACGGATTCGGTTTGTTTGTTTTGGCTTCTACTGGCGAGTTTCTTCACACCCAGTGAGGGGAAAAACTTAATAAAAAGTCCAAATGCAGGGCTTTTGCGGATGATCTCAGTCCAGCGTATTGTAACTGACAGCTGTCTGAACTCCAGCACAGTAGTAACACATCATGCCAGTTATAACACTGGGGAAAAAAAAAAGTATACATTTGTGAGGGGATGGGGCCATCAGTGGAAATACCTGTAATTCCAGCATCCACCTGACAATCATCTGCTGCTGATTAAATGTCTTGGCTGTCACTCAGAGACTGCGACTGACTATCACATGTAAAAAAGATTTATGATTCGTTATAATGCAAAGTGCGGCCATTAACAACCACTGAGACTAGTGATTGTGGAAATCGTTACTATATTAATTAGTGATGAGTCTCTTGTCAGCTCTGGATCTCTGCTCCTGCCTTCACATTTAGTCTCGCCAGGTATGTGCAGTGCGGTACTGACTTCCGGCTGTGCAGAGACTCAGTGAGGAGCCACAGATGGAGGAGCCCTGCTGAGCGTTCACCCCGCTGCTGTTGCCAAGTTTTCGGATTCCCAAGAGCAAAGACAAACGTTCTAGAATATCCTTCACGTAAATACGGGGAACCGTGAGGAGCAAGTTTGCAGACATTTTGGAAAAAATGCAGTGGGAAAGCAGCACCACTGATGCAGGACGAGGCTTATGCCACGCTGCCCATGTGGGTGTGTGAGTTCATGTTTGCACATCAGAGCAGCAAAAATTTTGTTTTGTCCCCACCAGGTGTTGCAGTAACTCTGTGAAATATGTGTGTGCGTGTGTGTGTGTGATCTTAGTGAGAATACTAATTACTGTCCCACGGCACCAAGAGGAGCCCAAACAGTGATTAGGCTGCTGATCACATGAGATGCTGAGGAAGGTGTTTTGGCTGGTTGAAATAAATGCAAAGTCTGCAGAGAAAGGTCCTGAAGTACTTTGCTCATTCATTAATTTCACCAGCTTGGAGCCAGGAGGAAAGTTTTCATCCAAATACATCACCGCAATATCAACTGCACGGACACACACAGACACAGAGGGCACCATCACAAAAATATGTCAATGTGGTGCTAACATGTGTGTGCGTGTGTGTGTGTGTAGATTGATCTGTGGAGTAACATGTACATGCAAATGTAACTCTATGTGTTGTGTGTGTATGTGTGTCCACCCATCTGTTCACCAGCCTGTTTGTCAGTGGCAGTTGCAGAGGGACTGTGTGACCCCCCCCACCCCCACCATCCCAGGCCCCCCATCCCAACCCATCCTCCCCTCCCACCTAGCCGGCACACAGCCACTGAAACGCTGCCTGAAATATTTAACAGTGTAGCAGCAGTCAATAGCACAGCAACCTTGGAATCAATGTCACACAGCTAAGGGGGGGGGGGGGGGTGAAAAAACAAAGAAACAGGCATTGGGGATGGCCGAGAAGATCGACAGGTAAACTGGAGGAGAGAAAGAGGTGTGGAAGGGTGGAAGAGCAGAAAGGACACGAGGATAAATGAAGGAGTAGCAGGGGAGTGAAAGAGATAAATGAAGGCTGGAGTAAGAGGATGTGAGTCATGAGTATGCTTGCGTTTCCAAGCATGTGCTGCATATACTGTACCCTCCTGCAGACAAGCCCCCCCCTCCGAAACGTGACTGGCGGCATCTGTGTTTGTAATGGATATGATGACTGAAAAAGAGGGAGAGAGGAGAGGGTGAAGGCAGAAGGAGGAAGTCGGGGAGATAAAAAGAGAAAGCTGTGAGAGTGAGACAAAGCAGAAGGAGGGAGGAGAGGAGCAGTAGACTAGCTGGGAGGGGAGGGGGGAGATTGCTGATTACTGCAGTAAAGGAATCCCTCGTCTAGGAAGGGGGGTTGCCCATTGACTTCACCCTCCTTCCCTCCCTCCTCCGTCCTACCCACTCTGAATCCTGATTGTGCTGGTTTTGATCTTCGCTGAATTCTCATCTGCACTGCGCCTTACCTTCCACCGCATTTTATCATGCCCCCTGTGTGTATGTGTGTATTTCCCTTCCATTAAAGAAAAGTAAATGGAAAAAAATAAAATCAAATAAAATCACTCTCACTGGAGTAAATGCACTGTGAGCAGGGGGCCCCATAGATTATTTGGGCTGTACTGCAGGTGATGAAAATAAATGTAATACTCAAGAGAAAATATAAGGCAGCTCTCCACTACTCTCACAAAATGTAATAACTCGTGCAAAAGATACAATACTGATGTGTAGCAGAGATTACTCGTACGGGAATACAGAAACTTCCTCACACAGGCACATTGCACTCACAGAGTAGAGCCAGGGGAGAGCTTCAACATTAACCCTGAGTGAGGCTGCTGCTGCTCTGCCGGTTATCAATACCTCCCCTACACAAAAACATTTTTCTTTTACTGTGTTGAAATCCGCAAACATAATGACATTCTCTCATTTCAGTCCAGATTATGTATGTGGAGAAATCTGCAAGATTTATGAGCCCCCCCCCCAAACTCAATAACTTGTTAGCAGAGCTGCTTTGAGGGTTTGGATTAAAACTACTGCCACTATAATACTAACAATAAATAAATAAAAGGAACTGGGTTATTTTGGGAGTGCTTTGCAAGAGTCAAAATGAATGAGGCCTTATGTTCTATTTTACACACTCTTCATCAGACGTACACCCCCACAGCCACATGTGGAGCTTCACCAGCATCACCTGTCATGTTCACGACTGGATATTTTCTTTTTTAGACTCATTAAAAAAAGTGAATTTATTGTTGGCCTACAAAACTGTTTTCATACAAAGGACATAAGATCCTGACAGCTGTCAAAATCTTATTTCTGTTTTTGTTCTTCTTTTTTTTTTTTCCAAATTAGCTGAGGAACTCCACCATCTTTCCACATGTATGGAGCATTATTGTCCTTTAGCTTTGCGGTGATGTCTGGATCTGATCTGAACACAAGATGACACAGCAGTTTAGAAATCTCATCCTCCTCCAAACACATCCTTTTATCTTCTGCACACCGCAAGGGAAATTCTGGGAGCCATGCATAGCGTAAATTGTTTGTGTGTGTGTGTGTGTGTGTGTGTTACAGAGACCCGCACTGAAGAATAATGTCTCTAATATAATTTACATTTCATGATGCCCTTCTGAGGGACTGGCAACCTTGTCGTTTATCTAAACAATTGACTACATCCATCAAAGGTGGTAATGTGGTCTCCTGAGTCACAGCTGTGGACCAGATAACGTCGGTGGTGATACAAAGTTATTCAGAAAATCATTCAAGGATACACAAACTCATGCACACCTCATACGTATCAACAGAGCTAATACTATACCCATATGCATGACTGCACACAAGCAGCTTAATTGTCTTTTAATGTGGCCACTTATCAGACTTTATGCTTAAAGTCTTTTGCTTTTCCAATTCCTTTTCCTGGCATGAATCAAAGTGTCGATAGATTTATAGTCAAAGGAGAAAAGATCAATTCCTCCATAGGTCACATGTTTGATAAAAATCAAGGGTCAAGGAGAGGTGGGGTGCTTCATCACGCTACCATGACGAACGGCCGGGAGAGGAGCGAGTTGGGGTCAACAGGAGGGCTCTGGGTGTAAAAAGACCAAACATAATGGGACAGCTCAATAAGAAACCAGTCAGGGTGGCAGGACAGACTGGGGACAGATGGTGATACCCAGGAAAAAAAAAAAGCATAAAGATGAAGCAGTAAAGCAGCAAGATGACTGCACCCTCTGTCCACCAACTTGTTGAGACCACCGGTTTGCTGGTGTAAACAATTAGCTGTGACATCCTGCTGACTCAACTTTGAGGACTACCGTCGTTAGGTGTACCGTTGGTAGGTGAATGAGGTTTATGAGCTATAAAATTGGAGATAAACTTCGTCATCCTCGTCATCAAATGCTGGAGAGTAATATGTGTGGACAACACATTCATTCATTAATCTAGTTGGATCTTTGTTGTTTTCTTTTATATCCTCCTGCTTTTATCTTTATGGCTGTTTTACAGCACATTAAAAGGTTGCTGACTGAAACGCATAAAAAATTCTGTCTTGCTCTCATTTACAGTGAAATGCAATATATTTTATATATTGCCTTATAGAAAGAATCAAATTACAGCAAACCACCATTTGTATGGTATTTCTATTTAACTTTAGATGCATTTTGTAAACAAAGAAATAAAACTGCAGTTTTTTTCTGTCTTTTTTTTTTTTTTCCGTTTTTTGTGAGAACGGTTTTGCGCCAAGAGTGTGTGGAGATGGTGATATTCGCTTTAAAAAAGTTTTCATTGCTGTGTTTACAAGTGAGGAGGTCATAATACGCCCTCCAAGCAGCACTACATCCTCCAGGCCGGGCTTCCTGGTTATAGTGTTAACTTCCCGAAACAGAAGGGAAGTGATAGAGAGATGAGTTAACACTGGTGTTGTTTCCCAGCAAACACGGTTCTTGATGAAGAAGATGATGTTTCGATGCTCAAGTTGCGACATCTTTTCCAGTCAACGCCAAGTAATGCTAATTTAACCTACATTGCAATAGCAAAGTTTACAAGCAGCTCCTTTAATGAATTATTTTTCATAAACAGCTAATTAAATTTTTTTCTTATCTGTTATTATTCTTTTGTATTATTTGCGGTTTTGAGAAGAAAATCTTTGAATTCGAAAATGGTTGATATATTCATCATGAATTCCCAGAACAATGATGTTAAGGCAAATTTTTACAAGTTCAACCATGAAAATGTTTGTTGACTGACTGTTAAGGGACTAAGATGTAAACTTTGAAATTCCTCACACTGAAGGAAAGTGTATTTAATAGGATAAAAAAAAAAAAAAAAAGGCGTATACTGGCTGTAAAGTATAGGTGATGAGTCCAGTTTTCTATCTCAATGTGGAGCTTTATGTCACCTCCTCTCTCTCTCTCTCTCTCCATTTGCTCCAGGGGCCAATGAGGTCCTGTCCACTTGGCCCCCTACCAGCCCACACCTCCCCACTGTGGGATTAGCAAGTCGAAATGCACAGCTGCGACTCACAATCCCCCGCACGCACTCACACACACACACACACACACACACACACACACACACACACACACAACCCATCCTCTTAGATACAGAGAAAAGCACATATTCACCTAGATAAGGCGGGCCACTCAGCAATTGCTATAGAGGAAAGTGGATTTAAGTGCAGTGTGACAGTAATCAGTCTGTCGTTTTCTTCTGCCTCAGCGCAGCCGAGCTTATGTAACGAAAGAAAATGCTGCTTTTTCTCTTAGCAGCGTTCCTCGCCCGGTAAAAGCCATTAACAGATGCGAAATCTGCTGTCACATTCTTGAACGGCACAGCATTAAGTAATCACCGCTCGCACACTGAGGGGTAAACCGAGACAAAGTCAAAAGCGCCCCACAAAAGCCCAGACCAATCTGATCTCTCCACCGCAATGCAGAGTTGATAGTGAAAACAACCTTACCCATGATTGGGAAGTTTAAAACATCAAAACCCCACATCAGTTATGGCACAGCATAAATAATTCCAGCGTAATCCTTCGTTTCATTTCAAAAAGATGTGCTTCTTATACTGTGGGCATGGTTTGATTAATTAATCCTGGCTCAGGCATGCTTCATCCATGAAATAAAATCTCAGCTGTGAATTAATCTGTTACTATGACACGTGGGCTACTCCAGATACAGCCATACCCACACCACCCTTGACACCCCCATCCCCACCCTTCTTTGAAAACCAGCATCACTGGAACCTGATGCATTATTAAACAGCAGTGCAGGCTTTCACGCCTTGGAGTTCAGAAGACAGCCACCGCTTGGCTATTGAGCATCTTCGCTCTGCTCCTCCAAAGACTCGTACAACTGCTGTTTTCTGACTTCCTCGGGTCACTTTTGAGACAGGGGTTGTGCAGAATTCGTAAACGCTTTGCCCCGTGAGTGCATATATAGTACGACTGCAGACGTAGTCAGTATGCAGGCACAGTTTGATTTGCTCATACACCAGATGGCACTATCTGCTTCTGTCAGGGTTAATTTCATTGCAGGTCACGCAATACTCCTGCCACTCACCTGGTCTGGCAGGAAGAAGGAACTTTTCTTTGTTCTCCTTATGCCTTCTTGACTTTAACCTCAAGCTTGATCAATTTTTCCCTCGCTTGAAAGTAAATGAGGTCTTGGTGGCATTCACAGACATCCATCTAAGGAGTGCATTCAAATCCAGTTTTGAACGTGCACACACATGCCCACCCACGCAGACACTACCCACAGTGGTCTTGATGTATGATAAGGTGGAGCCCTGCAGCTCCCTCACATCACATATATCACACACTGGTCGACGGTGCTGAATAAGCACTGTTCACTTCTAATTATGTTCCCTTTCTCTTTCTTTTCCCACCATCGTCAGCACATTGACAGCCTTGATATCCATCTATACTTCCCACCATTATAGTTATCCTTCTTGTAAGAGAGCAGAGGTACATTTTGCAGCACTTCCCACTGTTTTTGGATGCATTAATAATGGTGGAAGGCAAAGGCACTTGTTTTGATTTTGGAGATAAAGCCCATCCCATTTGTTCTGACTAAGACAGCACAGTAGTCCTCTGTGACCACTTGTTCCTGCTAAAGCTGCTTCTGGCAACGAAGAAAAACCAGCAATAATCTACCGAAGTTTAAAGGCAAATCACAACGATATCTCTGGCGTGGGATAAAATTGAGCCCATTAAAGAGGCACAAAAACCCAACTTTTGTTTTTACTTTTCGAAGAATTCCATAAAAACGCATAAAAGACCAAAAAAAAAAAAAAAGTTCCCTTCAGTTCTTAATGTTCATGTTCACTTCTATCAAAAGCTGTACTGAATAAAATATGTTCAGAGCTCACACATTAGTACCAGGTCATCACCAGTTTATCTCTCATCTGTGATGCTGAAGGGCACAAGATGCTCCAATCTCTCACTTTCCAACCTCACTTCCATAACCAGACCCCCAAGTTATCAACAGGCAAAGAGCCAAGTGTACAAATTTCATCTAACTGTGGAAAACAAAATCTATCTATTCTATCAGATTTTAACATATTGGGATGTTGCCTCACATAAAAAACAAAACAAAACAAAACAAAGCCTAGTGCTGCCCAAACTGAAAGTGAGTCAATAGAGTAGAACAGATAGAAATGTAAAGCGGAAATAGTTCTCTGGTAACTTCTGTAAATTTAATTTGGATAAACATTCTTTCTATATTTTTCTACAAAAGCTTATAGGACGAGTATATAAAACTAGCTATGAACAGCATCCACTTTTCAGCTAATCTAAAGTTTTGAGTGTTTGAGAAATGGACAAGAGCCACAAAGCTTTTCTCTTTGGCTCTTTCAGTTGAGAGACTAATTAAATGTCAGCTGAGATAAAACATGAGGGAAAACTCAACAATGAAATGTCAAATTTGAATTTCAAGGCAACCAAGCAGCGCTGAATCCTGATTGGAGTGCTGTTTTTTGTTGGGTTTTGTTTTTTTTTTTACCCCTTTGGCTGAAGGGTTTTAGTGTGTTTGCTCCTTATAAGCTTTTAGTAAAAGATGAGCTGAAGTGAAAGTTGTTTGAACTCTGAGCAAGAAACCCACAAGTGCTAAATCAAACAAACTGGATGAATGGCAGAATTTATACAGTTCAGAATTATTATTCTGTTTGTGTTCATAGGTGAAGCAGTGTCATAATTTTATCATCTGCAGGAGACTCCTTTCCTTTCAAAGAGGAACTATTAATACATGTGCAAATCATAAGAGGAACTGAAGTCGTTGTAGTTAACTACATATAGGTTAGTTATGACAGCTGCTACCATAAATGGAAAAGAAGCAGCTGGGAGAGTGCATGTTTTATTTCCCATATGCAGAGCTGACCCTTGATACTCGTGTCTCTGCGGGTATGTGAGGTGATATTGAAAGCAGTTTAAAGTATCTCACACACTACTATGAATTCCTCCTGAAGCAGGAGCTGAGCCTGAGAAAGTTCCTATTGAGGAACTTTGACAGTGCTCTCCCATCAGGGTATCTTTCCTCTAGTCTTACCATGCTTTGCACAGGACTTAGACAATGAAAGCGCACAGTCTAAGGAAGTAAAGAAGTCGGGAGGCTGGAACAGCCAAGAATATCAGCGTTTGATCTGATGGAGGTCAGTGTTCAGCTCTCTGCAGCATGCCCCCATGTGTGGACGGTCCATGGACTGCTTCAGAGAATACTGTAGCACTCTGCCCCCCTCGCTGTGGCAGCAAGGCTGTCTTGAGTTTTCCTTTTTTGCACTGCTCATGGACATATGAGACACACACGTCAGAGCTGGAACTGGTATAATGAATGTAGACACAAACTGGACCAGACGCTGCTGTAGGAGCAGAGAGGAGGCCACAGCACAGCTGACTCACACTGAGCACAGTGACACACAGCTCACTGCATGTGGCCTTTTCCTGCAGCAAGAGCCACAGACTGATGGCCTTGATTTTTTTTCTGAGAGATCTACAACGAGGCAACATGACAGAGACTTTTACTGCCTCACCCACCGCTGTGCCTGCAGAGGGTGCAGACCTCCACGTGCTACACAGGAGACACTATCTGTCTGGTTGTATGCATCACTAATAAGTGCTAAACCCTGGTTTATGAGATTCCATGTCAGTGTTTTACATCTGTATCACTATATCCCATGCCTCATGCATGAGGAAGCGAAATAAAAAATGTTTTCCCCTCACAGAGTATGTTTCACAGTTAAAGCCAAGAGTATTGCAATATGAATGTTCTTTCACAGCAACATTAAATCAATATTTACAGATTTTTGTCACTCACCAGTAGTAAAAAGCATATTTATGGTGTCATACAGTGAAGACTTAAGACCTCAACTTCTGATACTGACTGATAGCCATACATAATCCCGGCCAAAACCATCCATCCACAATAAATACAGATTCCGACAAAATCCCGAGACATGTAATTAAAGCAGTAAATAATCTGAGGGAATCAAATACACCAGTTAGACTGACTAATGATGACAGAGGAAAGTTGTCCTCAGTGACTTTACGGAGGGCCATAAAACTTTTAGAATTCAGCTTATTTCAAAAAGTAATTATACAATGACTTTCATGCACCATAAAGTCTTAGCTATTTGTCTGTGTATGATCAAAAACTCGAGACTTGAGAAGAAAAAAAAAAAAAAAAGAAATCGAACCCGCTCTCCATCAATCAGTCTCCATCTCACTTTATGAACACAACATTTATAAATGAAAAAATGTCACTCATAATTATTGGCTGACGCAGGCTGGAGGAGCTAAACGCTCTGTTATTAGAGCGCGTGGAAGTCTCTCAAAAATACTAAATTAAATAAAAATACATGTATTTGTGTGAGTGAACCATTTCTTCGTTACTATTTTGGTAGAAAAAATATCCATGGTAAAATTGAATTTCCACGACCCGATAAATTGAATTTCTTATTTTGTCTTTTTTTTTAAATTATAATCCAGATCTAGGTTTTGTATCAATAATGTGAAATTATTTATGTGTCCAGAGAGAAATGCTCATCGCAGATATGCAGAAACGGAGGCTAAAAATTAGTCATCAGGACTCCAAACCCACCATCCAACCTTTCAAGATTTGGTTTCATTGAGTGTTTTTGTGAAATCTGATATAATCTTATTGGATCAGCCAATCAGAGGAGGACCCCAGAGGCTGACTAATGGATGTATGGTCCTAGTATTACGACATCATGGCACAATAATTGTGCAGCACTCAGGTGTGAGCTGGTCCCAACTGTCTCCAAAGTCCTCATTATGGAATCATTTGAATAAAATGGAATAACGCTAACTATTGGTAAAAACAGATATTTTAAAAAGACTTAAGATCTGGTATCTTTTTCCTGCTGGGTCCTGTTTGTCAGATTGTTAATAACGACAAACCCTTCACTCCAGGCCATTCACAACAGGCATCAAAAATTCACAAGTCCTGTGCTGCAGGGCCGCTCACTCTCACACAGGCCTAGGAGAGTTTGCAGAAAGTGGGCCAGAGTCTATTAACCGTCATTCTGCCCACCTGCAAGGACAGGGGGGTGGAAGCTACAGCAGTCATACAAGCAAACAGCCAAACTTCAAATCTCAAAAGGTTCTGAGTGGTATCTCGTGCCTCCCCGCGCAAAATAAGCTCTGGGAGTCACGACAGACACTGATCCTGAGTCACAGACCACAAAAGCCTGATTATGCTGAATAGTTTCCATTCAAGTAAGATGATATTACCGGTGGATCAGGCTGCAGGACCATTGGCGACTTTGTTAGAAATTGTCCCCCACCCTCACATTTGGCCTCCAGCTCTTCCTCTCATCTCTTCCCTTTCATCTGCCCTGAGCGACATTGTGACCTAAAGTCAGCCCCCCTAACGCTCTGAGAATGACATGCCTCCACATTGCTCTGTCCTCGTGCTCCCATTCACAAGATCTTAATCTTCATCATCATCATCATCATTGTGTCGCCTCTCCTCTGCCATTCCATCTTGAAATAGATTAGATTCACCATTTTTTCTAGTGGCCTTCTGCACCGCTCGACTCCCCCAGCCACCTCCCCCTAACTGCTATTGCTCCTGCCGATTTTCTGCTCTCTCCTTTTGCAGGATTCAATTGGATGTAGCCAAGCAAGCTGAAGCACGGGCACCTCACTCTCGATGTCCTCTTATTCCCCACAGGGGACAAATTCACCTTTAACTAGTTCATCTCATTTCACGCAAAAACATTTTTGTTTTTTAATAGCTGATGTTGATGAATGTGAGCGCTGAATAATTCTCAAAGGGCCAGAATTACTACAACGTATGGGTTTAACAGCTGCAGCATAATCTCTGTTATTCTGATATCACCACCTCACAGATACACTGCTGGCAAACTGCCGCACACAGCATGGTCCCAGTTTGATCACTGGGGTTGATTGGAAGATAAATGATTGCTCGTTTGTTGGTTTCTTATATTTGGTTATTAAAACCCAATCACACACTGTGATGTCCCAATGTACCTCCAGAGTAACTGCAGGGAGTTTTGACAGACTCAATATCTTTTTTTTTTTTCTTTTTTTTTTTTTAAATCAGCTGCTTAAATGCAAAGGCTAGTACTTTACTGTAGACTCATCAGTGTGCGGATGTACAACAGTATGCACTCGTATATAATCTTGTCACAATGGGACTAAGGCATTAATACAGGTCGGGTGGAGCCCACCATAGATATCATACTCTGACTGTAGGATAATACTTACGAGATTATCTCCAGCAAATGTCAAAATACTTCAAAAGCAAGATATTCATGTTCAGACTTCTGCCACGCACAGCCGCTGCTTACATTAGTAGGTGACACGTTTACATTACAGGAATTACCTGCTTCTATTTCACAGCACTGAGGTTACAAAAAAAAATAAAAAAATTTAATCTTGTTTTTAGGCTTGTCCTTTTAACAATATAACAAGATTTTTTAATACCTTAAAACGAATGCAAAAAATAAAGCTGACTAATAATGAAGCTGCACCGTGAAATATGATTATAACGCAAACCTTCTTGCTGTAAGGCATCAGAGCTAACCACGCACTGCCGTGCAGCCACCTGGGTGGGACCTTTCTGTCTGGAGTTTGTGTGCATGGGTCTCCTCTGTGTCCTCCGGCTTCCTCCCACCATCCAAAAACATGCAGTTTTGGTTAATTAGCAACTATAAATTTCCTGTAGGTGTGAAAACGGGTGTGAATGGTTGTTTGTCTCTAAATGTCAGCCCTGTGATAGACTGGAAACTTGTCCAGGGTCTTTCCAGCTGTGACGGCCCTCTGGCTTCCTCGGTTGTTTTGTCCTTGGCTGTTAATTGTTTTTATTTGTCCTTTCAGTTCCTGGTGGTGGAGTTTGTGTTTCTCTATATAGTTTACAATATAGGGAGTTTGCTATCTATCCAAATGTACCTTATACGGTGGACTCATAGTATCCAACACACATTATGAAGAGTAGTGTACTAATATGGACCCTAATAAAAGTAGCTGGAGTGAATTCAGTGCATATATAATGACCAACAGGGGACAACTCTGATTGTAAAAAAAAATAAGTCAGATTGTTGAAAATGTTTCTACTCCTCAAATTATTTACTTGCTCAGTAAAGTAGCAGTAGTCATGGTATCAGTCTCTACTTTCAAGTCTTGTTCAATACAACGTGATGTAATTTTTTTTTAATGAAATTTTCATTTCCCTGCTTTAGTCACAGCCTGGCATCCTGACAAATTAGGGGCTTTGTCAACTTTCCCTAATGTCAGCTGGCATCGGCCCCATCCAGCCCCTCTCCCATCAAGAAGATAAACAAAGTGACAAAGTAAAAGTTAAAAAGGAAAAACTCACCATTGCAAGATGCAAATAAACATCAAATAGTACATCACAATGCTTTTATGCCATTGTGCTGTGTCTATTTTTAGTAATCAGTCAGAAATCATACTCTTACATTTCTTAGTCTTTTATGTCATCCTCTTACTGTAATGACTATGAAAGGTGCCAAAAGAATTGGACAGGAAATTAACTTTAATGAATAAGTATCTTTGTTAATAACGCAAATCAGTAAAAGCTTTTGACTCCTCAGGTTTTATTACAGATAAGTGCTTAAAAGCTTGTGTCAGATAAATTAACATTAATTATCATGACAGCACTGATTCTGTAAATGCAGTGCTTAATAAGATTTCATGAAATGTTTGATGACAGGGACAGTTTTTATCTGCAAGGTTGTGGGTTTTTGAATATCAGCACAAAATCTACAGGCAAATCTCCAGCATCACTTTTTCGGCCAAAGCATCGGGCTGCATCAGCTCCACATGGTGTCCACAATGATACACCCACATGCTGGTTGTGTTACTGAAATTCATTATTCAATTATGACAAAACTACCGTTTGCTACCGTCATGGATTCAAGCAGAGATTGAGGGTAAATATCTTCATCATCATCATCAATACCCTTACGAAACTGAAACAAAATAAAAATAAAAATAAAAGTTTTTTTTTTTAACCTGTTAGATTTTTCTCTCCCTCCTACTGAAAGTCACACATTGATTTCATCGACGCATACAGCCTCAGGGAAGACTTCACGTCAGTCCAGCTGGTAGTATTTTATCACAAATTCCTGCTTGTTATTTTAAGACTGGCATTAACTTTTACACAGCGGTGATGAGTTGCTGGGCAAGGCAGGTTGCAATCAATGAAGATTTAAAGGTGAACATCAATGGGTTTGTTCAGACTGACGTCTGAGGCTTTGGCTGAAAATCTCCTGGAAGGAAATGCTTTCTTCATATTGACTGCCTGAACAATCACAGAAATTCGACGAGAGCATTTTTTATTAGGACTTTAGAGACTGAACGTTAGTACACATCAATTTGATATTGTAATATCAATAATATTATAATAATCAGTAATATCATTTGGTTCTATTAGAAAATAGCCATCAATCTTCAAATCTCAACTTTGCTGGTTTGTTTAACAACATCCATTTGTATTCAGAATGCCTTCAGACTGCCGACACATTGTCTCACAAACATAAACTGTAAAAAAAAAAAAAGATCAGGATCTCCTCATGAGAGGCACCAACACCCCGCACAGACAGGAACAAACAGATCAATAAGGTAATTAGGCACAGTGATGGTATTTCAGTCTTACGGGTAGTTTTAAACTTTAAAAAGCCCACCGATATTTGTATGTCACGAAAGAATAATCATTTTGATTCAGAGGCAACAATCTCCAGAATTTCTCTCTTCACATCACGATGCCTCTTTCTTATGGAGTCGAATTGTTTTCCTGATATCAGATGACAAATGACACTTAAAATTGGATAATAGTTGTGTTGACTCCTCTGAACTGTTCTACTGTGAATGAGCTCTCAAAAGAAAATTTACAGACAATTATACCAGAGTGGACTCTACTGCATCCTAATAAATGGCTGAGTTAGAAGTGCAATTTTGTAAACTAGTACATGGACAATAGCCGTTTGTTTTATAGTACCCCATGTAGCAGAAAAGTACACACTGTCAGGGGCCTTTTCCATACGCCGCTGCCCAAGCAGGAGAAAATCAAATGGAGGATGGCTCAACTCTGATTTGTTAATCGAAGCGTTTCACAAGTCAGATGTAAGATGTGAAGGTGTGTTTGTGTGCAATAGGGCATGGCTATAATACCAGCCACATGAGTGTGGTAAAGGTTGTGTTAGCTTTGTGTTTCAATAGGTACAGCTGAGAAAAGGGGCTGTCGGACTAATTCAGGTGTTTTCAGACTGTGGTTATGTGCACTGTACCCAGACTAAAGCCAAGAGAAGAATACTGATGTGACACTCTGAGCCTTGGTAATGTAGAAAAAATATGAATATATTGGAAAAGTAAAGTCTTTGATATTTACTGTATCTTTCCTTTTATTGTTCATCTAACATCTATTTGTAGGATAAAAATGTCTTTGCTTTTTGGAATAATGTCACCATTAAATCTATGCCGAGCTATTTGGTAGTATTCCCTCATTGCAAAGTGCCAACGGATATGCAGTCTATTATCACTGGATTTCTTTGTTACTGAAGCGAACTTAAAAAATGTGAAAATACTCTGGCAAGTTCTGGGGTTGTTTCTAAGGCAGATTATAGATGTTTACTTACAAGTAACAGAGGCAATGATATCCTGAAGAGGTGTGAGTGACACTTTATCTAAAAATACGTATATCGTGCCTGTGTGTTCAGTTGTGACTCAGAGAGGATTAGTGTGATTCTTTGACTCATATTGTGGCGATTCATCTCGCAAAGCATATCCTCATTTCCACTGTGCTGCGGCCCCTCCTCAGGTGGTGCACCTCACTGCAGGGAAAAAGCTTTAGCCTGGAAAACGGGGTTTGAGGTTTAAAAGGTGAGATGGCGGGTTGTTATATTGCCCCGTAAAAGAAGAATAGCTGGACAGAATAATTGTACAGGGAGAATAAAAGAAATACAAAGTTCACCAACAACTCGATTTTTGTGAAGTCTTCAAACTTCATGGCCAAATAAAACAACTAAAAATAAGTAAGATTGTATTATATTATATAATTCTTTAAATAATTTTATTATATTAAGTATTAAAACACTTTGTGACATTCAGACAACATTCCTCTCTACCCTGACTGGGTAAGTGATGAGCCAAAAGGTGGGACAAACCATCTCCCCACAGTTTATGGTCAATTAGGGTAAATGGAGGATATGGCACAAATTCTTGCTGACTTCATAAAAGTCATAAAGAGGAGAGGAAGTGATGAAAACTTTCACTCAGAAATAACCTTTTTTATCTGAGGGTTAAAGGGTGTTTGCTGCCTCTGCTTGAGCAGTTCGATATATCATATAAAGAAATAAAGAAAGAAGCTGTTTTCATGGCTTTTTGTCTCCTGCAGAACGCAGTGGCCATTGATTTAAAAGTACAACGCTCTCTCTCAATTCCTTGCAGCACTCTGTGTACATTGAGCTGTCTACATAAAAAAGGTTGATCCTCCTCTTGAACTACACCCACCTGACAGAGACTGGACAGTGTGCGACTGACAAAGTGAATATAAGTTCCTGACAAACAACAGCCAACAAAAGATGGAAAAAAGATGGATAAACACCTTTACTGGCCAAATAATGTTATTTCGATACTGATCTATGTCAGCTCTGCCTTCAAGAGGAACATTACAGTGGGAAGCAGAGATGCTTTTGACACAGACAGGCTTACTGAAGACATGAGTCAGCCAGAAAGCTCAAAAAGCTCTGCCAACTGCAGTTGTAAAATTACCTCCCCATGCCCTTTCCTTAAATCTCTACTAGCTCCCATGGCAATCCTTCCTTATTCATTTATTCATTTCCATCTACCTCATCTTCATTTGATCCATTCTTGCACACATGGTGCAGTGTGAACTGTATGAATTGGGTAATTCACAGTGAGGAACAAACTACTTGCTTCCTCCTTGTTTAGATTTCTCCCTTCAAGCATCAACGTAATATGTGACAACTTCTCCAAATCACACACAGCTCCCATCTGTAGGAGCTCAGTCACAGATGGGGGAGTTGAGAGGTCCATGCATGAATGTTGTTATTGAGATTGGCTGTTTAAGTCTGTGTGTGTGTGTGTGTGTGTGTGTGTGAGACGTCTGTGTAAATAAGAGTGTGTAGCTGTGACCCAGCAGGCCTCATGGGAAACTGCAGCTAAACTGATGGCCGCCAAGGACCGACAGAAAGAGGGAGGGAGGGAGGGAGGGAGTGCAGGCTCTGCCACATGGGAGACAAGTGCCTGTACTGCAGCAATGCAGGAGGAAAGAAAATGGATGTCAATGAAAAATTGAAAAACAAAACAACAAAAAAAAAAAAGTTGAAATGGAGGCGATGAAGTAGACATATGGCACACGGCACAGCAGGCATGCTTAGGGGCCGCTTGTGATACTAACAAGTTTGTGCAACCTGGTTTTTGTTCTATCTGAGTTTCTGTTCAGTGTCGCTGCTCTGCTGATGTTCCCTCCTTCCACTGCGGTTCTGACAATATCACCTTCAGCCTACCTAGCAGAGACAACAAGCCCTGGCAAGGCAAACACCCCCTGCTGAACCTCATCTGGCTCCTCCCTTTGCTGCTCTCTGAACAAACAGCTCTCTCTCTCTCTAGAGGCAACGAGGCAACGAGGCAGAGAGCGGGACACTCGGGACTATCGACTGGCTCTCAGCTCCGCCGTTTCCCCCTGATGTAAACAAGGCCCCGGTACGGCTACTCATGGCTAATGTTCTTACTTCCCGGGGGCAAAGGATATGTATACATTTCTTTTTTCCTTGTTCACCAACCTTCCCCCAACTCTTTGTGACCTGCTGCAGTAAAACATAAACACAAGCTAAGGGAAGCCTCTGCTCACTTTTCACTGCACAACCAGCCCCTTGCCGTGTGTAAACCCATCCCAGGCCTTTTCGGTTTCACATAGACCAAGGACACAAAAATGCATGTGCACAACCAGAAACAAAGCACGGCGAACGTTCCCTCGCCCCTGTGCACGCAATCAACACGGATGTGCACATACGCGCATGCATAGAAAGAAGAGGAGACGAGCTAATGCACTGCTACGTACGGCAGAAGGATTTCAAGCACTCAATAAACAAATATCCTGTTCTCATCATAAAATTTTCATCCAGTGGAAGCTTGTTGGTGGGCCAAGCACATTTCCTGGTGACAATTCTACACACTTAACCTTGAGCTGATCTTTTTAACATAATGTGTCACCTTTAATGGATTCTAGCTGGAGCTTACTCACAGGAATAACAAATGCAACGAGTTGTGGTCTGGCCAAAGCAAACTTCATCATCCGCTGATGAAGATCATGTGGTCCGATCAAAAGCCCCCAAACAGCTACTGTACATACTCAATGTAAAATGTCAACATCTGCTCATTTTCTATATAATTTATCTTGGTCACATTGGGAGTGGGGGCATTACAATGAAACACAGAAAGGGCCAGAATCTTCTTGGGCTCTATGACGACATGTAGGATGCTGTGTGCCACAACTAAAACAAGTCGTGTTTGTTGCAGCTGTATTAATGAAGCGCAACTGCGCAATAAAAAACAACCAGATGACTTCAACTCTTGCTGGTCTGCGCCACAATGTGATCCATGTACAGACGGCAACACTCCATCAATCTTATAACTGGAGAGATTAATACAGAATCATTGTTGCACTACTGGACCCAGAAAAAAAATAAACAAGTGCACGACAGCATCCAGTCATCCGTTAATGTGCCAGATGACAAATTTCAGTCTGAGAACCCCAGACAATTTGGCAAGTGTATCAAACATCTGCAACTCAATTAGGAATCCTGATGGCTTACGTGACTCCAACTCTGCTGTGCTGATATAAACTCTCCCCATGTGGCGGGAAGTATTATTTGCAATACTTTGTTTATGCTTCACTCGCACTCCACAGCGCTGTGGTTAAAGGCTTTTATAAGCTTGCTTTCACACAAAAGCAGCATGTCACCATTCTCCATGGAAAGAAGACACATCCCATAGTTCAGATTCCAAATGCAAAGGTGGCAAGCGTTGATTTTCAGGCTGTATGAAGGTTCAACGGGGATCAAGCTTGATATGGCAGCACACTCCGCTGTATGTACACAACAGGAAATCAAAGCAACGGAACCCCAGCGGAGAGGCTGCCTTTGAACAGAGGCCTTTATGAATACATTTGAATAGTTTTGTCATTTTAATGGTTTATCAAAGGGCCACTGTCCAGTGACCTCATCAACCTTCAAATGAGTCTCAGCTAAATGGGCACTGCATGCAAATCACTGCTAAACAGGAAATAATAGAAGCAACAACAGGTTATTCCCAATCAGGCATCGACTGAGATCTGGATAGATAAATGCATCTAAACTGAGCCTGCCAGCAAAAAAAATATGACCTTAAATGTGGGCTTCTGCCCAGTTTTACCCTTTCAACCTTTAGAGGGTCACAAGGGAATAAACCAACTGATGGAACTGAAATTCTTAAAAGTAGCTGGCAGCTTCTTGAGGTGGAATGACAAAGGTTGCATTGGCTGAGAATATTCAATGGACTGATATCGACCCGATATGGAAAACAATCTAAAAACCTCTGTTTCATAATGATCCAACAATTTCCCAATTGACTTTTCCTGAAAGACTTTGAAAACCCCTTGGGTGATGAAGGCATCACAAGGCACTGATGTCGCCGACGCTCACATCTATCGATATATAGATACATAAAAAAGAAGCTCTGCAGTCAATGTGCCATCTCCATCAGTGAGTCAGACACATGCTCACTACAGACCTAATAAATATGGATTTGAGTTTGAGGCTGTATGGCACAAAAATCAATAAAGTACAAAATGAGGTAATCTATTGTTTTAATTTTTCGTTTCATATTCACTCGTACATGCATGCAGACACACGAACCTGTGGAGACAGGGCAGTGGGAGGCTGGGTGAAGAGTGTGGAGTGAGCTGCTGACCGTAGGCCATGTGCTCTCCTGACAGTCTGATGGGTGAAAGAGGCAGACAGTACATCCTGCAGCACAGAAGAAACACACACACACACAGAAAAAACAAATGTTAAGTTGAGGAGCATCATCATTAGATCAAAGTAGAAACAGATCATTTGGGATAATTACAATAGTAAAGGGAAAATGGAAGAAAAAAAATATGCTATTTTCTAAATAGCCAATATCAGGAGCTAAATAAACTTGAAAGAGTCTTAAAATAATGACGCATGAAATTGGTAATTGTGTTTAGTTTTTGGTATTTTTTATTTCTAAAACCATCACCGGCCAGTTTCCTTTGTGTTGAAATTCAAAAGAAATAAGTAGTTAGAGATGACGGTGCAAGAAGGTGGAAATATCACGTGAAGTTTCCTGTGTGTCCCAAGGAAACCGCTGCGGCAACTGCCCATCATAGAAGAAAAAGATGGCCGGTCCTGCAGCTGCTCTGGTCCACACCAAAGATAGGACTATCAGGGAACTATCTACGTATTCAGTTGCTTACATACAGACTTACCATGGATCAGGAAAGGTGATAACCGGGGTTGTATGGATGTGTGTGGATGTTGGAGAGAGAGACGGTTTGTGTGTGTGTGTGTGTGTGTGTGTGTGTGTAGGCAGGTGTGTGGCACCGGGTTACGGTACACGGGAATGACAAAAATACTTTCCCCTTCAAAGTTAGCATATGTACACAAATGTTCTCTGCCTCCTAGCACTGGAGAAAGATTAGATGGAGATAAAGTTGGATATTCTCACTCTTACTTACAAAAACAGAGAGTATCTTGATTGTAACCTCTGAACAGCACCAGTGCATCCTTTAAACCTCTCATATTAGGCCCTGGTATGTGGATGTTTTTAGCCCCTGGGTGGGTGAGGGGGTTGGATGTCACACAGTTAAACAATATGAGCTACTTTGTGCTTTAACACTCCACAAACCACAAACCTGCTGTCAGCGTCTTATGACAAGAAATTAACAAATAAAGGTCAGTCATGAAGATTACATTAAAAAAAAAAAAAGGAAGTCATTTTTCACCGGCAGCTTTAAGAGGCAACACTGAAAAAATGAACCACTTGTGACCCGATTTAAGAGGACACGTTTAACTGAGTTTGATAATGTGTGGGAGGAAGCGGGTGTATACCATAAAAACCTTTTTTGCAGATGCATTTAGAAAACACAGCAAGAATTGCTTTCGTAACTTGCGTTTTGTTCGTGAGATTTTAGCTTTAACTTTGCATTGAATTTAGTGTTGACTGGACCCGCAAGTCTGCGTGTCATTAGGGCCCACGCAAACACGAGGGGAGCTATTTAAACTCTGTGCAGCAGGTTGATTTCCAGCTGTGCACTGATAGAGATAACCACTAATCCACCATGCTGCCACTAAATGTAAGCTTTAGGTTAATTAATCAAAGGATGGCACGAGATGCGTTGGTATAGCATCACTAATGATATATCTGCTGTGTCCTTTCCGCTATCAGAGCTCCAATTTATGAGTGAATTTCTGCTAAACACCATCCCCTTCTACATGTTATTATACACACAATTACCTTTCCTTTAACAACTCTCAGCCTTGGTAAATTACATCTGACAAGCAAGGACATGACTTGGTTTATGCCCCATTTGAGTTTTTGCCAGTGGTTATGAATATATTATTACATTTTGGTAAATTAGCTCTTTGGCTTCTCTGAGATAAATATTCCCAGGGTATGATATGAGATTTTAATTGGTAGGCAATGTTTTCCTTTCAGCATGCTACAGAGGTTCAGGGCCAGTTAAGTTCAAATATTAGCTACTGTACCAAGGTGCTGTGATTACCAGCACCCATGACATGTTTTCCCCTCCAGCTCTCCACTTCTACAATTGCAAATACCAAAAATGCAATAAAGCACCACTGAGGACAGTTAGTGAAAAAAAACAAAAAAACATCCATTGCTCATAATTCTTTTTGTCTGTCTTTTCAGCACGACAAGAGAAGAGCACAACTACTCCATGAGCAGAGTGTAATATCACAATGAGGCTTTCAAGTAGTGTCCTCAACATGCAGATAACAGATGGACCTTGGTGCTCAGATGTTTCAACAGGATTGTTCCTTGCCCTTTATCTATGAAGTTCGACATGCACTCATAAGTGGGCGTGTGTTGTCAAGTGTCCCTGAACTGTCAAGAGAATGTCTGTCCTCTGGTTGTGCAGCTATGGAGGAAGGAAACGGCATTTGTCCAACTGTTGACGTGACGTGGGACATTTACTGAAGTTAGTTCTCTGGCAAGCAACAGAACTGACTGTGTTTCCAGTAATTTGAAGCTGCAGCACTCCACTCCCAGAATTATATGCCTGTGTGAGTCGATGACCTCCCGTTCTTTAAAAAAAACGCGTAAATTTCTGTGTCATAAATGTGACCTTGAGATGCACAAAACATAACACTGCAACATTAATAAGAAATCACATTATGATATTTACATAAAGAGCCTAACATTAGACAACCTGGCAAAAGAAACAAGACCCCTAAGGGACTTCTGGAAAACAAACAAACAGACAAAAAAAAAAAAACACGTGCTGACCAAGCATTGGTTTTCGACTCACCAGGATTAGGACACATTAACATGAAGCGGTCAAAACAGAGTGCAGTATGGGACCATTTCAAACTAATAAATAAAGGCAGAGAAGCCAAATGTACAACCAACTAATGATTTATGTATTCACTGATAATTTGCGACAGGACTGAAGTGTGTTTTTTGAATAACAAGACACAGAAACAATTTAAAGCCAATGCTGGAAGTTGAAAATGTAATTCTTTACATGCAAAGGACAACTTCCATCAGGCTTTGGTGTGGTTTAAAGTGCAAGTAATTGTGCTTCTGATCATGCACAACCATGTGCACCAGCCTGTGTGAGTGGTAACTGTGGCCTCTTTGCACTAGCAGGTCTGTGGCTCGCTGAGGGGAGGGCCCCATCTATTTCTGTTGATTAGATTGCCACAGAGGACAACAGCTGCTCTCTCAAGATAGCGACTCACAACAAACTGGAGTAGGATCATACAGACCGTATACACACTCAGAGCACACCACTTTATTCTCCTGATACAAGAAGGCCCCGCTCGGCTGAGTCCTCTCCCACAACAGCTTTTCTTTAGGATAACACACAGTAGGCAACAAACAGGCGGAGTGACAGATTTATTTCTCTGCTTTATACAAACCAGCACCTTGAAAACATCAAAAAGAAAAACCATCCCATCAAGCTTTCACTGGGTCATATGTAGTTCTGAGCAGCTGGGGAATAAAGTGCAAACAATAATCAGCATAACATGTTTTTCTCGGTTACAAAATTGAATCTGTTTTATCCTTCCATGAAAAATACATTATTGCAATAGAATTTACCAAGCAGATGGAGACACCAGGGCAAAGGTCAATTCTGCCTGAATATCACATTGAACCTTTACCAATTGTAGATTTAATTGCATGTGAGTTAATGAAAAAATCTGTCATGGAAGGAAAACAATCATATCTTTCCCGAAAGTAATAAACATGAAAAAGAAAAGGGGCAGAAAGGAAAGAGGCAGTCTGCTCCCCATGACGGTTTCACTCTGTTCCACTCTACTGGAATTACTGGAATTACTGGAATAATCTACAGGCAAGCAGACAAGGCTGTTGGATATTGTCAGTACAAAATCATTTAAGTATTCAGAAAAGAGTAGCACACGTCACATCAGAGACTGTGTTAATGGCAAATATTGGATTTTAGACAGCCAGATCATGTGTGGCACGTTCAGGACTCAGAAAATGGCTTCATACTCCTCACAGTGAGAAAATAAGTGACCTCCAGCTGTCATGTATTGATTTACTGATTGACTTATGGCACGGTGTGTTATGAGCTTGTTGCTGCTCTGGGAGCAATACCCAATAATCACAGACACATCAAACCCAGACTCGGTCTCTTGTTCTCAGGTAACGCCCGTCAGACCAACTCTCTCTTTTCACATGTTGTCCATCTCGCTGTGATCAAGACCCAGAGCAGCACCTGATCCGCGGTGACACATACTGGAACATCAATGTGAAACTTGAGCGAGGGCCAGACTCATTTTTGACTCTGTCCCCTCTGCACATTCTCCATGCCTGAACTGACATGATCCTAAACATCTTTAATTACTGCAAATGACTAATCAGCAAGCAGCCAGAGGACTCAGATGTCTCCTTACGCAAGACATCTCACAGCTCAGATCGGTGATTGGTTAATCGTAGATGTCACAAATGCTAAATTAAGTTGGCCTTGGTGTAAAATTGAAGTGTGTTCTTTGGATTAACAGAAACATCAGGCTGACTTTCCAGCACCATCTATCCTGGGCACAATCTGCCTCAACAATTTCTTTCAGAAAATAATTCCCACTGGGGAAACAATGGGTCATGCCTTCTATAATCTTGACAACGGATCAAATCACAGCAGGGTGAAAATCAAACAAACAAAAAACACAAATATATGATACAGCATGAGAGTGGGAATATCCAGCACCTCATAACCTACTTTACACATAACTAAATGATCCAAAAGTCTGAAAATAATACCTACCAAAGCAGTAGCTGAGTAAGGAGGTGCCAAGGAAACAAATCAAAACCAGTTTTCCTTCACATTCAGAGATGTGATAATTTAGTCATCTTGATTTTGGTGATGGCCCACTAACTGCTCTAAAGTTTAGCTTTTACCTGGCTCCTCATTTATAAAGCTGATCAGCTACAGAGAGGGTATGACAGAGTTGTCAGAATACGACGTGTGTGTGTGTGTGTGTGTGTGTGTGTGTGTGTGTTCACGCAGCAGATCAAATCAGCTCAGTGGACGAGGAAGCTGCTGAGAGATAACGGCAGACAAATTAATGGGAATATTGTCTGGTCCAAGTTAAGTGAGTTGACCACTCCACGAGATGGAGGCTGGCCATTTTAACCTTTGTCACATCCTGCTGTCCTGCCACATGTTCAAATGTACACAGCTACTAAATATTGCATGTGATGTAGTACATAAAGAGAATATGTGGAGCCTGTTGTCTTTCAAGAGATTCTGCCCCCAAGTAACTAACATATATTGTAAAATGTGATTCACAGTCTGATCTGCCCGTTTTTCCTCCCATCCCCTCATCTTCCGCTGTCAGTTCTTCTTCCTGACTTGCTCATTCAACCTCTCGGCAGCTTGTTGTACGAGAAAGGCAGTTAGCCCCAGGGAGGTGGAGGGGTAAAGAGGGAGGGAAAGTGGGGAGGCTGCAAGCAATCATTTGTCACCAAGACGAGGGATGAGTAGAGTGAGATAGAAGAGAGAGAGAGAGAGAGACTTAAATGAAATTTCCAACACATTAAGCACACCCTGGTACATGCTGACTGCACAGGCAGGGGGGATAGAGAGGTGGGGGGGGCGTTGAGAGGGCACTGGCCGTTGAATGTCTTTTATAGCTACAGAGAATTGATCCAGTCTAAGGGGTTCCCTGGATGTGCCCAGAAACAGGCAACCATACAAAGACAGGAACTCAAAGTTAGACACTTAATAACCAATCCTGGTGGGATGAGTGGATGACAGACCCGGAGTTAAATACCATCATAGACGGTCACATAACCCAACGACCAACCTCTTCTATCAAGGACCTTTATTTATTGTGTATGTGTTAGGAGGTGGGGAGATTTGCTGCAGGGCTGAACAAAGAAAACCAAAAATAGCCACACTCTGGACAGTATCCGCCTACACGATTTATCACCTCAGAAATATGGACTCCAACTTGCACATGTATGTGACACACATTAACACTTCCCTTCTGCCGTTTATTCGCTGTTTATGTGAGATGCAACCGCGTAGGTAAACTAGGAGGTAACCTGGGAGGGGAGTGCACAGAGTGAGGCTGACAGCTTAGCGTCGCCCGCTGCAACTGAGATGAATGGGGCGGGCTGAAAACTGCCTTCATTCATAATGGAATACAGTAACAAAGCAGCTTCATCCCCAGGTGTCTTCAGGACTGGGGGGGGGGGGGCGGACAAGAGGCAAAGAAAGGGAAGCTGGTGGGGCGGGGGGGACTACAGAACAGGATATGAGGCCTGTACAGGCAGCACAATGGTTGATACTTCCCAGAAAAAAAAAACACTTCAATCAACCATAAAATTATTGTTCTGCTTTACTGCCCCCTGTGTTACCCAAATAAAACTTAAAAGGGCGTGAAGAGCAACACAACACTATTTGTGTTGTCTTAAAGCTAGAAAGGCCAGGAAATGTCAGAACGTACACCGCAGAGTCGATCGCACTTCAAAAGCCCTTGTTCTTCCATCTATCTATTAAAAATGACAGATAAATGTCCTGTAAACAAGAATGACATAAATATAAAGAAGCAATGAAGGTCAAAAGGCAAACTTTTTGAGGCAAACTGCAGGTACGATAGGCAGAGAGGAAACCAGCAACATTGTTTGGCTTTTTCCATTTGCCTATTTTTTCTCTTCTCCATCCCAAAGACATCCCGCCAGCTGTGGAGATACAGCTAATGATCAGCAGTACAGGGAGTAGCAGCGTGGGTGTGAGGGGGAGGAAGCATCGACACACGAGAGAGAGAGAGAGACGGAGTGATCGAGCATCAGAAAGGAGAGGAGGGACTGCTGCAGAAATTTTTCTCAGCGTGTGTGTCCTCACGTGTCTATTGGCCTCTGCGTGTGTGTGTGTGTAATCATTACAAAGTGCCCTGTCTTCGCATCAGTGAAATCCACAAATAGCAAGTTCCACCTACTGGCACAAAGCTATAGAGAATAACTGTCCAGTGACAATATCGGGACAGAAAGGGGCACATTTTCAATCTTTAAAATGTAGCTGTCGATAACAGTATTCACAACAATATAAATCATTTAATAAGTATCTTTTTCCAAATTTTAATTTTCCAATGGTTCATAGAAAAAGTTGGTTTTGACCCTATTGTTGAAAACTGTCGCTGTAAAGGCTGGCGGTAAACTGAGGAGGGCGCATAAATGAACAATTCTCTTTAATTATAAGTATAATGTGTCTCACACTTGATACTGTTGGGTTTCCAATTTTTATTGTACAAAGCCAGCAGCTGCATGTGTGCCTCCAGGAAGTAGCTCCTTATAACCACCTCCAGTGTGCAGTTTGTACACAATAATGTGTCCCACATAGGCAAAAAGACCTATCCTGACTGCTTTTTGAATAACCCTGCAAGTAAGGAGGCTGTCATCAGCTCTGACAAGAAATTGAGCCTAAACTGTAACTCTACCCAACCACATCCCTCAAGGTTTTAAAGGCCTGTCATTTATCTCTGCTGAAGCTGGTTCCTAGAGGAAACATACTGTTATATTACAGGCGCATGGATTAGTCAGTTGTATGAGGTGGCAGAGGGTTTTTTCCCCTAGATATATATATATATTTCATTAACAGCTACACATCATGCAAACACACAGAATGATACTCAGTCAAATTCAAGTACAGCTGGGCTGCTCTGTTTGTATTTCACTGAACTACCCACATAAAATGGAGTGGATGCTTGGAATGATTTTCAGTTTACTAGTGGGTACTCTCTTCTGTGAATTGCATTAAGCTGACTATACTTGCTATACAGACTGAGAAATTCAAAACGGGGTATCAGAAATATAGCGTGAGTAACATTCCTGCAAATGTACTGACTGCAAACACCATATGTCAAACTGCTGACCTCTCTTTTACACCTGCAGTTTTATCCTCCTTAAACCGGATCATTACAGCACACTTCAGGCACTATGGTGTGATTTATACAATTTCCACCGCACGCACGCACACACACACACACACATGCATACATTAGGATGTAGCCGTGATGACCCACAGTATGATGGCGCTTCTTAAGATCTACAGCATTTAGTGCTGCCCCATCAAATGAAAAGACTTCCTCAAGCAAACCACAACAAAGCAGCTCCTGGAAGTCACAGTCAAGACTCAAAGGGTGTTCGGTTTTAAATGTTGCCTTGAGGATAAAAAAAAAAGATGCAATCACAGGCCACAGTAATTGTGATGCAGGCAAAAGGTGTTAAAGGGTGAACCTCAAACTTCCATGTGCCCTCCTGTCATACATACAACCACCACTACCAAGCTTATATAACAAGTGCTGATCATAGGTGTCAGTTCAGGTAGCATGTTTGTCTCTTAATATGAGAAACTTGCTGCAGCTGTAGATACAAAAAATGTATTTTGGAGTGTAGGAAAATGTCAGATGAGTTATGAACAAAAATGGCAATAAAGAGAAATCAAACAAAAATTAGACTTTCCTTGAGGGTATACGTCACAGATGTAAGAAATGGAAAAGATAAACCTAAAGTAGTAACATTTCTCCCCAAGCTACGCTTGACAAAAAATTATTTTTATTTAATTTTGCATAAGCATAAGTATAAATTTGAAGGAAAGCCTTGAAGGCAAATCAATAATTCAAGACTGGAAAAAATGTAACGCTACAATGCACAGTGACAGGCGGTTTTCATTCCAAAGAGCCAGCTGAATGGGAGGTAGTGAAGAGTGAAGGGCAGTGGCCTGCTGCCAATTTCTGGAGAGGGTTTTTTACTAAGTACATGTCAACATGGAGAACATGTATAACGCCAGATGGAGGCTGAAAAGAGAATGGGTCATTTGTGCGAGAAGCTTACGATGATTCGTTAGATTTGATCGTTGGTGGCTATAGTAATCACGACAGGTGGAAAGAAGGACAGGTGAGGCAGTTAAACATTTCTATGAAAACCAAACCAAGCAGTTTTATTGTCTCAGTGGGGATGCTCCTACGGGTGAAATCAGAAGCTTGAGAAAGACATCCTCTTTCGTACTCTACACTTGTTCAGGTTTGAGGGCTGACGGCAAAATTGGAGAAGCTATTTTTGTGTAAGAACTAGAGAACAGGTGAGGATGTGATGGATAACCTGGCTGCTGTAGAAAGGACAAAGTGTTACCCACCCAATAGGAGCACTGGGATGCTGCAGGAGCCTGTCTATTTGACCTCTCTCCTCGCTTCAATCTCTGCCTTTGTTAGTGTATGTACTTTTTGGCCTTTGTGGTGAGTAAACTTTCAACAGCCCTCTGAGGTCAGATCTAAAAGACGACTCAATACATTGGAACTTTCAAAATGCTGGTAATGAAAAGAAAAAACAAACACAGCAATTATGTTGCTATTTACATTAACTAAAATATTCCGAAAATCCCCTGCTCCCATCATCTCCTCACTTCTCAACCCTGAGCCTGTATCCCTTTGCTTTCCCATGCATGTTGTGTCCAGACAGGGAATTCCCCAGGGTTCCTCTATGGACCCGGGTCAGTAAGGGCTCTGGCAGTGCAAGTTGAAAGCTCAGCTGGCAGTACATCTGTGATCTGCTCTGTTGCCAAGCTCAGCTCTTCTGCATCCTTGCTGCTTTACTTTTTTTTTTTTTCCTGAGAAAACAACAACCAGGATGAACGCCTGGTAACAGTCAAAAATTTGATCTGCATGCTGCAGCTGTATGGAGGAACACCTTTCTCCCATGAGTGGAGGATATTATTTTCCTGCATAAGGCAAACCTTGCAGGGGTCAGTTAAAGATGGCCTACACAACAGATAAAACAAAGATAGAGTGAGGTGCATCAGCTCAGTTTTTCTATATGCACAATGGGCTTTGGGTTTTTACTTCAGTGCCTGAGTGACAACAGCAAACAGCCACACCCACTCAAAGATCAATACCCTTTAGGTACAACTGACACCCACATAAGCAGAACAAGGAAACAGTCATTTGAAAACATTCAAATGATTTAATGCATCTGCCACAAGCATGTGGCCACTTCTAAGTACCTTAAGAGAAACATAGTGAAGCATAATTTTTCTGTGGCAAACAAATTCAAATGTCTTGAGATTCCAGTGTATTTAATAAACTCAGGTTGCTCCTACTCTCAGATTCTGACCAAGCGAAAATTTAATTTGAATTTGCACTTGGCCACACGAGATAATTTGCATGCATGTGGGGAAGGATCAGTGCCGTATTTGCTTTGCATACAGTCTGTGCACGTGTGTGGTATGAAGCCATCCAGAGTCGACTTCACAATCAAAATGATTTGCAGGACCTTATCATATTACTTGTGAATCAAAATGTAGATGATGCTTTACTTGTCATCAACTGCAGTCAGCAGAGAGAAGCAAGGTAGTTTTTATTTTGCTTTCACACACTGCCATACGTATGGAATAGACCAGAATCCAGCCCTGCGCATCATATCTGTGCTCACAAAGCCAAAGCCCGATGAAGACTGTCTCCATGGAAATATATTCTCCAACAAAGTCTCCTTTCCACCATCTCCTCCATCCTATTTATAGAATGGTGGAGTGCTAGCTAACTGGCAGAGGATGAGTAACAGTGCAGTGAGAATGGAAATGTCTAGTATCCCAACCTTTCCATTGCTGCCTTTCTTTTTGCTCATTGCTTCATTTCAAATCAAAAAGCTTTGAGCAGGTGTTCCCACAAACACCTGACTAACTATCTCCAGTCCCACAGGAGAAAGCATATCTCATGTAAGAAGCTTGTGCGTTTGTGTGTGTGAAGCTGATGCAAGGCCTTTGGAGTATGCGCGCACACACACAGGCCAGACATCAGAGAGAAGACAGCAGGCAACGGGGTCACAGCTAACCTCTTCTGGCAGAAGGTCGTGGGACTCTGTGGTTCGCTGCTGTTTGACCTTCACGTGTGGAATGAGGATGAGAAAACCACAGGCATGTCTCAAGTCAGCAGCTTCTTCCACAAAGTCCAGCAAGGGGGGGGGGGTGTGAAAGAGGTGCATACATAAGTGAGTACATGCACAAAAATGAATAGTGGCAGATTTCACATTTCACAGAGATCTGTCATTGAACATCAAGCTAGACTCACATCATTATGGCACGAGCAGTAAGAAGACCCCCCTCACACACACCACCTCAGTGCCTTAAATGCAGCAATAACAGACTGAATACAATGCCGGAATTCCAGAAAAAAAAGTCCTCCTCAGTCATGCTGATTACACTAATTTACATTAGCCTACATGAATTAATGATACCACACTGCAGTTTCACCACAAAGATGGGGCCCCGACAAACAGCACAGTGTTAACTCAATGACCGAGAACAGCAGTTATGGCTGTCAGCTTTCGTTAGCAAACACACACACTCTCAATGACCACTAATGAGACCACGAATCTTCATCGTTTTATTCAAACTCTGCCTTGTCTGTCAGAGCTGCTGTTGTTTTTGCCAAACATCCCTCCTCACACCTGATAACCTGGTCACACAGACCGGGAGTCAAGAGTTAATAGCTCTTTTGTTTTCTGGGAAAACAAAACAATTTTAAAATCATTCGTGTGGCACTGTCCCATCAGAGACCAAATCAACAATGGATTATAAAAACAGAGCTATTAAAATAAACAATTTACTCACTGCCCTGCTTCCCGGAGGTGCCTTTGAGCAGAGACTAGATTGTATCTCTCACACGTCGTGCCCTCTAAGTCTTTGCGGACTTTCATATAAAAGGAAAATGAACACCTATTTATATGGTACAGTGTTTCTGAATATTCCATCGTGTTATGAAGTTGGGTGGGTCAATGACAGTAAATTGCACATATGCATATAGATTATGTGTTGTACTTTTCTACACAGCTTATAATGAGGTAGCAACTTTTCTCAATTAAAATGTGATGGTATAAGGTCATAGTGGTCGATGATGAAACCATTGGGCAAGTACTGTTTTATGCAAATTTTGGATTTTTAGGATTTTTATGCAGAAGATAAATGTACCTTTGCTTTTAAAGCAGGTAACAGGAAGTTCTAAGAAAATACACATTGTGTCACAATTTATAGTGTGTATGTAAAATGTAGAGATTAACACATTTTTAGTGGTTCTGCTTTATGTTCATTGGATAGTTTCATTTGCAACAGCAGGGAGGAAATTCATTGGAACTTTAAAGTCACATTGGAGTAATCATAGTGCACATGATGGATGAGTCTACTGATCACTTTGCTCTCATGATATATAGCTGGATTGTCGCTAAAAAGACATTTAAGCTTGACTCGCACATTGCATGTGAATGGGCAAGCTAAATCAAATTCACTGCAGTGCCATCTGTCAACCGGAAGACTACATTAGTGCCATCCTGCTTCCCGTATCATCAAAACCATGACATGATAATTCTGCAATATTTCCCAGGACCAGCAACATTTGCACAAAAACCTCCTCTAATAGGATTATCTGGTCAAAACCTACAGTGCACAAAGAAATATAGAATACCATTAAAATGGCTGGTTGGTTTGAGTGAGGCTCCAAAGTGCTGAGGCTACAGAAAAAAGCCTTAACCACCACAGCTATACGACAGGTCTGAACCCTCCAGTACAACCCCAGCTCAGCCTTCTGAAACAGACATGCTTATTCCACGTATGTTTCCAGCATTTGATCCACTTGTGTTAATTAAAAGAAACAACACTCAAAGCTCAGACCCCTGATTCATTTAAAACGTATCGTTAAGCACTGACATGAGAGAGGCATCCTATTAACAGGAAAACCTTGAGTCAGGCCGTGGGGAGCGGACGCCACTACAAAAAAAAAATACTATAAAGCAAAATTATGCAGCTTGAAAGCTTATAGTCGATTGTTGGACAAAGGTTGGCATTTCTGTTTGCCCACGGTGAATCCCCTGTGTGTGCTTGCATCTACCATGGCACTGCTACAATCTGGATAATTACAGTGCAAACAAACTGGGCGCCAGGCCGAACTGATACTTCCTTGTTGGGGCCCATTGACTCTGTGGATGTGCTCAGACTGTGATCAATCTCAGTTAAGTTCTTGACTTCTGGTTGTGTAATGAGGTTGCCAAAAGCATCATTCAGAAGATACAGACAGCTCATTTCAGGGACAGAGCAGGCTGGTTACGATGACCGAAACAGAAGTAGTGAAGTTTTTGCGAGTCAGCATAAATGCAATGGCAGAACAGCATCCTGTTCTGTCATTGCAAACACTTGTCACTTGTCAGATGCCATTTATTTATGTTCAAAGGAACCTTTTCACCTTACAAGTAGAGAGCTCCCTCAACCTCACCTGGCTGATGTAGGGTTTGCTAACCCGTGTTATCATCAAAGAGCCACATTGCATTGACTTTTTTTTTTTGACATTTTACTATGTTTGCGTGTGAAACATGAAACTCTAGCCTAAAGTACACTGTAAAGTGTATTTGTATCGAAAATTATAATCAATGTACAATTGGATCTGTATTAACTAATACCTTTTTCATGTTTTGCATTTTGGGTTTCTTTTAATCCGTAGAAAATGCAATGACAAGTCTCATTTACATTTAAATACCCTTTAAAGGGATAACACATGTCAAATGTTCACCCTTCTGTAATTTGGCCTTAGCACTAAGCATGGACTAATACATGTATGCAAGTTTAAACAGGCTCTATTGTGATGGCTGTAACTAATTCGTGCCAACCACCGAGGGTAAAGGGAGCAATATGAGCTGGGGCTAAGAAGAAAACAAACTGCAGTCTGCCTGGCATCACGCCTCCCTGAGCCACCATGGAGAGGTAATTCCTCCCAAGTCAGCATGCATTCCCAGTAACCACGATGACCCCCAACACAAGCATGATGTCACAGCTCTCTGTGCATCCGGTTTACCTGTGACCAGCAGAGCCCTCATTTCCCTGTTAACTCAACACCACAATGTTGCCACAAAGAAATGCATGAAGATTTACCTTCCAGCCGTGCAGCCTCATCTGTCCTCTGTACACCCAAGAGATCACCTGCCCTTATCACAGGAGACACTGGCTCTTTTTTCTCACATCACCGGGACAGAAAAGGTGTAACGAACTTGAAATGTCAAGCTCTCTTGCCATTAACCCAGTACATCCATCCTGCTGGAACAAAAGGGCTACTTAAGACTGCGTGTGTGTGTGTGCGTTTGTGTGCGCATATGTCTGCGTCTCTGCTCAGGACAGCCACACTATTAAATCACCATTATCCAAGTTCAAATTTGCAGATCTCCCTTTTTTTAAACAGATCTGTTAAATGGATGTCTGAGTCAAACTCAAATTTTGAGACAAAATGTGTCTGACGGTTAGATGTTTGTAATAATCATTTCAGTTCAGCTGGTAGACATAGGAATGCTGCAATTAGAGGCAGCATTGCTCAGCCAATTCCTTTTCAATGACAGAGATGAGCTTGAGGCCGAAGAAAACTCACATCGCTGAATTCCAATGTTCCTCTGAACGTCTTCCCAGCCGTTAGTCCACTAGTTAGTACAGCGGGACTCATTCATACATAATAGGCAGCAATTGCAATTAAGAGCTGCCTCGCTGTTGGCAGCTAAGCCAGTTTTTTCTCCTCTGCTGCCTGCCTCACAGTGATGACTCGTGTCTTGCACTGATGTGATGTTTTCTGCATTTGTAATTCAAGGATCTGTCTGAGTCAGCATGCCATATTGTTTTTAATCCAATCAACAGCACAGTGTAGATAAGTGAGATCTTGGTAGGAATACCGGGTAGTTTGTGTTCTAAGGATACAGCTCTGTCAAGGGGCTTATGAGGAACCCCTCACAAAATAATCAAAGTGTCCCTGCTATCCCCCAGCTATGCAGTTCAGGATTCATTTAAATAGGAAGGTTACATCCTAACAAGCTGGTGCTACCCCGGAGTAAAGTTGAGGACACACCTGAACAACGAAAAAGTTAGGAAAAATGGGAAGTAATGTGGAAAAGCAGCCAGCATTCATAAGTAAGAGTTATGCAGCTATATATCAGAAGATTAGTTGTCAATGCCCACTGTCAACGTATGTGCACTCGGTCAGCATCTGTCCTCCTTTTCCTGTATTAATTCACCGTGAACTTGTATAAACAACAAACAATCAATAAGAGAGGTCAACCCCATCTCACCTTCATGCTAATAAGCTGCATATTAGAGAGTCTTGATATTTAGTGGCTATAGGTTCTCTCAAATTCAACTCTGTGAAGAGCGAACAAGACAGGATCAATATGCAAGAGGAAGCAACCGCGTCTCATCCCATTTCTGCTGGAGTTCATTTGGGTGAGACAGCACCTCAGGAGCAGCTGGTAGGTGGACAACTCAAACAAAAGAAAGGCAGACAACCACACATGAGCAGACTCGGGTAACACATTAGCATATTCATGAATATTTGCAATTAAAGGTGGCCTATTTTTAAGGTTTTCTGGCCTTAAGATAAAATTGGCTGCCCCCCATGTAATGTTCCTACATTGTACTGTTGTTGCTCCTGTGTAATTTTAAACTTGCCAGGTCCAAAGAATGAGCCCACAACAACGGGTAACACATAATATCCAACTGTTATGCAGAATTATGCAGAGTTATTCAGAGAGTATATGAAAATGTGGTCAGTTGCATTAAAATAGTTTCACAACTGCAGTAAAACTGAAGTAAGAAGGAGGATGTTGACCAAAAAAAAGCCAAACACCTCACTTGTAAAGCATTCTCAACTCACTGTCACATATTTTTTGACTGATAAGGATGCAGCTGACCCTCATCTGTCCAGTCTAATTTACAGTGCTGACCCGGACAGATTTGATCTTTGGTCACAATAATGAGGCCAACCCACATCTAATTATTGTCATGAAAGGATGGACTGCGAATGACCTTCAGGCTCCAGCGGCAGCTTCACCTGCTCTCCTGGCAGAGGACACCACCAGCCTGGCATTCCGGAGATAAAGGCGGGGGGTAACAAAGCGTTTGCTGCCATCCATCATTGCATTACAGATGTTGGCCTTGTTTAATGTCCTTTTCAGACTTGACTGGAGACACACTGGGCCACACACAAACACGGGAAGCCGCTAATTAGTCAATGCCAACAGCAGAGGTTCACCAGTCATTTAGCACTTCAAGGGTGAAATCCCTACCAGAGAATTAATAAAGGTTTTGTATATCACAGTAGTATCATCCATTAGATTTCTAAAGCTCAGCTGTAATGAACAGCAGATTACAGAAGCATTTGGCTCACTGACTTGTGAGGAGACGATGTAAAGCATCAAAATCGTAACTGTGTGGTTAAATACAGAGACAGATGGGGGTGTGGCACAGCACTAACAGAGTACTATCTCTAGTTAAGTGTCTAACACTGAATCTTTTTACCTTCAAGGACAGTTCCTTTGACCACAGGGCAAACAGCTGGTGAGCGTGAGAAAGGTTACCGTGCCGAGCAGGTGCTGACTTAGAAAAGAGGAGCACAGGGGAAACATGCACTGGCATGCACTGGCATGCACTGGCATATGCTGAAAGCTATAGGAAGGCCCAGGAGGAGGGAGAGAAGGCATCAGTTTCCCTGACCTTCTGTAGAAAATAATGCAATCATAAAACTATAAAATTTACAGCTGTTGTGTGAAAATACCTGCATTGGAAGCTGCTCTGTATATCGCTCAGTCTCAGCTAAATTCAATTCCACCATAGCCTGAGAGCAGATTAACCAGAACATCAAGGAAACATCTGACGATTGCATCATAATGACCCACTTTAGTCAACAGGATGCTAAAGCACTGAAGGGATATTATCTCTTCTCCTGCTTATTTTGCAACAAAAAGTACAACAAAAAAACTCAGAGTTAGCTCAAACATTCAGATATTTTCTTGGACCTGTCAGCCTAATTTTAATTGGTAGAGAAGGGTGACAGGAACCAGCTGGAAGTGTCAACTCCTCAGCTGCAGCCGACCTTGGAACATATTCTGGCTACCAGGGTGATCACAACCTGAGCTGACAGGAGCTCTGTCAGACACACCGCCTCTAAGGCCATCAGAATTTCATCACTACACCAGGGCAACAATGCAGTCTTCGTCTGGAGGTGAGACAATCCACGATTTCAGCAGTCAAGGTCATGACACTGGACGAAACACGGAGTGTGGCTTGATTCGTGTTTTTAGTGAAATGATGGGATCCTGAGTACAACTGGGAAACATGACATGCACCCTTCATGTTGCATTTTGTAATTGGTGGTGATGCCATTAGATGCTGAGATAATTTTTCTGAAATGCTGGCATTCCTTTTTTGTTCTGTGTCATCTCCACTGCAGCCAAAGTGTCCCCAAAGGAGAGAACCAAGAGTTATTCTCTTAGCTTTAAAGTGAACATGAATTCTTAGATATGGTAACCAACTGAACAGCAGAGAGTAATTTTTATGAGTATGTTTTATGAACACTCGTATTAACCGACATGACACAGATTAAGTTAGTGAGCAGTTCTAAATGTCATTTCTTCTACATTCTGAGTATTACCCCCCCGGGTAAGCCCACTGCACACTGCTTTAATGTCAAGATGACAGCAGTTAGAAGTCCTCTTAACATAAATGAAAAGTTGAAGTGGGTGCTTGGACAAAGTTCAACTAGGTTTCCAAAGCACTAGTACCGGATAAATTTTCTGTGATAATGACAGAATTGTATTGGTACAATTTAATGTAAACCAATACAACTGTTGTGTCACTTTTATGATGCCTGTGATGAGTATGTAGGGTGAATTTCAAAGGGTAAGGTTTTGCCTTTGCCTTTGACATCAGTGTTGCACATGTTTGCAATACCACATGTTTTTTCAGTCAAGAATGTGAGGAATGGTGGGTTACACAAGTTCAGAGCCATGGAATTAGCCAGTGCAGTTTCATCATTTTGATGGTCAAATCAATGAGCTGCTGTACATCCACCTTACACAATGATCCCCTGTTCACACACAAACAAAGGAGAGAGACCAGCAGCACTAAAGAGACTCTCTTTACAACACAACAGCAACACATCCTCAATTCTGCCAAATAAATTCCTTGTGCGGAAATCTATATTTCTCAGACGGAAAAATTTTGTCATTTTGTATCTAAATATGAGTTCATGCTAAGATAGGCAGGCTGCCGCTCAACCCAAACGGACTAACATGCCTGCCTGGCAATGCAAGATTAGCTGCTTCCTGTCCAGAGCTCTTCAGGCCACTATCTAAAACTTATTCAAAGAGTGAAGAGGTAGGCAGTCAGTCAGGGAATGAACTGACTGAGCAACACTTTAATGTTTCTGAACAACCTCTGAATTATATTCTATAAACCATATGACATCATATTGCTGAAGTGATTTTGTCATGCTGCCAAACTGATAGTTCCCACTGGAGGAAGAGGGTCCTCTTTCCTGTGTTCCCTCACTAAGTGGTTTGAATTTTATTGTCCATACGTGTTGCTAACAATAAAGAACCTCATACAGCTAGTCTAGCACACAGACCAGTAATGTGGAAAGTGTAAGTGTATGAGGAGCGATATCGGGAACATGGTATGGTATACAGACCGACTGGAATATCCAGTCAACAAATCAATCTTTTTCTGTAACTTTACCTTTGACTGACTGAAATGGTATATCCATTTGCCTTATATAGCCTAGAAGGAGTGCACGTGCAACCCTGCAGGAAAACTCAAATCAATTTTCTCACCCACCAAAGAAAACCCTCTTGGTTTCACTCACTCCATGCCCATTAAAATTCATCTGCATGCAAATAGAAACCTAATATATATATTAAAAAAAAAACAAACATGGAGCAGTGCAGCATTGTGTGCTGGCCATTGATCATTAAGATTCTCTTCTAGCAGCACTCTTCTGACAACGCATGATAAAATCTGAGGACAGTCATGAACTTAATTATCATAAACCTCTAATATCATTACACGCATCATAACAGTCAATCTGTCTTCAGCATTGAATGTCATTCATTATGTTCAACACATGTCAATCAACTGACCCCACGTTGACAGAAAATCTTTAATTTGTCTTAAAAAGATGACATTCATCATTGCATGTCAAAATGCTTTGTTTTCCATAAAATGTACCTGTTTTCCTTTCCCCTCGTATGCATAAATGGGAGATTATAGATGTCATACAGCCTAGAAACCAGGACTGCATAAATGAAACTGCCTAAGTGGACAGGTTTACCAATCATTCAACTGTCTTATCACCTTAAGCAGACAACAGTCACTAGCTGACAGTCACTCTCTTATCACACTAATCCGGATAACTTCAGCAGGAAGCCTGTGAAGCCAGCAAGGATTAATTAGTTTACTCTTACACTGATTGGATTAAAAGTCAGGAGCAGGCTTTGACACCCCTTGCCCCAAAGTCCACGGCCACTAACTGCTCATCTTCAATTTCATCTTAAATGCACATAAATAATCATGATTTGATATTTTTTACTCCAATAAACCAAATTTTAATTCAGCATAGGGAAATATTTATTCCTTTACTCATACTATAGAAAACGTCACTTCAATTTAATAATTCATAACTCTTTTACAGTTATTTATTCACAATGACTCCCCTCTTCTGCAAGAATTCAAGGCAGCCGCACTTAACATGACAGACTCAATAGTAATCTAACATAGGTTAAATGTGAGCCTCTGGAGCCAACAGTCTGCTTTGCATCCCAGAGGAGTTGACCTGTCATGACTAAACCACGTCATACAGGCAGGATACTCATTTGTCTCCAGGTAGCATATTTATGTCTTTGCAGCAATGTGTCCTAACCAACAGACACTACATGCTCAGTGGCAACTCATTAGCATGTGTTCCTCTGCAGCTGTATAGACATAAGTCTGGAAAGAAAGAGTCCCCACACTGCAGTGAGGGACTCTCGGTTTACAGCTGAGTACAGCGGCTTGGCCATCACACAGTAACAGGCCTGCTTTAGGAGCTGCTGCCGCAACGCTTCAATGGACAGAGAAACAATTTGACAGGCAAACAAAACTACAACCTGAGTAAGCAGAAATAAAATCAGAACCTATTACGACCCTCCCCGAGGAGACACAGTTCACCCAGTTAAATATCTTATGGTTTAAATAGAACCAGTTATTTTAGAAAAGGAGAGACAATTCCTCTCCACGGGGGCAAATGTGCTCCATTAATATAGCTCACAGCAGGTGACAGCATGGGAGCTGGTCAAGAGTAGTGTGTATTTTGGCAGCTGCTTAACCCCTGTTTTGGCAGGAAGGAAAGCCTCGTTTGATTTCACAAGGCCTATTGCAAGTGTGTGCCTGCTTGTATATGGGAGGGGTTCGTAAAAAAAAGAAAAACCAAACACAAGAATGAGAAGAGCGAGACAAAGGGAGTGAGCTGTGTAGCAAAGGGGAAGACTCAGAAAAATGAGAGCAGAGCAGTGTTCCTAGGTACAGCGGAGGGCCCACTCAGTCCTGGGCTGCAATGACTTCCTCATTCTTTCACATTCAGGTCCATCCTGTGCTTCACCTCCTCTCCTTGGGCAGCTGAGAGTTTCAGCAGAGAGAGTAGGTCAGAGGAGGCAGGAACAGCATGGACAGTTATAGTATTACTTTGCAAACGTGATTACCTTCCTGTTATTGTAGGCAATTTTGAGGTCATATCTACTTCTACGGTGTCTGTTTGGGCAAAGGACCTGAACCAGCTCACAGGAAAGCCCAGGATCTCCCAGCTGAATGGGGAAACACCCGCAGGGAGGGGAGAAACAGCAGGCTTACTGGAGAGTCTGACATCATAAGTGTGGGCTTGGCCATGTTTCTGTAAGTTTCATATACATACGTGTGTGTGTGTGGCTTTCTCTTCCTCTCACACAGGCACCAGTGTGGTCTTTCTCTCTCCAGCTCTTTGCAGACATTCATTATTGTGAGTTTCTGCTGCTGCACCAGCACGCTGCAGTTCACACCATGAACCATGAAGCAGAGAGATGATCGGCCAAATGCAGCCAAATAACCAAATAAATAAATGACAGAAAAACTGCTCAGACCAGACATCCATCATTGCTGCTGCATAATAATAAGACAACCATCCCCGGCCGTCGGTCAACAAACCAACCCCAACACCTCCTGCAGACATAAAAAAAAAAAAACCCAAAAAAACCAACACCTCCCATTCAGATGCGCACACACACCGATCAGACTGGATTGGGCAGGGGGAGGGGTAAAAAAAATGTCTGCAAAGTTGAAGGAGAAAACATGAGATGTGGGGCATTATGTGGAGGCTGTCTGTCTGTAGGGGAGTTACAGTAAACGGCGGGGCAGCGCCGGAGGGGGTGTTGGTGAAGCGCTCCAAAATATAAAAAAAAAAACTGCATTGTCTCTGTCAAAGATCCAGATCAGGAATAAGCTCCGGTTTGGGACACACCACATATCATGAGTCATCTTGTGTCTCACCTTCCTTTGCGGCCAAATCTCTTTATAAGCCGCGGACGCAAAATCTTGAGGCTAGTTAGCTTTACTTCCTTAGCCGCCAGCAGCAGCAGCAGCCGCCGCCGCCGCCGCTGCCGCTCTCCCTCCCGGTCAAACCCGCCCGCCTGCCCGGTCCTCCGCTGCCCCTCACCCCCCCACCCCTCCATCTCCCCTCCTCCCCCACCCATCCTCCACTTCCCTCTCCAAGCCCGCAACGCCACACACGTCCTGGGACTCACCGGTCTTATGTGTTGATGGTGTAGCTGTGAAGAGACAACAAGTGCCGGGAGGCTGCCGGCCGCCGCTCCGCCGCTCCGGGACAACAGGAGTACCGACCTGCACACTTTAGCAGCCATCTCTGGAGTGAGACCGAGACGAGAAGGAGACTGCTGCGGGCGGACCGAGACGCACCGAAGGGAAGAGGGAGGGCGGTGGGCGGGTTGCGGGGCCGGACTACGGCTTCGTACACATGCCCAGTGTTGCACCAGTATGCATCGTTAAAGCACTCCTGTGATGGCTGATTCAAAACGAAATATAATGCACACTGACTACGTTTGACTAATCACTCACAAAACTCCGATGAAGATTTTGCATTGATCACTTAAGTGTTGTTAGGTGTCGCTGTGTAGTTCAGCAGAATTAAGAAAAACTGAATTATAATTGTACCTTCCTCTTTCAGAGGAGAATAGTTTTTTAGTTTCTCTGTAATAGCCTACTGAAATATATTGATATTCTATTGGAAATCAAACACCCCATAGCGAAAAAGCAACACGAGCCATTAGAAGAAACTGATCCTGTGTATCTGAAATTGGAAATAAAATGACAGTCAAATGTGTCCCCATTTTTGAAAATGTTCCTGTTGCTAAATCAAATCAAGGTTTTCCATGATATATGCATATACTTTAAAAATGGTATCTATGCCTGCTTGTCTGTACAGCAATTGACTCTCTCAGCTATTGCCACAGAAAAGCTTCACATTCAGTCTGGAGGTGACTTCCTTTTGGAGATCTCTAGGTGTCATGAAACAGACACAGTATAACTTGTCTCTCTGTTAGGCTAAGTCTTGACAGTCTTGCTGTCATTAGCCACGCCATGTCTTCCACTATAACTGTGTCTAATATTATACTGCCCTTCAATCACTCTTGTGACTACGTCCCCAAAGAGAAACCTACAAGATCAAATCTAATTGAACTGATTTCCAGTGACATTTAAAACAGCATGCCCCCCTCACCCACCCCCCATTCCTCCTAATTCATAACCATTTGCAGGCATTTCAGAAAATGGGTCCCTAAATGGTAGAACACAAGGACGAACAGTCAAGTATGAAGTGTTTTGTTTTCAGTAGAATCAACCGACCACTGCAAGTGCAGGTAATAGGAGCAGTAATGGGTCTATTTGGTCAATGAATGTCAAGGAAACTCCCCTTGGTGGAATGTAGAGTCTGTTCTCCTTTATCTTTGACCAAGCCTGTCATTTAATACAGTCTGCCATACCTGGATTGGTCAAGGGTGAATCAGATAGCATTCATTATTAATTTACAAGAGTACATATGTTTGGAAGCTTTTTTTGAATTTATATGATAACTTTAGAGAATAAGAAATAGAGAGGTAATAAAAAACATTTTGAATGGAGATTTATTTTTTTATTGTTGTAGATTCATTGCTCCAGAGCTTATCCCAGTTTCTTCTGTAGTTCTTCAGGTGTATTGCATCAGGATGTGTGGGTGATCCAATTTAAATGCAAATTCTCGGATACGGACAAGAACCAGCTCAAGGCCTCGAGCTGTATCGATTCCAACAATTTTTTGTGTGATGCTAAACAGTACCATGCACTGACTCACATAAACATTTTCACTGTAACTGTAACTGCACCAGGCAATATACATTTGTACATGGTGTGTCAGCAGTTTAAATGAAAGAAGGTGGGTTAAAGCAAATCATTGGGATCAGTTGTACTAAAGGTGATTGCCAATGCCCTTACCAACATTTATTCAGACCTATACTGGAGATTGATGGATCTTAATATGACCTATGGTGTATGTGGAATGATTTCAGTAACTGGATCTTCTGCTTAATATCTATTCATGCAGGCACTAAAATAAGAGTAGTTGCATAACTATTATATTGATTGAAAATAATTAATTAGCTAGCTTGGGGAAATCCAAACAATGGAGCACATTTTGAACTGTACCCAAGCCCCACAATGTAGTGGAGTTTACCTGGCATAACCAACTGCTGCAGTGCTTGCCTGTGCCAACTACTGGAAGGATGTGATATATATGACGGCCAGACACGAGGAAGAAGCCAGTTCCCTCCATAAAGATGGCTAGTAGCAATGCAGAAACATGATTAATAGTAACACAGCTACTTCAAAATTCCATCCAGTGGTTAAATATAAGCAAACAAACAAACAAAATGCTCAATATAATATACTCAATATGAGCATGACAAATTCAATTAAGATTTATGGCATTTAAATATAATCTGTGCTGACACTAATCTTCCTTTTTCAGTTGTTCACCAACTGTAATTAAAATAAATATTGGAAAGCAACACAACTGTTTTTAAAAAATTCTGCATCCATATCTCAAGGTCAGGCATGAATGCACAGAACAGCATACAAAATGAGCTCTGTAGTCATGTTTCAGTGTATATATATATATGTGTTTGTGCCAGCATGACTGTGCATGACTGAAATGTTTCCACCCTACAAAGGTCCCAATGAAAGCACACATACCTGTGAATGTAACTCTGCTTGTCACGCCACCAATAAGGCAGTACCTTAGGTAAACAAACATCTAATTGCTCTGTGCATGCTGCTTCTCCCTTTTGCAAACTCTTCACGTAAAGGCTCACCCACACCATGCAGTGATATAACAGCTGAAACTGGAGCCTGCTTTTGTTTCGAGGTCTTCACCTGAGCTGCATTTCACCATTATATGTAGGTACAACTTGTGGATCAAGTTTCACCGTAGCCTTCATTGTCCAAAGTAGCTCAGCTGGGACATGGGTGCACAAAAGCTTCGGTTTTGCTGTAAAGCCAGCACTCCCCAATATGTGTGTGTTTGTGTAATATGCGGATGTGTTAAGTCGTTTGCCTTTTTGGGAAGCATTTGAAAATGTCTGGAGTTTGGGACATTTGTTGGTTCCAATATCTAAACTTGCATTGTGGACAGTTGAAAGAACCTGCAAAATATTAAGAATGCTTTGCAAAAGGTGAATGAGTTTGTGAATTAAATAACCTGATTCTGGTGTTAGTATTGTTGTGAAGTTCTTCAAAGTCAATATGTACTTTCAGTAGTGGACAATTAGATATTGTGATGGAGATGCAATAAATTGCTTGCACTAATGAGGGTGGCCTGCAGGCACAGTTAAGTACAGCCTTCTTTATTAAAATGAGAGGAAGAGAGAAGGGAAGGGCTGGGGGTATGTATAATTGCTTTTTGTAAAAAAACAAAAGCCAAACAGAGATTGGTATAGATAGTAATTTGTAATAGAGAGGGTAACTGGCATGTGTAACTGTGGTATGAGCACATGATATAAAAGTGGCGCTCTGTTAGATAAATAATTACCATAATTTCAGTGAGGCTTTAATGAAAACAGTAGCTCAGATGCATGCAGCAGTGATAAAACATCGTATTGGCTCACAGAGAATTGCTGTCCCCTGACCTGACCACAAGTCCATTTGTTATTGCAATTGTTGTATTGATTAGGCAAAATATTGACAGAGGGCTCAGATTCTGGCCCAGCCTGTCAGGTCGTCCCATTTATAAATTTATTAAATCACACCCTCCTCATGTATCATGAATCTTCAGAGGAGAATCTTTTGAATTCATTTTACACAATTTGTAGCTTAAGATTCAGTCAAGTCATTAAACATCCTCTTATTAGGCCTCATACTGAACAAAATTTCTTTCAGATCTGACAGATGCAAGATTGTTGTGTTCACATCCTTTATCTAACACAAATTATTTAACCAAAGATGGATGACAACCAAAAGAATATGTTGCTATCGACAATATGTTAAGCAATGTGCAGTGTTTATCACAGGACTGATGCAAACAAAGAAGCAAATGAGCCTCATCTTGCTTTTACAACTACACAAATGAATATTTTCTAGTCAGATTGATTGCCTTAACTTATTAGCTAGATTTCTTTGTTATCCAAATGTATTGAATCTTTTCCCTTACCCAAGAGCTAAGAGGTAAATATTATCAGATTGGGCCTGACCACAGTGGCAACTGAGCTTTTTCAGAATGTTTCGTGTCAATGGCACTTAATAAAAAAATCAATGGACCAGGCGTCTATCAGAGAGGCTTTTCACAGAGCAATTTGGTTCAGCATTTTAAGATTGTTTGTACGGGTAGAGCTTAATAACAGGGTACCAAAAAATATAAATGCATGAGTTGATTACACTGTGTTAATGTGTGGAGGCGCAGATGAAGTACTCTGGCATTTCTGTCATTTTTTGGAGGACCCAACTGGTATTTGACCTCAAGTTAACAGTAGCTACTGTTCAGCATTGCCCAGCACTCTATCTTCAATTCACTCATAATATCATTAACACTGCCAGGTCACATCAAGCAGAAATCTAACCTGCGCTTTAATTTGATGTGATGAGTTGTTGCGACCTGCAGTCATTTGTGACACATCCTCATGCAGCTCAGCAGCTCCCCAGGTTTTCCTCTAACATTATGCATTCAGTCCAGCAAATAATCATTCAAGGCAACAATTATGAAGCCACAATGCAAAGAGGAAAGTCATTTAATTCTGATATATATTAATGCTGCCTCTTTGTCAAGTCATGCATGCTGACAGCAGACTCCCCATTTCCCAATTCAATTCTGCTATGTTATCAAATTAGTATTTTTTTTTCTAATCAGAAAAAGAATTGAGCAAGCTTTATTCGTAGTGTTTCTATTTCCAAAACGTACAAATAACAGACCATCATGGAATGGTATGAAATGGTAAATATTATTTAATGGACAATCAGTTTCTAAGTTTACTGAACAAAATATTCGATCTAAAAATGGCATGTGGTGATAATATGAGGGTCTTTATTTTGCAGATTACATATGAATCACTTTGTTCATCTCTTCTCAATCTAACTTTAATTTGTAGCAGTAACATAAGAGTGAAACCGATTCAAATGAAACTTGCTTTCGCTTTCTGAAGCGTGAAAAGTTATTATTTTAATTTTAGCGTTTGGTTAATTGAAATTTAAGATCTATTATTTCGCTCCGTTGCTACAAAACTGTGACCGAATTGGAGCACAATGTGTTTGTAATCATCTTCTGATTTTACTGATTAGCGATCTGTTTTTTTTTTTTTCTTTCTTTCTTTCTTCCACATGAACGATCAGCCCGGGCCGGGAAGAAGGGAGGGGAGGGATCCCGGCTGAGCTGCGTGGGGCGGGGTGCGGAGATGATGCGCCACCCCGCTGCTGGTGAACACGGAACTGCTGCGATCCATCTCTGCACACACAAGACGGACTCCTGAAACGCTGAAGACATCATCATTTTTTGGGGACCGATTAGCGTTTGAGTGGTAGCCGATGTGAGTAAAAGCGTCTGTTCTTTGCCAGTACTTCGATCGGCGTTACAACGAAGCTAACTGCTAACAGGAGCTAACAGCAGACGTTTGCCCCAACGTCAACTGTTAGCTTGCAGGCTAGCTAGCGTTAGCTGTCCTGCGAAACAGTTTCCGGACTGCTGGACCCAATAACATCTTTTCACGTTGAAAATAAATGGTGTACAAACTTTGGGCAGGCATAAAAAAACAGTGTCGTTTCTCCCTGGAGAGCAGACAGCTAATAGCTAACGTTATATTACTGCAAACGACGAGCTCAACTTGGAGCTAAAAACAAAACAAGACGGGTTTTCTTGCGCAACACGATGAAAGTTTGACTTTTAACTTTCCTGATTTGACATTTCAAACATCACAATGATACGAAGATATGAAGCATTGCATTTACGATTTGTGAAAGTTTTCCTATAGCTTTTGATGATAATGTGTTACTATCAAACAGACACTATGTTGGAGACTTAATAATCACATCAGCGTGAAGAAGCAGGTTTTATCTCCATCTGAGAAGATCTCTGGTTCCCTTACTGTGATCTCTCTCAGACAGGTTGGCTTTGGACTCACTTTTCTCCGAAGTAAACTTCTCAGTTCATTGGGAAATCGTTCAGGTTGGGACTTGGAAGTCTCTGGACCAAAGTTTAAGGTCAAAACTAACTGTTATGGACTTTAAACAATAATCTAATTGATCAAATCATCATCAGTAAATACTCTTTTTATACACTTGATATTCCAGTTAAGTAGTGAGAAGTGGCTAACTATGATGTGAGTCACCACACTGTCAAAATAGCCAAACCTTATCCTTTTTATGATTTTTGACATTGTGATTTACTATTAAAAAAACCTTCAGCTAATAAATAGACAGCATTTATTTTTTCTACAATGTTTTTGTATAATTAAAGTTGTAAGTTGCAAGCAAGTTGTGAGCAAGTTGCATACCTCCTAGAAATACCACTAAGTTTCTAAATAGGTGACTTTTGTTTTTAATCCCCTTTCTTTGTTTATGCTTGAAGGCAGAAAACATCTCTGAACACCAGGGATATACAAAGTTTAGCATCTTGGAGCTGCAGTTTACTGTTATATGTGAAGAATGCATCACTGGTCTCAAATGAGGTCATAAAATATCATTGTAAGGGCTCCAGGCTATTGATTTGACCCACCCATTATACTTCTGCCACCTTTTTTGCGTGGTATAATTTAAGTACCATCTAATGTTCACACAAGCCACTGTCGGATGGTGGACAATGTTAGCGAATAAGAGTGATTGTGATTCACCATTCACCTATGTAATTCATTGGTCAGCTCCTGGTCTAATGGTTGTAGGTTACTCTATTTGAGAGGCTGCAAGTGAATTTGGATTGAGTTGTTTGACTGAATGGTTTTCAAGAAGGAAAATTGGTCTCTTAAAACACTTTGCTCAATGTGACACAATACAACCTCAGCATTCATATGATTTGAAGTCTCATTCCATCAAGAGGAGTGTGTTTTATTTAAAATAAAGTCTTTCATATTTGTAGGATTCAGTGTTATTTAAATTTTGGACAATGACTTAACTTTGTTGTTTATTGTAAGATAGAGTGCATTGGTATAACTCAGCTGTGTGTATATATGTATGTGTGTATATGTGTATATATATATATATATATATAAATATAAAACTAAAACAAAAAACCCTGAAACAAATCAGTGATTGGTGTTTGTCACATTTTGTATTTGTGTTTTGATTTTGTATAGGCAGAACTGAGAAAAATCAAACCAGATGAACATAAAACCTATGATACATTTCAAGCAGACTCACAGTTCAATGTTTGGGAAATTTCTCCAAAATGATTACCTTAATTCTTATTTAGTTTTGTACAAATTTAGGCCATTGGTCTTGTTGTTTGGCACTTAATTATAAAGCCATTTATACCAGCAGCTGTCACCAAGGTTTTACTGTCACATTACACCCGTTTTTGCTGGTTTTTGGTCACAGTGTTTTAAAATCAAACCATCTCCATTTCCACAAAAGATGGGAAATGGTGTGCTGACATACTTGCTATTCTCCTCAGTCTGTTCAGTCAGTTGTCATGGGCGACTGAACACCCTAATTAGCATATGCCATGTCTTTCTCTTTTCTTTCTGCTGAATCAGTTTGACAAAATGTGTCTGAATTGTTAATAAGAAATTGACAGGTGGCATCTATGGGTCTCTGTGCAAAGAACTCCTCAGTCTTGTAGTTTAAAAAGTGCACACACAGGAGATACCGATACACACGAGTAGCCCTTCGCCTAATTGTTAATCGTCCTTTCATGACTCTGATTGAAAATGAAGTTCTGCAGCTTAGCTGCGCTTGTGGCAATTAGTTTTATCCTTTTCTTTTGTGTTGTTTATTAACTGTGGTGTGTGTGAGGATTTCAGGACATTTATGCATTGTTGCCATTGAAGGAAAAGTTTTGCTTGTATCTCAATGTGATGACAGATCCCAAGAGTGACCCGTTGTTGTTCTAAGCTTTGCCTCTTGAGATAAGTGTTAATTAGTTTTTGGTCAAGTTCTCCAAATCCTTACCTAACACTTCAGCAGCTTAAGACTGGAGAAGGAAAGTGTCTAACACTGTGGTGGCTGTATGCCTATTTCTACGTAATGTTTTATAGTTTGAAGCAGTTTCTCCTCTCATTTGTCAGTGTTTGTGCCAAAACAAAATTGGACAGCATTGCTAATCTCATAGGGTGGCTTTGCTGTTTCATCACACATTTATTCTTTTCACAGTGCAGGATGTTCCGCTTGCGGGCACTGTCCGCAGTTTCGGTGGGGCTCGTGCAGTTGTCTCGGCGCTACCATGGCGGGGCAGTGCATGTGTCTGGCCGCAGGAGGCTGATGCTGGCAGCCGTGGCTGGGGTAACTGGTGTTTCTGCAAGTGCTGGACTACTCTGGACAAGGTATTGTTGCTTGCTTCTTTATTTATTCAGCTTGAAACAAGATTGTCTCTCACCAATAATTTAAACATTCCTGTGCATTATTAGCATGATAAGCATAAGGATGCTAGTGAAATGCCCCATCCTCTAAAAATCATATTCCCCAGATGTAAAGGGATATATTTGTTTGGTACTAGTGCCTACAAAAATTGTACTATCATCATAATTTCAATAATATTTTCAGTACAAAAGAGCAAAAAGGCAATTCCAATAAAATTGTATTGTAATTGAAATATCTATCAAATTAATCCCAGCGTGATTTGTTCAGTTTACTTCTTTGGATATCGTGCAACTTAGTTTTCATTTATATCTGTTGAGCTATATTTTACTCTCTTGGTATTGATGACTCATTGATTAATGATGAATAAAAGGACACACCTTGATGCACACACTAGAATTTGCCTGGAGTGAACTATTCAACAGCAGGCTGAGTATTGAGCATGGGCCAAATTCGATTTCTCAGCATAACACAAATGTAAGGAAAATCACCACATGAAGCTCCTTACCTGCATTTCTTATGACATTCCAAGCTCCCACCCCGAGGGATGTCACAAGGTTTTCATGACTATCCATTACTGAGAAGACTTGTGTTTAGTTAAGGCAAAGGAGGAGAGGGTGTTGATGTGAGAGCTCTTCGGAGATACAATGACTGTGCTGCAGTAGGCAGAGTGATGGATGGTGCCTCAGGACATTTCAGACTGATGGGTCAAGACTGTTCCAGGCCTTCACCCCAGGCTTCATTCTCTCTGTGTCTCATTAAACTGAATTATTCAGCCTGCTCCAGACAGACCCAGGTATTTATTATTGGTATTCCAATTTAGTCAGAAAAATGGTTAAGTGGGATTTGGCACTGCATTGAACAGACAAGGAAAGCACAGCGCAGCACAAGATTTCTCTCACCCCCCCCCCCCAACCTCTCTCAGTTTCAACATTTTACTTACAGCACTCAGTTCTACTTGTGCAAAAGTACAACACTAGGGATATTGCTTTATTTTGACCTTCTGACAGTTAACTAAGAACTTTACATCCGGTATAAGTGTTTCTAATCTCTTTCTTTATTGAAAAAAGAGCAAATGCAGACGCAGGGCCTTCTGTTCGACACTCTGAACATCCAGCAGGAAAGGAAGCGGATTTCGTGAGAGATTCTGACACTGAGTCAGAGAAATCAGTGGAAGCCACCAATGGAGATAACCAAGGGGGTGAAGAAGGTGGAGAGGGGAAGAAAAAAAAGCCTCGCTCTGGATTCCGTGACCGCAAGGTAATCAATAAACAATAAATATTCAGCCATTCAAACAGTCCCCTCTTTAATTCACCTGGTAAATGGTGTTTGAACGCCCACCAAATCAATGCCCAATATGCAAGTACATTTTGACGGAATATTTTATGGAGGCACACAAGTTCAACCTGTGTGCATTTCTGCTGTTGTTATTGCTGTTAATTATGCAGCAGATGACAAAAGATAAACAGAAAAAGAACAGGGAAATAGTTTTCGACCAATAAATGCCTGTACTTCACATAATAAGATGCAATGGTGAAATTGACTTATGGGTGGATGAGGAAATTGCACAATCAATCTTGCCTCTGCAACAGCAGCTATAGTCTATTAAAAACATATAGATATCTAGGGAGAAAATGGCTTTTGCGAACTACAGCAATAAAGGATTGTGGTGGTAGAGAAGTTTGGGTTTTTTTTGTGCCAGTTCACTGGCTATTTCAAAAAAGAGTTCAGGTTTGATAAAGTTCAAAGTTTGATATAAATTGCACATGCTGTGCTTCAGGCTGAGATTCTCTCAGAGTGGTCAAATGTTGATTGAGGTTTACTCAGTGGGGTTGGGAAGACCTTAAACATGAATTATCAAAATGTCCAATGTAATATGTATTTTGAGTTATTTGGTTCTCCCATGTGTTTTTTCTTTTTTTGTCTCTTCATATTTTTAAAGATGACAGGGATTTTTGTAATGGAAAGAGAGAGGATAAAAAGGCTGAAAGCTCAAAATAACAAATCCTACTTTCAGTCAGTGTGGCTGATACTGAGTTCAGTAGCCTGTACGTCTGAGGAGATGAGAGCGAGCTGGAGATGACAGCGTGTCACAGGCTTTCCATCAGTCATACTCTCTGGCACTTCAGCAGAACTGTCCTATAACCCCTCTTCATAACACTGATTGTTGCTTTTTCTGGGGGCAACGTGCTCCTGGTGATTTCCTTAAAGGCCAGTAAGGTCCAATAAGGAACAGGAACCATCACAGAAGCACTTAATCATAGCTACAATCTGAAGAAGAGAATCTAGCCTGATCAAATTATATGAATCTCTGTTATCCAATTGAAGCACATAACAGCATCAAAAAGTTGGATGATGTAAAATGTGTTTTACCTTTTCCACAGGGAATTTGTGTAGTGTACAAAATCATTTAGTGTCACATAAAATAAGTGCCTGTGCAGTGAAAACTGTGACTGTTCTCAGCTACCAAACAGATGTTACTTTGTCAGTTTCCCAATTATGCCGCATGTGTTTGAAACTTTCTCCTCGAGCGGATGGCAGTGTTAAAACAAACATTGACATTGCTAATGTGTGTGACAGAGCGGAATAAATTAGTTTTGTACATTTTGGACTTCAGTATGTCACTGATGCCACTCTGTCCTTTTGCAGAGCTGTCACAGCTCTCAAGACCTGCAGTCTCTCTTTCTGTTAATGCATCAGTCAGACTAATGCAGTGCCTTTTATTCCCAGTTTTTATTACGAGGTGGTTGGGTCAGGAAGTTGATATACTTTAAATCAAATCAAATCAAATCAGATTTATTTGTATAGCGCCAAATCATAACAAAGTTACATCAAGGCACTTTACATATAGAGCAGGTCTAGACCAAACTCTTTATAAAATTACTATCCTGCTATTTTTTCTGGTTATCCTTCAGCCTCCTGGCAATCTTAATTCAGCCTCAGATTATTTGCTGCCCAAAGAATTTAAATAACGCCTAGCTCTGAAAGTGAACTTGTTTATTTTTGAGAAGTGTTTTTGCCTAATGACCATAATTTTATATAATTAATTCTACATCCTGTCGGGTTGGTAGGTGATGGAGTATGAAAACCGGATAAGGGCCTACTCGACTCCAGACAAGATTTTCCGCTACTTTGCCACGCTGAAGGTCATTGGCGAGCATGGAGACGCTGAGGTTTACATGACGCCTCAGGACTTCATCCGCTCCATCACACCTAATGAGAAGCAGCCTGAGAGTAAGTTGCGTTTCATACCTTTCTGTGGTCTTCATCAGTAACTTCTTAACAACCACTGTGACACCACCATCACCCTTTTTTTCATAGATTTTTTTTTTGGGGGGGGGGGAATTATGTGTTATCCGAGGTGAGACCTTTCCAGTAGACAGTGCAAAATTATACCCACCTCTCTCCACTGGTGGAGCATTACCCAACACATTAAGTACTCACATAGCAATCTAAGGCTTGTGGCAATTCATGGTATGATGATCCCAGTGACTGTGTTCACACATGTAAAGGGAGGCGCGAGGAGAGAGGGGATTGTAAAGGCTGTCTGAACATGCTGGGTTGAGGGAATTACGACACAGCAGTTGGTGTTTCGATTAACAGGTCCAGACCAGAGCGTATCTCTGGATCACATGGAGCCAGTAAGGGATATTTGATCTTTAGCCAGGGGAGGGTCGGGACAGCAGGGCACTTAACTTGGCATTGATGCAATGGCACTCTTGTCTCTGTCTGTTACTGTCTCATTTTACAATCCCTATATTTGGTTAAATATTTGACATTTTATTGCATGACTGTATATAAGCCTCCATCACAGACTTTTAGGTGTATTCTTTGTTTGTAATAACTACATCCTGAGCATTCATCCACAGTTGAGGAAGCAAGCCTACAGTTATTTAGCACTTAATAAGGACTCATTTGGACTTGCCATGTCTGGGCTGCCTTTCCTGCTCACCTCAGCGATTCTCTGTTAACCATGTTTAAGACTTGGCCCCCGTGGGTCTTCCATTCTTAGACCCAGTAGCTCTCATCCCAACCTCAAGAGTCTGCGGCACTTCTTTATTTTGTCTTTTGCCCTTCCAAACTGGAATTAATGTTATAATGAACTACACCCTGTTGAATAAGAGAAGGTTAAGCAGAACAAGTGAAAAAGGCAAAACTGAAAATCTTAAACTCTGTTTTAAACCCCTCAGTCCAAGTGACGCTGACCAACAAGCTCCCTGTTCTATTTAAAACATATTGGTGTCAGTTGCATTTGTGGTTTTAGTAATCGGCAGAATGTTTTGGCACAAAGATGATTCATAAGGCACTTCTTAAGGTAAAATATAAATTTTATGACAAGGATTTTGTGCTTTATAAAACACATCGTAAAACAGTGAGGGCTACTGGAAATAGACCACCTCTGTCCTTTAAAATCCGGGCGAAAGAGAGCTGCCTTTTTCAGGTCCATTTAAAATAGCTTTTGAAATGGGCCAGGTCTTACTGGCATAATGTGTGGTCTAGAAATGTGTACAAGTTCAGCACTCAAACTGTTGAATTAAAGATAAATAAAGTCTTTTCTCTTTATTAGCATTAGCATTAGTGTAATGGGATTATAGTCTAATCATCACCCTCAAAGTTAATCTGGTTTGAGACCGTTGTATCAGGTCAGTGTAGTCTCTCTGTGTGATATAAAGAGCCTGTATCATTCTTGGATTTTCTTTTTACTGAAGTGCTAAATCCTTCAGCATTTAACAGATGACTGCCTCTGCGTTCTCTTCGAGAACGCAGAGGCAGTCATCTGCAGAAAATCACCTCAGCAAGGTTTGTTAGGATGAATTTGTTTTGAGGTAGGGTTGTATTTTTGATGAAGAATTCATAACTCATGTCTGATGTATATTTGATTAAGTTTAGTGAAAAAGTCTGCAAAGTAACATTTCATATCTTCCTTGCAGAGAGTAGGATTGTGTTGCGCTAGAAAATGAATCAGTGACTTTTGAATAGAATGTAATGTTATAGGAATACACCCACAATAAGAAAATAAAAAACCCAGCAGCAGTGCATTTTCCCATTTTCAGCTATATATATGTCTCTTTGACATGATTATTCATTATCTATGCATTGTGATTTTTGATACATCATTTTGAAATAGTTATTTGAAGGAACCATGTATATAAACAAATACTATGCTTTTTTGCTTTTTGGTGTTGATCTAGGTCTAGAAAATAAACCCCATATTGAGAACTGAGATGATCAAAAGAGCCAAAGCTCAATGCTCATGATTGTTGATTTCAAAGAATTTGAAAATTGTAAATAAGTTGTTAATGACTGTTATTAATGTCAAGCACATGACATTGAATGAAAGAGGTTCAGTAATGACACCAACTACATGCATTTCCTCTGTTTCATGTTTGGCATACATCTTGATGCCCCTGCTGTGTAACTGCTCTGCTATTCATCTAATTTTTTATATTTGTCTCCTAATTAGCATGTCTGTCTTTCTTTTTTCAGATCTAGGCCTTGATCAGTTCATTGTCAAGCGTTATGATGGCAAGGTAAGAAGTGGGCATCTTGGTGGCAGCTAGCGTAAAAATTCAAAATTGGCAATCATGAAGGTCAGCAGGAGGGAGTTTTTATAATTATTACAAACACAAAGAATATTACATTTCCCAAGAAAGCCCTGTTTTAATAACATGTAACAGCTCAAGTCTCTCCACAGGGGTTTATTCCTCAGAATAGCCAATGTTAATGACAGCTTGAAGAATCTGTTCCTCAAATATACAAAAATCACATTCACACTTATCCTAATTATTGATGGTGCAGTTTGGCCATGTAGATAATGTCAGTTTTATTAGCTGAGGTTTTAAAGTTTCTGGCTCTGAAACGTCTGCCACCACCAAAATGTAATTGAGTTGAAATTAACAATTTAGATGTAAAATTGTAATTTAAAAACCATATCTTTCCAGAATGAATCTACAAGCTACTTCACAGACCGAATTGTATTTTTTGGTGAAGTTTTATCAGAACCGTGCCGCTTAACTCTGAAAATTTTATCTTATTTTCATTCCAGAAATATCAAGCAAACGACATCTGGACTTGCTTATTAGGCTTCATAAGCCCAGAGTACATTTTATTTTTTATCTGCTTGTGTTTTGGTTTTAAAGATACATGCAAGTAGAAAGAATTATAAGTGATGAAAAGTAAAATCTTAATTCAGAGCAATAGTGAAGAAACTTAATGAAATAAATTGACAACGGAAGTAATTTATTATTTCAAAAGGGGAAAAATCCAGAACCAGCATAAAATGGCTACAATCAATCATCTTCCAGCTGAAATGACATTGAAAAGTGGATAAATAGAACAGAAACAATGTATAAATTGAGGTGATAACTCAGTGTCATAGAAATTAATGAATACTCATCAGAGACAGCAGGACAGTTGCATCATCTCAAAAGAGGACATATAGAAAGAGATAATGGGAAAAATAGAAAACACTGTAACATCTGGTCAGGCCAGCACATCTTCTCAATGGGCAATTACTGGGGATAAAAAATAATGTGAGTTGAGATACGAGAAAATTATCAGAATATAATAGTTGGTTGGGCTTGAAAAGTGATTTTTAAATATATTCAGAAACATAGTTCAATATGCAGAGATCCTCTTCCTACCTACCCTCATTTTCAAAGCATTCAGTTTGTTTGAACTAGTTCATGAAAGGCTGAATCTTTAACAGAACAACTCATCAGAGAATCATTACGAGAGACTAAGTAGGCCCGCCCAGTACAGAGGGACCTATTTAAAGACAACAGCAGGTGAACCTTGGACAGAGCACTCACCCACACCTTCCCCTCCATGGCTACAGCCGTACTTCAAAATGGACAAGGCTCTGTGCTAACATTTCTCTGCTTACAGTCAGGAAAATAAAACCATCAATATAAATCTCCAACATCATAATTTTTATATTTCTGCTTTCCTTGATATCTATTTGTGACCATTACTGCCCTCTCACTGATCTCGGGGAGCATCTCTCTCACCCACTAGCCAACGGTGCTCATTCATTTCATAGTCGTCATTATTATGATTTGATACCATTGTTATGGTTTTTATAGCAATGATAAGTCTGTACCTCATCTCAAGTTTTAGGCAGATGAACCACACCGAATTTGTTTGCTACAACTTTCTTCTATTACCTCCAACCCTGGTCACTGTTCAGTTCAGTTTTACCAAGCCTTACGCTTCTTGATGGATTTTTCAAACTTTTGGCTCACCATTGTAACTAAAGAGCTTGTACAGTGAGGGAGGGAGGTTTCCTTCTGTAGCAGCCTCCAACAGAAATGGAGCACTGTACATTAATGGGCCTTGTCTGCCTATGTAAATATCATTGCTATCTCCAGGCCTTGTATTTGCCTGGCAAATCTCTGGACACATAGTTTTCTCTGACAGTCTGTATTTAGCTTTGGTTGTCCCCTGAGATTTTGCAACCATTGCCAGAGCAGACTGACAGCACCCCTCTCCTCTCAAAGACTCTGTCCAAGTCCCCTCAAACCCACAGACGTGTGACTACTCATTGGCTTAATGGCCACCTCTGGCTAGTAGGCAGGGGAATAAAAAATTTCAGTTTTCGTCTAAGAAACCATGAAATCTAGTTCGCATCAAACTAAAAAACAGAAGTGAATTAGACCAAGGTGAAATGTCCAGTGGTGCAATATCTGAAGTGTCGATGGAGGGTCTGGTGCGGTGTTACAGCTGGGAGTTGTGTGGTAAACTGTGATTGAGGTAAAGGTCGATGGCAGACACCAATGCAGTGTTTTGTGAAGGTAACGTGAGAGCTTTCTTAAAAGACCTCTGTGTATACAGAGCTACAGTTGAGAGTTGAATATTGTTTAAGAGTGTACTCCCACTGCACCCCCACCCCACCCCACCCCACCCCACCCCACTCCACCCCTCTCTCTGCGCACACTAATTTGTTTCAGGTTCAGTTCCTATGTAGACAAACATTACATGTCTTATATGGTGGTTTAAACACTGTCATTCATATTGACTAACCCTGTTTGTTTTATTTTTACTTTCCTGTCTATGGTAACACAGTTATTTTAGAAGCCTTTAAATTGGATTGCTTGGTTTGCTCTACCAATTGTTTCACCGCGTCTTTTCTCTGCTATTAATTCATGCCATCCCTGTGATTCATCCTTCTACCCCCATCATGTGGACATGCTTTCAGCTGCTGTAAACTTAATTTTAAGTGACCTGATAATGCCATTGTTAACTGTTGATGGTTTTTTTCATGCTCTTGTCAGTCATTCTCTCTCTTTCACATAACAAGTAATACCGCCATTTTTTTTTCCTCTTCCCTTCCTCATCATTCATTCAACTATCATCCTCAACTCCCCGTCTCCTGAAATCCCCCCTGTTCTCCCCCAATTATCCAATCTACTGATTCCCCTTCATCCAACCACAACCTTCCTGATCCACTTATTTTGTGTGTGCCCCCCCCCAATCTGCTGTCCGTTCCCTCCCTCCCTCTCTGCAGGACTTCTGGCAGGTATGGGGTGTGTGCCGAGCAGCATGTGTGCACCTGAATGAAAAACTGCACTTTGTAGTCACTACCTACTCCCTCCCTCTCCTTTATACTTTTGCCTCTTCTCTGTTTTTTCTTTCCTTTCTTTCTACTAGTCACTCTCTCACTTTTCTGTAGTAACATGGAGTACATAGCTAATCACTGTTGTAAGTCCAGGGGAACAGCAAAGTTTTGTTTTTTTTTGTTTTTTTCTGTATTTACCCCCGTTCCAAACTTCTGGAAAATATATAAGAAATGGCTTCAGTTACGATAACAGCCACCCTGAATAAAGCAGCAAAAACTTTACTTTGTGTATAATTCCTTGCGAGAAATTAGTTGAATGGAATCGAAAAGCGGAATTCACATCTAGCTTTTCTCTTACAGGATATAGATGCTGTAGGTGTTGAACACAGCCAGAAGTCAAACCGTATGAGGATGGAAATAGAATAAAGCACTGCCACATTATTTTCTTATATAATAAGCAGATTATATCATGGCCATTAAAAGTTTCTGATTGGCTGATCAACCAACCATAGGTTAGAGCCATTAGCCGTTTTCACACAAACTTTAAAGATAAGAGATGATTTGAATGCAGCTCCTCTTTTTGCCTCGGGTAAGTGGCCATGCTATAAGTACAGTATATAATCTGAGCTAACATAATATAGAAAATAACAAATTTGGTGGAGGAAACACAAGTCTGACATTTGACACAGTGTACTCTGCCTTATCTGTTAATTTCTTCAACCAAAACCCTTCATTCACTTATATCACTTACCTAAATGTGTATGACTTTGTTCATTTTAGCATGTGCTTGGTCTTAGTTGCCAGCAATGCTCCAAAATGTTTCTCCAGATGCATCTGAGAAGCCTTTTGTGATTAAAATGTTGTGATGTACACATTTAAGTTCGTGAGAGTGGATAAATCAGCCTTGGCCAGTAAGCTTTATCTACTGAATGATTTGGCCTTAAACAGGTCTAAATGCCTCTGTCAATCAAGATAGCGTGAGGCGCAGCAAAGGACAGGTCATGACAGGCTCATTATATAATGACAGGGAGTGTCAGAGGCTGAAGTAAATACCCACCTCATTGTATGAGAACTGCTTTTCAAATATGCAAACGCAAACTGTGTATTGTTATTGTGCAGGGGCGTGGAGATAGCCCCGGTTCTCTTCTGTAGCTTGTTGGAGGCGAGTGCCTGCTGTGCTTTCCTATTGAATGAATGACTCCAAACTTACCCTTAGTGGGATTAAACACCGCTGCACTGCTACATAATTTATATAGCAGTTAATTCACATATGTTCATACTAGAATTCTTAACAGAATGTGAAGTTTTGCAAAGCTCAGATGCAAAGAGGAGCTAAAATAAGCGATCAGTAAGGAACTTGTAATGTCAATGCCAAATCATCGTAGTGCTGTTCCCCTGCACTCCCTACGTCTTGCTTTATATACACACCTTTCTGCTCAGCCTTTCATATTTTCTAAGAAATATCACCTCAAGCTTTCCACTTGCTTTGGCACTTTAGCCTTTTTCCCAGCATGCACTGCTCTATTGCCTGTCTCACAGAGAAAGTTGTTGCTGGTGGCGCCTCCTCTCTGCGCATGGTGGCATCACAAGGTGGTTTTGAACCCAGGAAATGGCTCTGTTAGCTAACATCGAGGCTGTATTGATGTGCTTGATAGCCTTCCCAAATCCATCCTCTGGATTGTCCGGATGTCACTGCTGCATGATTTCTGTAGAGCATGGTTTAGAGTCTGTGACAGCATTTGCTCTGTCCATATAAAATATATCCAAAGTGTTCCAACGTGCTGTGGCCCTCGCTGTACATAAAGCCACAACGTCTGTCACAGGACTTACTTCAACTGAGAGCAGACACCTGTCACTCAGAGCGGCACGATGGGGGCTGCTCCAGTGGAAACACACCTATTATCACACCAACTGTTGTCATGCTCACTCTCTCTGATTTCCCAGGAAGCTTCCAGGGGCCACTGTAAAGACTGTCACTCTGTCTTTTCACACTGTCTTCAATTCTCAGATGCTTTCTTTGCCTTCTATGTCTATTTTGGTGTCTATGAATAAGAACTCGCATATGAGCACATAGATACACTTGCCTACTAAATCTTTCTTTCTTCCCACATCTGTCTTTTCCCACTAGTCTAAAAGAGGTTGAGTTGTCTGCGCACCTGGTCAACTAATTTTGTCCCCCCTCTCCTCTCATGAGGAAACTGAAATTTGACTGAAATCAGTTTACTGAGTGTTCCACTTCAGGGTCCATTATTCTGAATTTGCTCCCAGAAAAAAATTACGAGCTATTAACAGTGCACCTGCTCTGCAGTACCTTTGGGATGAGTGGTGGAGAGCTAAAACACACAACAATACACTGATGTTTTGGTCCCAGGGTATCATCAAATTCAAGGAAAATTTGTCACTCTTGAGCACTTTGATGGTTAAGGATGGTTTTAGGCATGTACGTGGAAGGCTGTAATCATCTAGAGTGTGTGATTTTCTTTAGGGCTTGGCGTGTGTGCCCTAACTGTGTGAGTCGCAGAACAGGGCCAGTATGCTGAGACACTGTAAGACTCTCAGCCTCCATTTAGAAAGGTCACACTCATATTCGCGTCGACTTTACCCTCAAACAGGTCATTTTGAATTCCCTGTCCCCTGAAACTTGACAGTTACCCCCAGAGTGACCACACAAAAGCTGCAAAAAGGCACTGATTCATTTTAAATGTATTTGTTTAACCCTCTCCCCTAACATTGTACACATTAGATTTTTTTTCTTTAATCAGTATATCCCCAGTGGTGCAATGCTCCAGTACACAGAGTTCTATCCAGACTCGCTTGTACAAGAAATGAGAGGTTGCTCAGGAACAGGCATCACTCAAGCACACTCACTCACCACACACATGGATGTTAAAGGAATGGGAGCTGATTTCCTTTTTTTGTGCCTTGAGCTTTCCATCTTTACTGGCAGGTCTCATCCTAGATATATAAATTCATCCTTTTTTGGGGTGCTCAGAGGAGACTGCGAAGGCAACAAGTCCATTTGACTGTATGTCAGAGAAGCCATTGTTTCTGTGGTGTGAAAGTTATTTTTAAACTGTGTGGCTTATATGTCATTCTTTTATCATCCTCTTCCTTCTTCTCCCCTCTCCTGTTATTGGGGTATCTGCAGCTGCAGTGTTCGACAGGGTCACAGATTTAATCAGTAACAAAGCACTGCAGCCAAGTCTAAGCTGCCATCACCTCTCCAGCAAAGTGCCAGGCCACACAGAGCGCTTATGGAACAGTGTAAATAACATGATTTGAAGCTAGCAGAGAATAGGTGGTTGGAGTATCCTGATGTTTGCATTAGAAAACAGCAGAATATTGTCTAAAGAATACTTCATGTCAGTAACAGTCACTTAAACAGCTGCCAATTTCCCTTTTTTTATGACTTGATGATGTGGGGTGACAGGACATGTACCTTCTCATCAGCACAGCTGTAATATAGTTGAACCTATCAGAACATGATGGTTCTATATCTTTGTTGGCCCATTAACCCCTTATGCAGAAATAAATCAAAGGTTTAAAAAAGCAATTTTTCAAGAATATACTTTCCAGATTCAGCAGTGAAATGTATTAGAGTATGTCTGTTTCCGGTTGTGTGCCTAGAAAGTGTTTCCCAGCCTCTTGTTTGTAATGAGCAGAATGAGATTTCAACCCTCTTGCATGATTGCCTCCGGCGGTGCTTTACTTTTTCTCATTTGATGGGGCATTAAAGCTTGGGCCTGATGAAAATTTGGCCTGCTATGAAGCATGTTGTATGGTGCACAGTGGAGATTTTATCCCTGACCAAACCTCTAACCCTATCTGTGTGTGTGTGTGTGTGTGTATAGATGACAGCAGTACAGTTGACTGCCCTGCTGACAGCACCGGCAGCCAGCAGCTCTGTCAGCGCTGTGTTTCTGCATCAACTCACAGGCTGGTCGGGTTGTTCAGTACGTCAGCTGGACAAACCTCGCAGACTTGGTTGCTGGCACATTTATGATCACATGAACGGGTTCATTGCAAAAGTTTCAAAAGTACTGATACTGAAATTCATGCAGAACTTTGAGAGGGTTGTCACTGATCAGCAGACACTCTGGCAGACAAGGTGTTAGCTGTTAATTAACTTGAGTGCTGCAGCAATTAGGTTTAAAGTCACTTGAAGATCTGCAATCTGTGTAAAAAGCCAACTCCAATGTATCTGGAAAACCTTTAACAATGACAGTATAGTGTCTGGTGACAGGATCTTTAGGTTGACAAATCAGAACTGTGGACGGACTAAACTAATGAGAGAGAAACCAAGTGTGCCAATTTTGGAACCCTTTTACCATTTTTCTGATGATATATATGCATTTCCATCTCCCTAAATGCCTTGTTGCCAGAGTATAATCTACATCGACACAAGGATGGTGGGTAAAGGGGAAGAGAGCATCATATAGCATTGCCACAAGCTCCATGGAAAGGGTTTAAAAGAACAAGATTAAATCCACAGCAGAGCTTGACATGTACTCCCGCACATCTCTGTCTGCTTGAGAGTACACAGTGTTACATCAGACCATTGTTGGGAAGATGTACAGTCTGAGAAGCCACTGTAGATGAGAGAGAAGGTGAGAGCTATCTTGTCAGCTCAGAAGTGAAAAATGTGGCCATAGAGATAGATCTGCAAGGAGAGAATCATGTTGTCTTCTCTCTGGGACAGCCTGCATCAGAGTAGTTAGTATGCAAATGCACGTCCTGACATTTCATTTTTTATTGGATGAGTTTGCTATTTGGTTTCTTCGGTTGGCCAATATATTTGGTTGGTTTTCCTTGAATTTTGGCTATTTTGAAGGGCTGTTTTCATCCTAGACATGGGACATGGGGAAGGTTATCATGCCTAATATGGTCTGTGCCTCTGTCCAGATCATTATAACGAGGCTGAGTCTATCTCTTATGTGTTTGGTTTTCTGTGTGGCAATGTATGTGTGCTTGCCCATTGAAACACATGTGGACTTGAGTATTTTTTGGAGCATCATCAGTACAGAGACTCACTTCAGGCCTCAGAGAGCTTTTTCTGTATCTTATTGTTCCAAACTCAGGGGCCAGAACCAACCTCTTTTACTCTCACGTTCCCATTTTGCTCTTCCTTCTCTCTCTCTCTCTGTCTACACACTGTGTGAGTCCATTTCTACACATGGAAACTTCTGAAAACCTTCAGCTCTTATGATACCAACAGTTCAAATATTGTTTTTTGTTACATCTGTCTATGTCGGCCAATATCACTGCTCCAAAAATGTTCTTTTTTTCCCCTCTCGGACATCCCCTCCTCTCTCCCGCTCCCTTCTCCCCTTACGCTATAAAAGAGCAGCAAGCATAAACGTGAAAATAGAAACCATTAATATTAAACAAATTGGGAATTGTGATAGATTTTTTTTAACCTTTCACCACTTGTCTATATATCATATATCATATGGGGAAGGAGTCTGTCTGTGGAGGGAAAAAATTGAAATGCTATTGTATGCTATTAAGGGGGATCCCACTAAATATTATCATTCAAATTTGCCCTCCCAAATTAATTTATATCCCTTTCAAGAGAATATGGGAGCTTTACTTTGTAATGTGCATGCAGCTCCAGTGACAATGCTGATGGAAAAAGAAGGCTGCAAATATAAATGACTCCTAACCAGCTTTGTTAGTGGAGCAGCATCATCTTGTATTTGGGGAAAATCACATCCCTTCCTTGATTCATTCTTGTTTTGGCACCCACTGTTGTTAAGACATGCCAGTTTTAATCACAGTCAGCAGAGACCGCAAAATATAATTTACTTAATTTGAGTGGTATCCTCCAGTTATCTTTTATTCTGTCTGTGTGCTCTGTGTGACAATATGAATGTACTGCGTTTTTGTCATTTGTCAAGGCCCTGCTAAAGAAAGCAGAGGCCATGCTGTTCTCTAACAGTTGTTTCTCCTCCTTCCTCCTCCTCTTAAATGGGACGCTTGCAGACGGAGGTAACTCCACGTGGGCTCAGAGTGGCCCAGACTCCCCCTTCTTAGTCATGCTCTGTCCATCTGTCCACTCTCTTTGGTGGAACATCCAACTAGTGGGACACTTGTGCTTCAAGTCTATCACTGAGTCTGTCGTGTGCATGTGATTAAGCCACACTTTCATGCAATGCTGTAAATATACACATGCTAACAGATATACGGCTGTGTTGTCGTGTGTGTTTGTGAGTGAAAGAGAGCCATGGTTACTTTGTTTTTAACAGTTACATGAATCTTACATTTTTGTTGTGTTGAAGATATGGTTAATCACTTGTGTGTATGTTTGAGCTACAGTCTCTTGTGATGTTTTCCCTCTCTTTGTGTCAGTCTCACACTGTGAGTAAAACCTCTGCAAATGTGTTTTGTACTTGTACTGACCACAGACTAATTGTCACCACCCTCCCTCACCTGGCTGTACGGCTTCATATGTATGCAGCATTTGCATGAATGTTAAGGTGATAAACTGTCTTTACAAAGTCCAAAGCTACTTTCAATATGTGTGTCTGGAGGTACAGTGTGTGTGTATAATTCTGCTGGAACCTCTCTAATTGACCTACGCTGTCAGATACACACACACACTTGCTTGCACACACACACACAGAAAGCCACATCTAGGACAGCATGTGCCGAATCATGTTCAATGTTTTTAATAGAACTTTTTCCTTTTTTGCTGTCCTGGCCTGAATGAGCAGAAGATCGCCCAGGAAAGGGAGAAGTTTGCAGATGAGGACAGTATATTTTACACACTGGGAGAATGTGGCCTCATCTCCTTCTCTGACTATATCTTCCTCACCACTGTGCTGTCCAGTAAGTACACTGTTGAACTGCCTTCCAACAGTTGATTTTGTGATCCATCTTATCCTTAATGCCTTCCACGCTGATCCCAAATCTAATGCTAAAACGATTTCATCAGCGTCTTCTCTCTGGTTTCTCCCTGCATCAGTGCCAACTGAGAATTTTTTCTATATTACATCATTGGCCAGCTTTATGAAGCTGGCTACTGATCTTAGTTCTGTCCAAGTTATGAATGTGAGTCTCTTAAGATATCTGCATTTGGGATATTGTTATTCTCAGCATAAGTTTATTTGAGCTGAATACATGTGCCTGCCACGATAGGCACACGGAATACCTTAATGCCCCTTTTCTGAATGTGTCAGAGTTCTGAATAATGAAAACAAAGCTCTGACTCCTTCCTTTACGATAACGAGCAAACTCCTTTCCCCCATTTTAGCTCACCCATTTATTATAATCCATTCATATGGAGTGTCTCTCGGGAAGCTTTCAAGGACAAATAATTTTTAAGCAGACAGGACAGAGTGGCTTCAATCCGTTTAACACGGCCACAAAAATAGTACAAAAGACGCTTTTTGCCAAACATATGCACATATTGGTTCAAGCCTAATATTGCTACATATTTACAGCTTTCATTCAGTCTGAAGCTTTTGATAGATAAGAGAAGATGATGCTTTAAGTATTTTTGTAAAAAAAAAAAAAAAAAAAAAAAATTGAAGTATTCCAGTTTTTCCAAGTTTATCATACTGGCTGAATGGGAAGAATTGAAAATTTGAAAACTTAACAGATAGAGGTTATATAATTTATGTGTTTAAATATCACAAACAATTTTTTTGCCTCTGTGTTTCACAAGTGGCAGAGCATACAAATTAGACACACTGTGCACATATTCCCAGAAAACAACCACCAGCTGTCCAGATTCAGGCAGTGGGGGTTAGAAACTAGATATTAACAGTAAAGTTAAATTGGCAAAACAAAGAATAAATACAGAGTGTAGTATCCTTAACTATAATGGTTTAAATGGTTTCATGATTTGAGTGAGAATTAATGTTTGAGATAAAAATAAATGTTGCAGCATTTAATAAATGCTGTGTTTGATTCAATTTGCTCCGTTCCATTTAGGGTTTACTAAGCTTTTATATCTGATGCAAAATGAGCATTGCATTTGAATTTTCTACAAAAGACCTATCTAACCCTCTTCAGTTTGTTTGTTTTTTGTTTTTTTTCTTATTATATCATCAGACTGTGGGTGTTCACATTTTGAACTCAGCCTTGTTATCATGCTGCAATAAAAGCAGATTTTCACTTATGCTGGTTGTATGGTCATTAAATTGCAGTGGGTGTTGAAGCAGATGGTCAAAAAATGAAAAACTGCAATATAAATAAAAATATAATAATTGGTTCAAATTAAATATTCAAGATTGGCTCATATAGGCGATGCAGGGGGTCCTCTATAAGCTCCCCTCTTGGCTAAGGGTATTTGTTATGCAATCTGTAGCACATCTTCAGTGCATCAAAATTGCCCCAAGTTTGCACCAGTTGGGGGGGATTAAAGCTGCAGATGCACTGTTGATCTGTAATGAGACTCTTCTGATGGTGTCTGGGTCGATGCAGGGTTTTCATATTGTGTTGTGCTGATTTGACAGTGTATCTTTTTTTTTTTGTGTGTGTGTGTGTGTGTTTGTGTCTTCTGGTGTCCAGCTCCCCAGAGGAATTTTGAAATTGCTTTTAAGATGTTTGATCTCAATGGTGATGGAGAGGTGGATCTGGAGGAGTTCGAACAGGTTAGCAGCTCATCCTCAATACGGCTGACACACACAACATCAAGGACACGCAACGTTAAAACAGCAAGCCCACACATTTAGACTGTGCTTTAATGTTTACATTAGCCCAAGAAAAATGTAGGTCCCTGCATTACTTTCTCCCTCTGTGACATTTTCTCACCGAGAAAGAGAGTGAGCAAAACAAATGATATACTGCCATCTCAGATATATTTCTAAAGATACCCCTGGATCTGGTAGGGTTTTTGATATGCAGTAGATTTTTCCTGCGAGAGAGGTTTTAATATAAGAGAATAAATGTCCTTTTTTGAATTGAATTGCTTTAAAATGGAAAGAAACCAAGAAATTGCTTTGTATTTTAAATCAAGCTAATCTTTTACAAATCTTTATTTATTATCATCATTTAAAATATGATTTCCTGACTTAATGGAGACTCTGGAGAGTATGTAATGAGAACACATTTTAAAACTTGCCATTGACCCTCATCCTGACTGACATGAGACCCCCTCCATCCGTAGGTTCAGAGCATCATTCGTTCACAGACCAGCATGGGCATGCGACATCGTGACCGCTCCACCACAGGGAACACCCTGAAGACAGCTGGCTGCAGCTCAGCGCTCACCACCTACTTCTTTGGAGAAGACCTGAAGGGGAAACTCACCATCAGCAGTTTCCTGAGGTTTCAGAGAAAATTGCAGCATGATGTGCTTAAACTAGAGGTAATGAAAAATGGAAAGTGATTGCGTGGCTATGGTATTGAGAATATTCATTTACCAGTTTACTGTGCTTTGGTGTGCTGTTAGGATGAATTCATTTAAATGTTATTGCTTTGCAGTAATCTTAAATTTTAGTCTCCTCTGTGCCTGTTCAGGGACGACACATGAAAATTAACAGCCTTCTAACTCAAGGGAAGTTAATCAAACTGTCCTGCTCCCAGTGAGGAAGGAGGGACAGATGCGCATTATGCACTGCATGAAAAAAGATGACAAATGTGTTCAGCAAAGTTCGATTTCCTTCTCTCACACTAAAGTAATAAAAGTCCCATTCTGTCTCCTCTCTCTCAAACACCAGCAACTGATCAGTAATGTTGAGCATATGGTAATTCTTTTAATTAGCGTGGGTAGTGCCTGACTCGTATGCTGAACCATGATGGGTGCTGTCATTGCAAGCGCCAAGAGTACGACTCAAGTTGGAGCATCTGCCACAGTGAAAGCACTATCTGTCAAGTCTTATTGATACCACCATGTTCAGAGAGTGCAATCATGATGGCAAAAATAAGGTCATCACTGTTTTTAAAATTGGGTTATCTTATGCACTTGCTGTCTTTATGGGATTTCTGAAGCTGCAGCTCAACCTGTTCTGTGTTTTACCAGCAGTAACCAATTTTTCAGCAGGTGTCAAAGTGCTTCTATCTCAAGTGGCTCAATTCCCTAGTAGAACTGAAATTGCAGCTTCAATTGAATGGTTATATATCATGTTAAACAACAGAAAGGTCATAATAACCAAAACCTTCACCTCACAAATGGACTCTCCTCCAGGGGCCGGTGAATCGCAAGGTCATTGCTGAAATCTTCACTTTAGGATTGTTTTGGCTTAGTTATTAGCTGCCTCTTGTGCATGCAACAAATTAATATTCTGAGAGGTCAGCACATTCAGAGAGACAGAGAGGGGATGGAGGGAGTAGTGTGACTCTCAAACAGCTTCAGACATAAATCAAATGGATTGACCTGACACAGTCAAGGCCCTCTGCTGTGAAGCCATGCTCCACATTGTAAGAAAATTGCACATGTAGATTTAATGTCACAGAGGCCACCTGCACACATGATTCAATTTGAAGCCTGACGACAGTATTTACAGTTTCCCATCTCACCATGCCCTCCTCCTCTCAGTCCTGTTTGTCCCTCTGCATAGCACTCAGTCTTCATGACTCTCTCTTCCCCTTCCTCCAGTTTGAGAGGAATGATCCTGTGGACGGCAGAATCACTGAGAGACAGTTTGGAGGTATGCTGCTGGCCTACAGCGGCGTCCAGTCTCGTAAACTCAAGCAGATGCAGAAGGGCTTGACGAAGATGTTTAAGGATGCACAGGTAGATATATCTCACACTTGCACATAACTCTGCGATTGGTGTTTGGTACTCTGTGGTTATATGTGGTGGGGGAGTGTTTTAACCAATTGGCCTACATGCAAGGATGCATGACAGACAGTGTGTGTGTCTGAGGGGAACCCTGATTGTGCCGGGACATTATAAGTGTGTAAAAGAGACAGATGAGAGGTAATTCATCAGTGGGAGAGGGCACACCATTCAGGGCCTGACGTTATCCGGCTCACTGACACTCACTCTCTCCAACTCCGACATTCCCCTGTCTGTCTGTCTGTTGTGATACAGGGAAGCCAGTGCTCAGCAGAAGACAAAAGTTAGTCCTCCATCCGTCTGATATGGATTCACTGTAAGCTCTTTCTCTGTCAGTGCCTTCCCTGCATCGGACTTGCACTGTTTGTTTCAGGGTTTTTTTCCCTCCTCATTTGCTCGCCTATAAATCAACTACTCCATAATTGGATTAGTTTACTTTGCATATCCATACAAAGTTTTTAACTAAAAATATTCTTACAATCCCTCCAGCCAGCAGTTCTTACACCAAACACAGACATATTACTTTACACAGTAAAATGGCTCTACTGGGACAGACATAACAGGAAAAATGGAGCCAACTTCACTGTATGTTTCCAGTGGTCAGTGTGAATTTTGCTTGTTGTCTGAAGTCACACCCTTGAATATTGTATGTACAGAGGACCTGCAGCAAAAAACATCCCACTTCACTTAATTTAAAGCAAAACTTCACATATTACCATGCTGGCATCACAGATGTCAGGTTTGCCTATGATAAGCCAAGTCTCATGATTAAATGCTGTGATTAGCAGAGAAAAAAAGCAGAAAGCATGGACACTGTTGTTCCAACCACGCATGCAAAAAGGATGAGTCCGGGTGATGCCAGACTTTTTCTCTAAGGAATTAAGTGATACTCTCTTCCCGTTCCTCTGTTTAACCTCTCTTTTGCCATCCTGCTGCTGTAAGTTAACCAGCAACGTAAATTAGAAAAGTGTTTTTTACTGCCGAAGACCAGCTGTTTGCTTCTCTTTACAAATTGGCTCATCAGCAGTGTGACAGCTGTGTGACTTTGTGTATTTATGTGCATGTATGTCTAAGATTGTCTGTTCAGTGGGTGTTCATCCATGTGTGTCAGCAGCTTCTGCCCACTTCTTCCAGTCATTTGTGTTACACTGTTGAACCGATCCAAAAAAAAAAAAAATCACGTTGTGCAGCTTTTTTTCTCCTACAGAAACAAATGCATTGGCTTAAGAAAAACTACAGGAAGGATTTATACCTGACCGGTCTGGTTCTGGTCTGATCTGGTTTTATCCTTCTTTCACAGGGCATCACTTTTGAGGAGGTGGAGAATTTCTTTACTTTCCTAAAGAATGTGAACGACGTGGACACAGCCCTGAGTTTCTACCACATGGCTGGAGCCTCCATAGATAAAGGTACACCACCACCTGCCCTTTTTCCTTCTCTTTAAATGACTCTTCTTTAGAATTGACTGATGCCACTTCCATCCTCTGTGTCTCGGAGTTGTTCACACTCCAGCCACCCCGATCTGCCTCCCACAGCTCCTTATGCCTGGCTTTTCTTCCCGATTGTAGCTCAGCCATTAGTCATCTGTTTCTCCGTCCGTCCATTTGTTTATGTCATTTTCCTTCAGGCGCGAAGGAAATGCACATGCTTCAATTGATGGGCCATGAACGTACACATATGACAGTTCACTTCCTAATTGACATAACAAGCTGCTGATGCTCATTGATTGGTTGGGACATGGTTGCATGGTTTCTTCTCTACCTTCTGGACACTGGAAGGATGTCAAAATTAAAATTCTCAAGGTTGAAGTCACGAATTATTGGCAACACGCGCGGCTGTTTTCGTAACAATGAGTGTGATAAGAAAACAGTCAATGAGCAACCCCAGAGAAGGAACTGTTTCCATTGCGGCCAAACAAACTTTGCTTTGTTTTATCAAGTTAGTCAGTATTTGGCCTTTTTCCATCATGTCATGAGCATCTGAGATTAGATTTTCTTCACACAAAAGAAGGAATCTGTTCTCCACCTAACAGCTTACTGTGGCTGCTCCCTCTATTTCCATCAACACTTAGTCCCAATACACCCCCTACCCCTACTTTTTAGCCCTACCCCTAAATTTTGCGCGTTCCCGCAAGGATAGTGGTGTCCCAATTCCTTTTTTCACGTAGGGGTAGGGGGTATGAATCTAGCCCTTCAGAACGAGGGTTTTCTGATGCTGACTTACTGGAAAGGGCCAGTTTCGCGATCCCCAGAGACCGTGACGATTTGGAGAAGTCGGAGAAAAAAAACACAAAAAATTCACAAGAGACAACAGACGTCGATGGTGTATTCTTCTCTGTGTACCTCTTGGTTTATTTATCAACCGAAGCATGATGAATGCTAAAAAAAAAAAAAAAAAAAAACTATCGCAACTGATCGCGACCGTAGACTCCATGTTTTTTTTTTTTGTTGGTTTTTTTTTATATATTGACAAAATTTACATAAACAGATAGAGTACAAACAGGGTGAGGGCGTTACATACGAAAATAAAATCATGCCGATTGAAATTTACATGAACCGTAGCCTCCATGTTGCTGCTGGGACTACGGAGTCGCTTGCGTGCCCGAACGTAAACTACGCAGTGATGTACCAAATGGTGTCCCAATTCCTAGGGAAGATTACAAAGCCCTACCCCTTGCGGCTTCCTTTCGAGGGTTAAGGGGTAGTTAGTAAGGGCTAGTGGTAGTGACTAGGGTGAACATTGGGATTGGGCCTTAGTGGAAATAAAAGCCATCAAAAATATAGAAAGTGACTTCCATCTTATGTAGATGCATTTCAGATAAATGATCGTTATCAGCTCCAACTATGTGACAGATACATTCAGCTCTGTGGCTTCCTCACTTTGTTTTCTGCCAGTTGAACAGTTTACATGTGAAGAAGCTGCAGCTGAATGTTTTTTTTTTCTCTCTGCCACAATCAAAACTGCTCACAAAGCAGGAATGACTGAATGTAAATATCTTGTATGGCTCCTGTAGGAAAAAAATTGACTATTAATAACATCATAAGTCGGGTTTAAGTTCCTGAGAAGATTTTTTTTTTATATATATCAGAGTTTGACAATGTATTCTGTATGCTCTCTATAATGATTATTCAAGAAGACCAATTACTTTATCTTTCTCAACACATTATTTTTCACCAAATTAATTTGGCTTTCAGATCCTAACAATGGACGTTAATTTATTGTGAGAGATGGCCGGAAGGACCGGTAGCTTTGATGATATGGCAATTGTTTGATGCGTCGATGTTTTCTTCATTTAGTGTCTCCTTATGTTTTCTGTCAGCACATCCATTAGTTGTGATTCCCGGATGAAACAGCTGGGGGTTTTCGGGTGTGCAGGGTCTATCCTCAGGTGCCTGTTTCCAGTGCTTGGTTTCAGCTACACGTTTGCTCTGTAACAAGCCGTGTGTCAGTGTGTGTCGGTATATTGGTGCGTTCGTGGGAGCTTCCCAGTATGCGTCTGTTTACTGTCCATCTACTTCAACCTGCTTCCTAATTTACAAACTCAGTGGGCTCTTCTACTTCTTTCTTCTTTTTTCTTTGTGTCATTTTTCTCTGCCTTCTCTTGCTCAGAGGGGTTTTTCATCGTTTCTGTCATGTGTCTTACTGAACTGAGCCTCAGGATTTTTCGCTGCCTGGTCCATTTTTTTAATTTTTTACTCTGTAAACCTCCTTCGGCTCCCATCTTCCATCTTTTTTTTTTTTTCCCATTTTTCATTTTCAGTTTCTTTCTCTGCTGATGTTTATCAGATGGTCACCCTGGTGAATGGGAGCCCTGCCTGCTGTTGATCCAAAGCAGTTCACACTTGTGGACAGTCTCCTCCACATGGGCCATTTTATGAGCTGGCTGATTTGAGTTCATGTCCAATCAATTCTTATGCTACTCGCTTTCATAAATGCTGAATCATTCTGTCTGTCATTTTGTCTTTTTTTTTCTCTTGTGTCCCAGTTACCATGAAGCAGGTGGCCCGCACGGTCGCCAAAGTGGAGCTGTCGGACCATGTGTGCGATGTCGTGTTCGCTCTGTTCGACTGTGACGGTGAGTCGCTGGCAGGTTCATCATGTCTCCCCCACTGCACTTATTTATAGAAAGAAATTGCTGTCCCCACTGACAGATGTAAACTATCCTCTTACTTTCTCCTCTATTATTTCATCACCTTGCTCCCCTTGTTTATCACCCCTCTCCCCCTTCTCCCACTTCTCCCCGACCCCCCCACCCCCTCCGTCTATCATCCTTAGGGAATGGAGAGCTTAGTAATAAGGAGTTCATAGCCATTATGAAGCAACGGCTGATGCGTGGGCTGGAGAAACCCAAGGACATGGGCTTCACTCGGCTGGTGCGTGCCATGTGGAAATGTGCCCAGGACACTGCCTGGGACTTCGCCATGCCGAAGACATAACGGAGATGGGAGACAGCATCTGAGTGAGACAGAAAGACAGTGTGAGAATAAAGCATCAACACATCAAAACGTCATCAGCATTCACCTTCAATAGAATTTAAACAGACAATTAATGCAATGAACTCATTAGGACTGCAGCTCTGAGGGGGATCATCGATCATTAACACGTCGCTGCAGTTCAATATTTAAATACAACAACTGAAGCATGCTGACACAGTGCCACGTGTTCTAAAAGGCCTCTTTAATGTGCCTGTCTAAGGCAGTATTTGTATATTTTAAGATGCACAATCAAACTTGTGTGCGTTTATTTCTGCCATATTCTACTGAGGAATGTGCATCAACGCTACAAACAGCAGTTTTATATCTGTATTTAACATACTTTACTGCGAAAGGGATCCAGTCAATCTTCTTTGACCTTCATCTGCATAAATGCTTTACTTTGTCTGCTCTCCACCGACAGCAGACCCTTCAATATTTGTTCAGCAGGAGGGACAGCATTAGAGGTCTCTAATCTTGTTAGCACCTCTTCATTCATTTCACTAGCTTCGGATGCAATGTTACTTTATTTTTGTCCCTATGAACTGTTCAAAGTGTGTATTCCTCCAATTATTGTTGCTCACTTAAAATTTATATAAGATGGATGGTTATGGAAATGCTCTATTAAAGATGTTTTAATAACATGAAATCGAAGAAGCTTTATTTCAACGGTGACTGTTCTGCTTGAATTGCAACTTGGATTGTTCTGCCATGTTCTTGTTTTCACAGCCTGACTCTGAGAAAAGCAGAGCGGAGGATTAACTAGAATAATCTGTGGGGCACGAAGGAAGTCATCTGTCATATGTAATGAGACATTTTTAGGCAAAAACGCCCGGCTGATTGGGCACATGGTTTTGATTGCGTGTGTGTGTGTGTGTGTGTTGCCCAAGAGCTTTCAGCAGTTTTGTCTAATTGAAATGGAAAAGATGGGCAGTCCTCTGCCTCTGCTGTCCATTAAAAGATTGTCCTGCAGCCCCTTCACACACTGTGCTGCATCTGCCTGAAATGAGCTGTGTGCACTTTCACTCACATTGCAGCTGACAGAAGGAAGTAGTTCACAGGAGTGATTGCTGGACATTGATTAGGTTGAAGGGTCGCTCATCAGTATTCCTCACCAGAGTTCTTTCACAGCAACACAACCCTGCTGTCCAGTGAAATCCACATATTAAAAATGTCAACTTTTCTCTAGCTAATAGTTTTCAGCTTAGTGAAAAATTAAACAATCCGATTCGGGTCATGATTTTAGAAACTTGTTAGAATTCAGAAGAAATCAAACTCACCTTTTCTGGAGATGCTTTGTTTTCTCTGGACAGCTTTTCAGCCTTTCAACAGCACCAATTCTCCAAAACTAAGGCTGTTAGTTATTTTCATGGATCATTAAGCAGCCAATTGTCAATTAGGTGAGTCACAAAGTCCCATCAAGGCTACGAGAAAGGTGGGAATACACAAAGTTGGGGGTTGAATCCAGCAATGGAGTGAGTGTGGGTAACTCTGGTCTGGCCAGGTGCACCCACTTGCACTGATACCAACTCGGCTTATCAAGACCTTAATGAAAACAAAACAAACCGCAAGACCAGACAATCCTAGAGGCTGCAGCAGAGCCAGAAGCCGTCACAACTATAAAGCTTACAACTCAATGCAGTGTCAGAAAAAAAGAACAATTTTCCTTATAAATTCCACACAGCTGAGAGTGACATCTGTCCAGCAGCCAGAGAAATAAATTGTCAAGTAAATGATTTAATAGTACTAAAAAAACAGAAGCAGCCATTCTCACACTTGAGATGGCAGAGCCGGTGTTAGTTACAAGTCATTTAACACAAATGAATTCTTTACTTAAAGATTATTAACTTTCTGTCCATCAGCTATTGAACGAACTGTCTTCGGCACTAAACAATTTGACTGTTTTTCCAGAGCTTGGTGAAGGCATGAAGGCTCCTGTGATCCATGTGGACTGTTTTAGACAATCGCATGAAGCCAAGCAACGACGCCTCCGAACGTTTCAAGTTTCAGCGCTGAAAATTGTGCTCAGTAACAGCTCTGCAGTAGGCTGGCGGCTCCCAATCCCCAACAACCCCCCTTCTCTCCCTCCCTCCTCAGCAGGTCAGCCATGCAAACCCACAGCAAGCATGCTCTGTCAAGTTTCATTGCTTGTTTAGCACCAGAGCTACACTCAGTGCTCAACTGCTGTCAGAGCTGGGAGGGAGACTGTATTTGGAGCAGCTGTAGCCCCCCACCAATCCCTAGGTCAACACCTCTTTATGTGCAGGCACAGAAATGTACACATTAGCTGAGCGTGTATACACTTGAACTGTATGAACAGTACATTGACTGTTCTGCTGTGGATGGGAATTAAGCTTTTTCTTTTCCACTGAACGCACAGAGTCTGTGCTTCATCAAGCCATCTGTCATGCATTAGAAGTGAATGCAAAGTGAATAACCATGCCAATTTTTACATTTAAATGTGTTGGAATAAGAAGCAAATGTCACCTCAGCCTGTTTAATGTCAATTGCAGTAAAAACAAACAAATTCCTGATACTTTCATTGAACCTTGGGCTTCTGTCGCTGTCACCAACCAGCAACAGAAGTCCAATAGATTTCATTGCCAACATGTTTCCTGTCTTTGTTTTGTGAGGGTAGGGAACAACAGGAGCTGGTAAAACTGTGTCAAAGTGTCACTGCTGAGCTGTTAAATACTCCTAGACGTCTAGCATTCAGTGTCTCTGAGCTAAACCTGCTTTTCACGAGGCAGTGAAATAAAATGTTTACACATTGAGGCCTAATGAAAATGTGACGAGTTAAAGGGATACATGAACATCACTCAACTCAAACTTGGGTTCTGTCTGAAAAGATAACCCTGGTGATGCCGTAATGATGTGATCTGCTTTTTCCTCAAATATTGATTATTGGTATATTGGTTTATGGTGCAGGCTGTGCTGCATTTTGACATATATACATTTAATGTGTCTTAGTATTTCCCAATTTTATGTAATAAGTGCAATGGTACATTGGTATAAATTTGCTTTAAAAAGGGCAGCCCTGTTCAGCTACAATAGAATTTAAACAGACAATTAATGCAATGAGCTGCAGTCCTACTGAGAGCATGTTAAGTCCTGCGTGTACCATTATGGGCACTCTGTGAGGCTTCCATCTAAAACTGTCCCAAGGCGGCAGGTGAGGAGGCGACAGCTCACGTTCTGGTTCACATTAACAAATCATAAATCAGTGTTGGTGTTAAAGAGATGCCTGACTGCCCTCTGCTGGCTTTCCTACACCATTCAAGTTCATTTTCTGATTGAGTGTATTATCCCCCCCCACTGGAGTTTTAGGAAAGAAATACTGCCGCTACATGAATTTTACATATTTTCCAGGAGCATTAGAGAGCTAATGCCAGCGAGCATGTGTCTTTAAAAAAAAAAAAAAAAAAAAAAGCTTGTAGTTTGTAGACTTCCTTTCCCATTTCTGTGATTTTTAAGTAAAACTGTAGCGAACACAACTCTTATAAGGATGCAGGCTGCTCTAACTGAAGACAATAAGTGGAGATTTAAAGGAAACCGTTATAAAAATGTCAAATAAAATGCCCATCACACCAACAAACTTTAATCTATTAGGGCTTTAATAACAGCTACAAGAACTGGTAATAAAAAAATTGACAAATTCATTAAGTAAATTTAAATCATTGAAATAATCATGGCTCTCTGTTATGTTTATGAATAATAAACGCAATACCACACAAACAGGGAGGGGCGACAGGGGGCATCAGGAGAAACTGTTTCAAAGCAAAATGGCTCCACAGTAGTATGGAAAAGCATCTGAGGTCCTAAACATGTAAGTGGAATAAAACTTAATAAATACACTGTATAAAACTCAGTTCTACTCACCATGTTTATGTAATGTTAAGAGAAAGAGCCCGAGCGCACACCCTCCCCACGTTTAAATGAAGCCACATAAAAATTATCAAATGGCCCAACAAACATTCAGACTCCATGCGAGCCATTAAAAGAAAAATCCATCAGCCTTTTTAAATGCAGAAGAATCTGATGGGATGGCTTGCTGTCTTTCTTTTCAAGTGAAAATAAGAATTGTTACCAACAAATGACAGGATACTTCTGATTTGAGAATAAAGGACAGGTTAACAGTGTGAAGAAAAAAAGAGGCCCAACCAACACATTGGCTCTTTATCATTTACAGGTGGCCTGCAGCCACCCAGTGGCTATAAGTGAAATAATGTCACATGGATGTCAACCAGCTTCATCTGAAGTCACAGCTGGATACTCTCCTGCTGCCACAGATCCAACAAACAGTGTCCATTACAAACTAAGGGCAGGTAAGTTTGGGCAGCTCGGCTCTACGGGACATATTCTGTCAGTGTGCTGCTGCTGCTGCTGGGTGGGGATGATGGGGGACGAGATACAGAGAGAAGGAGCAGACCACCAAATGTCCCGGTCACAGATCTACAGCACAGTTCAAGATTAAAGGTGCTCAGTCACTATCAAACTTAATGGAGTTGACTGAAGTGGAGATGGCTCCGCCGCGGTAGCTTCCTCTCTTCTTCTTCGTCTTTTCGTGGCGGAACGATTTGCCTTTTGTGAACTTTAACGTGTCGTTAGCTTTCTCACCCCAGTCTCCTTTGGCTCCGAACTGGAATTGCAAAAAAAGAAGGAGAGGGAAAAAAAAAAAAAAAAAAAAAAGACGTGCCTCCATCAGTTATGTGATCATAATATGCAATGCTGCTGCACCGATGTTCACTGAACTCACCTTTGCATCAAAAGAGTTGTTTGTGAGACGGGGATCCACTTCTACTTCTTCCTCTCTTATTCTACGGAACGGTACGTTGGACTGAAAGACAAGTCATATCCCATCAAGAAAATCACTTTGCCAGCTGCCATCAGCCTTGTGTATTTTCACAAGAGTTGTTTTAGGAAACATTTACTGGCAGTCTCACCTTTTTATTGGCTTTAGGGAAAGTCTGAGGTGTGGTTTTTACTTTCTTGTTTTTTGGTGTTGTGACCTCAGTCTCTTCATCTTCACTTTCTGATGATTCTTCATCTGCTTTTCTCTTTCCATTAGTACCTGCATGAGTCAGAGGAGAATTACATACCAGTAAACACATTAGGTGTTCATTAAACCTAAGACGCATGAAATTATATTCCTTAAAAAAGCCAATAAAGGCGGGATAAGAAGAGATGACCTTTCATGTAATGGCTTGCTGAGTGAGTTGGTTGCTCATAAATACATATTTTCCCTGTTAATGACAACATTGTGTGCAGTATTTGCTTGAGACATACCATTTGTCACGGGGGTGGTGGGCGCTGTGACTGCTTTGCGTTGTGCTTCCTCCTCATCTGATGAACTGTCTGAGGAACTGCTGCTGCTCTCTGCAGCCTTAGCTGCTGGAGTCGTCTTTGTTTTTGCAGCGGGTGTCCCAACTTTTTGTATAGTCGCTTTTGTGTCTTCCTCCTCCTCAGAGCTGCTCTCACTGGATGAAGACTCCTCTTGCTTTGCTGGGGCCTTGGCTGCTCCACTTGCTGTCTTTGCTGCTGCTGCCTTGCCATTGGTGACTGCAGGCTTAGCAGGGGTGGACTTGGTCTCTGTCTCAGAATCAGAGCTGTCTGAGGACTCAGAGCTGCTCTCCTTAGCCTTCTTCGCTGGTGCAGTGGCTGCCTTTTTGACTGCTGGCTTGGGTGTCGGTGCTGTCGGCTTGGATTCCTCCTCATCACTGGAACTGTCATCACTGGAGTCTGTGGAAGCCTTGGCAGCAGCAGCAGGCTTTTTGGCTGCTGCCGGGGTTGCAGGTTTAGCCTTGACAGGTTCTTCATCCTCAGAGGAGGAATCAGAGTCTGAACTGCTCTCTGCTGCAGCAGCAGGCTTGGCTGCAGGAGTAGCAGTTTTTGAGGCCGGGGTTGCTGGTTTAGCTGCTGCAGGTTTTGCCTTTACAGGTTCTTCATCTTCAGAAGATGAATCAGAGTCTGAACTGCTCTCTGCTGCAGCAGCAGGCTTGGCTGCAGGAGTAGCAGACTTGGAGGCCGGGGTTGCAGGTTTAGCAGCTGCAGGTTTAGCCTTGACGGGTTCTTCATCCTCAGAGGAGGAATCAGAGTCTGAACTGCTCTCTGCTGCAGGAGTAGCAGACTTGGAGGCCGGGGTTGCAGGTTTAGCAGCTGCAGGTTTAGCCTTGACGGGTTCTTCTTCCTCAGAGGAGGAATCAGAGTCTGAACTGCTCTCTGCTGCTGCAGGCTTGGCTGCAGGAGTAGCAGACTTGGATGCTGGGGTTGCAGGTTTAGCAGCTGCAGGTTTTGCCTTTACAGGTTCTTCATCTTCAGAAGAGGAATCAGAGTCTGAACTGCTCTCTGCTGCAGCAGCACGCTTGGCTGCAGGTGTAGCAGTTTTTGAGGCCGGGGTTGCAGGTTTAGCAGCTGCAGGTTTAGCAGCTGCAGGTTTAGCCTTGACGGGTTCTTCATCTTCAGAAGAGGAATCAGAGTCTGAACTGCTCTCTGCTGCAGCAGCAGGCTTGGCTGCAGGAGTTGTGGGTTTTGAAGCCGTTGCTGGTTTGGGTTTCACTGGTGCTGTAGATTTAGTTGCAGGTTTTGCTGGAGCCTCATCTTCAGAGCTGCTTTCTGAATCTGGGATGAAACAGACAGTCCTCTGAACATTTTTCAGGTAAACAAGTATATACAGCAAAGCAGGGTAAATAGAAAAAAACATTTAAGTCACAATTGACAAGCAAATGTATTAGAAGTGTATCATTTGTACAGAAATGCTGATCTCTTGAATTTTTTTACATCCCTTACCAGAAGAAGACGACTCGTCTTTTTTAGCTGGGGTAGCCTTTGCAGGTGCAGGTTTTGCTGTGGGCTTCTTTGCTGCCGTCTCTTCCTCATCTGAACTGGAATCCTCCTCTGAAGAGTCTTTGGCTGCAACAGGTTTAGCTGAGGCAGCTTTAGCTCCTGTAGGTTTCACTGGGGCAGCTTTAGCTGGGGTTACTTTGGCTGCTGGCTTCTTTGCCTCCTCTTCATCTGAGCTGGAATCTAAAAAAACAACACAAAAATGTTAGTCACACGTTCTGCATTAGGTCACAATTTTTTTTTTAAATGCCTGACTTGAAGCATGCTCTTTACCTGAGCTCTCAGAGCTGGACTCCTCCTTTGCAGCTGGTTTGGTTGCACCAGGTTTGGCAGCAGTGGTCTTAACCTGTGCAGGTTTCGCTGGGAGGATAACAATGCTGTTAGGTATGCCATTTAATTTACTAATAGTTCACGTGGTAAAGGTAAGCACCACTTACCAGCTACTTTTTTTTCTTCCTCCTCATCACTGCTGTCCGAGGAGCTGCTGTCCTTCGCTTTGCTGGCTGCCGGTGCAGCAGTTTTTTTCTGGATTGAAACTGGAGGTGGGACTGCACTGTATGCTCCTAACAAGACAGATGAAAGGGCTCAGCATCATGATAAGACACAGTGACTGAAATTCCACAGAATGATCACTCCAGATGACCAGCTCTTCAGCAAGAGACACATTGATGACATTCAACACCACAAACGAGAAATTATAACAGGTATAGGGAAAGGCGGGCAAATGAATATAATGTTCAGGTACCATAGTCCTTGCTCACAATCATGTGCACTGAGAAGGTGGTAGCAAGTATCAATCTTATTTTAGGGCTTCACAGCAAAACAAGCAAACAAAAACAAAGAACCTGAAGATAGTCCCATAATCCTACAAAATGAATAGAGATTAAAACGCTTCCCCATGTTCACCAGTATCACGTCTTAAGTAGCAACACATAGTTGGGCTGTTGTTAATTGACCTGTTAAAGCCATTCAGTATAAGCGTTGGCATTGAGCATAAAAAAGAGAGAGAGAGAGAGAAAAAAAAAAAAAAAAAACACACCTGCTTTGGCTTTTTTGCTGGGAGGAGCCTCGTCTTCAGAGGAGTCGTCTTCACTGCTTGATTCAGCAGCAGCAGCAGCAGCCTTTACTGGGGCGGGTTTGACTAGAGCCTATTAGGACACGAAGTAATCAATTACCCACATTGATCATCACAGTAGACAACATTTTAAACACAATCAAAACCATGTAGTAGCGTTGAAATACGCCCAGATTCTTTAGCATACCTTGGGTGGTTCTTCTTCCGAATCCGAGGAACTATCCTCTGAACTGCTGCTCTCCTGCTTTTTCTGAACTGCACCTTTGGCGGGAGTAGCTGCTTTGGTTGTGGCAACTGCAGCAGCCTTAGGTTCTATTAACCACCGTTTTTTAAGGGACATTAGATCAATGCATTCTCATCATCGACTTAACTCACGATCACAATTGAACACGGTTGCTTTACACAGCATTGACAACATCTGGCAATAAACTCACTTGGTGCTGGAGCTTTAGCAGGCGGCTCATCCTCAGAGTCAGATTCTTCACTGCTAGAACTGCTGTCTTTCTTCCTTGCAGCTGCAGGCTTCATTGGAGCCTAGAAGCAGAAGCAACTTTCAAATAATATGATATCTCCCTCTTAAACCTTTCAGCAATGGCTGCTTGTGAGTTACATCTTTAATTCCTTAAATGTCCCTCTGACCTTTGCAGGAGCCTTCTTCTCCTCCTCTGAGTCGCTGGAGTCTTCACTGCTGCTGGATTCAGCTTTAGCAGCTGCTGCTTTTGCAGGCGCTGCTTTGGCTGCTGAAACAAGGAGAAATGTAACCAGCCAATGTTGTTTAAATTTCTTCACTGACAAAATTCAACCAGCCGTGCCATTTCTTTGGGTCAAATCCATTGCAGTTACCTGCAGGAGCTGCCTTGGTCGGTTTAGCAGCAGCGTCTTCATCCTCACTGCTCGACTCTTCGCTGTCAGAACTTTCTGCCGTGGTTTTTATTTTCTTGGCTGATGGACCGTTGGCAGCTTCACCCTTACCAGGGAGGGCTTTTCGTTTCTTGCCTTCAGGAGACCTATGGAGGACCCATAACAATTAGTACAAACTGCAAAATAACAAACAGCTGTTAGTTCAGTTCAAATATAGTTAGTTTTCTCCTCAAGCCTTGAGTTGGTGTGAACCTGTGACAGCTCAAGTGGGAATATTATATTCACAGTATTATAACAGCAGCAATTGAGAAAATATTAAATTGCATTTTGACAGGGAAGAACACATTGAGCTGACGTCATGGTTTCTATCTGGCTATTAAAGTAAAATTAGGGGAAAACAGAATTTGACATGAAAGTAAACTACACATTTAATGTTTTCCAGATTTATCGACATTGGTGTGAACTAACCAGGTTTTTAGCTTTGAAACAAATGCTTGAGAAGACTTTGAACAACTCACTTGACCCAGAAGTTGTAGATGTTGACGAGGTTCTCTTCGTTTTCATCTTGTTGAGTCTGTGGAGAAAACACACGACGCACTAAGACCGGCACTTTGTGAAGTTTACACAATTTCAACACTTTTTCAATCAGCCATGACGCAGAACAACGTCTGTCCCCTCCTGGCCACTGTAAACCTCCATTATGTCAGGATAAACAGGCTGCAGCCTGCGCGTGAGCTCTGCACGTGCTGATCCGGCCGCAACGTCTCAATGGGATTTTGTCCTCGTGCGGTCCGTCAGCACGATCAGAGGCACGGCGGCGGCGGGCGGCCTGCCAGTTGGTCGCGCTTACCACTTTCGTCTGTTTCATGAACTGCTGCGCCGCCTTCGTGAATTTGTTATCCACGAGAAACGAATACACGCATTTGTACAGATCGCTCGGCACCGTGTTCTGCGCCGCCATCTTCACCACGCTCTTTCTGGAAGGGAAGAAAGTTTCCGGAGTCCGGCGCCTAATGATGACGTTATCAAGGTCTCCTGGAAAATAAAAATAACCCCACACTGTTTGAACATAATTAATATAAAGGTTAGGTTTTAAGAAAATGCCTAAAATATTGTCTCTAAAAGTTAACAATTTGCAGTTATGAAAGTTAGAGCTCTAAATAAAAAATAAAATATTCACCCGGAAGTTGAGACCGCTTGTGCTAATTCGTGTCCGTAAATGTTTATTAAAAACGTTTTCAGATACAAATGTGCAGGCCTATACCAGAATAACACTATATTCGATAAAGTGAATGCTTCACTGGGTTGACACCCCATTTCATAAACCTTTCCTTTTGTTTTTCACATTTTGCTAGCCAAGTCGTTGTCAACAGAGGCGCTTCCTTAATACGTCATCGCAAAGGACCTTTCCCGTCCCTCGTGTCATAACATGGTCGTCTTTATAATCGGGCAATGACACGGACTTAAAGGCAGCTGGATTTAAATATATGATTTGAGGACTTATTAGTTGAAGCGATGCCTCGCTATGAACTGGCCCTGATCTTGAAGACAATGCAGCGGCCGGAGACAGCAGCTGCCCTCCGGCGGACGGTGGAGACTCTGATGGAGCGGGGGGCCGTGGTGAGGAGCTTGGAGAACTTGGGAGAGAGACTGCTGCCCTACAAGATCACCAAACACAACGAGAGGCACAGCCGAGGGGCTTATTTTCTGCTCGATTTTTACTCGGCCCCGGACATCCTCTCCGGCCTACTGAATCACCTGCACCGCGACGTGGACGTGGTGAGACCGACTGTGCTGAAGAAGGAGGCCCAGAGCCCCAGCAGCAACTGCTGTGGTCCCCAACAGTGACTGAATGTAAGGAGAGGCAGGATAAGGTGCATCACAAGGCTAACCACGGATTTTTGTGTGTGTCCCAGCAGGAATGACGATTTTATGAACCTGTATGCAGAGCTTGCTGTTAATAGATTGTAAACAAACAGCAAATAAATTGGAGTAAATACATTTTCCTGTCAGTTAACAATGTTGCAACTAATCTATTACTAATTACTAATTTTTAGTTAGTACGTTGTTAGTTAAAATGGGATTGGAGACTATTGTAAATGGCATAGATAGGCAGCCATCACCATCTTTTTATCAGCCAGGACTTTGTGATGGCGACTTCAGGTTAAGCACTTTACTCACAAACTTTAAGCTCAGATTTTAAGTGTGTGACTACCCAAACACATCACAGTGTAAGCTGTAGGTTACAAAAAAAACTTGTCTTCAGTAGCAATGGAAAACTAAGAACTTGAATATTAAAGATTGTGGATATAAAAATAATAATAATAACAACGACAGCCACTATTGCCCCGCCAGTGCCATCCTCTATTAACACATGGAAAATGTTGAGACCAATATTTTGGCATGGGAGGTATTGCTGCAAAAGGCTGAAAAATGAGACTTGTCCACCAGAGAGTACTGAGAGTTTATTTTTCACTTTGTTTCACTTTCGCTCCATTGGATCTTTATCTGATGCTGTGCGTAAATGATAAAAAATAGAAGGAAACAGTTCATACATCAATATTGGATTTTAATTATTCTCCAACATTGGTTTAATCTTCAAAGAGCCAATGTTGGACAGGTTCTAAATGTGTTCTGTTCATTACTTTTTTTTAGAAGCTCATGCTGTGCTGTACCTGGACCCTGTGTAATGATCGTTCCCTTTGTTTTACAGGTTTTTGCAGCTCATTTCCAGATGATGTACAATGTGATACTTCTGTCTTTGACCTCTTCCATAGTTGTTGGCCTACAATGGGATCTTCATGTCATAATAAACTTCTTTTTTGTATCTTATTTACAAGTTTTTCTCAACTTCTTCTTCAAACATTTACACATTGCCACATACTGATATAATGATGATTTAAATTTTGTAGTTCTGAAAAAATTCATTGGCATTTTCATGAACACTCATGATAATTTTCTCTTAACAACTAAATCAATTTTAGTGACTACTGAAAATGTAGTCTAGAAGTTAAAGCACCAGTAAATTTCTACCACTAATGCATTTGACTTTAGAAACTGGGTTCTTAATCACAATTTCATGGACAAGCAATAAAATGCTTTTTCTTCATTCATGATACAAACCCACAACAGTTTTAAATTAGTTAAAGTAAATCCTGGATGAATGGGAGAAAAAATATTTACTCTAATACAAAGTTCAGATGCATGTTGCCCACTTTTGTTGATTTTTATGAAGAAAGATTTTCTACAGTACACACATGTAACAACTATATTTAGTGATTTCTTTGGAAATTAAATGTTCTGGGCATCACCTAACTCTGGAATTAACTGGTATTTGTATCAATAACGAAAAGAAGGAAATTTTCCATATATATGCAGATTTACATTCATGTCAAAGGAAGGTTTGCACTTTAGTGACCTGAGGCCATGAATAATAAAGTCACATCCAGGAACAAACAGAGCAGCTCAAACCACCAAGTGAGTTCAGCTGAGCAGATAAAGGCATCTGATGCTTTTAGTATTTTCATAAGCCTTTTCTGACTTCTAACTTCCCCTGCACAGTGTTTTATCATGTAGACTTTATCATATTCCTCGTAATGTGCAAATAAACTAAACTAAAGCAGCAGCAGGTTAACTATGACAACACCAATAAAGCCACACACAGTAAGAAGTGAGTTCAACTGAGCAGAAAAAGGCGTCACAGTTTTCATTCCCACATTATTAGACTTTATTATTTATCAGTGAATTCAAACTCTTCAACTTCTCCATGAATTTCACCGCCAGGTGTCGCCACCCGTCTTGATGACGTCATCGGCGCAAAAGCTAAAAGCCCCATCAGGAAGAGTAGCTCTCGCCGGGTGCGGTGGCGCGCGCCTGTAATCCAAGTTACCGGGAGGCTGAGGCTGGCGGAGCGTTTGAGCTCAGGAGCTCTGGGCTGCAGCGGACTATGTCGATCGGGTGTCCGCACTAAGTTCGGTATCGATATGGTGCTCCGGGGGGAGCCCGGGATCACCAGGTCGTCTAAGGAGGGGTGCACCGGCCCAGGTCGGACACGGAGCAGGTCAAAGCCCCCGTGCCGCTCAGTAGTGGGATCGCGCCCGTGAATAGACGCTGTAGTGCAGCCTGAGTAAGACAGCGGGACCCAGTCTTTATGCTGCCTTTATACACACACAACACGTTTTTAATCACACAACACGGCCTCATCCTTCCTCCTTTAATGGATCGTTTACACTGAAAACATCCACAAACTGAAGGACACTTATGCTCCAACACCGCCTCCACCTGGACCAGAGACCAACAACCACATCACACTGTGATCTGACTTCATTTATTATAACATTAGAAAAAAGCTGCAGCTGCAGCTGCAGGATCAGGAAGCCCAGGCATTACGAGCTGCCGAATGAAGTGAATTTTGCTAAAATTCACTCCATGCCTAAATGCAAGTGACCTCAGTATTTATATGTTTCATCCCGAGACGAAATCTGGATCTGAGACCCTCCGTAGATCCCTGTAAGCCACTTTTGTTGATTTTATTTATTTTTTCTTTCTCCTTTTTCTTTTACGCTGTTTTATGCAGAAAGATGAACTTTTTTTACTCAACTACATACATATGAAATCCATATTTACTCGTTTCTTTGCATGTAAAATCCACTGGACTTCTCCAAATGTATGCATTAAAAATAAAGGGGTATGAACAGTGTTGGGGAGTATCATAGGCAACATTTTATTGGTATATGCAATTGAATTAAATAATAAATGCAATTGGTCACTGCTACAATTAGTAAAATATAAACTACAAACGAATTACATTACGTGTTTATTTTAAATTTCTGATCTGGTGGCAGCTGCAGCTTTTTTCTAATGTTATAATAAATGAAGTCAGATCACAGTGTGATGTGGTTGTTGGTCTCTGGTCCAGGTGGAGGCGGTGTTGGAGCATAAGTGTCCTTCAGTTTGTGGAGATTTTCAGTGTAAACGATCCACTAAAGGAGGAAGGATGAGGCCGTGTTGTGTGATTAAAAACGTGTTGTGTGTGTATAAAGGCAGCATAAAGACTGGGTCCCGCTGTCTTACTCAGGCTGCACTACAGCGTCTATTCACGGGCGCGATCCCACTACTGAGCGGCACGGGGGCTTTGACCTGCTCCGTGTCCGACCTGGGCCGGTGCACCCCTCCTTAGACGACCTGGTGATCCCGGGCTCCCCCCGGAGCACCATATCGATACCGAACTTAGTGCGGACACCCGATCGACATAGTCCGCTGCAGCCCAGAGCTCCTGAGCTCAAACGCTCCGCCAGCCTCAGCCTCCCGGTAACTTGGATTACAGGCGCGCGCCACCGCACCCGGCGAGAGCTACTCTTCCTGATGGGGCTTTTAGCTTTTGCGCCGATGACGTCATCAATACGGGTGGCGACACCTGGCGGTGAAATTCATGGAGAAGTTGAAGAGTTTGAATTCACTGATAAATAATAAAGTCTAATAATGTGAGAATGAAAACTGTGACGCCTTTTTCTGCTCAGTTGAACTCACTTCTTACTGTGTGTGGCTTTATTGGTGTTGTCATAGTTAACCTGCTGCTGCTTTAGTTTAGTTTATTTGCACATTACGAGGAATATGATAAAGTCTACATGATAAAACACTTTGCAGGGGAAGTTAGAAGTCAGAAAAGGCTTATGAAAATACTAAAAGCATCAGAGTTTTAATTTTCAAGATTTTAGACTTTATTACACTCTAAAATTGTCCATAGGTCTGAGTGTGAGTGTGAGTGGTTGTTTGTCTCTGTCTCTGAAATATTTTTTACCGTTTGATTCAACAAACTGCCCTGTACAGCAAACTTCTATAGCTGAATTTATTCCTCGATGCTGTGCAGTCAATTGGTGTAAACTCAAACGTAATGAGGTAATGGTCAGTCAGAAGAGAGTTTTGAGGAAAAGTTGTTAATTTGTCAATTTCATGCCATATGTCAGAACAAGATCAAGGATATGATTGAAGCAGTGAATGGGTTCATTCACATGCTGGGAAAAACCATTTGAGTCTAGTAACGAAAGAAACGCAGAACTAAGGCTGTCACTTTCTACATCTACATGAATATTGAAATCTCTCCGTATAATGATTTTATCTGTACTGATATAAACTCAGAAAACTCTGATAGGAATTCTGAGTACGGACCAGGTGGACGGTATACTGTAACTAGCAGAACTGTTTTTTTAAATTTTCAGATCACACAGATTACCGCAATTATAGTCTGGTGATATATGAAAATCGGCCGGGCATTTTCATGGTTGTGTTACTTTTGTTATTTTTACTTTGCGCTGACAAAATAATATTTGAATTCAAACAGTAGTGGCTTTACTTTCAAATCAATACATCTAAAATAATCTCATATTGTTTTAAAGTGGTGGATTAATTTAAATCTCCCCTTTTCCCTTTTCCTCTGAATTTCTCAGTGTTTCCCACCTGCTGCACTGTGATTGGTCCGTTCAGCCGACATGCCTGCTCCTCATTGGTCTTCTCGCCTGTCACTCAGAAGGTTCGGGGTCACGTCAGTCCACGCGACAGCTGTTTTCAGGTCTCGGTACCTGAAAGTGAGAGCCGGAGTCATGGCCGGACGACTTCTTCTGAGAGTTTGTGCTACTACATTGAGGAGCAATGTGGCGCTCAGACCGCTTTACCGCAGTATGGCCTCAGGTGGAGGTGAGTCTGCTTTTTATTTTTAATATATATATATATATGAGGACTTTGCGCCTTAAAATAAATACGCAGGCTGCAGCAGAAGCGCAACTGTCATCGGTCAGCGGTGTTGGAGTGAAGTTGAGAGCGGCTGAGTTAGTCAGTAATATTTTTAGTTTATGGCTGTATCACATACAGACCCTTACTTTAACTGTGTCAGTTTATAATTTTTTAGTAAAGATGAGTAATTTTGAAATTTCTCGCATAATATTTATTCTCCCATATTGTTAGTGGAGGCTTTGTTTGCGGTGATATTTAGAAACAAATGCGCTCCACCTCGGTTTAAATCAAAATAATGAAGGTCATTTGGACTTGAACTCGCGGAAAGGCCTTTGATAGACCCGCCTCCTTTGGCAGCCGGCCGTGGGTTCGATGCCAGCTCTGTGATAGGGCACAGGGGCATGTTGATGTGGGAGGTGTCCACTGCAGACGTGCACTTTCACTGGCATTTAAGTACAAAAGGCAGTCCCACTGTGACATGCAGAGAATAACATCCCTGTCTGGTGACTCTGACGGTGGTTTTTAATTTAAAACCAATGTCTTAATAAAATTATCTGCTGTGTCATTTTTCAGGAATTCCCACGGATGAGGAACAGGCCACTGGTCTGGAGCGGCGTATAATTATGGGCTTCAAAGAGGGAAAGGTATACAGGCAACTATTCAAACAAGTGCACTGTGTTTAAATTAGTACTCATTATTTTTACATTAACATCACAGGATCCCTATAGTGTGCGAGTACCCAAATCCTACAGTGGCACCCGGGAAGACCCTCAGATTGTCCCGTGCACTGGAAACAAGAGGCTGGTGGGCTGTCTGTGTATGTGTTGTATATTAAACAAAACTCTCATTTTTCTTTTTTCCCCATGAATGCATACATTATAAAACAGATTACTGATATTCGAATTATCTGTAGGTGAGGAGGACAACACTGCTATTGTGTGGTTTTGGCTTCATGATGGACCGTCCCAGCGCTGCCCTTCCTGTGGTGCCTACTATAAACTGGTCCACAATGAACTGCCACATTGAAACTACACTGAAGTTCTTGTCCCGTACAGATGGGACAACACAGACATTCATATTTGCCTCCTTGATGGCCGTATACTGCAGTGTGTGAATATCATTCAACATGTACAGTTTATCATTAAAATGTAAAACTGACTTAAATTGTCTGAACTCTGCTGTCCACTTTTTAAACAAATTGAGTTCAGTGCTAAGACAACCACTGATGTGTCATACTACCAAAGACTGGAAGTAACTGGATTTGAGTGCATGCCACAGTAAAACCTCCATTGTGCTCTTATTGCAAAAAAAATGCCAATTTCTCTAATGAAACAGTAAATGAAAAAAATTTTCCTGCAGACTAAGGACACCCTGACTTCTTATGAACTGGATTCTAATGTTCCATTTGATTTACCCAAACATTTCCAGTTCAATCTGTGGAGGATCAATGTCATGATGCATGATGACAATGTCTCTGCCCATTGACGACAGTGCGTCCTTAACATAACAGTAAAAAAAACAAACAAGCAAAAAAACATTGGTTTCTGACCAAATAAAGATAATTACTTAAACAATAAGATGATATTTTATCTCCAAAGTAACACATTGTAATTTCAGTGGCTTTACTTTGTTTTATTTGTGGATTGCTTCAGGCCTAAAGCCAAGAAAATCCAAAGCTCTGCACTGCTCTCAATTCGATGTCACAACAGAAATTAAAATAAAGAGAGTTATCTTACATGTCTAGATTCAAATGTTTAGTACACAGGGGGGTGGACACAATAATCAGGAACACCTGTAAAATACATTTTGAGCAGCTTCTACCACACTGGAGCTTTAAATGGTTTTCTCAACACCATAAAATAACAGTATTGACCTAAATCTGTTTGTTCTGAGGCCACAGTGCTCGGACTTCATTATATTTTGAGGTAAAAAAAAAAAACAAAAAACAACAACAACTGTCTAACTGTATAAACATGACAGAAACATCTCATTTACAGTTTAGGCTCCAGAGCGGTAGAACTGCTGCATTTAATTATATCTTGCAGGTGTTTATGTTGCTGTATCTATGCCCTGTAAATACTAGTAGTCATCTTCTTCATACTTATCATATCCAAACATGAATAAAAGCTTATGTACAAGAGCAATATCAAATGTGAGTTGACTTGTAACGGGGCATCAAATACTGCAATGGCATTGAAAAAAGCTGAGAAACCAAAACCATGATTATGGTCAAAGTCTAGTTATCCAATTCTTAATGATTTTGTAGTGTCACATGTCCTCCTCCTCTTTCCAACCAGTGTTCAGGTCATCAGAAAACAAACTATTTGGAAGCGTGGTTGCCATCATCAGTCTCGACGTGGAGTTCTAGGGATTTCAGTGTATGTTCAGGCAAGATTAAAGCCTTGATTGTGATCTATAGCCTGTAGAAGCTTCTCTCTGAGCGTTTCCAGACTTGTGTATTTGGGAAGGTCCAGCAGGTTGAAGCAGGTGTGGGCGACAGGTAAATAATGCTCTCCTCCCCCGGTGGGCTGGATCACAAGTTTCAGGCATTTCATGCCTAAGATGGGTATGCGGTCACTTCCTGTGAGGAACACTGGAAGGGAGAGAGACAGTTTAATTTCTTCAGCTGAACACCAGACATAAGTAAAGTCACATAACCAAAACACGAGCTTCTCTGATGTTGTACTTACAGAGGAACTGCTTTTTCTTCTCTAAGGGAAGAGAATGGAAAACCTCCCAGAAGAGCCTGATGGTGGGGTGGTCTGCCCAGTACTCCCCTTTGTACTCTGTGCTCTGAGAGTCGAGACAAAAATCATTTGTACCATTTAAGGGACCAGTGTCTGGTACTTACTGGCATCTAGTGGTGAGGCTGCTTATAGCAAACAATTTTATCCCCATCCCCTCACTTTCTATAATAGAAGGAGAACCTTTATTGTTCTTCAGGTAAAATAAAAGCTGGTTTGTCAGTTCTGGCAGTGCAACATGGCAGCTCCTGTTGTCTATGGAGCATGACTGGCTCATGCTAAGCTACTTGTAGGGCAACAATTTTTTAATTTTTTAAGTGATTTTATTCTTATGAAAACCCAATTTCTCTCAATAAAGCACTCTAAATTGTACACTCTGCTCCTTTAAACTCATTAGACTGACAAATTAAGTTGCTGACATGACATATTTTCATTTGCCAATACTGAAACAGACCTTTTCAAGCTCCATCCAGTCATAATTGGTGTTGCCAATGACCATGGCTTGGAGTTCATTGGGTTGGAACAACTCTAAAACCTTTCCGCCGCACACTTTGTGAAATCCTGCATAGAAACACTCAAACAGTGGGGCCACTGATGTATTGAAAACATAGTCAACGTATGCATTGACGAAGTCCTGCCTGGAGGGAAAAAAGAAGGAATCAGTATGAAAATAAAGACACATGCCACATGCACATGTGACACGTGAAGCAAGCAAAACTGGCAGATTTAGGACAGCAGACAGCTGGTGGATTTTGCTACAATTCCCTTAAATAAGATCTGCTATTTGTTTACAAGACAAATTAGAAAATTTTACCTGTTTGATTTATTTACATTGATGTCCTCGCCATTTGGTACTAATTCCAAAACCTCGGTGGCACCATAGTTTTCCTCTGTGATCTATAAAAAGAAAACAAAAAGGCAGTGTTTTTATTTTATTTATACGATTTGCAGACAGCGCAACGTTTTATTTGAAACTTTATGTTTCACAGTAACTGTTGACTTCTGTTTGGAAATTATCTTACTGTGAAATTCAAGCAGAAAGTTTCCTCAAGATCATCTTCTGTGTAGTCCAGCAACTGCTGCAGACTCCTGATTTTAGAAACAACACAAATAGAAACATTTTTAATCTGTATCATTTTTTCGACATTTTTATGTCAAGATTGTGTGGTAATATACTCTGACAGTCTTACAAGTATAAATTTTAGATGCAGCGAAGAAAACACCAGGGTAAACTGATGTTCATAAACATTAAATGGAAACCTCAGATAACTGTTGCTTGATCTGACCTTCCCACATCTGGCATCAGCTCTTTCAGGTCATCTAGTGTCGGCTTCTTCTTCAGCAGCTTCTTGTAAAGGGCCACAGGGAAATTGAGCTCCACAATCGTGAGATTGTAGATGGCGAGACCACAGATGACCCCGATGAGGTTGAACAAGTCAATGCCCTCAAAAGTCTGCAAAAGACCATCACTGAGTCACCCTGTGTGCCCCGTATTGAAGGGAGCAAGTGATATTTCAGCAGCGTGAGGATAAAAAGGGGAATTATACAGAAAGTACCTTGTTGGAAAACCAGATGAGCATGGACTCTTCATAGTAACGAAACATGCCATATTTGGGATCCAACAGCTCCTTCATGATCAGGAGGAAGAACTCCTTTCTCACTCCTCCTGCATCGACCGCCTCTTCTCCCACAAAGATCACCTGCCATGGACATTGAAAACATTAGCACAACGGCACTACTTTATATGTCTTCACCTAACTGGCAACACAGAAAATATGAAGAAAATATGAAAATATGTACTTTAAGCTACTATATTCGCTTATTCATGCTTGGCACTCTTAAATTAGATGACAATTTTTCAAATTCAACGTTTGCAATGTGCTAAGGAAACTGCACTAACACAGAGTATGAATACCATTTTGCATTATTTTAATTATTACAGATTTTACCTTGAGTGGCTTCTTGTAGTCAACGTTCTTAGACTTCCTGAGGACTTCCATGGTGTCTCCAACAATATTTTCCCTTCGGACGATGAGGATGAGACATGGGTTGACAGATTCCACTGCTGGCAGGAACATGGAGCTGAAGTTTTGCATCTGTGCCTGGTCGACTGCCATCTGTCAAAATAATAAAGAGCAGATGACTGGGGTGACGTCCATTTTTGATTTTATTACATTCAGACAGTGACAGGGATTTAAAAGAGGAAAAAAGCAGCACGCCATGACTGAAAGGTTTGGCTGTGGTTTACTTTGTATTACCTGCATCTGTATCACAGCATCAGTTTGAAGCAGAGTGGTCTTGGCTTGGGCATCAAACACAAAGGGATACCTGCACAGAGTCACCACACCATCATGACCCTGGAGATACAGAAGAATAAACGAATGGATCATAGGGATGCCTAAACAAAACAAATGTAATTAAGTGAATCATGGCGCTGTCATCTACACCAGACTCACCATTGGGTACATCTGCCTCTGAATCCATGTGACATAGTCATTTCTGATGTCTATCAGGTCATCCAGCTCATGGATGTAGAATTTATCATATTGAATGATGTGTCCTGCTCTCTCATTCACCTGAAGCGCCAAAATAATTGATGTTAACAACAAGTTACTGTATTAATTTGACCCGTAAAAGCTGCTTTGACATAAATCCATGAATTTGTTTTCTCATTTCTCACCGTATGCAGAATCTCCAGGAATCGCAAGGACGTGTCCAGGAAACAGGTGAATATTCTCTGCTCTACTGAGGGAATGCCCACCTTGTGCATCTGGAGCAGATATACCACCACGTCTTTGTACAACTCAACCAGCAACTGGAAGACTGGGGGTTCAAACCTAGACCACCAGTTTCCTGACGCAAACACAAAAAATGATGAAAAACTAAAGCTGACATGGTATTGCATCATTTTTGGCATTCATTATGAGAAAACTTCCGCATCATCCTCCTACCTAGCACCCTCAGCGCCGCCTCTTTTAGGCTGAGGAGTGATTTGGCAAATGGGATCACAATTGTCACATAATTATTTCGATCCTTGAAGAGAGGGCATTCTGGGAGAGTGAGGTAGAGTCGCAGGGCTTCAATGTCTGGAGGAGAGCTGCTCAGTCTGGGAATGAGGTTCTTTTCTAGACTGGCAGCAATCTGAGAGAGACAGGTGGCAGTGAATAGCCCTGCTATCATTAATGCAATGATTAATGTTATGATTAATGCCAACACTATGCTGAGGGGAGATGCTGGGGCAAAGTGCAGCAATTACATGTTAAGATAGGATAGGCTGTTAAGGTGGCAGAAGATAGAGCTGATGCTGGACTCCATACCTGATGTTTCCTGATTTGTTGTATATTGTAATTATGATGCAACACCATAAAATCAGAAAATTCTCATAACTTACAGTAATTTTAAGTAGTAACTTTGAAATAAAAAGCTTAAATGATCAATATTTTTGTGTTCCCATTAAAGAAACTGTATGAAAAGGTATTACAAAACCAAAATCGTGGGCATTGTGCCCTAAAATAGACAGAGTTCCATAAAAAGCAGAGCATAAAGTTCATTAGGAATATTCATAATCCACACATATAGAACATAAAGTAGTCCATCCATCATGATGCAGCTTTTTTTCCCCAACCACAAACACGATATATGGTGCCAAGTGTAATGTTTCCTGGAAAATTGCAAGTTATGTACATTTAGAGCGATTACAGACCACATGAAAGAATACTGGTAAGGTAAACTAGTCGGGATAGCCTCAGGTTTTTTTTTTGTCACTGACCTGCTGAGCTATCTCAGGATGATCTTGTTGAATCACTCTGTGAAACAGGATGCGAGCCATGTTCATATCCACGCCTGAACATTTGCTGCTGGTACTATAGTAATCTGGATGACTGTGTAAAAGAAACAGACAGTCCATGTGAGACCTTGCAGGTAATAGTCCAAGTATTTAGGTCACCTAATAAAACAACCCTGCTGACATACTACAGAGTCTCAGAAATACATCTAATACATGATACTGACTTCAGCTCCAAACCAGCTGGAGTTGGATCAAGTTATTAAAAATGTTTTGTGTATCAGTTGTAAATCATGTGTAAAGACAAAGGATCAAGAGAATGAAAATGGACTTGACAATAAATAAAACTAAAACAAGTAATTAGTGACGATATATAATGTTGTACTATATACTGCAAATAAAAATATACCTAATTTAAAATGTGATTACCTCATTGAGAGAAAAGATCCATTGAGGCAGCTTGCTGAGGAGAACACGAGGTCAATCTCACTGAAGGAATCATAAAAGTCAAGTAATTAGTGTGACTAGATTTCAAAAGAAAACCTTTTTCAGTTTTAAAAACATGTCTGTAGTGCACTAAAACTAGCCACACCATCAGTAAGATGTGGTCAGCTATGATCTTATGTGAGAAGACTTTACTTGGAGATTTCCAGTGGTACTCTTCCTGGTGAATGGTTTAGCCACTTATGTATAATATCCTCAGTCAAGGTGCAAATCCCTCTGTGGGGATCTTGTATCCTCACATCATCCAAGTTCTGGAGGTTCTACAAAGAGAAAAATCACCAATTATTAACAAAAAAAACAGCAACATGTTCTGATCTGGTCAACCAGTCCAGCTAAACTTTTCAGCCATGCTAATTTGAAAATTCTGTCATTATGGTAGTTGCATGTTATGACACATAATTCTTATTATTTAGCTATAATCTGAGAGACCAAAATGACTGAGAGCTCCTGAAAACTTACATTGGCAGTGCAATAGTTAGCAAAACTCTGATCTCCTCCAGCATAAATCCTCTTGACACAACATTGCTCCATTTCTGCAATACAACAGGATGGAAGCAAGAAATAAATGTATGGATAAATTCCTGTGGCCTTTGTTGTTTCTTTCAGTCCTGCAGTCTTGAAAAATGCCTTGATGGAGATTTATTTGCTGTGCCTCGCCTGTACCTCCTGGAGCATTGGAGGCCACCCAGGGACCTTTGACGGTGGCGGGACTTTTTCTGTTGCATGAGGAACGTGTACCAAGCTGCCCATTACCCCCAAGCCCAAAGGAGTCCATCTTTCCAGATGAGGGTGTGAAAGCCAACGTGTGCTGCCTTGTGATTGCAAAATAATAGTTTTTGTAGTTTTATGACACCTTTATACTGATTACTCTGATGTTGGAACAAAACAGAAAGAAATTTTGTCACATTTGAGACAGAAGGTGGGAAATAAAAAGAGAGAATTTTACCTTCCACATGCAATTTGTGTAACTACACTTCCCATGAGCTCAAACACTTTTCTAGGGTTGATTTCATGGTTTGTAGAGTTATGTCCAAGTTGTCCATATCCTCCTGCTCCAAACGTAAACACACCTCCTTCCTGTAAAATCAGCAGCACCAGTTATTCTGACCTTGTTGACGGCAAGAGAACTGCAAGGCCTAATGTAGCAGGCCCAGCATGTGGGACTGGAACAGACAGTATGATGATTATACTTCATCTTCATTCATTTGTTTGTTTAAAACATAACTTTCAAATTAGTGAAGTCATAAAAACTTGAGTAAATCTTTGAATTATTTAAAACCTGAAAGGTTGCATGTCTACCCTTCTGTCCCAGTATATCAGGAATTAAGCTGGTGAATAAAACATAATATAATATAATTAACAATTAGGAATCATGGTCAAACCTGCAGAAGCACAATGCAGCCTGTAAAAACCATCCACTCACTCATAGGACCTTACTTTGATTAAAAGTAACTACAAATTCAAATCAAAGTCATTGACACACAGAGCTGCAGGTTATGAGATGTCCAAAAAGTTTACAACTTAACTTGGTCAATGCTGCTGTGTGATCTTCTCCACAGGAGATGTAAATCACTCTCTGTGATCTAAGGGACTTCAGCAGAGCTGGGAAATGTCGATCTGAAAAAGACATTCTGACAGTTAGTTCGACTTTAGTCTTTGGATGCTTACAAGTACTCCAGGTTCCTGAAAACCCACCATTAGTGTCATTGAGACCTAGCTGACCAAACTTGTTGCGACCCCAACCAAACACCGCTCCTGAGAGAGTGAGGGCAAAGCTGTGAGCACCACCCGCTGATATCTGAGCAAAAGGGATGCCCTGTAGAGACTTGATGATCTGGGGTGTGGATATGCTTTGTCCCTTTTTTCCCAGGCCAAGTTGTCCATATCGGTTCTGGCCCCAGGAGAACACTTGGCCCCCTGTGCAAACAAACAGATACAACATTGGGATAGGATTGACGTGGAAAACATAAAAAGGCGAATGAGTAAATTTATGCAATTACAAACCATCCTCACCTCTTGAAAGTGCATGGGAATGCCAATACCCACAGGCTACCTGAGTGATTTGTACATCTGACAAACTCTTGATGTTTCTGTTTACAGACAGATAAATGATCATTGTTTGTCTGTTTTCATATAAAAATGAAAGTAGTTTGCAATCGAGTTTCATCATCAGAGTAACTTTGACGGATAAACATGTGCCGATAGACTCACCCAATTTAAGTACATTTTTCTAACATAGGAAAGAACATGCAAATGCAAAAGTGATGAAATGGTGGTAGTGATTGCTCTATTTACCTAGGCACGCGAACACATTCTTCAAAGTTATTTAGGCCCAGCTGGCCATCTGAGCCCAGACCCCATGAAAAAATCTGCCCTTTGTCATTCAGGGCGAGTGTGTGGGACTCTCCACATGACACCGCCACTATGATCTGTGCATCCAGGGCCACAACCTGTTCTAGGAGAAGACAAAAACAAATGTTTGAGCATCATCATCATAATAATAACGATTAATAATAATTAACTAGGACAATAATAATAATAATAATAACCAACCTGGTTTTTTCCTGGACTTCTCGTGTCCCAGCTGTCCTAGGTCGTTGCAGCCACAGGTGTACACTGTCCCATCCTCCAGCAGGAAGGCTGTGTGTCTCCGGCCACACCCCACATCACACACTTGCTTCCCGTGGAAGTATTCACATTTGCGTGGCTCCACCACAATCTCCTCATCAATCCCACCCAAGCCCAGCTGTCCGTAGGAGGCATTTCCCCAACACAGCATCGTGGCAGCCCCCCTTCGGCCGTCCGGGGCCAGCAGGATCAGCGTCTCTGTGAAGACCAGAGAGACGCCTCGGCTAATGGAAGCCGACAGGGCTCATCCACGCAACCACAGTTTGGGCTGCAGAGATTGACTTCAGCTACTATCACCTAGCAAGGTAGCCCAAAAACAATACGGCCAAACAGCACACTCGCTCCATACAAAGCACCCCTACGTGTGGCCATCTTAGATTAGATGAGGTCTCCGGGGTGTGACGGTTTTATGTGAACATCGGTCCGGTTCCAGCTGACATGTCAACAAATTAGCCAAGTGAGCTATAGTTAGAATAACGGAGGTAGGTGAGTAACGTTAGCTGAAATATATGATGGCATCACTTCCGCTTTGGCCGAAACTTCAAATTAAAACAGAAATAAGTTCTGAAGCAAAATAACAGCTCATGATTATTATCCGACCACTTTGGATCCAAATACTAACAGCTCATGTTAAAGATGGATTTTATATACATGAGAATGGTAATCTCGATGCTGCGATTTGGATGAATGCGTTTTAAACTCTCAAACCCGGAAGTTTTATTTTGCTTTTTCCCTTCTTGGTTTCCTCTCGACTACCCTTCACCGTGAACACAACTGAGCCAGATCGGTTTTCTAACAGATACAACTTCCATCCATCCGTCCGTCACCTGCACCGGTCCTCGGGCAGGGCACCCTGTGGATGGACCGGGGCTCATACCAAGGCGAGGCCGGGGCGGGGTGGTGGAAGGGGGGGGGGGGGGGGGGGGGACAGGTCGGCTGTCCGATGCAGGGCCGACACATGGAGATACACAAACCAACAACAGCCATTCAATGCTCACACATTCACTCCACCTGCATGACCGTGGAGAGAGAGAGAGACCACACAGGCGGAGCAAAGAGCCTGCAAACTGCATACAGAGAGGACCCAAAGCCCCGGGGTTTGAACCCAGAGGGTGTGACGCCAACCACTGCCCCACCGTGCCGCCCCGACTGCCACAACTTGTCCAAGTTTATTCTGCATTTATTGAATAACTTACGAAATAAAAACAGTTTTTTTACTGGTTAAGACATTTTTTTTGTCAGATGTTAGCAGGCTAACGTTAGTCAGGTCTTCACCTAGCACAGTTCATTTTGTTAGTTGGCTACATGGATAAGTAAAAAAAAAAAAAGATAAATATGTGTTTGTTTTGTTTATTATTATTATTTATTTACGTTATGTGTAAGCTGTTAAAAGTTAAAGCCATCTACCGATATAACGGTGCAGACAGACAGCAGAAATCTTACCAACCCCGACAGATCTGACAGCCTTACTGTCTTTTCCCAGTTATTTTCTGACTGGACGGTCCGACTGTTAACGACCGACATACCAGCGCATCTTTTCTGTTTTTAAAGCCAGCAGGCAGCCACCATGTGGCGGAAACGACCCTCCACACTATCCGTCCTCTCCGGTCACTGTCAACAACCGCCGTGTGCCCGGAGAGACCCGTCAAGATGGCGTCAATACACACTCCATATCCGGTTTTTCTTTTACAGATAGAGGAGCAGATTAGGATCAGAAAGGAAGGACGCAGAAAGACAAAGAGAATTTATACATTTCCCCTTTCACTATATATAGAAAGTTTTATCTTATTAGTGTTTTGGAAAGACGTGATGTGATTTTAGTGTGTAATAAATGAAAGCGGAGTGACTTTTTAATTTTGAAGGTGCGTTGAGCACACCGGAAGTTGCGCTGTTTAATTTTTTTGCTTTACTTGATGACGATGGAAAAAAAACGTTGAGAAGAGACGAAAATGTTCTAGATGGAGCGCACGCGCGCATGCGTGTGCCTGCAGTTAAATTACACACACGCGCGCGCACCTAAGCAGGCACACACACACACACACACACTTGCCAACATTAATATTTACATTAAGCCAAGGTTATTACAGAATATTATATGATTGTTTTCCATAACTAAAATAAAAACGTTTTAAAAACGAGAAATAAATAAAACACAAACTAAAATAAAACATTTATAGAACACATCTTAATATGTTCTCTAACTACACATATTTTGTGTTTATGTCTACGTACGTATACATCAGTAAATAATCCACACACGTCTGTGAATAAGCCCCATTTCTCTAATGGATCCCTTTAATGCCTGACCAGAGAAATAATGAACAGAAAATTCTCTTTTTTTTTCCTTTTTTTTTAATCTGAAGTCTTTATTTGGCCCTTTAGCAAAATGTTTATATATATACATATATATATATATGTATATATATAGGGATATTTGCCTTTTTGTTTATATCATATTTGTCACATCTGGCATTAAACCCAATTCAAGCCCCCTTCTTCTTTCAGCTGTATCCCTTTTGTATCCAATTTAATACCTTTACCTTGTTTAGTTTTCTTTTACTTTGGAAAGATGGCAAAATGCCCACTGTGTGACAAAAAGTGAATTGATTCTTGATTCTTGTGTAGACTGTTTACATTTCCGTGGCCACATTTATATGCCACTGTTGTTGTTTTATTTGTCCAATAGTTTGGTTGTTTGGTTATACAGAAAAGACAGAAAACCCACAAACACACGTCTTAGTTGTCTTTTGTGGATGGTTGTTTATCTGTCTTCAGCTGATTCACCTTGTAAACGGTTTGATGTTTTGTTCACACAAAACTTTTTATGGCTTTTTTGAATCTCACCCCTGACTAATACCCCATCAACACACTCTCACTTGGGAATTCAAATGAGCAGGTGGTGGTTTTATTTTCAGTGATTCAATGATTGTCAGTGCTGTGTCATATCTGATGGCCACAGTGCAGCTCTTACGTGAATGTATTTTAGAGGAACAATTAAAGACACAATTTAGACTGGAAACTATGTTACCACTTCAAGCTAAAGAGCATCCTCTTTAAATAACAAACTCCCATTTACGCAGTCATTTGTGTAACACTACATTTGTCTTCTGATTAACATCTTCCATCTGAAAGAATAGGTGTTTCTTGAAAATGCAGTGTGTCCTGTTGTGCTGGTTCTTCATGTGTGTTTTTCCCTTGTGACTTAACGTGTGATGTCTGAGGAGGAGGAACTTATTTGGAGCAGTTCAGGTGAAAAGCAAATCATTGCATAAAGAACTGAGAAGAACAAAGATGTTGCACCTGCTGGGAGTAAGTAAAAAAATTATACATGACTTTAATCGATGATGTTTTTTTTAGTTTATGGTGTTGTTATTGAGAACTATTCAAAGTTTTTATCTTGCACAATTAATGACTGCTCATTTTAATGATCAGGTAGTTGTTGGTCTTCTCTTTATCATCATGTGCGTTTCAAAAGGACTTTACGAGGTGAGTAGACATTTACAGCACTTATCCGTTTTAGAATGATTTTCTGATAAAGAAGGAAACATAAAGTAACGTTAAGCAGATAGTCACAAACAAAGACAGAACTGTACTGGTTAAAGGAAGTGTCGGATAAGAGGAAATAGTAAACAAAGCGTGATTTTCTGAAATGATCATCTCTTATAGGGAAGTAAAGCTAAGAAGCTGCTTGACACCACTGACAATAGCATGATGGTAGGTGATTATAAAATATTGGGTTCAGTAATTACTTATAGTCTGTGATTATCGCAATATCTAATTGCTCAAATCTCTGACATTGATCTCTTACAGAGGGATCTGAGCGAAGAGGATGTACATTTACTGGCCAAGATCCTCTCAGTTGGATTGGTGGATGCAGATCCGAACTATCTCCAACATCTTAAAGGCTACAGAGACTTGCAAGCAGCTTGATCACCAGTCTCTAGGAAACACAACAACACAGCTGCTTCTGGAGACCTCAATGGATTTGTGATGACATCAAATCAAGATGGTTCAGCGTTGTGTTTTGGATTGCCAAAAATTGAGCTATTCTTGCAACCCCTCCAGATGTTCCTTTATTAATGGGAAATATGCACTTTATTCAGGTCAAACACGACATCGCTAATGAATAAGGCATAATCTCTCCTATTCATTAAGAGGAACTTCAATGTGCTTCATATGAAAGTGATAATATTGATAGTGGATCCTGTTTGCTTGATTAATTGACTAACTCCAATTTAGAAGCAGTGAATTATGTGGAGGACAGGGCATGTATCGCTTTTTATTATGGATATTCCTTTTAAAATCAGAAACATAGCAAGTATAAATAGTCACAGAAGGATTTCTCATCCTCTTGTGAGTCCCGCTTGCTTTCCTTCCTACTTTGATATTAAGCTTGCATTATTCAGGTGTTTTGCAATGTTAAATAGCCTTTGGCTGAGCTTAACTATAAACTGTAATATTTAAATGAGAGATGTTGTAAACAGTTGCTTTTAATAGTACAATGCGACTTAAATGTTGAGCTGGTTCTTAGCATTTAGCTAAAGCCTATACTATGTATACGTAACAGCAGCAGAAATGGCAAACGAATCATAAAGCCACTTAAGTCACTCAGTAATGTGTGTTACTGAATATTGAGGTTTGCCAATATGATCGAGGAAGATTGCCTCGGTGTAATGGACTGAGCAACGTTGCTTTTTTATTCCACTTTATTTGGAAGAGGAAGGATGTGTTGAATCTTTTGTAGAAAGTGACACAGTCGTGCCTTAAGGCTTCAGCACTGTATTGGAGCAGAAAGTCACATTGTGTTTGTTGTTTTCTTCATGTCCTTATCTAAAGCAAAGGAGAGACAGACAGAGAAAGAGAAAAAGAAAGCGAGGGAGAGATTAGATGCGAGTCGACTTGAATCCAGCTGTTTGTCTCCAGTTGTATGTTTGTTGTTGTCACTTACTCCACACATGGCTGTTGAGCTTGTCCCCCAGCAGATAGAACAGAGTCACCACAGACATGTTAAAAACAAAGAAGCCCACCAGACCAGCAGTGCTGAAGTGACCCAGGAGAGGATACACCCAAATCCCAACTGACAAGTACACCCATATAATCCTGCAGAACATGTTCAGAGAGCGAAAGAAAAGACGCTGAATATATCTTTCAGATCAACTTGTAATGTCTTGTCAAACAGATCGACTTTGTCTCACGCAAATATTTACTGGTACAGACTTTCCACCCAGTGGCACAGATGATGCTTATTACTGTAACAGGGGAGACACTATAATAATAAAAAAATGTCATCCTCAATTTACAGCATGTTTATTGTTTGCACCATCAGAAAAACAGCGGCCTATGTGCAGCATTACAGTATATGACACACAATAGTAAAGCTTTTTACACTCAAGCTGTTTGCAGTGAAACGATACAAACCGGTCCAGTCTAGACCTGCTACACTAAGAATCCAGTCACATCCACATGAAAAACATCAAATCCAGTAGGCTGTTGTTTTAAGATTCTGTGATATTTATGTCGTAATCAACTCCCCATTTATGTTGGGAAAGTGTTGTCACGTGTGTGCTGACTCATCACTTACCAAGACAAGTAAGCCAGGCCTACAACTCCTAAGGCTGCAGTTGCATGTTTAGTTCGGGGGTAGATGTGCGGCTGCACCAACACTTCTCCAAGTAGAACAGGGAGGACAAATGTGTGCTGAGAAAAAACAGTGGAGGAGCATTTTTTTTTTTTTAAATGAGTGTGAACTTATTTTAATTTGTGCACAATAGTGTTTAAATAAAAACAAAAAGGAAAATTTTCAGACCATAGCGTGGTTCATCCAGGGAGGGAAGAAATTGTCAATAGTAGCTGGGTATACCAACTCTCTGTCAAAGGCAAAGATGCTCCAGAAAAGCAGAACAACAAACTAAACAACATGCACAGAGCAGAAATTGTTATGTACAGTCGAAATTATTTAACGACAAAAATGTAGGATTTTCCAGTATGTGTTTCTTACCATGCCCACAGGGAAGGCAAAGACAGAGAAGAGGAGGTCTTTACATTTGCCTAAAGTTGTTTCTGACTTTTTCTCCAATTGTAGATCATTCAAAGCAGCCAGTCCAAAGAATGACATTTGTAATAACTGAAATATAAACACGATCCTTCCATGATCCTTTTCCACATCTGCAATGTACCGTTACTGTTAAGAGATACCAGGGGTCATGTATGCTTACCAAATTCAAAAATGTTAAGTACTTCCAAGGTCCTCCATAGGCAAAGATTCCCGGTGGCAGCTCCTCTCCATCCTTAGCAGCCAGAGACTTCACAACAAAAGCATACCAGCTGAACGCTGTGATGTGATACACTCTCCTCAGGGTTAAAGTCATTCTGGCCTAATATTATACTGACCCTCTATAAACAACAAAATAAATTAAATATAACTAAATCAAGTGTGCACTTTCCCTTTAGACTTGAAGCACTCAAGGCAGCGAGGGTCCTTTAAAGATTAGTGTAGTTCAGTTCGAACTTATCAAGACATTTCCAAGGCAAAGCAACACTTTAACCCCACAAGAGGCCCCACCGTTTGTTATGAGGCCAACCAATCCTTTCATAACCAACACACTGCAGCATGTGACTGCAGGCAATTACAGTCACAGCGAGAGCTTAATCGGTTTTAATTTGTTTCAGTGTTTTGCAAGATAAGCTCCACAAAGTAAATCACACAAATAAATCAGGACCATTTCACAAAGACGACAAGAGCTGATTATGACAGAGGAGAGCGAGTCGAAAGAAGGCACGCTGGCATCATTCTGAAAAGAAATAAGAGCTGATTTTTTTGCCGATGAAAAGTGTCCTGAAGATACTGAGGTGTCCTTGAACAGAATCAGATTCAGGCTAACCAAAGTTAAAGCAAAAGCTTTAAATCATATGGCCGTTGAAACTTGTAGAAATAGCACACAGCACATGCAAATAACCTTTAGTACATTTCTGATGAGGGTATTAGTCAAATAGTGAATTTTACTGTATGCAGGTCTGCATATTGTTACATTGGTTCGTTGGTTGTCAGGGTTGGGCCTGTAGTAATGGGGCACAGTGTGAAATCTTTTCATGGGGCCTAAAATCCCTGGCAATCCCTGGTGGGCGTTCCTCTGATGGCTTTGTGTAACAGTAGCTCTTATTTTGGCCTGCTGGTGGTGGCAGAGGAACTCCTTCTGATGTGATCTCTGTTGACGTGAGGTGATTCTCATGAGATGGTGATAATTGGTTGTGTAATATTGGGAATCAACAGTCAAGTGAAGCACAATGATATGATGAAGATGTCAAGATCAAAACGTTATGTGGGACAATAAAACTACGATACATGACCAAAATCTGTGTGTAACATATCTGTGAAATATATATATATATATATATATATATATATATATATTATCTCTATTGCAGAAAGTTGTAGTTGCAAGTTTGGGTTCATTTAAAATGTACATTTTGAGGGTTTTTCATATGTTTTAATATCAGAGCATGGGTGTAAATAATATTAAAGCCACTCTGTCGTGGTGGTTCAAATAGCCATTGCTAATGTTATCAGTAACTTTGCTGTTATGATTTATCTATGCAAAATATTTTCATTATAAATTTCATTAACAGGATGAGATAACTTCTGATTGATGCAATTCTTCAACATCAGGCACACATTAAGCCGAGGAAACACATTTCAAAGACATTTTATTTGCAAATATACATGTTGCTGAATCTGCTGTAAGAGCCACAACTCTATATACTGTTATATATATTCTTTGTTTGGGAATCTCTTGTTCCAATGTACATGTATGGCAAGCTTTCATGCAAAAGGAACTAAAACAAATCTTCAGAGACACTTAAAGGGTTTGTTCAAGCAAATGAAAAACTCCATGTATATTTCTACTTTGCATATTTTATATTGCATCTCTAAATGCCTTAAAATAGTGTGTTTTACAACTCAAATAGAAACACTATGTAAATATTTGGTGATTTGGGTGAACTAACCCCTTAAGTCAGCCAGCTCACCTTCTAAAACTAACATGAAACCCGAATTTGTCCTGGTAAATACTGTTCATTAGAAAAATTCAACAAAACCTCACATATTGTAAGGCGCCCAGTAATTCACACTAATATTGTATGTCATTTTAGAGATGTTATCCTGTTTCAGTCTCAGGCTTATTTAAAATTATTTTAAAATTCAAAGTATATTTCAAATTACGAAGAATTCAAGCTAGTTTATTTACATGAGAACGAATATCAGTTATTTAGTAAAAGACGAGGAGAGCCATATTTATAGAAAAATCTGTTGCACAAATTGCACTTGACCCATGCAGTCTGTAAAACTATATTCAACCCCACTCATTATTTCAGTTCATGTAGTTTTCATTCATAACAACTTGGCAAAACACACCCAATAAATCCTTTGTTGAATATCCACATCACTTCACGTCTTCTTTCTACACTTACTGTACAATTTATTCTCTTCTATTCTTAAACTTTCTTTCGATACCAGTTAAGGTGCCATCTGTTAAAGTAGTGGGGTCATTTAAACGGGGAATTGCAGCAACGGTGTCATCTGTATTCATACCTCAAATCGACTGTAAACTTTCCTCTCCTTCCTCATGCTCTGGATTCTTTCCAGCAGCTTGTCCTTTTCCTGTGAAGACTTAGGCTGCCCTCTGCTAAGCGTCCTGAGCCCTCTTTCTTTCTCCCTTTTGGCATTTTTGTCTGCTTCATCTTCTTTCTCGTCATCAGTGACAGGAGACTCTTTGGTCGCCTCATTCCTGCTTTGGCTGTTGGCAGAAATCTGTTCCAGAAGCAGCTTTGTATCGTCCCTGAGGTTGCTGCTTGAGAGCACGTTGGCTGTTGATGAGTGGTAGCGAGACAGGGTTGATTTTGGCTGCTTGGACTGTGGCGACACAGGAACTTCTTCTGATGTGATCTCTGTTGACTCGGAGCAGCTATTTTGCTTTACTAGACCATTTGATTTATCACTTTTGATTGATTCAGGCGTTGGACTTTTATTGACCTTATTTGTGACTTCAGTGTCCTCAGGTTTTTTCTCACAGGAGTTGGGCAATTCATGCACTTTGCTTTCTTCGCTCTGGTGGTCAAGTTTGCTATTCTCAGCAGGCACAGGTGACTCTGAAGGTGGGCTCTCGGGTGTCTCAGGTCCAGGTGTTGGCTTTGGCTCCGTTGGGAGTTTTGAGGTAGGCTCAGTTTGGTGAGACGTTTCTGTTGATGGGAGCACTGAAGTTTTGTTTGAGTCTGTTGTAACCTGCTTGGCAACAATGGGTGTATCTGAGGGGCAAAATGTGAACATGTTGGTTTCTGCTTTGTCAGCCTCGGGGGACGTAACGGATCCAGCTGAATCAGTTAGAGGAGAGGAAGATAATGTTTCAACAGGAGCTGGAATGACAGATCCTGTCAGGTTGAGTTCAGAGGGAGGGGCTTCTTGTGTTTGTGCAGCTTGTGGAAATGCATTTGTTGTGGCCTGGGAATCCTTAGAATTAATGTCTGGGTCAACAGAAGGGCATGCTTCTGATAGCGTATATTTAGAAAGTGGGTGTGGACTAATCCTCTCAGCTTGATCAGATCTGAAGGCCCAACTCTCTAGATCAGAAATATTAGCTAAACCTGACTTAGGTGATGAAGGGCTAAGACAAGGAGGTGAAATATCAGCTTTAACATCTTTTGATGAACTAACCTCAGGTATCTGAGGGTCATTTTCTGAATCAGGTACAAATTTTTCTGAAGGTGTAGGAGCACAAGATTCGTTAGGATCTGTCTGTGTGGTGGACTCTGATGAGGATTTGTTTTGTTCCTTGTTAGCAGCACATGTGTCACTAGAAACATCAGACTCCTTGTGTTCAGGGATTGCTGAAAGGGACTCAAGTGACATCATATGGGAACCAGGTTCCAGATGAGCCTGTGTGGAATCAGATACTGCAGGAGTTTCGTCGGCTGTTTGTGAGGAGTCACATGCTGAGGAGCTGACAGATTCCTGCACTTCTGTTTTGTCCAATTTTGGAGACAAAATGCTGGAGGATGTGCTTGAGTCAGAGACATTTGAAGATACAGTCTCTTCAGGAATGGAAAAAGGAGCAAAGGGGAGAGTTGAATCGGTCTGTGAACCAAAATCGGTCGGATCTTGATTAGAAAAAGCACTTTCTACTGATGGTTTAGAAGAGCTCAGCTCGGATCCAGTTTCTTGTCCGGGAAGCTGTGAGAGGGAGAAGATAGTGGCTTCTAACTGAACCGATTCAGGTTTTTGGATGTTCAATTCAGCAGATGCAAAAGAAGATGACACCTCCAGTGAACTGGGAGTGATCAAAAATGACTCCTTTGAAGTAGAATTAAAGATTGGGCTTTCACTTTCATGCATATCTTCCATAAGAGGAGGGGGAGTGGCGGTTATTGGTGTAGGTGGATGAAGTGGGCTACTCTCTTTTACAGGTTTTGGGTCTTGGTTGCTCGGACAAGATTCTGTCTCTGCAGAAACAGGCAGAGATGTTGCTAGTTGGCTGTTTTTTAGCTCTGACGTCTCTGCATCAGTTGAAATCGTGGTTTCTTCCTCTTTAGACCGTTGAGAGATACTGCAATCATTTTCAACCTGACTGTCATGCTTTTTAGTTTTATCATTGGCATCTAAAGACACACTGACTGACCTAGATTCTTCTGCAGGTATTGTTTTATTTCCCTCATCTGTGGAAACATTTTTTGGTGATAAATCTGCAGATTGTGAAGTATGATCCACCTTTTCTGAGACTTGGGTTGGTTCAGATTTCTCCGTTTTATCAGCGGTGGTTGTTAGATCTGCTGGTGGTTTCATCGGGCCCTTGTCTTTGCTCTTTTCAGCTTCTGCAGCCTTGGCTGCTTTGCGTTTTGCGGCTATCTCCCTAAAAAACAAGAGCCTGTCATCAGGATTACTCATATCTACAGTCAGTGGAGTGGTGAGCAAAGATTTGAGTGGTTGTACTGGCTCATCAGTTTTAGGGAGCGCAGCTTCAGAAGCCTTGGATCTTGGCATTGATGGTGAAGATTCAGTTTGCTCTGAATCTGGTAGTTTTGGTGACTCCCGTGCCTTGCTGTTTTCCACCAGATCTGTTGAACTTTCTTCTTTTGATGCATACTGATCATCCGCTTTATTGGCTCCATCTTCTGTTTTGGGCTTTATGTAGCGGCTCCATTCAAAAGGCTCTCTTGCAGGTCGCCTTTTTCCTAAAACCTGTGAAAGAAACGGTAGCGTGGTCTGTTCTGCCTCGTTCACCTCACTTCCCTCATCTGGTTGGCCTGCCGCACTTTTGGTATCTTGAGAAGTGTGCTGCTGCTCAAGAGAGCTGAATATCAAAGAGGATCTTAACCTGGAGCTCCTTGGCATTGCAGCATTATAGTTCCTACGGAATGAGTCCTCCCTTCGCAGACCGATGGTTTTTGGTTCTTTTTGTTCTGCCTCCTCTGCCTTTTCCCCTTCAGCTGTAGATGATGATTCTGAGGGGGTAGGTGTTGTTTTATTGGTAGGTTCATCGAGCGATTTCTTTGGCTGCTCTCGTACAATGGTTTTGATATAATTCGGCATCTGACTTGCTCGAGGTATTGCAGGAATCTTAAACTCTCTGACATTTGGTATTTTAGAAGTTGATAAATCCATGCCTGGTGCCGTCTGTTCTATGAGGTTAGAAGGCTCTTCAAAAGGGTCTCGTCCATGAGGTGGCACCATTGGCAGGTCTTCGTCTCCTGGATTATCATATGCACTGAGGTATGAGCTAATCCTCCAGTTTCTTAGCCCCTGTTTTACTGAAGGATCTTTGCGGAGAGTGTTAGGCTCCTGGAAACACTGCTTCTGATCAGATGGATTTGAAGGGCTGGGGGAGGTCTGACAGGCATACGGATGGCCCAAACTCAGTCTTCTTGGATGAGATGAACTGAAGGGTAAATCTGCAGTCGGCAGTAATTTCTCTGAGTCCTGGTCAAAGTCCACATTTCTGGTAGAAGATAAATATCTAAGCACAGGGTCAAAGTTATCAGGTGGTTGCATCTCTTGTGGTAAACCAGGTTCATAGTATTGATCTGCTGAATGATAGTCTTGACCCCAGGGCTTGTCATAGCCACTAGAATCTGCTTCCAGTCCAGGCCCTGAATAGGGCTGGTGCCCCCTGTGAAACTGCCTTCCCTGGTTCTCAGGCTCTAGCGTTCCCGGATGCTGCAGGAATGGGTGAGAGAATCGACCATGAACACCCTCAGCATAACTGTGACGTTTGAAGGCTGCATTTTCCATCATTGGCATCCTAGCGTAGCCCTGATCAAAAGGTGGATCCACCCGAGAATGCTGGGGGGGAAACCTTCTGTACATATCTGACGGGCCATGCAGGGATCCCTGCCTTTCCAGAGCCATCATTCTCCAATCCGGATCCATACGTTCATCATAGGAGTGTCTGAGCCGATCTTCTGGATGAACGTTTTCCAAAGAAAGGAATTTCCGGGAATCCCTGAATAAAGGAGTTCTTTCGCTTGTGTACTGCCTCTGTTGCAAGAGGCTCAAATCTTCTACTGGAGCAATCACATTTTCAGTGATAAGTGGCTGGGACTGAGCAAACAGAATCCGAAACTCCTCATCAAAGGTTGTGACGAGTTGTCCGAAGAAGAGGTGTGCCATGCAGCGGTGGAGCTTCTCAAAAGACCACATGAAGCTGGACAAAAACATGACAAATATTAGACTTAGTAGAATCAGGTGAGCCATTGGATATTCATGTCTGGTTTTTAATACCAACAGATGCAAAATAAAAACATTGATTAAAAAAAATCTCAATATGAGTGGCTGTCAAATCCTTGTGTACAGCACATAGCTTTCTGTGATAACTTTACATTTCCTCACCTGTAGTTTCCACTCAACACAGCTCTGCAGTCTGTCAACAAGAAGCGATCCATCATCTGGCCTTTAAAGGACTTCCCTGAGCGGCAGTGGTACGTGATGCCAGACACTGTTCTCACTCGTAAAAACTGCAAGACAGACATCAAATCCACTAATTATGATAAATGTTGAGCTCAGGCAATCAAATGACAGTGTTGTTAATCTCAGTCTAAGCTAGGTGGCAGCATTGCATCCACACTGCCACCTTTGAAAGCAGAAGAAAATGGCTGAATATCAAGTTCCCTTTTACAGGGAAATATGCTTACTGTGATTTCTTCTGATGGCAGAAATACTTTACAGCTATAACTACCATATTTTAGCAAGGACAACAAATATGAATTACACAACATGATAAAAATAATGTGACAGCTCTCCCTAAAAGGCTTGACTGCACCTGAGCATGCACACAAAAACAAATCTCATAGAAGAACAGTCAACATTACAAAAGACAACATAGTTTAGTATGGCGGGGCTGCATGAGAAGTAGAAAGCATACACAGCTAAAGCAAAACAAATAAAAGAGCATTTAAAATTATCTTGTCAGAATGACAAACAAGATAATGACACACAAAAAAACATTCAAAATTTAAGACTCAAGGTGCTATTTAATATCTTGCTCACTGTTGTTTGGTCGGCAACCATCTCAGATATCTAATACATGTGATGTTTGGAAAGTCAAGGCTGGTAGGTATTCTTTATTTATATTATGGAGTCACCTCTATAAACGGCTGTGCTGTACACTGCTTATAACTTCATGTGTTCGGTTAACATGAGACATAGAGCACAAATAAACAATATGAGGAGTATTATTCTGTATTTATGTCACTGTTGACATATCCTAAGAAACCACAGCTCTCTGTGTTTTCCAACTTCCCCTTTTCTCGATGTGTCTCAAGGCTACGAGCACATTCATTGCTGCCAAAGATGTCAAACTTTATAAGTAAGGCTGGAAATATCGGTTGACATATTCACTGTGTAAAAATAAAGTACAATGTTCATGTTCATTTTGATAAAGGAACATCAACCAGTGGAGGAATGTACAGAAGAGTACTGCATTCATTTACATGTGTATCCAGCTTTTCCCTTTTTTTTTATTGAACTGAAACTCAAAGCATTTATTACAGTGCCTGTACCAAAAAGTAATGTTGTCCTAAAGGAACATTTACTCACTTGAATGCTCTGTAGATTGACCCTGCAGTTGGACACCATGTTGATGAAGTGATGCGCATTCTCCTTGTCTAGAAGAATGTAGACAGCGACGTTCCTCATGGCAGCGTTTAGGATATCCGCAAAAATGTCAATATCAGTAAACATGTCCATCACTATAGCAATGACCTAAGAGGACAAAAGCCAGAGAGAGAACTAGTGTCAAAACAATACCGTGTGAAGAGTTTGAATGTCATAGTTGAATGTTGGACATCAAGTTTCCTTTTGTAAAGAAAGCTGACCTGCTGGGCGTTCTTGATAAGTCTCCGTGCCTGCTCCTTAATACTGGGCATGTCAGGCTCCGGGGGGTTGACCAGAGTGGTAACTTCTGTGGGCTCAATGAAGTGATGCACCTGGGGCCAGCCAAGGTCCAAGCCTGGGACCTCCAAGTCGGAGTGAATGGGCCAGTAAGTGTCTGAGGAGCCATCTCCGCCGGTCTCCAGAAAATTTTGTTCGGGGTATTGGCTCAGCTGAGGGACCTGAATAGAGTTCTGGATGTACTGGATCTCAGGAGTGGACAGGAAGTCCACCACATTAGCGTTCTGGAGGAACTTGTAGTATCCTTCCAAATCCTCCTCGACCAGTGCGTCGACAGCTATGCGATACTCTTCCCGGTAATGAGGAGGCAGGTAGTTGGGGTCCAGGGGGTTATCTCCAGCAGAGGAACACTGAGATCGACGCGCCATACTGCTGTCTCTAGAAGGCGAGGGCAAAACAGGAGAGCTGGGTAATTTACTGTACAGGGATGAATTTCACGGTGCAGATTCAATTTAACAATGCTTATCTACTGTATTAGTGCAAATAGTCTGCAACAACTTTGAGATGTTTGCTAATCAACAAAGGCCAAAATGTAGTTCTTTTCAGTTCCACTTTCCAGTTTGGCCTTTAGGTTTCGGACAGCTTGCCTAAAAAACAATACACATTTAGGGACTTTACCTTGAACTCTGGAGATGTACATTGTAAATGTTTTTATAGTTGTATAGCTTAAAGTAATAATTTGTTGTGACTCTAAAGTTTATACCAACGTTCATTGCCTTTAAGAACAATTATATTGTGACATGCTAACACCATAATATTACTTCACTAAAGCTCAAAAGTGAATGACTCAACAAAAAAAGTTATCAAAAGTACTAAAAGACAGGACTGCAGTGTTGATTCGATGTGTACCTGTTTTCAGGTGTAATGTATGATAGTGAAAATGGGTTGACAGCTTTGAAAACCAGCGAGAGTTCAAGTGGGTTTCGAATGTTTCTTTAAAAACTGAGTTATAACAATATCAGAGATACAATTGCATCACATCCCAACAACAAGCCTGACTCTAAGTTCACCATGGAAGCTTTATACACCGTTCCAGTCAAATGTGTGGATGATCGATGACCTCCCCCCTTCCTTCAAATGAATAAAGTGTGTCCAAAATATTTGACCGGTCCTGTTTGTTTCAGTCATCCTGCTCAGATCTGCAGACTGGACAGAAGAGATGACGCCATGATGTGAGTGAATTACAGCACTATAATGAAAGAAAATCACAGAGTGAAGGAGGGAAGATGGAATCTGACCACAGATTAGATGATTCTGGGTGTGGTTCCTCCTTCTGACCCCCCCCCAAAAAAACCTCTAAAAAAAGCCTCTACAGGGCAGTTCAAGTAAGTAAAAGCAACAAAAACGAGAAGAGCTAAAAAAAAAAAAAAAAAAACTCGGTCCACAAACTGAACTCCTAAAAAATCCAAAATAACAACAAATCATCGACACTGTGCATTTAAATCATGGGGGGTCTTAATCCTGAATGATCCTGTTAGATCGCCCTGTAAAATAAAGATCTGCTTATTGTATCTCAGGTCAACATGTTGAGCCGCCCGGAGCCGCGGCTGTCTGGAGAACTTACCCCGCCGAAGTCCAGCCGGTCGTCGGTGAAACTTTTCAGCCACTCATCGTGTGTTTCCTCTTCGCGTTTCTTTCTCTTTTGTTGCCGTGTCTCCTGTCCTGGTGGGACTCGTCGAAACAGTTGTGTTACATTGTTTTGTCCCCCCCCCCCCCACCCCCCCTTTCGCCAGATAAACCAGTTTACTGTAAAACTGGAAGCATCATGACTTCGGGCGCATTTACGCACCGAGCTCCCACGAAAACAGCAGAAATTCAGCCGACAGCTTTCGCCCCGCCTCGACTCCAAGTTTGTCCACTTGTGTGTGCGTGTGTGTGTGTGTGTGTGTGTGTGTGTGTGTGTGTGTGTGTGTGTGTGTGTGTCCCCGGGCAGCTGAACTCTGCACATGTGTTACCTTCCCAGCGGTAGAAACGACATTTATCAGCCAATGATAAATAACACCCCCCCCCCATCCATAAATTATCTTTTTTTTAATTTCACACTTTTTTTTACATGTCGTTAGGAATAACATAACTTTATTGTGAAATCAGTGCCATGTCATTCCAGTTAGAAAAATAGAGGAACTGTCTTCTGTGCCACTTTCTGTGTTTTCCAACATTTATCTTTAGTCTTTTTTTAAATGGATCATGGATAAGTTACTCATTTTAGATCAGTGGTTGGCCACCATCACACCCGTAAGATAACGTGTTTGGGATAACCTTTAAATAATACAAAATGACTTAAAAATCAATGGTAGTCTATTGCCCTGATCATTCAAAGCCTCCAAGTTAACTGGAACATTCAGTGACACATGAAGTTTGTACTTGAATTTAAATGAATTCATTTATATTTAGGACTTAAATTGTAATCTAAAAGGCCTAACATTCCAGTTTATATTCTGTTTACAAGGGAAATATTCAGAAATCTGCATACACGATCCTCTAGGTGGTCAGTAAAGACCCATTGAAAGTTTTTGCTTGCATGAATCCAGCCCTTTTGTATTTTATGTGACTTACCTACCATATGTGACACACCTAATCATAATTAGAACTTTCTGAGAAAGACGATGAGCAACATATAATTAAAGTCAATTTTATAAACTATCACAGGAACTTCATTTGTGAGTGTAAAAGGAGAACGTTTCCCCTTAAACTCTCCTGTACAAGGAAATTTAACTTTGCATGGGCCTGTGACCAGACAAAAACGGCATGACTTGATTTATGCTTTGAATTGGAAGACTAATAAAATGGCAAGAAGTGGCCAGAACAGCACCAAAGATGGGAGCACTGTCAGACAACCATTCATGATTAAAGAGCGGATTGTGTACTACCATCATAAAGACGTCAAAAGACAGAGACAGAAGTGGATTAACCTGCAAAGCTGCCAACATTCATTCCGGTGTGTCTTATCGCATATAATCTCTTGGCAACATTTACAGTTGGACTGGGATGGTATAGAGGCTGTGATGTATCTTTACATGGTGGTTTGTTGAGAATGTTAATGCGCAAACATAGCTCTGAAGTTGGAAGAAGGCCATGTGAGATCATAATGTGAGACCTCATAGCTTAATTCAGTGTTTTTCCTTCAAGGGCTTCTCCGCAGTCAGACCTAAAATAGCCTGGTCAGGATGGAATCTGATGAAGCTAAAGCAAAGGAAGTGATGCAATGCTGCTGCTCAAGTGAAGACTTGAAGACAATCCTTTATTGTTCCCTTCAGGCACCACCCAGGACACACAGAGGAGCAGCTGAAAAAAAAAAAACATCAAAATGAGCATTCACTCAGCCTACAGATAGTTGCTAGAAAACATACCATGAATGACGTTCAACCCTACACATTTTAAACCCAGTAGCACACACAAAAATGCAAGTTTGGTGTCTTGCCCTTTGATTTGATGACTGACAGTGTTGATTATGAAATATGAATATGAATATACAGAAAATTTTATATGAGTTGGTTATAGTTGAAGGGGAATAACAACACAGTATCCTCTGTTGTCAATAAATACTGGAGTAGGCAGCAGACTGAAGCTGATTCAGGTGGCAAATGTTTTTATATGGCGGTCTTGTATGATAAATCAGCCCGATTGAGAGTATTAAATGATAACATCAATACATACTTCCAAATTACACCACACACGCTGTAATAAAGAATACAACCTTGTTAAATAATCAACATCTTACACACCAGCTTTGTTGTCAGATGTAACCTGAGGAGCTTTAGCTTCAATGCCAATTCAAGTACCATGTGTCACACCCCCCACCCCACCATCGAGCTGCCATGAGTCAAGTGGAGCAGCGTGACTCAATAACACACCACTGATAAGATATTAAATATTCTGTACTTGGTTGTTGCTGATTGTGGGGCTATTATCATTTGAACGTCAACACAGAGCATAACTCAGAAAAGGCAAATGTATGGCTTCAAAATAATAACTGAAGACAAAATGTTTTTCTGCTGAATATTAAAGTATATCTCTGTTCTTGGGTGGGGTTGGACAGGTAGTGGCAGGTAGTTATTAAAGTGAGAACTAGCATGTCCATACCAGAGTTGGAACTAAAGGAGAGCCAGAGATGTTACTGAGCAGCCGATAATCTTTTGTGCTGCCTTCTCTACCCTACGCAGAGCTTCCTTTCTGCAGCCAAACAATTAGCATATCAGACTGAGATGCCCTTGGTCAATGGTCGCTTGATAAAAGGCCACAAGCAGCTTCTCCTCTCTATTGTTCCTACTGAGCACTCTCAGAAAATGGAACTGCTGTTGTACCTCCTCTGCCGTTGCAGTGATGTTGGGACCCTCATGGAGCACCACCGTAGGGTTGACACTAGTTTTCATTGAAACTATCAACTATTGGATGGCTTGCAGTGAAATTTGGTGTAGATGTTCATGTGGCATTTAAGACGAATTGTGATATTATTAATTCAGGTTTTTCAAATCCATTCAACCAGCAGTGAAAACAATCTTTTTTTTTTTTTTTAAATTTACCAAGGAGAGTATGATTTTAATCTATTGTCATGATTTTTGTGGTGCAGATAAGGAGAGAGTGGGAGATTAAGAAATAAAGGAAAAGGAAGTGTCACAGCTGTGGAATCCATTTCTGGATTCATCATTTGGCACGGAGGCAGAGGAAGTCCTAACAGTTCTCAAGGAGGTGAGATCAGGCTTGACCACAGAGACGATGAAGTAGGAATTAAGATGATGACAAATTAACACACTTACAAATTGAGCGTGTCATTACATTTGGACTGGACGGATGATTGTCTTGACACATAGTACATAAATTCATAATCTACCTGTAATTCAGATGAGATTTTTGGATTTCATTTTAAAATACATGAAAACTCCTGTAATTTTACTTCAGGTTTAATTTGATGTAACATTTAGAATGAGTGAGTGTTTGTTTGTGTCAAAGAGGAATGACAGGAAAGACACGCACCTCTATATTTGTCACTTGTAGAGGCCATGACGAATTCCACAGATGATTGTAGTCTTACAACATTTTGTGTCTCTAAGAGATACCAAACACCTTTCAGGCCTTTGTTGGTGAGCATGAAGGCAGTGATCACTCTGCAGTTTTGTCAGGCGAGGATGGAGGTGTTCAGCCAGAGACTGTCACCTCACTGGTGGAGAAAGGAACAGACATAAACACACAGGTGAGACAAAACCAAGACAGTAAAACACCAGACTCTTGTCATTGTGGAATGTGTAAATTTACCGAAGCATGAAGATGTGGAATGATCCTTGGTTACGTTTAGATGGACACGTTGGGGCGGTGCTCACTTTAACTGGATGCTGACCTCGGTTTACGCAGTGAAGCAGCAGGTGTACATTTGTATCTGCTTTGATTGTTATTTTCCTTGTTGATGGAGTTTGTGTTAAAGAGTGTACTTCTTCTGTGGATTATCACAAAAAGGTTTTTGTTTTTCTCTAGTTTTGACTCCTCTTTAGATACATTTTGGATTTCTGTTATCCATGCACATGTTTAAAGCCAAGTTTGTATGCCTGTGTATACCTATTAAAACAGGTGTGGCACCATTTGATAGTTTTAATCCAAATTTCAGTGACTCCAATTAGAGAATGAAAAAAATCGATGGACTTCTGTAAATAAGGACAGTGATGCTTTTATCAACTTGAAAGATACACAAACAGTTTGGTCACACCCAGACTTTTGTTGCCCGAAGCATTCCTACAGACAATGTTTGCAGTTTCATCCTTTGAAAGAGTCCATTTATAGCTGTCCACATTTATGTCATGACCACTGCCCAAAAGCAGAAAAGATGAACACCAGCAACAGTGCTTTACGTTTTAGCTGCGTTGCCATGCTTACATCAACTTGCCTGATTAGTTTCCAGTTCTATTGTATTGTATCCTGTTGCACATCCTGCAGCTGCAGCAAGTAATGGAACATCCTGCATTGAGTCAGCGACACATGTCCAAGGACAGACATAATATCTCCACCATATTCCTTGGATGTAAAGACGCAACAATAGCTGTCATTTTCTCTAAGCCTTAAGGCAATTGAGGAAAAACTTCAATGATAGCTGTATCCAATAACCCCCGTGGTTCAGCTACAACGTACAGTACTGGCCAGTTGCTTGTCAATGCCAAGTTGACTTCTTTTCATACTTCCAGTGATCTTACAGGTTGTACTGTTTACTTTTGTGGTTTGGGTTTGCATCGGCTTGTGGTTAGTTTTTCTGTGGCACTGAAGACATCGGCAAGGACTCAATACAACAAGCTGCTGAACTACTGGAGAATGATGGGTTAGGTCTTTGGCCTGTCAGTCAGAGAAGCTTATATGTTTGTTTTTGCTGAGACTTCCTCATTCAGAGGCTGTCATGAAATGTGGCAGAATTAAAGACATCTAGAAGATCAGAAGTGCAATTTACTGCACGAGAGAGTGAGCTTAGCCTGTTCTAAACACAAACATCAACACAAGCTCACTAAGGCTTAAATACCATTCTACGTTGTTCAGCTGCTGCATGTAATCTTTATTTTGCACTTTGATATCCTTTTCTGATGGCGTTTTCTAAACAGGATCCAACAGGTCTCTCTGCCAAAGAGGCTCTAACTAGACTCCATGAGAGTAGAGGTTATTTGGACAATGCTTTTCATTTCACCCCATATAATCCTCGGCTATAATGGAGGAGACTCAATGGTGTTCTCAAATGCGTACAATAAATGACTATATTCTTTTGTTTCCATGCAACCCAAATATTAAATCAAAACTGCAGAGCTAAACTCAATTTTGTTTTCATTGGCTGTCATTAGTTTCTTTTTCTTTGTGCAGGTACTTGAGGTTGACAATGGTAATATGTTCCATTGTCAACTATCAGTTAGTCAGATATATATTCAGGTTGGACACTCTTGAGACACTCTTTCTGAACATGATATCCGAACAGCGCCACTCCTTGGATGGGCAACCTAACAGCATTTCATTCAGTTGAGATCATCCTGCCTGAGGCCATATTTTAACATCCTTGCAACACAATTTTGACAGCTTCTAATGCAATCAGATGATATGTGTAGTACATATCTTTTTTTAAATAAAATACTACCATCCACATAACAGAGTTCGGAGAACTATTTGATGTGTTCCTGGATTTCACCCCTCCACTCTTCTGCTGATAAAAAATATCCTTCAAAAGCCAATAGCTTCGTGAGGAATGCAGACAAATATGTGGTGTGGCCAACTGTGTGCACAGTTGAAGATTACACTGAACTGCTTACAAGTCAATGTGCAGAGGAATGCAAAGCACTCAAAGTCAAAGCTGCATTTGCGTGTATCATTTCTTTTTAAAAATCCTTTTTAAAAAACAGTTTTACATGTAAAACATTGTGTTTTGGTTATAATTTACCCTGCCATATAATAGTAGTCAGTGGAGATCCTGTGACCTTGAGTTAAATACTTCTTAAGATGAGCCAAATTCGCCTAAAAAGGATTTGGTTGGAAACTGTAACTATAGATTAATCAACCTGGATTTTGGACTACTTGATGTGTTAATCTTAAACACTAAATTCTCCAGTAACTCAACATTGAAAGAGACAGTAAAACATTGATGGCGTCTGAAGGAGCACGTCCTTTTTCCTCATTGTTTAACTTTTTAAAATACATAGTGGAGTTAAACAATTCCCTTCCCGTAGGCTGGCACAGTTTCTGTTACTATTCTGTAATTGATTCTGACCTCTGACCTTTTTGCAGAAATGCAAAGCAAAATTTGAAATCAACATTTTTCCTACTTCACAGCAGCAAATGCAATCTTATTAAGCTATTAAATAATACCACATTACGCAAACATTAAGGCGCATATTTGAAAGTTTAATTGTTTTTTCTCCAATGTGTAGTAATTTATAAATAGTTTATTTCGTTATTAATCAAAAGTTATAAGGCACTGGGCTATACTTCCGGTACTTATATTTACCAAAGAAGAAGAACGGCGTCATGGTCCTCTTACGGCAGGACGTAGGCTACGCCCCCAAATGGTCTCCCCGCGCTGTGTTCAAAGATCGTTGATTGCAGATGAGTCACTCCATCGTGAGAAAAACGTCGCTGAATTAAAAACGTATTTCTGCCACCGTAAAGTGCATAAAACGATTAACTTTGTGATTGAAATTGTTTATTTATGGGCAAGCGAAGCAATTACATTTCCATTTAAATGTCCAGATTGGTAACGACTGAGTGATTGACAGAAACGATTTTCGTTGAGCTCTGATTTTCTGAGGGGGGAAGACCTCTTTGTTTTATTTTCCTTCTCTGCCCCCCAAACACACACACGCGCGTTTCATTTCCTAAATCATGATAATTTGCAGTCTAAATATCAATATTTGTCTTCAGCCATAGCTGTGTGTGTCTACAGTTAAGCCCTTCTGTTTTAATAGTCCGCACTGCTGTAAATATGGCCGGAGTCATCCGGAGGCTCGACGAGACTGTTGTGAACCGGATAGCTGCAGGAGAAGTTATCCAGCGTCCTGCTAACGCTGTCAAAGAAATGATGGAAAACTGGTAATTTACGCTTCACATCGTCCACCTCACGGTTACACACGTCACTCCTGGCTTGAACAGCCAGCGCAGTAACCAAATAAAGTCGACATTTATAAGGAAAGAGACGCTGTTGTTTAAATCGCGTTTCAAACCTCCACGTCGGCACCCGTAGATCGGTAACAGTACAGCGACGCGTTAAATGTTATCAAAATGGTGACACGGTTGTGTCAAAACTACAAGTTGTGCTTCACTATTGTTGCAGTCTTGATGCCAAGTCCACCAGCATCCAGGTGACGGTGAAGGACGGCGGACTGAAGCTGCTTCAGATCCAGGACAACGGGACCGGGATCGGGGTGAGTGACAGGGGCGTCCACAGGAAGGGGGCAGTCCTGAAAGGGGGGCGGCTGGAAAATTTTTAGGTGATCTTTTGCTGAAATTCTTTGGTCTTTAAAAGTAAAAGTCATCTCAAATTGATACCAGGAATGGGACAGCAGTGGCCTTACCAACGCAAACCTGAATTCAATAGATTCAGCAGTCCGATAGAACAGCTTTAAAGGGAGACTGTTTGCAGAACAAAACGAAGCCAAACACTAGTATTGATATGGTGTTACTAATAAAGTGTACTGCCATGACTCTCCTTTGTAACTTTTTGAACAAAATAAGAATAAGACATAACATGAACACACAATGATCATTCACACAGATGTTTGTGCACCTGAAGTATGCAAAAATGGTCTTCTGGTCTTCTTTGCCTTCAACATGACTGTGAGAGTGCACATTCTGCTAAATCGCTTGCTTTTTATTCTTTCACTGATGCAGAAGGAAGACATGGAAATAGTTTGTGAGCGTTTCACCACCAGCAAGCTCCAGACGTTTGAGGACCTGTCTGCTATCGCAACCTATGGATTTAGAGGAGAGGTGAGCAGCACTGATTTGTTTGAGCCCTAGAGCGGCATTAGTCTCTCACTGTGTTACATACCGCCAGTCAGTTAGTTGTCCATCATGCCTGCTCTGTCTTCTTGGTTGCAGGCTCTTGCTAGTATAAGCCATGTTGCACATGTGACCATAACAACCAAGACAGTTGATGCTAAATGTGCCTACAGGTATGATAACGTTTGAAATCAGGATTCACATATCTGCTTCCTTCTTAGGAAATCACATTTATCATAATAAATAGAACGATATGGAAATTACATTTGTAATGAATAATTTCTTTTGTTATGCAGAGCCAGTTACAGCGATGGCAAACTGAAAGGTCCCCCCAAACCATGTGCTGGAAACCAGGGAACACAGATTCTCGTGGGTTCATTGAACACATCACCTGTTACAGAATAAAATAGATGGGCCACTCAGACACCTCCAATGGTTTGCGCTCCCTGTCTGCAGGTGGAGGACCTCTTCTATAATGTGTCCACAAGGAGAAAAGCTTTAAAGAGCCCCAGTGATGAGTATGCCAGGATTGTAGAAGTGGTCAGCAGGTCTGTGCTTTTTCCTTTGTGTCCTGTAAATTAAGGCTTTTTTGTGTTTAGTTGTAATCTTTTTTCATGTTCAAAGTTACTGTACTGCTTTGAAGGTACGCCATACACAACTCAGGAAAAAGTTTCTCTGTCAAAAAGGTGAGATGTCCAAGATTACGAACAATTTTTTTCTTTGCTCATACAACAGCATTATAAATGTTCTGCTTACATCTTTTATTTTCCTTTTCCAGCAAGGAGAGACTGTGGCAGATGTGAGGACGCTACCAAATGCAAGTGTAGTGGACAACATTCGAGCAGTGTTTGGTAATGCAGTCAGCAGGTATTAATCAACCAAAAGAGAAAGAAAAATGTTTTTTTTTTGCTCTTGGCAGCTGTGTTCTGTTATCAGCGTAACACCGAATGCGTGACTGGCCCTGCGCTATGTTCCCAGGGAGCTGATTGAAGTTGGCTGTGAGGATCAGAGGCTTGCTTATAAGTTGAAAGGCTACATCTCAAATGCCAACTACTCGGTGAAGAAATGCATCCTGGTCCTCTTCATCAACCGTACGTATCATGGAGAAGTTACTGGAAATGTTGCTCATAGGTGAAGATAATTTAATCTTGTAAGCGCTTTGTTCAATGGAGATTGTGATGTCTCAGATCGTTTGGTGGAGTCGAGTGCATTGAAGAAAGCCATTGAGATGGTTTATGCTGCATACCTGCCCAAGAACACTCACCCTTTCCTTTACCTCAGGTGACCAGATGCTCCTTTATGTTCTCTCACAAGTTCTGTCATTGTTATATTCAATTTATATTCACTGTGGTTTCTGATCAACAACAGCTTAGAGATCGCCTCACACAATGTCGATGTGAATGTTCACCCCACAAAACATGAGGTGCATTTCTTGCACGAAGACAGCGTTATTGAGAGTGTCCAGAAACACATCGAGAGCAAACTGCTGGGTTCCAACTCTTCACGTACATATTTCACCCAAGTATGAAACTAATCCTTCATTGTTTCTGGATATTTACACTGGCAGTATCAATTCAGTTACTGATGGTAGCAATTTTTTTTTTTTTTTTTTTTTAAGACTTAAAGCATGAGGGTGTATTAGGACATGCGCACTTTGTTTTTGCAGACTTTGTTACCAGGACTGTCAGTCTCAGGCAGCACTGAGGTCAAGGCTTCCAGCACTACAGCAGATTCTACTGAGAGAGTCTACGCACATCAGATGGTGAGGACCGACTGTCGCTCTCAGAAGCTGGATGCCTTCCTCCAACCTAAAGAGAAGCCACCTCCTGATCCTGAACCTGCTGATCCTGGCCACAAAGAGGCTGTGCCTAAAACCGCCCTGCCCAACAGCGTAGAGATGGATGACACCGACGATGCAAATATGCTGGAGGCTGTGGCTCAGCAGGAGGATCAACTCCTAGAAGGCGAAGAAGAAAGTGGCAGCAACGCTTTTGATATTCCAAGGTGATTGACTTCCTTTCAAAACTGATTCATGCATCTGTTTGGGTGAGTCATTATTCATCAAAGGATTGACAGCCAGTCAGAGCCAGCATGAGTAATCCAGATGTGACAGATTTATTTTATGTCAGATCAGGACATGTCTGGATGGATAATTGATCCTGAGGATCAAATCTGAATAAGAGCAAATTAAAAGATCTGAGCAGTGCCAAAGTGAAATAATCATCCCTCATGAGTAGTGTCAGCCTGGTATTTTCAGTTAGGTTGTCTCTGTAACAGATTTAAAGTACACAAAGAGATGACTATTTCATTCTATTATCTTTTTGATGGTGTTAAATTAATGAATTCACTTCATGTCTTGTTTTTTTTTTTTTTTTTTTTTTCATATTTTAAAACAAACAAATTTACTGTTAGTTTTCTCAGCAATCCCGTTTTCTGCAAAAGGTGTTGATAAAGCCAGAGCACATCCAGCAGCCTAAGACTTTGGTTTTCTGAGTAGTTGATAGAAACTAAGAGATTAAATATTGAAGTTGGACTCATCAGGTTTTGTTTTGTTTTTTTTTTTTTAAACAGTCATTAAAACTGAAAACTATTTCATGACCGAGTTCCATTTATCCATAGCGGACTCTGCCCCCGTGTGGCTGAAACAGTGATTCATGCAGTCTCTTTAAGGCACGTCACATATCTGTCACTCACCAAGTGTGTGATGAAAATGTTTGTCTTCCTGCTGTGTCTGTAGTCATGCAGAATGTTTAATGCTGAGTTGTGACACCAGTGTGTCTTTTTTTTTTTTTTTTTTTCCTGTGAGCCAGGAAGCGTTTGAGGAAAGAGCAGCAGGAAGAAAAAGGTGAAGGGGAGGACCTGACAGCTGCAGCGGTGCCCAAGAGACGAGTCATAAAACTGACAAGCATCAAAGAGCTGAGGGTTGAGATCACTGAGAACACACACAAAGGTAAACGGCCAAATGTACAGACCATACTTCTGTAGTTGTCTGAAAAGATCCCATTTTACTCGTCAACACATTTTTCCTGTTTTAAGAATTTACATTTTCTGCAGGACTTCAAGAAATGCTGCAGAATCACTCATTTGTGGGCTGCGTCAATCCTCAGTGGAGTCTGATCCAACATCACACCAAACTGTACCTGCTCAACACCACCAAACTCAGGTCAGGTTCGGGAAACACACGGTTTCACTACTGTGCTTCAGGCTGCTGCAGACTGTGTCCTTTCATTCTTCATTTCTTCCAGTCAGGAGCTTTTCTACCAAATACTGGTCTACGATTTTGGGAACTTTGGTATACTGAGACTGTCTGTAAGTAAAATCTAGATTGTGAGTAAGTAGAAGATCTTGTGCAGTATGAATGAGTTTAATGATTTATGTGTGTTCAGACTCCCGCTCCGCTCTATGACCTGGCCATGTTGGCTCTGGACTGTGAGGAGAGCGGCTGGACTGAAGAGGACGGACCTAAAGAAGGTCTGGCTCAGTACATTGTGGATTTCCTGAAGAAGAAAGCAGAGATGCTGGAGGACTACTTTTCCATGGAGATAGACCAGGTCAGGCTCTGAGTTCATGTCTACCAGGAGCCTTGATGCTGCCTGTGCTCCACACCAGGCCTCATAAAGTGGAGTTTCATGTTTTGTAGGAAGGAAACTTAACAGGACTGCCACTGCTGCTCGATAAGTACAACCCAATCATGGAGGGTCTCCCCATGTTCATCCTGCGTCTGGCCACTGAGGTGAAGTGTCTCCTCATTTAACCCCGATTGTGGTAACTCTGTATCTGAAGACGTTTGCTTGGTGATGTTGCGCAGGTGAACTGGGACAATGAGAAGGAGTGCTTCAGAGACTTCAGTAAGGAGTGCAGCATGTTTTACTCCATCAGGAAGCAGTACGTCCTGGAGCCAGAGCCAGGAGAAGAGCAGGTGTCCTAGTGCCGGCATTTCACCTTTTTCTATCATACCTCATACTTTATTTTAAAAAAAACCAAACAAACAGTTAACATGTGCAATATTTGTTTCAGGCCGGTGATGGAAACTCGTGGCGCTGGAATGTGGAGCACATCATCTTCAAAGCTCTGCGAACCCTCTTCAGCCCTCCAAAGAACTTCAGTGAGGACGGCACAGTGCTGCAGATCGCCAACCTGCCCGATCTCTATAAAGTGTTTGAGAGGTGCTGAATGTGATGATCAGGCCTGACTGATAAGTCAACCTTACATGCTGCTTTTTGTTTACTTAATGTAACATTTGTACTGTAAATAAAATACTTATGAAACAAAACTTTAGCTGTTTAGCTTAATGTATAATGAACATATGTATAATTAATGTATAAAAGGGTCTGCTCTCTCACAGGAAACCCTTCTGCTGAGTAGCCTATTTAACTGCCAAGTCTTCACATGGTTTTCTAAAAGTAAGGCTTGAGACACACAGCCAGGAAAAAGAGCTGAGTCATGTGTCCCATAAGGATACCAAAAATGTGCCAGCACACAAGCTCAACTTATTACTTCGACATCTCGCCTGTCATTCAAGTGTGAAACGTGGAGGAATCAGAGCTCAGTGTAAAGTAAAACCTCCGCTACCAAATACTTTACAGACAATTACAGGTTTATAACCGTAGCATGGAAAGTCGAGGGCGTGATCGGAAAACTCTGCTTCTGTCTATATTCCAGTCAGTCACTAATCTGGAAACCAGAGTTTAGGGGAAGAAAAAAAAGGGGGGGTGGGCCTTGTCTTTTCCTGCAGTAATTTGAAACTGCAGGAAAGTGAGATTAAAAAATTTGAAATATCTGGCTCGAGGTATTTATACAATTTTATGTACAGAAAAGCTGAAAAGGCTACAAATGAACAGCATCCACACTTCACGTTCTGATGATGCAGATACAGAAAAAAACATCAAACAGCTGAACTAATGAAGAAGAGATTCAGATTGTAATCAATGTTCTGTAAATTACACATTTATTGTCAAGAAATCTTTTAAATATTTGAAAAATTTCAATGAAACCGCAGCAGACACAGTTGGTTCTATATATTTTCAAATAATGACTGCACCTTTCCTTAAATACATCATTCTGTACCTGTTAAAATGATTATTGTTTCTTGAGCGGTGCACACCCCCAGTCTACTTGTGTGAAAAGGCACTTCACTGTGTGAGGGGAAGCTGAGAAGGTGCAAGGCTGGAGCAGCCGTGAGGGAGGAGTAGTTTAAAAGCATCATTATACTCATTCATGCAACTTAACAAAAAAAGAAGAAAAAAAAAAAGAAAAGAATAATAAACAAAACAAAAGTACAGCCAAGCACCCAACCAGGGAGAAATAAATTCTCGTGGATAACATGATGTGGTACGAAGTTCTGAAAAATAAGTAGTGGCTTGAGAAATTTCTTCATATTTATCTCCCAGCAACATTGTAGTTTTATTAGTTTAGTTTCTGAGTCATTTCTCTGAAAACAACACTTAACCAAAGCAGACAGTTCATTTGTTTACCTGCGCTACAAGTTTGTTTATTGTTGTTGTTTTTTAAGTGTGTTTAGGTTAGCTACAAATCTTAAAGTTTTACAGCTGAAAAATTGACATGTGCTCCAGATGCAATACGGCAGTCAGAGGTCTGAGGTGCGAGTTTAAGGGCTTCTGTGGTGATGTTGCCTTGCCTCACTGCTGTGACAGAAGGGCATTCCTGTTGGCCTTCATCTTCTCAAGGCGCTTTACTAGGTGGTTGTTGGTCATCTCCATCTCCTCTATCTTATCTAGAGCTGTGCGCAGCTGTGAGTGGGGGGGGGCACAGAGGAGAGATGCTACATTTTAGCTTCCTATTATTTTCTTTTAGAAAATGCAAGCTGGCTAAAGTCTTTACCTCTCTTTGAAGTTTCCGCTTTTCTGCTTTAAGCTCATCTTCTATTTTCTCCGAGTTATCTGCTGCTGCCTTGTACCTGGATACTTGCCCTTCAAGTCTGTTAATCTGAAAAACACAACCAGTGACTTACAGCTTTTTAATACATCTACATATTATGTCTCTGTAACTGAATGCCAACTCTTATTTGGTTTGACTTTTATTTTTCCACTCACATTTTGTTCCATTGTACCCATTTCCTGTTCTGCCTTAGAAAGTTTAAATTTGTATTCACTTATCTGTCTGTTGGCATCTCCTGAATAAAAATACAGAAACCAGTAGGTTAAATAATAGAACGCTCATTTGGCTACATGTTTGTGCTGTAGGCACACAAATATAATGGAAACTTACTCTGCATCTCGATAAAGTGAAGGTCTGTACCGTTCTCCATCCTTTCCCCGTCTGTGTACGCAGAGTCAACCTTTGAGTGTTTCTGTCTCTCCTCCTCCAACTGATTCTTCAGCTTCCTGATTTGGGACAACAGTTCATCCTTCTCCTCTGCCAGTTTCCGTAGCCTGACATCTGTACGACAGGGAAATAGTTTTAACTGTGTTTTATTTTAACAAGCAAAGCCATTGCATAAGAATTGCATTCTGCTACACTTGCTGCTTTGGATAAACATGTTGGGACACAGAATCACAAAAATATGGGGGCAGGCTGTCAGATGTGTGTATTGAGCAGTCATTCTCTTCCTCTGACTCACCCAGTGGGCCCTCTCCTGCAGACTCCAGCACCTGGGCGGCCTCCTGGGAGACCACAGTGATCCCTGAGGACAGAGGCTCATGGTTGACATCTCCATTTGGTGTACTGTCTGGGATGATGACCAGCCCATGTTTCTGTGGTGGGGGGAAGTTAATTACACACATGCAAGTATGCAATATGTAGCTCAATACTGCCAGACTTTCTTTTTTTTTTTTTTTTTTTTTTAAATCAAACCCTGAAGGCACAAAGTGAAGACCACATGGTCTGAAGTGGGATGTGTCAGGATATGCTGGATCAGAATAATGAGGACTTCTAATGAAATTCTGGCTTTGTTCAAACAGGTTTGTATTACAGGTTATTTTCAGCAAATCACGTGGTATAATATTACTGCACATTACTTCTTTTAGCTTTTGGCAGTTAGAAAAATAAATTGTCCTTCTCTGTTTTTTAAGTCACAGCAACAATGTGGCCAATGTTATTTCTATCATATGTAAGAACAATAACAGATGTTGGCTTTTGTGTTTACCACAAAGAAAATGTTGTCATGGTGATGTCTATGTACAGTGACATTAGGTGCACCCAACATAAACAACAAATTCAGCAGTCATTTGATGAAGTGCACAGGAGACCAAGAAAATAAGGTGGAAAGGAAAAGAGAGAAAGAAAGAAAAAGTACAACACAGTTACGGGTTTGACAGCATTTAACGGCTTAGTTTTCTGGCCAAAAAGTCATTCCTCCAACCTTTTCCTTTGGGAACTTAGTGGACCTACCTCTCCTGCTTTGGCCTTCTCCTTGATGTCAGCAAGCTCATCTCTGAGCTCATCTCTCTCATTCCTAATGCAATCAAAGTACTCTTTCTGCCTCTCTAGGGCCTGGCCACACGGATGAGAGAAGACAAAGAGAGAGGAGAAGATGCAGAGGACAGGTTGGATAGACTCTGGACAGACATGCAACACCACATGCTACAGCAAGACATGTCCCATGCACAAAACATGCACTGCAGGATCTACAGGGATGTAGCATAAACAAGCAGATGAGGACACAGTGACATGTTCACAGCAAATTTTGCTAAGGGAATTTAAAAGAAGAGGCAAGAGCACAAGGACTGATGAGTTCGAAAGGCAGGAGAAAATTTCTTCTGATTTTGCACTTTTTGAAAAGCTACATAAAAATATGCTAATATATGCAATATGCTTATCATCTTAAAGAGCCGTACTTCATGAAGTAACTAAATTCTCTGGTGCACAGGTGGAACATGCATGTCATGCTAGAGCTCATGGATAAGATTTACATAACTATCCTTGACAAACAAAATTGTAATTTGCAGGTTTTCCACCTCAGGCTGTAACACAGTGCGAGTGCACTTGCATTGTTAGCTCAGACTGATCCAAACTGAAAATGCTGTTATTTTGACATGCAAAAATCCAAACTGTGACTGTGGATGGGTCCAGGTAACGCCCAAGACTCATCATGCGGAGATAGCATGAGAGGCAAATCAGATGGATGTTCACTGTGTCTAAAGGCTGACAAGCACAACCACCTTTGCCTCTCATATTCTGCCGCAGCACCTGCATGGGACCTCCTACCCCAATCTTTTTGTCCTTCCAGTTTATCGTTTCCTGCAGGTCAAACACCTCTCTGGTGAGGGCATCTAACTTAGTCTGCATTCGCTGGCTCTCCTGGAGCGATGTTTATCAGTCACAATATGACAGAGCAAAGGATAAGAACAGAGAAGGAAAAGAAATTGAATGGGAAACAAAGACAAAAGAGGTGAAAATGCACATAAATACATACAGATACAGAAATAGCCAATAGAAACAGGTGAAAGGAGCTGATGCTGAAAGAGGAATGAATGATAGAGTTCAGAGTCAGACAGGAGTATGATACAGGGAAAGACGTCAGGAGGAACAGAGCAATATACAGAGAGGTAGGCCAGAGTCAGTCAACCCTTATCCAAGTTCCTGTAGATCAATCTCCTCTGCTGCCAGCACACTGGCACCAACACATAAACCAGCTTGATGTGGCCCTTACTTCTATAAGCTCATCTCTCTGGCGGATTCCCTCTTTCAGTTCTTCTTGTTTATGCTGCAGGACTGTACACGTGTGCTTTTGTCTTTCTAGTTCCTGAAACCGAACACACAACCTTTAAACCACAGATATTCCATAAAAAAGAAATATTTCTTAACTTTATCAAACTGACACATAATCTAACATGACTGTTATTTCACCTTTGACTTATCTTCCAGCTCCCTCCTCATCTCTGCCATTTGTTCCTCCATCTCCTCTATGACGTCTTTTAGTGTGTCCACTTGATAGATGAGGTTGGCTTTGTCGTTGTCCAGCTGTGCGTTTGATACCATGGCTTTCTTATACTTTTCCTCCACCTCTGCAAGTGACTCCTGATTCAGGTAGAAGCATATAAAAAATAATAATAAAAAAAAAAAAAAACCTGACAAATTTAAAGCACAGCTCACCTACATGCATCAGGTGGGCTCTCTGGTATAAAAAGGATGTTTTGGTAACACACACCACACATGCTACAAACTCCTTCGTTTCTAAATGTGAAATTGAACACAGGTATCATTCTGTACAACATCTGGGTTTTTTGTTTTTTTTTTTCTCAATTCAATCAGGTTATATGGCACAAAATGTGTGACATGTAAATAATGACACAATAAATAGAACATGTGGAATCACTTTCAGGAGTGAAACAAGGCAACAGTGAAAAAGGAGATCTGAAAGAGAGAACTACACTTAAACCAGGAAAGAAGATGAGGGAAAAGTCATCAGCTCAAACTCTACAAAGAACAAGCCAGGAATCAGCTTTGTTAGTAAACTAGTTTCTCAAGATAATATTCAGTGTCCTTTCTAAGAAAACAGGATCAGCTGTTGAAAGTGAAGGGAGAAGTGAAACCTGAAGGCCATCCAACAGTGAGGCATCGACAGCCTGGGAAAAAGAAGAGCCTCACAGCTGAAAGCACTGCTGTTATCTGTCAGCAGGTGGAGCTTGTTACTCTTCTTCTTACATCTTTAAACACAGCTGAATCTTTTGGAGAGTCACTCACAACAGGTGAGCACAATCACAACATGAAATGTGGGAAGATCATGCAAGGGAAAGAGTCATTACACAATTCAGACTGGGAGCACGCAAAGACAAGGCTGTTGTGTTAAGAGCTACAGGACGGGGGCACAGTGGGGTATGAGTGGGGAGGCTGAGGGGTTAGTGATGCCATACTGCTCCCAGAGGACAAGAGAAGGCATGCTGCGAGCTCAAGCCCCTCTACCTTCAGCTCTTTAAGCCCTTGCATGTACCGCCCTTCTACATCCTGAATCTGGTCCTTTAGTTCATAGATATCCTGTAGGGCAGATGGAAGGGATGGTTGCGGTGAACTGGGGCATCAGAGAGGGTGAGGAGCATCAAGGAGAGATAACAAAGCACCCGTGCTGCCATCCCAAAGACAGTCTAGCTGGCATACACATGACCGCCCAGATAAAGGGACAGCTATGCAGGACCTCCCGTGCATACTTCAAAGAAAATTGGTTAAAGCAGACACTTAGAACAGCAGGGAGGGCACAACAGAGGCAATGCTGTGGGAAGTTCAAATGCAGAAAACAAATATTTAAAGAAGTGGCTCAAAGACTACATGGATTTCAGTACTACGAGAATGTGATGATGACCAGCAGAGTGTAAAACAAGTATAATCACTCTCTCTCTTAAATTCAGTCGTGTGGATTGTTAATCACGTTACTCAGACAAATGAAGAGATAGTTGGCAGTGTGAGGAAGTTGTGCACCTTACCCTAAGTTCACTCAGACTCGTGTCGGGGTCATAGACGCTACCGGTGTCTGTGCTGCCCCGCCGTGACGAGGTGCCACCCAGCGATGCCAGGGTGGCTGCTGAGAGGCCTGGGGTAGCACAGCGGGATGATGGCTGTGAACGCAACGTGGCAGTCAGATAAAGACATAAAAACAGAACAACACAGCAAAATGCATCACAACACCGTCCTTTGATCCCGTGGGGTCGATTCAGTTCCTCCAGAGGGTGGCAGTGTCAACATCATGTGCTGGAGTGCATTTTTATAAACTTCACAAATTAGCCCACAGTCACCACAGGCTTTGTACATAAGCCATCTTGTGCTTCTCTGTTGATGTGTTGCCATGGTTACAATCTAACTAACCAAAGTGCAAAATTATAGGTCAGTGTAGGAAACTACCTATTGATCTCTGTTTTATTGCCATTCTTGAGCAAATCTATCTCAGTACCTCCTACATGTGGCTACCAAACTTTGAAATGAAGGCATGGCACAGAGTGAAAACCTATTTTTAAACCTTTTAAGACCACCTGCATAAAGCTAAACACAACAAATCTGCACTCACCCGACTGTAATCTGTATACTGCTTGTCGCATTTTTCATCCAGCTGAAACAGAAAGGAAAGTCACTATAGAATGAATTGCACACAATTTCCAGAATCATGCGTTTTGCATGCGCTTGCTGTCTTTTATCTGTAAATCAGGGCGTTAGTCCAGGAGTCGGTACGAGTCAGGGGTAAGTGCTGCATGTTCACAGATCGCACAGAGGTGACGACCAGAAAACCAAATGAAGCACTGAATGAATCACATTACTTGAATGTTTGTGTTTACTCAGTGCATGCTGCTACACACTGGAATCACATCCACTTCAGTGACCCTTACATCAGTCAACTCAATTCTTTGGTTATAAAAAAAAAAACCAAACCAAAGGTGTGGGATAAGTTTTGAAAACCAAACCCTATTTTTAATTCATGCATCGGTTATAAAAAATAATTCATCCATCAATGGTGCCACACTGCATTCCCCAGTCCAGTGTTTTGAGCATTGCTCAGCCACTTACAGTGTCCAGATCTGGAATGCTCAGATCATCGAGGTCAGACACGATACTGCCCCTTCGGTTTGAGCGGCTGAAATAATCAGCAGCCGACTCACTAATGTCTGAGAAGTCAGACGACTGCTTACAGCACACACAGAAGGTGAAGATGAAGGCAGAGAAATAAATAACAACATGGGCCCCAGAGAGAACATCATCAGAGAAGAAAAGTACAGAAGAAAATACCCCACACGTACACAGCAAGATGTCACTTGCAGTTTCGGATATGAAACTGATACTCTGATACTACTGATACTCTTCAACAGTTGGATTACTCCAACATTGACTACTCTGATTTTTGCGGCAGAAAAACATTAGTCTAGCTTTTCCTTAGCCCAGCCACTACAGCTCACCGCACTGTCCCTGCGGCTTCTGGGGACACGTTCCTGAGATCCGCTGCTGACAGTGTCGTCATCTGAGGAAGACTGAGAGGAATACACACACATACAAACACACGCACATGATGAGAAGCCAAAGTAAAGTAGATGATGGCTGCATGCCCAAGGGCCTTCTCTGTCACACACATCTCGTGCAAATAGCAATCTGTAAACATACTCAACAGTAGAAGTCTCTATATTCAACAGATTATTGGATTACACTAAAGACAGTAAGCATATAAGTAATGCCCATTCATACAATTTGGATCATTTAATCAAATACAACAACTGGAACTAAATGAGATGAGACAACCTTGAGATAACATCTAAACCTACACAGCACTGCAAATGAAATTCTTAGTTCACACACTTCATTACCAATCAAAGAGGCTGTTCTCTAAAACAAGCTATAGCCAGTTCAGTATCAGTGGCCATCATAGTACATATAAGCAGGGAGGCCTGGTGCTGGAAGGGAGCTAAGGTGAGCCTGTTAACAATGTGTGTCCGCAAGTAGTGTTAGCCGCGATTGTGTAGGGTGGCGGTGGTTAGGAGGTGCTCACCACAGGGCTGCTGCGAGTGGAGCTGGCTCCAGAGGAGTACCAGCTGTATTCAGAGGGCTGTGGATGGGCAGAGGAGGAGGGGGAGAGGGAGACATACTTTAGGCCACAGGCGCACCAGTACGCAGCTGTGACGGTGACATTGTTGAAATGCTGTTCGAGAAACACTCAGAAGACTTACAGCTCTTGAACTGTAGCCCGAGCCATAAAGACCGTTGTCATCATAAATAGAGGCCTGAGGGGCACATGTGGGAGACAATGGCAGACTCAGCAAAACACAAGAGGGAGCATAAATTGCACTAGCTAAGTAGGTTGATTTGAAAGACTTTCTCTGTGCAATTCAATAAAGAGACAGACATTGTATTTCCAGCATCAGGTTGTTTCAGTATCATTAAAAAAAGATGGCTCTACACAAAGTTCTGTGTTATCTAAGTGAACCACATATCTCTGGACACTGCCAAGTGCTCAGAGTGTCCAGGAGCTAAATATAAGTAGCCGGGCATCCTATCAAATGAGAGAGAAAGGGAGAGGGGAAGAGGTCTACTTCTGAAGGTAACTAGAGGCATGCAGAATGACGCTGGCCACCCAGTGAACAGAAACTGACCGTGCTGTAGCTGCGAGCCAGCCCTGTGCCGGAGGTGGTGGACAAGGAAGTGCTGGGCTGTCAGAGAGGAGGGGAGCAGGGGCAGGGGGTCAGTACAGAAGATAGAGGAGGGCTGTAGCGGGAAAGTGAAGTGCAGAAAGACTAGAGAGCCCCAGAGTGGAAACAGGATGACTGTTTTGCTGACACTGTAGCATTAAGGTCCTTCAGCTAAAAGTGTTGAGTGGAAAAGTCAGGTGAGGTGACTGTTTTAATGCTGATAGAGCCCTGCCTTTGTCAGCCAGCGATTTACATGAATTCAAATGATTATAAGAAGCCTTTCAGATTGGATCAAAAAGTCAACGTTTAGTTTCAGCACAACTTGAAAACCTGTGAAATTGTCATGATTATCTCTTTGCTTCGATGATGCTTTTATGAGAACAACAAGAGCACTTATTGCAGTTATATCCCAGTTTCTTTGAGCATATAAATTTCTAACAAACTAGACCAACCACATCAGGCCATGTATCAAAAGGCTGAAAAGTTGGACAGCACTCAGAGTAGGACTGACCCGAGGCTGATAGGTGGAAGTGGAGAGTGAAGGTAGTGGTTTGGTCTTCGTTAAACTGGTGTAGTTCCTTTGATCGTGGTAGAGACCAGTCTGGAAGAGTAGTAACATGACATGACCTCAAACACAGACAACAAATCTTTGCCTCATGTGTGAAACCAATTTATAATTCAGAGGTGATAATGAACATGGCCTGATCAACATTTATGTGATACTTTAAACTGTAGTAAATAGACAGTTTTATCAGGGAGTAACTCATCACAGCAAGACACTGTCATTACTCTACACTGCCTCCATGCTTGATGCTACAGCAAAGGCACCAACACTAAGAGAGTACACTGACCAGCAGATCCTTCTTGGAGGAGCTGGATGAAGACTTTTTATGGCCATGCAGGTCATTGTACACAGAACTCTGTTCAGTCCAGAAAATGTAACAAAAAAAATAAATAAATAAAAGGAGAAAAAGGAGTAGAAGAAAAGCATAGACGCAGCGATAATTCAATGATCAACACACATGTACATACAGTGGAGCGGGATGTCCGGAGGGTGGAGCTAGTGGAGAGACCATCAGACTGAAGAAAGGACAGGAGTCATAAGAGTTTTGATCAGCAGACAATCAAACATCTGAGAAACTCTGAGCACAGCTGGTTACTGTAGGTCCTAGGACCACATAGATAAAAACACACCAACACTTTACGTTAGCTGTGCAATTGGTTTAGTAATCCAAGACAACAACTGATAAAGCAAACCATTTATTCTCATCCACCTTGCCGAGGCCACAATGAAAGAACAAATCATACGACAGTTTGGAACAGCAGGAAACAAATTCAGCCAATCAGCATCTCTACTCTCTAGATAATCCCATTGAACACTGCTCTTGATGGTATGTTTTCATGTCCATGCTGTTTAATTTAGAGCCACCAACTGCCCAATGTACCTTTATCAATGTACAAATGCATGAAAGGGCAGAACTGTACCACATGGAGAGGAAATTGGATGCATCATGAACATTGTTTAGTACAATGGGGCTTGTTCTTCTTAGCATTTTAAAGTTAGCCAGACCTGAACTCTAGTTACATGCTAAGAATCCAGGCATTAAACCTGTTGCCAAACTCAACACAACTATGCATTCTGCTCTCACACACATGCATGCATGCATAACACACCAAGTGGTCTTTTCTGCGGGAACTGGATCGACTTTTACTTGAGCCCAAGTCACGTACTGATGAGGAAGTTGACTTCAAAGTAAAAAACAAAGACAAACGTTGAGATACGTTTTTTCTAGGACAAATTAAATATGCATTAACTCAAAAAAGTATTTCATCCTGATGTATCACTACAACAAGTGCTCGCACACTTCAATTTGCCCCTCAGAGAGCACATTCTTCATAAAAATGTCAGAGGTGTATAATGCACGCACCCTGTAGCTGCGGACTGACATGACATCATCATCCAGTCCCTGTTTATGTGGAAACATGGTGTCACAGCAAAAAAAAAAAAAAAAGAAAAAGCAGACAGAGAGGAATATGGGTGATGAGAGATTAACTGTGGGATTATAGGAGAAAGAAGAAAGGAAATACAGACAGACAAAGAGGAAGTGTGTGGGGGAGATACAGACCCGGCGATGACGACTGCTGGCTCTACTACTACTAGAGGCCCTGGCTTTTTCTGTGTCAGCCTGGAGTCAGAGAGGAAAGTTGATAAAAGTAAACAGGCTCAATGAGGTCAAAGAAATACTTAACAGTTGCTATGCAAAGGCCAAACCACGCAAAACAACTTCTGTCATCATGTTTACAACCAACTGGAGGCCATAAACATTTGCAAATGTTAATCTCCTTAAGCGTCACAGCAAGATTAATGATACACAAGACCAGCAGAAATACTGCACATTTTTTGTCTCATCTGTTTTTGTTTTTGTTTTTTGAAAGGGCAACTTAACAGTGATCCCTAAAAATCTCTGCTTCTCCATACTGTGTCAATAAACCAACATGGACACTCACAGATTAATCCATGCAACAACAACTCTATTAATGTGTCAGAACCATCCATTATTTCTGAGGCAGCTGGAGGAGTACGGCTAAAATATCCAATCCATCTTCTTGCATGCAAACTCACCCACTCTAAATAAAGTCAAAGGCCAAAGCCTCTGCAGATACACACAGTCACAGATTACGGTGCCTCCAAAGCAAATACACACTTGAGGGATATTTCTGCAGTGAGGCATATTTCCATAGTGAGGTACAGTGTAGTCTGTTAGTGAAGTGTAGCTAAACAGTCAGGGCTGACTGGGGTTCAATCCCGCACAAAAAGCTTTTAAAGGACTGTTAGGCTGCAACACTCTCTTGCTTGCCTACCATCCACTGGTGGATCTGACCCCATTTTCTGTTGCTGCTGCCAGATGAGTGGTAAGAAAGCTGAACAAGGGGAAGAAGTGCCAGGAAAAACAGACAATCATAGGTCACTCAAAACTATGGAACCGTAAAACATAGGTGACAGTTGCTACAGGAATAGAAATTTTGGTTCTGGTATCTGTGGTCATGCAGCACTTGTATTTTTATTCCTGTGGGTATGGTTTTTTTATGGGAGCTATATGTCGAATTTATCTAAAAATATCTTGTTTAACATAGTGCCAGACTGCTCCTCTGCACCAGTGACTATGGATGCAGATGAGCAGTTTGGAAAAATAATGAGTTATCTTTCCATGAAAGATGTACAAAGAATAACAATGACAACATTAGAAAACAAAACAAATCTTCATGTTCATTCTACTGTACTATGATCTATGATGAGAGCAGCTTGTTGGGTTGAGTAATGGTCCCAGTCCACCTTTACCAATCAGGTCCATTTTGTGTCGTATACCTCTTTCTGCTGCCGTTCAAGTTCCCTCATTCGAATATCCCTGGCTTCTGCTCGAGCTGCCCTCTTGGCTGCAAGCCTTGCCTCCGCCTGTGACACACAACATGAACACACTTATCAGCTGTTTATACTAGTTAAGGTTTGTCTTTTGGGGAAATAGAAGTTTGAGGAAAGGAATATCACACAGCACAATTTACATTAATATGTAATATGAAGCCATTCACTTCTTGTAAGAGAAAGGAGACAGTTGAAAATGTTCACATGATTTTTGCATGATTTTATTTCAGTGCCCCATCTAAAGTGACCCTGTCACAACTTACGATAAACCATTATGTTCCTCTAGCTAGAACCAAATGAATCAAGCTTTTGGCTGACTTTATGATTGTACCACATGGGGTGGTTTATTATTTAGATTGCAAAACTTAACATCAGAATAATTTGTCGAGCCTCCATTGACTTAATTACAAAACAATTCAACATCACCACAAAGTACTCCCACATCATGGCCACATTTGGGCTACGATCTGGACTCCATACTGCACAGTATGCCCTTGTTTCCTGTGTTAGCTCTGGGATCCTATCCACTGTGAGTCTCTGGGATACCTCATCAGCAACAAAATGTGTTCACCATCAATTTCAGGAGGATTCATTTAAAGCCCTCATGTGGGAGATGCCAACAGTACACAAACAAACTGACAAACAAACTGAAGTACTGTATCAGGGGAAATAAAATTCCAAACTGGTTCTACTCAGTCACGAAACATGGAGGCCATTTCATGTTGACTTATTTATGCCTTATGTAGGCGCAAATAAGTCACTCAAAGCAAAACTAAGCTTAGTAAACTACCCTCTGCGAGGAAAGAGAGGACAATTGTCACAAATTTGACCCTGACTGAGTCAAAAAATGAACAGGGGTAATTTTACAGAGTACCTCAGCAGAGAGGTCTAATTTAGGCAAGCCCTTACATAGCCATGAGGAGTCACACAGGTGACAATGCAGACTATCCTTCCATTACAGCCCACATTACTAATTACACAATTACCATGCCTGATGAGTAAAACACCCCGCCAGCAAAGAATGGCACACCTGCTCATCGAGCCCAACCATTTATCTCTCACTAAAGACAGTCCACAAATTCTGTTCATGCTGTGTTCAGTATCTAACTACAGACAAACACACAGAGCATTCCAGCAATTTCTTATCTGTGCTGCCAGAATAGAAGGCCTGTGGGTAAAAGCTATTCCTGTTTCAATAGTAGCCTGAAGTGTGCAGTTGAACCATCCAAAATTCAGATTCTTTTCATCCAAACATCAAGTGTCATGTGAAAGTATCATTTTTTTTTTTTTTTTAATAAATCAATACAATACCACACACTGTGACAGAAAAAGACACTCACGAAGGAGGCTTAGGTAGTAGGAGAAATTATTGATTATGGTTTCAACCATGATGTTTTACAGTGATGTTTCAAAATAGATGGTGAAAGGTTGAAATTGAATAAACAATCTGAGGACATTTGAGGCGATGGGTGAGATACAAGACAGATAAATCACATTAAAACTTTCATTTGTGTATAGCCAATACACAGTAGCTCATTGATATCAACAAATAGCATCAAATAATTTGATAGTTTTGTATAATACTATATCAACTCTGTAAACAATGTCTTGCAAGTGTACATGTCATGTAGGACATCTTGAAACCACTTCTCTTGAATAATGTGACTTTGGAGTCTACCCGATGGCCATAAAATGAAACATGCTTTGTACAAATTGGTAAAAGGAAGTGACGCTGTGAATGTATAAAGAAAGTATGCATTGGAGAAAGCAGAGGAGACGGCTGGCTCCTGTGTGCTGCACCTGTTGGGTTGTCCGACAGTATGACCTGCTCTGCACAGCAGCACAGCTGAGCTCTCTGTCTCTGTCCTATCTATAGCCTGGCCCATCTGGCATGAGCTCTCCAACAGCCACATCATGAAGCTGGGAGGGTAACCTCAGCGTCATAGGTTCACTATCAAACACACCTACAGCACTATGGGAAATAACAGACCAGCAATCCAACGTTAGATTAGCTGAGAGAGTCATTAAGTGCATGATAAATACCAGCTAACGCCCCAGTTAGGGTAGCGCCAAAGAAACCCATTCTCATTTTAGATGACTGTAAATTTGATTAAAAATTTGCTATTTAGGGGATTTACTCTGGGACAGTGCATCAATCTAAAAAATTGATTAAAAAAATATTTACAGATTGATCAATTACCAAAATAATCAATACAACATTGATATTTAAATGTAACTTATCAAACTTAATATGAAATGTCTTTTGATAAATTATATACAATTTATATGAATAAAAGTGCTTTACAAACAAGTTAAATGACTTAAAATGAAATAAATAATATTTTTATTAAGGGGTGTCCAGTTGAATTTGTAAGAAATAAGGCTATAGAGAGTGCTGTAAATATTGCTTTGAATGGAATACTTTAAAATCCTGTAAGAAAAAATGTATGTACAAAAAACGAATCCCTGGTATCTATGAAGAAAAAAGCTTTAAAAAGAAAAAGGCTTATTTTTTTAGCAGGTTTTTAAAAATTAACCCATATAGTCATGCAAAGTGCACTGCAGTGTGTTAAGTAAACGATTAACCTACAATTACATAAGACTAGTCCTTGACAATTACAATCAATTACTTGCTGTATCAACAAGACCAATACATGACATTTTAGTTGTGCAATAAAATGCAACAGTTTGAAAACCTGCAAAGTCAAGTGATGAAGTTAGATAAAACTGGCAGTCTTTATGCAGTTACTGGCAGCCATGTTAGTACTGCAGCCAAAACAGTCTAATGGAAAGAGAAAGTGTGCCCTTGAAATAGTGACATGTTAATATTGAATTAAATTATATGGACTATGAAATACAGTGCCCACTCCATCACTCCTCCTGTACAATAAAGGAAAATCAATGAATGCCTTTTTCAAGCACCATTATCTCCTTTTGATGCTAATCTGAGACAGGGATGAGACAAACCTCTAATTCTAACGCTTGGCCACTGTAAGATTTGTAAGCAAGCTGCTGGTATTCAGAAGGACTGACTGCCCAGTAATGTAAGAGGATGGTGACGGCCCAGGCTCAAATTCACAGTCATTCTCAGCAGTCATCTGTGCCAAGCACGGGCAGGCAGGTTTTAACTTAACTTAAACTGAGGCTGTGCTGTTCTGAAGATTTGTTTGGGAGACTGGTGATGGGTTAGACACCAACCCCACAAACTCCCCGCACACTTGATCCAATCGCTGGTTTGCTCCACAAAGAGATTCAGATTTAGGACCTGACTGGGAGGGTCAGATGACTCATGCTTCTATGATGGGCCTGCATGACTATAAAGAGAGCAAATGGAGCCTTGTGTTTGGTGCCCAAGAATGAGGCACTGCACAACTTTCAAACAGCCAAGCATTCTTAAAGACAGCCAAGGCAAACATGAATGAAAAGCTGATTTATCCAGCGTTACTTTTAAAGTCAAATAATCATTTGACCTGCAAACCTGGAAACTGGCTATTTATGTCTAGCAAAAATAAAAAGCACCATTAACCTCTGAAAATTATCTTTGGATACCAGTTTTTTAGCACCCCAATTGGAAAAATGCAAAGGAATGGCAGCCCTGCAGTGGAACAAAATAGAATAATCTGAGGGCAAGTTGTTACAGGCCAGGCACCTTCCCTCCTCTGCCTGTGTTTCCCCCAAAACAAAAACATTACAAGTTAAGTAAATTTCTCTGTGGTCCAAACTAGCTGTCCCCATTCGCTGGAGTTTAGGCACTGATAGACTTGCAAAACCTGAATATCCACATTTAAGTATATACTTTCATGGCCCTATGTGGTGAATACTTCCATCACACTTCAAATGAATGTAACTGGTTGCATAACAGATTCAACACACCTTTCTACCATGATGTACCATCCTTTCATGATTGGCCAAACAACTCAGAGTTTTCTAAGCAAGGCTAAAATTTCACACATCGTCGACTACTACTGGGTTCTACATTAAAATCTGAATGTAGTTCCAGTAATCCCACACAGACAGTTTAGGCTGATCTAATATGTTTCCTTATGCAGTTTTTCAAACCTGGCTTACAGTCTATCAGGAGTTGTACTCAATAAACCAAACTAAACCTGCAAAACTGCTAGGTTATTCATAGTTTACTCAACTGTTGTCAGATCCTTAATTTTAGCACCTTAATTAGCATATTAGAAATCAGGTTTTCAAAGGACACCAAAGAAAAACCATCAAGATGTACTGGTGTTTCGAAGAGTCCAGGTGAATCATTTTCACAATGTTTACAATAAAGTTTAAGTAAGTATAAGTTCTGAGTGAATGTTGATTACATTGCGACTGAATTTGGATATTTTTATTAAGTCCTCTTTAAGAGGGAAATAGTGAAGACACTCAAAGTATCTTTTTGGTTTGAGTATTGACAAGTAATACAGACAGAACTAAAAATAGCCTTGAGTCACATTAATGCTTTCAGGCTTTCAGTATGCCTGTCTACATCTTAGCATTATATATTAATTTCAAAAGCATCTCTTTTGGCCATAATGCAGGGTAAAACAACAATGTGAAAGCTGTTAATGGTATTAACTGGTTGCTACCGGTTAATTTATTTTAAAATGTGATGATGCTGCTGCTGTTAAAAACATTTGAGATTGGAGAATCAATCCTCCATTTATGATTTAAGAACTCATTATCTGAATGAGAATAAACAAGAGAATCTAAAATGGATAAAATCATGTAAGCGCTGGTTCAGCAATGCATGAACTTAGCAGTGCAGAGAGCATATAGCCCAGATTCATCAGAGGATACTTTAAAATGGAAAATAGAGTGTATGTTATTGGGTATTAACTTACCTCTCGGGCAATGCTACTCAAGGCCTCATCCTCTGCTGAAAACCGATCTTTGAGAGGGGCACGCTTTCTACCAGATCCTTGTGTGCCCATGTTGCTTCTGCAACTGTAGCTCCTCTAATGTTGTATAAGGCCAGAAAATTCCCCAAGACTCTTGGTAAACACCTGGGGCGGGGGGGAAGCAGGGGAAAAATAAACTTCAAAAAGGCTGTAAACAAAGTCAAAGTTTCAACTACACTACATTTGGTTGTGGTTGAAGCGTAATCTTTCTAACCACCCATACTCTCCCTATCTCTTACTTCCATTCCTTCGAAAGCAAGACAGTCACACATGTATGGCACCTACAAGGGCTTTGGATAAACAGTTGCGGTTGACATGAACCAGCTTTAAATGTGACATGCAGGACCACTGCAACCTCCTCCATAAATCAGCATTTTAACATAACACAATTAATAGCAACAAGAATAAGGATGATTACTTTAACATTTGAAACTGTTCAAACCCCGCGAGTGTTCAATGATTTGGAGGGACACTATAATAATAACTTGTATAGTAGTATTCCCCATGATCAACATGCTGACATGTGTTGGATGGACATCCAGACAATATCAAAGTTTACAGATCCCACAGACAAAAGAGCGCCGTAGCTGGCTGGTACAGACCAGGGGGGGAAAACGCCTAGTTTAGGACCCGGCTGAGTCAGAGGACCAAAGCGGAGAATGAGCTTCTTTTCCACGTTTGATGATCTAAACCTGGTGGATCCAAACTTGAAATCTCCGGCTCATAAACGCTGCCCATCAAATCAATGAAAATGGATAAAACTTGATGAAACGGCAACAGGGTGATAACTTAGCTAACGCTGATCAACCAAGTTCAACTAACATGAAGTTACGGGGACATTAATGTCTCCCCCCGCACAGTTTTTCCCTACACACTGAAAAAACTACCATTATTTGTCTTTAAAATAAGTCCACCGATAGAAGGATATTGGGGACTACCAGCTGGTGTAAGGCTAAAGTTACACCACTATCCTGCCCTGTTAGCGTTAGCCAGCTAAATATACCAACGGTAACGTTGACCAATGTTAGCCAGCTCCTAGTAAGCTAACCAGGGAAGCTAACTAGCACTTCACTCTCCCGATATTTGCATTTAAAGCTCCCTTTTAGTTAAACTTTTCCCCCCTGTGCTTTCACTGAAGGTAACTGTCCAAAAAAAAAAAAAAATCAACTATCAAGACACGTCCTTCCCAGGGCGATGACCCCCCCCGCCCTCCCTCTCCCGTTTACCGAAGACAATCCTCCCCTTCCTCGGAGGAAGGGCTAGCTGACCCGTTTAGCTGGGTGGTTAGCTTGGCTAGCCTACAGGGCTACCATGGACTCTCCAGAGAGACAGACACGGCAAACTGGCAGATCCTCCCGTCACCCCCCACCCCCCTCCACGACCACCAAGGAAAAAAAAAAAAAGATACAAGTCGTTACCTTTTAATAACCAGCGATTCAGCCGAGATGTTGTCCCCCGTTTTCTCCCGGCCGTTCAGGGCAGTGCCACTCGTCCCCTTCTCAGAGATTAGCGGTGTTTTTGTCCCCACTGACAGCTGTCATCGGCCCGCCTCTCCGCCGCTCTCCGCCGCCCTCCTTACCCACCGTCGTCCTGGTGAGAGCCCGAAAGGTCCCGGATGTTGGGGAAAAAAAAAACCTAGGGTGTGATGCTGCCTTCACGGACCGTCGGACACCACAAAATATCAAGTGTTGCGCCCGACCGCTAAGAGAGAGAGAGAGAGAGAGAGCGCTTTTCCAAAGTATGATACGTCCTTTACTGCTCTTGCCAGTACTTAGCTTTTAGGGGCTGACAGCATGGAAACTCAACAGGCAATGACGCAAACTGCCGGTGTGACTGTTACTATATAAATACCCAACTGTAATATACAATTTATGTCTTCTGTCTGTCGGTAAATGGCGCCTGATCCGATCCCTACTCTAAATTTTAGGTCATTCCCCTTCCTTTTTTCCTCCAGTAATTTTCCCATTTAATTCAGATCCCTTTTAATTAGCTCATCTGGATGGTTTAAGTTTAAAAAAAAAGTAGTCCATTTCATTTTTACATTCACCCCTTTCAGAAATCTTGCACTTAATCTTTACATAAATTTAATGCAACTACAGTACACCAGTGAGTTTTGTATTTTAACTTTATACTTTCGATATCAATCAATCAATCATTCAATCTATCTATCTATCTATCAATCCAATAAAAAAATAATTAATAAATACATAAAATATACACACACACAAAATAATAATAAGTCTGTTATATAAACATCTATATACATTAATAATTAATCCACTGGGCCAACATTTATTACTTACTAATTCGAAAGTAGCCTTCACATTCCTATTGTTTGAATGCCAGTCTTACTGATAGGTTTTAACCACAAGAGGGCAGGATGGGATAATTCCTTCTTGCTTGTCTGAAATGGCAGCGAGAGAGGGGAAAAAAAAGAGAAAAGAAAAAAGGAAAGGCAGGTCATTGGTGCAAATGAATGATTGGAAGCTACAGTCCATACCTCATGTAAATAAGTGGGCCCAAAGAAAGAACTGCGTTTCAAAAATGTATTTCTTTTATCTGTAATTTTTAAGTATTGGAAAACTGAGAATAATTTCTATATATTGTAATCAACAACATAAACAGCACAGACATTATGGATGGTCTAGTTTGTATTTTTATAAGCAAAGCACCTGTAAGACAGATTTTCATTCAGAGGATCTACAGAACCTGAATGGGAATCCCCTGACTGACAACCAAAGCTCAGGTTAAGTTAGCGCAAATAAAAACACACACACTCACTTTGCTTCTGTATTATTCTACCATATTACAGGAAGCTAATGACTGTTTTGTCTTTGATCACCCTTCTTCATTTGCTGCCGTGCAGACAAGGTTTACTGGAGTCTTAACCTTAAGACATGAACCGCCATACAGTCTCCATGTCACCACTCCTAGTAAACTTTCCATGTAATCATCATTCTATAAGCACTAATTAACCACCTTTTAGCGTAATAAATGACAAAAGAGCACATCTGAATAGACAATACAAGCATAACATTGGATCTAAACAGAACTAAACAGCTGCTGATCGAAACGTAATAATAGCAATTAAATGCTGTGACCTTTGCAAGTGCAGTGTTGACATAACAGAGTTTTTTTTGTAAATGAAAAAAAAAACCCATTTGGTTAACAAATGTGATATTGTTGCGTTATGTGCTGTTTCGAAAACAGACACGAAGCCAAGACAAAATAACCAACCTTATGATTTTGGACTTGAATTTTAGCTTTAAGAAATATAAAAGACTTCCACCTGCAATAAAACAAAAACAAAAATTTTAAATGAGCATGTTATTGGATAAACTGTAAGTGGAAGTAATGGAGAAATGCCTATAGTCATCCAAACAGTGCTTAGGTTTGTTTGTCTAGTTTTATGGCCCTTTTAATCCACTAACAGTCAAGCTTTCTGCTTGTTTTCCTGTGATAGACAAGCGTGTACTCAGCTGCAACAAACCTGAACATTTCTACTGTTCTTTCTGTTTAGTATCTTGTGTTTTTGCCAGTGTTTCCTTATCTGTTACTGTCACTCGGTAAACACACACCTCTACAGCATGTGTTTCTGTGTGTGCATGAGGGTGGATTTGTATAATTTTGGAGGGTATACACCACCAGTTGGTAATCAGTAGTTGAAAGAGCCTCCCACTGCGCTAACATGACTGGCTGAATTGTTAACTGGCCTGTCTTTCAGCCTGACTCTCCATGGAAAGGGAGTACAAACCTTGGAGCCCCAACTTGTAATTACCCCATGCAAGGCAATGCTGCTCCCTCTCTCCATCCCCTCTGGAGCCCTTTGAAGATGCCCCATAGGGAGTTGGTGGTAATCAGGACACATGACTCATTGATTACGCCTTTGCGGTCTTCAAGGAACACAGGACAAGAAGTGGACGCAGCAGGGGGAGGGCAATGTGCAGATAGACCGGAGGTGCGGATACTGGATGGACAGCATGTCCCGGGTCCTTGGATGTTATAAAAAATTGAATGTGCTTCGTTATTCAAGTGGTTAGCTCAGCCAGGATGAGCAACATTATGACCTTATCACCAATTAGAGCAATGCCAACTGAAATATATAGTTAACATATAGGAGTGCAATGGTGGGTTTAAATAAAACCGACATACAGTGCTGCCCAACAAAAACCCATAGCATAGCATTAATATGCTTTATGCAATAACATACTTGGGTATTTAGTTTGACATGACTATGGCTGGTATCATATACATTCAATACAAAATACTCACATCATATTTTGGATATTCAACTTTAATACCACACAATCACACTGTAAACATCTAGGAGGTACTTTTGCAAATACTGTTTAAAACTAGTCATAGCAAACAAAATGAGTCCTCCTGGGAAATGTTTTCCTGTTCCTCGGGTTTATAATTAGTCACACAACCTGTGTTTTTGCTCCACTGTCTTTGCCACATTTCTTATATTGCATATTACAATATACCTATGTGTGAGTGCCCCAAAACAAAAAGGAATTTATGGATTTCAAATGGAAATAGGATCCTGCACAATAAAGATGTGACATAACATAAAATAACGGCGACACATTTACCTCTAATTATGTAAACCAAAGGATTAGATATCTACATAACTGGCCTTGGAATTCCTCTTAAAAGATGCTTCATTTAGCATTGAGAAAGACATGATGGGCAAATAGAATAGGCAAAGCGATTAGACCATAAAAAGGATCATAAAAGATGTCTTTTGATGTTTCTGGGCTTCCACTCTGGACACCTGTGGGGTTGAACTCAGTGACTGGCTGTCTTACATGAACATGTTGAGTTGAGCTAATTGGGTCATTGCTCATCAAGAAGCTGAATTCAAGCCCAAAGCAGTGAAAAGATGTGTATTTGTTACATTGTGGATAAAAAGTATAGACATATATTTACCAAATGTTATGACAACCACCTGCTACCAGGGAGATTTTGATTGTGCAACTTTGTCTCTATGGAAACCATCGGTTTCATCAGAGCACACACAAACAGAAAATTATATTTTTCACTTAGCTGTCATGAGTGATATATTCTTAATGGAGTCTAGATGTATTGAATTGTCCTTTGGCAGTCAAGCATTGTTGGATGTCTTGGTTTTCTCACACAGGTCTGTGGCTGGTGCCTCCTGCCTCACCTGAGAGAGCATTAGTGGTGTGGGGTGTGTCGTCCAGGCCTGTTCAGAAGGCAAAACAAGAATCAGGGGAGCATTCAACTGCAGACAACCAACATACACACCCAAGACGTTCTTGATGACCACACCAGAACAATAGTAGTGTTGGAGTAGCAGGAAAGGCCTAAAGCAGAGAAAGTTCAAAAGCTAATAAAGGAATGCTGTCCACTGGCTTGAAAAGGGGCTCATTGGTCCCATTGTGTCTTTATCTTGTCGGAGATGAAGACCTTTTGTAGTGCAGACGATATGTTAGTGTATTTCCTCTACTTGGTTGTCTCTATTTACATTGTGATCGTTGCATGATAACATTTCAAGCACTCAAAGTCTGCGTTTTTGTGTAAAAGGGTAAACCATAAAAAAGACTTCTGTGATGCAGATAATTGTGTGTTTGTTTTGGCGTGTCTTCATGTGCATCTGTGTGGCTGCAGGATTTTAAGTGTTTAGTATTGTGTGAGGTGGTGCCCATTTAAAGGTCTATAATTCCTTATTTGCCTACATTTAGCATCTTCTTGTCTCCTATCCTTTGCGAAGAGGGTAGCCAGTCTAATCAGGGCCTTCTGTGGGGGTGGGCTGAGCTTATTTGCCAATTGACATTTGGTGAATGGGTGTTAGATGAAAAAAGCACCTCACACCATGAGGTAGAAGCCTCACACCAAAACTCATTCAGACATGTTGTGTTTGTGTGTCAAGAGGAACTTGTGTTTGTGTGAAAGGAGGAACTCGTTTTACCACCAACTATTCAGAGCAGAACACACTCTCTGTGAAGTATGTGAAGTGTGTGGAGTGTGCGGATCTCTGCCGTTGAGTTTTACCAATTAACTTTTTTTTAGACGTTTTTTGATAAATTTGACTTATGCATATTTCCCTCCATTGTTTTGACAGCATAATAGATTTAATTATATGTTTATCACCTGAATGTGGAACCTGTTATCTTAGCATTACCATTAGAATATCACAGGCTGATTGCTTTGCTTACCTTGTAATTACATTACTTTAGAGTTAAAACAAGATGGTTGCAATTGTGCAATATCGTGCAACACATTTAGGTCTTAGCAAAGAAAATGCATACGAACGACAAGTCAACAAGTCATTAATAAATGTTGATGATAAAATAGAAGAAATCATTCCTTAATGCATCAAAATTATTCAGAGTGAGAAGAGGGAGCACACAAGTTTCTAGTTTAAAAATTAAAGATTAGTGCTGTGCAGGACAGAACACAGGACTTAAACCCAAGTAGCACAGTTTCCACAGTGTACTCTTTTCAGACCACTTTGAGCCGTAAAGTAGAGAAAGGGCAAGAGCAGAGAGGATGAACAACATGATGGAAAAGACAGGCTCTCAACAGTGGTGAAGTAATGGCTCTGAATCTAAGCCCCTCATTAGACAACAGGCTCATTCAGGGATGAAGGATGGGACTGTGCAGGGGGCTGCACTGTCAGATTTGCTATGAGGAAATGGCAAAGAATTAGGAATGTGTAATAAGAGTCAGCTGATGGCTATTTAAACATTTATTTTGGCGAAGTACATAACCAGCAATGCTATTTATTTTTTATTTTAATCACCTATAAATCAACCGATAGATCAGTAATGAACTGAGGTTTCACTCCATGTGGTCAAAATGCTTTCCATTTACATCAGAATTTCCCTTATTCCTATACCTTTTAGCATGTCTCCAAATAGCACATAAAGCAAAAAAAGTTTTCACATGCCTATAATTTGATTTAAAAATCTCCAATTGTGCCTGGCAATCCAGCTTAGTTCTCATTTTAGCCACAGAAACTATATATTTTATTGAGCTACATACTACCATCAGCATTTTATACTTACATTACTAACAAGGTGACGTTTGGTGGATGCAACATTTACCACTAAATGCAAAGTACAGCTGAAGGTGATGGTAATTAGATCAATTTTGTGGGTTGGGAAAAGGGAAAATGCTGACTTAGGGGATACCCAAGGTTATTAAAATTCATGCTCAGAAGGACACAACAGTTTAAACCAAATTGTATGACAAATGTCAACCTCAGGTTGATTCAAAATCAATCTTCATGTAAAAAAAAAAATGTGCCAATTCATCCAGTTAAAGTTGTAATATTTATATTAGCTTTCGGAAGATACCGTCAATTATCAATAAAAACTACTTTTAATAATGAGAGGAAATAGACAAACCGAAGGCTTTTACATTTTATGTATTTTAGCAAAATTACTTTAGAAATGAATTGAAGTCAGTAACATTTTTTCAACAAGAGAAACGACCTCATCGTACATAGTACAAATACTACTTTGAGCCAACGAACCCACCATATTGATTTCTGTGTCAGAAACAGCCTCAGCAGTAAAGATCTTTTCATCAACAGGGGAGCAGTCTTAGCCCTTTCATTATGCTAAACGCCAGTACACATCACTTCTTAATTGAGCTGGTGTTTACAATGGGTGATTGATGAGAGTTATTCCCCTGCCACCACTCCAGTAAGCTCAATAGCACATTAAGGATTTACAGTAGTCCATTACTTTGTGCACATGCATGCTCAGTAAGGAGGAGCAAGTTTGGAGAAATTCATCTCACACCTGGAATAGCCACTTAAGCATCTAACCCAGATTGCAGTTGGCTATATTAGCTGATGTCATGCTAAAAGGGGTCAGATTACTGTCTTTTGACCTTTGCTTAGATCCTTCTATAAATACAGCCACGTTTCCTGGTTCACAAATCCACTTATGGCACAGAGATGTCCTAAAGCCCGTGTAAGAATGTGCTAAATATTGAGTCCTACCTACTGATGTGATGGATGAGGTAGGAAGCAATGGGGAGGAAGGGAAAGAGTGAAGAGGATGTGTGTCATTAGCATTCTAGCCAATGCGATGGATAAGTGACATAACAACTCAGTCCTTGCACACTATTGTTTTATGAGATTAGACACCCTTCTCTGCATGTGTTACTCTTCCACAGAGGATCCAGAGACTTGTCATTGTGGAGACCAGCATCCTGTGCCTCACTGCTGGATTGCCCAAGATGCTTGGTAAACACAGGAAATACAAAGCTCCTAAATGCATCCCTACTGTGTTTGGAGGAATGCCATGACAACACATAGTAGATGTCAGAGCTACGGTGTTTGGTAGGTACACACTGTGATATGCCCAAGCAGTGCCCTTCTGTGCAAGAACATGTAGCTTTAGCTTATGTGCTGTCTGTCACAACACCAAAATAAAAAGCTTCTCTCTGCAGGGATTCACTGTTTTCCTAAAGACAGGAATTCACTCTTGGCTTTCACAGCATGCCTGAATCTACAGGAATGTCAGGATAAAAATCTCAACCAAATGTAAACACGCTAATCTGCCCCATGGATCTTTGCTCTGCAGTCTTGAGATAAAGCCAGATGAAATGCTCCGTGGGTTTTTGACACAGCGTTCCTGCTCTGGCCTTTACGTTGCAAGGCTGAGAATCTCCAGACATCTTTAGATTAGGCCCTCTCGCTCCAGAAACAACTGTCAAGGCTAATCTGGTCTGTAAGCACAGGTCATCTGGATGCCAGATCCACAGAGAGAGCGAGATCAAAGCTGGGGTCCTTCTCTCCCCAACTGTCCACCTTGTCCTTCTCTTTTATTTCATCTCTTTTAGTCATGGTTTTAATAGCCTTCCTTAGCAGATAGGGAGGAAATCCATTCGCCCACCCTGCAGAGGATTTTTTCACTGACATTGATCTCAAGGGAGGAGGATATGCTTTTGGTACAGATTGTAAAGAGCAGTGAAAAGGGATGGGCATTGATCTAACTCAAGCACTTTCAGCACTGATCAATAAGATAGATTTTCCAGGGAGCCTTGAGTGTGGCGTTGACACACAAACCACCAGGCTCTATGGCCTACTTCACCTTATCTTTCATCTTTTGTCATATTTATTTAATGATTGAGGCATTTGTTAAGTGGCGCCATGAGGTAGCGTGACTACATAATCCTAAATGAGGCCATATTGTGCAGCTTTCCCACGCAAAAGGCTTTAATTGTTGTTTTCAAGTGGAAAACCTCACTACCATAGCATACGAGAACCACAAACCTATACTGTTGACATTAGCACTTCAGCTAGAAAGACAAAGCTCCTTTTAGCTTGTCACCTACTCTGTTACAGGACTTTCCACTGTAGCTGTTTTATTGCTCTTTTACACCCTTTTGCACCGCCTTTATGAAGACCATATAATGTACATTTTCTATGAATAAACCTGTCATGTAGCTGCAGATTCTACCAATTAACCTCATTTTCATACAGTGCATAAATAGGCAAGGGCAGATGGTTAACTGAAGTCAGATAGTTAGAGTTACAAGGACGCTTTGATGTTCCAAATGGACCTCATCAGAATATGGCTGAAAACACCCTCAAACACTCATATATTACATTCTCCAAGGGAGTCATGTTTTGATACACGTGAACCTCATCTGTTTTTCTAATAATGTAAAACACATGCTGAAACAAAAAATGGCAAGGGATCCAGTTGCAGTCCTCTTCCAAGAGCCTTTAAATCCTCCGTCCTTCATGTGCAAATCCCTCAACAAACTGGCCTTGAGTGTTACCCTGGGTTGTCCTGTTCAAAGGAGCTCCGAGGTCAAACCTGCCGGGTCAGCCTCTCTCATAGTGACAGGGTTTACCCCCAAGCTAGCCCCTTTCACTCTTAAAAAACACATGGGGCCCCAGATAGACCATCATCCTTCCTTACACTGCAGACCTACCGTGATTTACTGCCTTGGTACACACCCCATATAAACATATCATCCACATGTCATCGGCCAGGCCTCTGGGGGGGACTTTTCACATAGCTGTTGTCCAGACTTTAAAGATTTATCCACTTCTGCACTGTTAATATTATGAAATATCAGCCATGGCCTGGATGTGAGGGGATGTGATCAGAGGTCCCTTCATCTTTGCCCGCAGAACATAAATCAGAACTGTAATCTCAGTTTATCTGGAAGCACATTCACTGTCAGGTGTTAATGTTTACTTTCAGAGCTATAAAGGGAAGTTAATTTGCCACCCCTTTAACATATTTATGCCAGGAAGCTGTGGCGCGAACTGTCAAGAGCACATAAAGGAAGCCTCACCATATGTTACCTTTGGGTGTCAAAACACAACACCAACATCTATCCATTAAATATCACTATGTTTGAGGAAAGAATTGTAATTTGCAGTGCCTTCCTTTCACACATCCTTAATTAATACCTCTCAGCGCTGCTCACAATATCCTTTTCTTTCCTGTAAACCTTCTCCTTCAACTTTCCCTAATACCCCAGTACAAAGGGTTAAGGCCAGCCCTCCCCCCTCAGATGCTTTTGTGTCATGTTTCAAAGAGCCATTCATCAGTGCATAATCCACGCAAATGACAATACCATGTATCATTTCAAACTTTTGCCCTCTTCAGCATGAACAACATGCAACTTTAAGTGTTTTGACTCATAAGCAATGCATTTAGACAAGTTATGATAAACTAAACAGGTACCGGTTGGTCTGATGGTGACAGCTGTTGGAACCTGTCTGTCCTCATCGAGTTTCCTGTAGGTGCAGAGACTTGAGTGCGTGGAGAATCAGACTGTTCCCTGCATGACCTCTGACCCCTTGCACTGAGAAAGGAGGGCCGACCTGTCCTAATCAGTCCAGAGACAAGACCTCAGGGTGTCCTGTAACGTGTTAGCGGAGCCAGCTGAAATTACATTTGTCTGCTCCTCAGTTTCGTGTTTGTTTGCTTTTTGCCTTGAGACATGCAGTAAAAAAAGAAACAGTGAAATAGAGAGCAATGCTAAACAACAGGATAGGAATGGACACGCTATACAATATATCTGAACCTGGTTCTATTTGGGGGAAACTACAAGCCTCATTATTCCCCACAATCTCACATTGTTTAATCTTTTCTGCTGCACCTGCAAGCTGGGACCTGTCTCAGATGGAGGTTCACAAGCTAACCGCTAACTATACCTGGGAGACAAAGGCAAAACAAATCAAACAGCAAGCTGCTGACCCCAAGGAAATGCAGCAGTTTTCCCCATAACAAGCAGTTTCCCCCCTGCTGAATAAAATTTAATTGGACCGCCTTCCATGCTTTGTGTATGTGTGGATTTTTTATTTTAATTTTTTAATTTTAATTTAGATCATTACTTCCATTCTCTTTTTGTCTTTCCCACATCACAAAGAAGCAATTAAAGGAACTGTTAAGCAGGATAAATTATGGAAATGAAAGAGGAGGATGAGGAACCATAAAACCACGAGGCTACCAAACACTTCCTCGCTCATAAAATTAATACAATATTGACTCTTTCAGACATGCCAGCTGAGTCCGTCTTTAACTGGAGCACATCTACAGCAAAGACACAACTGGGATCTTTTAAAAATATTTAAAATATTTTTATAGGTGTTAGACGACTGGAGTCCATTAGGCTCGGAGCTGTAGAAAAACACAGCACTCAACACAACACACTGTGAACACTCTTGCAACGGTTTTATGGCTCCTTGTAGAAGAAGAGCAGTCACACGTGAAGGGTAGACAAATAGAGTGGAGGTGATGAGGGGAGAGGGCTAAAAAGATAAAATGTTCCTGTGGCTGTAGATAAAGAGGTGAATACATGCTTTTAATAGAAATAAATGCTCTGGAATCAATGGTCATATTTTTAAGGGACGGAAATGCTAAGTTGAGAAATTAACATGTTGTGAGGTAAAGGACTTGTTAGTGGCCATATGGGAGCAGCGTGGAGGGTGTAGGGGCAGGAGGAAGAGGGAGGTACCTGTTGGGTCCCATGTTCTTCTGTCACTGTGATCTTATCAGGGGGCCCGACCAAGAGGAGGACCAGCTGTCACTCTCGCCGCTCTTTTGATGTCCTCCTTCAGAGCTCACACACACACACACACACACACACACACATACACACACAAAACTTCAGAAGAGTTGAGGCTTGTTTTTGTTCATAATGAGAATTGGTGGCTTTGTTGGCGAGTCACTTGACAAACCTGGCACTGGAAGGAAATAAGCAAGATAAAGCAAGATAGTTACAGCTCTTGGAGGACATGTGGGCCTGTGAGCCTGGGGTGGCTCAATTTAGCTGTTTAGAGCCTGAAGCTTCACAAAAGAGAGTCAAAGCTCAGAGCTGACACAGGACATCCTGCTCATAAAACCAGCCAGGACGTCGTCTCACAGACACTGGGGACTGATAAAAGGGGGGAAGCACCACATATTCAAAGGAAACTACTTCGCAAATGCACTTGCTGCTATTCGTCTTCATGAGCTCATGTTTACTCCTGAAACATGCACACTCTGGGTAAAAACCTGAGCAAGCCGCAGAAAAATTTTGGAGCAATTAATTTTGACTACCCAAACATGAAGTCCTGCTGTAAGCACTAACTGGACTGTTTTTATAAAGTTTAAGGCAAGTACCACCAACTTGTCTCAGTCACAATGAAAGTAAAGTTATGCATTTTGATGATTACTGCATTAGAGCTCATATTTTTTCCAGATACAAATCAATTTGTATAATCTTGCTGCTTGAGTCTCTTCATTTGAAAGACCATGTCTACCTCCAATTATCTGCTCTAAACCTTACTACACAGTTTGCTTTCACCATGCAGGGCTTTTAAGCACGGGCAGTTAGTCCTCAAGGCTAATTTAACTGATACTGAAAGACTGTCAGCAGTCCACTTTAGTACACTGCAAATACATTTGGCACATGGCATTCCTGTTTCACAGAGGATTAATCATCCACTGATAGAATGTATGTCCGTTTCACATAGATCTTTAAAAACGCACATTGGCCTCCGTCATTCTTCAATGGTGGAAATTTTAAGCAACCAGGACTCTTCTTTTTTTGCAATAAAGTGTGTTGACTTGTGTAGTGAAACAAATGGAATTAAATGGAAGCCTTTAAGTGCGCTGTAGTCCAATGATCTATTCCTATAGAAATAAACCAATACTGGCCTCAAAGACGAGAACCCAAACTTCTTCACTTGCCTGCAGTCTCTCTCTCTGTCTCAGACAATTGCTTGGTAGGGACGAATGCGCTCACAATGGCCTGGTTACTGTGAGTGCATGCTCTTTATACACTGCGAACTTTTGAACCACCTCTTGACCACAGCTTGAAGGGAATTGAGACAATGGTTAGTAAACACACCGGAGTGAATGAAGGGATTAGGTATTAAATGACAGGATGTGCTTAAAGAGGAGCAGGTGGTGGTTGAGGAAAGGCCAGTTAAGGCTCACAGGAGCGAACCATCGCACATCTCCTCGTTGCTTGTCCTCCATTCGCCTCATCTCAATGATCTGTCTCTACTGCTCCTGATCTTTCACACTTGTCCTCCAGTAGTTCATCTCTTCCTGCTCATTTCCTCGGCTTTCTATCTCCTCATCTCTCTGTGCTCTATCTCTATTGTTTGCTTCTGCACACCCAGAGGAGCCCTCTCCTTAACCCAGGCCTCAGACAATTGACATTCATGAGGTTGGACATTCCGGTCCAGCCCCATTCATATGTACTGTAAGCAAAGGGACAAAAGCCACCTCACACACTGTCAGGCCCATCCCCCTCGTAGGGGTCAAATGGGAGCTGAGTGAATCTTAGTTGTTTCTCTACAGACAACTAGAATCCACAAAAATATTCAGTATGACCTCGCTGCTGACCTTGTTAATTAGTCAGCATTGAAATTTGACCTAGTCCTTTGCATATTTTCCAGCTTACATCACATCTAGCAAAGTTATGATGCTCCAAAAAAGTATTCCCACAAAACAGAAAGCAGCTAAAAACAGCAACGACTGTCTGTCTGTAAGTTTATGGGCTTTCATGAGTACAGCTGGTTTAGTGTTGGTGGTTGAAGATATTTAACATGTCAAACTAAAGATAATCCTTTTTCCTTTGCAGGAACCTGGAAAAGCATGATCCGCCTTCCCTCTGCATTTGCAAGGGTGCATTGTGGGTAGGAGATGGAAGCTCTTCACATCAGTGTGGTAATGAGTTTCTGAGCTCCCACTTGTCAACATAGTAAATCCACATTTTATATCTGAAGCCCAGCACCCGTGCTCTAGTTTTCACATCAGGGAAGCAACATGACGTCAGAAATATCCAGTGAAATATATTTCAGAGAACAAGGTAAACACAAATGCACATGAGCAAGAGAGAGAGCTACATGAAAATCAAGTATTGTTTGCTTCAGCAGACATAGTATATTAACTATGATAAGCAGAGAAAACACAGACAGCCTGGTGGGGCACTGTGTGTTTTGAGTGTAGAGATGGACTGGGAAGAACTGGTGCGTGTTGGGTTTTGGGATTACCTCATGGAGCACCCCTCCTCCAACTGTGACCTAATGTGAACCAAGTCAAAGTTTAATTAGTACCTGTCTGTGGCACACCCACTGTTGTTCTCACTGCTTTCTATGTTTTCTGTCTCTCTTGCATTTGTATGTCATTTTTTTGTTGTTGTTATTCTCCAGATATCACTTTGTCATCAGATTGTTAAATGTGATGTACTATATTTATATTTGGATACAGTTCGATAGTCTGTTTTGTTTTGGACTCCTTAAGACTCAGATCTGAATTAAATGGCTGTGAATTAAATAAGATGCGTGTCAGCAGATGAAACAAGAAGTAAACTGATCTGACGCATAATAAGATCTATGTCCAAAGCAGCTCAGTGGCATGTGTTCTCTGCATTACTTCAGTATTTACCTGTCCTAGTACTCTGAGTGGTTTGGCATGACACTTGCACCTATTTATATCTCAGTGGACATTGGCATGCTCTGCAGAGACTATTTTAGAGAGCGTGTGTGAGGAAATCTGGAGCGTGAGTATGAAATCAATCACATTATTTTTATTTCATTGGTTAAACTATTTATTTTCAGCACCTTTTTGTTTGGGTACAAAGTTACATTTCACTTTCCCAACTGCGTGAAGTTAAAAAATGTTAAATACATGTGACATCTGTAGTCGACTTGGCAGCCATCCATAGGGAGTATTTTGTAACTCCTCCCTCTGCACTCAATTTTATACCACAAAAAATAAATCACAATCAATTCTTATTTGCAGGTTTACCCCTGCTGTAAATTTGATCCCTAGAGATTATACTCCCTGGCTGAATCATCTTTAACCAGCTTTTGATTGCATCATGTAGATGTTAAGGCAGTGACTATGAACCAACGAGCAGCACTTGTAGTGCACAGGTGGACTTAACTCACCTTCTAAGAACAGACCGAAACAATTGGTCAAAAGAAAGTAAATGACGGACAAATTGAACATAGAAAAGCACAAAAAGAGACGAGGCCAGAGACAGCGAAGCTACCAAAAGGTCCCTGACCCTTCTATTGTGATGAGATGTGCCCTCAGACATGAGTCAGCCCTACAGATGGAAAGGTCAGCAAGCACACAAGGTCAAGCTGACGCAGTCCAGCTATCCTCAACATCAAAGACAAGTCCAGGCCTGTCATGCTGCCTCTGTGTTGGGTTGGAAACAGCAGCACTAATCCCACTGCTGTCTCTGTTAAAGAGAGGACAGAGGTCAGCTGGATGTAGAAATCCTAATAAGTTCATTCCACTGAAGCAACTTTCTAAACTTAAAATGAAGTCTTTGATGTGAATTAGGGTTTTTGCCCTTTGGACCTATTTTTTGTCAGATGAATAGAGAAAAGAATGCTGCTGAATTAACACATGCCCTAACGAATACTTCTATTTAATGAATGACGCCTTTTTTTTTTCTTTTTTTTTTGAAAGAGTACTGAACATTTCTTGTTACCAGATAATGAGACAGAGTCTTTCTGAATAGATGATTTATGTCTTAAAAATAATGGTCTCTGCTGTGATTAGATCCGCAGGGAACACAACTTCAAAGCACATTTTGATGAAATGTTGAAAATGTTTGTCAGCTACATAAGCTTCTTAGTTTTAGTCTTAGTTGGGAACTTTAAGGTCACAGTGGCTGCCTGATGGGAGAAAACATTATTACATATGACCGCGGGAGAGAGGGCTGATGTTTGGAAGGCTGGTCACTGGACTGCTTACCTTTGTGCGTGCCCTTTTCCTCACCCCATCTTTGACTGAATTTTAATGGAAAGATACCGAGGCAGATTTTGGAAATGAGATTATTGGGCAACTCTGTGCAGCTACCCACTGTCTAATCTCTTCATGACAGCTCTGAAGTGAGGAGCCTCTTATCATCTGTCATTCCTGCTTAATCCCATGCGACCCCAGCCATATACACCAGCTGTTTAAAAAAACAACAGGTCTCTCCCCAGAAACCTGAGCGTCCTCTACCATCATCTTAAAGTCTGTTTGTGAAACCGTAAGAGCATGATCCTGTGTCAGTACATTGCGAGTGTGTTTACTTACATTTAAATGACTGAGGCTGATAAGTTTCACCCTGTAATTAAACGTGACTGTCTGGTTTGATTGTCGAAGGCGCAACTTATTAAACCAACAGCTGGGCACAATGAGGAAACCAGATAAGGAGCCGTTAGTACTATCTGTGCTAAACTGGTCAGCCTCAGCGGGGCGTTTCTGAAGATTAAGCAGAGATTTTTTTTCCCCATGTGTGACAGACATTCACCAGGAGAAGAGAGAGGTTGGCAGATGGGATTTTGAGAAGAATGGAGGATGCAGAGCAATCAAGGCAAAATGTCCATATATAGAATAAATATGTTTATTCTAATAAGGTAAATGCAGGTACCTATAACCAATGAGCAAAATTAAGAAATTCACAGAAAATAAACAATTATATTCGATAAGAAATGTAAAAACGTTGGTTTTATTTTAGAGATACAAACAATTATATGACATAAACGTCAATGAAACTGTCAAATAAAGCCACTTCCCAGCCACTGTCATTACAACAACATAAATATTTACAAATGAAGAGTAAGTGTAATAATTGTGTTCTACATGCTTTTTATGTTATACAAAGAATCATTTTGTACACCATTCAGGTTTCACCAAATGAAAATTCTTAATATTCTTTTTTAAGTTTCAAAAAAATAAAAAATAAAAAAAATCAGTGCACGAATGCAGTTCAGTTTAATGACTGGGACTCAGTGATGATTAAGGGTGCTGTGTTAAAAGACCAGGTGTGATTGAACGATTTTTCCGACCAGATTTCCTTCCACCTGAGAGGAGGTCACTAAACCAAGGTCATTACCTTCAGGGAAGCAGGCTGGAACCGACGAATCTTCTTCTTCAGTGCTCGGGAAGCTTTGATCCGGCAGGCTGATGGCTCGGGGCGTGGGAGCTGCTGGAGGGGCCTTCCTGCCGCGGTGGGCCCCAGAGCGGCCTCGGCCCACACAAGGCCTCCCTCCTCCTCGTGACTGTCCAGCTGGTCCTCCTCATCCAGGGACAGGCTGCTGTCAGAGTCCGAGAAGGAGTGGAAGCTCTGGCTGGACTCGCTATCTCCAAAGCGGTTGGTGGTGTTATCGCTCATCTCCCCCTCGCTGCTTTCAGCAATGGTGGAGTGAAAAAGGGAGGCGCATTCAGCTGAATACTCAGACTCACATCTGGGGGGGTAGTGGCTGGACACTTGGAAAGGTGCTGGTGGGTATCTGGCATTGAGACTGTGGAGGAAAGAGTTAGAGGACATGGAAGACTGGAAGGGGCGGGGAGGTCCGATCCACTGGCCTGGCTTGGCACTCATACTGCGGACCATCTGCATGCTCCCTGGAGCCAGAGCACGGGACTCTTTTGACCTCTGATGCTGAGCACATGAGGCCTGGAACATCTCTGCATTGGACGGCCACTTGGCAGCCCCCTGCCTCCTCTTCCTCTGTTCCACAGGCTGCTCATACTCCACGCACTGAGGTCTTCGGCTTTTGCCGGACTTTGTAACAGCAGGGATGGGATGTGGCTTCAGGTGAACCTTGTGGGGGTACATGACTCCTGGGCTACAGTGGCTGGAGTCTGAACCAGAGCCCTGTCTGTGTTCCTCTGTGTGACAGGTGGTAAGTTTCTGGGTCACCTTTCCCTTTCCAGATCTTCTCTGTTCACCCTTGGTTCCACCACTCACCTCTCTGGTTCTTTCGCCAGAGGAGTATCCATGTTGCTGCCTCATTGCTCGAGGCTTATCACTGCTTTTCCTTCTCAGTTTCACAGCTTTGGTTTTACGGTCTGCCTGCCTCACCTTGACCCTCTGAGATCCAGCAGGGACAAATTTGGCGTGCACAAACTCAGGGGAAGCGGTTTGACCAGCCTGAACCTCTTGGCCTTGACTCTCCTCTGTGCTGGAGCTGTGGGCCATTGCCGATCTTTGTCTGTGGCCCTTCCTCTCTTGCGGTCTTGACTCTGGACTATCCCCACATCTCTTCTCTGAGTGGCTTCTTGTTACACTTTTATATTCTCCTTGGGACTTATTACTCTTCCTGAGGGATGATGAGCTGGTGGTGACCTCATCAGAGCTGTACTCCCTCAAGGCCACAGGATAGGAGTACCTGTATGAGACCTCCTGGCTTCTGACTGGCTGTTTGTGGTTTGTGCTGTCAGCTGGTTCTTGGCAGTGCCTCTTCTGGTCAGCATCTAGTGGGACAATGTTTGTGGTCTGAGCAGAAAGAGTTTCCACCATGCATACCTCTTTCTGAGACACTTCAGGAAACACTGTTACAACTTCAGTGGGCCTCCTGTGGTAATCAGGCTCTGTGCTGGTCTCACTCTGGATTCTGTTCAAGCTTCGCTGGAGGAGCTTGTCAATGTAACCCAGGGTCTTGGTTTCATAACCCATTTGTGCCCTGCAAAAGGAGTCATAACCATTCATTGGGGGTCCTTGGCTTTCTAGAAGTCCAGGTATGGCTGGATTGCCACCAGTTGAAAAAATTGGACTTTGGAGAGCCACAGCATGCAGGGGGCTGGGGTAGTGGTACATTTCAGTGCCACCGCGGGACACAAGGTTATTCTGAAACTTGGGGTCCACTGCAGACGTCTTCAGGTTTGGGCACATTGAGGGTTTCTTCACATCCACAGATTTGTAATAGCTTGGTCCTTGAGTCATCATCCTATCAAGATCACCTGGTGACACAAAAACACAGATCAACCTTTCAAATCACTAACTCACTCAAATTGCATGTTATTATGTAGAATAATATGTGTTAAGTTGCTAAGCTACAGTTGCATGGTTCCAATTACCCTTAAGTGATTTTAATTAGAGATTGAGAGTTGGGGTTACCTGTCGACACAGGTCTCGGTCGGGCCTGTTCGGTGCCTGCAGTGCTTGCTCGGATCCTGCTGCTGCCCAAATGGAGCCCTGTGGCCCGTGGAGCGATGGGCTGGGTAGTGCTCTCATCAGCAGAGCGCCGGCGGCACACATCAACTTGTGATGGAGGGCTAATGAGGGAATTAGCGGGACTCATGGGAAGGAGAAGAAGGCTTGTCTGGGATGACGATAGACATTCGCTATACACGGAGGTGCAGGAGTTAGACAGCGAGTAGGAGCCGCCATCACTGAGCTCATAAAAACCTGGAGAGATCGGGAGCATTTTCACATTAGTATTAATATCAGTATGGAACATCACCTGATGGTGTGCGTGTTCATTGAATATTTTTGTACTGGTCATGTGTTACTTGCTATAAAGTAAACAACTATAGGACTTTGTGTGTTTGTCTACACACCTGAACTTGGCCTGCTGTCACTCTCCAGCTGTTCTGTGGAGGCCTTGCTTACATCCAGCTTAAGCTCATTGATCTGTTGGTCCAGCTGTTGCAAGTGAGACTTCAGGCCTACATCCTGTTTACGAAGGCGAGACTGTAAACGAGACAGCACATAACATTTTAATCAACCCCCCCAGAAAATTGGCAGCACTCCAACCTAACCAAAAGGGAAAGTCAAACTAGATTTACTCAAGGAAAGAAACAAGTTATACAACAAGGCTCCACATGCATACACATGTATGCAATTACACAGAAGTTTTTGTATATGTGTATGAAAAGGTGAAATTACTCATAATGCTCAGGGCATGCATTAGCAAAGCTGTAATTTGATTAAGGTGTTGTCCAGATAAAGGATGCTCTAATGTACAGCCATCAGGAAAACAAAGCGCTCAGCTGTGGCTGATGATTAACCCCAGCAGGACATGGGGGAGCATGGAAGAAGCAGTGGTGGGTAACTCATTTCTCCCCCACGGCGAGGGCCTGGCCATTGTGTAAACTACTTGAGGAGGAAAGCTTGGGGGTTGGGATGAAGGACTGTTTGCTTTGCAGCTCTGGCTGGGAATTTACTGTTACAGTGGGTCTTAAGACGAGGATTCGGGGTCACTGCCTGAAAAACGCACCGTTTAATTACCATTCCAGGCTCTTGGAAGACCGAGTGGGGTCTAATTCAAAGATCTCTGGTCGTCATACGTCTATCACTGTGTCTTTCTGCTGTAATTTAAAGGAATGTGAAACATCATTTTTAAAAGCTGGCCAATTTTCCCTCATTAAATGCGCTGAAAGTCAAACAAGGCACCTGAATCCATTTGCATCCACTACAGACTTGTAACAGCAGCCAACATGGAAAAAGCTTGTCATGGTACACCCGTCTGTGGGTGTCACTTACAGCAAAATATCCACCTTTTAAAAAACACACCACCATTTTCTCTCTTTTTTTCCTTTTAATTTCCTGCCATTATTGGTTAATGATTGAGCCCCCCCCCCCCCCAGTTGTCTCTTCGTGCACACACATACACAACTCAAAGTCCTCTTGGTCCTGCAGTGAACCTTGATTTATGACACCTATCCTACTTTTCTACCCCCCGCTGGCAGCATTAAAGTGTGTCTGGTAATAATTGAAGAGTGAATGTGCCTGAGCATCAGCTGATCCAAACACATCATTAACTTAATATAAATAAGAGCTGATCTAAACATTGTCCACATGCAGACAGTTCCTGGAGGGGTACTGTGTCTGTTTTATGCTTTTACCAGCTGTTGCTTCAGGGCTGTCAGGGTCGCCTCCAGCCGCTCCTCCTCAGCCCCCATCGGCCGGGGAGCCTCCGGGCCGGCGTGGACCGAAGAGAGCGGCTCCTCCCGGTCCATCCTCAGGGCCCAGCTCACCATATCGCTCTGTCTGTCCTTCAGCAGATGCAGCTCCTGCAGCCCGGCCAGAGCAGCCTGCAGCCTCTCCCCGACCCTGCCGCGGTCCACGCCGGCCACGGCGCTCATCATCCCCGCAGAAGATCCCTTCCTGCTCAGCATGCTGGAGACCGTCCGGACATTATCCACAAATAAACACACCGTCTCACTCACACCGTGCTGCTGGCTGCTCGGTTTGCTGCTGTCTCTTGACGATCTGGTTAGTTTTCAGACTACCTGTTAGAGGAAATCTAACAGGGGGGGGGGGGCTCAGCTCCTCCCCCAGACCAAATGGCCCTCCTCCCCATTGGCTGGCCACCGGCCTCCAGTGAACATCTGGCACTAATCCTCCCCATTAAAGTGCTCAAAGAAACTGTCCAGGCATGTACTCACTTCATCTGCATAATACCAAAAGACATGATGGCCATATTTACCATGCCACCAGTCTTTTGTTATTATTCTTCTTCTCTGGGCTGAGCAGAAATGGGCCGTGACCCCACTTTGTGAAAGTCTATCACTTGCTGTTGTGTTTTTAAGGATAATTATTTGATGGGTTCATTCATATGGCATGTCTCCCCATAATCACCAGATAATCACCAACCAAAGTAAGAGCTGAAGCATGAAGAGTAAGCATTTCACCAACTTTGGAAGGAAACCAAACATGAACTGGTCTTAGAACTACTTAGCCTTGAATCTAAAATATATTAGTATTTAATGGATCAATCAATAGAAAGAATATAAAACTACTTTAAATCAAACTCATTTAGGAGTAATTTTGCCTTGTAAATAGCCTGGAAAGAGAATGACATTAAAATCAGATTGCCATGGCTATACAGAAACAGATAGGTGAAAGAATGACGCTCCCTTGTGGCAGTAAAGATTGCTACAATTTCATGGCAGCAGATGGCAGTCAAAGCTGACAGACAGACAGCAGTGAGTGTGATGAAACATTGGATACAGGAAAATATATTTTATTTCCACAACATTTGAGAAAATAGATAAATATAATGAACCCATGAGACGTTCCTCTTCAGTTTATAGTTCATTGACCAGCACATGGACCCGTGACCTTAGTTTGAGCCACACACATGAAACTAGACTCAGAACTAACTTAAATTATTAAGTCTATGCAAGTATGCATAATGTATACCATGAATTAAGTGTCCTGAGAAAAAACAACAACAACAACAAAAAAAAAAAACAACATTCTTGCCCAAGACTGAAAGAGGCACAGAATGACTACAAAGAAAAACAAAACAAAACAAACAAAAAAACGTACCGTACACAAAAAACCGATAAAGACACGAAACCGTACCGTTTCGTGTCTTTATCACTTTTGGGCAGGAAATATTAAAAACCCTTTATGCAGGGGCTCCGTACCCACTGAATTCTTGTGGGCCTTTCCCCAGTGCCCAATTTATCTGTTTGTTAATCCATCCATGAAAACAGAGTTATCTAGTTGCAAGGCCATGAGATAGGAGAAGCGATAAGTTGAGGTCAAACCTCAAACTATCCTCCCCTAACAAAAGAAGTATTGTAATCGATTAAAATCAAAGACACTATAGCTTGTTGTGGGCCAATGCGTTCTCATTTAAGCATCAACTGCACAACTTGTACAGCTCATATCACAGCCCTCATTTGCTAAATTTCTGCTCTTTGCTGCCAGTTTAAATCCAAGTCTTCAGAATAATATGACTCACAGGACAAATATTCCTGTTCTGATTAGCAGCACCTGAGTTGTTGTTCACGTAACTGAGACGAGGGAAGCACTTGTTCCTGTCGTCAATCATCTGATAACAAAATAAATAAGGGAGTGATTGAGCCCTCATCGCAGGCCAGGGCAACGTCAGGTAGGCTGCAGACTATTCACTTACACTGATGCCCTTCACGCTGCATCACAGGTGGGATTCTTTCATGCTGTTATCTGCAGCTATCTGGAAGCTGGAGTTCAAAGGAAATACCAAAATACCAGGAGGGGTGTACACCTGTGTGTGTCTGTGTGTGTTCAAAGATAAGGTAAGGTAAAGGTAAGGTTTTTTTAAATTCTGACAGTAGAGGGCAGTGTCACGCAACTTCTCAATCCAGCAAGATTAGGTCCTTACTTGGATGTCTCATCAGCCTGGAGTGGAGAAGCGAATGATTCATGGTGCAAAATAAAGTTTCACTGTATTACAGCGCAATCGATCAGGAAATCTCCAGTTTTCAGGAGATGTGGGGCTAAATCATTTGTTTACACATCCCTGATTGCAAAAACACATCCGTGTGACCGTTTGATGGGCCCCTCATCAAGATGTTCACATTATAGCAAATATATGGTGCATTGTGGAGCCCACTCCTCACAGGGATAGCGTCATGTCCTTGTGATGCTGCTGGCATAAAACTCGGCATTGTGATGCCTGAATGTCCCTCTGCCCCCATCCCCTTCAAAGCATTTCCTCCAGGGTGACATCAGCTGGTGTGCCGCTCCAAAACGTGCCATCTTTTTTTTTTTTTTTTTTTTTTTAATGAAGTATGGGATTTGTGCTTCATTGAGGCTTTCTTAACTTCATCCACACATAAACACACAAAAAACAACTTTTTAGCTGCCCCTCTGTTAGGCCAAATCTAAAAGACTTTGTCTCACTGGAGGTTTCTCTTTGTGTGGCTTCTTCTTTGTGTTCTGCATTTATCATCAGATTTTCCATCCTCCCTCCTTTTTCTTTTTTCCTCATCCACTTAAGAAATGATAAAGCAGCCAAATGTTGATAACAAAACAAAAGCACATGGGCGAGGATCCCTTTTACTGTGCCCGCGAGCAGCCGCAGTGGAAAGAGTGATTGTACCTGCTCAGGTAGACAGACAGGAACAATGGAAGATGCTGCCACAAACAGGATGTGTGGGATGGAAGTCAAAGGGGTAAACATGGTGTGTTGTCATATGTGGGACTGGGCGAGTGTCTCGAAGGAGCCGGAGAGTGAATCTGTTGTCAGCTGTGTGTACATGGAAAAAAACAAGCCTTCCACATGTAGGCATTATGAGCTTACAACTTCAAAGGTGGCCGTGATATCACACATAAGACACTTAGGCAGAAATCCTATGTTGGGTGTTGTTGATTTTGAACAATTTCCGGGGGGGTTTGTGTATTTTCACATATTTCTCTGTGCACCGTGTCCCTTTTGCATGTCTGGGGATTCCCATGTAGGTACTCTAATTGAAAATCCCTTTCCCAGGTATTCTGTCATCAACAAAGGCAAAGATTTTCTGGAGATCAAAGTGGCCTCTCGTGTGTGACAACAGATCCTCGCTCCCTCGCTCTGCCACTTCTGACCACTACTGAGCCACAAAACAAGTATTAGTTGTTTTAATGAATGAATGAAGAAAGAAAAGTACTTTTTGATGTTAATATGCAGCCGTTCACCAGATGTCTTCCCCTCTCTCAGGACTTACTGAGGCATATTGTGGTATGGCAATGAATTGCATCTGTTCTTTATCTGCTCCTTCTTATTTAGATAGATCTTTTTAAAAAAGGGCCTTCAGTAAATCATCGCCACAGTTTTGAGTATTTTGAAATGTTAAACTTATTTTTCAAAACTGATTTCTAATCTAAAAAAAAGAAGAAAAAAAAGCTCCAGCTCTATTTCACCCATGAGACATGTCGGGGATTCCAGTAAGTTTGTCCTCAAGTCAAGCCGCAAAAAACAGAACTCCCATTTGTTTTTTCTCAATATCCTGAATACTTTCAGCGAAACCCGAAGTCAAAACTGCATCCAAGAAACACACTCCTTTGATTTTGACCGATATCAGTGTGATGGTTCCCGAAGTCTTACATGGTATTATGAGATATGTTCTGCTTCTTTATGGTTAGCGCCTTACAGTTACTGTCAAAACTACTTGAGAGCAAAAGCGCAGCCAGCCACTGCACCATCCACCATGTCAGTTACCAATTCATTCTCAGTGGAGCAGCTCCGGGAATTATCTCCTGATGAAATCCCAGATTAGAGACTCGTTTCTGTGGGTTCTAGCTTTGATTCGGAGTTGCTCATGCCAAGAAAAGTTGAAGGAACAGCATAATGCCGCTGGAATTCTCTCTAAGGTTTCTTTGCTTAATCCAATAATATTTGATTCAATGGTAGAGCAGGATATCTGTTAAATCTGTCATAAAACGGTTTCTTTGGTGTATATAAATCAGCTTGTGAGAGGCTTATAGTATACTCATAAGGATTTTTGAGTTTGGTTTAAGGAGACCCTCGAAGTAGAAAGGACTTTTGATCATGGCTCTTGATCGCAGGCTGTCTTCTTGGCTTGTGGCGGCATGTCTTTAGTGGTGGACCTGATCAGGTGTATCTCCATCTATCATCTTGTCCACTGTGTGTTGAACTACCTCATGACTTTGAACAAATTTGTCGTCAGAGTATCCCCTGTATTTGAAATAGAGAGAGACTTCTGTGCTATGCGCTTGTAAAATTATCTTCTCATGAAATTTTATTTGAGCCAAACACATTTTTGTTTATTTAGCAGGAGAGGGAGGTTTCCATGCTGTACCCCGAATCATAAAGACCGAAGATGAAATTCTATCATTTAGCATTGCCTCGCCGAGGAATGAACAGTACTGCTTAAAGCCAAGTTCCAGTGGACGGTTGTGACAAGCTGGGGGAACCGTTTGGAAAATGCCCCCCCCATATTACCCGGTGTGGATTTGTCAAAGGGCACAGTGTGCAGTACACAATTGCTGCGAATGTGATGCAAAGTTTCTCATATTTATATGTTTACACCTGCTTCCCCCACAAGTATTTTATGGAGGTTTGATATTACTTATGGGGTGTACTATATAAATGTCCTCGGAAGAAGAAAAAACTGAATTAACTAAATACGAGTCTGAAAGACATCATTTACCTGAGGACGGCTACATTTCAGCCATGGATGTAAAAGTGTCAAAGTCCTTACAAGGGAGTCTTACCGTGGTGAGTCTCAAATGGCCCTTAGCTTTTTACAGGCGGGGAGAGAGATGTCTGAGCTGTGCAGAACTTGGACATTGCACTAAACTGGCCCTGTCTCCAGAGCCCTGGAGACCCATGCTACTCTGCAGGCCGTGATGAGCGGAGAATTGAATGAATGAATTCCATCTACATCCTTAAAGGAAAACTATTACTCCATCGCTAATCAGATTTACGTGATGAAATTGTTTTAGACTGACCATACAAGTGTTATATTACAGTCTCGTATGGTTTGCTAGCGACTCTGTTCCGTATCTGCCCAAGCAGCAGAACAGACCAGATGCTTATTCTTTCTCTGGGGAGTTTATTATTGCAGCTCTGAAGGTGGTTCTTTACTTTTTGGACAGAATTGAGCAACCAACCAACTATGTGCAGTGAAGTGGGACACAGTGAAGGACACTGACATTTCTTCTTTTGGTCAAAGATGTTCATTGTGCAACAGTTGTTGAGTCAGCACATTTTGTGGATAACACAACTGTGGTTCAGCAGAGCTGCCCAAAGAGATGCTTTGTGAAATGGTGCATAAAGAACTGCTGTTCTGAAAACAAGATTGTTTCTGTTTTTAGCTGCTCTATAGCTGTGTGGTTCGAGGGCTGGTAATATTTGGTCCAGACTGAAATGTCTCAACAACCAACGAGTGGATTGCCATTAAATTTGATACAGATACCCACAATACCCGGCAGGCGACTCTTCACGACTTTCTTTCAGTTGCACCCACAAGTCCACATTTATTTAATTTGAGTGAAATTTTATATCTGCCATTAAATAGATTGCCATGGAATTTGGTCCAGACATTAACGCTCCCCTCAGGATGAGTTGCTACAACTCGTCATCATTAACTTCTTATTTAGCTCCATCTGTTTAAGTGCATGGACCAAATAACTAATGGCATTACATCGGCCTATTCGTATGCTAATTAGCCAACTTTCTGCCTGCATCATCTCAATGTTTCCAAAAACCTCTCTCGTCTCTTGACATTAAAATGAATTTTCTCCCTTATTATCTTGTGGAAATTTGTAACAGCCACACATCTATATAGAGTTCACAATCTCAGGAACTCAAGTGAACCTGAGAATGTAAAGGAAATAAGCTGAAATGAAGAATCCCTTATCCATCTCCTTCTTACGCACAAAGGGATGCACAAACAGAGAGGAAGTTTGTTGTTCGACCCAGCATCTGTGAAGGGAAGCGCTGCTGTCATAGAAAGCTACAATACAATGTCAGCTGTTGTGTCTTTTGTATCGCGCACACTGTTTATGTATGTTTATCAAGATGGTGGCAGGGACATAAAAGCCTGGTTTGGCTGCAACAACTAAATATCCTCTCGTCCTTTAGCTTTTTTGACGGAGCAAGTTTGTTCTTGTAGACAGGAACACCAGCAGACGTGGCTTTAGACATCCACTAAGCTATCACAATGCACTTGCAACACAAACTCAGACTCGGGAGAACCAAACCTGCCTTGTCTAAACTTCCCACATGTTTGATCAGCAACTGATTTTGTAATCTGATTCTGGGATCAAATCTTCAGGAGATGAGTTTGTGCAGAGGTATTGAGCACCGGAGTTTGGGTTCACATGGATATGACCACAGGCTATACAGGCTGAGTTTTGAAGAGTTGTAACCTCCGTCTCCATGCAGGTGTGCACATTTAAGAGGCCTCTTTATTTGTAGAATCACCTGAAGTTTTTCCATCTGTGGAGAGTAGGACAAGCTTCCCAGGGCCCTCGGGGAGCCATTACAGTCTGTCCGTCTGCACCGAATTATTATTCATCAAACAAGGAAACACACAACTGCCACATTCGTCTTTCCCCTGTTCAAAAATGGAAGAAGTTGAGGTGCTGCTCCAGCTGTCTGCTTCCAAGGCGTGACATCTCTGCTGCTGAGCGCCGATGACAACTGAATGTGCTGTGTGGTTGACCCCCATCTGTCAACCCAAATCAAAACAACCTGCAGCTCTCTCCTCAGTTGCACTCAATAGGAAAACATCAGACTCAGGTGATGTTGTGCCCCTCAGACAAGCAGAGCCAGTGTGAATCGAAGCTCATATCGTTTTAAACCAGCTCAATCAAAATAATACATTAGAGCACATTCATTTGTACAAGAGAGGAGATCAAATATAAGACCCCAGGCTGACCCCTGAGCACTTACTCCTGAGCCCTTCAGCCCCTCCTCTGGTGTGCTAATCCTCCTGGAGCACTCCATGGGAGGTCATGTGGCCCAGAGGAGATGGACCAGAGGGCGATGAGGCTGACAGCACCAACACAGCTGGCCTGTCCAGTCCACCATGAGCTGGGATGCTTTCACAGACGCGACAGTCCCTGACGAGGAGAAAAACCCACTCGTCCTGCAACATTCCCACCGTTTGCCCGGTCCTTCATAAACCGCTCTCCATGGAGAATATTGCGTGCTGGCCAGTGATCTGATGGCTGCGTGAGCCGTACATGAGTGTGTTTCATTAGACGCAGGACCACACAAGACTGTTGTTGGGTATTTCCATAAACATTTGAAATAAAAGGCAACATCGATCAAAAGCACCAGATTAAAGTTTGATTTTGCACAAACAAAGACCAGGGCCAGTTTCCCAGAGCCATCATAGAATAAATCTCCACTGAAAAATGTATCTTTTGTTTCGGAAGTGTTTCCCCACAACCTCTGCAACTGGCCTTTTAGTAATTTATATTATGAGCACATATACTGCACAAAGGGGCCCACAACGGGAAGAGAGGATCACTCTAAAGAATTTTCTTTCCCACCACTTTTATTCTCTTTCATTTTGAAGTCATCAAGTCGGGAAAATAAGCTCAACAAGTTGGTCTGTTAGTCTGGCAAACTGGGCTTTGGCACAATAAGAGAACCAATAGCTATCAACCTCTCCCTGAGGAGGAGCAATTATCTTTCTCTTCTATCAGGGAAAGAGAGAAGGATTAGGACTGTTTGTAAAAAGACAATGTGCAGCAAATGTTTGCAAATTCCACTGAATCGCCTCTCACATATTTGAAGAATGAGAGCTTTAAACGGTACTTGCACACTGTTAAGGTTTTGCATTATACAGAATGATATCTTCCTTTGACCAGGACACGACACCTTACACGGTACAGAGGGAGCCAAAGGTCAGGCTGCAGAGCACATGGAGCCATTTATAAAAATGTCAGAGAGTGGTTGGTGGAGGCTGCAGGAGGGTTTTATCTGTTATAGGGCTTAAATCCTCTTTGTTGAAGGTTCAACTCCTATTATGTTTATTGATGTTGGGAAAGAAATCAAAGCTTTTCCAGTGTGACAGGAAGACATGAGAGATGTTAGAGATGTCATGTGCAGGGACGGTAAGAGGTCTCCATTGCCTTTATTGGTCATATATCTCCAGACGAGGCCTACAAAGCACTCATGTAAATTCTCCCGGTATCACATATCAGGTCAGGTATTTGAAAAGGTACGGCTGGACGGCTATTTAAATTAGCGTCCTGGCTCTGAATGAAATTATCAGTGTTTAGATGGCAATAGGTTTTGATGGAGTAGCTGATAGGATAGACATGTTTCTGGACACGACTGGGTTGCTGAGTTTCCCGGCTGCTTTAGCCAAGAAGCTGAGACGCGTGATTAGAAAGGGACATTTTTTTGGGTGAAATAAAAAACTCCATCCCTGACATTTTCTTGGGGTGAAAAAGTTGTGAACTACAGGGGAGAGGCCGGGGCCAAGGCCCAATAATATAGCCCTTCTCTCCAAGGCCAGGTGTGACGCAGGGAGCCCGACACTCGGGATGGCTGGGACAGAGTAGGTCTGTGTGGTGAGCCAACCACAGAAACCCTGTCACCTCTCTCCTCGGCGTGGAAACCCCCGTGCGCTGTCGCTAACAGCGTCCCACAACAGCCACGTGTCTCCTCTGTTAATTTGTGAAGCCTCACCTGCATTTTGTTTCCCAAATGAAGATGTTTACAGATTATAAACGCTACTGAAGAGAAACTTCAACTAACAAATATTTGCTGTACAAACACGTGAGTGATGTTAATCTTATCGGACTCTTGGCAAGAAAGTGAATCAGCACATTTTAAAAAATGTTATAAATAATGCTACAGTCTCAACAATGAGGCACGAACGACCTCAAAGTGTGAAGAATTCTTAGAAGTTTATTGGACCACAGAAAGTAAAAGTGGTATAAAAAAAAAAAAAATTACTCTTTCTACACATAAACATATTAGATCACTGCTCTTTAGCTCTAAAAAATTTAGCATTTAGAATTTCATTCAAAGCAAGGCGAAGCACAGTGTGTTTAACCTCACAGGGCTGCTAATGTGAGTATTAACCTACTTTGTGCTCAGGTCAAAGCACAAAAGTGAAGCAATTTATATGTCGCAAGAGTAAAAGTTTCAACTTGAAAAATGTAAATTGATGTAAAATAAAAAGCGATTCTTAAATGTGGCCTTCTCACAGTAGAAGAAGGCTGTTTTTGTTGCGATACAATCTGTCCCACGTTCAGACAACATGGTGGAGATCCTGTGAGGTCCAGCTCATGTCAGATCCCCCTGCCAGTTAAAACCACCATTTAACTGATTAGTTCCTATCAGCTCTCTGTTTGACGGGGATGTGCACAGTGAGAGATCTGGGTATCTCTTTGGGTATCTGAGCTATGTAAACTCACCGCTGTGGGTCATGGCGCAGAAACTCCTTCCCCCTGATGTGCACGAGGAGACGGCAGCCCAAGTAAAGACCAACAGATTACTCTCACAGCTGGGCTGCAGGATGAGTCACAGATAGTGTCATCACCATGATGAGATGAAGAGGAAAGTGCCACGGTGCCAGGTCTTTATCCAAATCACTCATCGCTCGCCGAACTGCAGGATGATACAAGAAAGGTTGGCTAATATGATGTTTAATCAAAGATAAGGGTATTGATAACATGATTACCATCTGTCTGTAATGCCCACCAAAAGCAACACTGGTGATTGCCAGGACCAGTAAAGTCATGATTGTGCTCCCTAAAGTCATGATCTTGTCCCAACATGTCTAAAGTTATTCGAACAGATAACCAGCCCAAAGCAATTCACGACTGCATCATTTATTTTTTAGCGACACAGTTTAAACTCCAGTTATGTGTTTTCTTTCAAGCTTTGCTGAGTTGCTGAGAGGCTGTGTTCCTCCTCCAAGTCACCAGCCTGCCACACACTCTGCGCACTGTGGCGCTGAAAGGTTATGTCACTCAGTCATACCGACTTGAACGTCGAGAGACGTTATAGCATTTTTTACGGGGAGTTCATGTGCATGGAAAAGATATCCACATCTACAACTGACAGCATGTTATAGGGGCTTTGCAAAGAGCAATAGGGGCTTGTGCTGCCTAGAGAATGAATAGGTAGGTTAACTGAAGAGTTGAATTTGGATGTCATGAACAGCTTTTATTCTAATGAAAAAGTATTAATGATATGCAAAGAAAAATATAAGGATTGGAAGCAGGGTGAGGAGCCAGACGTGGCTAAGTCACATATAAAAAGCCAATAAAAACTTAGCAAAATGAGGAATGAATGCTTTCTTGTGCCACCAAATATTAGATTATGCAAGTAATCCTTTCAGTCAGCGATGGCCTGGAATTCGAGGAGGCAACGAAGGCCAAGTCATGTCAAGCCATCAACCGCTTTCGCCAGCCCGTCGCTACTCAGTCCTCGCTGCTTGTGATTGATGACCGTGGCTTATACATGACCTAGCCCAGTGAGAAGCCTTCCCAGCACTGACCAACACTAAACACTACGGGGCTTTACTCAGCCTACATTAGGCTAAATACACCCAGAATGCAGCCCCATAATTCTTAGATGGTGATATTTTCTTGAGAGCAAATCAAGTTCTCACCTTGATATTGTGGGCTTGGCACCACTGTGCTCTCTGCAAAGACCCATAAAATCTGTGTTTTGAACGGGATGTTTTAAGAGGATAGTTTAAATTTACTTGCTTTATGCCTCTTACGAAGTGCCTGATTTCAGTCGGTGTTTGCCAGATGTTGCAACATAATCTACATTATAATGTTTTTATAAAGGCGAACCTTCATTCTGCCGGGTTCAATCCCAGCATGGCAGCATTGCGACTCCATGTTTAGGTGCCAACTGTGAACATTACACCTTATTTTATTGACAACTGTAATGATTACATTTCATATACTGCAATTTCTGCAGTCAAAATATTGTCTCAGAACCTGAGAAACGGTATGGTGCACACTCTAAGGAAAATACACACATAAGGAAACGTTTGAGGAGGAAAAACCTGTTTGCTTACACTGCAAATGTTGGCTTTAATAATTTCTGTAAAAGCGGTGTCACGTCGTGTTTTGTTTTTATTTTGCTTTGGAATTCTCGAGGCAGAATCATTTAAAGATGACAAATCGCTGGCAGATAGATAGAGACGGAGACGGCGAGATAACAGCAAGGCACCGAACGTGTGGGAAGGGAAGACAGAGTGTGGCGAGTGCCTTTCTGTCTGAATGCATGGAGACCTTTTATGCAGTGGGGGAAGTTTGAGTTGTGAATTATCTACACTGTTTGAAATCCCCATCCCTCTCGTGTCTTGGCAGACAAGCCACAGGCCGGGTGTCCATGTGGGTGACTGTAAATGAAACATTCCGCGCCGGGTTCAAGACGGGGTTCCTCCTGACTCATCGTCCGTCATTGCATAAAGCTCACTCTCTCCCGTGAAGAAGCAGCCCATTCTTCTGTCTACGGTGATCCTGGCAGTAAATTCTCAGGGCCCTCATTGTTGAAAGCTGCATCGCCTCCCTGGATGCCTGTATCTCCCTAATCCACCTCTTGGGAAAATCTGCAGCGATGGCCCACCAGTGCACAACACAACACACAACCGTGGCTGAGGCGCCTGTGTTCACCTCAGCGATGGTGCAGGCAAGCCCAAGTGGATTATCTTAACAAATAATCTGAAGTAAACACCTGCATGGGCCTTGCCACTGATTCAGAACAAGCCTCTTTGTGCTCTGTTGAAAATAAAGACAAACTGAGACTAAATCAAGCCAAAGCTATTCGTTCTCAGGAAATAAACCACTTGTTAAACACTCATCCTTCTAAGGAACAGGATTGCTGAGTGTGCATGCACTTTTTCAGCATCGACTTGCTTCACATTTTGTATAATTGCACCGGGAGCTTCCCAGTACAAACACTGTTGTTGGGTGCTCAACATCCGCACAGTGCTAACATTGCTCAGTGCCTTGCTCAAGGGCACCTTGACTGTAGTCACCAAAAGAAACGAGAGTAAAAGTCATTCAGAGATATTAAACTATAACAAGTAACTGCAGAGATGGACATCTAAGCGGTTGGTAAACTTGCAGTTTGACTCTGTTCGGTGGGTTTCTGAGGCTGGCTCTTAATTCACGGGTGTTTATGTGACTAATTCTTCATAATGCATTTTGGAGAGGAGTGAAAAGCTCTCCTCTGGGAGTGAACGGGCCCAGGTAGCCCTCACATCTGAAGAGCGGCCTAATGGAAGAGCAAACACAGTGATTACCAAGGCCCCTTTACAAGGAGCAGCCTGCAGTGAGAGTGGAGTGCTGCACCTGAACAAGCACGCGTGGACATCCATGTCCATGTAGCATATGTGGCTGAAGTTAACTGCATCTTAATGAGCTTATAGTTTCTTCACTTTTAATATGTCTGTGCAGCACCAGGAAGGCTCTGCGTCCTCCTTCTGATGCTATACAGTTAAAAGTTTATGGAGCAGTTTTTATTTTTGAACCCAATTGTGCAGAAAATATATTCTGAATCATAAAAGCACAACAAATTTTAAATGTTAGATGTTAAAAATTGGAAATCATACACAGTCAGGGTGCAATTTTAAAATGACAGTTTTATAAAGCCATCAAGTTAAATAATGTGCCCAAACTGCAAACAGAGCAGATCATATTAGCATATATAGTATATGAAGTATAATACTGAATATATAAAAAACATGAGCACACCAAATATACATTTATTGCACTGCTGAAAACTGCTTTCAATGAATTCACACACGGATCAACATTGCGGTCAAATATGATCACTGTGCATTAACTAAATCTTAAAGAATCGGGGCAAACTAATATAGAATAGAAATTATTTGTGTTAAATGTTTAACAGACCACTCCACTTATGTGGAGCAGAAAATATAAAAAAAATAATAATAAAATAAAATAAATGATCATTATGTTTACTGCATATTTAAACTTCTAAATACACATTTATTAATACGTCTCCATTCTTTTTATTGTTTTTACAAGATTCCCAGCATGGTAGCCGTGTGCTGTGGTGTGCCATACCTCCTCAGGGACCACGGCTGCTGCACAGAGGGGCTTTCTCTGCAGCACACGGGCCCTCTTCACTCTGTGTTGACTTAGTAAATTACTTGGGATGTCAGGGCCCAACCACAGCTTATCCTCAGAGGGAGGAGGTGGGATAAGGGAGGGGGTGCAGTGCGGCTGTGAGAAAAAATGAAGTGTGGGAGAGAAGGAGAGAAATCATTTTAAAGGTCTGCAGAGCAAACATCATTGAATACGAAGAAGTGGGAGCTGAGTAAAGGACAAGAGACAGTCACACGTTGTGCTGGATGACATTTGTCATCTAGTAAAGAAGATTAAAGATCTCGAATCCTCTACTGCTACTGAGGAAAACAATACTGACTGATGATAGCAAATTAAAGTGGTCTATTTCTTATTTACAAACTCAACAATAGACCATGCGTACTGGTAATCTTAAATCCCTTCGTTATATTCACAGGATGCAGATATTTTGAAATTAATGGAAAATGGCCTCTCACATTTTTCCTGTCTGTTGTAATGAGAGCTGAATTTCAAATAAACGTTTGTTTTTTTTCTCCCCCTGCTCGTGCAGCACATCCTGGTGGATGGCGGAGGCCGGTCAGAGAGAGTCCTGCAGGGCATACGGCTGTCTGGTATGCATGCTGGGCGCTCAGGGCTGTCCCTGCCGCAGCCTGTCTGCAGGCGAGCCAGCAGACTGCACACCTGTGGCCCCCTCTGCTTAGTCCTGTTTGCTTTGACACCTCGGATGCTGTCTCCTTCAACAACACATCTTTCATCCTTATCATACCCCCACCTCTCCTACCCTGCCTCCCCCGTTAGCACTTTTTCTCCTCTCTCTTTAAAGTCAGGAACGTGCAGCTTGAAAATATGTATCAAATGTTTTATATTTTAAAAAATATATATTACAAGAGAGGGTCCAAAATGTATGTAAGCTCAACCGAGCTGTGCACCTTCTTCTTTAACAGGACGATGGCTTGGTGCACTGTACTCAATGAGATGGGTTGAATTATGGGGTGACAGGCTTTTTGTTTGATTCATAATAGCCTGGTTCCATCAGCACTTGAACTCAGTGCTACTCTCAGCTCCCTCACACTTCACTGGCTTCTTACATTTTTTCTTTTCCTAATTTTTTTTTTTTTCAAAACCTCATTCTCCCCTTCATCTATCCACAGATCACGCTAAGCCTTTGACAAGAATGGTGGTGGAGGGGGCATGGGAGCAACGGGGGTGGACGGCGATGTGTGATTGTGGGTCGGGGTGTCAGTGGCTCCCCAGGACCTATTATGAAAGGATGTGACTGAATCCCTGGCCAAGTAAAAAAAAAAAACTCTCAAAGAAATGCTTTGTGTGCAATCATCAAGCCATGATAGTGCCACAGTCGCCTTGTCTAATTTGTCATAACATGCTTTGCTATATGTTGACATGCCGTGTCCGCCTTTAAAGGGAGGCTTCATCACTTGGCCACACCTCTGCAGCTCTTTGAATGTGAATGCTGGTTTCGTTTACAGCCCAGGTAGTGGTAGTAATGGACGGCATGTCATAACAGTTGCAAGAAATTAAGAAGCTATTGTTTATCTTATATGTTTAGAAAAATGAGAGCCACAGTTCTTCCGAGGTTGATCTTTGTAAATCGTCATTAACTATCATTCTATTTTAAATTTTTATTGTCTTTCACCATTTGGCACATGGACAGCAACATCCGTCCTTTGTGTTCAGCGTTTTTGCCTTATTTTATGAGAGGAGACACGCAACAAGGGTCTGGTAGGAATAAATCCTGTTTTATGCACTTTAAAGATCTGATATTATGGTAGGCACCTTTCATAGGGAAGGTAGAAGGTCCACTTTTTATTGTGAAAGTAGAAAAACATTCAGTGGGAAGATGCACACAGCTTGTGTACAGAAACTTTAAAATGAGCCAAACAACAACAACAGCGCCAATCTGTCATCCTGTCACTAAACTTGAAAACTTCAGCCAAGCAGAGCAGAGACTCAGAGAGACACAAAATGTCCTAACTAGTACATTTGTGTCTGAACACTTAATATAAAGCTCCTGCCAGCTTGCTTAGTCTAACACAAAGACTTAAAATGGGTCTGATCGGGCTCTGTTCAAAAGTAACTTCCTTCTTCACAGATACAGCAGCGTTTCTTCATCGGACCCCCGTCCTGCTCTCAGATCTACAGCTCAACACATCAAGACAGATACGGCAGAACGACAGCTCTTTGCTCTGATACAGACATTCAAAACTAAAGCCATTTAAGCAGACCTCTGACACTGGACATTCACATAACCTCACTTCTAACGTTCTGCCGGAGGATGGAGAACAACAAGAGACTCTTTCAGGGGCATTTCAGCACAGACTACAGTGGCTGACTGCTCCCCACGTTTGAACAATGTGAACACAAAGCCTTCATGATTTGTAGCTCTACTGGACTGAGAAGATCTAGTAAAATATTAAATCAACATTGACAAAACGAAGGAGGGACATTAGATCCATATGCAGAGAGGAAGAAGGACGGGGAAACAGGACATATGTTCACCGACTTACTCAGCTATATTAAATTTAGGATTTATGTGAAAGATGGACTTTGGGTAAATTGATATTTTAGTACAAGTATCGTTTAACTCAAGCCCATATTCGTTCAAATAGAAGGCACCACACTTCAATTTCAGAACAGGATCAATGAGAAAAAGGCCCATGTGATGCGTTCACTGTTGGCCCATTGAGCTGCTTTCTTGCTGCACCTGGCTTGTTTGCGGGTCGTGTGATTTAGGGATCTGTTAATCTACTTCTGTGCTATTGTGATTATGTGCAGTGAATAACTAAAGGAGAGTTGTGTGATGAGTTGCTGCTTTGTCCCGGACTTGCGTAAAGCCGGAGCTCAGCAGTCAGGCTCTTCCAGGGGAAAGTACAAAGCCTTGCCTGGTGGTCTGCACACATGCCTGAATGATCTGCCCAAAACAGCCTGGATGGTGGGGTGGCAGAGACACGCCTGCTTTGTCAACACCATCTTCCTCACTACTGTGGCCAACTGAAAATCCATCCTGTATAATTGCAAAGTCTGTGAGGCACCACAGATTTGAAGTAGCAGTACATGTAGAATACAGAAAACTTAATGTGAGTATTTAAAGGAAGTGTCACTGGACTTGATCCAGGTGTGGAGATCTTTTCATTTCCTGTGTGTAAGCACGGCCATTGTTTTCAATAGGGAAATGTGGTTCTTACAGTTTGGTTTATCTTTGGAAATTCTTCCCTGACTTGAGTAAAGTGAAGTGCGTTTTAAAGTGAGAATTAAAAGCAGTAAAAACTAAAGGAATTAAAAAATGAATGGTAGTCACATACTGTACAATATAAGAGGACTACTAAGACTTCAACAATAGGAACGGCTCTGTCACTTTACTTGCACACTGGTACTTAAAGCTAAATGAAAGCATATTGAGGAAAAGGGAGAAAAAGTTTGGGAGTCGGAAATTAATCCTGCCATTTAAAATGTTTGCACCCAGTTCCATGGCAGTCCATCCAATGTTCGATGAAGTTCACCCTGCGTTACTGTTGGTGGCATCATAGAGGCACAAGGGGAGTAGTTAAAGGATTACCATCATCTGGGGAACACAATTTTCATGAAGTAGATGAGAAATTTTACCTAAGATGCGACTTTGACCTGCTTCTGATGGTGAACAGAGAGTCAAAGACTCACCAAAGTCTTTGGGAGTCATCCCCTGTGTCCATTAATGTTTCTGCACAATTTCATGACAATCCATCCACTAGTTGGTTGAGATATTGTGATTGAAAGACAATTAAAGCAGCAAAAATGTAAAAAATATTTTACATCTTACCCGTGTTTGTTTTTTGTTCCCTTTTTTTTCCCGCTGCTGGTAACATAGACACCAACAGTCCTTGAAGTTCCTCTGGAGTATCCACCTGGATGCCACAATGACCCGTCTCCATCACCTTTGACCCCTCACTGATTCAAGTCCTGCCACCTGAGCGGTGTGTTGTCCCCTGGTGTTCACCTATCCGTGTTTGGATAGACTACCTGCTTCTCAAAACAAGACATGACAGGGCAGGTCAGCAAAGACAGAACAAAACAAAGAGTCAGATTTCACAGACCCTCTATCAATCAAACATCTTAGAAGCACATTCGTGCTACCTACGGGAGTCCCACCAGCTTCAAAGGGGAGCATGTGAGGGATTTTTCCTAACTTCTGAACAGCGGCAGTGTTTGTCGTCTTCTGTTGCTACTTGACACAACCTGAGGATGTTGATAAGACCGCGGAGCATTTAGTGATATGAAATTATTGCAACATGGAAATAATTGTGAGGAAAATTAATCTTTTGTCTTCCACTTTTGCAAAGTAATACTTAACCCTGCACAGCAAGTACGGGCAAGCTCTCTCACATTCCCAAACATAAATTACGGCAGGACAAATGAATTCACCTACTGTTCTGTGGTGTTATCGAATGCTACCATGGCTGCTTTGTACAGAGCACACCGAATAACTTGACAGAGACACACAGGTTTTGTTCTGGAGGTCTGTGGGTGAGGTCAAACTGTAACTTCTTCAGTTTTCTTGCACAGAAAGGCTCAGTGTTAGTTTTCCACATTAGCAGACCGCAAATTCAGCTGAGGCTTAAATCTATTTAGTGTGGTGCTTGTAAGAATCAAAATCAAATCTCAAATCTCTAAATCAGGACCTGATAGTGTGTAAAACTGAAGAGATGTTTTGAATTCTGCAATCTTTCTTGATGTTTTGAAATGCTCCAGAGAGGATCTTTAGCCAAATTGTTTATTAATATACTCATCAGTTTTTGTCCATTTTGGTTTTCCTCCTCACCCCCCGCCCCTCGCTCTCACCCATCCACCCACCGCCAGCCTCCCTCACCTCGCCCATGCACCTGTCTGTAGCAGGCAGCTGTGGGTGGGCGGGTCTTGGCTGTCAGAGAAACATTCCAGAGGAGAAGTCACCCCATTAATCCCCTGAGTTTAGGCCCGACAGACCAACCCCCCCATCACCACCACCACTGCCCCCTCCCCTACCTCCAGTACCCCTCATTGCCTCACTCTCTCTCCCTCTCTCATCCATCGCTGCTAACCCTTCCTTGTGGCTCTCCCTCTCAGCCCTGGTCAGGCTCAAATGGGATACCGCCATGTCAAAGGTAGAGGCTGTGAGAATGAGATTAAAGGACGAGCACCCCCCACATGCACACCCGCCCTCCAACTCCCAGGGCCAGAGGTTTTAATCCCCCCAAATATTCAAGAATGAAAGCAAATATTGTTATGTCCAGATCTTTGGGGGGAAGAGGCCACATGGACACAGAATCCTTCGTAAAGATTCGATGTAGTCGCTGTAAATCTGCCACTGTTCCTTTAAAGTCGTTATAAATCACAAGTCTCATGTGTTGCACATTTTCAGAAATCTGCTATCCACTGTGTGTCTTCTGTGTGTGATTTGTGGGTGTTTGTAAGGTGTGAAGGCCATGCACTCATAAACAACTGTCTCTTGCCTGCTGGAAATTTCACTCCTTTAATTGCCCGTATCACTCTCTCAGTATCACAGTTTTTTTTTTCTCTCCAACTATTAACTGTGACTCAAACAAGAGTCTCTTTATCACCCCGGGAGTTCTGATGTCAGGCCAGATCCTCAACTTGGCAGTCACCCTGTTCAGCTGGAACACATAAATGAGAAACGATGCACGGTTCTCCCTACCACTGAAGAAGACGTTCCCTTCAGTTTTTCCTCAACACTGCATTCGTTCTGTCTCAAGCAAAACATTTTATCTCGCTCAGACGGCTGCTTGGCCCGACTAATGAACTAATGACTTAACTGCCTGGGCAACAACAGCAGATGCTGTGTATTTGATACACTGAGGAAGGATCAGCTGATTGGTCTATGCAGATGGCTGGTGTCATAACTTTTCCATCCACTTGGCCATGTTTGCTTTGAAAGAATAACTCTCCATTTTGCTGAAAATGTTCTCTCACTTAGTAGTGGAGGGTTAAATAAGAAGATTGAAACTACCTCAATATCTGTAGGCTTAGTATAGAATGGAAATTCATTAAAAACAACTAGTCTGGCTCTGGCTTAAGTTTACAAAATCCCCCCAGCAGCACATATAAAGCCCACAACATAAATTTTTATGTCACATTTGTTTAATCGATACAAAAGAAAAGCATTTTAAAAGTTCTGTTTCTTAGCCAGGAGCGATAACTTCTGAGAGTCTGTTGGCTACAAAGCAAAGAAAAAACATGCAATCTCTTGTAAAAGACCTGTTATTTTTTTCTACACTTTTGTTTTCTGTGCAGATTTAATGACTAAGATTTAAGTTTTAAAAATGCTGCTTGGTGAGTTTTTTGCCTTTGGACAGAGCTGGTCCAGCTTTTTGCCCGTTTTCAGTCTTCCCCGTATTAGCCAACCAGCTTTTGGCTATCGGTTCAAATTTATTGTATTGACTATTTTTCTTTAAAGCAAATGTGCAGAGTTTATCAGAATGTACATGTACGGCTTCCCCACAACAAATAAAAGTTTAGAGAGGGCCCCTTGTGTACGAGCAGCTGGTCCCTACGACACTTAACACACTTATTTTTCTTTTTCACCCATTAAAAAGTCACACCTCTTCTAGCAATTCGTTTTTTTGAGTGTAATGACTGGCGGTGTCCTGCAGCGCTGGCTGGACTGCTGGGTTGTTTGGGCCACACCATGGGAAGCAGTAAGAGAGCAGGAGAGAGTCCCAGGGTGCAGGCCGTCCTCACGCTGTTTACCCATGGACCAGAGCCCCTCCAAGGGCCAGGGGGAAGCCGCAGCGGGGCCAGAGGTTATTAAAGCCATGATGGTTTTTGACAGTAATTTCTTCATGAGTCCACAGCCGCAGGCCCTGCCAGTGGTGAGATCGGGTGCCTCCTCTTGCCCATTAAAGCACACAAACTGTGCCCACAAATCCCGCTCAATGGTATCTCTGTGCTCAGGGAGTGTGTTTGTGCATGTGTGAGTGAGAGAAGTGAGGAAGCAGGGCTGAGGAAAAGGAGAGGGGGAAGCCTTGCCAATCGTGAGAAGGTGCTGGTAACTGGGCCAAAAGGTTTGGGTGCTTTTTTTTTTCAGCTACTCCATCAGTTCAGGCAAGAGTCCAAACCACCAGGGAAACATATTCGCAAACCCATACCTTGACATTAGGCCAAATCGTAAAAGGTGTTTACGTGCATCTCAGCCCAGGGGAGCTGAAATCACACATGACAAGGCTTTTGCATTGTGTTGGGTGGAGATTGGAGCCTCAGCTGCAGTCGAGGGCTTGGCCAGGGGTTCGGGTGAAGGTTGATGAGTTTGTGGGACAACGAGAGCAGCAGTAAGGTGTAGCTTCAGCGCTGCTACACCTGCAGCCAGCACAGCCACATTAACAGATCACATGGCTGTTTGGGAAAAGCAAATGTTGACCTGGGCACGGTGCTAAGATCACCATTGGAAGGATTTAGGCCAGGAACACGGGGGAAATTAGGAATGTTGCAAAAAGATGAGGTTGAATTGTGAGTTTATAATTAGAAGACTGTATTTAAGCCAGCAAATAAGGCACATTAAATGATTTTAGATGCATATTAAGGTTTACACCTATGAGCTGGGTTTTTCTGGCTGAAAAAAACATATATATCCCCGCTGCTTTAGGACTTGTTGCTCCAGATTTAGCTTTTCTCTTGCTCCGTATGGAGAAAGTGCTTAAGAAGGCCATAGGTTATCCATCTCTAATCCACCATTTTAGAGCAGACAGTCATAATCTCTCTTCTGCGTCCCCCTGGGTGTTAAAACCAGACCGTTGGGCTGGATTATATTGCAGAAAGGAGACTGATGTGTTAATCATAAATTAGAGGTTTAGCCAGAGCGAGCAGGTCAGCTTGAGGTCAGTCGCTCAGCCCTATAGGGGACTTTGTCTGTGAAAAGCCATAAGTTACCACTTAACAGCCCCAACATAATCAGGCAGGAACAATGTACAGTACTGTAATGTGTCAAGGCTGCCCTGCACGCATGTTGTTAAGAAAGAATCTATTCAAAACTCTCTGACTGATCAAGTGTTCATACAGTCTCCGTATACATGTAAGTATACCTTATGCAAATACACACACACACGGACTGGCTCACGGAACGCCCTATTAATGGGCAGTCATACAACACACAGCTGAGATTGGTCCATTTATCTGTCTTCAGTCGAGGTAGGAAATCTGCGACGAGGATAGAAACAAGTACCATCCTACCTTTTTCCTCATTCTGAATCGTTGCCTCAGGGGAACAGGCATGTTGTCTGAAAATGGGATGATACACGACCTTTGCTATGTATGACTAATACTCTGCTCCCCAAGACTGTGTCAACAAGGTGTCCTATTAAAGACGCAGCAAGAAAACATCAAATGGCAAAGACACTGCAGCATTTCTGTTACAAGGAGGTAACCGTCGAGGAACAACTGGATCAGAGAAAACTGACCTAACGAACCTTATTTGACAAATAAGAGTGCAAAATGTATAAAAGAGTTCTTTATTTCTAATAAACATGAATACATGGGAACATGTTTTATGATGGATGTTTAGGACATTTTTCAAACTGCTGTACAAGGCACAGGAAGAACTGTTACAAGTCAGTACATGAGAGATGGCATGAACTTAAGTATTGTAGCCGTTTAGCAAATATCCTGTTATGAATATGAGAGGAAAAAGCACAATGGGGGACGGGGAGGAAAACAATGTAACACCAAACATTAAAACTTGTACAACTCTGAAAAGTATACTTTCTCGACACACAAAGGACACATACATTGTATGTGTTAAATAATTTTTTGTTTGTCAGGACATAAAAAGCTAACTACATCATTCACAGATTCAGCAGTCTGTTTAAATACCTTATTTCTACAAAGTGAATTTACATTTTTTTTTAAAGTACAAAGTGCAAATACTATGGTTTCCATTATTGCCGATTGATGAGGGCAGATTCTCCGTGTGGGAGGGGAAATCTCTGTTGTGGGCTTAGCCTTGCTTCTTTGAAGGATTCTGAGGAGAGGATTGCAGTGACGTCAGCTTGATACTTTGCCTGACAACCTTATTAACAACGCCATATTCCTGACTCACTCAGCGCTGACACAACTAAGACATTTGTTCTGTTATGAAACTAATTTCACTTTTGGAAAAAGTAGTTTACTTACTAGTTTACTAGAAGGTAGACCTTCACCTGGTTTGGCCCCTGTGAGATGAAGAAAGTGACAGAAACAATCGTGATATGGGAAAAATGCAGGTAAATTCAGCCGTGGGTTATTTGTCACCACAAGGTTCAGTTGACACGTCGGTGATTTTAAGCAGGTTTAAACCAAAGTTGGCGTCTTTTCTGTAGCCTTGCAGCCTGTATTAGCTGCAGCTAGCCATTAGACATTAGGTTGTGCGGTTGTGTTGTTCAGCTCACCGTCTTCTTTGGTCACCCCGAGGCAGCCCATCAGCTCCTGCAGAGACAGTGCCTTGTCATTGCTGATGTCGCAGTACTCCACAAACTTCTTAACGCACTTCTTAGGCTTGGATTTCTTGCGCAGGAAGCGTTTGAAAGGCTTAATCTCCTTCTTTCCGATGTCCCCGCTGGAATTTTTGTCCAGCTGACTGAAATACCAGTGGACCACCCTCTCCTCCAGGGTGTGGCTCGGGTCAGGCTCAGCCATCCTGAATGACAGATATCATCTCATAAGTTGATCGGCAAATAAAGCCTGCTGCATCAGCTCATCCAGCTGGTTAGAAATCACTTAATCGCTGGAGCTCCAGCAGAAATCAGTTGCAGCAAAAATGACTTTGACTGAAGCTCCCAACATACATCAATGATGGCCAGATGAACATACGTCATACCTTCCGGCGGATGCTGGATCAGTAACGGCGTGCACCATGTCTGTCGACAGCGCGTCAAGAACACTTGTCAGAAACTCTGTTTTCTTAGCCCCAGGACAGCCTGGAAAATACAACCATTGGTGTGTGAATGAGTGTGTGTGAGGATGAATCACATTAATTAAATGTACATGTGTGTCAGCAAACGCAAATGATCAGCCAGTCCCACAGCATTACAACATGGGTTGTGATCTGGAATGCTGCCGTCATAGGTGGCCTAATAAATGTTTGGGGAGGAACGTCACGTAACAGGCAGCGTGGGTCTAAGGTGAGCAGCACATAAAGACAGCAGAGGAGAAAATAAACCCAAACACGACTCTCACAGTAGTCTTTAACTCCCTCTCATAAAGTGTCAGACCTCCCCTCATCTGGAGGAGGAAGAAGGTACCTGCCAATCATTGCAGAGGCCCCTGAGTGGTTTTGACAGCTGGAGGCCCAGATGATGTTACTGGGTGTTGTATGCAGGAACAAGAGTCTCCATTCAACAACTGAGACTCAACTGAGAGATCAAGAAGACCAAATAGAGTCCTGACAGACTCTGTTACTGAGGATTTACTCTGAGGGATGTCTGATTGAAAGGTATGCATTCAGAGATCGATAGACAGATCATCTGATCTGAAACTATTTGAAATGTCAGGTAGTGATGGGACTGATACAAGCAACCTAAAAATCTATAAAGCAAAATCTGTCATTAACTACCTAACTAAAACCAACAGAGAAACATCTTTACATGCAGAATTAAAGGAAAAAAAATAAAATGAGGGACAACTGGAGTGGAATGGCCCTAATGATAGTAATTACCTGTTAGGCCATAGAGTTTTAAGAGTGAGAAGGCCAAGGTTGTTCTGGAAGAGCTGAAGGCTATGGAGGCCTGCGAGATTCCTGAATTCCTCTCCCGCTCTCCTCTGCTTTCTCACAGTCCAACTTCCCTCTCCTATTCTCCCCGAGAAGCACGAGAAATTCTCCGCAGTTTGCTTCACCTTTTTATGGCCCAGGCCTGCGGGGCCAGATTCTCTTGTGTTGGAGATAATAGCATGCTTTGCCGCTCTATAACAGGTGGTGACCAGCATCGGCGTAAACACCCAGCGCCCAGCCTCCACTCCACCTTTCCTAAGGAGGCTTCAGCGACCTGTGCCGAGCAGAGGGCCGAAGCACATACATGTCCAAACTGTTCTGCCGTCTTCTTTACATGCTGAACAGACTTGCACTTAAGTTTTAGTAGGGCCCTCCCTGGCCCTAGCCCAGTAAAATATCTGACCCACCTGTGAAGGGCCAAAGTAGTGCCTTGCTGAGCCTCTTGTGGTAAATTAGTCTAGACAGCCACACAATTGCACCCTCAGAAGGAAAAGTGTTTTTATCTGGCTTCTGACTGAGGAGAGATTTGTGGAATGGTGGTTGGACTTGTTTGAGGCTCAGTGTTTTTCATGGAGAGCACACGTTTTCTCCGTAATGCTGGAGGAATCTGAGGACGTCTGCAGTTCGGTCAGATGGGAAGCCATCAGGTGAAAGCTGCAGTCCTTTTTTTTCTTGGCAGCAGTGCATTTTCATGTGGGGGTGGGACAGATCAGCTTCTGTCTGTCTGGACACTGTTTTACTGAGGGGCAGGACACAAATGTTCCTGCTGTCATTCAAAAGAAACTTAGTCTAGCCGTTTTCCGTTCAGTCCACGGCTGAAGCAGTAAACGTCTGCTCCCTCACTTCATAATGATTATAATTATGTAATGTCCACGTTTGACGGATGCAAGATGGAATCAAGTTGAGAAAGCCTCAAATGATTTCATTTTTTTGTAACGCCTAACGTCTACACCACTATTCATGCATTCACGTTTGCTGCCTTTAGAAAGTGTCTCAGTAAATGTATGTTTGCGTATGTATGCCTGTGTGTTACTGTCAATAAGAAGCAGTGTTATTCTATGTGGCCACATGGGGCAGAGAACTGTCAGCACTCACAGCTGCAGTTCCCAATGCCTGCCCCAACGCTATCCCATGATCCTGCTCTGGGGAGCAACCTAGCCAAACACTCCGCTTTCCTCTCCTGCTGCTTTCAGGGCAAGTTGCTCCTTTCTTGCATCTTGCCCCATAAACCTCTCAACACCAGCGCTTCAAGAGCAAATAGGCTGCAGCGATGTGAAGGCAGCGTTTATAATTATCCTCGGTTCGTATAGTAACAGTGTTTACAGCTGCTGATGCAACCGCTCATAAAGAAAGCAAGATGCTTTGTTTTATTTGACTGCTCCCCGGCAAATTTAATAATGGGAGACCTGGCTGATATGGTGCAGGCTTCTTTGACAGGTTTAGACTCATGTCTGTGTACTTGTGTGAACGTCTCTGTTAGTTGACTGCATGGCTCAATAGGTGTATTGTTTTTGCTCCTACCACACACTGTTTAAAAAGGTGTTTTGTTGGGCCCGAGCTCTTTCTCACGGGACGTTTTCCAAGATGAGTAGCATTTATTGGTCCCAGGAGCATTGATATGTGACTGTCCATCCAGTTTTTTTGCCAGTTTTATGCACACTATAGAGGAGACCTCAGCGCAGAGACAGAGTGCTGCTCTTCTGCTAAATGAGGCACCTGCGAGCAGAGAGCACAGCTCTGGTCTGGCAAACTGTTACATAAACAGCTACGGACGGGACAGAAACAGTGGTAGCTCTGTTCATATACTGCTGGATTATTAAAATGTTTACCAAACCACCAAAAAACCACAGGTTTGCCAAGCACCATTCAGCTTTAAACTGAGATTTGGTTGTACGCGGCACATGGAAGGCTATAACTGCCTTGCACTGGTTTTATGACAAGTCATGAAATTACTGACAAAATGAAATATGATGTTATTTAGAGTGATGAAATTATAGTATTTACAAATGTAATGAAAACAGGCTGAGTAAACACCATCTACTCCAATGTTATAGAGTGTCTGTGCAAAAAGCAAGAGGACATTTACAACAGATGGTTTTGGAAAGAGTTATTTTCATTTTCCACTCTAGGATACATACTTGCGATAAGTGCATTAAGCTGAACCTGTTAAAAAAGTAGTTAAACCATTTGTGTTAGCAATGCCCTGTGGGAACCAACGTATAGCAGTGCGGGGTAGTTATCGCCCTCCGCAATCAGGTCAGTAGATGGAAAGATGGCCGTAAAAAATTCTATTTCAGTGAAAGAGCACCTACATTCACAAGTATCCTGGACATCCTGGGAAAGACTGTGGTTTAGAATAAATAATCGGTTCAGGTTATAGATTGGCAGTAGTTTCAGTCAAGAGAAACCATCAGTGACTGTTGGTTAGACTGTCATCCATTAGTAAACTCCACTCAGATACCTCAAAATAAAGCATTAAATAGCACATTAGCTCACCCCATGACCACCACCCCTAAACTACCCTCCTGCCCTCAATTTACTTATCTGCTGTCCTGTCAGTCTTTCTGTCTCTTGCTGTCTCTGGCATCCTATTACCCATTATCTCAACCTCTCCTCCCTGCTGTTTCTCCTCTGTGCTATCATCCCACTATCCTCCATCTCCCGTGTCAGTTGAAGATTAATCCTCCCCCCAATCTGTCTCTGTCTTCTTGCTTATTGACCAGTTAAGGGCAGTATCTGGCAATCCTCAACTCTTTATCAACCATTTCCTTGACTAACACTGTTAATGATGTCAACAGACACACACACACACACACACACTAACCCAACCTAACCCAACCTTGAAAGCTCAGTAGCAGTTGGATGCCAGCTGCTGAAGAACTTCCCAATGCGGTCTAAGCAAAGGGGAAGGAAAGAGAGTGAGTCCAGTTTCTGGAGATCTACCTTGGAGATGTCTGCTTCTGTAATGGTCCTTAGGTTTGGTTGGATTAGCCCTGGCATTGCCGTCACACTTTGGCTGTTCATACCTGTGAAAGAGAAATACACAGTGTAAAAAAAAACAACAACATGCAAATTGGTTCAAAGTGATCGGTGGAAGGGATTGTTTTTAAAAGTAAAACGATCCTCATTGTATAACCTGAAAGAAACCCCATGTTTTCCAGTTAGGCCTGTGCAGTTAAATCTCAGGGATTCAAATAATTGTTTTGTGGCAAACCAGAGGCTGTGAAACACATCCAAAAAGGGGAGGGATTTGGGACTGGTATGAGGACAGAATGGGAGAGAGATTGTGAGAAAGACAGAGATACAGGGAGAAAGGCAGACAGAGAGCGTGGGACACAAGGAAGCTTGGTGGAGTCCTGATTGCTGCTGTGCAACAGGGCCAAAAGCTGGCTGGGGACAAGGGGAGAGAAGGGGGACAATCCACGCTTCCATATGTGTGCTAATGTGCTGTCTGGCACTCTGCCTGGAGACTTGTTAATCGGATACTCAGCTTCGCTGCTCAACAAGAGCACACCAGTGCCCCACTCTGCCAAGCTGAGTGACCTCTGACCTGCTGCTTACCAGACCACTGAGTCATTGTCTGCATGCTCACGTCACACTTATGGGGCTTTTTCTGAGTCTCAAGTACAGAAGCTCAGTATTATCTGGGTATTTCAATACAGAACATATTTTCCAAAAAAGATGATGAAACTGGGTCATCCAGTTGGACAACTTCTCTATCAGATGTCTAGGTTGGCTAATAATCACTTACCTGCTTTGTGTAACAACTGTCTGAGTTGTTTGCCACGAAGAACTGCGCAATAAATTTTAACAATCTTAGTAAATTAGGCTGAAAGTACCACAGATAGGGCCTATAAAAAAGGCATTTCACACATGAGTTTGAGCTGAACTCTGTCCAACCTGGTGGAAGTGCCTGGGATGGGCCGTCCGGTGTCCACCAGCACACACCAGCAGTAGCCAGTGGAGGGGTGGCATTGGACAGGCTTATACAATCCTCCTTGGGCACAGTCTGGGACGAATACAGCATCGTTCTTGTGCTGCCTCGCCTCTTCCTGGGCAGACTGCTGCTCCTGGTCACATGACGAGGCTGGAGAGAGAGGTCGGAAATTATATAGAAATCAACAAAGGCATGTGGATTGGCCACGCAAACATACACACACACACACGCGCGCACACACCAACTGTAAAGACATTTTTTTCGGTGGTCTAGGCTGTATGATTTTGCAAATACATTCTCCAGACATAGACACACCCAATGTGAACAAAAGGGTCTGTTTTAAGTTTAAATTTGGAGTCATTCCTAACTAGATCTGGCTAACGCATTTAAGATTTATGTAACATATGTCTGAATTAATATTTTAATGAAACACATACAGCCGCTTTCTTAGCACCTTCGAACAATGATTGCAAAATCCCAGAGGTAAAGGAGGAGGACGTATAGTTGGAGACAGTGTGTATAGACTGCTATATCAGCCCCCCATGGCACTGTTTACGGACATTAACAGGCTAATGACTACGTACAGATCCCTATGCCCCGAGTTAAGTAAATATTTGGACACTCAACTGCCCTCTGTGGATCTGTGTGACAGAGAGAGAACGAGACGAGACAAAAGCAGATCAGTAGTCAGTTGTGTCTTTGCCTGCACACACCTACGTTCAGTGACATAATATTGTAGGGTAAAGTACTAGAGAGCTGCAACAGTGTTCGATTACACTTTCAAAATTTACAAGGAAAAATGCAGCAGCTCCATGCAAAAGATTCAGCAGCAGGATCAAATCATCGTTTTTTTAGGGCAGCAGCGTCCGTCTCTGATGTGCAGCCCTCTGATGGAGATTTGAGTATTAAACTCAGGGATGGAAGTAAAGCACTTCTGGCCATGAGGGCTTTCATCACCAAATGCTCCCTCCATTCGCTGCTTGCCTCAAGGCTCGGAAGCTACTGCGGGATTATGGATATCCCTTTTCTTTGTTTATTTTCATTAGAGATCTTTACCCACACAAAAGAGACCAAATGAAATGCCTCCCCGCTTTCTCAACAGACTCTCTTCGCTCCAGTTCCTCCGTATGGGCTCTCTTTGTTTGGTTGGGTGCTTTCTTCTTCTTTTTTTTTTTTTTTCACCCCAATACCCCAAAGAGCACATGGTAATCAAAACCATCAATGCTGCATTTCTCTGGCTTTTTTTATTGGTTGTAAATTATGATAATGGGATTCACACACATGCACATGTGCACACAGGGTTCTCATCTCTAGACTAGTTTCAAAATTAATATAGAAAGCACAATATATCCCCAAAGTGCAAACGTGCATGTGTGAAACAGGAGGAGAAAATGAGGTAACAAAAAGAATAGGGGATCCTGTGTTTGTGCCATGTGCTGATAATTACGGATATGCTGCAACACTGAGAACCACAGAGAGGCAGAACCTCAAAGCCTAACGCACTCCAATACCAAGATGTATTGCTTTCACAACCCACCATCTGTCCTTAAAAGACAGAACAGCCTCAAACCATGATTGCTCACACAAGTAGGAAAAACAGAGCGTGCTTTCAGTTGAGGTTTGCAAACACCCGATCACCGTCATTAAAGGAAAAGTCTTCTTTGAAACTCACATGGTGCTCTGGTTCTATTGTTCTGCCGGCTGCGAACCTGCTCTGTCCACAGAGTAGGGTACTGGGAAATAATATCTGAAAGAAATCACCAAGACAGCTTTATTAGCTTCAATTGAAAACACACTTGTTTATCATCTGAGCCAAACCTGGTGGTGCCAAAACTCACAGACTGTAAAATGCACATCAAGGTTATCGTCTCTCAAAGTGCTGGAGTGGATATGGACCATAAATTTCATATGACGGGGCTGAACAGAAATATAGCAGCTAAAAAAAGGGGGGCAGGTAAACGATGACTGACTGGGTATCTCCCTTTATTATTATTATGAATAATTGAATTAAGATGAAATCATAAAACACTTCTTTGGAAATTTAGAAGGGTGATAAAAGTGCTCAAATGCAACTTTACAAGATGTGACAGCCTGCCGTTAGGAGTACTACGTTACATTTATTGCCTTAGAAAATGTAGGAAGTTATTTTCTAAGTCATTTGGAGTTTGAAGGAAGTGACTGTAACAATGCCACAACACTGAAATACAGAAAAGCACATTGGAAGAATCAAAGGTGACTTGTACTCCCTTGGCCCTTTTAACAGTACCATAAATCATAATTGTGCAGGAATTAACGTGCAAGTGGCATTTTAATGTTGCAGCTGTTTGTGATCTTGAGCTAATACCAATTACTTTATATTGTGTTAGTTATTTCTATCGGCAACAATAAATCATGTTTTACAGACATTTTAATATATAACCTAACCTGTAATTTGACCTGTCAAGCTAATATGGTCAGAGGTACAACGTTTGAATCAGAAGTGTTAAGCAGCACAGGTATAAACTGGCATAAAAGGGAATAGCCTCAAGTAAAGCATATGCTTAAAAAAATGACACTGTACAGCACTGTATACAGTATTTCATGTCTTTTTTTGATATTTTTTATGTCTTCATTAAATCTTGAGACTCTGATAATGTTTTATTATCACATTGATCCCCCGTGACTATTTTTGAGAAAAGAGTTTGGAGCTGTTTCATGTGCAGGCTCACTGCCCTTTTAAGGATGTTGAGTCAGTTTGGTGTCTCACAGTAAACGCAGAAATATTGTCACATTTTTTCACAAACAGTCCTGGCGAATAAAGTCTCACCTTCTTCATCTGTAGGAGGCTGCGGATCCACCACTAGACCAGTCTCATCTGCATTTAGAATGGAGAATATTTGCAAGGAGACTACAATTACGAAAGTAAGGTAGATTAGAGAATATTTAACTATGAGAGATTTGCACGTTGCCCGGCCAATAATGAGAGAGGCAGAAGGAGAGGTGAGGAGAATTAGAGGTGTGTGTGTGGAGAAAGCTGAAAGAGATGACTTCAAGTAAGAGAAAGAAAGAAGAGGAAAACCAGAGGTATAGTGGTCATATATTCCCACGGCTTCACTTCATGCAACAGGGGAGATTATGCTATGGTGGACAGATTGAGGTCAGTTATAATAGATGAGGAGAGGATGAGGACAAGTTGTCCTTGATGTTCTTCTTCATCCTTCCTGCATTTGAGTTCTGAGAGCTGTGTGAAGGTGGGAGAGACACAACGGATAAAGAATGCAGTAACCAAGTCTGAGACCAACCAATTAACGGAGGGAAAACTGAGGTCAGTGTTTGTTCGGTCTGCTTGTTTGTGTGATTTGCTGAAGGAGGGAGATGGGATGGAGGGATTCAAGTGCTTAGAATGAATCCACAGCCGAAGGTGTGGTTAACCTCAGCGTGGGACACTCATTCTGCATTCTGCACAAAGTAAACCTTTGTTAATCCATGAGTCAGGGTATCTCCAAACGGGCGGCTCCACAAACAGAGATTAAATTTTAAATTCTTCTCTTTAGCAACAAATTCTCCATTCTCCAAGTCATGTTATTACATGTAATGCAAGTTCGTTATGCCAGCCATTCATTTCCTCAATCACGCTTGGTGGATAAAAATATATACAGTCAGTGTGACTGACTGAGGCAGACATATTATTACTCTGCTCACTTTACGGATGGAAATGCCATTTAAAAAAGTGCATTCATGATTTGGATTTACGATAAACCACTAATGACCTATCTTTACTTTGCAGCCTTTAACATGACTGTAACACCTCTTTTAGCATCTGCCAGGAAACCCCCGCACCATTTGTGGTCATACAGCAATAGTTTTACTGCTGTTTGTCAGTCATCAGCTGCATATAATTCCAGCATGTGAGTGAATTTGAATGTTTAACTTTATGAATATTCTGACAATAAAAGTGGAGCACTGGCTGCTGCAGAATGCTTGTGCACTGATAGGCTTCTGCTGAATCAAAATATTGATGCAATCATTGCTATTTTCAGTGCTGGCACACCACAAATCTACAGTTTATTCTGCATTTCACCACCCTGTTTATCCAACCAGTTCAGACTGAACCACAACCCCCCTCCCTTCACCTCCTTTCCACCCTCATTCACTCTCCCACCCTCATTCACTCTCCCACCATCTCAAATTTTTGCATTCCCACTTGATCTATGTGTAATGAGTTGGCCGGGCTCAGACAGACACTATACCCAAGATTGTTTACAGAGAGAGAGAGATCCAGACGTAAATGTCACACTGACAGGAATAACCCATGTGACAAACACAAGTGGATGGATACACACTTTTCCAAATGTGCATGCACACATTCATCAATGCAAACACACACACACACACACACACACACACACACGTTCACATATTTATAACCACATAAGGAAGTGATCTGAATCTACCCAAATTACCCTTTTTTTCTCCCTGAGCAGATAAATATTCTCAATTAGAGTAAGTAAGAAACCCAGTATCTGTAGTGGAGAGAAATTTAGTGGTTCTATGTCTGGATAAGGGTAGATGTTGATGACAGACAGAGTGAAAGTAGGTGGAGGATAAAGTGTGAACATTTCCTTTTGTCTTATGACACTGCTACTGAAAAAGAACAAAGATATAAAAAAACAAAAACACAAAGTTAGAGAAGAGCTCTTATAACTCAGAGATCTTCCATTCTTGCTGCTCCCTGGTCATTTAGCAGCCTGTTAAAGACAACAAGGGGTTACAGGAGCTGTAGCTGCTGGTGGTGTGCATTAGAGATCACCACAGCCTCTCTCCTTAGACTTGTTAGTCAGTAAAAGGCTGCTTTTATATCAGCCTTCAGGCTGCTTGCACTCTTTCTAAGTGACAAAATATTAGAGGCAAGCCTTAACAGGCGATCTGCCCGGCACAGAGATACAAATGAGTACATACACATGTGTACATGCATGCTTGGCTAGGTAAACGCATGCACATGGACAACCATTAAAGCAAACATGCACATACATAAGAGTCGATATGCCCCTGAGAATTGATTTCCCTTGAATTAAAGTCTCACCTGCTTTACCTGGCTCTCTTGTGGTAGCTCTCTCCTGTTTTGATCCTGAAAAAGTGACAGGTTCAGACTAATTACATTTTTTTCAAGTCTGAGACAAATGCTCACAAATCTTTGGCCTCATTTTGTGGCACAAGAACAAACATACGCTGCATGTCACTGGAGAGATGTCTAAAATTCATATACACAACTAATAATTAAAGTACAGCTGGTAGTGCAAACTGCTGCAGTTCCTGCAGCTGCTTCTGGAACTTTTTCACTCTGCAGACAGCAGCAACTTACAATGCAGCCCCACGAAGAAGCACAGGGAAGACATGTGGCATTGGTTATTTGATTGTTTGTCAGACGCCATCCTCCGAGAACTTACATTTCTTAGTTTCATTTTGTTGCTCAACTCTGCAGCAAGGATTTTCTACTGGTCTTATTTACACTGCAGCCCCATGCCTTGAGCAACGTTCAGTCCTCGGGTGGCCCTCAAACTCTCAGTCCAGTCACTGACCGCTTTCCCACAGAGCTAAATATTACAGCCCCCACAAACACGGCCTGTCATGCTTTTCCATGCTGAATTCAATCTATCATCATTGCTTCATGTAATTGCAGAAACCACATTTGAGTACAAGTCAACCATTTAAATTGGCAGCTCATTACAAAATGTAAGGCTTATAATAATCAACTGAAAATACACTATGCGAATGTGTAAAATGCAGGGGGTACCTACCTTGGCATCGAGGTTTTTTATTGGCCACTGCTGAGCCGCTGATGGGTCGGCCATTGGGAGTGACACACCAGCAGTATCCAGTGTAGCTGTGGCACTGGACCTGTAATTAAGACAGCATGTAAACACAACGTCAATACAATCTAAGCCAGGGATGACATCTGTGAAAATGAATTGTAAAGGAAAAGAGCTAAAAGCTTAACAGTAAAGTCCATTCTGGAGAAAAGAGCAATTCCTTGAAAAAGTGTGGCAAAAGAGTGACTCTTTTCTACTGTGGCCTACATAGTATCGTGAGTTGCCACATATTGAAGAGAAGTATAATTAAATGGTGTGTTTTTTGTTACCTCGCTATATGTACCATCAGGGTTGCATACAGGCACAAAGACCTGCGGGAACAGCTTCTTGGCCTGCTGCTCTGTGTACTTCTTCTCTGCAACACATCTGGATGTATCTGAGAAGGACCACAAATCACTGGAATCACAACACATCACAGAGACTCATGATTCAACCCACAGCTCAACTATTTTCTCCTGCTGCACGGCTCTGATCCCAGCATACTTAAAAAGTCATAAGATGATGGTGAATATTGCAGAGGATGAAGAAGGAAGGAAAAATGAAGGGAGAGCGGACAGATGCAGGGGAAACAATTCAAGACATTTCGGAAGCAGGAGGTACTTGTGTGGCTGGGAAAAGAAACAAACACCCCCAGTCTTATTAGGAGCAAGTCAGGCAAGCTTGCATAGTGCCTGGTGGTAAAGCCATTACTGAGCAAGGCAGCTCGTGCTGCTCCTGTAGAACATTCCAGTCACCCAAGAAAAGGGCTGATGCACAAGGAAAACCTGACCCTTCCTTAATGTCTTTGGGTCTCTCTCACTCTCCTCCGAAACCTCGACTCTCTCCTCAGCCCAGTCTGATCTGTCCTCTGAACTATTTGTTGATATAAATGAGGGTCAGCGAGGTTTCCCCGATGTGAACCTTGTGTCTTTTCACATCCCTCTGCCAGGGCCATGGCTCATCCTGTCATTCCACAGCTGCTTCGTCTCACCTGGCCAACAGCACCAGCTGTGCAAACTCTCAGGAAATGTTGGGCAGCAGAGGGTATAATGGTAACTTGGTGTGACACATGCTGCCACGCAGTCCTCGTCTGGTTGGTAGGTTCAAATCACATTAAAACAATGACTCATGCTAATTTTAAAAACGTTCACCAGTTTGGTCAGGAGGCCGCAGGTCCCTGGCATGTCTTTCTGTAGATTGACCATTAGACACATGCAGGGAAATGTGGACTGGTTTTTCTCAGTCTGGTGTCTGTTTAGTGTGTGCGCGTGTCACTGTCACTGGAGAAGAGAAACGCTGGATGTTCCGGATGGGGGATAACAGAGAGTTGTGGAGCTCTAAAGTTTGCTCCAGTGGAAAAACCAAAAACCATCGTCCTTCTCCAGGGGGCTCCGACCAAAAACTTGACTGGAAAAAATGACAGGACACTTGAATCGTCTGAGCAGAGTGATAGAAAACAAATGTGGTGCCAGTCTCGCCATCCTTAAACACAATCCCATCTCTGTGCTTTTAAGCACGATCAGCCCTCTGGTTTATTTCGGGTGCTGACACGGCTGCCGTTGCTGTGTCTTTCACCCCAGCTGTCGAGCAGCAGAGGGGGGGTCAGAACTCTTATACACCCGATGTTATTGACCCATACAATACGACTTTCATGGACTCTCGTCCCTTTCAGCTGCCTAGCTGGAATCCTCTATTCTGAGTCCCGGCGCTATCCGCCACATCCAGATGTCCGCTTAGAGACGTTGCCATAGAGAAACAGCGCTCGCATAAAATCGTAGAATGCTTTTCCATCATATGAGAATCCTTTTTAAGCAAACGCCTTTGCTCATGCTCCCTGCATTAGTGATCTAATATTATAATATGCAAGAATGGGGCTTTGTGCCCAGTCTGTAGAGCTATGAAATAGCAGTATAGAGCGAGTGAGGAGGGCGGGGGTGAGAGGGTTCAGGGCTTCAGCATTTGGGCGTAGGGATTCTTCCTTCCAACGACAACGAACAATGAAAGAGTCTGTGAGCCGCCTGACCTCACTGGGTCTCCTTCCCTTTTTGTTTTTCATCTCCAGTCCTCCATTGGTCACATATGTACAGCTTTACATCTAGTACGATGAAAATGAGACCATTTATTCTTCTCAAAGTATTTAATTTAAATTCTATCACCACTCCATAAGAATTAGGTTTCCTAAAGCTGGAGTCATTTCAAATCAATGAGGAAGTTCTTGGTCTTATGGCACTGTTATATATAAATAGTTAACTATGTAATTTGTGGGATGATAAAAAATTTTTTCCCTTAAAACAGAGTAAACAGTGTATTGTGAGAAATACTTTCATGGGTGCAAATGGGATGCAATCATGAAACCAGCCAGGCAGCAGCAAGCCTTCCCAAACCCCCGTTATCCAGCCTCTCTCAGTGTGTCAACCCCACTCATCCTCCCAGCAGTCAAAGAATTAATTATGCTGAAATGAATTTAACCCACAAGTTTCTACTGTGACCCTCCCCGCACATTTGAGAGCGTCAGGCGGCGCTGAAGCGCGACTCATGACCTGACCTTTGCATGGCCCTCTGATGACCTCCAGCTGGGGGTCGCGGCACTTGGCTCGGAGGAACTCGCAGCGAGATGTGAATGTCCTGCCGTCGGAGGCGCACAGGGGTTTGCGAGGAGCTCCGCTACATTCCATGTTGCACTCCTTATCCTGGTCCACCCGCAGGAACTGCATAGGCGAGAAAGTAGGAAGTAAGCAGGGAAAAGATTTGTTAAATGAGTCATTTATGGGAATCAGTCAGCTCTGCACCAAAACATTTCAATCTGCAGAACAGGTGTAATTCTGGAGGGATCAGACAGAAAGGGTTGGACCCTGAGTAGGCAAATGTTTTTTTTTGCTTACTCAACACCAAAGATAGAACAGGTGTTCATCTCAAGTCATTACTTCAGCTTCATACCTTTCATCAGGTTCATATGAAAGTAAAAATATCCTTTCATAGGTACAGTATAAAGCAAAGAAAGAAAAAGATGAGGCAGTGTCACTACAAGCCTGTCAGGGTGTAGCCATGGACTTGCCTATACCTAAAAAGCTGGGGAGGACTCAACTGACGCTTCATCTTTTGTGTGTGACAACACCTGCACAGGTATTTACCTGGAATCTGTCCTGAGGATGTTTTACTCAGCCACAAAAAGAGAAACAAGGACGGAGACTCCTGGCTGAACGCATCACATCACCTGTGTCAATGCCACCATTGTATCTTCCACCCTGGTATGAAACCTCCTCGCCAAGCCACACAATGAGGCAGTGGCGGGGGTGTGGGGTAGGAGAGGGAGGTGGGGGCAACAAGCTGTGACTGCTACAATGAATGAAAAACCAGTGAATGATAGAGTGGCTGAATAAGCTAGATGTCAGGGAGCTTTGTTCTGCTACAGTATGTGTGTTGGGTTTACACAAAGTTTGCATGATTCATTCGTACAGTTCCTGTGGAATTATGAGTATAATGGGAAAAAAAAAACAAAACCCCAGACTGCTGCCAATGCAGGTGCTGTTTTTAATCATATCCATGAATAAATACTTTGCTGAATCTCTTTGTCTTCTCAGTGCAACACTGCAATTTTTCCATTCAGTTTAGCTCTTTAGTTTTTTGTAGCATTTTTGTTCAGTTTTCAGATGATACACAGCTTTCAAAAATCTGACTGAATGACCTCTGTCATCTGCGACAAACACAAACTTGCTCTTTTTACTCACACAAACACACACACACAAACCATCTGTGGCACAAAGCAGACAATCAAAGCACTCAGTTAAAAGTACGCCATTAAAATCTGTAACAGTTATCAAAGACAACCTGAAAAAAGTGAAGACGGAGATCCAGTAGGAGGGCGGGATGATAGGCAATAAAAAATTTGTTGTGTCTGACATCCAACAAATGAAGTGACAGATGAGGTTTGGTGGCAGCCCCTCTGCTTTCAGACGAGTAGCGCTGCAGGGCTACATGCACCTGGAAAAGGGTTGGCAGGGAAGGCAGTGTCGCTCTGGGGCAACTCTGTCAGCCCTCCTTATAAATCTTCCCGGGGGGATCAGAGAGCAGAGACCCGTTCAAACACATTGAAAGAGCAGCCGTGGAGCACTGAAAATTGGTCTTTTAGATTGAATTCTTTTTTTTTTTTTTTTTACAAGCTTTCTTCCTTGGCTTTGAAAACAGTAAAGAACACAAAGAGTATCCTGACAGTGCAGAGCCAGAACCTGATGTTGGCTTCATAAATACAGTCTGTGTCCAAAGCCTCAACTCTAATTCTTCATCCTCCTGCACATTTAGACCTCTTCCTCTTTTGGTAAAAACAAAATACGAATAAACTTTGTGTATTTCCAGTGATTGAAGAGAAGTGATGTATTGTGTTTCATTTGGCCAATGCAAAAATCACAGTGTAGATTATATCAGTGGACTACAAATTTATCTGGCAGCCTTTGGGTGTTTGGAAGCCACGCCATGTTCCAAGATAAATCTGACTGTTCATTGAACAGTCTCCATGTTCTGCATACTCCCTTTGTCCTAGGGGTCAAAAATGACCCACCTCAATGAAAACCTCAAGAATAATGAAGATTTATTGAATTGGAAACCCCAAATCTTCTTTGCCTTAAGAAACAACATGTCATTTGTCACACAGTGTGTAAATGTTTGCGTTTTAAACAGCGCAGAAAAACAGAATTTAATTAGTGGACACCGCTGGTTTTTACACATCACGCCTTACTCCGACCCGAAGACAATACAACAAAGACTTAAATATGGCATCTTATGACTTTTTTGCAATAGCAGTAGTTGAGTGGCAGGAAATTTGGGGTGAGATGGTGACAGGAATGAATGGACCCCATGTGGATTTGAAGTGGACGTTAAGGTTCATGGTCAGTGCTTCAACAACTGGTCCAAGCTGCTCCCAGACCTCAAACCCTCAGTGTTTTTAACCTTCTAAAACTTCACTTTCAGTAGTTAGAAAATGTTTTGATACATTTGGGTTTATTTTCCATTTTAAAATTGCATTGTGTATTTTGCATTGTGACTGAGTATCATTTAATTTGAGAAGGTTTGTATGGAGGTCTACAAACACTCCCCCCCCCCCCTCTCTCTCTGTGGCATTTTACTAGGTCAGAAAGTCAACATGTTGACAGGCCTCACAGCTGGTGTGATTACATTGCAAAATATTGTCTCTTGCCACTCATGTCTATTGTGTCTCTGTATAAACTGGGTCTCTAACATGTCCTTGCCCCTCCTTGTTAGTGTCTGAGTTTTTGGGTTTGTTTGAGTCACTGCATCTAACTGGCAGTCTCCCTCCCTCTCACCCGTCCTTCCACCATGTCAGTACATCATTCTGCTGTTGTGACCTCCTCTCACCCTCCACCCAGTCTTTCACAGCTCACCCCTTCACATAAAGTCCAGCAGGCATAACAGGTTGGCTTGAGCATGGTTTTCGCAGGAGACCGCAACCACCCAAAGCCAGTAACTGCCCTGATGGTGACTAAGTGTCTCCAGCCATACTTGGTGGTGGACCGCCAACAAGCTACAGCCCACACTGGCCACCCCGGTGCTCACACTAGGTCGGCATTATCAGCATCAGTCCCTGCCAGCCAGCAGACTGACATCTCAAACAGAGCCATTCTGCAGCCCAGCATCCTGCTAGATGTCCACTGTACAGCACACAGCGGACCGCCAAGTGACTGCAAGTTTATGATAAAGCTCCAAGAACGCAGCATGGAAAAACACAGCTTGCCATGAAATCAGCCACCCAGATTCACTATCAGGCAATTCTGTGTTTATCTCAGTGAAAGCTGGTCACACTGTGGCAGGAGAACAAGTAAGATGTGAAAGCCAGTGAGAGACCTCTTCCTCCTATGTACTCCTAATGGCAGTGTGTTTTTCCTGTGGTGATGGATGGACAGTGCTGAGGTAGAGCCCTTACACTCCCCTTGTCTCATTTCAGCCTCTCCAAGTGAGCACCATCGTTGTACATAGCAACAAGGTGGAGTGTGATGGATGGCCTTCCCCTCAGCTACATTCAGCAAAAACTTCCACCCTTATTAATCATAAGAGGAGACTCAAACAAGACAGAACACATATTGTGGCTCAAATCCCTTTTTGTCTACTTCCAGACAGTTGGCCCTCACTTTCTGTTTTTCTTTCTCTTTACTTTGCTGTCTTTGCTTTCATGATATCTTTTTTTCTTCATGTGATCTCTTTTGGAAGATGCTTTTTGCATCTGCTCAAATAATACAAGAAGTTGGCAAAGGGACAAAAGACAGGCAACAGAGGGCGAGACGGGCGGAGTGGAAGGGAATTTTTTTTTTTTTCTGAGACCAACCAGCATACAAATCAAATCCTATTACCTCCCCCTGGTTCTGCGGCATTGTGGGACTGAATTGAGTATGGAGGAGGTGAGCCTCCAGCAGAGAGCACATTATAGGCTGATGAGGGCCTTCTGGGTTGGGAGGCCCTCGCTTCCAGCGCCCCAAGAGGCCCCTCACACCACAGCCTGCAGGGTCAATGGGGGCCCCAGCTGAGAGCCGTGGCAAATGTGTTAAATGACCTTGGCGGGAGTTTCCTTCATGGATGCTACGATGCAAAGGGGATCATTAGTTTCCAGCATGGCGGAGTGGGAAGAAAGTGACAGTTTTTAGCCAGGCTACTAACTCAATCAAAGGTAAAGGCCTTTAATTGCTGTGAAAGTTGTTAAAAAGAAAGAGGTGGTGTGAAAGGTGGTCATGTGACAATAAAGAAATCTCCCTGGGCAGGTGCACTATTTCATGAAAGCATGGGGGGCAATGGAGCCCATATGTTATACTCTAATGACGTTGTATAGGTTTGGAAAAGAGGCAGGCTATGATCACTCTCATCTTTTCACACAGTTTCATTCTTCCTTAACACATGGAAAAAAAAGTCTGCCTCCCGAATAACCTAGGCAAATATCCCCCATATTTAACTGCCAGTTTAACCTCAAGTATGTAGAAAATATGAAATGGAGACATTTTCCTAAAACCAGCAATGTCCTTTCCTGTACCATTCAAACAATAAGCCATTAATCACTCATAAAGCTCAATAAAAATTGTCTAAAAACTCTGGTGCTCCATGTGTTATTCCAATAAATAAGATCTAATTAACCACATTGGGGAGGAATGGCTGAAAAAGTTATTTCTGATAGATGAAATAAAATTTGAAGGCTTTTTCTCCTTTGAGGCATATCCAGAGCAGCCTAAAACAGATGCAACTTTGATATCATTTGCTGGGTAAATATTACGACCAATGACACTTCAAAAAAGAAAGAGCTAATCTGTAATCATAAAATGTGTCTCGTATTGTGGTGAAAATTAAGGGGTTGCTCTGTGCAACACTTCCTCCCACATTCCGCAACTCCATAGTGCCGTCAGGGAGAAATGATCTCTGACCCTTCACCTGCAGGTTAACAACTCATGACCATTTGTTTCCAATTGGATATTAAGGCATCCTCGCCTGTACCCATAAATAACAGTGCTGGAGGTGGTGCCTGTCACTTCAACCTCTAAATCAAGGGGGGGAAGTTTCTGACAGTGCACATTCCGCTCTCCATTATACCCTTCCTTCAGCACTGTACCTGCACTTGATTGTGACCATGAAATTCATCTCATCTGCCTTAAAAGTCCACCTTCTCTTGACATGGACATAATACACCATTGCTATTGTGCGGCTGACCCTCTGACACTGAAGCACCAGCATCTAAAAGAGACACTGGCATAGCAGCCAGAGAGGCAGACCAGCCCAGAAGCTGGCAGGCATGTGAATGCACTAAAAAGCAAACCCCCAATACTGTATCCCTCCGAGGCAAGCCAGCAGCTTTGCTGTCTGAGATAAAATGTGCAGAGATTTTAAACGCAGGGGCATGGAGTGCAGAATGTTTTACAAAACGAACCTATCCTGAGTTGGAAATACCATCTCAAACTGAGTCTGAATTTCTACCATATATGGAACATATTCAATCATGGAAAATTTTCTGGAGAGAGATTGCATCGAAAGTAAATCATATTATCAACATGGATCATGACTGTGATTAAAATAAATTTACCACTATGTTTATTCAGCATTTTAAATTATAAGAAGAAAATCTCATAAACTGCACACGCACAAACGATGACGAACCACCTTAGCTTGCGAACACACACAAAGTTGTTTCAGGACTGTGTTCTTACTGTAAAAAAAAATGTATGTATATTGTGACATATGGTCAGCCAGGGTGAGGGTCGGTGATGTTGTTCTTCCTACCGTCAGAGCGGAGAACTTCTGAGCGCGCCCGGCGCTCAGCAGACAGAGGAAGACCAGTAGCGGACAGATGCGCATCCTGACTTAGCGCGACCAGAAACTCTCCAAATTACGCACGGCGCAAAAATTCTGTTTGTGTTGCTTGGATTTGACCAAAGGGTGCAATTTGTTTCAAGAAGGAGTCGAAAATGTTGTTTTTGTTGTTGTTTTTTTAAATCCAAAAGTAGTCCTTGCGAAAAATAATAAAAATAAAGAGTCAGAGTTGAAGCGGGGAGTTGCTGGTTTATTTCACTTCGTCTCCTTGGATTCGTCTGCCAAGCAGTTTGTGTAGACGGTCTCCTTACTTCTGGCACTGTGATAACCCCCCCCCGTTTCCCTGACCTTTCCCCCTCCCTAAATGAGTCTTCTCTCTCTCCCCTATTCCACTCTTTTCTCCACACCCCCTCCCACCACACTTGATTTTGTGGACTAGATCCCTTATCGAATGCAGGCAGTTCCCCAGCCGGGAGGTAGGTGTAGGTTTAGAGGAACTGCTGCTGGTAGCTGAGGCAAACACGTCAGGTACTCCTCTTTTTCACCCTCTTTTCCCCTTTTTCCCTCCCCCTTCAAAACCACGACCTGAATCCCTGTTTTCACTGAGGACCTATGGTGATGTTCAATTGGTAAAGAAAGAACAATAGACTGGGCATCAGCTACACACACACTAACACAATTTGGATTCACCTCTCAATCCCATTATCAAAAGAAACTGACCTAAAGTTCATGAAATTAACACAAAACAGACAACACAATCTGGCACATTAAGATATACAAAAATAATTCAGCAGTCGTCCTTTCCGACTGGTTCTAACATCATACTGCACACAAACCAGAGGAAAGCTCATCTGAGTTTAATATTAAACGATTATGCTCGATATTCAAGAGAGACGCGGTTAATTTGCTTCCATTAGTCTCTTCATGTTGGTATTTTCTCTGGCCATCTGAACTCAATATCAATGCAGAGCTCCATCTTGTGACTTCAACGCCACCTTGTGGTTCTCACTGCCTACTTTACCTTAAAAATGATCAGTCTACAATACTCTTAACAGGATACTGTGAACTATCTGGCATCAGGTCTTTTATTCTGTGAGCTGCACGGGTCACTGATTTAGTAGACGTGTTATATGGTTTGTTTGTTTATGAGTTCAAATCAGTGAATTGATCACTGATTTATAAAACAATGAGAGCTGTAATCACTGTTTCATTTGTAGGTCTATGGACTAACATTTTTATGTCTACATTAAAAGGTAACAAAATTAACATTGCAGTAAAAACAGCAATAATGACTGTAATAATAATCATAGTGAAAATATAACTCTTCATTGATGCTGATTTATAGCTAATGGTCGCACCAAAAATGGTGGATGTTTTGCTTTTCCTGTTCAGCCAACAAGTTTCCTTTTTTAATGTTAATGGGTCCAACTGTTCTGACAAACCTAAATGTCTTCTGAGGAAAAGGTCTGTTATATATTATTAAGTCCATGCTAACTCAGCAAGATATTCAGCGATATTCACTGAACCAGAACATTTTGATTCATGGATCAGACAATTACTGCAAATTTGAAATTGCTAATTTAAGTCCCTCAGAGTTAAATTAACACTTTCACAGTGTTACTTAACAAACTCTGATGGTGTAAAATATCAACACCCAAATGGATACATTTAAATTAATTAGTACAACAACAGTGTTACTTCAAACACTAATAGTGTAAAATATTCACACTAATATGGATAATTTTAGATGTATTAACACTACAATAGTGTTACTTCAAACTCTAATAGTGTAAAATTGTGGCACCAATGTATATACATTTTGATTAATTGGCACTACGGCAGTGTTACTTCACAAACCAAGTGTAAAATATTAACACCAGGTTATTTTTAATCAACACTATGATATTATTGACCAGTTATGTTATGACCAGTATCACTGATGTAAAATGTATACTTAACTAGTATTTACTGTGCTGCTGATACAGCATATATGGACCACTGGTATTAACAGTTAAAATGTACATGAAATAATCACTTCAAAAATATTTATTTTCCATTAACAAGGAAAATTACTGATGGTCTGAGCTGCACTGATCTTTTGTCTTCTGTTTGTAGAGGGCTGAAGTGGCAGGATATGCAGGAGTAACAAAATAGATACCATGTAACTGTCCCAGTCTGTAGAAAGAAAAAAAAAAAACCCTCATGTATAGTATAATTTGAATATCATGTTTCTTTCATTTCAAAACTATGGAGAATTACATCATACTCTTACTTGAGTACAACTTTTGGCTACTAAACCCACCTCTAGCTGATCTTGACGGATATTAATCTAACTTATGCTATTACATGAACATTGTAAAAACTTTTGACCTTACAATTTTAAATCCAACTTCACTTACCTGAAGGCTGAGAACATTGTTGGGGCTCTTATGGTCCTGTTGCTCGCTAATGCTTCAAATCAAAATAGACGACGTTCATTTCATAAGCTAAAGAGTAACATGCGCGTCAGTGTTATATTAAGATTTGAATTAATAACGATAATAATAATAATCATTGTGGAAATTGTAGAAAATTTAATCAGTAAGATCTTTTTTTTTTGTTTTTTTTTTTCGTTTAACCGACGGGCTAACATCCAGCCCGGCCGCTGTTTGCTAATAACTGCCGACGCCCGCGTTGTTCTTTTAACGGCGGAAACCATTTTAACTCAACTCAAACAGCTTCAGAGTTATACTAGTTTGCGTTACCGTTTATATACCGTGTCCAAAGACTAACCCAGCGCTTCCCGTTGCGCCGAAAAGAAAACGGCTGCCGCTTAGATTTCTAACGAAAGTGTGCCTCCCCAAGTGCCCGGATGTGAAAACAACACCCGCAGGTGTTGGATATCGTGAACTCTGTAAAGTAACGTCCACATGGATGTTTTCTCATTAGCACGGAATTCATTGTATCAGAATCAACACCACAACCTCAACACTTCACCCTAAAATGGCCTAACAGTAGGATTTTAACTCCAATGATTTTGCTGTGCTTGCTGTGTGTCTGGAAAGCACATCATGAATTAAGTAATGAAACCTTAAACGATTGGACGTCTTTAGAGAAGGTCAAATTAAGTTCATCGGGAAAGGTTATAGTGCATTTTAGGTGCACAATGAAACTTCATCACCGACTTCTAAACCTCAAAACCGAATATCCCTGACTTTTTGTGAGCAGTGTGCATTGTCCAAACATCCGCAGTCTTGTCAACAAAACTAGCAAACGAGTCAAGTGCATGTATTATTTAATGATATATTTTATTGATTAAAATGTTGGGGAAACCAGAGCACCTGGAGAAAACCCAAATAAATAAATAAAAACATAAAAACATAAAAAAATTTAAAAAATGTACATATTTACAGTTGGTGTTGAATGAAAGTTTTTTGCCAAGCTGTATGAAGGGTGCAAGCCCTAAAGTGGATTTGGTTCGAGTTGAGGCTGACCTCAGGTAAGCTGAACCTTGTCAGGAATTGGTGGAAGGTGCACTCTTTGGCCAGAGCCCAGCCTTCCTGTAGTGCGCAAAATCGGAGGCGGTTGTGGCTTAAACTGACTCTGCCCAAGTGTGTGTTGATCTTTTTCAACAATTGGTGGCAGTAATATAGGTTTTGACCTGTCATCACAACCCTGCCCGACCTCAGAATGTTGTAATGTGGGTGGTACCTGAAGAAGACCATCCTTTACGTATTTTTCATTCTTCAGCTTTCGTGTTGTAAGTGGATTTTGCTCAGGCTTCCGGGTCTTAGGTGGCTGTGGTTTGAATTGAGTCTGATCTTGAGTAAGCTGAACCTTTTCAAGTACTGGCGGAAAGTGTACCTGCTTTACTCTATGGCCAGACCCGTGCCTTGCTGCACTAACTGCTCCCTGCATGTACGAGTCATCCTCTGGAATCTCACAGGTGTATGAAACGTGCGAGGTCTGAGGTGGATTTGGTTCAAGTTGAGTCTGACCTCGAGTAAGCTGAACCTTGTCAGGAATTGGTGGAAGGTGCACTCTTTGGCCAGAGCCCAGCCTTCCTGTAGTGCGCAAAGTCGGAGGCGGCTGTGGCTTAAATTGACTCTGCCCAAGTGTGTGTTGATCTTTTTCAACAATTGGTGGCAGTAATATAGGTTTTGGCCTGTCATCACAACCCTTCCTGATCTGAGAATGTTGTAATGTGGGTGTTTCCTGTAGAGCACCATCCTCTACGTACTTTTCATACTTCAGCTTTCGTATTGTAGCTGGATTTTTCTCAGGCTTCCGGGTCTTAGGTGGCTGTGGTTTGAATTGAGTCTGATCTTGAGTAGGCTGAACCTCTTCAAGTACCGACAGAAATTGGACCTTCTTTACTCTATGGGCAGACCGGCGCCTTGCTGCACTAACTGCTCTGTGCATGTATAAATCGTCCTGTGGAATCTCACAAGTGTATGAAGTCCACATGATCTTAAGTGGATTTGGCTCTAGTTGAGTCTGACCTCGAGTAAGCTCAACCTTGTCAGGAATTGGTGGAAGGTGCACTCTTTGGCCAGAGCCCAGCCTTCCTTTAGTGCGCAAAATCGGAGGCGGTTGTGGCTTAAACTGACTCTGCCCAAGTGTGTGTTGATCTTTTTCAACAATGGGTGGCAGTAATATAGGTTTTGGCCTGTCATCACAACCCTGCCCGACCTCAGAATGTTGTAATGTGGGTGGTACCTGAAGAAGACCATCCTTTACGTATTTTTCATACTTCAGCTTTCGTGTTGTAAGTGGATTTTGCTCAGGCTTCAGGGTCTTAGGTGGCTGTGGTTTGAATTGAGTCTGATCTTGAGTAAGCTGAACCTTTTCAAGTACTGGCGGAAAGTGTACCTGCTTTACTCTATGGCCAGACCCGTGCCTTGCTGCACTAACTGCTCCCTGCATGTACGAGTCATCCTCTGGAATCTCACAGGTGTATGAAACGTGCGAGGTCTGAGGTGGATTTGGTTCAAGTTGAGTCTGACCTCGAGTAAGCTGAACCTTGTCAGGAATTGGTGGAAGGTGCACTCTTTGGCCAGAGCCCAGCCTTCCTGTAGTGCGCAAAGTCGGAGGCGGCTGTGGCTTAAATTGACTCTGCCCAAGTGTGTGTTGATCTTTTTCAACAATGGGTGGCAGTAATAAAGGTTTTGGCCTGTCATCACAAACCTGCCTGATATTGGAATGTTGTAATGTGGGCGGCTTGTCCGATTTAGCTGATCCCTGGTCTGTTGGTGGCATTTCAGGCAGAACTGGCTTGGGTTTGTTCTTATGAATCACTTCATAGATGAAATCACGTGGTAAATTGCGTGGTGGGGGGACACGTTTTAGTACAAGTCGTCCTTTTTTTGATCTAGTCCATTTAAAATGTGGAATTCTTTTATGAATATATTTTTTTGGATAAAAATTTTGTCTAATTTGCCGGACGGACACAAATGATTGTGCCAGGTCTGTGTCCTCATCACGTTCTTCCAGATTTGACGTGGCTACTTTATCTTCGCGTTCAAGATATTCCTCAAACGTTAACGTTTCGGCAAGATATGGAAACTTGGCAAGCATTTCAGCTGTGGTTTGTACCGGTTTTATCTTGTAGGCCTTGAATCTAAAGGGGAATAGTTTTTCACATGAAGGTTGTTTGTGCTTTAACGCCTCTGCTGTTTGCCTTTGTTCTTCCTGTTCTTTGTCCAGGGACAGTGATGTAGCCTCCCATCGGTCACTCCCAAAGCGGCCTATGTATTTGCCTGTGTTTGACCATAAGCAGACATTTCTGTCCAAACCCGCAGTAATTATGTTTTTAAAAGCAGGATTCCATTGAACACTCACTACACCCCCAAGATGAGCTCTCCAGGAGCGTAACACTGGAGGTGGACAAAGTGATACTTGCCACCCATTTATATCTTCAAATGGTCCATTCTCTGCCTGATTTTTAAAACCAAACTGCTGAATGTCCCACAGACAAATCCTTCCGGTACTGTCACCTGTCAATAGTATCCGCTCTTCCTCATCAGTCGACATGGCAGTAATAACTGCCTTTTCATCATCCACAGCTTTAAACTTTACCAGCAAACCTCCCTTTATTTTTACAGACCAGCCATAAATGTTGCCGCCTGCAGAAGTCAGCAGTGTGACTGTTTTAAAGGAGGGCTTCCTGGTCCTCAGACATTTCATTAGAGGACCAGTATGCGTAGTTGTCTTCCTCCCAGTCAGAGATAGATGTTTTTCATGTCGTTTAATTTTTTTGGGGGAGTTGATTTTTGTAATCCTCCTCTCAATGGCCAAAGTCCCAGTTTTGCCTTGGTGATGTTTATTTGCAATGACTATTCGAGGGTTCACACGACCCTTAATCACGGAAATAACCTCCAAATCCTCGACATCCCAGATGACAATATTTCCTTTTCTGGAGGCTGAAATCAGTGTGCTTTCATTGTACTCCAATGAGGAAATGTCTTCTAAATAATGGTGTTCCATGTATTGGTGGTCATTTCCCTCCATATCAAGGTTGTAAATGATCTTGGAGTTCTTACCTGACAGAAACATTCTATCGTTTATGCATACTATGGCTGTCACCTCACTTGGCACAGTCACAGGAAGCACAGCAAGCTCTGTTCCAGTGTTAAAGTTCCACAATCTCACTTTCCCATCTTGGGAAACTGTGACTAGTCTGCGCAGGCTGTTGTCAAATGATATGGCAGTGAAACCCCTGCACTCATCTGGAGTTGCAGTAAATTTCATGACGGGATTTCCTGTCAAGATGTCCCACACTGTCACCACGCCATCCTCACAAACAGAGACGACCTGTTTGAAAATGTTATGATACAACGCAGAGCACAGGGGCCTCAAATGGGATGTAAGCATGCGCTGAAAAACATCTGTTCCTCTTCCATAACACTTTGCAACATTTGTATTAGCGACGACTAACTCGTTGTTTATATGGTTGTAACACATACTGGAGATCGGGGCCTTTGTCATACCCTTAATGTGGAAACTTTGTCTGCATGTCCATCCATGTTCAGTCCACACACGCACATTCAAGTCGGTGGACAGACTGATAATTAGTTTGTCCTGGTGATTACACACAATGTCAGTGACAGGTTTTTGGTGTCCTTTCAATGCATATTCCCAGGAATCTGTTTTGTGGGTAAACCAAACCCGTATTAAGCCATCTGACCCACCAGTAATAAGTCGTTCAGCTTCAGGGCAGTATTCGGTACATGTGAAGAAGGCAAAATCTCCCCTGCTCTCAAACCGTTGTGTTCTTTTAGCCAGTGATCTGATTTTAACAAGCTCAGCTGGCGACTGGGGGGCGCCAAAGAGGAACATGGTCTTGTGTGAAACACCGCACACGGCAAATGACTCAATTGATGGAAAGTATCGAATCTTATGGCATATGTCATTAAACATAGTGAGTCTGACGCATGCTTCATATTCAGTGGTGGCTTTCAACAGATCAGAAACGTGAGTTGTCGTATATTCCTTTAGAGACATTGTCTGGTGTACCTCAGAGGAGTAGAGGCTCTTATTGGGATTAGTGGAAATAAACACAAATAAATTGCCTAGCGTATCCCCAAAAGAAAATATTCTTTTGTTGTCAGTGTTCATGTAGTTCATGACATTCGCATTGGCGTCATCTAATATTAAGGCGTGCATCACTTCCAACATATCTGGCAACATGGTGCAGTGATAGAAACGCAGTTCCCTGTCAGTAGTGGAGATAGCCAACTGACTGAGATCCTCAAGGTACACCATGTCAGTAACGTGCAACTTTGGAATGTGTGCAAAATCATCTGTCTTCTCTGGTTTGTTCAACAGAACTGGGAACTTTTCGGTGAAGCTATCATTCCAGAAGGTCAAGATACCGTCTGAGCTTACAGTGAGGTATTGACCTCTTTGGTAGGCCCTGATCTCTTCATTCCCAACCTTTGACACTCGAATGGTTTCTAACTTTTTATAGATACGGTGTATAATCTGTACAATTGTTTTGCCGTGATCTGTGCGTATATTGTTGAAAGGTAGGGGGAAAGGTTGATTTTTCAAGTCCAACGATTCTGATGCCTTCTTTCTGTCAATCAGGAAATTGAGCAGCTCTTCAACGTCCACAGTTCCATCGCAGTTTGCATCAATCTGCATGTGGAGGACCTCAAGATCTTCTCGTTTTACAGAACCGTAAAACTGCTCAATTAGCATGGTGAATTCCTCCATATCCAGTGCTCCTGAGCCATCAACATCAACCGCCTCGAAAAGGTGGATAATCTCCGGGATGTCTTTGCCAGAAAACAGATTATTTTGTCCCTTCCCTTCAAATTTCCACATTCCTTCTGTGTCCTCCTCACGACCGTCCAATGTGTTTTCCTGTTTCTTCATTTTTAGACCAATTTGTGTGTTTGCTTTACAAACTGGAACGATGTGTTTGTCTTCTTCTTTGAATACTTCACAGTGAGTATCTTCTGCTTGTCTTAGATGGGAAAAGCTTTTGGATCAGGGGTATTTAAACTCTTTGGTATGACGACACACATTAAAGCCACGGGAATTGTGACGTAGTTGATCAAAGCAATCGCGTAACATTTAGGAACACTCGGGAGAACGCAGATTTGATACGTCGTAATACGTGTCTGTGACGAGTAACTCGACATTATTAACTAAGATCGCGTGATTTGATCGACATTATTAATTAATATAGCGTGATTTGAGTTATTTAGCTATTTGACTTTTATTTAAAAACATATAACAGCACGACCAATGGCCCCGGAAATCACATGCTCTACTTATGCTTATGGGAATCGCCAAAGACAGCTATGCAATGTACCCGGAAGATGTAAAGACCGAAAGAATCGGCCCTGAACGCACCACGTCTCTGACATTTTTTCCCAATCAGCTACAAGTTGCGAAACAAGATCGCCAAAATAAATGTTTAACCAGAGGGGTATCGCAAAAAAGTAGGATATGGGATTAAACCGGGATATGTTGGTTATCCTGGCTGAATTTAGCCTCAAGTCGGTTGCATGAAAGTAGGTTAAATTTATCCCGGTCAAGTTACTATGGTGATTTATTCTCTGCAGCTAGCCTGCTCCAGACCGGGCTAACAACCAGGCTAAGATTTATCCTGGTGATTCATCTGGTAGTTCTGCTGTCAATCCTGTGAGAAATTAATGTGTTTTACAGCATTTCCATGGTCTTTGTAAATATGTTGCATCACTTTAATTATCCTGCATTAAAATATTACAGATATTTTGTAATTTGTCATTTCAGTGAAGTCTGTTGACTGTTTGTAATTGCAACAGTCTTTTTATATTCATTCATGTGGTATTATTACTGTCAGGGCCAGTGTTATATTGCTATGCTAATGATAATGGCCACAGAAGACCCCTCTACATCAAGGAGGAGTTTTACAAGATTGCAGGTAACATCAATTTCAACTTGTAACCATTAAATTTTAATTTTAATCAGTTCAAGTTGGATAATCACTATTCTTTGTTACAGCTTTTCGTAAGGCCCGCGTTGTTCTTTTAACGGCGGAAACCATTTTAACTCAACTCAAACAGCTTCAGAGTTATACTAGTTTGCGTTACCGTTTATATACCGTGTCCAAAGACTAACCCAGCGCTTCCCGTTGCGCCGAAAAGAAAACGGCTGCCGCTTAGATTTCTAACGAAAGTGTGCCTCCCCAAGTGCCCGGATGTGAAAACAACACCCGCAGGTGTTGGATACCGTGAACTCTGTAAAGTAACGTCCACATGGATGTTTTCTCATTAGCACGGAATTCATTGTATCAGAATCAACACCACAACCTCAACACTTCACCCTAAAATGGCCTAACAGTAGGATTTTAACTCCAATGATTTTGCTGTGCTTGCTGTGTGTCTGGAAAGCACATCATGAATTAAGTAATGAAACCTTAAACGATTGGACGTCTTTAGAGAAGGTCAAATTAAGTTCATCGGGAAAGGTTATAGTGCATTTTAGGTGCACAATGAAACTTCATCACCGACTTCTAAACCTCAAAACCGAATATCCCTGACTTTTTGTGAGCAGTGTGCATTGTCCAAACATCCGCAGTCTTGTCAACAAAACTAGCAAACGAGTCAAGTGCATGTATTATTTAATGATATATTTTATTGATTAAAATGTTGGGGAAACCAGAGCACCTGGAGAAAACCCAAATAAATAAATAAATAAATAAAAACATTAAAAAATTTAAAAAATGTACATATTTACAGTTGGTGTTGAATGAAAGTTTTTTGCCAAGCTGTATGAAGGGTGCAAGCCCTAAAGTGGATTTGGTTCGAGTTGAGGCTGACCTCAGGTAAGCTGAACCTTGTCAGGAATTGGTGGAAGGTGCACTCTTTGGCCAGAGCCCAGCCTTCCTGTAGTGCGCAAAATCGGAGGCGGTTGTGGCTTAAACTGACTCTGCCCAAGTGTGTGTTGATCTTTTTCAACAATTGGTGGCAGTAATATAGGTTTTGACCTGTCATCACAACCCTGCCCGACCCCAGAATGTTGTAATGTGGGTGGTACCTGAAGAAGACCATCCTTTACGTATTTTTCATTCTTCAGCTTTCGTGTTGTAAGTGGATTTTGCTCAGGCTTCAGGGTCTTAGGTGGCTGTGGTTTGAATTGAGTCTGATCTTGAGTAAGCTGAACCTTTTCAAGTACTGGCGGAAAGTGTACCTGCTTTACTCTATGGCCAGACCCGTGCCTTGCTGCACTAACTGCTCCCTGCATGTACGAGTCATCCTCTGGAATCTCACAGGTGTATGAAACGTGCGAGGTCTGAGGTGGATTTGGTTCAAGTTGAGTCTGACCTCGAGTAAGCTGAACCTTGTCAGGAATTGGTGGAAGGTGGACTCTTTGGCCAGAGCCCAGCCTTCCTGTAGTGCGCAAAGTCGGAGGCGGCTGTGGCTTAAATTGACTCTGCCCAAGTGTGTGTTGATCTTTTTCAACAATTGGTGGCAGTAATATAGGTTTTGGCCTGTCATCACAACCCTTCCTGATCTGAGAATGTTGTAATGTGGGTGTTTCCTGTAGAGCACCATCCTCTACGTACTTTTCATACTTCAGCTTTCGTATTGTAGCTGGATTTTTCTCAGGCTTCCGGGTCTTAGGTGGCTGTGGTTTGAATTGAGTCTGATCTTGAGTAGGCTGAACCTCTTCAAGTACCGACAGAAATTGGACCTTCTTTACTCTATGGGCAGACCGGCGCCTTGCTGCACTAACTGCTCTGTGCATGTATAAATCGTCCTGTGGAATCTCACAAGTGTATGAAGTCCACATGATCTTAAGTGGATTTGGCTCTAGTTGAGTCTGACCTCGAGTAAGCTGAACCTTGTCAGGAATTGGTGGAAGGTGCACTCTTTGGCCAGAGCCCAGCCTTCCTTTAGTGCGCAAAATCGGAGGCGGTTGTGGCTTAAACTGACTCTGCCCAAGTGTGTGTTGATCTTTTTCAACAATGGGTGGCAGTAATATAGGTTTTGACCTGTCATCACAACCCTGCCCGACCTCAGAATGTTGTAATGTGGGTGGTACCTGAAGAAGACCATCCTTTACGTATTTTTCATACTTCAGCTTTCGTGTTGTAAGTGGATTTTGCTCAGGCTTCAGGGTCTTAGGTGGCTGTGGTTTGAATTGAGTCTGATCTTGAGTAAGCTGAACCTTTTCAAGTACTGGCGGAAAGTGTACCTGCTTTACTCTATGGCCAGACCCGTGCCTTGCTGCACTAACTGCTCCCTGCATGTACGAGTCATCCTCTGGAATCTCACAGGTGTATGAAACGTGCGAGGTCTGAGGTGGATTTGGTTCAAGTTGAGTCTGACCTCGAGTAAGCTGAACCTTGTCAGGAATTGGTGGAAGGTGCACTCTTTGGCCAGAGCCCAGCCTTCCTGTAGTGCGCAAAGTCGGAGGCGGCTGTGGCTTAAATTGACTCTGCCCAAGTGTGTGTTGATCTTTTTCAACAATGGGTGGCAGTAATAAAGGTTTTGGCCTGTCATCACAAACCTGCCTGATATTGGAATGTTGTAATGTGGGCGGCTTGTCCGATTTAGCTGATCCCTGGTCTGTTGGTGGCATTTCAGGCAGAACTGGCTTGGGTTTGTTCTTATGAATCACTTCATAGATGAAATCACGTGGTAAATTGCGTGGTGGGGGGACACGTTTTAGTACAAGTCGTCCTTTTTTTGATCTAGTCCATTTAAAATGTGGAATTCTTTTATGAATATATTTTTTTGGATAAAAATTTTGTCTAATTTGCCGGACGGACACAAATGATTGTGCCAGGTCTGTGTCCTCATCACGTTCTTCCAGATTTGACGTGGCTACTTTATCTTCGCGTTCAAGATATTCCTCAAACGTTAACGTTTCGGCAAGATATGGAAACTTGGCAAGCATTTCAGCTGTGGTTTGTACCGGTTTTATCTTGTAGGCCTTGAATCTAAAGGGGAATAGTTTTTCACATGAAGGTTGTTTGTGCTTTAACGCCTCTGCTGTTTGCCTTTGTTCTTCCTGTTCTTTGTCCAGGGACAGTGATGTAGCCTCCCATCGGTCACTCCCAAAGCGGCCTATGTATTTGCCTGTGTTTGACCATAAGCAGACATTTCTGTCCAAACCCGCAGTAATTATGTTTTTAAAAGCAGGATTCCATTGAACACTCACTACACCCCCAAGATGAGCTCTCCAGGAGCGTAACACTGGAGGTGGACAAAGTGATACTTGCCACCCATTTATATCTTCAAATGGTCCATTCTCTGCCTGATTTTTAAAACCAAACTGCTGAATGTCCCACAGACAAATCCTTCCGGTACTGTCACCTGTCAATAGTATCCGCTCTTCCTCATCAGTCGACATGGCAGTAATAACTGCCTTTTCATCATCCACAGCTTTAAACTTTACCAGCAAACCTCCCTTTATTTTTACAGACCAGCCATAAATGTTGCCGCCTGCAGAAGTCAGCAGTGTGACTGTTTTAAAGGAGGGCTTCCTGGTCCTCAGACATTTCATTAGAGGACCAGTATGCGTAGTTGTCTTCCTCCCAGTCAGAGATAGATGTTTTTCATGTCGTTTAATTTTTTTGGGGGAGTTGATTTTTGTAATCCTCCTCTCAATGGCCAAAGTCCCAGTTTTGCCTTGGTGATGTTTATTTGCAATGACTATTCGAGGGTTCACACGACCCTTAATCACGGAAATAACCTCCAAATCCTCGACATCCCAGATGACAATATTTCCTTTTCTGGAGGCTGAAATCAGTGTGCTTTCATTGTACTCCAATGAGGAAATGTCTTCTAAATAATGGTGTTCCATGTATTGGTGGTCATTTCCCTCCATATCAAGGTTGTAAATGATCTTGGAGTTCTTACCTGACAGAAACATTCTATCGTTTATGCATACTATGGCTGTCACCTCACTTGGCACAGTCACAGGAAGCACAGCAAGCTCTGTTCCAGTGTTAAAGTTCCACAATCTCACTTTCCCATCTTGGGAAACTGTGACTAGTCTGCGCAGGCTGTTGTCAAATGATATGGCAGTGAAACCCCTGCACTCATCTGGAGTTGCAGTAAATTTCATGACGGGATTTCCTGTCAAGATGTCCCACACTGTCACCACGCCATCCTCACAAACAGAGACGACCTGTTTGAAAATGTTATGATACAACGCAGAGCACAGGGGCCTCAAATGGGATGTAAGCATGCGCTGAAAAACATCTGTTCCTCTTCCATAACACTTTGCAACATTTGTATTAGCGACGACTAACTCGTTGTTTATATGGTTGTAACACATACTGGAGATCGGGGCCTTTGTCATACCCTTAATGTGGAAACTTTGTCTGCATGTCCATCCATGTTCAGTCCACACACGCACATTCAAGTCGGTGGACAGACTGATAATTAGTTTGTCCTGGTGATTACACACAATGTCAGTGACAGGTTTTTGGTGTCCTTTCAATGCATATTCCCAGGAATCTGTTTTGTGGGTAAACCAAACCCGTATTAAGCCATCTGACCCACCAGTAATAAGTCGTTCAGCTTCAGGGCAGTATTCGGTACATGTGAAGAAGGCAAAATCTCCCCTGCTCTCAAACCGTTGTGTTCTTTTAGCCAGTGATCTGATTTTAACAAGCTCAGCTGGCGACTGGGGGGCGCCAAAGAGGAACATGGTCTTGTGTGAAACACCGCACACGGCAAATGACTCAATTGATGGAAAGTATCGAATCTTATGGCATATGTCATTAAACATAGTGAGTCTGACGCATGCTTCATATTCAGTGGTGGCTTTCAACAGATCAGAAACGTGAGTTGTCGTATATTCCTTTAGAGACATTGTCTGGTGTACCTCAGAGGAGTAGAGGCTCTTATTGGGATTAGTGGAAATAAACACAAATAAATTGCCTAGCGTATCCCCAAAAGAAAATATTCTTTTGTTGTCAGTGTTCATGTAGTTCATGACATTCGCATTGGCGTCATCTAATATTAAGGCGTGCATCACTTCCAACATATCTGGCAACATGGTGCAGTGATAGAAACGCAGTTCCCTGTCAGTAGTGGAGATAGCCAACTGACTGAGATCCTCAAGGTACACCATGTCAGTAACGTGCAACTTTGGAATGTGTGCAAAATCATCTGTCTTCTCTGGTTTGTTCAACAGAACTGGGAACTTTTCGGTGAAGCTATCATTCCAGAAGGTCAAGATACCGTCTGAGCTTACAGTGAGGTATTGACCTCTTTGGTAGGCCCTGATCTCTTCATTCCCAACCTTTGACACTCGAATGGTTTCTAACTTTTTATAGATACGGTGTATAATCTGTACAATTGTTTTGCCGTGATCTGTGCGTATATTGTTGAAAGGTAGGGGGAAAGGTTGATTTTTCAAGTCCAACGATTCTGATGCCTTCTTTCTGTCAATCAGGAAATTGAGCAGCTCTTCAACGTCCACAGTTCCATCGCAGTTTGCATCAATCTGCATGTGGAGGACCTCAAGATCTTCTCGTTTTACAGAACCGTAAAACTGCTCAATTAGCATGGTGAATTCCTCCATATCCAGTGCTCCTGAGCCATCAACATCAACCGCCTCGAAAAGGTGGATAATCTCCGGGATGTCTTTGCCAGAAAACAGATTATTTTGTCCCTTCCCTTCAAATTTCCACATTCCTTCTGTGTCCTCCTCACGACCGTCCAATGTGTTTTCCTGTTTCTTCATTTTTAGACCAATTTGTGTGTTTGCTTTACAAACTGGAACGATGTGTTTGTCTTCTTCTTTGAATACTTCACAGTGAGTATCTTCTGCTTGTCTTAGATGGGAAAAGCTTTTGGATCAGGGGTATTTAAACTCTTTGGTATGACGACACACATTAAAGCCACGGGAATTGTGACGTAGTTGATCAAAGCAATCGCGTAACATTTAGGAACACTCGGGAGAACGCAGATTTGATACGTCGTAATACGTGTCTGTGACGAGTAACTCGACATTATTAACTAAGATCGCGTGATTTGATCGACATTATTAATTAATATAGCGTGATTTGAGTTATTTAGCTATTTGACTTTTATTTAAAAACATATAACAGCACGACCAATGGCCCCGGAAATCACATGCTCTACTTATGCTTATGGGAATCGCCAAAGACAGCTATGCAATGTACCCGGAAGATGTAAAGACCGAAAGAATCGGCCCTGAACGCACCACGTCTCTGACATTTTTTCCCAATCAGCTACAAGTTGCGAAACAAGATCGCCAAAATAAATGTTTAACCAGAGGGGTATCGCAAAAAAGTAGGATATGGGATTAAACCGGGATATGTTGGTTATCCTGGCTGAATTTAGCCTCAAGTCGGTTGCATGAAAGTAGGTTAAATTTATCCCGGTCAAGTTACTATGGTGATTTATTCTCTGCAGCTAGCCTGCTCCAGACCGGGCTAACAACCAGGCTAAGATTTATCCTGGTGATTCATCTGGTAGTTCTGCTGTCAATCCTGTGAGAAATTAATGTTTTTTACAGCATTTCCATGGTCTTTGTAAATATGTTGCATCACTTTAATTATCCTGCATTAAAATATTACAGATATTTTGTAATTTGTCATTTCAGTGAAGTCTGTTGACTGTTTGTAATTGCAACAGTCTTTTTATATTCATTCATGTGGTATTATTACTGTCAGGGCCAGTGTTATATTGCTATGCTAATGATAATGGCCACAGAAGACCCCTCTACATCAAGGAGGAGTTTTACAAGATTGCAGGTAACATCAATTTCAACTTGTAACCATTAAATTTTAATTTTAATCAGTTCAAGTTGGATAATCACTATTCTTTGTTACAGCTTTTCGTAAGGCCCGCGTTGTTCTTTTAACGGCGGAAACCATTTTAACTCAACTCAAACAGCTTCAGAGTTATACTAGTTTGCGTTACCGTTTATATACCGTGTCCAAAGACTAACCCAGCGCTTCCCGTTGCGCCGAAAAGAAAACGGCTGCCGCTTAGATTTCTAACGAAAGTGTGCCTCCCCAAGTGCCCGGATGTGAAAACAACACCCGCAGGTGTTGGATACCGTGAACTCTGTAAAGTAACGTCCACATGGATGTTTTCTCATTAGCACGGAATTCATTGTATCAGAATCAACACCACAACCTCAACACTTCACCCTAAAATGGCCTAACAGTAGGATTTTAACTCCAATGATTTTGCTGTGCTTGCTGTGTGTCTGGAAAGCACATCATGAATTAAGTAATGAAACCTTAAACGATTGGACGTCTTTAGAGAAGGTCAAATTAAGTTCATCGGGAAAGGTTATAGTGCATTTTAGGTGCACAATGAAACTTCATCACCGACTTCTAAACCTCAAAACCGAATATCCCTGACTTTTTGTGAGCAGTGTGCATTGTCCAAACATCCGCAGTCTTGTCAACAAAACTAGCAAACGAGTCAAGTGCATGTATTATTTAATGATATATTTTATTGATTAAAATGTTGGGGAAACCAGAGCACCTGGAGAAAACCCAAATAAATAAATAAATAAATAAAAACATTAAAAAATTTAAAAAATGTACATATTTACAGTTGGTGTTGAATGAAAGTTTTTTGCCAAGCTGTATGAAGGGTGCAAGCCCTAAAGTGGATTTGGTTCGAGTTGAGGCTGACCTCAGGTAAGCTGAACCTTGTCAGGAATTGGTGGAAGGTGCACTCTTTGGCCAGAGCCCAGCCTTCCTGTAGTGCGCAAAATCGGAGGCGGTTGTGGCTTAAACTGACTCTGCCCAAGTGTGTGTTGATCTTTTTCAACAATTGGTGGCAGTAATATAGGTTTTGACCTGTCATCACAACCCTGCCCGACCCCAGAATGTTGTAATGTGGGTGGTACCTGAAGAAGACCATCCTTTACGTATTTTTCATTCTTCAGCTTTCGTGTTGTAAGTGGATTTTGCTCAGGCTTCAGGGTCTTAGGTGGCTGTGGTTTGAATTGAGTCTGATCTTGAGTAAGCTGAACCTTTTCAAGTACTGGCGGAAAGTGTACCTGCTTTACTCTATGGCCAGACCCGTGCCTTGCTGCACTAACTGCTCCCTGCATGTACGAGTCATCCTCTGGAATCTCACAGGTGTATGAAACGTGCGAGGTCTGAGGTGGATTTGGTTCAAGTTGAGTCTGACCTCGAGTAAGCTGAACCTTGTCAGGAATTGGTGGAAGGTGGACTCTTTGGCCAGAGCCCAGCCTTCCTGTAGTGCGCAAAGTCGGAGGCGGCTGTGGCTTAAATTGACTCTGCCCAAGTGTGTGTTGATCTTTTTCAACAATTGGTGGCAGTAATATAGGTTTTGGCCTGTCATCACAACCCTTCCTGATCTGAGAATGTTGTAATGTGGGTGTTTCCTGTAGAGCACCATCCTCTACGTACTTTTCATACTTCAGCTTTCGTATTGTAGCTGGATTTTTCTCAGGCTTCCGGGTCTTAGGTGGCTGTGGTTTGAATTGAGTCTGATCTTGAGTAGGCTGAACCTCTTCAAGTACCGACAGAAATTGGACCTTCTTTACTCTATGGGCAGACCGGCGCCTTGCTGCACTAACTGCTCTGTGCATGTATAAATCGTCCTGTGGAATCTCACAAGTGTATGAAGTCCACATGATCTTAAGTGGATTTGGCTCTAGTTGAGTCTGACCTCGAGTAAGCTGAACCTTGTCAGGAATTGGTGGAAGGTGCACTCTTTGGCCAGAGCCCAGCCTTCCTTTAGTGCGCAAAATCGGAGGCGGTTGTGGCTTAAACTGACTCTGCCCAAGTGTGTGTTGATCTTTTTCAACAATGGGTGGCAGTAATATAGGTTTTGACCTGTCATCACAACCCTGCCCGACCTCAGAATGTTGTAATGTGGGTGGTACCTGAAGAAGACCATCCTTTACGTATTTTTCATACTTCAGCTTTCGTGTTGTAAGTGGATTTTGCTCAGGCTTCAGGGTCTTAGGTGGCTGTGGTTTGAATTGAGTCTGATCTTGAGTAAGCTGAACCTTTTCAAGTACTGGCGGAAAGTGTACCTGCTTTACTCTATGGCCAGACCCGTGCCTTGCTGCACTAACTGCTCCCTGCATGTACGAGTCATCCTCTGGAATCTCACAGGTGTATGAAACGTGCGAGGTCTGAGGTGGATTTGGTTCAAGTTGAGTCTGACCTCGAGTAAGCTGAACCTTGTCAGGAATTGGTGGAAGGTGCACTCTTTGGCCAGAGCCCAGCCTTCCTGTAGTGCGCAAAGTCGGAGGCGGCTGTGGCTTAAATTGACTCTGCCCAAGTGTGTGTTGATCTTTTTCAACAATGGGTGGCAGTAATAAAGGTTTTGGCCTGTCATCACAAACCTGCCTGATATTGGAATGTTGTAATGTGGGCGGCTTGTCCGATTTAGCTGATCCCTGGTCTGTTGGTGGCATTTCAGGCAGAACTGGCTTGGGTTTGTTCTTATGAATCACTTCATAGATGAAATCACGTGGTAAATTGCGTGGTGGGGGGACACGTTTTAGTACAAGTCGTCCTTTTTTTGATCTAGTCCATTTAAAATGTGGAATTCTTTTATGAATATATTTTTTTGGATAAAAATTTTGTCTAATTTGCCGGACAGACACAAATGATTGTGCCAGGTCTGTGTCCTCATCACGTTCTTCCAGATTTGACGTGGCTACTTTATCTTCGCGTTCAAGATATTCCTCAAACGTTAACGTTTCGGCAAGATATGGAAACTTGGCAAGCATTTCAGCTGTGGTTTGTACCGGTTTTATCTTGTAGGCCTTGAATCTAAAGGGGAATAGTTTTTCACATGAAGGTTGTTTGTGCTTTAACGCCTCTGCTGTTTGCCTTTGTTCTTCCTGTTCTTTGTCCAGGGACAGTGATGTAGCCTCCCATCGGTCACTCCCAAAGCGGCCTATGTATTTGCCTGTGTTTGACCATAAGCAGACATTTCTGTCCAAACCCGCAGTAATTATGTTTTTAAAAGCAGGATTCCATTGAACACTCACTACACCCCCAAGATGAGGTCTCCAGGAGCGTAACACTGGAGGTGGACAAAGTGATACTTGCCACCCATTTATATCTTCAAATGGTCCATTCTCTGCCTGATTTTTAAAACCAAACTGCTGAATGTCCCACAGACAAATCCTTCCGGTACTGTCACCTGTCAATAGTATCCGCTCTTCCTCATCAGTCGACATGGCAGTAATAACTGCCTTTTCATCATCCACAGCTTTAAACTTTACCAGCAAACCTCCCTTTATTTTTACAGACCAGCCATAAATGTTGCCGCCTGCAGAAGTCAGCAGTGTGACTGTTTTAAAGGAGGGCTTCCTGGTCCTCAGACATTTCATTAGAGGACCAGTATGCGTAGTTGTCTTCCTCCCAGTCAGAGATAGATGTTTTTCATGTCGTTTAATTTTTTTGGGGGAGTTGATTTTTGTAATCCTCCTCTCAATGGCCAAAGTCCCAGTTTTGCCTTGGTGATGTTTATTTGCAATGACTATTCGAGGGTTCACACGACCCTTAATCACGGAAATAACCTCCAAATCCTCGACATCCCAGATGACAATATTTCCTTTTCTGGAGGCTGAAATCAGTGTGCTTTCATTGTACTCCAATGAGGAAATGTCTTCTAAATAATGGTGTTCCATGTATTGGTGGTCATTTCCCTCCATATCAAGGTTGTAAATGATCTTGGAGTTCTTACCTGACAGAAACATTCTATCGTTTATGCATACCATGGCTGTCACCTCACTTGGCACAGTCACAGGAAGCACAGCAAGCTCTGTTCCAGTGTTAAAGTTCCACAATCTCACTTTCCCATCTTGGGAAACTGTGACTAGTCTGCGCAGGCTGTTGTCAAATGATATGGCAGTGAAACCCCTGCACTCATCTGGAGTTGCAGTAAATTTCATGACGGGATTTCCTGTCAAGATGTCCCACACTGTCACCACGCCATCCTCACAAACAGAGACGACCTGTTTGAAAATGTTATGATACAACGCAGAGCACAGGGGCCTCAAATGGGATGTAAGCATGCGCTGAAAAACATCTGTTCCTCTTCCATAACACTTTGCAACATTTGTATTAGCGACGACTAACTCGTTGTTTATATGGTTGTAACACATACTGGAGATCGGGGCCTTTGTCATACCCTTAATGTGGAAACTTTGTCTGCATGTCCATCCATGTTCAGTCCACACACGCACATTCAAGTCGGTGGACAGACTGATAATTAGTTTGTCCTGGTGATTACACACAATGTCAGTGACAGGTTTTTGGTGTCCTTTCAATGCATATTCCCAGGAATCTGTTTTGTGGGTAAACCAAACCCGTATTAAGCCATCTGACCCACCAGTAATAAGTCGTTCAGCTTCAGGGCAGTATTCGGTACATGTGAAGAAGGCAAAATCTCCCCTGCTCTCAAACCGTTGTGTTCTTTTAGCCAGTGATCTGATTTTAACAAGCTCAGCTGGCGACTGGGGGGCGCCAAAGAGGAACATGGTCTTGTGTGAAACACCGCACACGGCAAATGACTCAATTGATGGAAAGTATCGAATCTTATGGCATATGTCATTAAACATAGTGAGTCTGACGCATGCTTCATATTCAGTGGTGGCTTTCAACAGATCAGAAACGTGAGTTGTCGTATATTCCTTTAGAGACATTGTCTGGTGTACCTCAGAGGAGTAGAGGCTCTTATTGGGATTAGTGGAAATAAACACAAATAAATTGCCTAGCGTATCCCCAAAAGAAAATATTCTTTTGTTGTCAGTGTTCATGTAGTTCATGACATTCGCATTGGCGTCATCTAATATTAAGGCGTGCATCACTTCCAACATATCTGGCAACATGGTGCAGTGATAGAAACGCAGTTCCCTGTCAGTAGTGGAGATAGCCAACTGACTGAGATCCTCAAGGTACACCATGTCAGTAACGTGCAACTTTGGAATGTGTGCAAAATCATCTGTCTTCTCTGGTTTGTTCAACAGAACTGGGAACTTTTCGGTGAAGCTATCATTCCAGAAGGTCAAGATACCGTCTGAGCTTACAGTGAGGTATTGACCTCTTTGGTAGGCCCTGATCTCTTCATTCCCAACCTTTGACACTCGAATGGTTTCTAACTTTTTATAGATACGGTGTATAATCTGTACAATTGTTTTGCCGTGATCTGTGCGTATATTGTTGAAAGGTAGGGGGAAAGGTTGATTTTTCAAGTCCAACGATTCTGATGCCTTCTTTCTGTCAATCAGGAAATTGAGCAGCTCTTCAACGTCCACAGTTCCATCGCAGTTTGCATCAATCTGCATGTGGAGGACCTCAAGATCTTCTCGTTTTACAGAACCGTAAAACTGCTCAATTAGCATGGTGAATTCCTCCATATCCAGTGCTCCTGAGCCATCAACATCAACCGCCTCGAAAAGGTGGATAATCTCCGGGATGTCTTTGCCAGAAAACAGATTATTTTGTCCCTTCCCTTCAAATTTCCACATTCCTTCTGTGTCCTCCTCACGACCGTCCAATGTGTTTTCCTGTTTCTTCATTTTTAGACCAATTTGTGTGTTTGCTTTACAAACTGGAACGATGTGTTTGTCTTCTTCTTTGAATACTTCACAGTGAGTATCTTCTGCTTGTCTTAGATGGGAAAAGCTTTTGGATCAGGGGTATTTAAACTCTTTGGTATGACGACACACATTAAAGCCACGGGAATTGTGACGTAGGTGATCAAAGCAATCGCGTAACATTTAGGAACACTCGGGAGAACGCAGATTTGATACGTCGTAATACGTGTCTGTGACGAGTAACTCGACATTATTAACTAAGATCGCGTGATTTGATCGACATTATTAATTAATATAGCGTGATTTGAGTTATTTAGCTATTTGACTTTTATTTAAAAACATATAACAGCACGACCAATGGCCCCGGAAATCACATGCTCTACTTATGCTTATGGGAATCGCCAAAGACAGCTATGCAATGTACCCGGAAGATGTAAAGACCGAAAGAATCGGCCCTGAACGCACCACGTCTCTGACATTTTTCCCAATCAGCTACAAGTTGCGAAACAAGATCGCCAAAATAAATGTTTAACCAGAGGGGTATCGCAAAAAAGTAGGATAAGGGATTAAACCGGGATATGTTTGTTATCCTGGCTGAATTTAGCCTCAAGTCGGTTGCATGAAAGTAGGTTAAATTTATCCCGGTCAAGTTACTATGGTGATTTATTCTCTGCAGCTAGCCTGCTCCAGACCGGGCTAACAACCAGGCTAAGATTTATCCTGGTGATTCATCTGGTAGTTCTGCTGTCAATCCTGTGAGAAATTAATGTGTTTTACAGCATTTCCATGGTCTTTGCAAATATGTTGCATCACTTTAATTATCCTGCATTAAAATATTACAGATATTTTGTAATTTGTCATTTCAGTGAAGTCTGTTGACTGTTTGTAATTGCAACAGTCTTTTTATATTCATTCATGTGGTATTATTACTGTCAGGGCCAGTGTTATATTGCTATGCAAATGATAATGGCCACAGAAGACCCCTCTACATCAAGGAGGAGTTTTACAAGATTGCAGGTAACATCAATTTCAACTTGTAACCATTAAATTTTAATTTTAATCAGTTCAAGTTGGATAATCACTATTCTTTGTTACAGCTTTTCGTAAGGCCCGCGTTGTTCTTTTAACGGCGGAAACCATTTTAACTCAACTCAAACAGCTTCAGAGTTATACTAGTTTGCGTTACCGTTTATATACCGTGTCCAAAGACTAACCCAGCGCTTCCCGTTGCGCCGAAAAGAAAACGGCTGCCGCTTAGATTTCTAACGAAAGTGTGCCTCGCCAAGTGCCCGGATGTGAAAACAACACCCGCAGGTGTTGGATATCGTGAACTCTGTAAAGTAACGTCCACATGGATGTTTTCTCACTAGCACGGAATTCATTGTATCAGAATCAACACCACAACCTCAACACTTCACCCTAAAATGGCCTAACAGTAGGATTTTAACTCCAATGATTTTGCTGTGCTTGCTGTGTGTCTGGAAAGCACATCATGAATTAAGTAATGAAACCTTAAACGATTGGACGTCTTTAGAGAAGGTCAAATTAAGTTCATCGGGAAAGGTTATAGTGCATTTTAGGTGCACAATGAAACTTCATCACCGACTTCTAAACCTCAAAACCGAATATCCCTGACTTTTTGTGAGCAGTGTGCATTGTCCAAACATCCGCAGTCTTGTCAACAAAACTAGCAAACGAGTCAAGTGCATGTATTATTTAATGATATATTTTATTGATTAAAATGTTGGGGAAACCAGAGCACCTGGAGAAAACCCAAATAAATAAATAAATAAATAAAAACATAAAAAAATTAAAAAAATGTACATATTTACAGTTGGTGTTGAATGAAAGTTTTTTGCCAAGCTGTATGAAGGGTGCAAGCCCTAAAGTGGATTTGGTTCGAGTTGAGGCTGACCTCAGGTAAGCTGAACCTTGTCAGGAATTGGTGGAAGGTGCACTCTTTGGCCAGAGCCCAGCCTTCCTGTAGTGCGCAAAATCGGAGGCGGTTGTGGCTTAAACTGACTCTGCCCAAGTGTGTGTTGATCTTTTTCAACAATTGGTGGCAGTAATATAGGTTTTGACCTGTCATCACAACCCTGCCTGACCTCAGAATGTTGTAATGTGGGTGGTACCTGAAGAAGACCATCCTTTACGTATTTTTCATTCTTCAGCTTTCGTGTTGTAAGTGGATTTTGCTCAGGCTTCAGGGTCTTAGGTGGCTGTGGTTTGAATTGAGTCTGATCTTGAGTAAGCTGAACCTTTTCAAGTACTGGCGGAAAGTGTACCTGCTTTACTCTATGGCCAGACCCGTGCCTTGCTGCACTAACTGCTCCCTGCATGTACGAGTCATCCTCTGGAATCTCACAGGTGTATGAAACGTGCGAGGTCTGAGGTGGATTTGGTTCAAGTTGAGTCTGACCTCGAGTAAGCTGAACCTTGTCAGGAATTGGTGGAAGGTGCACTCTTTGGCCAGAGCCCAGCCTTCCTGTAGTGCGCAAAGTCGGAGGCGGCTGTGGCTTAAATTGACTCTGCCCAAGTGTGTGTTGATCTTTTTCAACAATTGGTGGCAGTAATATAGGTTTTGGCCTGTCATCACAACCCTTCCTGATCTGAGAATGTTGTAATGTGGGTGTTTCCTGTAGAGCACCATCCTCTACGTACTTTTCATACTTCAGCTTTCGTATTGTAGCTGGATTTTTCTCAGGCTTCCGGGTCTTAGGTGGCTGTGGTTTGAATTGAGTCTGATCTTGAGTAGGCTGAACCTCTTCAAGTACCGACAGAAATTGGACCTTCTTTACTCTATGGGCAGACCGGCGCCTTGCTGCACTAACTGCTCTGTGCATGTATAAATCGTCCTGTGGAATCTCACAAGTGTATGAAGTCCACATGATCTTAAGTGGATTTGGCTCTAGTTGAGTCTGACCTCGAGTAAGCTCAACCTTGTCAGGAATTGGTGGAAGGTGCACTCTTTGGCCAGAGCCCAGCCTTCCTTTAGTGCGCAAAATCGGAGGCGGTTGTGGCTTAAACTGACTCTGCCCAAGTGTGTGTTGATCTTTTTCAACAATGGGTGGCAGTAATATAGGTTTTGGCCTGTCATCACAACCCTGCCCGACCTCAGAATGTTGTAATGTGGGTGGTACCTGAAGAAGACCATCCTTTACGTATTTTTCATACTTCAGCTTTCGTGTTGTAAGTGGATTTTGCTCAGGCTTCAGGGTCTTAGGTGGCTGTGGTTTGAATTGAGTCTGATCTTGAGTAAGCTGAACCTTTTCAAGTACTGGCGGAAAGTGTACCTGCTTTACTCTATGGCCAGACCCGTGCCTTGCTGCACTAACTGCTCCCTGCATGTACGAGTCATCCTCTGGAATCTCACAGGTGTATGAAACGTGCGAGGTCTGAGGTGGATTTGGTTCAAGTTGAGTCTGACCTCGAGTAAGCTGAACCTTGTCAGGAATTGGTGGAAGGTGCACTCTTTGGCCAGAGCCCAGCCTTCCTGTAGTGCGCAAAGTCGGAGGCGGCTGTGGCTTAAATTGACTCTGCCCAAGTGTGTGTTGATCTTTTTCAACAATGGGTGGCAGTAATAAAGGTTTTGGCCTGTCATCACAAACCTGCCTGATATTGGAATGTTGTAATGTGGGCGGCTTGTCCGATTTAGCTGATCCCTGGTCTGTTGGTGGCATTTCAGGCAGAACTGGCTTGGGTTTGTTCTTATGAATCACTTCATAGATGAAATCACGTGGTAAATTGCGTGGTGGGGGGACACGTTTTAGTACAAGTCGTCCTTTTTTTGATCTAGTCCATTTAAAATGTGGAATTCTTTTATGAATATATTTTTTTGGATAAAAATTTTGTCTAATTTGCCGGACAGACACAAATGATTGTGCCAGGTCTGTGTCCTCATCACGTTCTTCCAGATTTGACGTGGCTACTTTATCTTCGCGTTCAAGATATTCCTCAAACGTTAACGTTTCGGCAAGATATGGAAACTTGGCAAGCATTTCAGCTGTGGTTTGTACCGGTTTTATCTTGTAGGCCTTGAATCTAAAGGGGAATAGTTTTTCACATGAAGGTTGTTTGTGCTTTAACGCCTCTGCTGTTTGCCTTTGTTCTTCCTGTTCTTTGTCCAGGGACAGTGATGTAGCCTCCCATCGGTCACTCCCAAAGCGGCCTATGTATTTGCCTGTGTTTGACCATAAGCAGACATTTCTGTCCAAACCCGCAGTAATTATGTTTTTAAAAGCAGGATTCCATTGAACACTCACTACACCCCCAAGATGAGCTCTCCAGGAGCGTAACACTGGAGGTGGACAAAGTGATACTTGCCACCCATTTATATCTTCAAATGGTCCATTCTCTGCCTGATTTTTAAAACCAAACTGCTGAATGTCCCACAGACAAATCCTTCCGGTACTGTCACCTGTCAATAGTATCCGCTCTTCCTCATCAGTCGACATGGCAGTAATAACTGCCTTTTCATCATCCACAGCTTTAAACTTTACCAGCAAACCTCCCTTTATTTTTACAGACCAGCCATAAATGTTGCCGCCTGCAGAAGTCAGCAGTGTGACTGTTTTAAAGGAGGGCTTCCTGGTCCTCAGACATTTCATTAGAGGACCAGTATGCGTAGTTGTCTTCCTCCCAGTCAGAGATAGATGTTTTTCATGTCGTTTAATTTTTTTGGGGGAGTTGATTTTTGTAATCCTCCTCTCAATGGCCAAAGTCCCAGTTTTGCCTTGGTGATGTTTATTTGCAATGACTATTCGAGGGTTCACACGACCCTTAATCACGGAAATAACCTCCAAATCCTCGACATCCCAGATGACAATATTTCCTTTTCTGGAGGCTGAAATCAGTGTGCTTTCATTGTACTCCAATGAGGAAATGTCTTCTAAATAATGGTGTTCCATGTATTGGTGGTCATTTCCCTCCATATCAAGGTTGTAAATGATCTTGGAGTTCTTACCTGACAGAAACATTCTATCGTTTATGCATACCATGGCTGTCACCTCACTTGGCACAGTCACAGGAAGCACAGCAAGCTCTGTTCCAGTGTTAAAGTTCCACAATCTCACTTTCCCATCTTGGGAAACTGTGACTAGTCTGCGCAGGCTGTTGTCAAATGATATGGCAGTGAAACCCCTGCACTCATCTGGAGTTGCAGTAAATTTCATGACGGGATTTCCTGTCAAGATGTCCCACACTGTCACCACGCCATCCTCACAAACAGAGACGACCTGTTTGAAAATGTTATGATACAACGCAGAGCACAGGGGCCTCAAATGGGATGTAAGCATGCGCTGAAAAACATCTGTTCCTCTTCCATAACACTTTGCAACATTTGTATTAGCGACGACTAACTCGTTGTTTATATGGTTGTAACACATACTGGAGATCGGGGCCTTTGTCATACCCTTAATGTAGAAACTTTGTCTGCATGTCCATCCATGTTCAGTCCACACACGCACATTCAAGTCGGTGGACAAACTGATAATTAGTTTGTCCTGGTGATTACACACAATGTCAGTGACAGGTTTTTGGTGTCCTTTCAATGCATATTCCCAGGAATCTGTTTTGTGGGTAAACCAAACCCGTATTAAGCCATCTGACCCACCAGTAATAAGTCGTTCAGCTTCAGGGCAGTATTCGGTACATGTGAAGAAGGCAAAATCTCCCCTGCTCTCAAACCGTTGTGTTCTTTTAGCCAGTGATCTGATTTTAACAAGCTCAGCTGGCGACTGGGGGGCGCCAAAGAGGAACATGGTCTTGTGTGAAACACCGCACACGGCAAATGACTCAATTGATGGAAAGTATCGAATCTTATGGCATATGTCATTAAACATAGTGAGTCTGACGCATGCTTCATATTCAGTGGTGGCTTTCAACAGGTCAGAAACGTGAGTTGTCGTATATTCCTTTAGAGACATTGTCTGGTTTACCTCAGAGGAGTAGAGGCTCTTATTGGGATTAGTGGAAATAAACACAAATAAATTGCCTAGCGTATCCCCAAAAGAAAATATTCTTTTGTTGTCAGTGTTCATGTAGTTCATGACATTCGCATTGGCGTCATCTAATATTAAGGCGTGCATCACTTCCAACATATCTGGCAACATGGTGCAGTGATAGAAACGCAGTTCCCTGTCAGTAGTGGAGATAGCCAACTGACTGAGATCCTCAAGGTACACCATGTCAGTAACGTGCAACTTTGGAATGTGTGCAAAATCATCTGTCTTCTCTGGTTTGTTCAACAGAACTGGGAACTTTTCGGTGAAGCTATCATTCCAGAAGGTCAAGATACCGTCTGAGCTTACAGTGAGGTATTGACCTCTTTGGTAGGCCCTGATCTCTTCATTCCCAACCTTTGACACTCGAATGGTTTCTAACTTTTTATAGATACGGTGTATAATCTGTACAATTGTTTTGCCGTGATCTGTGCGTATATTGTTGAAAGGTAGGGGGAAAGGTTGATTTTTCAAGTCCAACGATTCTGATGCCTTCTTTCTGTCAATCAGGAAATTGAGCAGCTCTTCAACGTCCACAGTTCCATCGCAGTTTGCATCAATCTGCATGTGGAGGACCTCAAGATCTTCTCGTTTTACAGAACCGTAAAACTGCTCAATTAGCATGGTGAATTCCTCCATATCCAGTGCTCCTGAGCCATCAACATCAACCGCCTCGAAAAGGTGGATAATCTCCGGGATGTCTTTGCCAGAAAACAGATTATTTTGTCCCTTCCCTTCAAATTTCCACATTCCTTCTGTGTCCTCCTCACGACCGTCCAATGTGTTTTCCTGTTTTTTCATTTTTAGACCAATTTGTGTGTTTGCTTTACAAACTGGAACGATGTGTTTGTCTTCTTCTTTGAATACTTCACAGTGAGTATCTTCTGCTTTTCTTAGATGGGAAAAGCTTTTGGATCAGGGGTATTTAAACTCTTTGGTATGACGACACACATTAAAGCCACGGGAATTGTGACGTAGGTGATCAAAGCAATCGCGTAACATTTAGGAACACTCGGGAGAACGCAGATTTGATACGTCGTAATACGTGTCTGTGACGAGTAACTCGACATTATTAACTAAGATCGCGTGATTTGATCGACATTATTAATTAATATAGCGTGATTTGAGTTATTTAGCTATTTGACTTTTATTTAAAAACATATAACAGCACGACCAATGGCCCCGGAAATCACATGCTCTACTTATGCTTATGGGAATCGCCAAAGACAGCTATGCAATGTACCCGGAAGATGTAAAGACCGAAAGAATCGGCCCTGAACGCACCACGTCCCTGACATTTTTCCCAATCAGCTACAAGTTGCGAAACAAGATCGCCAAAATAAATGTTTAACCAGAGGGGTATCGCAAAAAAGTAGGATAAGGGATTAAACCGGGATATGTTTGTTATCCTGGCTGAATTTAGCCTCAAGTCGGTTGCATGAAAGTAGGTTAAATTTATCCCGGTCAAGTTACTATGGTGATTTATTCTCTGCAGCTAGCCTGCTCCAGACCGGGCTAACAACCAGGCTAAGATTTATCCTGGTGATTCATCTGGTAGTTCTGCTGTCAATCCTGTGAGAAATTAATGTGTTTTACAGCATTTCCATGGTCTTTGTAAATATGTTGCATCACTTTAATTATCCTGCATTAAAATATTAGATATTTTGTAATTTGTCATTTCAGTGAAGTCTGTTGACTGTTTGTAATTGCAACAGTCTTTTTATATTCATTCATGTGGTATTATTACTGTCAGGGCCAGTGTTATATTGCTATGCTAATGATAATGGCCACAGAAGACCCCTCTACATCAAGGAGGAGTTTTACAAGATTGCAGGTAACATCAATTTCAACTTGTAACCATTAAATTTTAATTTTAATCAGTTCAAGTTGGATAATCACTATTCTTTGTTACAGCTTTTCGTAAGGTCATTGGTGCAGTTGATTGCACCCATATCAGAATCAAACGCCCCTCAGGGGAACAATGGGAGATTACATTAACAGGAAAACCTTCCACAGCATCAATGTTCAGCTAAGAGTGGTTTGTGGTTACTGTGACCTACATAAATTAATTCTGTGCATTAAATGATCGTAATAGGTTACATCTTATTGTTTCAGATGATCTGTGATACTGACAGCTTTTTCAGCATCTTAGAGGCAAAGTGGCCTGGCTCAATGCATGTTTCCAGAGTCTTTCGGGCAAGTCCAATTTACTGGCGACTCTCACAAGGTAAGCCACACATTTTATTTGCAAGCACCTTGGACATTATGAGTGTTTAACTCTGCTGTGTAGTTTTATAAATGATATCTTGTATTATCAGTTGAATTCTCTGGTGTGCTGCTGGGAGACAAAGGCTATGCATGTGAGTCATTCCTCACCACAGCAGCCCTACAACCATGCACATGGCAAAACCAGGGCTTGAATCGAGATGACCTTTGGCCTTCTAAAATCCCGGTTTCAGTGCCTGCACCACCTCAGGTTGTGTATGTGCATTTCGTTTCGTAGCACACAGTTTGTGGTTAATTTTTAATTTCCATTTCACTAAATCAATGGTGGAGTACACATTCATGGAAAAGGGAGGACACCACGATGTTTTCTTGTTGATTTCTCTATTTACCAGTCCTCATTTGTCTGGTACCTGGAATTGAAGGCAAAAGTAACAAATATTAATCCACTGTATTACAGTTATGGTTACAGTGTGCACTGAAATACTCACTTCTCTTTCTAGTTTCTGGATTTCCAGGTCCAGTTGCCTGAGGGCCCTGTGTTTGATTTCCAGATCAAGCTCCATTTCTTGCAGCTTTCTCTTCTTCAGTCTAATTTTTACCTTTGCAAGCCGTATCTGTCTCTCAAGATGCTTGATGTGAGACTTTTGACCATCTGTGAATTATGTAAAAGAAATGTCAATTAGCACAGCATGATTTGTGCATAATGTAGATTTACTTTATCCAATACTCACAATGTTGGCTGCTTATGAAGCTGTGTAGCATCCTGTTACACATATGTTATTTTCTATTTGCACCAAATCACTTACTTCATATCCATTACGGACTAAATAAGCAAGATATTTCCACAAAATTGACACAATGCCTCAAGCCTGGAGTCCAGTGACACAGTCTCCTCATCTGCACATGTGCCTTCCCCCTGTCATGTACATACATGCATCAGGAGAACTTGTATTAAGATTTTTGACAGGACATGCCAGGCCTGTGATTTCAACAAAATGTACTAACTGGATGATCTTCTGGTGGCTGTAAAAGTGTGACTGTGTTCCCAGACACTGCAAGGAAATCCAAAGTCAGACAGTTGAATATATTTAGTTGATTGTGTTCCATGTACAGTACTGCAATATGTACGTTGTATGAAGCAGCCAGTGTATATTGCTGGGACACATTCTGTGACTGTCCCTCCCTGGATCTCCTCCATCACTGGCCTCCCTTTATTCACATGGAGTGCCAGCTCTTCTGCTGGGGTAAAATCCTGGCTTGGTGGGCAGCCACCCGTGCCAGTTTTATGGGCGTTTTTTTTTTTTTTAACTGCTACAATCATACAGACATTCAATATGTCAGCAGACACCTAATCTATTCACCTCATTTGTTCATTGTTATCTACACTGAAGTCGCCTACCAGCCTGAAAAATTTTCTTATATTTAATTTGAACTTGCTGCCAGGTCCTTTTCTGGCCAGACAAGTTTTTTCTTTTTGAAGGATAGATAACTAAAAAAATAGAGAAAAAACAGAACATGGGAAAAACAGATTAAATAGATAACATTGACAAACATTGTGGATAATTCTTTGTACTTAATTATACTCTACATTTCCTGAGTAACATGCACTTCTACTTGCCACATTTAAAGCAAAGTGTACAACTGTTGATTAGTGGACTTGGAAAAATAACTCCTTTATGACAGTTCCAGTGGAGCACTGTTTAATTGTACATTTCCGGACTACGTACGCATTAAACCGGTCCCTACTGTCTGCCAGGCTTCCTTCCTTTCCTTAATTATGGTGCTGGTGTTGCCTTTTTCTTATGTTTAACGTCGCAACAGAACTCCATCAGGAGCTGTTGTTCAGCAGCCGTGAAGTATGAAGGGCGAGTCTTGTCCATCGGTGATTCTGTGATCGATCACGTGGTCTATTTAAAAATGCCGTGAACGTGCACTTATCCCAGCTATCTACACTTGGCTTGAGATAGCCGCGCCTTTTCATCCTGGCTCGGTGTACGTGCAACCAAGTAAGCTAGGATGCGCCGACCAGACTAGGTCAAGCCGTGCTTGCTCAGTTATCCTGGATTTCTTTATCCTACTTTTGTGCAATACTGCGGTGGCCGACAAGGGCCAAACGCACTGCAACGGCCGAATGCGTCTCAGTTAGAGAAAACAGCTTCAAGTACAGAAACAATGCAAATTCACAAACTCAAACACAAGTCTAAACGAGGTAAAAAAAAAAAAGGAACGTGGTGCAAATGAAAAAACGTGCGGCAAAAAACAAAGAAAAATGCATCATCATCAAACGCGCTACAAATAGAGAAACGATGCAAATCAAGAAACCATCTGCAAACGAAAAACTCTGCATAACTGGTCACTACAAACGGAAGTGCTCCAAACCTGCAGGGGGCGCTAGAAGTTGCTATATTTATTGTAAGCCTCAATATATTTTATTTTTATTTACAGCTTAATTTCTATTACACCAAGGTAAGAAGAGCGAGCCAACCGGAAAAAAACTGACCCGGTGAAGAAACAGCGAGAATGAGAAACGCGATGCGGGCTGTCTGTCACATAAGCCTCGCTTCTGTTACGAATCCGTTTGTTCCATGCGTTGTTTTTTTGTTTCTTTGTTTGTTTTTAACAGTTAGAAACACACTTAGCTAACTGCTAAACGGTGGTAACTTGCCGTTTGTGTGTGGATGGCTGGAGCGCTACCAACAGAAGTTACTGAATTATTCAAAAGCCTAAATAAAACGAGAAGGCAGTTATTTAAGAGGGAATAAAAGAAGCACAGATGATGCTTATAAGTCAAATCCAAAGTAGGAAGAACTCTACCTTTCTTGGTGTTTTTTCCAGTAAAATTTCCCCAAGTGGAGTAAAAAAAAACCCCCATAAAAGGCTTCCTCAAGTACCTACTGACCAAACACATGAACTAATACTCAATTTCCCACAATGCTCCAATGCCGCCATGTTGCGCTCCTGCGTCAGAGCTTCTTCTTTCCGCTTCCGGTCGTCTCCTGGACTCAGCTGCGTGGTTTAGCTGCGTAAGCTAACAGAGCACATTTTCTTCAGTTTCTCTCCGGTATCTAATTGGTCGGACTAAGAACCACCACCATGTCATACCATGACGAAGAAGAGGTCAGTATACTTTATTTTCTAAGAGATATTTAACCACTTTCAGGATAATAACAATGAGACGATAGTAGCCAGTTAGCTGCGCGGCTAGTTGGCTAGTAGGCTGCATTGAGCTAACATAATGCAGATGATTGTCGTTTTTGTATTGCATGAAAATGAAATATTACAGCCTCTGTAACGTCGTGTCATTGTTGGCTTATATGAAAGATAAATTGTGAGATAAAGTCGGCTACTGAGAATGATGGAACTGTCAGTCTGACACAAATGTTGTCTCTGCATCAGTAATACATGTCAAACTTCTCTGTTTTCTTGCAGTACGATCCTTACGACTACGATCTGCACACTGGTTAGTAAACACACAATTTATCTCTCAGTAACGCAATGCATAATGTCAGTATATACAGTTCTCTCCTACTAAGTGCTAGTCTCCTCTCCTCACCGTCCCATGTCCCTGCAGGTGATCCTAAAGCAGACCTCGCCTATGAGAGGCAGTACGAGCAGCAGACCTACCACGTCATTCCCGAGGTGATCAAGAACTTCCTGCAGTATTTCCACAAAACCATCTCTGACCTGATTGATCAGAAGGTTTATGAGCTGCAGTCCAACCGTGTCTCCAGTGAGAGCATTGAGCAGAAGATCTATGAGATCCAGGATGTCTATGAGAATAGGTAACTCCTCAGGCCCCACTTTTGCCTCTGAGCAGATACATTAGATCTGTTTGAATGATCAACTTTCCTATTTTGTTTATGTTAGCTGGAACAAGTTGACTGACCGTTTCTTTAAAACCTCACCCTGGCCAGAGGCTGAGGCCATCGCATCACTTGTCGGCAATGGTGAGTGTTTCTTTCATTATGTAATGTGTTTTTGTAGCAGACACCATTGTTTGATTTTCAATGCAAAAACTCTGTCATTCTTGAACTGTTTGTAAGCAATTCACAAACAAAAACTTCCCAGTACTTTTCCACTGTTATTAACTGATACTTACACGTCTGTATTGTTTAGGCAGAAAAAAGTGAAGAGAATTTTGTGGATGTGTATTATGTTGTTTCTGTATTAACTGAGAAACCGAAATGTTTCATGTCATTTTTGAAAAGATGCTGTATTCCTCATCCTGTATAAGGAGCTGTACTACAGACACATCTACGCTAAAGTCAGCGTGAGTACCTGTCTCATTTCTCTACCTTCTTTCAAACAGTTATGTAGCTTCTTTTTTTATTTCAGACTAACATGCAAACAAATTTCCAGACTTCTGCTGTAAATATTGTTTCTTTAATAATCAGGGTGGGCCAACTTTGGACCAGAGGTTTGAGTCATACTACAATTACTGCAACCTCTTCAACTACATTCTTAGTAAGTTTCAAGAATATTTTTTTAATGTAGTTTTTTAAATAACAACTGATGAATTTTGAGTTACAGCAGAATGTATGTGATTGTAAACAGATGCTGATGGTCCAGCCCCCTTGGAGCTGCCAAACCAGTGGCTTTGGGACATCATTGATGAGTTCATCTACCAGGTATAGTTAATAATCTTCTATTACGATAAAATATTGCCGAAATGAAATTATATTTGTGGACCATTTTGAAGGTTGTTGTAGGCTACATAGTACTTGGGTAGAAATCTTTTCAGTTTGACCCATCTAAGTAACTTCACTCCTGTTAACCAATAGAAAGTATATTTACACGCAGTTAACACAGATCCCTCCCCCTTTAGTTCCAGTCCTTCAGTCAGTACCGCTGTAAGACGGCCAAGAAGTCAGAGGAGGAGATTGAATTCCTGAGGAATAATCCAAAAATCTGGAACGTCCACAGCGTCCTCAATGTCCTCCATTCCCTGGTGGATAAGAGCAACATCAACCGGCAACTTGAGGTGTACACCAGTGGAGGTAAAGATGAATGCTGTGATGATATTAGGTTTTTAGAGGAGTTACCTAAACGAACAGTCCTTAGAAGTTGGTAGTTACCACATTAAGGTGCAGTTAAGGTTCTGTGGAGCTGTATAGCTCTGTAAAACTGTAGTTTGGTGCTTTTCTGGTGTGAAAGTAACTAAGCACATGAGGCAGCTAACAAATATATATATATATATTTATATATATACACATATGTATATGTACATATACATGTGTTTGTTAATGAAACATATATATGTTTCATGTATATTATTTGTTGCCATGTTGCAGGAGACCCAGAGAGTGTAGCTGGAGAATATGGGCGGCACTCCCTGTACAAGATGTTGGGTTACTTCAGCTTGGTGGGGCTGCTGAGGCTCCACTCTCTGCTTGGTGATTATTACCAGGCCATCAAAGTCCTGGAGAACATCGAGCTCAATAAGAAGGTGAGACCTCATTTAGAGCTTCTGTTTTTACAGTTATCCTGTAACTCTTTCTAAACCTATATTCACTTGGATTGACACCACATCATTTTGTTTAGTCCACTCTCCTGTATCTGTGTTGTTTCCTGTATTTCAGAGTATGTACTCTCGTGTGCCCGAGTGCCAGATCACCACCTATTACTATGTGGGTTTTGCCTACTTGATGATGAGGCGTTACCAGGATGCCATTCGAGTCTTTGCCAACATCCTGCTCTACATCCAGAGGACAAGAAACATGTTCCAGAGGTCAACATATAAGTATGAAATGGTCAGTCAGAGTATTATTAGTTTGTAGTTGTCTGGTTAAGTTATCCATCATTCCACTTTTCCCTAAAATTGAATTTGAAAAGATAAAGTTGTAGTTGTTGACATCTATTTATACCTGAAAATATGGGCTGATACCAGGGTTGCTTATTTTCCTCTAAAATCCAGTGGTGTATGTATGTATGTATGCGTTATTTCAGACATTTCTATACTTGTTCTGTAAAAGCACCAGTAAGGTTTTTCTATTTGGATTTATTCACAGATTAACAAACAAAATGAGCAGATGCACGGTTTGCTAGCCATCGCTCTCACCATGTACCCGATGCGAATTGATGAGAGTATCCACACCCAACTGAGAGAGAAGTACGGAGACAAGATGCTGCGAATGCAGAAAGGGTAAGACTGGAATTCACCACATTATATATTACAAATGTGTTTGCCCATTTTTTGCTCTGATTGTAAGTTTTTTGTCTTTTTTCTCAAAGATTTCCATAAAGATACACACTAAAATAGTTTCACTTAACAGTGAACATGTCATGAATGAAGTTCTCTCTTTCCAATATCAGAGACCTGCAGGTGTTTGAAGAACTGTTCAGCTTTGCCTGTCCAAAGTTCTTGTCACCCGTGGTGCCAAACTATGACAACGTCCACCCGAACTACCACAAAGAACCTTTCCAGCAGCAGCTGAAGGTCTTTGCTGAGGAAGTGCAGCAGCAAGCCCAGCTCTCCACCATCCGCAGGTAGAGCATACTTACCAGCATATTTAAGTCTGTTGTAGTTTACATACTTGGATGTAGGGGTTCAGGACAGGTTTTGTTTTTCTGCTTTTTAGAAACACCTGAAACGACTTCTGGAAGCCTGTTGATGTGGTGATGTTCAGATGTGTATAAATGTCACAATGTCTCCCTTCAGCTTCCTGAAGCTGTACACCACCATGCCAGTGGCTAAGCTGGCAGGATTCCTGGACATGACCGAGCAGGAGTTCCGCATTCAGCTGCTCGTCTTCAAACACAAAATGAAGAACCTGGTGTGGACCAGCGGCATCTCAGCTCTGGATGGAGAGTTCCAGTCTGCTTCTGAGGTCGACTTCTACATCGACAAGGTGTGTTAACGTCAGTTAGATAAACATATCTTTGAAATTCCTATATTGTCCCATACAGTCTAAATAGTGAACAGATGAACCAAGTGTATGTCTATTTCAAAAGTGCTCTTGGTCCGGTTAGATGGATACCCATGGTGACACGGCGGATGGACACTGAAACACTGCCCATGTTTAATAGAAAATATTAGGTCAATAATGTCAGGGATTTCATAAGGGTCAGTCACATGTTGTTTTAAGCACATCTGTATGTCTCTCTGTGACAGGACATGATCCACATTGCGGACACTAAAGTTGCACGTCGGTATGGGGACTTCTTCATCAGACAGATTCACAAGTTTGAGGAGGTAAGAAGCGTTGCCTCTAGAACTAATGGGAAAGAAGAAAAATTTGGAATTAAATGTGTTCGTTAATAATGTAAAATGTTATTACTATGTAAAACTAGAAGTTTTACTTTTTTTTTTTTATTTTAGTTGCTCGCCTTTTTCTGAAATTATTTAAGTTGTCTGTATGCTTGTCAAACACTGAGAATATTGTTGCATGTCTGCCTACAGCTGAATAGGACACTCAAGAAAATGCCCAGCAGCACCACATCGGGATCAGGGAGCACCACAAGTCGAGCAGTTTGACCAACAGCAGTGAAGAAGAGCTCTTAGTAATCTACAGCCTGAGTCTCTTTGAGCATTTTGACAGCTATTATTGATGAAGACTTTTCTATATAACATGGTAACAATAAAAGGATGGAGTGGTGTGCTCAAACCCTTGATGTTTTTTTTTTTTTCCCTTTCAAAGTCTGTTGTGCTGTTACTCTTAACAACCACTAGGTGTCAGCATTTGACAAGACCTCAATGGCTCATATGCTGAGTTTTGACACACTGAGTTACATATGTAGTAAAGTGAAATGACAGACATGAAAAGATGAAGGCATTTCTATCTAGGCTTACCAAAAGTCATACTGACCGTGTTATTGAATCTGTTTCTCTTGAAGTGTCTTTACATTTTGAACCAGTGAGTACAATAGAAATCATCTGAGAAGAAGTCAGGGTAATTGTCATGGGGGAGCAAGTGTCATGAGTCATTAAGGTTTTTCAGATTAGCAGGCTTTTCTCAGTGTCTGGCTGGCTCTTTTTTTCTGCTGCACTGCATACCATCTTGTATTTACTGCCTCCCATCATGCCACTGACTGAGTGCATTGCATATTTCTTTTATTATCACGTATCATCCAACAACATTTCCCAACACAAATCTCAGGGCTGGTGATAATAATGACGAGGAAATTAGAATATAAAATGGGAATATAAAAATTAATTTTAAAAACACACCACTCATTGGAAACAAGGTTGTCTTTTAAAGGAAAACAGAATGACGTCACTGTACCACAATATACACACATACTCCAAACATCCAAAATTAGTCCCTACCTATTTTGTGAAGCCAGCAATTTTCTTCAAAAATATCTTGATTCCATTACATTTTTTTAATAAAATAAAAAAATAAAGCAAAGGGCTCATTTTGAGCATGACTCTTTTACTCCCTCAGGTGGCAGTGTAAAGTCTCCGTGGGCGCAATGCCATCTTCACATTTATAAAAGCTGGATAATTCATAATTTTTTTCAAAATTTGATTTCATAAGTCATTTCCAAGGCTTTCTTTGATTGCCTTTGATATCAAATCACTCAGAAAAGATTTAAAGAGTTCTTTTTTTTCTTCACGTGGCTTCACGTCTTCTCGAACATGGCTGATTGAGTCCATGCTAAAAATGGAGAGCAGGACCGAGGTCTTATTATGTTCAGCGCTGGCTGGCAGACGGATCGTTCTGACGTTTTGACATGTCAATGATCCAGAAAAGCTCTTTCAAACCATTACAGTCTACGAAGTGGCCCTTCTTCCTCCCTTGTCAGGTGAAAACTCCACTCCATAAGCACCACTTTGGAAAATGGTGGGGGTGCTCCAGTCTTCATTAAATGTCCATCTATAATTTCACACCAATATGTATCTAACATCTGAAATACAAAAGTATTACTCCTCTGCTTTCACTCCTTCAGCGCTGATTGCGTCATTGCAAAAGAGAAAATAGTAGAACATGAAGAATTGTGTCATCTCCTTGCCCCATTGATGGCCATCCGCTGGTCTGACTGCGTGTAGCTTAATTTTCTTCCATGTGTGTATTTGTGTTTGTATGAGTGTCTGCAGTCCAGGTATGACTTCAAGAGGATTAGTGAGAGTGAGGCACGACGATTATAAGGTAATGGTTCAAGCTTCTGCGGTGGGGAAATTTGATCTTTCTTTAACAACCAGCTCTTTGAAGAAGTCCTCTATTGAAACGCCATCAGTGGGACTGTTTACAACACGAGATCAACTAAACCAGCTCAGAGTGAATCCTCCTGCACGCTGTCTCACTGATGCACTGAGGTTGGCTGATGAGGTTCCCTAGACTACACACACTCCTCCCCCAGGCCTCCCTAACCCTGTCAGGGCGGTGGCGTGGAGGCACAAGGACACACACAAGTCATGGTTGTGCTCAGACCAGCGAGGCCTCGGCTAGTCATAACTCTGTGATCTCCAGGGGACTCTCCGACACGGTGTCCCCGTCCTTGTGGCGGTGCATCGGGGTGGATTTAGCCGACTCTGTACGGGCGTTACGCTCACAATAAAGTCCCCCATCAGTGTTTAATGCCTCCAGAGAATGAGCCAGGGCCCGCTGGTCGTCCTCTGGCAGGCTGTTGAGATCAGAGGTCAGGAGAGTACCTGTGCTGCCGTGGACCACGTGCACACCTTCAGGACCTTTCAGCTCCACAGGAAGCTTGTGCTTAAAACGCAGAGTGCCGCGACCGCCGCTCATGCCCAGACGTTCATCCTCGTCATCATCCAGATCACTCTGGATCAGCTAGAAAATGGGGAAGGATTGATAATGTGAAAAGGCTGAATAATTCTTTTTTATAGGATGCACTGAGTTGACAAGTATTCAAGATTTGTAAGAAATTGCTGTGATGGAAGGACTGGAAAGGGGAAAGTAAGGGAAGGGAAACCTTTCAGGAGAGAAATCAGATGTCAAAGCAGACCTGGCTTAAAAAGTAGATTGTCAGCATTAACTTTTAGAAAGCGTAAAATTTCTCATTTGATGCTACATTTGAGTGATTCCGAACACAGAGAATATCAGCTGGTCACCGAAGAGTAAACAACTCTATTTAAGACCAAAAGTCTTGTTCAAGGCAGCAGAGAAGGCAGAGATGGTTGGAGGGGGCTACGCCAGAGCAGCAGACAAGACGTCAGGACAGGAAGACCAGCAGTGTCAGTTTGGAGCCAGATGTGCAGATAGATAATCTGTTTTCAGAGCCCACCTCAGTGACTGACGACTGATCCCCCTGGCTGGTGGATACAGTGACGAGACGAGCTGCAAAAAGCTTTTTCAGTCTAAGGTAGTCATCCAGGACCACCTTGAGCAGGGAACCCTAATAGGACAGCACTTAGGATCAAACAAAGCGTCTCATCTTACACACGCTCAACATCATAGCAGTCATAGATGAGAATCCACAATAACGACATTAGGCCCCTTATCTCAGAAAGTTTAGGCCCCGTCCTCTGATCTTTTCCCCCAATGTGTTTTGGAAGGGTGGAAGGAGAATGTACACAATTAACGAAAAAACACTTCTGATATTGGCTGAGGACATGCTGATATTTGTGTGGCTCCCTGGATAATCCGGCATGCGGGTGTCTCACCTTGATGGGTCCCTCCCTCATGATCTGGCCCAGTTTAGCGATGTTGTCGTACTCCTGGATGGCAGCTCTCAAGTAGCGATCATCTTCTGGCTTTGCTTGAGGCTCTCGACCAAATGTACCCTGTGAAGACGTCACACACATGCATGCTTAGAAATGGTGTGAGGGGATGTGGACTCGGGGGAGTGGCGCGACAGTTATGGCTTTAATCTCTCAGAAACAAAATTTAATCTATAAAGATCTTCAAAATATTGTTGTGATATGTATGGAAGTCAGGTTAATGTTAGTACTGACGTGAGTGCGTGCAGGGCTGTTCCACAGGTCTGTTATTTCACTCAGGTTCTCAGGTAGGTCGTCTTCGTGGTCAGCCTGGGCGGCCAGCTCCAGGTTGCGACAGAATGGGTCCAGCCACACTGGATTAGCTCTACAGAGACGAACAGCAGCATGGAAACAAAAAACAGTCGACTACAGTCAACAATCAATGCACAGCCTTTTGGGGTTTTTTTGACATTTCTCGCTGCAACAAATATGTGGCTGTTACCACTCCAGCTCCCACGCCTGTCGTTAAAGTCATCAGACCTTAGCTCTCACATAGATAAATAGAATGAAAATGTTATACCTTGTTTGGTGAATCTGGACAAAAAAGAAAATGCAAGAACAACATTTTGTGATTTTATGGTGAATTAATGTTTCGTAAATATTTGCTGTTATGATTTCCTGGAGTCTGCACTGGTTGTCTTAGTAATTGTATTCCCCAAACTGTGAAACCATTGCTCGATGGTACTTTATATTGAATATAAAAAATGTGTTTCAGTCTTGAATTTATAGAAAATTTTGTCCTTCAGATGAATACTCAACAACTGGACATGATGTTCTGTGAAAGTGAGACTTGTAAAACAACACAGTGTGGTATTTGGAGTAAATGTCTTTAAAATAAAGCTATTTTCTCACCCTTCAAAGGAGTATTTGTTGGTGTTAGGCATGTCCAGGATATCCATTAGACCCTGGTTCCCTGGATGGTAGAAGATAAATAATTGTGTAAGTAAAATAGCCTTCCTACGGTTAGGTGACATGATGTGGTCTGCATTCAGAAAGTAGAAGCTACATCCTGATGTTAACAGCTGGCAGGGCCGTCTCCCTCCCAGAAGCTGTTTCTCACCTGTTGATCCAGCAACAATGGCTTTTAGCTTCCTCTGGTGCCTGCCAAGAGTAGACAAACATTTTGTGATTATTTCGCTGCTCAGACTGAGCCTAAAAATCTTGATCTGTGGTTGGTTCAATACAAAAATCATCGACCCATTTGAAACTGCCTGTTTACAGAACAGAGTGATTCTTACACTCTGCGGTAATGCCAGTTCATGGTGACAAACAAAATTCCTGCCAAGCACAGCAGCACAGCCAGGATAATGATGACCAGCTGTGAAAGAGAAAAAGAAAATAGGTTTCATTTTGATGACACGAAAACATCCACAACCTCTGTGGGCTTCAGGAAGTCCCAGCCTCACACACCTGCAGTGTTGTGATGTCGTCAGGCAGTTTGTCAGTGACAGCGGGCTGAACGTCCACAACGTTGTATTTCCTGAAGAGGTTTCTCAGCTGCTCCTTGTTCTCATCGATCATCTGGATCACCCTGAAAAACATGAAATGGGAGGACACGTGTGAACACACTCTATGGATCATGTAGGTTTGGAGTGTGAGATTTATTTCATGACAAAGCTATACCTCTCTACATCTTGGATAGTGTTGGTCTGATTGTTGACAACGTGGATCAACATGTCAGTCTGTGCATAGTTCACCCTGCCTTTCTTGTCCACATGGAACTGGATTAAAGGAGAGGGACACAAAGATGTCAGACATTTGTACATCATACACAAAAAGTTCATTTGGAAACGTAACAACAGAAAAGCTTTACCTGCATGTCATCTAAATTGACAATGGCTCCGGTGATGTTGGAAAGCAAGTTGACAAAGTCCTCCTGGTTTTCACGAACCAAATCAGGGATCTCATTGAAGACTATCTTGACCCTTTGGTCATCGCGCAGGATATAGATATTCACGTTGGTGGTTGTGCTATGTCCAACTAAATCACAGGCCAAAATCTCCAGCTGGAAGAAGCCTGGATTGTAGGCTGTGAAGAGGTCATAGGTTCTGATGATACCATCTGTCAAACCTGTGGAAATAATGGGATAGAATACTGTCATACATACATATATATGTAAATATTTTAAAGTGTTTGAAAAGCTATCTGCTGCTTCTAAGTCACATTTGTTGAACTCATTTCATTCAATTGTGCATTTTAAAGGAAACATTGAATTTGGATTCAAAAACATTCAAAATTTTTGATCACAAAATTAAAGGTATCTAATATTTGTTGATATTTCAACAAATCTAAAGAAAAAGACAAAACCAACAGTTGATTTATTCTGTAGACAAATATATAAAGTGGATCCAAAGCCTGACACATCTGAGAGCTCCACCACAGTTGTTCAAAGACAAACATAGATAAAAAAAAACCAAAACAGATAAAACAATGACCAACGCCTCAAACAAAAAGCCGGACCGGTGTCATAGTTTTTGGCTGTGGCTTTCTACAAAACATTTTTACAACGACAAAAAAAATCTCTTAACTTTGTTTGTCTATTTGAAGTAATTTAATTAGTTATATGCATCAATGTGTAAATTTCATGAGATATTTAAAATACTATAAAGCTGCTTTAGGGCTAGGGCTAACCGTAAAAGTAAAATTACAGCTGACATTAAATACAGATGAGTGGGAAGACGCTTGTTGAAGTAAAAAGGAAATGCTTTGAAATTACACATCAATATTTTAAAACATCTTAAATATAATGACGCTCACCGATGGTGAAGATGCTGCCAACATCCTCACTGCCATTGCTCTGTGACTGAAAGTAACGGATTGTGACAATATGGTACTGGACCAAGCTGTTGTTGCCAATGTCATTATCTACAGCCAAGACTTTGATCAACTCTGAGCCCACTTTGGCATTTGCTGCGACTCCTGAAATAGGAAAGCAAAGACGGAGAGTTATTGTGGTTTTACACGGACCGGCTTAGACAGACGTGCCGGAACATAGATTACCTGCAGTGTACTCTGCCTTAGTGAAGCGTGGTTTCTGATCATTGATGTCCTCCAGTTCAATACGGACCTCTAGCAGGCCGGGATCACGGGCAGGGTCCAGGGCTTTGACCCGTGCTGCCCTCTGACCTCTAGGAGGAGTCCAGCTCCTGTTGCTGGAGGCCTTGATAATGATGGAGTAGACTGGAATTTCCTCCCGGTCCAGATTCTTATGCAACCTCAGCTCTCCATCTAAACTCAAGCCAAAGTTGCCATCACTGTTTCCCCCTGCAGGAAGAGATGGAGATGATTTAGACTCAGCCATCTACAGCAATAAAGGAAGAGGTTATAAATAGTAAAAGAACACAGATGGATCTATACAAATGTCCCCATTATTCCTAAGATTTTGAATCATGAGGATTTTAATCTGACCACACAATGGATACAAGCGCTTCCAGACAAACTGCATGGACACGCTCTGAATCTTATTCAATTCCCAAACATTCTTTGGCTGCACTGGATACGTGTAGCCAGATGTGAAGATCACAGCATCACCTGCTATAAAGTAGTAGACGATGGCATTGGAGCCCTCATCAGCATCCACAGCTCTAGTTATATTCCCCACTACAGTCCCAGGAGGGGAGTGCTCAGGCACAGTCAGCTTCTGGTAAGGCAAGCTGCCACGCTGAGATGCACACACACACACACACACACACACACACACACACACACACACACACAAAGACCAAGAAGACATAGCAAATACACAAACAGTTTAATAAAGGCAATGATGTGCAGACAACCCCAGCAGGGCATATTCATACTGCATCATACTCACGGGTGGTTTGAGGAAGACCGGCTCATTGTCATCAATGTCCAGCAGCGCCACCTGCAGAGGCTGTGTGGTCTCATAAGGCACTGGCTGACCCAAGTCACGGGCCACAATGATAAGCTGAGAGGGTTTATTTGGGCTCCGTTAGGGACATACAAAGCTGCGTAGTTTGGTACGTTAACTGGACACACACACACATGCGCACATAGTTGACTCACGCTATACAGGGCCTGCTTTTCTCGATCCAGCTTCACAGTTGTTGTGATGACTCCAGACAACGGATCGATGTGGAAGTTTTCCCAGTCTCTGTTACCTGCTCCAGTCTGTAGGAATGCATAGCGGACCTCTCCATTCACTCCCTCATCAGAGTCTGTTGCATGCACCTCGTACACTGGCAGGCCTGGAGGCTGTTCCTACATGGAGGACAAAGAGTGTCAGTCTGGGCTGGCTCAAACCTTTTAGATTAAATTAAAAAACATTGTAACTGGAAAACTAGAACTTTGTAACTTCCTTATTTTTTTGTTGGTTTTCATTATAAGTTTATGTCTATGAAATATTTACAGCTATCAAGATAGCTGTAATATCTATATGATGATATCTTGATACTGACTAAATGAATATCCGCCACATGTTAAGGACACTAAATCTAGTATCCATCTGCTGACAGTGACAAGATAGCAGACACCTCTGAGATATGGATGATGGTTCCATTGGCTGGTCTGACAAACACAGGTCTGTTGTCATTGACGTCTATGACTGTGATGAACAGGTCTGCAGTGCCCCACAAGGGGGGGCGCCCCTGGTCAGTAGCCACCACAGTCAGGTTGAAACGTTCAGAAGATTGAAGAAGTCGGCGAGAACGCACCAGTCCGGTGTTTGGATCCAGGGAAAATGCATCTAAAAGGAGAAAAATATGCAGTGGTTTCACAAAAAGTGAATGGCTGAAAATAATCAGCCTTTCACTTTTTCTGCACTTACTTGTAAACATAGATTGGAAGTTTTTGGGCATTAATCCTCATGAAATAACTCATAAGGTTATGAGTTAAAACACCTTTTTCAGAATTTTTCAAATTCAAAAGGAAATATCTACTTTACTGAGGTACTCCGACCTTAAATTTAATACTTTATAGAAACCTCTATGGCAGACTTAACTGCTTTCCACCTTCCAAAATCGCTTAAAGCTTTTCAGACAGTTTAGTCCATTCTTCCAGACAGATGCTGTTGGCCTCAATAACATTGGATTTCTAAACTGTAATCTTTGAGTCTGCCCATGTCCGATCTAGTTTAAGTCTGGGCTTTGGTTGAGCCACCTGTCTTGTCTTTATTCTTGGGGTCAATGTTGTAATTTTTTTCTGAAGTCTTCAGAAAGTTCCTTGGACTTCATGTCTTGGGTTCTGTCCTGACATACAGTGTGAATTGCGTGATTTTATATACACAGGTGTGTGCTTTTCTAAACTATATCGATCAATGTGATGTACAGATAATTGAAGCAAGCAGGAGGCACCTAATCAGTTATGTGACCCCCCTCTGGGGCTTTTATGGGCATATTCCCACCTGAATGGGGTCCCAACATGCTGTAGAGGATTGCTCCATTCTCTCCTTCGTCCAGGTCAGTAGCTTTCACTGTGATCACAGACGTACCACTAGGCTCATTCTCAAAAACGCTGGTGTTAAACAATCGCTCTGTAAAGCGTGGCCGATAATCGTTGACATCAAGAACTGTGACCAGGACCTGATGTACGAGGACAGGACACTTAATAAAAGGCAACTAAACAGTGGCATGACCAATATTATTTGTTAGATTTTAATTTATTTCATATTTTTCTCATTAGCAAAATTATTTGTATTCTATTCAGGCAGCCAAACCTTCAGATGACAGAAACTTAAACTATGTGGAACAAGGTTAACACATTTGTGCTTCCTCATTTGCAAGCAGTTTATTCGCAGACAGCTGGATCTTGGGATAAATATTAACTAACTCTATGAGTTCAGATTAAATATATATTCTTTACCTGGACAGAGTTTTCTCTTCTGTTGTTGTGGCTGCCGCCAGGGTTATCTCGGGCCACAGCGGTTAGTGTGTAATGGTCTTTTGTCTCTCTGTCCAGAGGAGAGAGGATGTAGATGTCGCCCTGACACAGACGAGAAGAGATCATTAGGAAGGAAGCACAAGCACTGATATGGGAGGGGTGGTTGTATAAAGATTATTTGAGTCTATGTGTGCGTGTGCGACAGAAGTGGAGCATGGAGATGAACTATTTAGATTGTTTTGATTGCACTGAAATGCTTTGTTTAAACTTTCATTTGCAGAGAGGATGAAGTTCAGTGTTGACACCCAGCAGTGCTGCCAAAGAAAAGTAAAAGTAACACCTGAATCCAGACAACTCCTTATTGCTGTCTAATTTCTCCGTAATTTGCTCACATCTGGTTACTGACACTGGTTTTCGAGGTTAGGATCTTCGCTGTTTTGTACCTTTTTTCAGAAAATTTCAAGAAATTCAATTGTAAGCTTACTTTTAATACTCAGAAAGTAGAAATCAACATCAAGGGAATACATAAATAAATAAAGTTTGAAAAAACTTTTATTCGTAATGGCACAAATCCAGACATTTACCAGAGTAAATATTCTGCTTTGACACAAAAATGGGAGCAGTGGTTTAACTCACAGTGGAAGGTTTGATGGCAAACTTGCCCTCTCCATCTACCAGACTGTACTCAATGACAGCAAAGAGGCCAGAATCTGCATCTGTAGCAGTGACACGAACTATAGTGGTGCCAAGGTTCACATTTTCAAACACAGGTTCCTGTGAACACACAAACACACACTTATGGCTGGGCAGATATAAATTATGTAGCACTTTATTTTACATTACTGAGCTCAAGAATTAAAAAGCTACTACAGTCAGAATGCTTGGCTGGAAGTTAATTAGCAACTGCATGTGGATACGACAGAAAAGATGTTAAGTGCACTGATGATAATTTCCCTGGAATACGCCTCACTGAGTATAACAAGCGCATGTTATGGTTTCCTTTTTGTCTTTAGCTTATCTCACGATGGCATGTTTGGTGGCCATTCTTGTCATTACGACTTGTCAAACACAACTAATTGCATCAGTAAGTGTCGTTCCTGAGGCCATCATCGATGCCATTAGTAACACATGCTTTCTGTGGAAATTTTTGCTTCAGACTATTTCAGTTTTCATGTGAATGGAATACCAATTTAAAAATACAAAAGCAAATTCAAAAGCACTTTAAAATTCTGCTGCCTTACAATTTTACCTGATATGAGGGTTGTAGGAAGACAGGATTGTTGTCATTGACATCTACAATGCGCAGGTAAACTGGTAGCTCAGCAATCCTGGGTGGAGAGCCGTGGTCCCGGGCTCGAATTGTGAAATTCAGCCACTGTACCTGCTCAAAATCCACCGTCTGGTTGGCTATAATTTTACCTGGATAATTTTTTAACACAATGATAGTTACAGTTTGGATCTATATGGTCATTACTGGTCAGTTTAAATTTGGTGAATCTTGACAGTTTGCTCAGTGTTTAAATTTTTAATCTGCAGCCTATAGAAGGATGTTGCGACATCATACCAACAGAAGGATCCTCGAGTCTAACATAGCCCCCTCGGGGCAAATGGAGCAGCTGGTAGATGACCTGGCCGTTGGGACCTTTATCTGGGTCTACAGCTGACACTGACAGCAGTGTTGTGCCCGGCTGGGCTCCTTCCAAAATTTTCTCTGTAAAGTTGGACACTCCAAATGGCCGGAAACGAGGGGCATTGTCATTCACATCCAGCACATTGATGGTTAGTCTCGCTGAAGAGAAGAGAAATGGAATGAAAATAACCTTAGAAACTAAATTTAATTAAAGATACATTTGAATATGAACTTACCGTTGGGGACGCTCCCTGACTTGTCAATAACTTCACTGGCATTGTCATGTACAGACACAATAATCTCAAAAGTAGCTACCAGCTCTCTGTTCAGTGGGTTGCGCACAAACACTGCACCTGAGAATTCACAGAAATATCTAATTATTTTAAGAGAGTCCCAGTTTGTTCAGTTATGTAACGTCAACAGCCAAAGTAAATTTGGAGATAAGACAGATATTAAATGTGAATCGATCTATGATTTACCGGTGTGTAAATCAATGCCAAAGGATTCCTGCAGGCCTTCCACTGGGTTGTTCCCATCATCCTTTGCCTCCACTGAGATGATATAATACTCCAGCCTGGGATGTAGATCAGGGTCCTCAGCCATTAGCGTGGCCACCACCATGCCAGGCGGTGTGGACTCATTGACGCTTATCATGGTTACAGGCTCGATAAAACGGGGCCGGGAGTCGTTGACATCGTCCAGGATGACGGTCAGGGTGGCTGTGCCTGACATAGGGGGTGTTCCACGATCCGTTGCCATGACGACCAGGCGATAGGACCCACGCTCTTCCCTGTCGAGGGTGTTGTTGCCCACCAGGACAGCGCCGGAGAGCGGGTCCACCACAAAACGGTCCTGAGCGCCGCTTTCCAGCCGATACATCAGCCAACCATTAGAACCGGAGTCAGCGTCAGTGGCAGACAGCTGAGTCACGACCACACCTGGAAGATGCAGAGGAGTGACTTAGATGCAAACAGCACACACTTGCTTGATCGCCCAACTACCAATATGTACACCCTAAGCACCCGAATATTACTCCCATTACTCCACACACCAGTGGGGCTGTTCTCAGGGAGTCGAACACTGAAACTGGATGGGTTGAAGATGGGAGGGTTGTCATTCTGGTCCAGGATGGTAACAGTCAGAGGGACGCTGCTGTTTAAACCTCCTACGTCTTCACCAATCAGAAACAGCTCAACCCGAGGCTCCTGAAAAGCCTCACGGTCCAACTTTGCCCCTTCGCGCACAAGTATCACTCCTGGAGGGAGAAACAAACACAATGACATTTGCACTGCTCTTTTTTCTGTCTGCAGGCTGGGGAGTGGTAAGATTACCTGTATCAGCGTCCACAGTAAAGAGATCCACCCTTGCCCCCATCAGGCGGTACTTCACCACAGCATTGGCTCCAATATCTTTATCCTGAGCCAGAACCGGCCCATTCAAAACTGTTACTGTGCTGCCTAAAGGACGGGCAGAGATAAAGACAGAGGCAGATGGAGAGGTAAAACAATCACAGTCGACCTCCATCACAAAAGTTTAAAGCGTTCTCACCTCTCAACATTCATAGTGAAAAAAAAAACCCCTCTTCCATTAACCTGAGATATGTGTAAACAAAGTCAGGAAGAAGGGTAGACAGCATTTCAGACGTTTATCACAGTGTTCTGTGGTGCAGGTAAAGATTTCCTGCACTTCAGATAAAAGAGAAAGACAGACACACCAGCTTGGATGCTACCTGCTGCAGAGTTCTCAGTGATTTCTGCCCTGTAGCTGGCCCGGGTGAATATGGGCCTGTTGTCATTCTCATCCAGAATGGTGATCACCAAGTGGTCTGAATCCTGGTAGAGTGGAGCAAAACAGGAGGAATAAAGAAATAATTGCATTTTGAAAGGATTGCGTGATACCTCAATAAGAAAAAGGGAATGAGAAAAGAAATGTAAGTTAGTCGGTCAAAAAGAGGGACGTTGCAGAGAAGTAAGAGTATGTAGGTTTTGCTGTTGTGCTGTGAAAGTCTCAAGCAGCTGCTTTCACAGGGGTTGACTGTACAGTGCAACTCTTGGCTGTTTCTCACCTTTTGCAGAGAGGAAACATTTTAAACTGCTTTACAGACTTTGCAAAAAAAAATGCTCTCTAAGTGCATTGTGCATGCTTTTACTTGAGTAAATTCTGCGTGAAAGATTTCCGTTGTCACAAGGACAGAGAACACACAGGACCAGGAAACCTTGTTAAGAACTACAATAAGTAGGACGGGTTATCAATTTAAACGACTAAACTGATACATAAACACAGGTGTCCTTTATCTTTTATCTTAGCTTTCTGTCACTATGTGGAGGCTTATTCATATTATAATCAATGCTGTTTGTTATATAAGGTCTCACAGTTTGTACATTTCGTGGCTTTTGTGATAAACTGGAAAGCAGACCTGAAGAGACAGGTGGTTTTATGTGACTGGCCATGACTGATCATTCATTCTTTCATTATCTGGCTTAAGGTGAAACTGTGTGAACGTGCGAACGCTTGCAGTGTACTTGCACAGGAGAGTGGGTTTACCCTGCGAGCAATGCGCGGGTTCTCTGGGTTGTCTTTGACAGTGATGGTAAGTCTGTACTCTGCCACTCGCTCTCTGTCAAGTGGTCTGTTCACCTGCACCACACCGGTCTGAGAGAGAAAGAAGAAAGGAAGTCATGTGAATGTAGACATTTTCTGATATTACAGTGACATTATGTTTAGTTGAATATTGCCTATTTCTAATCTTACAGTAATTCTCTATAAATCTTTTAATCCTCCCTTTTCTAAAGGACATGCAGTATTTGTAGACCCTGTTATAAATCTACGCTGCGTGTCCACTGTTCTGTATGATGCATGAGCTGCAGCAAGGCCACGAGACCGTCATACACAGCTGGATTACAAGTCAACCTGGCAGCTTTTTATTTCTACCACCAAATTCCACCTTCACCACATCAGGAAGTCATATTTCTCTGTGTTTTGGAGTTTGGTTTTTTTTGCTTAAACCACATCATCCTTTTCTCTCACTGTGTCATTGATGTAGAAGGCTCCACCATGGTTGCCAGCCGTGATGTTGTAAGTGAGCAGGGCATTACGTCCACTGTCCGCGTCCCGCGCTCGCACTCTGGCCACAGAAGTGTGTACGGAGGCCCCCTCGCTCACACTGGTGTTCATAGGCAAGTTCAGGAGGACTGGGTCATTGTCATTGATGTCTAAGACGTGGATTCCCACCACCACCTGAAAAAATTTTAATTTAATAAGTACTTTTTGCCACACAATTTCTTACAAACCCATCAAAAATATTAACCAAGCCATTGTTGTAATCTTTTTAACTGCTTAACGAGAACATGAGACATGCATGTAAAAGTGTAATGTCTCCCACACATATATGTGAATGAATATGTGCATGTGCATGTATACGCCTTCATGTTTTAAAGGCCCACCGAGCTGTTGCGAGACGGGGTGCCCAGGTCTCGGGCTGTGACGGTGACGTTGTAGAAGGCTGTGGTCTCTCTGTCCAGCTCTACGTCCTTCCTCACCCGAAGCTCACCCTCCACTGGAGAAACCATGAACTCATCTGACGGGAAGATGGAGAAATAGGCTGAGAGGTACAAGATTTAACAAGAGATCGCTCTGTACACAGAAAACCAATCCAGTACTAACTCTGGTGATCTCCTCCGGTGATGCTGTACTCCACTTTGCCGTTGAGCCCAGAGTCTTCATCGCTGGCTCGGAGTGTCCAGACCCGAGGCCCTGGCTGGCCCTCAGTAACATCAAAGGGTCCCTCATAAGCCCGGGGGAAAGTAGGTGTCACATCGTTCACATCCAGGACATTTACGAGCACCTGAAGAGAGAGGAAGAGTTTTCAAACACATGAATAAGGAGAAAAGTGACCAACTGTGACAAGTGTGTCTGACAAAAATAACACTGCTAACCCCGACTCTAGTGGCTGACGAGCTGACTTCACACTAACGTAGTTTCAGTTATGCTCTCTTCCATTATTATGTTGCATTATATACACAGTATGCATTAGTGGTTGGAAGACACTTACACCCATCAAAAGTGTTTTCACTTTGTCTCTGTCTGCATATTCGATTGGTTAACTCATTTTATGCTTCTGAAATCCAAAACTTTCAGGGATTGTGCAGGAACTTGAGGCTCCCACAGTAAATTCAGTTCATCTATACGTGTGGGAAAGAGGTCAATTAAAAAAAAAAAAAGAAAAATTTATTTGTATCATTACCGTTGTGCTTGATGTCAGGCGAAGAGCGGGGTTCGGACACTGGTCCGTCGCTGTGACAACCAGTGCATAGTGTCCATGGCTGATCTCAAAGTCCAGCTCCTTAACAGCAGTAATTCTCCCCTATGTAAACACATTATACACAGGAGGTAACACACTTTTGTTGTTGTTTGTAACGCCACAGTGTACAGATTCGCCCCCGCCCCCCCCCCATGTCTTACCGTGATGCTGTTAATATGGAAGGTCTGGATCAGGTTGCCATGGGCAATAGCATATCGCAGGGTGCCATTCACCCCCTCATCTGGGTCGATGGCTGTTACCGTGGCGATTGTTGCACCCACTGTGTCTGGTCCCTCACTCAGCACGGTGACATACTCCTCCTCAGGAAACTCTGGGGCGTTATCGTTCTCATCCACAATGTGTACGTAAATGGTGGTTGATGTCTGTGAGATGAGAAATGTGAGATAACTTTTACAGCTCAATCGATCAACTATGTGTGGCTTATTGTTTAAACCTCTACAGACCACATTTGATTCATCTCCTGGACAAAATGCCACCTGGGCCTGTCTATTCATCATTACAATGTTGAAACATTCACCAGTGTTTTGTCAAACACATAAACGAAGACCAACCACAGGAAAAAAGCACATGTACACAACTGCCCAATTATCACCTCTTTTGTAGTTTCTAATAATCACAACATTATAATGCCCTGCCCATGATGTCCTTCTAAATCCTGGCTTTTTGTTTCTCCTCATGCTCCATCTTACTTTCAGAATGATTAATAAGGTCCTCTGCCAGAAAGGAGACAATTACTCTTCATTTACGATAAATATATACACATATGTAATTTGATATTCAGGATTGCTTTGACATGAAAGGAAAACGAATATCTTATGAGAACTACCAGATTCTGATACCTGATGGAAAGTAGAAGTGTCAGACAGAGTAAAGACAAGTTCCTGTTGCACCAGCCCGACACAGACTGAGGTCGGTTCAAGAGGCCTCTGGGGCAAGTCTGACCACTTTTCTCCCGTCAGCAGCCTTATCAACTGCAAAAATCTAACTTTTGCTTACACTTGCAAAATGTTCTATCATTAAAAAAAAAAAAAAAAAGACATCAGGGTTGCAACAGGCTGCATTATGGGAATTATGGGATCTGAGTTGTTACATCATCAGCATTTTTTTTTTTTTTTTTTTTTGGAAGCCACAGTCAGATTGCATGCATGTAGGCTAACATCTCAGTGATGTGCGGTGAAGCGCTCTCTCTCTGGGCGGGGTCACAGTGTGACAGCGGGGGGAGGGGGGAGGAGCTCCGGTGCGTCCGGGCTTTAAAGTTCACCAGCACAAAGTAAAGTTGGAGACCGAGTTCAGTGATCAGGGTCCTGCAGGGATCCGTGTCGGAGCACCGAAGGGAAGTCACTGAAGACTTGGTGGAGTCCGTCCAGCTGTTTCTCTGCTGCCCACCAACAGCACCATGGGAGCCGGATTAGCTCTGTGGAGACACCAGCTCCTGGTCTGGATCTGCTGCGCGCTGTTTTCGGCGGCTGGAGGTGAGTGAGGCTCTCATCTGTCATCCGTCCATCCCTCTCCGGTCGGACGAACCGACCTGGAGGAGCTGACTGGAAAGATTTCCGTTCTTTATCTTAAATAAGTAGTAGTTTAAGTAAACTAAATCTGTGGGGGCTTTGGATGGATATAAATAAAAATAACAAAAACAAGCCACAGGTATCGTGTTGAGTATAAAATATGCCCGAACCTTTCTTTATTATTATTATTATTGCGCTGTTTTAAATAGTTTTTCTTGCTTTTCTTTCGTCAGTGTTTTCAGAAACAGCTGATTCGTGTTGTGTCTGTAAAAACTAGAAGGGTGGAAATAGTTGTGTGTTTGTGTTGCTGCTGCTGCTGTTGTTGTTGTTGAGATGGAACATCTGGTGTGGAGCTGTTTTAAGGCTCCTCCCAGGGGATACAGTGAAGTGTAAATCCACCTTAAATGCACCCTTTATGACAAAGCCTCAAACTGGAGAGTCCTCCTCCGAGTTTTTGTTTGTTTTGTTTTGTTTTGTTTTTTGGTGTTTCAAAAAAAAAAAAAAAAAAAGCTAAAAATGTTGGAGAAAGAAATGATTGAGTGGAAAAAAGGGATGAGTCTGGTGACCTATTGGTTGGCTGTTGTGTCCATATGGAGCAGTGAAATGCTGAATGGATTTTTATTTCCAAGGCTGGAGAGTTGGAGGATGGAGGAAAAGCAGCTGTTGGCTCCGAGACGGAGCTTCACTTCAATCAGCTCTGAAAGCTCACAGAGGTTATCAGTTTTCAGCTTCAGGATTACTCCCTTCAGATAAACTCACGCCAAGGTGTCAGTCAAAGGCAAAAAGGGATGCTTCCAACTTTCTGAACTAAGTCATCCAAGACTAGAATCTGAATGTTCCTCAAAGAAGTGTTTATATGTTAAAGGAATAATATAAGACTTAAAACACAAGATAACATTTTAGTCAGGTTTTAAAGTCTTCCTATTATTTATGCAGGCGTATGAAGATCCAAAGCTGTAGTTAAAGCTCTGAAAGATTTGAGAGATCCACAGTGCCCATCCACCAGCCCATTAAGTCTGCTTTGGTTGGAAGTTTCCTTCCTTTCAGGCTATGATGAAAACAACTGTTTGTGCCATTGCCAATAATGGACTTCGCCACAAAACATGAGTTGAGATAAACAGCAACAATCACTGCTTCTTTTCCCCTCTAGATAAGAATTTACCTCACAAGGAAGGACAAAGGCCCAATCCAAAATGGTCGAACTCTGCAGGATGTGAACGCTCCCTCTTATCTATATTACTTTCTCCTCCTGCTGTGACAGAGCTGGTAATGTGCATCGATCCCCAGCCCCAGCTTGATTGAATAAATCATTCTATGCATAAAGTAATAAAAAATTGGCTTTCCTGGATCAGTGTCACTGACAGGAGCAGGCCTGTGGAGACACAGTCGGCGTGTGTTGATGTGTAGCAGCTGTGTAGGCGCATGTGCATGAGCGATATGGAGACAAAGAGGGAGGGGGGAGCCCCCTTCTAATTCAGTGATTTTCATGGGAATAACCGTTGTAACAGGATGACAAACATTTATAGCTGTAGTTTTTATATCTGACATATGCAGCAAGAACTATAAGTAGAAAAATCCCCAAACAGCAGTGACGTTCAAGTAAAGATATGTCTCCACTGCAGTGATTCTCTAAACAGCACAAGGACACAGCAGTGACCCCCCACCTGTAGAGCCTTTACTCTTCTCCAATGGCAGCAACACAACAAGCAACCTAATTTGCTTTAATTAGTAAAGCTCTCAAATGTTTAACTATAACAAAAGCAGAATAACAATTTAAATATAATTACAGCATGAAAAGTACTTTATCATGCAAAACAGGAAGCACCCAAGAAGAGGAAACATGTAAACTACTTCACAATAAGGTCAGATTGTTAAAAGGTGAAAAGAAATATCCTTTTAGTTTTTCATAATACAAAAATTTCCATTTACAGTATGGCAGATTAAGAAACTTTGTTGTAATTGTGCTAGAAATATTCTTACAAAGCTGTCATTACAGCATCTTTAAATTTATTCAACTAATTTGAAAGGAAGCAAAGGTTGAAGGATGATTGGTTTAAATTTTCATAAAAGAGCAAACTGACCCACGAAGTAATAAAAGACACATTTAATGATTATTTTCAGATGCAATGGATCCTTGAACATAATGACCTACCTCACTGACCTTTAACCAATTCCTTGTCTGACAAGGAAGTAGCTGAAATGCCACTTTTGAACACTTCCCACTAATGAAAATGAGCCCAATGCATCATTTTGTAATGCTAGAATCTTTAACTGAAACTCTCTCACTTTCTGTATGTGGGTGTGGGCTAATCTGGGATCCTCCTGCTGTTTTCATTAACAGTCTCTAATGGGTTGCCTAATCATTACCATTACATTAGGGGGAAAAAAGGGGTCTGTCTGTGTGTGTGTGTGTGTGTGTGTGTGTGTGTGTGTGTGTGTGTGTGTGTGTGTGTGTGTGTGTGTGTGTGTGTTGGGGTGGGAGGGGGGCACAATACTTGTACCAACACAGGCAACAAGAATGTGTGCAAGTGAATGGATACAAGGTTTATCAGTGGGGTATGTTCATAAACCGGTGTTTAAATAATAAGGTCTAATAAGACAAACATTGTACGCTCTGCAAAAGGTTAGTCTAAGTAGTAACATTTGGAAGAAATTAAGCCAAGTTATGCTGCATATCTAAATGTAGAAGGAAAAAAAAAAGCTGTCATAGGCAACATGTCCTTAACAGGTGGCATCCAGGCTTAAAACAAAGGAGGGCCTGTTTCTGGGCCCTCGGGGGCTATCAGGATCCTGAGAACAGACATCAGAGGGGGAAACTTACATCTATAATAGATCCAAAACACAGATGTCAAGTGAAAGAAATTCTGTGTGTACAACAGACAGAGCAATGGTTGCTGTCTGTTTTTACCTGGTTGCAACCACATTAAGGTCAGCTTGTGCTAACACTGTGGTAACCCACCCACTCTCCTCACGCTTCAGAAAATGCTGAGAGAACCTACAGCCATTGCCCCCCCCCCCCCCCCAAAAAAAAAAACTCCTTTAGAAAGCTTTAGTCATGTCAGTCAGCTTTATCTGCTATCCATTTCATGTGCATAGTGGTGTTTCCCAGCTGGCAGCAGAGAAGATAATCAAGTTTTATCTCTTTGACAGAAACACCCAAAGGCAAAGAGTAGGTGGAAATGTACATTAAACATGGAGGAATAATGCTCTCCTTTGTCTGAAGGAGCATTATGGTGTGAATAGGACTAGCGATACTAGGTGGTGTCATCAGAAAAAAGAGCAGGGAGGAAGGTGGGGCGGGTGTGAAACAGGAGTGTAGAAGGGCTTCCCCTCTATTGTCCCACCGCGCAGGCAGGAACAGCCACAGGGGCAACAGTTTCACTTTAATCACCCTCCCTTGTCTTCCTATTGCTTTTCCGAATATACAATAGCCAATACAGAGTCCAGTGGCACACACAGAAGCATGGCACGTACGCTGCACTCCATGACACATACACAGGATGCTGTACGTACTGTTTCTACAAACATGCACAGCTAATCAAAAAATAAAGGTCGCTGGCTGGTCAGCTACTGTGTTTCCTATTAGCCAAAGTCTAATTCAGTTTATTTAAGCTAACACATGCACGGAAGTGCATGAAACCTGCTTCCCTGTTCTCTGTTTTAACTCTTTAAGTATGCTGCTTCCTTCTCTGTGCCTTTTACAGATATTTACTGAATTAATCACTTACTTTTTTTATGGATTGGGAAGCTAGTTGGGGAACAACCTGAAATTTCCTGGCCATAAAGAGCTGTGCAGCAGCTGCAGCTCTTCAGAGTTTTGAGTTGTAAGGCACCAGACAGGAGGAAGAATAAGAGTTGTGTTTGCGTGCTGGGACAAGTGAGGAAGGAAGTCCACTCCTCAACTCTGGCGGTGACCAGTTACCCTCCAAACACACGCTCAAGTCCATAATGTCCCTGATCAAAATATTTGACTGCACGCACACACAGTGGCCTGCACACTCTTCTTTCACGTATACATTCTCTCATATACTTGAAGTGAACATACACACACACACACACACACATGCAGCCTTCCTGTCTTTGCAGCACAGCGCATGCATATCTGCAAAATCACGCCGCAATCAGTAAAAAAGGTAAAAGTCTATTTAAGCAGAGAAAGCCAAAGTAACAGCTGTTGTGTTGGTTTTACGTGCTGCATATGTGGGAGTCATTCATTATGTGTTGAGCTGCGTAGTGTGGGTGCATTTGACAGACCATATTGTGTATGCAGTGTTTTTCTTTTTTTTTTTTTTTTTTGTTTTTGTTTTTTCTTTGGGCTTGGATGAGGGCTCCAGGCCGCTCAGCCTGAGGATGTGTTTATTTTGTTACTGCAATGAAATAATCATTCAGAGCACACATTAAACAGTGTATTTGTGTATTCCATTGCTGCAGTAAAGTCAGAACAGGATGTGGTTGAGACAGAGCAGGAGAATGGTTTATGCAACATGTAAAAAGATGTGTCACAGCTGTCTATTTGGTTACCAGAATGTACATAAAACTTACAGGGAGGATCAGCGTCAGTGGAAGGCTTCTGAGAAAGAAAAGGCTATTTCACCACAGTATTGGGTCATACCACGCCGTCAATCAGATTTCCACACTGATGGCATATGAGATGCTGCATGCATTGGCTGGAATGTGTCATTCCAGAAGCAATCTAGACTCCATGGGAGGTTGGTATATTAAATGACAAATTAATAATGTGCAGAGCAGGAAAAACATTGTGTTGACCCAAAGTACATAAAAACCAGAAAGTATGTAGTTGCAGAAACAGAGCATGGAAAATTTTTGGGCTGTGGCTTTAAAATCACGTTTAGATTGGTAGTTACGATAACTGCCGTTTGCACTGTGGTGATTAGTGTAGTAATTGGTGTCATGATGAAGGAACTTCATCCCACTCAGTTCCAACTAAATGATTTGAAGTGTGGTTCACCATACAATGTCGCGTGTAAATATATTACACCGTCACCACCATCATGCTACGATCAAATTATTAAAGATTCAAATATCTTTCTAATAAAATAATGATGTTAACCTTTACGCTTTTAGTTATGTATTTATATAATGTTACATGTATTTTCTTGCTGCCACTGCCATCAAAATAAGCTTTCCAAACATGTGACAACATTTTTTTTTGTAACTAAATATACTCTCTTGTTTCCCCTGGTTATTATTTGTCATCTGTCCTATACTTTATCTAGGGTTTGTTTTGTCTGGGCTGATCTCAGGGCTTTCCCTTTATCTCTACTGCAAATATATCCCACCTAGTTTCTAATGATTGGCAGGCTTACGTCCTCATGACAGTCATAACCCCAAATCTTAATCATTTCTTAAATTCTTCAGAGATTGGTAGAGTTTATTTGTTGAACTACATTAGAAGAACCCTTTTCAGTGGTCTAACTTTGGAAACAAAAGTTTCTATAAGCTGTGAATGTGTTACTTACTTTTTATCTTATTCGTCCTCTTTTTGTAGCCAAAAGGGAGATGTCCCATGGCCACGCCACACTGAGCGTTTCTGCCCCCCACCTGTTCTACACCTGTCCAGAGGGTGCAACTGTCAAACTGGTGTGTGCCCAGAGAGGCGCCGCCATGTACGGCATTGATATCTTGAAGCAAAGCTGGCTTTTTACACCTCATGCCGATCAGCACTGTACGGGGAGAGAGGGACCTCGCCACGGCCCCATCACTGATCGTCACCATTCCCAGAGTGAGGAGTCGCTTTTTGGACATTCAGACGAAAATTTCTGGGTGCGTCTAGAAAACGTGACTCACTCTGACCAGGGTCGCTACTGCTGTATGGTCCTAGATTTTCAAGTGAAAAATAAACACGCCTCCGTGCTGCAGAAACCCCACAGCCATGTTATTCTCCAAATTACACCACGTAAGTACACTAAATGGGTTAATGTACATGCAAATGCTAAACTAGCAGGGGAGGTTGTCAGGATAGATAATTATAGTACAGACGTTTTATAGCTTCTAAGTAAAACAAGAGCACTATGTTAGTTTTTTGCCGTGTCTATGTGATTTGGTCTACGATTACTGAGTGTGGTCCTTAACCTTGTGCCTAAATGTCATGTCATATGGAAAAGATGCTGTTACATATAAGGGGCAGAAACACAAACCAGTGCAATATTGTGACATACTGTGTGTGAGAAACAATATATTTGTTTTCTCTTTCCAGGGAGAAATGGATCTCAAGATTGCACTGTCTGGGATCCAGCAGCAGCAGGAGGTACGTTACATAATTCAAGGCTTCATAGCCAGTGGATAACTGGACAGTTATTGCATTTATTTAACTCTCAGCCTCTCTTTTGCTTCTCCAGGCAGTGTGCCAGTGGCTTTGGCCATAGCAGCCTGCATCCTGGCTCTGCTTTCCCTGCCTCTTATTCTGGTGCTTGTGTACAAACAGAGGGAGAACGCCCACTCGAGCAGACGTACGTTTTGCTGATATGCACAAACAAGCACACACATGATCATGCTATGGGTCAGATAGAAATCTCTTACACTCAGTGTCCCATAGTCTTTTGCCTGACTCACGTTTCCTGTCAGTGAGGCGGATTAACTGCATTTCACACAGTAGGAAGCACATTCACCCTGTATGTGCAGTGTTTCGCCCTCTTTCAATTCATTCACAATGGCCCGTTTCCTGTTTCCTCTCTCCCAGGTGCACAAGAGCTGGTGAGGATGGACAGGTATGTTTTCCCACAGTCTGTCAGACAGCTGATCTCACGGGTCAGCTACACAGCTGCTCTTTGGACTAGTAATACACTTAGATGAATATTTTACTACCACCTAGACCAAACTACACTCATACAATGATGTGAGTTAAATTACTGTAACACAAAAATGACTTTGACACTGAACATCGGCAGGATGTTCTCCTCTTAACACCAAATGTCTTGTGTATTAATGTGTATTTTGTGGGAAATCTACTGAATTAATTTATGGCTCACAGGAGTAAGACCATACTTACTTTAATTTATAGGCATGACAACATGAGATGGGAGTCTACATGTATACAGCTGTGTCAATATATGAGTGATGCAATATATGCAAATTCTTACTCATCTGTATGCTTCCCGTGTGTGTGTGTGTGTGTGTGTTCAGTGAGGCCCTTGGCCATGAGAACCCAGTGTTTCTTGGGGGATCACCGCAGATTAAGACCCGCACCGTTTCTCAGATCATGACCAGACAGCCCTCTGAGACAGGACGCCACCTCCTCTCTGACCCGGGAACTCCCCTATCTCCTCCTGCACATGGGGATGTATTCTTCCCAATAGAAGGTGTGACACACACACACATACACAGACACACATAACCAAACATCTAGACAGCTGTTTATGCTACAGGGAGCAGGCAAAGATAGCAAAATAGATACAAGGGACATACTGTAGGATAGGACACAACTACTGAATCACGGTCACTGACACACTCAGCACAGGCAGCCCGTAAAATGTCCTCATCCTTTCAGCCTTAACCTTCCTCTGACCAGCACCACAACACAAAGAAAGTCAGGTATGAATAATCTCACTCTCAGGGGACTTCAATGACTCTTCCTGAGCGGGTACCTTTCAGTTTTGTATTGATTGTGCCGCACATCTATTGGTATGCTATGCTTAATAAACCACACTTTGAATGTAGACATACAACTCCTTCTGCCTCCCCCACATGATGCTGATATAATGTACAATAGTAATTAACCGAATTACACAAGGACATACTTCTGGAAATACCCATTTCAAAATGTGTAGTTAGGTAAAATACTGATGAAATCAAAGAGATCCTTTTAAGACCTGGCGAAACATCCTGCACTTGTGATGTTTGAGGAAAGATGCTCACATTCTTTTGTGTAATGTCACGCTCACACTTGGAACAGATGGGCTGCTTTTGCCTCAAGAAAAAAAATATTCTGCATAGGGAGTTGAACTTCTCTCTCCCACACAACTGAAAGCACCTCCTCATGCTGTCATCTTCTGAATACTTGTCTTGCCTCCTTCGCAAATCATTCTCCACCCATCAGCACCCTCATTTAACACTAATGGCCCCTTCAGCCGTTCTCTCAGACTCGACTTGAAATAATATTGAAACATTAGTTACGGTGAAGGGGTTCAATCCTGAGTGTTATTCTACCGATTCCCAGGACACCTGTGCAGACATTCCAGGCATACTGAGGTGAATTGCCCACTTTTCTGGAAGCACACACTCAGAGAGGACAGAACCCGCCTTACTGAAAATCCAACCTAAAACACTTGTTATTTTTATGACCTTGAACAGTTAAGTGCACAACTGGACAAGTGTCAAAAACACGTGAGAACTGAAAATCGAGGATAAAGTGGGACACAACCACAAACCAAACCCAAATTGAGATGTCGTGTTTTCTTTGTACTTGGTACGTGTAGCCAATGGCACATACCACATAATTTCAACTTGCAGAGGTTTTGGCTGTGGTCTTTTCTTGCAAGTCATACCTTTCTTTCTCCTCTTGTTTGCTGTCAGACACTGCTGATTTTCAATTACAGCCAAAAACACCAAAACAAGCCAAAACAATTATATACTGTATTACACTCACAGTGTGATGGAAACTTCTGTTGCTTGAGGGCAGAAGTTTTCAAATAATAATAAGACCTTGTAGAACTTATGGGGAAAAAAATCCAGTAGTCTTTTGCTAAAATTACTTTTCCCAAAGCTCATTTTCTTCACATTCTAAAATGCTGAGTACACAGCCTGGTTTTCCATCTCAAGTTTCATGTTCTTCTTCTTTTTGGTTTTTTTTTTAAAGCCCTTTGACCGAGCTGAGTGGAGTTGAACTAAAAGCAGTTCCCTGTTATCTTAAACATGTCGCAACTGCAACTTACTGAGTCCTTGTTCTGCTTTTTGATGGCTTTCCAGTTAAAGACTTTTTATTACACGAAATCTAACTTGGTCTACGCTTGTACTGTTGTATAGAGTTGGAGGTTAGGAAAAAGAAATGCTCTAATGGTGCATTTTGTTTGAAAACATCTGTCTTTATTTTGGGCAGGAAGTGGAACTTTGAACGTACAAACTCCCACAAGCCTACATAAGCACATCAGCAGTAGACATGAAATTTGTGCACACTGTGGATTCCCTTTTATCGTCTCTCTTACTGACCTACACCTTTCTCTGTTGCAGATACCATCCCAGAGTCTCCTGACTTTCTGCAGGTTTAAATGGGGAGTGAAACCCCATCTGTTGCTCTAACTGCTGAACTGGAAACACTCCTGCACGTCTCTTCCTCTTCTGTCTCGCCTTCGGAGCAATGTTGCTCTTATGAGCTATCTCACAATAACTTCTGCTGGGATTGTCATCTCTACACTGTCTGGACCGCAGGAGGGAATGGGTTATTTCCACCTGCAACAACAGCTGGAGGCCAGAAGCAAACTTTTGTTTGTGAGCACTTGTGTCGTGTTGGGGGATGAGTTATTTGTGTGAAATTGCATCTAGATTGACAGCAGCTAGTGGACCAACGTGCGCATTAGTCTGGTGGCGTCCACTACTCGAGACAAAGCTAGAGTGCTGAGGGTGGGGGTGCTTCATTGTGGTGGGCAGTTGCTGTGGACTCTAAAATTGTTTGGTGCAATTCAAACATCCTACTCTTTCTAATTGGGCAGTCCCTGTGGATCCACACACTGATAGACCTCACCCTCAATGTTGTTTACATGTCTCAATTCAACTGTAATTTGGTAAGCCAGCAGGAACACAAGCTAGTCCGGACCTATGAGACAATTATGTATCATTACTATGTTATAATAGTGTCATACCAAACGAGGCTCCTTTGCACAGTCCCAGTGTTTTTCTGCAAGTTGACATACTTCGTTACTCTGGGGTTTCACGCTGTCCTCTGTATCATCTGTACTTGCCATTGGCTCTCTTCTTTCTTCCCTCTTTGCTACCTCAGTTACTGTCAGCTTTGTTGCTTTAAATACTCTATTTCCTTCCTTTACTCTCAGGAGCACAGCACTTCACAGTAGCCTTACTTATTTTCAGCAAATGTTGAAAATTTCAGAAAGTACAGTATTTCAGAAAATATACTTTTTTTTTTTTTTTTTAGCTCAATGTCCTACATGCTTATCTTCTGGGTGATGCATAATAAATGGTTCTTTATTTTCTCCTGAATGTAGCCATATATATTTTTAACAAAAAAAAAACCAAACAAACAAAAAACCCCACCACCAACAACAAACTCCTGTCAGTTTTACCACTGCCTTTATGATGGTGTTTTGTGAACAAGTTTTGTGTGCATTTTTGTCTTCGTTCCTACATTCCTAAAAAGGAAATACTATTTAGCACATGCAAGAAAAACAAGCTTTGAAATGATACCGAAAGATTCATAATGTCAAGGTAGATTATGAAGAGTGTGCGAGATTATTGCAAATGATTATATGTTGAGTTTGATCATTCTGTCGGAGTAGTTATGTGAAACCACTGGAGGTTCTTTCACAGTGAGGTGAAATGTGCATAGCGGGTGACTCAGCGGAAGTCCTATGTATGTGTGTTTGTTGTATACTCTGTTTTTGAAGATTTTAGTACTTTGTATGTGTTTTAATTTGACCCTGTTTATGTTTGTGTGTGTGTGTGTGTTTGTGTTTTTGCTTTTAAATCTGGGGTTATAATTTGAAAAACAGGTTTGTGGTCTGGTTGAAATACATTTGTGAATGGGTGTCTGTAAGTGTCCTCACATACAATTTTGCATTTTCTGTTTGTGTATTTCATCTCATTAAAATGCTTGCGACACGGAACATGCTGTTCCCTGCATATATTGCATTCAAATTGTCCAGGTTGTAGCTTGTACAATAAAGTGGAGCTCTTAAACACTTAAACCTTGAGTCTGGTCTCTGAAATCATTGTTCCTTTCGACTGGCAAGTCTCCAAAACTATCACTGTACAAGGACGTGCTGCACTTGCTGCCTAGGGAGCCATTACAGATGGAACAAGGTTGTTCCACTTGCCTAGCTCTAAGATGGTGCACACCAGAGGGAGACTGGCATTGAGGAGAAAAGGATAGACCAAACTTAGTATCTTGCTTTATGAGAAGAGACAGAATTCGAGAGGGGAGGAGGGGATGCAGAGTGCTGGCCATGTCCCCTCTCTGCTGCTTTTTCTGCAGTCATAGACTGGAGAAATATTTATATCTTGTATTATCAAGACATACATTATTATAAGATGTGCAAAGCCAAAAGGAAAAATGTTTAGAGAGTAGAGTACAACATTTGACTGCAACATGACAATGTGTGCATAAATGACTCACACATCACTTAACAGTTTCTGTCGATCCACATAAATACCTTAACAAAGGTGTTTGAAATGTTGCAGACATTTCTAAACAGGAAAAGCAACAACTTAGATCTTCCTCTTTTGGAAATGTGGATTTCCTGTTTACACATGAAAGTACTTCCTGTGCCTTTACAACTGATCAGTTCATCACTAGATCAAACAACCTACTGTATTTGAAGCATGTCAGTCAGTATGTCTCACTTCTGAGTTCTTTGTCTTAAAGCTGGTAGACAAGGAAAGCAGAAGACAATCTCCCAGGTATGACTTGAGATTGGATCTGTTTAATTAAATTTTGCAATGTATTGCTTATTACTGTTCTTTGTGTCTTACCGACAGAGGTGGCGTCCCATCATCTTCCACTGTGACAATGAGTCTGTACTCTTGCTGCCGCTCTCGGTCAGGGGGAGCCGGCCGCGTCACCATCTCTCCTGTCACACGGTCCATGCGGAAGGTCAGGTCCTGGTTCCCGGCGGTTATGTAGTAAAACAGCATGGCATTGGGGCCAATGTCCCGGTCGGTAGCCATCACACGGAGGACTGATGTTCCCCCTCCAACATTCTGCAATTCCCATTTTAAGAAAATTCCTATTAATGATTGCCTAGAGAAGAGCAAACAAGCTTGTGACTGAAAAATGGAATATTAAGGTGGAAACTGAAAATCACTACCCCTACTTAGTTACAGGGCAGGAAGTAGGTATATGCAAAACTCCAGGACCATGAAAATTGAAAGTTGAATGACAGCTGGATAAAACGTGATGTATCTACCTCACTTATGCTAACATTGTAGCCCCGCAGGCTTTCAATAACAGGTGCATTGTCATTGACATCCAGGATGTTGATGGTGAGGGAGTGGTCTGTGTGTCTGGGAGGTGAGCCATTGTCACTGGCCCGCACCTGAAACAATATACAACAATAATACAGCGGTGCAAACTTGTATCTAATTCTGTTTACATACTCAGATATATATATATGGTATACACTGACAACGTGAACAAAGTGAAATCACATGTCTGCGCCTCTTTTTTGTGTTTGAATATAAATAAATGCAACATTTAGTCTGGTACTATCACACCGGTTCAAATCCTAAAAATAAATGTGACACATTTGACACTCATGTGACCATCGTGTCAAAAAAAATCTTGTGAATGAAACAAATCTGATGTGTAATCAATAAATCTCAGTAAGAGATTAGAAAGGGTTCTGGTTGTACAGGTCAAAAGAATGTGATAACCCCACGTGTATTGCTGCCTGACCTTCAGCAGGTAGCGGTCTACTGACTCTCTGTCCAGAGGAGCATTGACATAAACCTCCCCATACGTGTGGTTCACCGTCTTGATCTTGAACACATCCTCCATGTTGCCAGCCACCAGGGTGAAATTGACCTGAGAGAGACAAATGAGACAAAGTGAAGAGGGGAGAGAGCCAGAGGACGACAGAATCACAAACAATTTCAGTTTAGTCATAAGATTACTTGTAAAGCAGGAATAGTTTAAAAGTTGTTTTTTTTTTTGGCTATGCACACTCCAAATATTAAATAAATCACAGCACAGGCAATTGGGAGCAAAACAGAATGATTAAAAAAGAAAATGAAGAAAAAATGACTGAAAGGGGGATGGGTTGGTGGATGGGGCAACCAAAGTGGACTACTATCCTGAGAACTTCGGAAAGATTTTTATCAGTTATTGTGCTCTAATCTGCTTTAGCGAGCATTTATAATACCTTGAATGAAAAGGTTTCAATAACCTCTTCATTAAGCTGTAACTGATATTCAGATGCTGTCACATTACCTTCAACTTAACAAGTGGGGAAAAAAAAAATAAAAATTTTGCAGAAACTTTTACTGGAGGAACATTTTTCAGTTTTGTGCCATGAAGTGAGTCGGTTTAGTGCCGTAAAGCAACGAAACAGACAGAGCACAATGTGATGTAAAGACCTGATTTGCTGGTTATCTAATATCTGTAGAAATCATTTCCAAGTTTGCAAATGAACTTTATGTACTTTAAGACCTTTTCATTTGACATTTGAGATTTTTCAATGTCTGAGTCCTCTTTTTTTCTCCTTTATTCTCACCAGTCCATTCAATCCGGCATCTTTATCCCTCGCGGGCACTACCGCCACTTTCTTTCCCATGGGTGTATTTTCTGGGATGTCCACTGAGGTATCAGATGTGATGTCAAACTCTGGACTGTTGTCATTCTCGTCCAGAATGGTGATTGAAACCTGTTAAAAGATAGGATCAAATCTAGGCTCTCCTACAGAACACTGAAACGATACTCACCTTGGATAATCATCAAACCAAAGTAACCAAACCCAGCAATAAAAGATAAGCATTTCATTTACAGATAAACACATTTTCTGCTCTACTTTATATTCTAAACCCTATAAAAAGGCGTAAAGTCTTACCTTCTGCAATCCCAGCGAGAGTTGCAATGAATAAAAGAGGAATGCCATTAAGTTTTCTATAACAGAATAGATACAACATATACCGTAAAGCATTCAAGTTGCAAATAAAACGAGTGGTAAGCATTAAACAAAGTTCACAAAGAAGCGACATACCACAGTGGAGTCCTTTTTAGGGCCACCATCATCAGCTACAACAGTCAAGGTGTACATATCACCCTTCTCTCTGTCCAGCAAACCTGTCACTGTGATACGGCCCTGAAACATCAAACACAGCAGCATGTGTCCTGCCTCCACCAAAGACTCCACACCAGATACAAATTTTCCCAATATGGCATAAAGAGCGCAAGGATTTAGGCGGCAATCAGACAGACAAAGACTAACTGGTGTCACAGAATAAACAGAAAAATCCCCATTTCTCATTTATGAAAGGAATGAAATGACTTCAAAGCAAACAAGTTCTTTGATCATCTTACAGCCATGCAGCAACAAGAACACTATCTTAAATCAGGCAGGGAAAGGTATTATCAAATGACGCTGCGGTTAATGGATGAGACGTATCTGACACGAGGTGGGTGTAATCTCGAGACTGTGTAAAACTCACCGTCACGCTGTCTATCTTAAAGAGGGCCAGAGCTGCAGGTGACGTATCAGGGTCGAAGCGGTAAGTCAGCTGGTTTAAGTTGTCGGCCGACTGGGCCTGCACCTGGACCACCTCGGTCCCCGTGGCGATGTTCTCCGATAGTGAAGCTTCATAACCGGCGGAGGAGAAGGCCACGGCCTCGTCCAGCTCATTAAGTAAAGTGACATAGACGGTGCAGAAACCTTGGTGGAAAGGTGGAGCCTGGTCAGTGGCTGAGACGTTCATTAGATAGGTGGTCTTGGTCTCGTAGTCCAGGTAGTCCACAGTGGTCACTAGGCCAGTGCTCACGTCCACCTCAAACTTGCGATCCGAGCCGGACACAAGGGCGTATGCAACAGCTCCTCCGTCACCTGAACAGGCAGGGGGTGGGTGGTTGGTTGGTTAATGGGGATGTGATTAAAACAAAACTTTCTCAAACTTTCCAACTCCTGTCAGAGTTTAAAATAGTTAGTGGGATAGTTAACTTGAAAACCTTGTATCAGTGCTGTAGTAACAACAAACAGCTTCCTCCATTCTGTGTTTTACTTGACACAGTTGTCCACCCTCTGCTGTTGGCTATGCTGTGTTTGGATCAAGCTTCCTGCTTTGGAAAATGTATTTCATAGTAACAGATGTGTCACAAGATGTCTGAGAAATACTTCACAACACAGGAAGTGAATAGAGGAAGTTTGAACTGTGGAGCAGAAGTAGACATTTAAAAGTATGTTTAGGTGGCTCTTACTGACACAGTTAAGGGGCACCTTTGCAGTGGCACCAACTAGTGTTTGGGTTGGTGAAGTGCAAACAACTGATCTGTGCCAGCAGAGCAGAAGTGAGATTTTTAAAATTCACAGTCAGCTAAATCTTTCTGTTTATGCTGGAAAAACAAACGTGAGTAGACACTCAAGAGTGGAGATCAAGACCTAAAATGAAACTCTGCTCCATCTGCTCTCATCTTTTAACCAATCTGATACAGGACTTACCAGTGTCGGGGTCTGTGGCTCGCACCACAATCACAGAGGTACCAATGCCAGCAGTCTCCCGAAGGCCGAGACGATTGTATTGTTGCTGGGTAAACACTGGCACCTCGTCATTGGCATCATCCACATATATGATGACCTGCAGATGAGGACATTTGTAGCTTTACATCAGCTCTATATGTTAACTTTGAGGAATTAAGTCTGTGGTGAAGTGCTTTTTTATTTTTATCAAGTAAAAGTAAGTTTAGCATCTATTGTTCAAAAGATAGATTTTGACTTCCCTTTTTCTTTTTTTTTTTTTTGAAGTGTCGCATCATCACTTGTTATCTATCCTCTTTTGTCCTCACCCTCACAGAGCTCCTCATACTGCCCTCATCACTGTTGTAGGCCTCCACTTCCAACACATGGGAGCTGCTGGTCTCTCTGTCCAGAGCCCTAAGGCCTCTTGTCACCAGCCCAGTCTGTCTGTCTATGCTGAACAGATTGTTGCTGTTCCCTGAATGCATGCATTTACAAGAGCAGACACACACACGCACACACACAGTGACAGTGAGAGAGAGGGAAAGTGAGACTCTATAAGAGATGTCTACAAAAATGCACATTTTAGCATTTAATCTGGTCTTTCAGTTTAGGATATTTAGCTGGAGGCATCTGCCAGTTGGATGAGATAATTGCAGTGACTTTGAATGCAAATATACTCATTTAAAGAAGCTGTCATTACTGGTATTTTTACTGAGGCAAGATGTAACTTATACACACTGACTGCTGTTACACAAGAACACTAAATACAAGGATTAGCATACCTGTGCATCAGCATTATTTTACCAAAAAATCTTGAATCACTCAAATTATGAAATCCTCTTTTTGAGGCCTTATTTGCACAACTGGATGAACAATGTTAGCACAGTAAATTTAACGACTCAGTACGGTGCATCATTGAAGCCCATTCTTTCGGCGCAGTTTCTTGTGAATAAGGACACCATGTGATAAAGGCCAAAGTCGTCGTCCTCACCAGTCAGGATCCTGTACAGAACTCTGCCATTCTCCCCCTGGTCCGCATCTGTCGCTTGAACCTGCAGAGACAAACAAGCAGAAACTCTGCACTTAGATGAAATAACATCCCTAGATCCCCAGGCACAACCAAATCCAAAACAACTGACTATGTACATGGAAACTCTCTAAAAATGGGTACAATTACAAAGTTGCAGCCATTCTCTTTTGTCCTTTTGGCAGTCTGACAATGATATGCCAGAGCTGGTATAGCTATAATTATGTGAGACTTGAGCTATAGGTTTTTAAAATTTAGCTGGATATCTAGGTACATGACAGATTACATTTCCAACACACTTTTATTCATTTATTGGTTTCTTTAAACAAGATGTACATATTGGTATACTTTTTCCATTCAGCACACATTCACTGGTGCCGAGCGGTGCTTAGTGTCTTGTTGCCACAACAACCCCATCATGGCTTGGCGGTGAGAAACTCTTTTGCTCTGCCACAGGGAAATAGCCAGAAGCAGCCAAAAATCCCAAAACCGGTGCAGACAGCACGGCTCCACAGCGTACACAGATAAATAGTGGAGCATGCTGGGCTGTTGGTGAATGGGCCATGTCATAAGACTGACTTCTGAATCCACAGAGGCACAGAGCCACTGGCACTGGATGAGGCTGACTTCATGTCACACTCTGTGGATGTGTCAAAACCTGTGGAGTTGCCCACAAAGTGAATATTCAATTGCATAGAGAGAGACAAACACAGAGGGGGGAAAAAAAACCCTACTTAAAAACATGTACATGCACTCAGGTCCACACTCTCACAGTCTCTCTCTCTTGCCCTGTGTGTCCTCCTTTGCTCTCTCTCACTTCGTCTGTAAAAAGGGGCCCAACTTCACTCTCATTAGCTTTATAAAGAGATGTGGAGAGCAGAGGAGAAAGGGGAGGAGAGGGGAGGGAGAGACATGAGAAAACAGAGGCTGGGGGTTCAGATTGGTGAGTGATGAATAGGGTATTACACAGTGGACTGCACCACTTAGGCCATAAAAGGGGGTGTATAAAGTGTAAGACTACATTGCAGAGACAGATGTTGTAAGTGTAAGCATGTGGAGTAAAAAGCACTGACAGATTATTCACTAAGCCTCTGCATGGCTCAGAAATCACACCATTGTCTTTGGTTCCCAGGGATTAAAACAAAAGGGAGATATTTCAACCATGATGCTGTTCCCCACATTTTACCCCCTTTATCTCCTTGTCCCCGTCTTCCTTCCCAGCATTTTCCCCTCTGTCTCTGAAAAAGTAGCAGTTTAAGGGGGGAAAAACAAGTGTGTGCAGCCAAGAAACAGGTCTGACCTCAGTTACTGGGACTAAACAAGGTGCAGTTTTAAAGAGATTCTAAAGTGTGGGTGTGAGTATCTATTTTTGAAGGGTTTCTTAACAAAATATGAAAGGTTCAATGTGAAGAAAATAATGCGGTTTGGAGCTAAATACTGAAAAATGGAAAAGTTCTTTCCAATGTTAAACTCACAAGATTTTTATCATCTCATTGCTGTCTGTTAAATATGTTTTATGTTTGTTCTGAAGTCTTCCGTTGCAATGAAACAGCTAAAGTCCCCATTTGGACATGTGAACCACTTGACATGTGCTTGAGTAACTGCACATTGTCTAAGAGAGTATGTTGAAGCTTTCACATGCATTTGGTTTAGTACAATTGGAAGTTCTTTTATGATGTTAATGTGACAAGGGCGCATATCTGACAACTACTTCTCCCATACTTTTCTCCCAGCGTGAAGGTAATATAGAAAAGAGAACCTGAACCAGAGACCAATCAAGAGGCAATAAATGGGGGAAAAAAATGAGAAATTGTTTATGTGATACCAGGAAATTACTGGAGAGCTTGCAAGCACACAATAGGCCAAACTTTACAAATGTGTGTAGGTTAGATAAAGTGTGTTTGTGAAGAAGTTAAGAAATGAGTTCATTGTTTCAGAACTCGCTGAGCAGTCAGTTCTGGAGGAGCAACAATGTGGGGTGATCGAGAGGGAGAGTACCTTACAGCTAAGCTGCCAAACTTAAGAGCAGCGTGCGTAATCACCAATATGTGCAGTATAGCCTACAGTGTGTGTCGGTGCAAAAGAAAGTTTGTGTTTGAATAGCTGTGTCAGGGTGTGTGTGTGTGTGTGTGTGTGTGTATGTGCTAGCAGCATATGTGCTTGGAGGCGCTGACTAATGAACTGACTCTCTAACGAGCCATCCTGCTCCACTGGCCTTTTCACAGCTTTGCTGGCATTTGGTCTCAAAAATAATTTCACGTCCCACTGTGTTTCCCTTAAACCGATAAGCCATGCTTTGTCTCCGCTGAATTAGGGACAATGACATTTACAAATGTTACCATGCTGAAGATGGGGGCACAAAGAATGAGGCAGGGGGGGTTGTGGGGGGGTAATTGGAGACCAGGGTAGATGAGGTGGGTGCGTTGCATTTTACAAGGGGCAATTTTAATAAACGCAATTTGTTTTACATTGAAGAAAGCCTGTCAAGCATTGACTGTTGTGTAGTCCCTTGATGTAATAGGTGCATAATTGCTGAAAATGCCAAACATGCCACACATCTGCATTTGCATGCAAGCATTTCTGTTCATATTTGTGCGCATGTGTATGTTTATTGGAAGCCCTTGAGTGTATGATCCCAATAAAGTGAAAATAAGCAACCAAATAAACCTACTCAGCTTGGTTAGGCTTGACCGGTGAGGCAAAACATGGCACACCGAGAGAGCTGTTCTGGCACTTTGAAAGAGGGCGACCACACACACAGACACACACTCCCAAACATAACCAATACACACATGCCTCTCTGAAGCATCCTGACAAAACCCTGCAATATGTTGTTGTTTTTCTCGATCCAGGGCCAAGACAACATGAACACCACTGAGACAGGCTCCAACTTTACCTTTACCTCCAACACAGACAACATCACTCTGTCCAGCCTGACAACCACCGCCACCTTTTCTCTCACAATCCCACCACCTCCATCCTATTCTTCAGACGTCCATGATCCAGAATTCACCATCATGGTGGTGCTGGGTTTATCGCTGCTGCTGGCAGGGTTAGCAGCCTTCCTGGCAGTGTGCCGGCGCTCTGAACAGGATGGGGACTCCGAGGCGAGCTGTAACCCCGGGGAGAGCTTGACCCGTGGACGAGGCCAGTCCAGTGAACCTCAGCTCAAGGTGTGGAAGAGACTGGGTTCCTATCGGCGCTCATACAACCTGTCCTTCAGACGACCACCGCATCGCAGACCACATGAGCGTGAGAGCACACATTCGTCCCAGTCTCCAGCTGGACAGATTCCACAGTCAGGAGCCGCCATCGAGCCCCACCTCACTGTGCCATGTCTATTTGACTATGTCACTGAAATCTGACTTGAGGACAGACAGATTTTGACTCACTGCTCAAAAAAATGTGTTACACTGTATATTTTATGGTTGGTGCCATGAACACCACTAACATCAATCAAAACGTCAGTCTAACAGGTTTACACATTTTTTTTGGTGGCTGACTATGTTACTTATTTTTCGTCGCAGTTCTGCACTACATTCACTGGAGGTAAATGTTATTTAATCACACGACAACTCAATTCAATTATACTTCTCAACTTAAGGATTTGATGCATCAGCAGTTCTTATAATTCTGCCCTACATCAAATTTGGTCTGATTGCATCCAATTTTTCCAAGGACAGACCAGGCCTGAAGTTTGCACAGTTAAAGTTATATTGTTTAGTTTTCAGGTTTTCACCAAATTCAAGTTTTTCTGATAAACTGTTGTTCCTTTACATCAGACGTTGTGATGCTATGAAGCCCATCTGTCAGACAGTTTATGTGAAGTAAGACAAAAACTAAGATTTACTTCAAAACATGATTTCAAACGAGACAAATGCAACCTGAGCCAAAAAGAGACCACTCTGTAACCCATTCTGTGTCTTTTCATTGTTGTGTTAAAAATTAAATTGACATTTAAGATCAACTGGAGAAAGTAAAGTATGTTTCTGGATGTATTTAGTTGTGTGTGGTTGTTTTTTTTTTTTTGACCTGGAGGATGCTTGTTCCTCGTGGCACGCTTTCTAGTATGCTGGTCTCATAGCTGTTTTGGAGGAAGATGGGTCTGTTGTCGTTGACGTCCTGCACCTCGACAAAGACAGTGGCTGTGCCTGTTCTCCTGCTGCCGGCTGGGCCGTTGTCTATGTGTGGAAACAGACACATCAGCAAACAGTTGCAATCATTCAGGTTAATGGCAGTTCTACAGTTGAAGCCAGGAGAACTGAAATATACATGGCTATGATTTCATGGCCATACCACAGGCAAAAGCCATGAATTCAAAAGTTTAATACATTAAGTATATCATTATTACAAATATAAAAAATGGAACAGGCTCTGTATTAATATGTGACATTAAAGGAGCCATTAATTATCAGAGAACAGAAAAAAAAATAGCTTATTGTAACGAAGTAAGGCTGGAATATTGTTAGCTTATCAAAACTTCATTTTCAGCTGCTTGTGAATTAGGACAATATGTGTAATTCTGCTCTCTTGTACAGTATTATACTATCTCTACCTCTTCTCCTCTTTCTTGTTTCGCTGGCCCCCGTAGCAGATAAGCCACTCTGACTCAATGGTTTCCAAAAAAGGAAAACCTCAGAGTTTTTGTTCTTTTTTTCTCAAACAGGAACAAAGGCAGTTGAGCAATAGCCTGAAATCACTGCAGATGTGCAGGCATCGCTTTTTTTTTTCCACCGTTGTAATACACAAGTAGAAAAGCAGCTTTGAAGATGACAAACAAAACAAGTAAGAACCCAAGCCGTTTTATAACAAATACAAACAAAGGCTATGTATAAATGACAGTCATAAAAGATGACACGTGAAAGATAAAGGTTTTCTGTCATTATCGAAAGACATGAAATTATCACACACCGATAGCTTCTACGATCAGAGAGTACGCTGCCTGGGTCTCTCTGTCCAGGCCAACCACTGTCCGAACTACTCCGTCTCTGAAGCCCACGCTAAATTTGCCATCCTGATTCCCACCTGGAAATACAAAACACAAACAAACTTCCAAATGAATTCAAAGTTTATTAGTAAAAAATAGCAATTAGCATACGTATACAACAGCAACAATACAAAAAACAACAACAAACAAACAAAAAAAAAAACATGCATGTTAGAGGAGCTCACCTCATACACAAATTCACACAGATGAATGGATGGACAAAGGTAGCGAATGTGCACATAGTCCCTATAACTGTACAACACTGGAGCCCACAAACACACACAACACCTCCCACTGTGACCTCTGACCTGTGATGAAGTAGCTAAGCTCGGCGTTGAGGCCAGCATCGTTGTCAGAGCAGCTGAGGCGTACTACAATGTGGTCTCTAGGGACACTCTCCTTCAGGGAAACATTGTACACGCGAGGGTTGAAGGTGGGCGTCTCATCATTTACATCCAGAACTGACGCACGCCCACAAATGCACAGACAGAGAGACACGAGGACACACAAATAGATGTACATGAGGACAAAGTGCAGCAGGGTGGTGCAGTGAGTAGAAAGACTAATATCAAAAGGATTCAATGTTTAGTAAAACCATCTGCCTCTCTGATGTTTGTGCTGAACCAGTTCTGAATGTGATGCTTTACAGCTGACTTTCCTGTGGAGTTAAAAGATGTGAAACTGGTGTCTATGAAACAGATCAAAATATTTTGATGCTTCAATTTAAAGAACCCCAAACACCATAGTCAGTCTTTCCATCCCTTACATGGTGACAACCGTCTCTTCTATTTTCCTATTTCCCAAAAGCCACCAGTAGGTGGTAGCATTCTTCTCAGCAGATTCCTGAGCCGTCAGCGGTTAACTGTCTGTCATATTTAAGTAACCCCTTACGTCACCCAGAATCCAGTCCTACCGTGGCTTGGCAGTTTCATACGCGCAGTAATTTCAGAGACAGCCATATGGAAATTGAACCCAGTTTGTCACCATCAGCCACAGACCTGTGACGGTGAGGGTTGAAGTAGACGTGCGAGGGAACCTTCCTGCATCGTACGCTATAATCCTCAAGTGATACTGTCCAATCTGCTCCCGATCCAGGACAGTGGTGGAGCTGAGGATGCCAGTGGTGGTGTTCAGGTAGAAATCAAGGCGAGGCATACCCATCTGCAATGCCATTGTTATCAAACCGTTCTTATCCTCATCGGTGTCTTCTACCTGGACCTAAAAGAGGCACACCACATGGGAACATTATTGTTTTCTGAAACTACTTCATGGAAAATATATAAGCTTTATTAATTCACACTGGCTAAATGACTATAAAGAATTAATATAGAGCAAACCCTGCACTCTTTGGAGGGTTCAGTAACAAATAACAATAGATGCAGGGGTTGTATCAAAAACTGTTCAGAGAATATGCACCACTAAAATCTAAAAAGATTCTGAATTCTGATCCCTTTCGTGAAATGCCATCATACTGAAGTTTATTCTTATGTTTTACCCTAAAAACTGAGGATCCAATGGGCAGCCCCTCCGGTACTTCTGCCACAAAGGGCAGGTTGAGAAAAGTTGGGTCATTGTCATTGAGATCCAGCAGGTTGACAAATACAGTGGCACTTGCTGATGCACGTAGTGGAGGTGTACCACCTAAAGGGGGCATCAGAGAAACACGTAAATACAAACATATACACACACCCCCCACATCTCATGGTCAAAGGGGTTTATAAGCCACAGTAAAAAGTTTCATGGTCAACATAAAACTTGAGGAATGATGCTTGAAGAAAGAGGGTAATTGTTCAGAATTGAAAGCTCTACTGAGAATGATATAATGCAATTTGCATTTTTATAAATGCTTTGCCGTTTCATGACTTCCATGAGACAAAACTGATATGGACATCCCGCTACATACAGAGATGCTACTCACGATCAACAGCTGAGATGATAATGGTTCTCATAAGCCCCGTGTCCCTGGGGTTGGAGCTCTCCCTGTCCAAGGTTACGCCGCTGGTGCGGATCTTCCCTGTGCTGCTGTTGATGGTGTAGAAGGGGTTTTCTGGACTGATACTGTAGACCACTGTCCCATTTTCCCCGTTGTCAGGGTCCACTGCCAACACCTGTAACGAGGAGGGACAGGAAAACCATTTTTTCCTTTTTCATGAACTCCTTCAACAAACCTCTTTCCTATTGCTAGCTAGACCAGATATTGCATAAGAATCCTTAAGTCACAGTTTAAGGGGACAGCAACGATTCAAGACAGAACAAAGAAAGAAGAGGAGGAATAAGGGAAAGAAGGAGACAAATAGTAATTGTAATAATCGTGTTAATAGTAATGAGAACACCGCACCCCAAGAGCATATTCACACATGCAACCCTTACTGACTGCTTAACTCGTCGTTCAGCTAAAAGAAAAATGGTAACGCCTCTTTTCTGACACAAAGTGGCAATGGGTGATGAATGCGGAAAGCCAGGAGCCTGACTAAAACACTGGCTGATTTTTAAAGAGCTGATCAATTATTCAGTGCACCGACTAAAAACGCTGGAAACTGGTTAATTGGTCATTAGAGGAACAAAGGTCTTCCAGGTGTTCAATTATTAAGGGGACATAGTAGGTAGGCATCTCAGAGGCCCATTGATTAGCAACTGCACAGACAAAGGTGGGTGATATAAGACGTGGGGAAGTACCAGTTGAAATAATCAATTATGGCCGGAGCAGAGCATGTTAAAGAGGAGTGAGAAAATATATTAACCTAGTCTGTAGAACCGCAGCTGTGGACTGACAGCAGAATGGCAGAAAAGTAAATATTTCGCAGTCATATATTAGAGACGACGCTGACTGTGTGTGCGTTTATGTACACAGGCTGCAGAGGTGTTGGTGAGGTGCTGGTATTTCACTGGGCTGGTCCTTGCAATGGGCACAGCTACCAAATTCATCAGCTCTCTGGACACCTCCAGGAGGACTCAGCATGTTGCCTCTTGTCACCATGGAAACGCTGGCGGGGCCCGGGCTGCAGCGGGGCTGATTACAGGACTGTGAGCCTGGGTGGTCCGTTTTATTGAAAAATGGTCGTAGGGGCAACAGTGTCTGTCCACTGAATGCAAAGAGTCACATACAGTGTGCATCGCATTACTGGATGCACCATGAATGAACTCAATTGAGGAATGACTACAAGAGAACAGGAATAGGTGGAAAATGTCGGAACATTTCAGCAAAGCGATGCTTGTATCTTTACTTTCTCTTTCCTCTGTATTTTTTCATCCCACTCTCATGATGGATTCTTTCTTCCCTCTATGCCTAGCAGCTGAATAATTTCCTATGCGTATGACTGCAGGCTACATTTTAATTAGCATTGGACGCCCTTAATTACACTAACTGACGCCTCTTTAATTAATGGACAATCAGGGTTTCATTAACAACAGCACATTGCCATAGAGACCAGTAGGACAATGAGAGAGTTTGGGATAGTGCTACAGCGTTTACTTTGTGATTACCTACACAGTAATGACTATTTGTCAATCAATAGTAAGAGAGCATGCATGCAGATGCCTTGCTTTCATTTACAGTATGCCTTTAATGATCTTCCATTGAAAATGATCCTAACTCTTTGATCACTCTGCTCTGAAACCAAGTGTTCATATAAAAACCCACAAATTTTTGCCTGATTCGAATTTGCACAGTAATCAAGAGAAACCACAGCATGACCTCAAATCAAAACTGAAAAAGCTCAACTCGTGGATACTACCAGCAGTTCCATAAGTTGATTCCCAGTACTTCGAACGCAACCAATCATAATTGAAACAAACAGCAAATGGTATAATTATTGTTTCAGTGTGTCGGTTTGAGTTATTTCATTAACTGTCAGCTAATCATCCAAGTAAAGTCCACTAAGTTGGGCTGGGTGCACTCACAGAGATGACGTCAGTGTTTATTGGGCTCATCTCCACCACATTTGCATGGTATGGCTCATCCCTCCACACCGGTGCGTTATCATTGATGTCCAGGATGGTAATGTTCACCTGATGAAAGTGGAAATTAAGGTCAATGGAAAATTTCCTATTTATGATGTCAGTTGTATAAAAATCCTTGGACGAGCATAAGATATACACCATATACAAATCATTACAATCACACCCAGAAGAGTTGGATTAGAAAATATGTTTTTCTGTGAGTTGTAAGTTTGATCGAATGGATGATGGCCTCAAAGTTGTTACCGTGGCAATGCCAGTCTTCTGCTGAGGGCCCACCCCTCCATCCACAGCTCTGACTATCAGGATGTACTCAGACTTCAGTTCTCGGTCCAACAGGGCTGTGGTGGTGATCTCTCCTGGGTGGTAAAAAAAAAAATGAAATCAGATCAATAACCTAAGGGAAAAAAACAAAAACAAAAACAACAACAACCAGGCAACTCAAATGATTGGCAGGTGCCATTAGAGAAGCAGCTTCCCATGTCAGACTGAGTTAAAAGTCAGAATCAATCAGCTCAGATTTAAAAACAGCCATTCAAAGTGGTATGAAATACAATACGAGCAGAAAAAAATCTATTCATTTTGATTTAAATACAAAGTAGAACCTTTGAATCAAATCTTAAATATTATGTCTCAATTACAGAAGTCAAAGATGAGTAAAATGCACACAGTCGCACGGTTGGACGTACACGCGCACACATACACCTACCTGAGCGCGAGTTGAGACGGAATTGAGAGGAGCCTTCCAGGGAGTAGATGAGTGAGGCCTGGCCAAACTCCCGGGAGGCGTCCAAATCAGTAGCATTCACAAGCAGCACAGTTGCCCCTGTGGAGGAAAGGGAGGGGATAAAGGGAGGGAGACAGAAACAAATGTACAACTCTCAGAGTGGGAGAAAGAAGGGAAAAAAAAAAAACAAACAAAAAAAAAACGAACTCAGAGACGGAGTCATGGGGAAAAATATGTGAAGTCTACTAAAGAGGCAAAACAGACAGAGACAATCTGCAGAGACAGACTGAAATGGCATTCACACAGCTAATTTTTTCACCGCCCCCATCCACAGCTCCACTGATGGCATGGCAGTGAGTGGGTTTATGGAATAGTGGATTATCAGCTTATTTGGCACAGCCCATTCTTGGCACAGTTCAGATCAATACTGGGGCAGGCAGGGAGATGAGAGGCTAGCCAGAGCCGCAGGGCTAGCCCTGAGCCCAGCCATGCAGCCCAAGCCCGAGGCCCCCGGCTTTCCCCCAGCCAAGCACTTTAGCCATAGTCTTCTAAACCTCAGCCCTGGCCTGAGCTATTTGCTCTTTCCAAATCGGGTCTGAAACACAGAAAGTGCCCAGCGTCCTTCTGCGGGAGCTCAGACAGAAAAAAGGGGCGGTCAAATATCTCATTTCCCTGTAGCACCAGAAAGTAATCTATTGTCTGGGATAAAAGAGTCTTCTAAATGCATGCATGAGAATGAATATGGCAGCAAGGGATTTAGCCTTGAATAGTCAACATCCTGCCTTCTTACTGAGCATTTTAAAACATTATGCAAAATCACAGCAAATAAGACAGTAGAGGCCAAAGGAAGCAAATGAGATAAAACATAAAAATATGCCCCCAAGAAAGCAGAGCTGTTGGTGAATATGCTAATAGTAAAGCAATTGAACTCAGAAGAGACTATGTGTATTTGCTCCACACTGAGGAGTTTGGAGTGTTTAAGTGCTGTGCTGCTTTCACTGACCAGAAATTGCATTGTAGCAACTAAACTGCAACGCCAAATGTATAAATTGACTCACCAGCAATAATGTTCTCTGGGATTTTGACGATGTACGACGGCTTGCTGAACTCTGGTGGGTTGTCATTTTCGTCCTGGAGGGGATATAAAAAAAATCAACAGCTCAAACCAATGAGCTGAACCATGTGAAAATGCAAATGATGACATGGAGAGAGAGAGAGAGAAAAAATCTAACTTAGAATGTTTTAAAGTCGTCATCACACATTCACACTGAAATTAACATTTGTGAGAGTTATGACACTCAGCAGCACAAAGTGAAGTAACTCAAAATTACTCACTTCATTTAACAGTTAGGGTTAACCCTCTACCCTGCAATTAGCTAAACTAACAAACCAGACTATTATCATGCAGAAGCTGAACAACAGACAATGAAATCAAACCCAACATCATCAATGACAGAATTACCTCAGATGAAGGCTGATCAACAACTGTAATTTTACAACCAATGAACGGCTACAACATGGAACAACAACAATTGTCATGTGGACTTCCCCTGAGCATTTATATTTCTCACAACCTCCCACTCGTTGAATTAGACTCCATTTCACACCAACGCATCCAGTTGTGTGGCTATTTGCAGAGAGGCTCCCCACTGTTTGAGCTGCTGAGAAATGTTAACACTTAAACAACAGTCACTGGCACCATTATCTATCTGGGCTCTGTGTCACAAATTGCTGCAAAGCATTGTGTGTGTGTGTGTGTAATTCTGCCATTGACTGATAAACCCCCGTGGTGTGAGTCACGACACTTTGGAGGACAGAGACAGCGAAACAGAGGAATGCAGAATTGTGCGCTGTTGGTTTTAACATGCTACCACAGATTTCGTCATTGTTTTACGCAGTGTTTCTCCCTCATGTAGAACGGATACACAAACGCTTTCTGTTCTTGCCTATCAAATAACATTCCAGCTGGATTAATCTTTTCTAATGTGTCATTTCTTCTTTTATGACTGAAGGTTATAAGTGTAATGGATGTTTATCAGGGGAGATGATCTTAAGAGCCAGTAGAGACAGCGTTTATGAGGTCCCTGCTCATTACACTTTTACTGCTGTGATTACAGATTTTTAGCCAGAATCCACACTGATATTTACAGTTAACAGAAAAATAAAGAAGCTAAATGAAAAAAAAAAAAAGCTTTAAAGGATTACTTCTGACAGAGTTATGAAATGAAAAAGTTAATTCCATCAAGACCAGAAAGTAAAAAGTAATGAAAAACACTGTTGTTACAGTCACAACAACAACTCCTAAGATGTCTTAATGTCAGTACTGTGGGGACGCACAAGCAGCAATGCATTGTCGCTGCATGGGTTGTCACTAACAGTAAAATGCTATGATGAAATCATACAAGACAGAACAGATACGGAAAATTCAGTCCCTCATAATATGCACAAGAATATCCAGTGCTGTTTAAAAATATATTATGTGACTAGTTTTGAAGTTGTTGTCATGTTATATTTTATCAAAAGATAAATCAGAAACACGTATGGAAAAAACACTACAGAAGTAACAAAGGAAAACATCCATGTGGCAGAATCACCACATAACGGGAAAAATGAGAACATGAAGGGGCAGAAATTAAAATTGAATGCAATCAGGCAGAAGTGGAACATGCAATATTTAAAAATAACAGAGTTTCTTCTTTTTTAAGTATTTAATATGTTAAACCATCTCTGAGCCACCACGTCTCTCTCTCTTTTTGTGTCTGTGTCTGTGTGTGTGTGTGTGTGTAGACTGCTGTGACTTTTTCACTGCCTTAAAATAAGACATTTAGCGATAAGACTGACAAAAGCAACTGAACTGGAAGCTCAGATAGCACAGTCTGTGATAAAAATGCAAACAAAGCTGCAGTCAGACATGGATCAAAAGCTACTGAGAATAATATAGAATAATGTAACTGGATATGTAAAGGAAGCACAAGACACGTGAAACAATCCAGCATGAGCTGGCTGACACCTGTCATACACTGAATCAGCATTTAGATAGATGATAGAGAGCTTAGTCTTTATTCAGAACAAATGACGCAACAGTTTCACAAATTCCTCAGGAGGCACAAGTCTTTGACCCAAAAGTTTTTCAGAGTCACATCTGTGGGGAACTTGCATTGAAAGACTCCTGTACAAGTTTGGATATGGTGCCTTTGAACCTGGGTAGACTGTAAGGATTTTGTCACAGGGTGTGTCTGCTGCAGCACCAAAACAGTCATTAAATACTTTCTGAAAAACTTGAGGATTTATCAGTTAGATTTTCAGCTGAAAGGAGAAGAGTTATCAACAAACACGTTTTTAACTTTTTAGGCACCTTTGTGGAAGGAAAAGACAAACACATTTGCATGTAATTGGGAAGGCTCAAAGGATTTCTGCACTAACAGTGGCAGCCAAGAGAAGAATCTTTTGTACAACTTTATACACATTTGGTAGTTCATTGCAATTGTGCCAATAACACTGTAACACATACAGGATGAATGTCAAAGACTCAATTAAACACCAAGCTGGAGGTGGGTATAAGGGAACAATTTGTATCCTGCTCTTTATTATTACCCTGCTATTTGCTTATCAGTTTTTATACTCATTACTGGCCCAACAGTATTGCGAGGATTATTATTATTATTATTTTGTGTGTGTGTGTATATTTCATGGCAAACAGAGGTCCTGGGGAAATCCCACATTGTGGGAACTAACACAGAACCAATATTTTGCCACGGCAAGAAGCAGTCATGAAACTTTACAAACTTTACAGATTTGACATCAAAATGATGGCAGAGTTTGAACATGGCTGCGGTCCAAAGCCATTAGTGTAAGTACTTGGGTAATGTAGTAATGAGTTCTGAGTCCTCTGTCGATCAAGTAGGAAATACCTTGAATTCATAACTATTAGATTTTATTCCAATTAGTGTCTGTTTATCGTTAAACAGTCTTACTAACCTATATGTATTTTCTAAACTGTGTAGTGACAGTGAACACAGCTAACATGCAGTTCCAGGCCGAGGTCATCATAGTCGATCCATGTTATATTCACTTCATATCTACATTCTCTTCTTCCCTTTTCAACCCCCACCAAGATCACAGATCAGTATCTGGAACCTGGGTAGGTGGAAGTCCACTAAACTTCAGACAGCCACACTTTTCAAACATGATGACACGATGGTGGGCTCCAATAACCACAGTCTCTCACATTTCTCACGTTTCCCCTTGCGCGGCACACGGTGCTAAAATTATTTCTGTTGAGTCGATATAAGTCTCTCCTGACTGAATGGAGTTAAACTGGACTGACTGTGTCCAACTCTGAAGCTGTTCTTTTTTCTGAGAAGATTTAGCCAACCCTCTGATCCTTATCAGTGACATTCAACATCAAAAACTGGATTTATACCAATTTGAATGAGAATACTTGAAAAGTGTTCCTTCCTTCATTGTCTTACTCGTACTCATTGATTATCAACACAAACTTTAACATTTTTATAGACATTTTTAAAGACACAAAGCCATTTGAATTGGTGCTATATGCTGTAATCAATGTATCTGGAAAGAAATTACAGCAGGGATATAATTTTCTCTTTTTCATCTGTCAGACATTTACACCTAATACAACACATGCTGTGAGGCTGATAAGAACAGAAGACGTGCAGGTTTATTGTTTTACATCTGACCACAGTCTGGAGAAGTTTCTAACTTACAAAGTACCAGCTTATAGAAAATTCTCTCTCACAGCTTGAGTGTAAATGTGGAAAGTTTACACTGCCTTGTAAAAGAGACTAATACACTTTTGAGGCTGCAGGAAATATTAGTTTGACATGTGATATACGTACATATGTACGTGAAATGTGTGCGTATGCTCCTGTATATATGTGTGTGTCTGTGTGTATGTTGCCAAGTTGTACTTACAATCACTTCTACTGTAACGGTGACGGTGCTGTTGAGAGATGGCTTTCCTCCATCTTTGGCCATTACTGTCAAGAAAATCATTCCTTTGGGGACCTGCTCATAGTCTAGAGGCCTGGTCACACTGATCACTGGGGGGGGGGGGTGGAAAAAGGCGTATTGGTGTATTAAAGCTGGCATACTCAACCAAGTTTTCCCATCATGCTCCTGGAGCTGAGTGTACCTGCATAGCCCTCCACCATGACAATGCTGAAGAAGTTGAGGAAGGCTGAGGCTGAAGTGATGGTGTACGTCAGGAAGTTGTTGGGAGGAGAATCCTCATCTGTAGCCTGTGGGTGGGCAGACGGGGGTGGCAGAGCAGAGGATGCTTTTAGGATATACCTCAGTGACAGTCAAAAGAGAGGAAGTTGTGACTGAGTAACGCAAGAAAACATACAAGGTGACACGACAGATGCTGCAGCACAGTGCTATTGTTTTTATATGTGTATGTGTCCACAGCATGTGCATTGGCCAGGAAGCTGTCAGTCAGTGATGGCACATTATCGGACAGATTAGAGCTGATTCTGCCTATTAGTGACGCAGGCGTCAATATTGGATGAACACCAACTGAGCCAAGACAAGCCAAGCAGGCAGAGGACAGATGAAACTGTACTTTACAGGGCTAATCCACAACAACAACAAAGACACCCCCTCATTATTCTTGAGTTGGCAGAAACTTGAACGCGAGTCCTCCGGCTGTGAGGGGAGTCTACTGGGCCTCGCTGGCATCATTAGAGTATGGACAGGTTGTCAGAAACATCCACTTATATCTCTCCACAACATGCATATGTCTACTCTATGATTTGTTGCCAAATTTTTATGTAAGCAAGGAAGCAATTCCTTTCTTCCCCCACAACCTGGTAAGCTGCCTTTTTCCTTTTTGTATATCATATTTTGTCAAATATTTTTATAGTAGAATGCCATTAACCACTCAGGGGTAAGAAGAGTTGGGGGCAGCAAATCAAATAAATGAGTGGCAAAGGAAGCAAAGGAATAAGAAGTGTGGAGAAAATGAAAAAAGGTTTAGCTGTTAGAAAGTATAAGGACTATTGTAGGAGGCACAAACCTCCCAGGCATTGTTTGGAAGAAGAAAGAGGCAAACAACTGAAAAGCCTCTCTTTGCTTTGTCTCTCAACTCTGCTTCCATCTATTTCAGTCTTCTTCCCCTTTCCTTCTTCTCTGCCTGTTTTCTGGAGCAGCATGTGTGTGTTTGTGTGTGTGGATGTGTATACTTCAAGGGTTCGAGGGCATTTTGCTGACACACAGAGTTGTGCGAGTGGCTTAATATCAAAAGTTAGCTCAGACCAATCAAACGCAGGGAGCCAAGCATCGCGCCCAGTCCTGAGCACAACTCCCATAGGGTGAAGGCAAACCACAACCACAGTGCACCAGGGTTCCCACTGCCACAGGGGACATTATAGCAAATTCTCGCCAGGGCTCAATCAAAGGAAATGCTGAGCCATTAGTTACCATTGTGCCCGTGTACTTTTGCCTTTCACGTGGCAGTGACTGATGACCAACACACCAGGACAAAGCGTTCTTCACATAAACCCATAGCAGAATGATTATAGTCAAAGACAGGAAAAAAGGATGGGCTGCACGATCAAAAGCTTGCAAGTCTGATTACTGCTGGTATTTGTGTATGAGTGAGAGGGCAGGTGTGGTTTTCAATGTGGTTTTTAATTTTCAATTATTGTTCTAAAGTCTTACAGGAACTCAACAATTTACTTTTGTTCAATGTAACTACACGTATATGATTTTATTCACATCTCACCCTGACTCTTGCTACCGGCTGGACAGCCTGTTCGTTCTCCCTCAGCGAGCCCACGTACGCCTCCTTCTGGAAGAGCGGTGGATTGTCATTGACGTCCAACACGTTCACACGGATCCTCCCCGTTGTCTCCTCACCGCCACCGTCCCTCGCCAGCACGGTCAGTGTGAAACGCCGCATCAACTCATAGTCCAGACTGGCTCGCAGAATGACCCAGCCTGTCTCGTCGTCCAATGAAAACCTGGACAGAAGCAAGAACAGACACAAGTTCATACATTATAAAAACTTAGCAAAGTTAAATGTTAAAACAGAAAAAACATTCTTAAAAAATGGATGTGTGGCGAGGAAGTGTGAACTAATATGAGTTTGTGCTTCTTTTATCTTGTAATCAGATGTACTGATGTTTCCTTATAGAGCCTTAAATGCAGCTAATATCATGATTAATGTGAGTCTGTGTTTTTTGTTGTCTGTGAGAAAGTGCCAGATATCGTTGTAGCTCAGCTGTCTCTGCTGAGGCTGTGTGGCACAAATAGTGCAGCACATTGGTTCACAAGTGGGCAGATTAAACATTTATGTGGCTGTATGCTTATGTGGACTGAGTACGTCTGTCTCTGTAACTGTGTCTTACTGGTCTGGCTCGTCACTAAAGTAGTAACGCACAATCCCAAACGTGCCTGCATCTCCATCTGTGGCCTGTATGGCAAAAAAAGGAGAAAAGGAAAATCAAGTTTTATAGCACATCCATCTTGTGTTGTCCATCAGTTTTTTCTTTTCATCCAGACTTAGGAGACGCAAAAATACAAGTAGAGAGAAGGAAAACAGTGCTCTGTCTTCATGCTCTTTTAGGACAATTTTGCAAACAAGTTTCATGGAAAAAAAGAAAAAAGAAAGAAGAAAAACTTGCCTCTTTAATCAAGTGCTGGACTACCACAGACACAATGTGTCAGCAACAACCACATGCTGTGACTTAGTTTGCAAAATGAAATTGACCACCAGGTATTTCCGACTGGGACATGTTCACTACAGCTGATATAATTAATTTCAAGACAATATAACGGTTATTATGTATTTTCACTGAAAAATGTGTATTTTGTTTTCTGACATTATGGCGCCTAGAAGCTGCACAAAGCATCTGTCATGAGAGTTTTGCTCAGTGTTCTAAATTTCTCACTCCAACAGCTGCCTATGACTGTATGACTTGATGATAAAACATGCAATCCACGCTTCGCTCTCCAGAGGTGTTGACTGGATTAAATCTGATGGGAGAACTGATACATTTTCCTCACCCACATGACCCACCACTGCCTTAAAAGCAGTAACAACCGCTGTCATACATTTTGCAGATAAAAGGGGTGTCAAACGAGAGCCACATAAAGAACAACACTTTCAGGAGTTTTGTACTTTATGAAATGCCACATTAACACAATCCGTCTTTGTAAACACATGCGTGCGCATGTGCGCCCATGTACTGGCGCGTACACACAGGGGTGTTGTGTTGAGGCTGATGGATCGCGGCTGGAGAGGCTGTTGTAATAGAGTTTCACTTCAGTAGCTCTGCAGTCAGTTGAAGGGCCAAATGTGTCTGCAGCCTGCTCTGTCAACCACAATGCTGGTCACCGTGTTCCACTGATGCTCTGATACCATTTATACTATCTAGGCTTGTGCGAAGGACCCATGCGTTATTTATTTATTTTTTTTTGCATGGTGAAGTTACTTAAGCATTTGAGAATTAGCTTGAATGTGCCGATATAATGTGTTGACATATCTCTGTTTTCTGTAATGGATCAAATATGTGTTAGTTAACACTAAACTGCTCTTCTTTTAACACTAAATGTGAATAAACATGAGTGTGGGCAGGAGGAATATCTATGCCTTCTAAAACTAGATGCATTGATGTGTGTGTGTGTGTGTGTGTGTTGATGCTCATCTATGAAGCCTCTCACAGATGGAACAACGGCTGCAGCCATCAATGTGTTTTTTTTCCCCCCTTCCAAAAATTACACCATGCTCTTTAAGTCAAGCCTGCAGTTTCCCAAAGAGCCATCCCCACATCGTCTTGGAGGATAAAAACAATGTTTCTTTTTAATGTCCAAATGGCCCTCGCTTTGTTGTCAAGTGCACTACACCACATCCTACTCAATGAGCAGAGCATGACAGTCAATACTCGTGACGCCAGTCAGGTTCTTAAATGAGCCTTTTTCATCTGTTGTATTTCAATGACCTCATTGTTTAATGCCACTCAACTCTCGCTTCCCTTGCCTTTTTGCATTCCAGCCCAAGCCTCCCTTCTCCTCTTTATCTTTCCTTTTCTCCTTCTGTCTTTACCTCCCTTTCCTCTCTGCAACCTGAGCTCCGCCTCTGTCTCCACTCTCCTCTACATATCTCCCTTGGCACACTCTTCCCCTTTGACGCCTCTCTCCCTCCTTTGCTCCCTCTCTCCCAGGTGACTGACAGGCCCATAAGTGCTCCAATGATAGTGGTGGGGGTGTTAGTGTGACAGCTATCGAGGCAGTGACAGGGGCCACGCTCAGCCTGGGAGCTAATACTGCCTCTGCTTCCATGGCCAAGCCCCCCTCACCACAACGGCAGACAGACGAAATAAAGAGAAAGACGATAGCTATCTTTTCTGTCCCCCAATCCTTCACCAACCTGCACCCTGACTTTCTCCCACCAAATGATTACCATGACAGTACAGCCCAGTCACTTTGCCAACTGCTTGCCAAAGACTTTCAACTTCTGACACAGAAGGCCCACAGCAGATGGACAGTGAAGATTGGTCAGGGATTTGCTGTAATTTAGCACCATGGGGCCGAATCCTGGACACCAGGGTATTGTATATTTACCCCCATCACTATGGTAGCTTCAACTTTTTAGGTTGGGGAGTTGGAGGTGATGGAAAAGTTGGAGAGGTGGGTTGCACAGAGAGGGGATATGTGTACACTGTTTAATGAGGAAAGAAATGACATGGAAATTGAGCTGGGCAATGTGCCAAATTAATGTGCCTAACAACATCATTTACAAATAAAGCAGGTATTTTGAGTACAGGAATGATTCACAGCAATAAGTGTTCTCATGCCAAATAAGCAAAACTAATGGATTCATAAAACATCGTTTTTAGGGACCCTCCAAAATACCTGAAGAAAGATGAGTTACAAGAGCCAACAGAAGTATGGAGGATGAACTTTGTTAGGAGTGCTCGCCATTGACTAAGATTGTATGAAACCCTTTTGGTTGATTACCTGTTCTCTTACCGAGACACTCGGGGATGAGATGATGGCAGTATGTATTTAGATAAATACTGAGCCCAGACTGCAGTGGAGAAAATCTGCCCTCTGCTAAACAGCGCTGAGGTATCAGAGTTAGCGTTCTGATCAAAATCCAAACTAAGTTGTTAAGGAGTTTCTGCACAAAGAGTCAGTGCACTGCTGATTGCCAATATAAACTCTGCAAACCCTAGGGACCTCAGGCAGTAACTACAAAAGAGAAATTAGTTCTCAGTTGACCAGTTTGGTTAAATGATGTGTTTCTTCCCATCAGAGAGGAGAAGCCGGCAGGCAAACACAACTCTGTGTGTGTAGTATTGATGCGGGTTTACCTGTGTAGTGGTGCACTCATTTGTGTGTCTGCATGCCTGTTAATGCAACTGTGACAGAATGTGTCTGATGATTGGATGCATGTATTGAGTATATTTGTATGCAAAGTAGGGCAGCACGGCGGCAGAGTGGTTAGCGCTGTTGCCCCACACCAACAGTGTTGTGGGTTAGGTTCCCTGGCCTGGGGCCTTTCTGTGTGGAGTTAACATGTTCTCCCCGTGCCTGCGTGGGTTCCCTCCCACCGTCCAAAAACATCATGTTTGGGTTAATTGGTGACTCTAAATTGTTCGTAGGTCTGAGTGTGAGTGTGAGTGATGGACTGGCGACCTGTCCAGGGTGTAGCCAACCCCCGCCCAATGTGAGCTGGGATTGGCTCCAGCAGCCCCTGCGACCCAGAAAAGGATAAGCGGTTGAATGAATGAATGAATGTATGTATGCTAAGTAGGGTGTGTTTTGGAAAGGACACACATGGTTAGAGATGCTCAGTATTTCTAGCTTCATTCTTAAGGTGAATAAGAACCCCAACCACTTACAGTGAGCTTTGCCTTCATCAGTGACAGAAAGACAGGGGTAGTGTGTGTATGTGTGTAGGCTCGGATGGGGTAGAGGGGTACAAGAGCAGATTATCAGCCAAACTATCTTGTGGACAGCGGGGGGGTTAAAGCTGCACAGGCTTTTCTATCTCGACTGAGCTGGAATTTGAATTGATTGGCTCCTAAAATTGCTTTTTCTGCAGGAGCTTTGAGAGGCATAGAAAAGGAAACCAATTACTGGCTGTCAAAGCCTGCTGTCAAAATAGAGATGACCCTCAGTCCAAACACAGACAATGACCTGTGTCTTAGTGTTTCACACCTAAACACAACCACAAGGAAGAGACAAACAAACAAACAAACACACAACACCGGAGTGAAGATGTCCAGTTTCTGACAATCGTTGTGGAGACAATGATGACGAGACGGTTGTCAGGTTATCTTCATCAGCTTCAGTTCCTCAGCTCTGGTTAGCAGCACTCATGTGGGTTCTTTTAAACATCTCTGTCTGGTGCTCTGTATGCGTGTCTGAGGAGCTCAAAACAGAACTGTTCTCATGTGACACATTACATGCTGTGCACACTTGCATATTTAAGCAACGCTCTGTTTCAGCAAAATGAAGTGCAGTAAATCAGGAATCAAATGGAAAGTTGCGGAGAGACACACCTGTCTTAACAGGCTGCAGTAAAGTATCAGTAAAAAAATATATAGCCCAGAAAAGCCCTTGTTCTGTTTGTTGAATAATGCTGAAGCCTCATGGCTGAATTTCAGAATGCTTTTTTTTTTTTTTTTTTACACTGAACTGCTTCCTCTGTTTGGAGTGTCTATAAGGTAAGTGGATTAAACTAAACATCTAAAGGGATGATTAAAAGGAAGAGGTGACTGAAAGCATGACTTCAACTGGATTTTATTTCATATGCTGCATTTTCCCCTCTCTCTTCTTAGTGACCGTCTCCGTCTTTGTTTCTATGTGCAGAAATTGCCGTGGGACTTTTGCAGAGCCTGTTTGTACTTCTGATCAATACTACAGAGTAGGACTCAGAGCAGAGCAGCAGTCTGGAAAACGCACAGAAACTGTGAGATTGTACTGGGGCTTCCCTGAGATGTGTCCGTTTAATGTTCACGCGTCGAGAGGAGCTCATCAGTCAACACTCCTGTGACTTAACTAATGTGATTGAGTTAATAGATTCTTTCTTTCATTTCCATGTTGTGCATGTGCAGCTACTTGGATCAAACAAGGACTGACTCATAGCGCTCGCTGGTCCCACAGCTGTGACCCAGAGCACCTGCAGGGATGGAGGGGAGCCGTGTCTGTTTTTACTGCGGACACTTTAGCATAATTGCAATGGCGAATGTACATTTATGGCTCCTTTATTTCTCTAAACCATTAACAAGCAGGTGGGGGTGCTCATAGCGACTGCTGCCCGCCGACAGGATTGAGCAGCCTGTTTCGATTATCTCCTGACCACCCAGATAACAGCAAGACAGTGAGAGAGCAGGCGGGAGGGAGAAACAACATTTTTAAACAATGTGTACGTTTGTACAAGAAGATTTCAATAAAGTGGAGTGGATGTCTTTACAGCTCACTCTGACAGCTTGTGAGATAAGTACTACCGTTTGCATGCATGTACAGCCACTTTATAATTATTCCAGGCACTTGTGAAAAAAGAAAAAACAGCTGCTTCCTCTGGAATATGAAGAAAAGCGAGTGGAGATGGAGAGAGAGTAGGAGTAGAGTACGCATTGTGGGCATAATCTGGAGAGAGTTGGAGCTGCCAGTGAAAAGACTTAATGCAGAGCTCTCTGGCTGGCTTCACTTCGCCTTGGTCATCCCCGCCTCGTTCTCCTCTCTCCCTCTGTCCGCAGTGATGAGAGTAGCACAAGCACAAGGAGAATGGACAAAAAAAAAAAGATAAAGAGTAAAGAATGCAATATACTGGGACACTGAATACGAAGGAGCAAACTTCAGACGTATATTGTATCTATTCCATGGCATTGTTTTGAGGGAAAGAAAGTAAATGAGATGAAATGAAAAGAAATGACGAAATGTAAACTCAATATCTCAAGGTCTTGGAACCCCCCCCCAAAAAAAAGCAAATGTTCTTGGGCTTGAGGAGACTTTAATGGGCATTTTTGCCTATTTAGATATTTCATGGCCCAAGAATTTATCGAAAGGAAATGATTGTCCAATTTATTAATGGTATGAATAGGCAGTAGTTTGTTTTGTTTTTAATGTAAGAAAAACTTGCGGACGCAGTGGGTTGATCATTATTGTCTGAATGAAATGGATAGATGCATAAGCAGATAACCAAAAACCAACAGTGAACAAACTAATTCAGACCCTCAACATTTCAAATCCTGGCTAACAACGTCACAACCGCCACCATAAACTCAATGATTCTGCGTCAGCCACTCGGACAGAGCCAGGCCTCACCCCTTGTATTAGAATAATGAATTGTAATTAGTGTTGTGACTCTTATCTCATAAAGGTCTGTCTCCACAGTGGTGGTGGAACATCCTCCAGTCTGTAATTTATAACCTTCAGCTGGAAGCATTTATCATTCTGCCTTAGCCCTCACATATTCAGCATCTGAGCAGAGACCATAAAACAGAGCACATAGTTGTAGAAGACAAAGACCCTAACTCAATAACAATGTTGTATCTGATACACTTTATCGAGCTGAGGCCCACTTTAAGAACAAAAGCCAGGCACAAGAAAACTGTACTTCTATGTGCATATTAAACCTGCATGCATCCTTGTCATACATATCCTCTGAGGTAGAGACTGATGGGTTTGACAGAGCTAAACAGAGTGTAATCCAAGCAGAAACAGACAGGGAACCATCGACAAATCAATGCAGCACCTGGAAACCATTAGCAATCTAATGATAAAATGGAGAAAGGGGAGAAACAACAATAACCAAGGGCATACAATAAATAAGAAATGAAAGATGGCACCGAATTTTCTGAAATCCAACGACAGAAGATCACAGTGATTCCTCTGATACCAGCAGCTGTCGGTGTCTAAAGTCTCCAGGGTAGGGTAACGAGTGAGAGGGGAGAGAAGGACCCAGACAAAAGAGTAAATCACAATAAATATTTATAATGATAAATAATGCTGCAGAACATAAATATTAAAGAGCCGCTGCCTCTGTGTCCGTGTATATGTGTGCATACTCGTATGTTAAATGCAAGTATCCACAGGGATGCCAGAGAGGGCACTGAGTAATGCATTGACTAACATTGTACATAAGCGCTGATCAGATGAGCTATGAATATTAACCCAAACAAAGCTTTTCAATTGCATTATCAGATTGCTTGTAAGGCACTTTTTAAATACAACTGGGAACCAATGTGCATAATTTCAATTAGCATAGGTATAAAGTATTGTACAAACACCATTCAGACCCCACATACTGTACAAACTACCTCCACCACAGTATGCAAAGTGTAAACTGTGCAAACTGCAGAAATACTTACATGCTTAGGAAGCTTTTGAAGGTAGCTGCTTTAGAGTGAGAAAAAAACCCTCGTATCTAACGTTCTTAATTTGTTGATTGTCTCTGCTGTTGTTGGTATGATGTATGTCGCATTACAAGTGGAACTTGCTGATTTAAATTGTACCAAATGAGTGTTTTAATAAATAAATTTCTTTATTATTTTATTATTTTTTGGGGCTATATGCAAAAATACAAATGTTACACGTGTGACCTTCACCACCGATTTGAAGGGCCAGCTTCATTTTTTGGGGTCATATATGTAATTGCTTTCTTTCTGGGACCAAAAGGAGAAGATTGATATCATGCTGTGCAAAAGGAGTGGGAAACAGCTAGCTCTGTCCAGAGGAAACAATAAATCGTCCTACCGTACCACCCCCGGTATTTTTGAGCTGTTCACCTCTAGTTACATAGTGAATGCACATGAGAATGATGACAGCGGCAGAAATCAACTCTTGGCAAGAATGCAAATGAGTGAATTTTCCAAACTGTCTAACTATTAGTTTAATGACTTAATGTGTGTATGTGTGAGTGTGTTATTGTACATTGATGAGGGCCGTCCAGAGCGTGGTGAGAGACGAAAAACGAAAGAGTTGTCCTCCCTTTTGGTACTAAAACATAATTTGGCCACCATCTGTTGCACCTCACAGCCATCTGACAGAGAGCACCGAGAGGCTAGTCTCAGCCTAACAATCTGCTTATATTGTACTGCCTTGAGTTGTTCACTGCACTTAGACAAGCAGACTGTTCAAAGTGCTGGAAGAGACTAAGTGAGACAGGTACATAGAGCATAAGGAAAATGAAAATGTGAACCCCCATTTGAGCAAATAAAATGACTGTTAAAAGCACAGGTACAGGTCACTGTGAAATAAAGTGTGGAATAAAATGAGCTTGTGTAAAGTAGATAAGGAATATTAGTCCTGTAACAACAGAGCGAGCTGTTAGACCTAATACCTTCATTTTATCACACATCAACTGAATGAGCTTTTCTAAAAGTTTGCAAGCAACATAATTTGTCCCTAAGTGAGGCGATGGGCAGGTTAAGGTATTATTTAACCTGATGCTGATTCACAGGGTGGGTTGAAAAGTGTTTTAACTTGCTGCTGAATGCAATCAGGGCTAGTTTTATATACAAGTGCTCTATTCTATACACTATAATTTTTCCTCAAGGCAGGCATCATTCTTTTCATAATTTGTCCACTTCCACACCCACTGTGGCCAGAACAATTGAAGTGAAAACCAACGGTGATGGATATTACTTCTTTCTGTGCTCCACCACAGACTTTCTATCAATACAAAGATTCAACAGCCCTTTTCAAAAACAAATTGCTCATTATTCACCCGAACACAAGTGAAGTGGCCGTGGCTTGTTTGATCAGTCTGCAGGATATAAATAAACAGTCTCTGTTAATGTTATTGGAGTACTATCGATGGAACTTACCATCTGAATTACTAATGAACCAAATTATGAAAGACCCACATGGGTAAACAAGTCCATGTAAACACATTAGGGAACATACACATTAGCCATGCATACGAAATGGCAAAATAATGAGGTGACCAATAAAGAAAGGCTTCCAATAATCGATTACTTACTTCATCAAGTTTTAGTCATGTGTTGCCCTTGTGGGGGTTCAGGGATACTGCAGTCCACTGTGTTTGTGTGTGTCTGTCTTTCTCAGCTTCAGAGCCAAACAAGCATGTGGGATTGTATAATCTGGATTGTATGTGTAGTTTGTCTTCAGAAACATCTCAGAAGACTTTTGTGTGTATGTGTGCGGATGTGAGAGCTAGTCAGAATATCAAAACCCTCATCTAACAGTGTATACAATATGAGTGCCGCCATCCATGCCAGTGCTGTCCGCACTGAGAGCTGTCACATCTCATCTTATTTACAGCCCAACCACTCTGCACAGCCAGCATCAGGATTCCACGGCGGGACTCACGCTCAAGCACGGGGCCAACATCAGCCAGCGTTATCGGGTATTAGACTGCCCTGAAATCTCCATTTCATGAGCACTCTGTCTATAAACACTATTGATTTTCACACGGCGCTTGTTGCACTTGTATCTAGTGGATTGTGGGCGTTCTGTCACAGGCATGGCTGGTAATGAATAGTAATTCAGAGTTATGGGGAGATGGTTGGAGGTTTTTTTCTGATCTAGTGAAAGGATTGACTGCCGGTCAGGACAGTGACTGAGGACGAGCGATGATGAATAGTGAGAAACTAAACAAAGCAAACAGAGCTGGAGGGAATGATTAATATATAAATCGTAATTGCATTGGTTTTCACTGAGTCATTTTCATCACTGTCGTCAACATCTGTAATAATCCAATATGAAATGCAAAAAAAAAAAAAAAAAGATCAGATTAAATTTATATTTGCCAGAATAAATAGATATATAAAATTTCTCTAATAACTATGAGCTGCAGTTTAAGAGAAATCACTTAAACCATTTCCTTCACTGCCACAATTCTTCTTAAATCAACAGCAATCAATGACACTGCTGGACTCATAAAATGAGCTCAGGCCTTTTTGACCATGTTGCAGTTAATTCAACCTTTATAACACAAGTGGAAATCCCTGTAATCACACAGTAAATGTGTAATTCTGCTGTATAGGAAAATAGCATCATTATGTTGAAAGGTCTACGAAAAAGTCACTCTTTATTTCCAAGGACATATATTAGTTACCAGGAGGTCATTAAGAATCACAGATATGACAGATTTCAGTAAGTAAATTTGTTTCTCTTTTGTGCTTTTTGGGCATTCATCTGTAGCAGCCTAGTGTGTGCGTGTGTCACTATAAATCATGACTCATATTGTAAAGTCTCAGATAGTATTGGGTCATATGGGGCAAGCACACCAAAAGTCATTCCCTATAAAACAAGCCCCATAAAGTTACTAGTGCAAGCCTGGTTTTATTGTAATCTCTTTGGATTCCAGTGAAATTTATCTTCAGGAATAAATCACAAGAAATGGCTCTGTAAGTAATTTATCACGTTCTCTGCTATATGAGCACCTTGCTGGAGTTTTCTGAGACACTCACCAGGATACGCAGCAGCGAGGTACCAGGTGGCGTGTTTTCAGGAAGGCTGATGTTGTAGAGCGGTCTGCTGAAGATGGGCCGATTATCATTCTCATTGATTAGTTCAATGAAGACGCGGGCGAATCCCACATGGTCGGACATGGACTCATTGGCATAGAGCTGAGGAGAGACAACAAGCAGCATGTTCTACCCAAAATATTTAATTGTAGCCCCAGGCATAACAATTCACCCAATAAGGACACATCTCATGTTTAACATTGGTTTATTTAAACACAGCAGTTCACTTTCTTCATTTGTTATTGCGTCAAAGACATTTCTGCCATAGAGAAGCGACTTGTTTAAGGTTTGGAGATCTTGCGTTATACACTAAACCGGGTCTCCCACTGTTTGTTTTTTTAAATGGCTCGGGTGTAAATTTAGGTGACAAAATATCAATTTCACTGTTCAAACAAGTCAGCGGTGTTGAGAAAGTCATACATTCCCAATCTGACTGAGCGTTTTGTCAAAACAAATAAAAACAAGTTGCTGGAAACATAATGAAGCTACTTTCAGTCTTGTTGCTTACAAATCAGGCGAGGTCCACGGCTCATTCAAGGTCAGTCTCGCTAAAGGACAAGTAGGCTTCTTTGCCTCTGAATTTTTGGTCATCAGGAGAGGATTGATTTTTCCTATCGCTTCAGAAAACAGATCTGTTGGATATTTACAATGGATGAAAACATATTCAGCAAGATGAGCTGCTGTGAAAGAACCAGCCTTATTTATGTATATCAGCTAAAAAAAAACTGTGGATGATGGAGGGGACACTGGCTACTGTGTCGCTGCATATAATTTGATTACTTGCTCATTTGTGCATATTTTTCTTTCATATCGTCTAATCCTTATCTGAGTCACGGGGACTGGACTCCGTCCCAGCATTCACTGTCATGTTTCTGTTCAGAACCGCGCTGTAGGAATACCGATAAGTGGAAAACTCACAGAAAAGCTGTAGCTGCGAATCTGTTCATAGTCCAGTGGCATGGCCACCCTCATCCTGATGTCGGCACGCCCCTGTACTGCTGTGGGGGAGATGGTAAAGTACTCTGAATTGTTTCCTGTCAGAAACACCTGGAACATGCTGTTCACCCCCTGTGGCAGGAAAGATAAGAGAGAAGCAAGTATAGAAAAACGTTGTTGAAGAGTGAGGACAGGCAGTTATTTCTGCTAAAGTAACAGTTATGCATTTCAATAATTATAATAGTCAATTATGAGACAAAACTTATAATAGAAAAATACTATGTGTGCATGTAGAAACACAGAAAGGTAGAAGCAACACTTCACTGTTGCTAATTAGTATCAAACATTCATGTTTTTTATGGGTATGACAGCAATCAATTACATTCATATATAAATATAGTCTGAAATAGTAGAGACACTAAATTTATTTTTCACAAATTTCACATGCAACATACAGTAAATAGATGAAAGGTTGGTGTTTATTAATATCTGCTTGTATCTATTTTTTTTTTTTAACTCTTTCCTCGCAAATGTTCTCCATCCTGATTCCTCACAAACAACATCAGCTGGGAAGCCAGTTCACTTCACTCATCAGTTGAGCAACAATCATACAGTCCCTGCTGATGTTCCTGTGTGAAATGATTAGCGTTTTTGCATCTTCACGGCTGTGAAGTGTCTTTCAACAGCAACACGTTTCACACTGTGCAGTTAAAAGGGAAGCAATTAAAAAGGGGAAAGGGAAACATTAATAAGAATTATAACACTATAGTCACATGTTAATCTTATAGGAAACTGAATTCTCAGAAATCTCCACCCTATAAACTGCAAACTTCACTTTCAGGTCATATAAATTGCCATTTGGGTGCAGTGTGGAGAAAATCCCCATACACTGCCCACAGAGCTGAATACAAGACGTCAGACTGGGCTGATCCAGCCAGCGGAGAAGGTTGAAACTCTGTGCTTTAATTATAGTGTGTGTTTTATGGGAAGAAAACAGGAGCTGATGTGATCGATGATGACAACCATGACTATCTTTCTCAATACAGATACACACATATGGGTTAGGTTCCTAGCTTACACGCGTGTATGCTGCCAAGACAATGTTAGATTATGTGAGCAGGCAGTCTGATTTAGAAATATGATGTGCTGCATCACTGGGTGGGTCTGTATGACGAGGGTACTGTTGTTCGATTAGCGGTTATATAAAATTCGGAAGAAAAAGAGCACCTACAAACCTCTCCTCTCTTTTATTTCTGTTTCTCAGATAAATCCCCAAGTGCAATGACATGATGGGTAAATGCAAACCTAGTCGGGGTCAAAATGACATCACAGCTCTGAAATGCCTGTGGCTGTCATGAGCTGGGGGAAAAAAAAAAAAGAAAACAGCCTTAGATCCATCCTGTGTTCATATATAGAATTGTAGGGTGGCCAATCACGTAGTCATTGTGGCAGACACAGGAAGACAGGTGGGGTGGTGGATTGGCATTATGTTGGCGGTTGAAATAGCCCCCTTGTTTTTGTTTTCATCTCTGGGAGAACCATTGTAGCTGATGACTCCTATTTAAAAGACCATCCAATATGCAGGGATGTCACCTCAAACTGCCCATAAACGTAATTGCCTGTCCATTTGCTTCTGCCTTTAGAAGCCCCCAATAAAAGCACCCTGTCAGATACGAATGACACAAAGTTTAGCGACAAGTTCCAGCAGCAAGAAGTTTTAAAGATTCTATCTTAGCAGAAGAGGATATGAAGGCAGCAGCAGACACAGACAGGGAGGTAACTACCACTTGCGCCATAGTCTAATAAATGAAACTTCTGTTTATAATCCTTCACACTTGGAAAAAGTGAGATTACAGCACAAGCGTAGCCGAGTGTGAATGAGTGTGTGTATCGGTGCTGGCATGCAGGTTTAGAGAATCAAAGCAGCAATAGAAAACTGCAAGACAAAAAGTATCACGTTAAAATGAGAGTGCATACGTTTCTATGTCTGCAGCACAGAACGTTAGAACACAGCTTTATTTGGCCTCCTCGTGTGAAATTTAGACTCCTTCAGGTGCATTTTGTTTTGGTACGTGGATCTGAAAAGGCAGTGAGCCGTTTCTAATAGACTGATTCTGAATTAGGGGTCTTCTAATGCAGTATCTTTGGTGAATATCAGTAATATAAGAGAAATACCAGAGCTATTCCTTCCCTGAACAGTTTTAGCGGCAGATTTCCTGATTGAGTGCCGTTACTGGTAAAACAGGGACACCCCTTATCACCAGCGCAGTGTCTGACTGCATGTACCAGCGTGATTGCCCTTTTCTGCCATTGCACACTATCCTTGGAACGAAGAAACAGACTAAATACTCCAGCATATTGCTCTTCCAAGTAATACCTTTTGCTCTTCTCTCTACTTCATCCTGCACCAACAATTATTTATGATTCTGGATTTGCTTCATTGCAAGCTACTTTCTGCTTGCAAATTTTTCTTGGTATCCCTCCTTTCCTCTGTTCCCCTCTCCTTCCTCTTTATATGCCTCTCTCTTTGCTCTATACCTTTTTCTCTATCCACTTGACTTGCAGTTATCTGTCAAATTCCACCCTGGCGGCTGCTCTGCCTGAATCAATCAGAGTTGACTAGCTTTCGGCTTATCTGCACCCGAGGTGATTGATTTTCCTCGTTAGGTATAATTTGATGCTCTATCCCATCTCTTCCAGAGCAAATTAAATTGTAGTCAAGTCCAATGCGCTGGCGTGAGCGGGCATGGGCACATATTAGAGAGTGAAAGAGGCAAAATGGCAGGGAAAGCATAAAGTGAAAAAGTGTTTGTGTTGTGTATGTGCTGGTGAACGGATGTGACTGTGTGTCCCCGCATTAGGCTGATAGATCCAGCTAATGCAAAGTGGCAGAGACACTAAAGTATAGTAGTATACACTGCTGCTGTCGTGTATGCAGCTTCATGTAGTAGCTGATGATCTTTATTTATAAACAAATGAATCTAAATCTACAAATGAAAACACATAATGGACACTTCACAGAACTGGGTGTGCTTCCTAAGACATTATTACATATAATCAAGAGGGAAATGTGTCTTGGAAATCCGGCTACTTTTCCTGATGAGTCTTTTATTGGTGTTGCAAAATACTACCTACCTCACATTGAGTAATAGCAGTCATAACTTAATTTGTATCCAGTGTGGTGCTGCAATAAAATGACAGCTAATATGCATAAAAGTTGAACTGGAGAATGGGGCAGTCAGTTAAAGGCACGATGTATCACTCTGCTACTAAAACATTAATTCAATTTATTCACTTGTTATAGATTTGAGCGTTACCCTCACAAATGATCTTTGTCAGCGAACAGTCGCCGGCTGAACAGAGCACTTTTACCAGCCAACAATGGAGTTCCAATCACTTAAGTGAAGTTCTTTAACAATAATTAGAGATGGCCGAGGTGATTTTCTGCTGGCATCCAGCTGCTAGCTGAGTGTTTTGCACACTGATCTTTCCTCAGAGAGATAACAGATTTGTTACCATTAGAGGAACAAGCGCTAGAGACTACAATAAAGAAAGAGTGAGATTCATTTTATTTCATCTCTTCTCTCAATCATAACATACTGAGGCAGCACAATGTGATTGTAGCCTTTCTGGATACGGATGGATATGGATGCATCAGCTCAATATCAAGAATTCACCTCATCTTTGTCTTCAGCCTGGATGAAGAGGGGTAGGGCAAAGCCCACTTGGGCTAGTTCAGTGATGCGCACTCGATACTCAGAACTGTTGAACTTTGGGGCGTTGTCATTCTTGTCGATTAGCAGAATGGTGAAAGTGGTCATCACTGTTGCTTCCGATGGACTACGATCCTCTTTCAACTCGGTGGCCTAATAGAGAGCAATAGGGGGAAGTGGCCATTGTAGAGAGGAGAGATCGAGAGAGAGAGAGAGAGAGACAAGATGAATCTGATTGTACTGAAAATATCATTTTGGATGGAGGCAGTCAGAACGCAATCTCAACCAGATATTTACAGCTGTTCATTTATTGGATCAAAAGGTGGACAGACAGACTCAGAGCAATCATAGAAATGGCTCAAAGTGAAGGCCAGCACACGTGTGTCCATCCACACACACACACACACACACACACAGAAAATGAGATTAAGGAGAAAGGAGTCCCCGTTGAGAAGACACAATTACACACGATCCCTGTTTCTGGCTGCCTGACTATTGAAGATGTGAGGCCTCTGAAATGGAAAAAAATGGTAAAGAATGATGGGAACATTCAGCCACACTCTCTTTTATTGATGGAGAAGTGTCGCAAGCAGTAGAAGAAGAGGTAAGTACGACATGCCAGTCTCTGGGTAATCAAGGTAGTTTAGCCTCTTTCGTCACAACGCCACAGAATCATTTGACCCCGACCTCCACGCGCCCAGCACTATCTAAGCTGCCTGAAGTTGAGAAATTAGTTGTATTACGATGGTACGCCGCAATCAATAGCAGCACCACCTGAGATACGACGAGAAGAGAGGGAGAGAAAATGTAGAGGGAAAAAAATCCATATCTTACAAATACATTTTTGGGCGACATTTTTTCATTTTCAGCTCTTTCGCTTATTCTTCTTTTTTCCATTGTAATTATTGATTTCAATTAAGAAGATAGACTGAGGCAGGGATATGTTAGCTAGAATCTCTTTTGTATTAAGCATTAGAGTCAGCTGTATCTGAGTGCTCTCATAAAAATGTCACACAGCCTGTGTTGCTTTTGCACAATTATTGCAGTGAAATGAGTAAATACATGAGTGCTTTTGAGCCCATTAGCTGCTCTTAAAGGCAATTTATTGTCCTAAAGAGGTGCAAATGATTTGACTTCACAAGCCATCAAAATCCACAATGTAGCATTGCAGTTACATGCTAAAACTAGGTCTTTGATCGCAAATCCTCCCACTTTCAGAAGCTCTATGAAAGCCATTTCATGCACCTTCTCCCACCCTGTGGGAAGCACTTGCTGTACAATACTGGATATCGGAAGAGAAGAAATGACAGGGAAAAAAAAAACATGGAAAAAGAATTATCCTGCCCTGGGTGGGGTGGGGTTGAGGGTGAGAGGGCAGGGCTGACATGCTCAATCGCCGAGAGATAGACTTTTGGCTCAGTGGGGGGACAGAGGGATTTTGAGACTGTACCTGCTTCAAACAAAAAAAAAAAAAAAAAAAAAAAAAGAAAAAAGACAGAAGAACAAAGGAGCCCTAAGCACCGAGAGGGACTCTAAATCCTTTTCCTTTCTCTTGTCCTCCTCCACTCCTCCTGTCCTCTCTGGCTGCAGGCTGTTCACTGAAAACAAACTTCTAAAGGGGGCATTATCATGGCATCACAGGAAGAAATTCAACAGCAATAAAGACACTTGAATTTGACTGGTCACATTTGACACAGAACCTATAGCTTCGTGAATTTAATCAAATCTAGTACTGACCTTGAAATCTTTCCTAATTACAACAGCGTGTATCTATAATATGTGGATGACAGGCTCTGGTTAAGTGCAGCATTTTGCTAATACAAAATCCAAACACTGCGTTGATTTTACATACTATCTTATCAACGTTCTTTCCAGAAAAACTGATTTTCCATCCCCTGTATAGACAGAGGGCAGCATGTTCGCCTGGTGCTGGTGGGGGTTTCCTCCGGGTACTCCGGTGTCCTCCCACCATCCAAAGACATGCATGTTTCAGTTAATTGGTGAGTCTAAATTGTCCGTAGGTCTGAGTGTGTGAGTGAGTGTTTGTTGGTCTCTGTCTGCCTCTGTGTGTTGGCCCTGTGATGGACTGGCGACCTGTCCAGGGTGATCGCGCCTTCGCCCAATGTGAGCCAATGGATAAGCGTGAGTGAATGAATGTGTAGGCTGCAACTGTCCCTCTACCCCACTTCCGCATCACCTTGACAGTGAGTGTGAATCCTGCTGAGTAGAGCGGGTTTTCTCGGTCCAGCTGGCCGTTCACTGTCAGAGACCCACTGATGTAGTCCAAGGCAAAAACGCTGTTGGTGTTGCCTAGTTGTAGAGAGAGATATAAGAGTCAGATACATAACTGGCACTGTGGATAATTCAACATAACCCCTGGGATGCAGCAAGAATCCTCTGGAAGTGCAGCTGGTGGAAGGAGTATGTGCATGAATCTATTTCATGCAATATGGATACGGCTTTGTCTATGCTGTCTTTTGTCTCGCAACGTGCCTTAGGCTGATCGGCCACCTCCAACCTGTCCACTCCTTCCACTGCATCCCTTTTGTTTCATCTGTCACTGCCTGCCCTCCTTGCACTGCTTCTTTTCCTTCATCATCAACCCTTTCCCCTCCACTTCTTCACTGGACATATGACAAGGTTACTGTCTGTTCATATCCACCAACTTCATGCTGTGTTCTGTCCCGTGTTAATTATATTTTATTTGTAGTTCAGGTCAAAATAACTCTCTTTGTAACTATAGCCACAGTATAGGAAAATCCCATGAACACCAAAGACCTCAACTAATAACTTAAAGGTACCCTGCAGATGTTTTGACCACCACTCGTGCTGTGGAGCGATGATTTATGAATGAATCTCCGCTTGTGTTGTTCATGAGCATCATGGGTGACACATATTCTTGCCACTGGCTCCATATTATTCTGCTGACTTTGGCGGACCAACACAAAGAAGTTTGTGGGTAAAAGAATTGAAGAGGACAATAGCTTTCACATAAGAAGATAATGTAAACAAAGTAATTTGATGTGAATTTGTTTTTTAAAAATGGCTTCAAAGGGAGTCACTGAATATAGAAGTTCCTTTTCTTATAAATGGTTTCAACAGGACCAATTTCAAATGAGAATTTTCTTGAAAGTATAAAATACTGCAAATATGAAACTTTTTTACAACACAATCCGGCGCAACCTTGATCCTTTGTAACATTTGTGCATCTACAGTAAAGTACACATTTATTGACCCAATTCCAATTGCCTTTTCTTTTAGGTTTTTGAGATACAAATCACGCCAAAACCCACGACAATAAACCTGCATACAAGACTGGTTGAGTACTGTGTCAGTGCACTGCACACCCCTGAACAACATCTTTTCATATGGGCTGATGAATCGCATTAACTTTGTTATAGTCTATGAACGCCTTCAAAGACGAGCATTTCAAATTATCAACGCTGCACTGTTCTCATTAACAAGTTCAATGTGCCTGGTGCTCTCGATTCACTTCAGTTAAACAGGTTGAAATATTATACTGAGAATCACTCGAGTCCTCCGCTCATATCATTCTCTTCCTTTTCAAATTATTGTCAATTTGTTAACTTTCTCACCTCCACACATTTGTGACTATCACTCTGGTTGTCAGGCATCGTGTACTTGTGGATGTTGTCTACTCATTCCAACAGGATTGAACACACAACTGACATTGCTGCTATCACTACAGGGCAAAATCTAAATAACACGATTTTTTTGATAGAAAGTAAAACAAGCAAAACAAGAGAAGCATTGTGGTGCTAAAATCATATTCCCCAGACATAGAACACATTTGTTTTGTGCAGATCCCAGTGTAATTCAAATTTTTTCTGTGGAAATGAAATACAAAATACGTATATTCCCATTTAATAACATAAAATATATACATTGTATCTTGTTCTACTGTCCTAAATTACACCCAGAGAATAGAAACTATGGAAAAAAAAAATTAAAAAAGACAATGTGCTTCCATTTTCATTGTTATTCTTTGTGTGCCACACAGTGTGAGACCTGTAAGTTGCCCCAGTAGCAATTCATACATGTGAATGTTTTCAAAGCAACATGCCCAGTGGAAAGCAAACAATACATCAGAATGAACAATGAAGAAGGGGGGGGGGGGGCTCTCTGGCAGTTCTGCAACAGTTTGAGTGGTCACACAGTTAATATTAACAGGATGACAAAAGAGCAAAGTGTGGTCAGTGATATCTTAACACTCCCGAAGATATAAAATCTACACTAAGACAGATTTTTATTACGATCAGTGCAATCAAGGACTTGTAATTTATTAATAATAATAATAATAAAAAAAAAAACACTGCCAGTCTAAAAGTGTCACAAAACTGTTTCGACTGCCTTTTGTCACTTTGGTGCATTTCTTAAATATTTGGATCACTGATCCTCTAAACCCAGTGAAAATGCTTGACAACTAGAGGAGATTTCATACCTACACATGAACTCTGCCCAAGGGCCCAACCGCCATTGGTCACTGTGTCACTGTGTGGCTTACAGGAGCTACGATGTCACCTGGTCAACGAAATCCCAGCTCTCCTCTGTCTGTCCGGTCATCATCACCACAGGGACAACATACCGGCTTTCTGACCTCAGATCTGTGGTCTGTTCAGCTGCAATGAACTCTTATCTTCTCTGAACTCCTTTAAAATGTGTCTCTTTGAGAACTGCTTTCGGTGTCCCCATCCTATTAACCAATCAGCGTTTCCTTGCCAACCATGAAATGATTTTGCTTCTCTTTAAAAGTCAGGTGGAAGATGGAAGATGTCTAACAACAACGGTCCCTGTTTAGCTTTTACTTAAAATAGTCTAATATGAACACAAAGTGAATGCACCTTTTGAAATATGTCAGTCGGAACTAATCTGTCACATTATGCGGTTTCTTCTTTTGTTATTATTGCCTTTGTAAAAAAATTGCTGAAATGGATTTTAAACTGTGGCTGCACATCCAATATCCCCTCTATGACATGGGACAATAAAGTCTGACTTTCTTAAATATGAAAATTTCAACTTCGAAGTTTTCTTTCCTGCATGTTATGAGTGCGTGTGAAAACCAATTCACTCCGATGGGCCACACTATGAACCCTGAGCTGCACTTTGAAGGATTAAGAATCACTTTCTTTCTGATAGTTTATAGTAATAGCTGAGGTCCACACTCCAGAGAAACGTGGTCAGATGGTAAGTCTACAGTGCACAACGGCTGGGGTCAACAGATTAACCCACGCTTGTGTTCCCCACTCCCTACTGGGCTGGTCTATTATTGCCCTGCACCAATCCTGGAATGGAGAGGAGGGAAACTACAGAACAAAGAGCACAGTGAGGGCATATGGGAGAGGAGGGAGGCCAGCAGAGAGAACACAGCCCTTGGGTAATTAGCCTGGAATGAGGCCAAAAGGTTGAAAAAGGGGAGGAAGGCAGGAAGGACAAAAAGCACGGCTGATTATATCCGTTTTACATTATCTATTTAATTGTAGGACTGGAGAAATGTGAGTACACGAACGGTGCAAGATTTATTCCAAAAAACAAAGGTCTCAACATGATATGTGGTGAAAACTTGAGTTGAAATGAAAAGAAAACTGAAGCAACAAATGCAAATGTCTGCAAATTAAATTGGATTAAATACATATATTGCTCAGGATCACATTGCTTGGCTGCACAGTTTAAATTTTTTTATTTTATTTTCTTATTCACTGAAGACTAAGGAGCTGAGAAGTACTTGGTTCATTTTAGAGAACAGATCATGAATAGGTTTAGGTGCCCTTCATCAGGTTAATAAGGAACAACCAGCCAGGTGGAGACCACAAACAAGGACAACATGCCCGACGCCCCTGCTCTCCAAAAAAACCCACAATTCTATGGGAAATGTTCTGAGCAGTGATCAACAACAGGACAGCCATCATTGAGGGGAATATGAACTTCCAAATGTATTCTTGTCCAGAATATTAAATGTTCCCTTGCAAAAGATGTCCACATTTAATCAATGTAATAATCCCAAAGTATCTTCTTGGGCCAGACTGTTCAGTTATCATAAATGCTGTAAAAACTTGAGATCAGATTAATTGTCGCCATTTTAAGATGATGTGATTCACTTTTTTTTTTGATTTGCCTGATGTGATGGGCAGACATGAGGTTGGAGATGATGAGTGTTGGTGGTGCGCATCAGGGACTCACGCCTCTAAATTGGTTTGTCAGCTTCAGTGGCCTCACTACAATGCCAATCTACTCCAACAGCCGCTCCTTAACTGGACGACTGGGCACTCACCTGACCAAGCAACGACCCTCGTGTATATACAAACACACAGACCTCCAAAGATGCAGTGCTTCAATGTACATGTGCCGGTAACAGCAGACTGTTGGTTCTACTCTGTATGTACCCGGCGAAGAGGCTTTGACTCAGTGCCTCTGATTCATCTGACAAACCCTCCACCTCAGCCCCGCTGTGTCTCAAGTTTGACCAGAGAGACAGACTGAAATTATACAGAGTGACTCACAGGTTCCACTGAGAGAGAAAACATAGTCATATTCTAATTGCTGATAGGGACTGTTCTCCAGTGATCTGCAGGGACACTGTGATTAGACCCCCAGGGGGGCAAAAACAGCTTCACAACCAGACACACACACACGAGCACACGCACATACTGAGAGCAAAGACAACTATTCATGTAATTATTTATTGTTGATATTTATGGGTTTCATGTGTGAGTCAGTGCATAGGTATCACAATCCTGTATTCTTATGTAGATCGAGTGCAAGATTATGTGTGTGTGTGTGTGTGTGTGAGAAAGAGTGTTTCAAAGCTAATGTGGTGCTAACTGGCAGAGTCTCACTGTATGATGTGAGACTCCGGGGGAATTAGCCATGCTCTCACATTACCGACAGTACTGGACTGGAAAATGAGAAACCATGCCATGATTTTGTGTAGAGTGGGGTGAACATACAACCAAACAGAAACACACACACACACACACACAGCCACCCCTAAATAAATTCCCACAGGGAATCACACATACACAAAGTCACACACAAACAGCTATTCTTTCCTTGTGGTCCAAATTTTGTGCTTGTGCGATACTTTCATAACTGCTACAACAACTACAAGATACAAGTAATCCCAAAAAATGTGCCACTTTGAATAATCTCACTATTACCAAAGCACACAGAGAGATGGCAATGTTCATATAATCTATTGACACACATTTAAATTCTTTTGTCATGAACAATGAAGTGAAGGCTGTTGCTTGGAACAGTTTCCTCATTGAAGTTCTCTTGTCCTGTTAAAAAGAGCAGAGCACTGAGCATGAAGGCAGGGAGGGAAAACAGAGAGGCTAGAAATGGGATAGGATGAGTTGCAAAAGTGTCCTTAATATGTGGTGATCATAAAATAAGGCATTTGAGCTGATGAGTTCAACTGAATGTGCAACAGGTAGATGACGGCGACTTTCTCCAAGCAATGAGCTTTTAAGGACAGGAGGAAAGAGTTCTCCAAGTGTCATTGCCATAACTAAACTAGTAACAACTGTCTTCTCCAGTTTGTGACAACACCAGGGGGGCGCTGGAACGTTCTAGTAATGTGAGATGGCATGCAGCCAGTGCCGGGAGTCTTGGGGCTAAGATTTTGTGTACTTTGATAAATGTACACAAATTAGTGTCACTTTTAAGGATTACGCCTACAGGCAAATCATCTTGATGATGAGGTTCAAGTTATTGTCATGAAACTACTTTCACTTCCAAATCTAAATGAAAAGCCTCCTCACGTACACTTGTTTGTGCACAGACTCATCTGCACATTGATACACACCCTTCAGTGTGTGACAGCCACAAGTGCATTTGTATGTATTTTTGTGTGTGTGTGTGTGTGTGTGTGTGTGTGTGTGTGTGTGTGTAATGCAGAGTGATAATGGCCCTGTGGGTGTCTTGCCATTGGCAGACAAGCTGCATTTCATGAATACTCTTTTTATGAAACTAGTTTCATAAAAAGAAGTTTTTCTTCCAAAAAGGTTCAAGGACAGATATTCTAAGACAATGCTTGACAGATGAAAGCAACTTCCTTTTTGCCCAGGTAGATGGATTTTCAGCATCATTGAGGAGGTTCTGTTGACTCACTGAATAGCAGCCCCTCCTTCTGTATCTCGAGGAGTTCTTGTTGACAGTGATATTTCATCTTCAAATGTCACAGCAAGAATCAGTGCAATATTTTGCAGAACAGGTTTGTTCTTTTCCATTGAAGACTGCTGAAATAGTGGAGCACACTGGTCTCACTGTGAAAGAGGCCTTGGAGTTAAAGTTGAACTAAATTCAGCTGATTTTGGTCAGTTACATAATTTGATATAAACTTTGATACTACTGGAACTTGAGTGAAAAACTTGAAGCTTGATTAAAAAATGTGTGTTATAAGTTTGGGGACGTTTACTTCCTGTAGGATGGATAATGCGTTACTTAACGCTCCTCGTCTGTGGTGCCTCCTCACACAAGCTGGTTATGTTTGGTGTGAAAGATGTTGTGGGAGGTCACCCCCCCCAATGTTTCCATCCTGCAAGATCTCTACATTTAAACCTGTAGGAGTCGTCTGTTCAATAACTACTGTAGGACTTGATCAGACACCTACTTCCCACCAGCACATCTAACGGTCATTAAATGAACAGCTGACCAAACTGGACGTACTACAACCTGCAACTAAACAGGGGTGTACAGGGAATTTAGATTTTTCAAGTTTATATTTTTGGCTATAAATATCTTTTCAAAACAGACTTACAAAAGTATCAATCCACAGTTTTAGCTCTCATAGAAAGTAATCAAACATATTGATCACGGGATTTGATCCATCTCTCACAATTTTTATTTCCAAGAGAAGATGAGACATATGGAGTCTCGTAAAGTAGACAACAATACTTGGGATTCATCCTCATGAGCATGTTTTTTTTTTTTTTTTGATGCAGCTGGCTAGATGATCCAAAATCAGTTTCTGCACACAACAGCAGCTGGCCAGGAGACAGCAGCAGAGGAAATTGGGTTTGACATCTGGATATGTGCTTGTTCAGAAGTAGATAGCGAAGGATAACATTTCTCAAAGCCAGCAGCATCCTCTTTATCCCGTATGAAAAATATAAAAGAAGAATTTCTCTTTACCAGTGGTGGACCGAGGAAATCATTCATTTGGATTAAACTGAATAAATGAAAAGGATAAAAAAGATCAAATGAAAAAAATAGAACTGTGCGTACAACTACAACCTATATCATAGTCTGTGAGGTCTGGACTTGATTGTGAACACAGCTCCTTGATTCAACTAGCATTTGGACTGTGTTGTGATCACTGTCCCACAGACTATCTGCCGTCTCGGAGAGATTACACAGCGACGAGCTGCCGCGAGCCTCAGAGCGTCTAATTGAAAACACAGAGAAATCCCAGCGACGTGGCAGTCACAATAAGAGTTCCCCATAGAATAACAGGTATTAGCCTTGTCCGTATTACAGCATGCCCGCCAAAACAAGTTGGATAGTGGGAGCGTGGAATCAAAGCATCAGGGTGTAGCAGTACTGAATGAGGGAGATACGTCTGGAAAGGCAGACGAGGGAAATAATCGCCTTTACTACTTATCGGCCTATCCAGGTGGGAAATGGCGAGGCCGTACCTGTCTGACCTGCATGCTGAGAGGGAGTCACAAGATGAAGCCGGTTGTCCCTATCTGCTTCTCTGACCCCCTGTACTGGAAGAGACTGCCTGTCTAACTCATGCCTCAGGGGCACAAAGAGTGTTCACATGCTACCCCAGACAGAGTTCAAAACTCATTTTTTTGTAAATAAATAAAAGAAGCTGTCCTCTTATCAATTAAGACGATTAACCTGCTTGAGTTGTTGCAAATTAAAATCCAATGCAGCTGATTCTTTGCTGCAGTGTCGCCAAATACTGAGATGTTGCAATGAGAAAGGAAGAATCGTCTAAAAGGGAAGAAAGATAGCGATGGAAAAGGGCTTAAGATGGGATTAGTTGTGCTTGCGTATGACAAAAGAGATAGACACAAGCACACAGATAAACAAGAGTCGGACATGAAAGGCTTGGAGCATGTCCTTTTATTCAGGGAGAAACTCGGGTTTTCTGCTGCTTGTTCTCAAACTATTACCACAGCACAGTAGAGAGGCTACTCAGTGTTTACACGAGGGCTTAACTCTTATCCTGACGGACGGCAATACTCTTGGACAGGACTTGTTGGCGTCTCTCTGTGTAATAGGAATCGCAGATAGCCAAGCTCCTTTTATGCAGGTAAAGGTGTACAAATAAAAGGTGATCTCTTGTCTTTTTGTGTTGTGTTAACATCTTCTTTCCTTTGTACGTGTCTCCATCTCTGTGCAAAGTATGATTTATCTGTCCATGTATGTGTGTAAGCGTGTATTGCGAGGACACTGCCACAGTGAGTCCATCTGGGCTCTGGCGTGTCCGTCCCTAAAGTCATTAGCGTCAGTGACACGGACCAAGGCTGTCTTTGCTCCTGTCTTATCGTCCTTGGGGGTGGGTTGAGTGGATAATGGCTCATGTTTTGGGAACTGCTGGCTAAAAGCTAAGGTGCAATGCACAGTAAAAATGAATGCAAGGTTATCACAGAGGCCGTTAAAAAAAACAAAAAAACAACAACCTTGCAAAGGATGTATATATTATTTGGCTGTTGTGAAACATTTAAGAACATGGGCCATGATATAGATCAGGCTGGTTTAAGACTAAAACTGTTACAAGAAAAGGTCATTCAATATTCTCAAAAGCGCTGCACTCATAGCAGAAGAGGAACAATATTGAGCAGGCAGATATTCGAGTCCCTCAACATATTGTTGCTACTCAAAACAAATACCTGAACACCTGCTGAATTCTTCTGCTTTCCTTCCTGCATTTCTTAATGGGCCAATTACCAGTGAGAGCCTAGAACAGGTCTATTTTTTCCAAACAGGGCCTCAATACACATTTTGAGAAACAGTAAAAAGCATCACTTGATTTAAAACTACCAGCGGTCAAATTATGCCGACTCAATGAATGTAATGGCGACCATGGGAAGGTTCCAGTTTTGCTACACTGAATATGTGAATTTTTAAGAGGGGAGATTCAGATCAAGGGGAAGTGGATTTGGTCTTCATCTCACATGTATTAATAAAAATAATAAAAACCCTCCCAGACCAGTGATTCCATTTCAGTCCAGGATGCCTCACAGCAATCTGAGACAAACTAATATGATTACTGGTGGATTAAAGACAAGAAACAATTACTATTTATTTTATCTATAACTATTTTATCAGTGGATATAAAATCGACCCTTACTGTGTACACTTTAAATCATTGATGAAGACCCATATTTTCTCCTTAGCTTTCATCTCATGATGAACTATTTTTATCCAAATTAGATCCTGCTATTCATTTTAAGGTACTAATCTTATTTTGATTTTATTATTGCTTTTTTATCACCCCCTTAGGATATCTTTGTTTAACATATTTTACCACTATCTTAATGATACTTGATGATCTATGTTGTGTTTAATGTTTTATCTTTTACTCTGTGAAGCACATTTGAAACAACCAACAACTTTATATAAATAAAGGCTGACTGAATGACTGACTGATTCATCAAGTTATTATAATTTTTTTCTTTTTTATATTGCAGCTTAAATATATTTGCAAATACACATCACAGGGTTAATGCTGCTCTCAGGCTTTAGTCTTTGATAATTATGCTGTAAAGAGATGACACGGGGTCTAATGTAAGTGTAGACAGATGATGTCACTGTTTCACATAGGAAAAGGAAATATAAGGAAAAATTAGAACAGCATCTACAGGGATTAGTGATCAATGTAACCTCACAAATGTATGTTTAGTTATGTTAATTAAAGCAACACCCCCTGAGCCCCTGTATTTTATTCCTTCATTTCAATATCTAAGATGGTATTTGTTCTGAAAACACAAGTTTCGTGCCAAAAATCCTCCAGATAGCTCTGATCAGTAGTTTTAACAGCTTATAATGAGACCAGTAGGTCAGCAGTCCAATAGGGGACACATGAAACCCTGTGGAGCAGGAATTTGGTGCCAGCACCGCCCCCTGAATCTCCACCATCATAAGAAATGATCGCAACAGCAACATTGGAGACAGCTCTGCTGTTATCACCTGTGAACATCAAATCCCAGATCTGCCCTCTCATTGGAGGAGGGAGAGGAAATCCTCATCCTGAATCCCACAATCATTAGCATAAATCACAGCTGCAATTAAAACCTCGTTTATCTTAATTACTAACTAACTAATGAGACGAGTCCCGCAGGAGTGAGCTGTGCTCTCTGAGGACACTCGGGGCGAGGAGCACAGAGGTGAGAAAGGCATTGTGCAGAGTCACACTTCAAGCCTGCCAACAAGAATGCACTCGCACTAATCTGACTGCAGCAGAACACATGAGCTTGGATAGACACAGACGTGTGTACTAGCATGCACATGTACACAGAAAAAGGCAAAATGAAATTAGGAAAAAAGGAAACAACACACCCACACACGTACAAACACACGCAAAATGCATCATCTCACAACCTTACCCTCCTTCCTTTGTCTCCTGGCACCGCATCATCCTTCAACTTCCATTATCTATCAAACTCATAATGATTTTATCAAGCCTACAGGCCCCGTCTCCGTAAGGGCTTAGTGCGGTGCTATAACTCTTGATTTTGCAACGACTGGGAATACATCGCACCACCTAATTAATGTCTTTTTAATGCTCTTCTCCTCTAGAGCTTAACTCAGCCCTTCAACTTTGCAACAAACAACGCACACAACAATGCAGCATGTGGCAGCAGACGGTAAGTAAGACTGAGTAGGTGTGTGCACTGAATGGGAGCAGTGTTTATGGGGGGCTCCGTGAAGAAATGGGCCAGCCTGTGTCCTGAGTGTACAGCAATCAAGTGCACATGTGGATTAGAGCGTGTACACCCTCACAAATAATACATGACTGCACACATGCTCACATGCATGTACACAAACACACACACACACACACACACACACACAGGGTCAAATTCCTTAGTTCAGTGCTGAGGTCAGGCGGTGACTCAGCAGATGGCAGAACAATGAATAGCTTTATCACACAAAATTCCCATGGTCCACCAGCCTTATCAAGCAGTGCCAGCCCTTATCAGCCAGCTGGCAAAACTGGAGGCACCGATGTCCTTCCATCCCGGCCATTCAGGGCTCGACAGGGGGGCATGCAGAGTTTAAAGGATACAGTCAACACACGGTTGTAATCCTCCCAGCAGGTGTTTATTTTCACCACATAGATCGATGCTTCAGTCCTGAAGGATCTTCGAGGGATTTCTCGTCCTTCAGGATTGAAACCTTGATTGTGGGGAAAATAAACACCCTATGGGGGTATTAAAGTAGTATTACAGCGATGCATGGGCCGCAGAGTCAAAAGTGTTTGTGTGTTTTATCTCAATAGGAATGTGGCGTTTAGAGAGGTGTGAAAACTCCACACAAGGGAGAAGTCGCAGAAACTCTTATGATAATTTGTTCTTGTTGACAACAACGAACAAAAGACAGCTGGATAAAATAAGATCTATATACTAAGACAAGATAAGTGTCCAACAACAGTCTCAGCTATGATAAAGATACATCTGAGGGACTTAATGCACAAAAACATGTCCTGCAGGCACCAAGATTCAAGTTTTTCTTATCAATGGAGTTATTTAATTAACGGGTGAATCTTAGTGGGATGTGTGGATGACAAGAAGGTAAAATGTTATCGCTACAAAATATTGGAAGGAGAATGGAATTACTTGCTTTGCATCTATTCCAGGGATTGACCCTTTTGTGCACAATTATAACACAAATGGTGCTACATTCTGTAGACAGTACAGCAGAAATTACTGTCACTTTAATTTAATTAAGTGTAACTCAACTAAAATGAGCTTATTCCAATGTAAACATGACAGCTGCATGAATCTGACCATTGACAAATCCAGGTAAAGTCATAGCGTAAACTCAGTGTATCCCTTCAGTCTATCTCTCTCTGTGAGGCCATACACATTTCCATGTGGCCACATTCAGCTGTTAAAGCAAGTTTAGCACAAATTTTAGTTTCACAGATTTGCAAATTAGGTTGATCTTTGCAGCAGCAACCACAGTCAGTGCAGTGAAGTGTAAAGGATGGTTCTCAGTTCAAATCCACAGACCTGGACGAGGTGAAAGGAAGGAAGTTAATGAGGAAATCTGTCATAACACAAGTGTCATTGGGCAAACACACTTAAACTTTGAACAAGCGACATTAGTCAAAGACAAGGCTCTAACATTGTAGTTGTGTAAAGAAAGTAGAATGAAGGCATATTAATATGCACAAAAGCAATACCACCAGTGACACTTAATTTTTCTGTCATTAAAAGTTTATGTTGAATAGATTTTTTCATCAGCAGAGGGACTTAGAGTTATTTCTGTATTTTCACACCATTGTACTGATGAGACAACAAAGCAAGATAACTCTAAGAGCCACAATCCTTGATCTGGATCAACATCTTAGAGCTGCTTGTCTGTCCACTAAGATTAATGGAAATTTTGTTTGTCATGAGTTTTCTGAGATATCCACCTGGCAGAGAGGCAGACAAAGTAACTGGCAGGCGTAAACATCACATCTTTGGCAGAAGTGAGAAGACTCAGTTCAGGAGTATTAAAGCAGGATCACTGCCACAGCCTTATCAGCACCATCCATGTGGCTTCCTCTGCTCTTCTTGAAAGTTAAACTCCAGTCTTAAGACTCTAACACACGTTATGGATTTTTTGGATAGGGCCCAATATGGCGATCATTACCATGCAACAAATGGAATAAAACTAATCGAACCAGGGCAAGTAGGGAACATGAGAAAATCATGGGATCAGCCTTTTCTGCTGAGGGGAAAATATGTCCTTCTGACAAATTATAATCTTCTTTTTCACAGCACAAGCCAATTTATGAATGATAACACTAAATGAAGGCTGACTTCAACACAAGTTCACCAAACAGCGCTTAATAACTGCTTACAGGCGAGCCTATTCTCCAATTCTGAGGCGCTGCTCTCTGCTGGTATTGACTGTTGTTCCTGATGAGACTTGTCTATTATTGCTGTGGGATTATGATAAGAAGTGATCGATTCCCCTCTCTGTGCTGTGGATGTCAGATTGATTATGTGACTCAGACCTGAGATGATGGTGTAGCCAATGCCTCTCGGTCGGCCAAGATCCTGGTCAATGGCTGTTATCTTCCGCACTTCATAACCCTGCAAAGACACACACACACAGACAAACACATACTTTATAAAAGCTGCATGTAGCCTTCATAAATGCATCACTTGTTACCTATGCCAAGAAACTTCATATCAAAGTAAACAGATCAGGAAAAGAAATAATTAGAATCTTATTTTATGGTTTTTGGTTTTGCAATTTGCACAGTATTATATTAGTAGCTTTCATAAGGTAAAAAAGAAAAAAGTTTAAATGCATTTCGGGAATTAATTAATGAAATCTTCGACTGCCAAATTAACTTGGATATGCATAATTTCCCATTCACATAGCCATTATCCAGTGAAGACCACAGCGATTTTCTTCCACTGAAAAAACCTCATACATTTTTAAGCATTAGAGCACTGTACTTTGAATACTTGCTGTTTTTCTACATTGGAGAGAAAGACAGTTTAAAAAAAAAAAAAAGGATTTTTTTTTCTTTCTGTAATTTCATTGTGGTTTATTTCTCCTTTCATTGTTTCAAAACTCTCCAGCTGTGCCAATGGGTCTACAACTCCACAAAATCACAGTGTGACAGTTATGGAAAAAAAGGGGAAAAAAAAATCTGAAAAAAGAAAGAGAGAAAGCTATTTGAAAAGTCTTTGATCTGCTGAGCTTTCTCAGCCTTAGTGCCTCAATCAGACACGGTGGTGATACTTAAAAACTCCTGTGTTGCAGAGAGAGATGAAGAGACCCTCCCTACTTCCTATCCCTCACCCCCTTTAGCGCTCTCGCTCACAACCAGGCAAGGCGCCTCCCATTGATCCTGCAAATTGTGTCTGAGGCATGTTTATGCTCCATTTCTGCCAAAGCGTCTCCTGTCATTGACCAATTACAGCAGAATCAATTACAAGCCTTTTAGCGAGACTGATTCACACCAATCGCTGGCTGAGAGGGAAACACGCACATGCAAAAGATTTAGGGACAGACTGAGAGAGAAACGAGAGGCAGAGAAAGCGAATGAGGAGAAGAAGCGATGCCGAAGTAATATGAGCAATATTCTCAAGCTGTCCACACAAGTAGAATATGTTCAATCAAGCGTCGAAAATACAATCCCCATCCGCTCTCTCTCTCTCTCTCTCTCTCTCTCTTTCTCTCACACTCACACACACACACACACACACACACACACAAACACACACCTCCCAAACCCACCTCACCGCTCTCCATCCTTTCACTTCTAGCAATACACTGCATTACCCACCAACCCATTCGAGTTCTTTCTCTTTCCCTTCATTGATTTGACAGCCAAATTGTGTTTGTCCTAGAAGAGGCTTAAACGTCAGTCCAAGCTGCATGGATTCACAGCTATAACAGCTCAAAAATGTTTAGTTTTTTTTTTTTCTTCTTCTCCTTTGTCAAAGTTTTCTATGGATGGCGGGTTGATTGGCTGAAGAAAAAGAGAAAGAGAGAGAAAAAACAGTAACTGAGAGAGACAGCAGAAGAAATAGAAAGGTTTTGTGTGCGTACAAATGTGTGTGTGCACTCACACCTTTGAGAAATGACCTATGACAGGGATCCAGGTTTGATATCCCTTTATGTGTAAATGTCATGGGCCTTGAGAACAGTTGACACTCATTCTGTCACTGTACGCCCTCGCCTTATCACCACCAAACACTGGCTAATGGAAATGACACATGCCTGTTAGAATACAACATGAGGGCATTGGAAGTGTGTGTGTGTGTGTGTGTGTGTATTTGTACTGTTGGCCTCTATTTCTGTATTTCACTTTAAGCAAAGTAGTTAGCCTGTGTGTATCTGTTGTAGGGTCAAAGGGGCTTAGTAAGAGATTTTGGTTACATGCCTGACATGACCTCCTCTTAGAGTGGTGAAGCTGGTGCCTCTAACCGTACGGGGCAGTGTATAATCCTGTTACTTCTAAGGCAGTATTACCGAGACTTACTGCTGCTCAGCTGCTGTGAGAAATCTGGAATCCACTCACCAATATCAACTCTGTGATCCAGCATAATGGTGCTTGTTTTAACTCTCCCCTCACGGTGCTTCAGCCAACTTCGGACATTGCTTTTTTCCTCTTTCCTCTGCCATTTCTCCCTCCTCATTCTCGCTCTTTCTCCCCCATCATGCCCCCCTCCCCGCCTCTACCCTATTTCCTTTTTCCCCCTGTTGTGACCTTCCTGGTGACAGCTGATGAATCAGAGTTGGGGAGACACCGGGCGTTGACTCCGTCACGCCCCGTTAATATGCATGCAAATGTAGCACTTGACATTTCTACTACAGCGCATGCAGTGCCAGGGACAAAGGATGTGTGTATGTGTGTGTGTGTGTGTGTGTGTGTGTGTGTGAAGGTGGTGGTTGAATTTTAGGAGGTGAGACTTACAGTGAGGTAAAATGAAAACTGAAAGAAAGAGCAGAAAAAAGGACTGACACCAGTGTGCTCCTGCGTGCAATTCCTCGTCATGGAGAGAAAATTATATACAAGTGTATATTAGGGCAACTTTCATGGGCAGATTCCCCCATCAGCCACCTGGGAACTTACAGAACTGTGTTTAAGGGGAAAATTGTTGTGTACAGGGAAACAAATAGGCTGTGCAATAGACACTCGCTTTAAACCAACTCCTGAAAAGACAAAGGTGAGGTATGTTCAGTACTTCATACGATGGACTGAATACTCCACACATGCAGCAGTATGAGCACAGTGAGATAAATCCTGTAGCCCCGATGACCTTTGCTAGAGGCCTTACATCCCTGAAGCAGAGGTGTAAATCTCCCCCAGTAATTACAGTCTCAAACACCTTCTGTTTTGTATGGAGGGGGCCCAGGGCGAAGTTTGGGGTGTGTGAGTTCAGTGGGGGGGGTCGTCTAAGGAGGGAGGATGAGAGGTGAGAGATCCTGCCCTCATAACAACTCAGGGTTACTTTTTTTTTTAAACCATATTTCTCTTACGCCTGTGCCAAACATCTCCTGAATTATAAAAGAGGGGGATGAAGACAGGACAGGAGGAGCTGGAGATGAGCAATGAGGTGAAAGATAAGGGAAATGCTGGCAGGAGAGAGGGATGGGTTCGAGAGAAACGGACAGATTACAGGGATTCACATAAAAGCTGCATGAAGAGGACACAAGCTTCAGCAGTGTGGGAAAGTATTACTGACCAGGGGAACGTCCTCTTCTATGTTGGTACTGTAGGGCAGATTGGTAAAAATGGGATCCATGTCCTGGACATCAGTGATTGTGATCGCCAAGTTTGCAAGCCGAGACAGAGGTCTCACTTTGTCTTGATCCTGATAGAAACACAGACAAAACCACAGAATTTGATGGACCAAGTCCAACCTGTGTCAACGTAGACAGAATATTTGGTGCTTTGTGCGTGCTGACCGTGGCATTGACAGTGAGCTGATAGGCTGAGGTGGTTTCGTAGTCTAGAGGTCGAATAACGGTGACGGTGCCCCGGGCACCGTCGATCGCAAAGAAAGGAGACGTCGGCTGGAAGGAGAAGAGAACGCTGCCTCCAGTGCCCTGGTCTGGATCTGTGGCATTCACCATGAACACTGATCTGCCCACTGGAGTGTTCTGAAAGACACATTCAAGACAACACACACACACACACACACACACACACAGTGTTGGCATTAGGAACAGGCCAATGGGAAGGCAGTCATAATACAGTGAATAACATCATTTAGACTATAGGAGACGCTTTTCCTGATTTGCAGTCAGAAATGTTCACTCGTATATTAAAGAGGAGAGTGAACCTCTGAGCTTTATGTGGTTTACACCTTAAGAGGAAATCATTCATAATCATTTATGACTGAGTATATTTTTAGTTACTCTGGATAAATATTAGCCATCCATGAGATGACTCATTCAATCACTCCTGACCATTCATTGGCCAAAGGCTTCACTCAGCAGTGGCCAATGGTAGAGCACATATGCTACGCTCTTCCTAGGTACCATACTGAATGACAAATGCAAAAAGAGTAAAGGGTAGTTATCAAAAACAAACAAACAAAAAAAAAAATCATTAACATATTGAAACTCATTTCAGCCTGAAATTGAAAATAGAAGAAGGTAAAAGCAAACAAAAAAACAAAACTCTGCAGCAACATTGCATAATGAATTAAATGCTGAAATCACTTATCTATAAAACCCTTGGACCGTACAGCATGATTTTCGGAAATATGGATATGCTTCTTTTTACATATCCATATTTATGAAAAAAAAAAAAAAAAAAAAAAACTTTCCTGCTCTACAGCTTGAAAGGAAAAAAAAAAAAAAAAAAAAATCTGTCTGTCTCACTGTGTTTCGGACACACCTGAGCTTACACAGGGGTTGGGAAGATGTTAGCTAAATTTTTATTTTTGAGTTTAAATTTTTACTTTATAAAATCATTTAAGATGAGTGACAATACCCTGCTGGCAGCAAAATTTCATTTGGATGCACAGGAAAAATTCATGGCATCTCAGTAAGGCAGTATCAAATCTACTGTGCTGCAGCTTTACTTTGCAAGTTCCTGTGATAAAACAGATTTTACAAACTGTAGTGCACCAACACCAATGACATGGAGATGTCCTTCTGTCAGAAAATGTTTGTAACACCTTGTCTATAAATATAAGCATGCCTTAGGTATCTAAAAGCTAGCAGTTAAGGAAAATCTACTGAGCTGAAAGGCACTGCAATGCCGTATCAGAGCTCTGCTTGTCTCGGCCATAGTCAGCACTAAAAGCCTGCAAGAGTTAAAAAAAGAAAATGAAAAAAAAAAAGAGAAGTCCATATAAAGAGTTACCAGGTGATGCATGTCTTTAGGTTTAAGGAACTTCCTCATCAATAGGAATTTTATCTGAAAACAGTCTCACACACACACACACACACACAATTAATAAGATATAAGAATGCTTAGAGAAAGAAGATGAAAATGTTGTGGGCAGGCATGTGAACATTACCTGAACTTATTAATTGAATATTACTTGCACAAGGCAACCATTCTCTCTCCCTCTCTCTCACACACACACACACACACACTAGTGTGTGGTCTTATTTACTGCAGGGTAGAGTCTGACCACATGGGAAGGTCAAGATGTTGAACTAAGCTAGGCTCTGAGCCAAAGCTAGAGTGACACGGTAAGCAAGCAGTTGACCCCACAGTCTGTCTGCACTGGTGTCAAGGGAGCATGGAAGTGTATTTGCATGAGAGTGTTTGTGTGTTTGTGCACACACACTAGTTGCACTATTGTCCTGTTTGGTTGTGTCAGAGTTTTGAAAAATGGGTCTTTGCGCATGTACTTGGGTCAGAGTACGTTTAGGTTTGTTTGAACAGGAAGAACATGTGTGATGAGACCAAGATCATTTTTACAGCTGACAGTAAAATGTAAGCTGTATCTGGATCCTGTAGTCATATAAGGAAAAACTAAATGTACACATTGGGCTCAGAAGGGGACTGGATCTGGAAGTAGGCTGACATGCATTATATTCAGACCTGAGGTAGATGTAAATGTAATACGTACTAAGTGCTCGTGTCCCCAGCTGTGCAATGCCATAATTTCTCTGACCTTTGACCTGATCTCTGACCGCTCTGAGACCTTTTCATAACAGAAAGGAGCCATTCATTCAATTTCGACTACTTATCCATCAAGGTCAAGGGGGCTGCTGCAGTCAACCCCAGCCAATGTTAAAAAGGAGCCAAATCAATGAAAGTGTGAAGAAATAAAGAATGGTCACACTGACGAGCATCAACAAATCATGAGCGTTCCTGAAGCTATCAGATGACAGCGCTGTGAAACTGTACGGTTCCAAAAGAAGAAGTAGAAATTTCAAAACCAATGGAAGAGCAACATGTGGCTGCAATGCCAGTGAAAAATAAAACACCTAGGGGTGACTCATCATAAAGCCAAAGATAATATTAACACAAGCGGAAAGTCTAGGACGACTTGCCCATTTGTGAAATTACTCACGTACAGGTATTGCTCCAAAGGACAGGGATCTGATCTCAATGAGGATAACAAGAACACATTAAAAACAGCAGGTGTGAAGGCGAAGGTAAGATCAGATCATTTATTATCTTGATAGCAGATCTGGATACAGATTGCATTTTAACACAGGATGTAAATAGAGTGTTAGTCTGAGGAAATGTCTGGGTGTATTTGTAATATTTTAGTAATGTGTGTGGGAATGAGATGTGTTGATCTGCAGGCTAACTCTTCCTGGTTATACAACTATAAAAGAGCACAGTGGGGCCAACTGTACATTACAGCCGCCATAGACGGCCATTACAGCCTCCTTCCTGCTTCTGATGCACGCATGCATGAGCACTGCTGGGAAGTGGCTTGTCGAACCAGATTAGGCCAGATTGCCACATGGGGACAGAGGGACACAGAGTGGAACGAGAGCCATGTAGGGCAACAACAGGGGCAGGTGAAGAGAGCAACAGATGACACAGGAGCAGCAGAAATCGCAGGTCTCACTTTCTTGACCTTGAGTTGGGACCTGCACTGTGTTGTTATGCAAACAGGCCCACAGATGATTTCTGAGACAAATGCATTAACAGTTCATTTATTTTAAATGCAGTTTTTATTTAAAATAAATTTTTAAGTAAGTTTTAAGTAATTGCTACAGTTCATTTAGATTTTACTGGCAAAATTTCAAACCTCTAACTAAAGTAGATTGAAGAATATAAGTGAGCAGGAAGCCTCTCATTCCTAGAGGGAGAAGGAAAAAAATGACTAAATTATGATCTTGATTTAACAGGCTTTTTGATATATTGTTCATTTTACTATAATCAACTAACTTTGGTCAATGAGAAGCTCCACTGCAGCACTTAGAAGTGTGGCTGGAGCAGATCTGAGCGATTGCTGCTGAATGAAAGCACTAAGTGTTACTAATCCACTCCTCAACAACAATAACTGTATTTGAATAAACATCTAAGGTGCACTTCTCTGATACATTTATTATGCTTGTCAAGTTGTCTTCTTAGACGAAAACTAGAAACACCTGTAAAGGTACCCCACTGCCTGCAGCGTGACACTGAAGCACAGGCACAGTGAAATGGATAAAAAAATACACAAACTCAAACTGAGAAGGTGAATTAATTAAATATTCTTGCTTCTGCTCGAGTACCTGAATATGTATGTGTTTGTGTGTGGGGCATGGGTGTTTGCTTTGTCAACTTTGCTTTGATGTCAAGGAGGCACTCAATAGTTGAGCATTGGGAGTGTGTGAGAGAGAGAGTGTGTGTGTGTGTGTGTGTGTGTGTGTGTGTGCATGTGAGAAAATGTGTATGAAATCAGGCTGTGTGGGGAGAGAGTGTGAGATATGCTGTACCCTTTGCTCCCCTAAAGCCTGCTGAAATCTATCTCTCTCTGCACAGAAGCTTGTGTAACAATGACTCATTAACAACGCCCGGTGTCATGTGCCACAAGGTTCGGTAAATAACATCATACGCTCTTATTCCAGTACACAAGCGCACACACAAACACTAGTTTTGATCTCTGAAATTTAACAGTGCCACAATGTTAAAAGCCGTTCAATTCACAAAAGTTCAAAACTTGGCTGAGTAGCACAGATGACCAACTCATGGCAGCATGTTTCGATGGTTAGAAGTATGACTGTGCAGCTGAAGATCATCTTAGAGCTGCTATTAGACTGATGACAATCCACCTCATGCATTCTTATCTTCACATTTTCCCTTTATCCTCCCCAGGATGACTCTGAAGGTCGCACTGCCCCGTTTGCATAAATGGGTTTTTAAACCACAATACTAAGAGAAAAACAATAAAGGAACCCATTTAAACCAGTTGCGTTGGAACATCAGGTCGTTATGATAAATTTCTCTGCATTCCAGTAGTCCACCTCTACACACAACACTACAGCCGGGCTGTAATCTGCTCAGTGTGAGGCTCAGGCATCGTGGTAGTATCTGCTGCTTGGCCTTCTCTACTTGTGTAAGTCTCGGTAGTGTCACCATCTGGAAATTGATTGGACTCATGCAATGGCAGCCATAAGTCAGTGTGGGTCGCCAGGCGCAAAATGCTAGGCAGTGAACCCCGTCTATTTTAATAGCCTATTAGCCTGCCCAATCACTGCTCCATAAATGGGTGATACAATAAACAACGTCCAGTAAAGGCTGATTAACAAGTGGCTGGGTACCACTGAGTGCTAGCTGAGAAGCAATGTGTGCGTCACCTTAACCGTGACTTATATTCCTGCATAAACACCTTAACATTGCTATGTAGCTTTTGAATAAATAGACAGAGATTTCGTTGGGAAAAGGAAGGTTAAGTAATGAGGCGGTTTGAGAGGAATGAAGAGAGTTTCCTGCTGTGTCTTATCTGAAGTGCACTGTAGGAATCACCATCTTTGTCCCCTGGGAGCTACTGCTTATGGAGCAAGAGGCGGTGAAAAGAACTACAGCATGATTACAGAGAGGCAAAAATGTGAATGACTACACACACTGTTGTAACTGATTTAAATTTTGCGGTCGTGAGTAAATCTCAAACACAGGACTCTCCCCATCATGATGCACTGAAAGTTTGGGAATCCTGAGGGCTTTTCTTAGCCTGGGGCAGATAATATCTTCTCTACTTTGAACTCACTTTGGACATCTCTAATAAATAAAAAATAAATAGAAATCCCATAGAGGCACACGTACGGTGAAGGTAGAATTAAAGATGCTGTTTTTCATATTCAACTTAATTATTTCTGAAATAATTCTAAATGCTAAAAATCAATCTGAGTTTGCCTGTTCTACATGGAAAATGATTTCTCAAAGGGAAATAAATTGCTATCTGCTTCATCTGCTTCATACTGCAGCATAAACATGATGCAGACAAATTAGGATTTTTACATTACTACTGCCATTGACTAACCTTTTCCTTGGTGTCAGTGACAAGCAGTCCTGAAGGATTTATTAGTGAAAGAGAAGATTTAATTGATCTTCCAACAGACAGAATAAACAGTTTACAGCGAGTCAGTATCAACACAGTGTAAAGAAACTGTTCAGTGAAGGAAATGCCATCAGTCTAGATTCATCCTTTCCTCTACCTGGCATGTTTAACCCTCTGCAGGATCACATTCCAGGTGGTTACAAATTAGAACACAGAAATGACAAGAAAAACTAAAATATGTACAAGGTAGAAGTTAGGAAAATACTATGGGATGAAATTGTAATGAGTTGACCTGTTCTGCACAGATGGATGCAAAATTACGCTTTATAGCAGTGCACTCATTCACTCAGGTCAGTGCAGGAAAATGCCAGTCTATTTGAGAAACACCAAGACGTCCGAGGTCTTGTGTTAGATTCACAGGCACCCACCAAATAGAAGTTCTTAGGAACACAGTGGGCATCATTGTGAAGAGGAGACCACCATGATTCTTGATTGTTTGGGTGGGCAGCCGACCAAAAACCCAGATGCCAGAAACTCTGCTGATATAGCAGAGACCAACAGAGGGACAGACAATGCTGGAGCAAAGAAAACAGTTGAAGACAATTGAAGACTAGTTGTGCACTCAGTCCTTTTTGATAGAAGGACAATGAAGGGATGGCTAGGAACACTGAAGTGCTGAGTGTTAGAAAAAGGGTCTGAACACATTGTATCTACCAAGGTACATTTTTCTTTTGCCTGCCCTTTAATGTTGGGATAATGTCTGTAGTTTGATTAAGTGTATGTCATACTTCAAAAAAAAAACAACAAAAAACTGTGTGATGGAGTCAGATTATCTTTCAGACCCTCTATAGCTAGGGGGATAAAAGTGTCAGAAATTTCAGAGAAAATGACAGAATACAAGCTTCAAGTTGACTAAGAAAACAAACTGAATGGAAGACAGCGAGTGAAGGGAGAAGGAAGGCAAAACACAATTATGAGCATATGAACGTGAAAGTCTGCCACTAACAGCCATAAGACATCTCTAATAAAGAGGGGACTCCCTGCTCACTTTTAACTGGGCCTGTGCTGTATAATGAAGTGGGGTTTACACAGCTGTCTTTATTGCCTGGGTTGAAGGCAACGATGGAGTTCAAGTCTCCTATGGGCCAACTTTCAGGTTCAACATGACAGGGAGTCTTCTGTGGCCCTGTAGCCTCAACGCTGGCCAGATTTCAGGACTACGTGGCCCAGCATCCCTGCGGGACTTTGAGGGATGGCAGGGGCTTGAGTCTACTGAGAGCTGGAGCTCTAACAATAATGGATTCCTGCGGTTAAACATCAGCTCTCCCTCTTTAGGGAGTCCTTGAGAGAGAGAGAGAGTATAGTTTCCAGAGTGTGATAATGCCCTGTCCAATAGTGACTTAGTTTAATTCATATGTGTCTCACTCTAGTTATGATAGAACTGCAGCCAAATTCAATGAGTCTGCAGTTTAAAGGCAAATTATCCTCTTCACGTGCACAAGCTCAAAGCCCAAAATTAATGTATGATTTATTCCAAAAATTATGCAAATCACCCAAACACAACTCTTCAAATGGAGAAATACTGTGCTGCTAAAAGCGCAGTGAGAGATGACAGCAAGATATGAAAATGGTCATTCTTTGCATTCTGTATAACAGTTTATTTAAAGAGAATAGTCATTATCAGCCAGAGTGAGAGCGATCAAAGAAGCACATGATAAACATCTTGCAGTAATAGTATGCCTCTGTGTTTTATTTAAAGGCAGACTACAGAAATACTTGTTCTCTGCACTTTCCCTTCTTTCTAAGGAAATGGTTGGTATTCTTCTATTCATCTGCTCAGTGAATATGACTGGCATTTCCATACTTAAGTGCTTCATTTGCTGAGGATTTGCTTATCTATGATATTTCAAACAAGGAGACAGCATTAATTCTGTGCACAAAAAACGTAATGTATTCATCCAGAGATTTTCCAGCCAAACAGTCAACAGCTCAGTGACAAAACAAAAGATGCCTCCCTCCTAAATGTTGCAATATCATAGTGATTGGGTCTGTGAGAGCATATGCTGAAAATTGCAGATGAAACATGTTAACATGTTTACGTGGCATAACAGGTAGCAGAGCAGTGTAGGCGGCTACAAATTCCACCTACAAATATATTTACATACACATTTACTCATTTGGCAACTTTTAACCAAAATGTGTCACCGATGGGGAACATCAGTAAAGATTCATTGCAACAGGAAACCTTGACGATCAAGTGAAGAAGTTCACCTGATGTGTATACTTAGTGGGACTGCTGATCAGTCATGCAGTCAGTCGATGAGTTTACTGGTACGAACTGAAGCTCTATCCTTTGGCCCTGTTACCTGTATGGCAAAAGTCTGGTACACTCTGGGCTGTCACCTGTAGATTCATTCAGAAAAGCAGTCAAAAGTCTCTGCCAGGTCATGTCTTCCATTTCTGCTGCTTGAAACCAAGTTGACTTTTTGTCCTACCCGGTAAAGACCATGGCAAACTGACAGACTTTTGAGTACAATGCTCTGCTCTTATTTTGTCAGAAATGTTAAAGACATGGTGATTTGCAGGGGCAGTATTGAGGCTTGGGCTTCCTGCTGCTTCCAGCTCCAGAGGCCCAGCTGTCCCACTACAATAGAGCCATGATTACACCTACACCGCTCGCAAAGGTCTCGGTTCCTCCCAGACTTTCTGCTCTCCGCTTCCAACACAGCAGGCATGTGATTGTATGAGCTCGGCTCACCCTTTCACGTCCTGTCTCTTAGAGCCTCCATCACTGCCTCCCACATGTGCCACCTTGTCACTCTGCCACTGGCAGACCAAGAGAAAGTTAAGCAAAAATAAATAAGTGAGCAGTAACGGGAGAGGAAAATATTAACTTTAAAAAAAAAAAAAAAAAAGCTTTTAGTTGTTTGAAAGTCAAACTGTTTCTAGTGTTTGACAACCAATAAACAGCAAAGTTCCTTTTCCACGTCCATCTCATTTTTGACTGCTACCAGTTGAAACTCTGTGCAGTAATCTTAAATAAACTGGATCATTACCGCTATAAAGTTGTCTGACGAATTTCAACATACTGTAGCAATACAATAATTTGTATTTAACATTATCTAAACTGAAAATCAATTCCCAAGTATTCTTGACTAAACACAAATGAACCTCACTCCATACTGTATTTTTGAATAACTCTTTACAGGAGATGTTTTAAGTGCTTCACAAGTTAATAAAAGGGTGAAACCGAATAATTGGAAATGTTCACTCCACTGACCTAACATGTTCGGGCAGGCTCTTTCAAAGCTTTTGGAGCACCAAGTGGAACTACAATAGTTGCAGGGGATATAAATTACCTGTCCCTCTGTGAAATTTGAATTACAGCATGCCATGTCTATGGGTATTACCACCATGAGAGAAGACTTCATACAGCTCTTTCTGTCAAGTATAATCCAACACCCTGATTCTCCATTGTACCATTTACCCCTACATTCTCAACATACTAAAACAACATACAATCTGCAAGAAAGAGCCAATAATACAAAGCTTTTAAATCTTAAATGTCTCAGATAAAAAAATGGAAGCCTTGGTTTCAACAGTTTTGTGCCCCACTGCATCACTTAACTGCATATTTTTTGTTCAACACAACAGCTTTCCTTAATCTATCCTTAATCTAAATATAAATATCATCCTTTGCACAGCAGATTTAAGGACAAGTTTTCATTGAACCTTTAAAAAGGAAAAAAGTTATATCAAGTTGTACATGATTAGCAATCCAAAGGGCTCGGATCACAAACTTAGCCCATGGTCATCTGAATATATCAATTTTAAGTGCATGTTCATGAAATATATGAACTGCAGATCTAATTGATTGATTTATAACACGTAGTCCAACATATAAATAGGTGATGATTTCACACCATGTAGATTTGGCTGAGATGTTAAAGCGAGTGAATCATGAGAACACTTAAATTAATCATAGAGGTGACACATACATCCATATTTCACATTTGAAATTAGTTTATCAATAATTCACTGGTATTGAAACAAGACTAAGTGTCCTTCATCTGCAAGGCTTCAATGGTAAATGGGGAAAATTTTACAAAAATGATTTATATTCCACTAAAAAAGTCAGAGTATGGTTTAGCTTGCTTTGAAGCTGTTTAAATTTTCTGAATAAACATCTGTATAGTGTGTGTGGAAATAGTAATTCTAATTTGCTGTGTACCCTGTGAATACAAGGGCTTTAGGACATGCAATAGTTTGCCAGATTATTCTTTTAAAGCTCTCCAAGATATTAGAGAGGTGATCTAAAAAAGGCCCCCAAGGAAAGGGATTCATAAAGGCCCTGTTCACACCTGGAATAAGAATCCATCTGACAAAGGGTCCATTTTCAGTATCTTTTGCACTGGTTCAGTTTGTTATTTCTGATCTATCTGAAACTGTAGCTAATTAGACTGTTGCAGAGGATGCCAACTAAGTGGGCAGACCTTCAGCGTGGCCCAGGACACATTTGCATGTTTCAAACCCCGTCTGAATGTGGTCTGAAAGTGATCAGGTCTCAAATGGATCCTCAATGCATCTTAGGTGCATGTTCACTTGTGATCACATTGCACATAGATGTTCACACCAGGTCTGAACAAAGACCTGCTCAAAGACTCCACCTCCAGAATTGTATGTGCCATCAGACACAAGCACACACCCCAATGTAAGCCCAACTACAACCCTAAAACCAAGTGTTAATCCTGAAATAGCCATCAGTACACTGGACTGGACACCATGAACACAGGAAAAAAAAAAAAAAAAGATCACATATCCACACAGTTCTTGCAAAGACATTTCATAGAACAGGGTCCCTGATGCCACCATGTCTAACCACAGTAAAAAGATCCCTAACGCTCAAGGGAGGTAATAAAATCTTTAAACATATGTCATGGCAAGAGTGTTCAAAAACCAATGTAAAAGCCCAACCCATAAAAATGTCTGTCATTACATTTCCACTCATAGTTATGGTTGTAACAGGTGCGGCACAGAGGTGTAGCTGTACTGTATGTACCTGCGGTGTCACAGTGGACACTGTGGGGCCGAGGAGCCGTTATAAAAAACGCACCTCATAAAGCCCTTCAATCTTCAGGGCCTCAGCGGTAAAGCCTTGATGGCAGCACAGCAAACCTGATTGTTGAGTGGTATCTTGAGCTCAGCTTGAGCTAAGAGACAGGCTACCAGAGTGACAACGTGCAATCTGTTTAGAGATATGCTTATCGTACTGATAAGCACAACTCCCACTGCAGGACTGATGCATCCTTGGAAGAGGGATTCCTGTTAGGGAGTTTTGCTTTGACATGAAGGGGAGGCAGGTATGCTTTGTACACAACTCGCCATATATGCAATGATTAGCCAGTTCTCAGTGTATGTTTGTGTGCAAGTTACCCTGAAAAGGTAGAAATTAAATTAGATGTTAATCAGCTAGTAAACATGTAACCTTTTGTAAATCAAGGTCAATTAATGAAAGTTAAATCGAGACAGTGAAAGCCTGAAAGTTTCAAATTAGTAGATTTTAACGTTATTACAATAAAGAGTGAAAAGTGTTAATACCAGCCTCTCCTTTGTCTTTGTCTCCAAAATGCATTTTTTTCCATCTCTGTTTTCATGGTGAGAAACAGTGTGTGGCGAGCTGAGTCCAAATGATAAGAAAAAGTAACATCCACTCGTCATAGAGATTAATAGATGTCTTTACAAACGACGGTTAATAAAAGTAGGTTGGAATTTCCAATTTTGACACGCATCTGTGTGCTTTCTAATATTCGTTATATTTCCTGGAAATTCGTCCGACTTGTACCCAATAAATTTAAGTTAAAATGATAACAATAATATAATACAGAAAACAATATAGAGAAGGTCTTTGTGCATCATACAGAAATGGACAGTAAATTGTTTTTTTAAAGCTAAAATCCTCTTTCTATCAGTCCATCTTCCTCTTACATGGCTCCTCTCTGTGTCCACTCTGTGGCCTTTCTGCGCAAAAGGGCCATTTTCTTGAGAAGCACTCAGCCGTACAAAATGATCACACATCAACAGACAGCTAGAGGAGCCACTTTTGAAAGGCAAGGACAGGACTATGAATGTATCCGTTTGTGTGTGTGTGTGTGTGTGTGTAAGTGCATGTATTCATTATGTGGTGTGCTCGGTGCCGGACAGCCCATCATCTCCCAGCGGCTTGGCTCGTTGTCTTTCCATGAACAGTCAAGTTGACCAACGATAATATAGCAAGCAGGAATGAGCCGATGTACCTCAGGTCCAACTCCCACAACTGGGCTGTACCACCTACCGCTCCTTTGTGTGCGTCCCCTAACTGAACTGCTCACACTCATGTCTGTGTCAACACTGATGTGACAGAGCTCCGACCAGATCAGTGTCAGCAAAAGTTAGTAGTCTTAATCTGTACAAACTGGGCGATCCGGGGCCTGAATTACTGACTCCACTCCAAGATGTTTTCCTGTAATTTCATTTGGTTGAGCTTGACCATTTTGTCGGCTCACTTCCTTAATGGCTTGAGGGCTTGGGATTTGGGTTTCTACTTTCTGAATTACACAGTGACCAGGATTTGAGTCAGGGTAACATTTGAGGTAGTAATAATGGAAAAGGTGGAAAGAGGATAGGAGATAGGAATCACTGTAGCCAATGGAGAGTCCTCATGAGGACGAGTACAATGATGTGTCTGTGTGATTGTGTATATAGATAGGACCTTTTATCTTTAAGAAGAGGAGACAAATGTCTTTTTCTCTTTTGGCCAGTCTTCTCCTCCAACTGCCTAAACCCAGCCTCCCTGTTAGAGCTCATGGCTGACTGCCTCGTAAGAGCTTGTGGCTGTTTGTTTAAATGTAAAGCTAATCAGGCCCAGCGTGCCACAGGGATCCACAGAGCCAGTGGGAGAGACAGAGAGAGGCATCTGGGTTGATCCCAGGGGGAAGGGTACAAGGACGGGCCACACTGGCAAGTCCTGCACCGTCTTTTTACCTGTTAGGGAAAATGATCCCTCTCAAAAGTAAAAGTTGAGGTGAAAATTTGTTTTCAGTCTTTTTTTTTTAAAGCTGCAACCTGTAGCTATGATTGGACTTGAGGTGAAGGGGCTCATCTGTTATGTGGTGACATTAGGCAATGTCTTTTCAGAATAGTTACGACACAACCTAAAACTATGTGCCTTTTTTTTGCATATCTTTTCTCTCATATTGAATGTATTCAAAGTGGTGTGGCAAACAGTAAGTTGGGAAATGGGGAATGTAGCAAATTCAGCTGGACAGCAGTACCTTGGGGGATAAGCTGCAGCGACAAGGACATGTTATTCTGTGCATTCACAGCAAGGAGACTGACAACACGCCTCTGCTCTGGTCTTTGTCAACAGCATAAGAGCAGATGCTATGGGATCTGAGAGCTGCAAACTTGGCCCTTCAAAACATTAAGGCTTGAGACAGAGACAGATAGAACCTGACAGAATGAAGGACCTGATGCCCAAGGACTGATGTGACTAAAATCAATCCCATATTGGAGATTTCCTCTTTCCACGATAAAAGAGGCCCCTGTGGTATATTTACAGTGTAAAAATATCAAAACACCTCATCCATGGAGAAATATACACAGCCATTATTCAGAAAGTGTCCCTAAAAAAACCAAAAAAAAAAACCCAAAACAGTCATCACTTTGTGATTTGCTATGCAGTCCCTACCCTCAGCCATGCCCTGAGCACAACTCAACTGAATCCACAATCAATCACATGCACAAATAAGCAGGAAGTGATCAGAGGTGTAGCTGAAAAGCTGCACAATTGTTGGGTGTGAGGAAGCATGCTTCAAAACTTTCCGATGGTAACAATACTGAGACAGGCGGCTTACAAGTTCTTACTGTTTTTACTTTTACTGGAGCATTTTAGCCCAAATTTTAATCTACTTAGCAGCAAATGAATACAGTGATACCATATACTGATACCTGTGGTTCACCTGGCCATGCGTCACTCCAAAAAGAGTCTGATACAAATGTGAGATGTGTTGTGTTGTTTAGACCCACAAACCTATTTTCTTATAGACATTGTATCGTACAAAAGTATATCTTATAGGACCATAAGAAAGCAGCTTTATACGCATGTAGGTATACATTTGAGCTTTACTTAAAATTTAAAAGCAGGCACGTTCTTTTTGTGAAGATGTGGCACTCAAGGAAAATCACACATTCGGGTTTTCTTATGTAAAGATAAACTAACTGATGAAAGACAGTGAAAGGTAAACGCAACAAAACGTGTTTTTCTAAAAACATTTTCTTGTTTCTCTCCACTTCTCTTTTTGTGGAAGTCATTTCTGAAGTAAAATTAAATGCAAATTGGAGTTGGCTGTTGCCTAAGGGAGAAAGACACTAGCATTATTTATTTATTTTGTTGCATTTTTCACAGTTCCCCATAAAACTGACTTTAATCAATCCACACATTTTCTTTCTTTCTTTTTTTTTTTTTTTTTTTTTTAAAGATACTGAGAAATCAGGGACAATTTGAAGAGAGGCAAAATTTTGGGTTTGTGTATGTGGGCAGCTTGCAATTGTGTTTATCGGTGCAAGAGGCAGAAAGATTAACCTGCAGCATCCATCGACCTGCACAGCGTCATTAACAACATGTAAACTGGTGCTGTACATTGTTCAATTAGCCTGGCCCTGCTTTTGTCACTTCATATTCATAATGTTTTATTATTCATACTGAGGGAAATCAACTGTAAAGGTTCACATATGGAACAACATTACAAAGGCCCATAATCCAATACTGAGCGGTAACTTTACGTAGCCATTGAAAGGCATTTTATAGCAGCTGGATTATGTTTGCAGTCACTCACCAGTACAAGTGGTTTGATTTGAATTCACTGGGTGTGAGGGAAACGTTCTTTGAGCAATTGCCCAGAACTAACATGAAGGGGAGAGATGGAGTGAAGAAGCCAGAAGAGATTTAGTCAGAGACCTAGAGTGTCTGAACACCACACAACAAAAACATCACGAGAGCTGAAAGCTGACTTCAGAAAAGATCAGCCTATGTTTGCTGCCTTGTCCTTGAATTTCACCAATGAAAGGTTGTCTTCAAAAACAGTCACTGGAGCCAAATTACTGTATGTAATCTATGGCAAATCTGTTCAAAGTGAGGTTTAACAAAGGTTTCATTAGCTGTACGCTTGCTGGTATTTTTTTAGTCACTGATGCATTTTAGTGATCATATAGCATGATGTGTCTGCAATAACGCAAAACATAATGAGGCTCTTCTTAATGGATATATAATGTGATCCTCCTTTAAAAAGGGAGGAGCAGAATGAATTAATGCATCTTCCCCAGTTTAACTGTAGTATAGATTCCTGCATGTTATCGTGGACCTTACTTTGCCTGTAATAAAGAGTTCCTCTACTAATGTCAGAGGAAATCATACATTTTTAATTAAATCTATTTTCTTTGAGTTCCTGGAAAAACACACAAATGTTTTTTTTAATCACAAAGGCCACATACATATTTCATGAGTGAGGTTACTGTTTAAACTGCATTGATAAGGAGATGAGGTTGCACCAGATTCAGCTTAACAGGCGACTGATTAATTAAGCACATCTAATGTTCACAATGAGAAATCAGATTAAAAACGCTGTCCGAGTTGATTTTTTTTCTTTTATTCTGCCATCCCTGCGGTGCTGGAGCCAAGTGTCTGAGAAGTATCACATCAAAAGAATCCACCATGATTTTTAAAAGTCAACTTTTATTTTAATTTGTTGGCCTTTCACGGTGTCTGTTTCTTTCTCTTCTAATCTACTGCCTGAGTGTTATTTTACTTCACATCTCAGTCTGCTTTATTTGGGGCTCTACAGTCTGTCTCAATTCCCTCCAACTTCTTTTAGAGGGGAAACACTTTGGTTTTAAAGAAATAGCCAAATATACATGAGTCGGCACCTACTTATGTGAGAGTGCCAAGTATTTGAGGCCGATGACTGAGGAGCTGCACTTTACTCAGCACAAACAAAGTGTGCAGCCATCTTGAGGCCATCTCATCTCAGCAACATCACATTGGATTTGATGTGCAGTCTGCTGTTTTTTTAAGAGATGCCCTGCTCTCTCCCTACTGCTGCCTCTCTCTCCTCTCGTTGTATTTCTGTGTGCACTTGTTTTCCAGTCTTTTGTGCACTTCCACTTCATTGTAAACTCTGCATCCCTCAGTCGTTCCATTGTGCAATTTGGTGTTACAGGTACACTGCACTCTACATCAACAGCTCTTTCTATCTGCAGCCTCAGGCATGGGGTATCGCGAGGGCAGATGGGGCTCTACTACTTCCATGAGTCCTAATGTCTTAGGTGTCACACATACAAGTAGAACTATACATGTTTATCATCCAATGCATAATTCACAGACTTCATGCACACGCAGACATGTCTGACTACACACATCCAGGCTGCCTTTGTCCTGCACTATGACCCCAGAAGCCTTTGAATTCTCATGCATTATTTGAGTTTTTGAGGAATGCCACAGACAATGTGCCAAAATACATTGTGTGTGCTTTCACTCATCTCTTCTGTGTCTGACTGTAAGCAGAGAACACACAAGTGGGATATTAAAATGATTCCATCTGCTTACCGGCCAAATATTCTAATAGGACTGGGCTGTTAGATGGGCAAAGTATCAAGAAAAAAACTGAGATTTACATTAGTATGCAGACATTTTATTTTCAATAACTGAACGAGTGAGCAAAAGAGAGAAAATAAGGAAAAGCTAAGATGATGGCAGACAGATCAGCCTGGTAGAAATTATGAACAATTAGAATAAATATTTCCAATTTAAATCTCGACATAATAATCTGCCAAAAACATTCTAATCTACTCTTCAGGAAGTCTATGATAGCCATCTGTTCTGGTCAGAGTCAATAATATAAGCTTAACTCAACTGCAATGCTTTGGAAAAACATGTTTGGCTCCTACTACTGGACAAAACCGTGTTGGTTATTTCAAATCAAATCATTATGTGACAAGACACGCCTGTACATGATGTAGAAGTTGAAATGTTTCCTTTTGTTGCAGCTACTGAAAGGAACTTCTATGGTATCCTTGAACTACATTAATAATATAACTGGAGCCACTGAATGTTTTGTACCTTGTGGCAATGGATTTATTTACTGTACTGTTGTTCAAATTCTACGAAAAATGAAAAACAAAGTACACTATACTCTCATACAGCTGTAGTCCACTGCAAAGTCAACACAACATAGTCACACACCCCAATTTTGTTGATTTCAACAAGGCTGATTGTAATTTGAGCTCCAAACTGGAACAGAACTGAATTGATCTGAAACGAACTGAACTAAATGTGAAAGTCACATACAGAAATACAAACAGGATCTGAGCAGATGGGGTCTGTGCACAGTAACTGTGGCGCTACTGGGGTCCGTTTGCAATCACTTCATGTAGCTCTGCAGCAGAGAGGAGTGGGGACAGAGAGATAAGCAAGCAAAGAAAGGTAGAGCATGTAGGAAGAAGTCTGACAAGAACAAGACAAAAACACTCACACTTTCAGTCTATTACGGCGCCAAATACTCTAAGCTTTACAAGGTTTAGACTGAGCATATTGGAGATAGATCAGCAGCACTTATGACACTCGTGTAGAATAGAGATGTATATAATTATCTCTTCCATGAAGCGATCAATGCATGGCATTTGGTATTTTCTTCAACACAGCAAATATTCCGACCCGTTATTCCAACATTTCATTCCCCTCTCATCTTGCGCTCCATTGCAATTAGTAGAATCTGACATTGTCAAATTAAATTACATCCTGTTGATGAGACACGACACGGGCTGGACTGTTGGGGTGTGTCTGTTTTCAACAATCTTGATCCCATTTGCTCAAACAATATTTTTTAAAAGATTTATTTATTGATTCATTTGGAGCAACTCCTGAATTTTCGCTTCAGAGTTTTATTGGTAGCAGGTCTCAGTAGTATGCATTTTTATTATCTATATTGCAATCTAGTCGCCTCTCTCCTGCCAAAAGTGTCTCAATTTCTCTCTTCAGTCTTTTTCATCTCTCCCCTTTTAACCTATCTCTTCTATAAGATGGGTCCTGGGAGGGGTAAAGAGGAAAGAGTGGAAGAAAGAGGAAGGGGAGTGGTCGAGGTCTCAAGTCAATTATACATCAAAGCACTTATGCTGGGTGGCACCACAGAGGTGGACGCTAGGAAGGGGGGAGGGGGGTGTTCACTTGAATGAGGTGGCACCTTGGGGTCGGGTGCTGTAAAGTGTAAACTAGTGAAAACAAGAAGAACAGGCTACTACTTCTGGGAAGTACCAGGGAAAAATATTGACGTGTGTGTTTTTTCCTGATCCAAGTCCAATAAAATGGAAGAAAACAACACACCAAACAGTCATCTCAGTTATCTTTCTGTTCTTAGGTCTGTTAATTGAACACATTGAAAAACTTTCTGATGTACCTGCAGCTAAACATGAAATTACAAACTTATGTTCTGTAGAGCTCCCTGAGGCACAGACAGGCGACCACACATACTGTAACTCTATAAGTTATTTCCACCTCATTTAAACCAAGGTAATGGATTAGAATGCTTTCATATATTCTGTTCATAAAGAACAGAGATTTACCTTAAACGCTTCTACTTAACTTCAGTGAATAGCAAAGTGGTTCGTAAACAAAAGGACTGAAACGCATCATACTGAGGTCACTGTAGTCATTATGTTGTCAAAAATAAAACACTGTTTCTTCTTTCAGAAAAGCAGAGAATTAAACCATAAAGTCCGTGAGCTTTGTGTGTACATCTCTGTGCACTGCATTGTTTATTCAGGAATTCATCCAGAAAATCACGATGAGAAAACTAAATTCAAAGTTGAAAGCACAGGGAATCTCTTTGCAGCATGTTAACCCATCAGTGTTGCCTTCTGTAAATCTTACAAGGACAAGGAGGAAAGTCCATAAAGTGTCGCAAAATGCAAAATGTTAAAATTGTATGCCTATCCAATTTTGATGTTTTAAATGTGTGTATGTGTAGTAATGAAAAGTCTTTTTTAGGCCATGTTGTATCTTACAGATATCACACCAACATCATTATCCACAATGCTTGATATGACAAAACACCAAACAAGACATTGCAAAACAGATTGATTCGAGTGACAACCTGAAAATGAGGCAGAGATTTGGTGAACATGGGCTGCATGTTGAGCTTAGACATCTGTTTGTCACCTTAATTAGTTTGAAAGTTGTTGTGGTTGTCACATATACCTGCTGTAACATATCTCTGTAAAACCTGGGATCCGAGGTGTAAATTGAACGATAAATATAGTCCAAAAATCATCACATTTTAACAAAAAGCTCAAATTTTAATAATCAATAATAATGAATCCAATTCAGTTGCAGAGTAAAAAGTATGATTCAAGTTAATGCTTTTGTATATGTATCGCTCATTATACAGTATGTGGTTAAAAAACAACAACAAAAAAAAAACCCAAAAAACTATGAGCCCCAATATGTTATCATACTAGACATCACATAGAATTACAAGCTGTTCAGTGTCATATTTTTTGTGGATACCCGTCTCCTTTTCATCAAAATGGTGTAAATGATGGTCAAAAGAGATTTAACCAAATTGGAAAGGCTGTGAAGCTCTACAAAGAAAAATCCAGCCAAGGTTGAAGGAACATTGAGGAGATAAAACAGAAATAGTGAGGAAGGTGCACACTGAGACAGGAGAAGACTGCGAAAAAGACTGTTAAGGAATTTGCATAATGTCACATGGAGACCTGCTGAGGTTGAAGGCATGACTTGTAGCTGCACAAATTTTCTCCACTGATTAATTTATTCCCTCTTTCCATAGAAAATTGGTCCCTAACCCTGGGTATCATATGAGCTGCACAGACACTGGAGAATTAGTGGCGTTCCTTTCCCTCCCTCTCCCACAGACACGTAAACATAAACCCAAACAAAAACAGCTGCAGTACACGGAAGGTTTTGTTAGCAAAACCTTGTCAGAATTCACAATTCTACCAAGCAAGGGTTAGAGGGAAGAAGAGCACCAGAGGCAGGATGGGGTAGGGATGGGATGGATGGGTGGGACCCATACACTTGAAAGAAAGGGAGAGAGGGAACGACAGGTTGATTTATTGAAAGAGTGAGGAGTGGGTGAATCAAACTTTAATGGCTTTGGGGAGCGCAAGTCGAGCTCTCTTCAAGTCTTTCCTTGTGCCCCAACATCACTTCCCTTCCATCCCTCTCTCGCTCTCTGTTTTCAGAAATGCACTTGATGGTCACTCACAAAACATAAGGCATCCTTTTTTTTTTTTGACAGACAAATCTGCACCCATCCCTGCATTGCACGCAAAATCAAGGTGCTCTTCATGCTCAGCGGGATAAAGTAAATGACAGAAACATAAAGAGAGGAAGAGGATGTGATTTACCTTCATGAATGGTAGCGTACGTGATGCTTGGGTTGTATTTGTTGCGTTAACCTCTGGACTGGAAATGATGTGTGAAAAATTATTCTACAGGCCTGACATCCTCTCTAACAACTATCTTAAGCGGACGATTGCCCCGAAAAGACTACTGAAGTCTACAAATGAATCGTTACTCACAAAGGCTGAAAACACTTTTATGCTATAAACACACGTGAAAACAGGCGAGCGTACGATGAATATCTGAAAATTCACCCCTCAACCTGCTCCAAATACACAAACACAGAGCCATCAGTAAAATGCAGAAAGGAAAATTAGGGGATGGTTTCTGCCTGAAATATGTGAACAAACAGCTGGTAAAACATCCTGGGCTTTTATAAACCTGGCCATATGTACTCTATTTGCACTGTGTAAAATAGAAGTGCTCATGTTGGAGTTAGATTAGTTTGTAGAGGATGATCATGTGATATGTTTATATCAGTACTGTCAGACATAATCAGGGACACAGATTGGGGGGGGGGGGAGAAGAAAAGTTTAACAAAAACTACAAAAACTGTTGCAGCGCTCTTAACAGCTACTTATTAATAATATTTGTGGCTTAATTTTTTGGTCAAAAGAATATGATGTAAAGGAACGGCTTTTCTTATTCCATAGAAAAATGGAGGATAGTCTCCTGTAAAAGGACTTTTTAAGAAACCCCAACTTCGAATTGGGTCCCCAGCAAAAAAATCTATGCCAGAGAAAGAAATAAATGGAGGCTGAGGTGAGTGAAATATTGACTGCTTCCCATTTAACCTTCTCACTTTATCCATCCTTTCTCTCTTTCTCCCTAAATCCCTCCATCCCTCCCTATGGGCTCAGGGTCTTAGTGTCAGGCAGAATTCTCTTTGAGGCCTGAGCCTGTCAACCAGCAACCACTCAGTTTGGTAACAACCAGATTCAATTACACTACAGGAAAGACCAAGAGAGCTGATATGAAATCATTATGGGATAAATCCTACTTGTTGGATATGCACGTGCATTTCAGTGTTCTGCGTTTCATAAAGAAGAAGGGCGAATCTAGTTAAGTCAGAATATTTTATGACTGTAATTTCTGAAGTGGATGTATTTCACTATAAATAAGACTTGTTTATTTTAGGTTCCCTTACAACACCAGAGATAAGTCATCAGTATACTGTGCATGCGGCTTTAGACCTGAGATGTGTGTTTGTCACCTTGTAAATAAATTATGTAACCTGTTAAAATACAAGTCAGAAGGTGATAAAAGATTCCAGCTTTCAGGAGTGAACAAAGGCAAAGAAGAAAGGAACATAACAGATTCAACTCTGTTCCACCTGACAATGACAGAGGGCACATCAAATAGCAGGTGCCTCTGTTTGGCTGCCAGCGCCTGCATAAAACACTAAACAGCTCAGCTTCACAGGCGTAATCGGTGCTCTCACACACCCTATGCCAATATTACCCATGAGTGCAAAATTGTTTGGATTAGTATTAGCCAAAACTTAGAGAACAACATGATGTGTATGTGTATGGGTATGTGTATGCATGTGTGTATTTTCGTATATATATATATATATAGTAATGTAAAAGGAAGAGGGAGTTAAATAATTAGCATCAATACTTATGGAGAGGGGGTGGGATTAAATAAATTGTACCCACCCCTTTTCGGACATGCCAGGGGAACTATTGTGTTGTTTTTCTTTTCTAAGGTGGTCTTGTTTGTCCATTTTGTATTACTATTTATTTTTGCTTACTTCATATATGTATATATATTATTTGCATGTTCAAAATAAATCACAAAAAAAAAAAAAAAAAAATTAAAAATGCTGGTTTGAATATCTCTCTACTATAGATAGCATTATGATAGTGACTATGAGTAGTAGTGGTGTTATCCAAACAGACAATTATCCAACTGTCAATAGTCTCCAGATAGTGAAAAATATAAATCTTGATTACATGCAAAAATAAATTCTTTTCGATTAGTGCTATACAATTATAGTCAATAGAAACACAACCCTTTTTTTTTTTTTTTAATTAGCTGAGATTAAAGGAATCTATTACTTTAGCTATTTGACTTTCAAACAGGTTTCCTATGGACAATCCTATTCTATAACAGCAGCCACAGTTCAGAGCTTACTGTAGGTTAGAGGGGGACACTGAGATGGAGATGATAGAAAACAGAGGCTGAAAAGGATTTGTTAACCTGCCTGACACACCTGAGAGACAGTCAACAGATAAAGTTTGGATGTCTATCAGATGGAGCCTCTTACCTGTCTGCCTATCTACCAATAAATTTAATCCATTGTTATTGTGCATTACAACGCTTGTCTAAAGTCTGCTATACAATGTTGTGTGCATTATTATTTCGTTATTGAAGGCAGGATTCCTCTGCACTGCCTATCTATTGGAGGTAGGGCTGAATGTGAGATGGTATTCAAACTCTGAGGGGCAATATGAGAAGGGACCTGACTGCAAACTCCAGGACTTTTTCTCACTTCAGTGGGGAACGAATTGCATAATATTGACAGCATAAACTATGATAAGCTATGTAAGAGTGCAATAGTAGCTAAATATCGATATCGTGCAGGACGAAAAGCGAGTTGCAGAAATAGAACAAGAGAAAGTTGTTAGTGTTCAGGGGCAGCTCATGAAACCACAGGACACAGCACACACTGCGCAACAGAGAAGTTGTTAGTGTCGGGTTGTGATGTTATCACAGTGTCGCTGACGGAGAGCCCAACTCCCCAGCGGGGAAGTATGACGGCCAGGCAGCTGGGGGAGGTGTGCAAGAGTGTTTTTGGGGAGGCCTGCCTTTAACTTAGTCCCACAGTGGCACAGGCAGCAGCTCCATATTCCACAGATGCACACTTGGCAGAAAAGATGTTTGAGTTTGTCGATAGACGGCTTGCTGTATAGAGGACTCCCAATTGTGCTTGGGGATTGTAAAGAGCACTTCTCACTATCCAAATAATGGATTTGGGTTGTGGCCCATCTGCTGTTCTATCAAAACATTATTTCTTGTGATCATCGTCACTCTTTGTATCCAGTCTCTGCTGCTGGCTGCTTCAGTGTGGATGCTGTAAATCTGGCCAGCTCATTAGCACTGACAGAGGGAATGCTAGCAGCCCACCTGCTCCACTTCACCCTCTTTATGGCTCAACAAATTAAAACAACATTTATACACACACTCCCCCTGCTCTCCCTACTGCACTGCTCACCTTGCCACTCACATTGCTTCATCAGTTCAATCATCAACTCAATATGGCTCCTCCCCTAACTACTCTTTTTCAACAATCCTCAAGCTCTTTGTGTTGTTTTCCTTTGGACTCTGTTGGCCTGTTTCGTACTCTGTCACTGATTGTGTTATAGCTCATAATTTGAGTCTTTTGTTTTTCTTTTATCATTCCTCTTTTACTTTCACTTCTCAGTCATCCTTCACATCTATCACCCTCTCATCATTTTGTGTGTGCCCTGGAACTTGGTAGCACTATCTGGTAGTGCTGATGGTCCTCTAACCGCCAGTTATGGTGGTATGTCCAGCTAGTGACAGTATGATGGAGCGATGTCGCAGTATGTTTGCTTTGCCAGCCAGAGGGCAGTTAGTGTCACGAAGGTAATGAGGCCATAAAAATGCAGGTATCGAAAGTTGTTTTCAAACAAGATAACGGGGGAGAAAAGGGCACAGAAAGGGGAACCGGAGCACAGACAGGAAGAAAGTCCCCCCTGTATGAGTGGGAGCAGTTCCCAAAGGTCCCAGAAGAAGACAGCGTTAAATAAAATGGCTTTGATAAAGAACTCTTTCATACGGATTGGACTGTGTGCTGCATTGGTACCGCAACACAAATGTAAGAATATAAATTAATTTGCAGCATCTCATTTATCAAGTAAGGAACAAAAACATAAATTCACAGAGCTTTGTGATAAAACACATCCCACTTGAATTAGTTTCACATACAGAAGGACTGCATATTTTATTTTAACCTCGTTATGTCTCATTGTTACAGACTTCAGCTGTTTTCAATGTGATCTAAGGAAATGCTGAATGTGAATTAGACTTGCTGCTGTGCCTACTGTTTGAAAGAATAGGATCTATTAATACATCCAATTGCCTCAAATTAAAAAAAAAACTTAAATTTTCTAAGCACTAGGAGGGAAGGACTGACATCAGCATAAATTCACAGACTGATGTCAGGGAACCAACAATATGTGAGCTACTGAGGGTCACAAACAGCTCTCTTTAATGGCTTTCTGGAGGCTAAACTGAAGCCTATTGTTTGCAGAGCTTGGGAAGTCTGTATGTCGACTATAAGTGAGTCCCACACAACTGAACATTGTTTGCTCTGGCCTGAGAGAACCTTCCCTGGTGGGTGGTCTAAACAGCCTTGTCCCAACAGTCCTCCTTTCTCCCATTTATGTGCCTGACTTTATGGATTGGGGAGAGAAAAAGCGAGTGGCTTTGAAGATTTGGTGAAGACTCAGAAAGGGGTATGTGCTCAATATAAACAACAAAAATATGTGGATGTGTGCGTGTGCTTGCGTGTGTGGATTTCAGCCCCTGTTTGAAGTCCTCCACTCCACTCTGGCAATTACTTCATATCAAGGATTAGATGAGGGAGAGGGCATTGACGAAAAAGAACGATGGAAAGAAGTGAGAGCTGAGGAGGGAGGTAGCAGATTCAGAGAGAGGACAGAGAAGCAAGTGAGACTGAGAAGAGAAAAGAGACTGATGTCTTCATTGCAATGCATGTTTTTCTTCCCTACAGAACGAGGCTGTGCATGCTCGAACCATGAGCCAGAACACAGCTCCTCAAATTGTGGGACGATCACAGGTGCAACAAGACGCAGTTTCAGGGCACAATGAACCGTTGATGATCAAAATGAGTACCCATCCATGCAGTTAGAGTCAAAACTTTTTAATACATATTTGTGAGGATCAAGCTCAAAAGACAGTCAGAAACTTTTCTGCTGGTTTTATTATTTGAATGCACATAAAACATTATTATTAAAAACAGCTCATTTATGAAATAGGCACAATAACTGGTTATTTTGCTTCTATTTTGGATGCTATAAGTTAAAAGAGTTTAGATCGTCCTTACCTCTGGGATATGGACGGTGTAAGGCTGCCCATGGAAACTCGGTGCATTGTCATTCACGTCTCCGATCTGGATGTTTACTGTGTCTTTGACCACCTAAGGGAGAAAACACCTGGTTAAAACAGTTCCAATGCCGCCTCCACTCTTTACTTGACAGAAAACAAAAAATGTATATTAACCACACCAAGCCAAGATTCGGAGAGAAAGAAAACAGGACAAGTGTGTGACAGATTATCCGCAGGGGAGAGTAGGTTGAACGTCAGTGTGTTTCAGCCACTAAACAGTTTGGAGTGAGACAGGTGTCAGAATGATTATATGTGAGAAAGAGAGAAATTAGGGTGAGAACGAAAGCAGGGGACTGAAATAGAGATGGTATTGAGAGAAAAGGTCTGTTTGTGTCATGTGGACAGGCTATATCCAGGTATCTGCTTGTGACTGGAAGTGTCTTAACTGTGATCACAGTGCAAATCTGCTTCTTACCTCTTGAATGTCACTCACGTGGAATTCGACCTGCATCTCTGACTTGGTCTGGTGGAGACAGAAGCACACATCAGCACAGACTTTGATATTTCGGCATCTTCTGCTTTTCTAGTCTGCCCTTTTGCGCTACATGATCACGCACTCATGGACCTTTTTTCTTTATCTCACTCTGTAAAATTGTATTTTCACTCCTCTTTCATGCTTAGAACAATTTTGAAAATATGCTGGAATGAAAATGATCACTGTCTTTCCTTGTGTTTAGTGCCTTTGCTTTGGTTATATGTCAGTGTGTGCAGCAGTTTGTCAGTATGTGTTCGTTTGGTGTTACCTCACGGTCGAGCTGCTGTCGAAGCCAGACAACGCCAGTGTCTTGGTTCACTGAAAAATACTTCATGGCCTCTTCTCCTGAAACGCCATACAGAAGGGGCTCCCCCTCTGGATCAGTTGCCTTCAGCTGAGCTACTGATGAACCTGCCAGGACGAGAGTTAAATATCAGATACCGCAGAGGGTCAAAAGTCAGGACTCCCAAGACCAATAGAGCTAACAGAAGTACATATTCACTCAAATGTAATTTCCATTATTCCCATCTAAAGTGAGCCACAATACTAATAACATAACCATATTATGTCTCTTACACTTACGACTTTATTAAAGAGTATTTTCAGCATCATTGTCTGTCATTCAAGTGTGTGACGATTGCCCAGAAAAATAGACGTATCCAAGAAACACAATAGCTTAAACTGAAGTAAAGGAACCATGTTAAAAAAAACCCACAATGATGCCGTCACACGATCTAACTTTTTTTCTTCCTCTGAGATACTTTTCTAAACATTATGTTTTTATCTGAAGTGGTCATACAGTTAAAGGATGACACCAGGGTCAGAAAAGACGCTCATGTGGAGGATTGAGACAGAATAAAAACACAATATGTGTTGGGCTTGAGAGGTAAACGGCTTTTAACCGGCACTGCAGTGGCCCAAAGTTTTCATTCATCAGACCCTTAAGCTCAGACCGGCTGGCTAATCAAAGGAAGAGGTGAAGAGCCATCAGGCTGGCTAACTCATCGGGTTGGACAGGGGTTGAAAAGGGCAAGGCTGAGGTGAGCAGCAGCAGAGAGGACAGCATCAAGATCCAGCAAACCACAGGGACAAGACTAATTATACTGACCAGGGTAAAACAGTTCGAGTGGGGCATTGTAATGAAGAGAGTGGTGGGTATGCTGCGATCAGTCACACACAGTAAATGGAATGAATTTGAATTAGTCTCTCGTACGTCCACAGATGACAAATCCACGTTTTTTTAACAAAATATGAGGTTATCTCGAGTTTCCCTACTTCCCTACACGCACAAAATTAATCTGTCAACAGTCTGTTGTAGGTAAGGCTTGTCTTATGACTTATCCTGTCTAAATAACCACACTGAACTCACATTGGTGGAAAAGTAGCATTTCATCCATCCTTGATTTAAAAGCAGTGCTGCACTTGTCTGGTTGTGTGGTTTATAAGCCTGCATCAACGAAGACTTAGTGTTGGAGGGCTTTATAACTCACTCCCACATAAGGGTTATTTTGGAATGGCACTTAATATTGCAAACCTTCCCAGCTATGGTGAAACCGGTGAGTGTGGATAAGGGGAGCGCGTAGGGGCCCAAACGCTTCCAATATAGACACGGTCCATGGGACTGACCTATCCCAGCAGCTCTAGGAGGCAACTCAGAAAGTTAGGACATGCTCATCACTAAATAGCTGTAATTTTACTAAACACAGCTCTGTCACACCCTCAATCTTGTTCCATTAATCCTCACTACAGATAAGTGAGTCGCAACTCTGTACCAAATGAGGTGTAAAAACATACTACAAGTTACTCCAGAGCAGGGTTTGACCATATTACTCCACTTCCTACACTCATGGGACAGAAGACTGTTACCTTCAAGGATGTAAATGTGAATTTGACACAGGGTTTGTTATGCTTTACCTCCACCTGCCTTCACTTAGAGACATAAAGCATTAAAGAACACACCTATAGGAGAGTAAATACACAGATCACAGGCACACCAACAGTAAACTCATCTTCTCTCCCTCTATGCGAGTATGCCGCCAGACAATAGAGGTGAAGCCGAACTAAATCAAACCTATCACTTGTTCACCAAACTGCTTAACACAACGACCAATTAGGCTTCACAATCACACACCCTTCTTGTTTTATTAATACACCCAATTTTCCTATGAAAGGGTGGCAAAAATGACTAATTAATATGACGATTTATGAACCCTTCTCATTGCGTCTAATGAGATTTATGCAAATTCAGCTGCTTTCAATATGAATTATAATTTGGTTGAAGACGGTGCAAATTAAGCATTTTACCTCATAGTCATCAATAATAGCCATTTTTTCCGTCCTCCTTGCGGCCTTCTCAACTGTAGAGGAATTATCTGCTCATACATTTGAGTGAGGGATAACAAATGATCATTTAAGAGTCACAGTCTTGTGAAACATGAACTCCTACTCTGGAAAAGAGACACAAACTAAGCCCAACCCATCGAGCACATGGGTTCGATTCTCTGCTCAGATTAAGACGAAATGTGCAGTATTAAGAGCTGGCACATAAACTGGACTGGATGCTTCACTGAAACAGAAATGCTGAATTTGCTCTAAAAAACACGCTAATATTAAAAAAGATGGAATTTACTTTTCAACGGCAGCGTGAATTGAGAGTGTCAATGTAAATTTATATGATTGTATGATTATAAATATTGTTAGGAACTACTATATTTCTTCTTTGCAGGAGTTAAGGCTCAGGTTATGTAAATTTGCCTTTGTGTTATGATATGACATGAAGTGGTGTTTATTTTTATGTTGTTTTTTTTTTTAACTATAAATGACTACATTTAACCGTCTATAAGTGAAAAAGATTAAGTGCTAAAAGTCATATTGGACTTTAATCTTACAATTAAAGTTGGAACAATGTTAAATGAAGGTCAGTTTTTGCTTTGAGCTTTGGGAGATTCAGGATATGAATAAAGGTAAGGGCACAAAACACTGAGGGTCAAGTTCTTTGAGAACATTAGTAAACAAAAACGTTCTTCACAAGTTCTGTGTGTGTGTGTGTGTGTGTGTGTGTGTGTGTGTGTGTGTGTGTGTGTGTGTGTATATATATATATAAATAATGGGGGTATCCTTCTCATGCTTATCTGTAACTCTGTGGCACCAAGCCCTTTCCCCTGACAAATGATGCTATTTAGCAGCAAGTGATGCCAGTATTACTGTTATGAATGATTCTGTGCACATTAACATTGCCCCTCCCTTCTCCTCTCCTCTGCAACACTGCTGTCATGACAAGAGCGATGGGCTGCAGGAATCATCCCTCTACCTCACCTTTCTCTCTCACATTGTCCTCTGAACCTCTTACCCTCTTTGCAAACTCATATTTGGAGACCCAGCTTTTTTTCCCTATTCTAAAAGAGCAAGGTGACCACAACCATCTGAACATCCTGGCCTGGTAGATTTGGAAATGTGTGTCGGACTACACAAGTAAATTTCCCCCTTTGCCAAACTCCATACATAGTGGTTCCAATAAGTCTGAGGGCACGTTACCAAAGGTTTAACTTGGAGGCTACTTAATGGCATAGTAAAAGAAAATACAGTATTGGGGGCATTTTGATGTAAATAGTCAGAGATGGAGAGGGGAGAATGGATCAGCCAAAAGTGTGAAAGGCAAAGCAGAATGAGAATGGACTCCATCACCAAAACCCCCTCTCTAAAAGTGAGCACAGGACTTCTGCATTAAGACAAAGCATTGCTGATTCCATGTGGCAGGGCTGAAAAACAGACCATCATAAAATCCAAAAAATGACAAAGCCCGGAGAGACGGACAACAGGAAGCGAGGAAGAAAAAGCAGGATTACTTGCTAACCTATACACAGCAGGATCCCCATGTTTCACTCGGGCCAACCTTTTAGGAAAGGCAAGAGGACCAGTGAGGACACTAAATCATCTGGTGGTGATCATCAATCCCTGCTGGATCAATAGGAGTCGCACGCGTTAGATGAGGACTAAGTTCGGCCCTGCCCTGGGGGCTTGGGCTTGAGAAAGAAAAGGGGCAATAGGCCAAAGCCGTGTTCATTATGTTGGTGACATCTCTAGACCTCTCGTTCATCTGAGCACTGATTCAGTGGAACAAGTATTGTCAGGACTGCAATTTCAGGCATGTTGTGAATTATGGCTTCAAATTTTACGATACACAGAGGCTTAAAAGGAATATGGCCAATGTTCAGTATGCTGACTGCCAAAGCAGTGGCAGACAAAAGAAAGAAAGATGAAGCCACCTCCTGAAAAAGCCTGACTGTGAAGGACAGGGTGGGGAGAATCTTGATCTTTACCTGCTCTGTATAAATACTTGATGGATTGCCTTGAGGCAGGGTTCGGGCCTCAGGACTGAAGTCTTGCAATCAGTGGGCTGATGAGTCAGTGAGATGCCACTCATGTTACCACCCTGTCTATCCACTGAAAGGGAGAGCCTTCAAAAACATCAGCAATGCCAAGCTGAAGCCATGTTGCCTCACATCAATCACTCCCATCCAAAATTCACACAGGCAAATCCCGTCTTCTGCTAACTGGCAGTCTGAGCCCCCTCAGCGGGGACTAGATTTTGTTCCCTGCTATATAGTGCAGCATTTATCACTTTCTGGATTAGCACATGAAGAGAAATTGAACAGTATTCTCTGGTGAGGAGCAGTAATGGAAAGCTTTCTCATCTGTCACATAGATGAGTTGCTGTATACTTTTCAGCAACAGATACATTAGCTCCTGGGTTAACAGGAATGGTGTTAAAGAGCGAGCAGACAAAAACCCATCCTGCTAATCAACTGTGTGCCATTATAACAAAATGGGTTTGTTCTTTGCATTTCTCTATTGTAGACAGTGAGTGTGTTGGCATCTCTCTGAATTCCTGCGCTGAAAGATCAATATAGTCATAAGCTCATAGACAGTGGTGCTCAGTAATGCAGAAATGTCACTTCACTATTGTTAAAAACAGAAACCAGAACTTAGCTGTTAACTGGTCATTACAGTGAAAACGGCACATTATGAGCACCAGCTTTAACAAAAATTATTAAGATACAAGGTGGAATTAAACTTTATGCTTTCTTGAATGGTTAAAAGCTTAAGAATGCAGCTTTATGATGGATATTTACATTGATCAGTGCAGCTCGAAGACAAAATCTACTGCCATCATACCAACGAAAAACCCGAACAACTCCAATCACTATGGCCCATATCAAGCACTTTGGGGGTAATTTATGAGTCAGATTTCATTGTGGATTTAAGTCACTCTTTCAGACTCATCCTTTTAAGAGATCTCTTGGGGGCACATGCATTAACTTGCACCCTCACTTTCAGTCAAACACACAATAAATTAAACTTTATTCTCTTCCTTTAGAAATAAGATGGAAATGAATAAAATCATCTCGTCGTTGCCTCCTGCCCACGGTGATGTATGCTGCGTTAATGTTGAGAGAACCTGATTGTTTCTGGGAAGCCAGTGGCATATGGAAATAAACCCAGCAGCACCACCTGGAATGACAATAGTGTGGTGGCCAGAAAGTAAGTGCTAGGACTTCCATTTCCATACAAAGAGAGGTCTATGTGATGAGGGGGGATCTTTAATAGCTGGAAAAAGGATGCATGCAGATAGTTTATTTGTCTGTAGGATGAAGGCAGCCATGGAGAATGATGCTAAAGCCCCCCCCCCAAGGAGGTCAGTTAGACAGGTAGCTATAAAAAAGACGCAAGGAAAGAAAAGTTCAGATTTGCAAATTATGCCACAAATAAACAAGCACACACATTCTCAAATTAGCAGATTAGTTACTGAGGAAAAAACAGAGGAGGTTTATGTTAGCTCTTCAAAGGATGTTTTATTTGTCTTATAAAAAAAAGCTAACTTATCACACGGAGATCCTTATGTTTCAACATTTACCATATTCTGAATCTTTTTCCTCTCATTTACCCCTTTTTCAATTTTTCACTGGTCTTTCCTCCTTTGTGTGTGTGTGTGTGTGTGTGACATCAATAACTGTGATGAGAAAGAGAGCCGAAGACAAATAGTGCCTGGAGTCTGGCTTTAAGTGACTCCTGTGTTTCAACAACACACACCACAAGAGTCCTTGGGAGGCTGTGTATTAATCCAACAGATTTATGACTAAATCTGTCACGGATGAGAGGAGAACACCCTCTGTCTTTCCTTTAGCCATTCCTGAGAGACACCTCCCAGACCACACACAGTTTGTGTATGTGTGTGTGTGCGTGTGTGTGTGTGGGCACGTATACACATGGCTTCAAAGTAAACAGACTGTACTTTTGTAAAAATAAATAAATGAGATGCTGACGTTAGCCAATATAGACACACAAACTTGTAATTGTACATGAATATGAGTTAAATATGTGGAAAAAACAGGTTTGTAAGCAAATCGTCTGTTCAGTCAATTTTTTCTTTGTATGAGTGAGAGTAGAGAAAAGTATATGAACTGTATGTGCGTATCGCTGTCTTCAACATAAACTAGACTTTGGCTCATAGACTAAAAAAATCCCAAATGGGAGGAGAAAAATGTTGAAAACAAAGGGTTTATGTACCAGTAGCTTAAAATCAAAAACCTCACTGTGCTTTAACCTTGTCAAAAAAAAAAACCAAACCAACCCAAACAACAAAGCAAAGATTGCAGGTGGTTTTATTTTGTTCTCCTAAGCTGGCAGAAAGGAGGCACTAAGGGATTTCTAAGAAGACGTACAATGATTTGATTTGTCTTCGAAACAATGCAACGAACGCTTTAACCAAGAAAGCATTCTAAAGGGAAATTTGTTTACATAAAACATTATTATGGGGCTTGTAATAATATTAAAGAACAAATTCAAAGAATACATTAGTAAATTTGACTAACAGGTATGTTTGTAGTTGATTCTGCTGTCCAGATATGAATCAGTGATTTGGCCCAAGTCCACAGAGAGAAAATCCTCTCAGTCTTTGGTGAACTAAAGGGGTGAATGATCTGATGTCCAAGCCAGGATTGGCTTTCTAATCCATCCAAATGCTGAAGTGATGAAAACAATGAGTGACAAGGCTGTGACTAACCTATAACATAGCGAAAGTCAGATGGACAGTGAAGGACATTAGTGGACAGTCGTCCCACGCATTGGTGAGGAGAAGCAGACCTGTCACTGCACATTCACACGCAGCTCCATTCACCCACCGATCACACAGTAATGCTCTTTGGTCCTGCTATTTCCTATTCCAGCCCATCACAGCCTTGCAGTTGCCCCGCTCTCTCTCTCCCCCTTTGGTTTTTGTCATTCTCTCGTCACGCTCCGTCCTGCTTGTGGAGGCCCGACAGAGGGACACAGGCAGCACTGATAGGAGTGGACAGGTGGCTGTGTGCTACTGAGGCTTCTGGAGTGACGGCTGAGCCAGTCTGGCCTGTCGCTGTCACAAAAGCAAAATGCCCGCCCCGAACGTGGACGCATCCACCCCAAACTGTGCCACTCCTGCCATCACACCAAAATGTCCCTCAGCACTTTCACTTCTAACGCCTGGCTAACTCTTTTTTCTTTCTGTCTTTTTTGGCCATTGTCTTTCCATCCCGTTTTGCTGCTCACCTCAGTTTTTAATCCCGTTCTCATTCTGTTGTTATTTGCCCCCCCCCCACCCGCCACCCCACCGCACTCCCTCCATCTGACACTGGCCCTCTGGTGACCTAACCAGGTCTGACTATTACCTGAGAGTGAGCTAAATCATGGCTGGGTAATGGAACATGCCACCTTCATTGTGAAGCCCCAAAACACACACAGACAGACACACACACACACACACACACTAAAACAAAAGCTTCTCCCATTTGGCCTTTTTCTTTTTCTCTGCCGTTTACATGTTTATCATTTGGCCCAGTGTTACTGAAATCTAAGGCTGATGTTTCTGTTGGCCCTGTGGATGGAGATGTCACGGAAAAGGGTCAAGAATGAGGCTTTGGCAACTGAGCTAATGCTCTACCCATTACCTCAGAAAACAAGAGCTCCTTTTCTTGATGAATATAGCTATATCAAATATGTGAAAGCTAAGAGAATCAGCAGCCGTTTCCTTGTTCTGGGTGAAGAAATCGAAGAAAAAAAAAAGGGCATGAATGTATCCTAAAGGCACAGACAAGTTTAATGGTGACCATACTTTAAGATTTGTTTGCTTGTTATTTCTTTCACCAGTATTGGTGCATGCTTATTGCCTAAAATTCATAGACTTTTTCGCAAGGAACTAAATCAAGTTTTAGAGTTACTTCAAAGGTGTATGACCAACCTCTCAGCTATTCTAGCCTTTTTTTTTTTTTTTTTGCTTTTTCTCCTTTTAGTTCCTTTTGTTTTCCCGTGTTAAACCTCATCTCCAAAGCCTGATGCTCCTCTACACATCAGACCTTCTTTCCTTCTTTTCCCACTTCTTTCCCACTCTAATACACACAAATATAACACATTTTTTTTATTCTGTCATTTTCAGCCTGTCTTCCAACTGTGCTATGCTCTGTTATCCTTTTTTATCTCTTCTCACTTAATGCAAAAATTGGTTCCTCACAAGGCTTTTCAAAAGACATGATAACATTTATGAAATGTCATTCACACCACTCAAGCTGTGAAAAGGCACTATAGTTTCCTTTATATACAATTACATTTTCACTGATTCAGTTTCCATTCAGAGAATATTTGCCATCCTCACTGATTTCCAGACAGAAGAAACAACAATCCAGTATATTATCCACAGACACCTTGATGGTCATCTCATTATTTCTATATTATAACAATAAAATCTTGTGCTAGTCTGTACTGTAACCTCAATAAAAAAGATTTTTTTTCTTTAAAATAATTATAAAATGCAAAAGTTATATCTTCCAAGCAAAATCTCCCAAAGATACTGACAGTCAGTAACTTGCTAACCAAAATCAGCCACTTCTACTCAATCCTGAAGCCAACGTGAAAGTGCATTAAATGCACAATTTGTGATTCAATTGAAATAAGAGTTCTGAATCTCGTGGGGGTCACCTGATGTAACTAATAAATTAATTTTGTTTACTCATCAATAAACCATTAACGTCATGAGTTCTGTGTTTAAAGAAAGCAAAATATCCACTGTGAGAAAGGACTGCATGCCTTTTTCATGGACAACAAACTTTCCTACAAAGCCGCAGTAAAATAGTAAAATAAGTCGTGCCCATCACAATACAAGAATCAGCAAAAACAATAATAATATTTATATTCAAACATTTACAAAATTTCCCTCTTATCTGACTCATGGTTTTGTGTTATTTGGGTTACTTTCTTGTAGTTTGCTGAAGAGCTACTTGATGGAAACTTGTGTGTCTTTCTATACTTCCTGAGATGAGACAAGTTTCTTTTCTTTATTCATATTGAAAAATGCAAATGTGATAAAATACCCACTTCATTCCTAATCAACTGGTAGAGTGGAACGAATTTAATATATACTGCAAGCAGCATCAGGGTTTCGTCTACAGTTATTATTGTTAAAAGCAGTTATGGACTGCGTTGGTTTCTTTGGTGATGTTTGAATACAGGTGTTGTTTTTTTACTGTGCTTTTTAAGCTATGGAGAAGAAAAATGAAAAGGAGAAAAAGAGTCCAGCTTTGATTTATTTCTATTGACAGGATGAACACCGTTTTCCCAGCAGCCAGTTCTTCAACAGCAGTTGTTGGAGCTTCATGTTATCACAAGAAGAGTATAGTCAATACCAAATGATTAAGTAAAATGTAACAAAGTGAATGTACCAAAAGGTTTTTTAGGGTTTGCTTTAAAATGGACTTGCTACAATGGCCAAACCTGAAGAAAAGTTTTGTTGCCCAACAGTAAGATCCACTTGCTGCCTATATGTGAGTGTTGGCCTGCAATAAGCCATAATCTCACTTTTTCCTCCTCTAGTTTTGCATTTGACCTTGCTGTGGGACACAGGCTTGGTGATCTCCGCTGAAATATATTTTCTAATAGTATTTTCTCACCAGTCCATATGGTGTAACATTTGTAGAATTGCACTGTGCTCCAGAGGCCACAATAGCATGTCTGATCCTGGTCCGGTCCAGCTCAGCTCAGTGTACACAAATGACTGCCCAGGCTAGTCCGAGGCCAGCTGGACTTTATCTATATGGGCAAAGTCAGTAGTGCATCTCTATCTTCCTCTTCGCTCTCTCACTCTTTGATGCCCATCTGCTGTGAAGCCCCTTTCACCATCATTTCCCACTTTGCCAGTATCTATTCCTATCTCTCAATGTGTACATCACTTCTACTTCCACATTTTCTGTCAGCTCCCCTGGATTCCTTCATCCCGTCTCTGTACCTTCACACCCACTTTCCATTTTCTCTAATTCCCTACATTTTTTTCTTATTTTTTTTCCCAGCTTCTTCCCCTTCCCTCTTCCTTATGTTTTCACATTACTTGTCTCTTTATCTGTTTTGGTATCAGATCTGTACCACTGTTTTTGATGAGGCTAACAGGTAATGGCAGGATTAGAGAGTGATAAGGAGACATGGAGGAAGAGACAGAAAAACAGGGGGAGAGATGAGGAGAACGGGGAGAGGTACGTAAAGAAGGGGGCTAGGATGGTAAATGTCTGAAAAGCTTGGCTGAAAATGTGCTAAAGCTGACCAGCAAAGGACTGCAATGCAGACACGCCAGACTCTAAAGTGTGTCTGTGTGTGTGTGTGTGTGTGTGTGTGTGTGTGTATGTGAGCGTGTGAGACGGAAAGAGAGGAAGGGGCTAAGTGAGTTAAAGTGAAGGGTGTGTGTATAAAAATGTGTGTCCAGAATGTTTGCTACGCTCCTGCCTAAATCTGATGACCGGCTGCTGCCATTACAGCTTTTTTCATTCTGTAGCACGCCACACTTGTTTTATGGATTATAAATGAACTCGTTATCTGTAGTGCTCATTAGCTTCAGGTCCTAATTAGCCAAAATTAATATTGTTTCCTGACAAAGACATTGGCACTGGCAAATTGGCAATTGACCTCCTTGGTCAATCTGGAGAGAGGGACATAGTGACAAGGGGAGAGGAAAAAAAAAACAAAAACAAAGGGAAAAAAAAAAACAAAAAAAAAACTGTGGAGGTGAATAAGAGAGCTGGGCAGTGACAGCTGCTCTGGACTGATTCCTCCCTCCCTCATCCTCTCTTGCAGTGTCCTGCCGAAACAGTGCTCTCTCACCAAAAAGTAGCTCCTTATGAAGACATGTTGCACTTTCATTACTGCTGCTAAAGAACCATAAAAAGCTTGGGTTATAAATTAACAGTGCAGGTGTAATTTGAATGTTAAGTACATGGAAAGTCAAAGCAGAAAAGCCCAAGATTTGTTCAAGAATGAGGCTTCTCACTGGATACAAACTGCTGCACAAAGGGTAACTAAAAAAAAAAGGAGAAGAACAGAGAAAAAGGAAAGGACGACAGACAATCCTGCCTTGTTCAAAAAAAAAAAAAAAAAAAAAAAGTACAAAAATCTTCGCTTCTAAGGATGCCTGTTAAATGTCAAACACCTTCTCAGCTGTGAGATAAGCAAGTGCAGTCCAATTATACCATACACACTCCACTAGTGTGCAAAACCACACACAAGCACATATGACTGCACACAGAGCGCAGGCATGCCTTGTCAGCCTATCACTGCGACTACAGATTTAGAAGACACTTAGCAAAAGACAGTACGGGTAAATAGCAAGTCAACACCATGTATTGCTCCCATATACACATCTGCCTTGATTGAGGCTGCAGCTACTTTACAGTGAATGGCAACATACTGAGAGCATAATATGGGTGTGACCAAGGTGAGATGAAGCAAATAAGTGTGTGAGATAATTCTCCACACTGGAGCTTCGACAAAGATCATGACACCAGTAAATTAAAGCAAGCAAATCTTAACCAATGAGACGTCTGTAAATGGGGAACATCGTGTGCAGTCACCCCACTTGTCAATTAATCCTATCAGGCACCAGCATACTGGCCTTTATGAGAACAAATGCCAGCTTTCAATACAAGGACGAGATAACCTTTCTTCATAGAAGGCACACCAGCCTCAGGTGACCAAAGCTGATATTACACTGCAAGCGTTTAATTTAAACTGATCCAGCATGTCATCTGAGCAATAATTTCAAAGGTTTGGCAAACTTGCAGTTCTGGAATTGATTAGATTTTGTAAATATTAAATTTTTTTCTGTTCCTGCCACAAGTAACATCCCAGTAGTCAATGCAAAGGAAAAGAACATATTCAGCTTGTCTGGGAATTGATCTTACAAAAATCAAAAACTGGGTTGCAAGTGAAATGGCCACAATGGGGCCGTAGAAAATATGGTGATTAAAGTGCTCCACAGACAGGATCTTTCTCTCAGCAGGAACTCATTTCCTGAGTAATATTCAAATTATTATGCACAAGATTTTTTTTTCTTTGAAATCACCTATAGTTGTCTTTGAGACCTGTAACCTCCTGATTTTCAAAGACCATTATGACTTTTCCATGACATTTCCTTTTCTGTCCTTTTTATCTTTTTCTCCTAATTTCTCACTTTTCTGTAATTGCAATTTTTTTTTTTTCAATAGTTAAAAAAAATTTCGGAGGAAATGAGACCTGTGTACCTAACAGCAACAATACCACTGCAGTCAGTTGGGACACTAACTGCTGCATGCATTAAAATCTTCAAAGTGCCACAAAGAAACAGAAAAGGCACATGTGACCAACATACACAAACAGACAGGCACACAGAGACAGACACGCATACACAACCCTCCTCCTCACTCCTTCAGCTTCCCTGCAATGGAGCAAAGAAAGGTGGTCGCTGATGTGAAACATCAATTTCCAGGTTAGCTGCTCTGTGTGGCTCAGGCAGGTATCAGCCGTGACCCACCTGGGCCAGATAAGCAGCTGCAAGAAGCTGATCTGCCACCCAGCAATGCACCTCTCAATGCTGGAGAATGCAGTAATGTGTGCTCACATACACACAGGCGCACACGTGCACAAACACAGACGTAAACAAATGGTAAAACCATGAAACAATTCATTAATGTGAGAGGGAAAAATGGAAAACAGCAAAACAAAAAGAGTTGTATTAACTTTTTCAATAAATGAATGTTTGAAAATCCCACATTTCTCCAAATGAGGTAGAAAACATAAGTCCCTGCATGAACACACACACACACACACACACACACACACACACAGACAATGTTGAGCAAATACTCAGATAGAGGGTTCACCAGCTTAATAGTTTGATCATTTGACTTGCTGGTAAGGCTGGGATTAAAGAGGGTTTAAACCTGAAGCGTTCCAGCTACAAGTCCTACACACCCCTACAAATACAAATGTTTATCCAAATGCACTCTGGGAGGATGCTGATGTTTTGGGGTAACAAAAAAAAAAAAGGGGGGGGTTGGGGTAGCTACTGTACATCATCTTTCAATGATTTAATGAAGTTGTCTGATCATTCTGCATGTCTGATCTGACTCTTTCACCATCTCACACTTGCACAACCAGAGCAATTATAGATAAGCATCTTGTCCAGTAACAGAGGATGGTATCTGTGAATGTTGACAGAATATGCTGGAAAACATATAAATACAGACACGTTGAAATTGAGCCTAAAAGAGACTCAGCCACACCTGTCTGAGAGCCCGACTTTAGCTGGTCAGGTACTCTAACCTCTGCCACTGTCATGGTGACGCCTGTCAGCACTCTGCTGTGCGTCTTGGCAGCGCTGCTCAACCTGGTGTGGCGCCACATTCCCACAGACAACTTCAATTAACTTTTACAACCCGGACAAATATCACACACACGGCCCAAAGCTCTTCACTACATTTCTCCATCTTTGTCTTTGTCTCTTTGTATTCTCACTCTGTCTGATCACAACACGGGGAACAGAATAAGTCACAGTACAGCAGCAGCATGTCTTTTTAAAAGGAGTTGACTAGTGTGAAGTGTATAAGATGGCCTCTCTGAAGAAATACCAAACCCGTCTTACATAAGATTAGACCTTGCAGCTGCTAATGAAGACTACGGTGATTACTGGCACATCAACTCCTCAAGGTGATGTTCTAAATTTAACCCCACCCAACCCTACAATGACTAAGCAATTAAAAATTACTGTGAAAAATAAAAAATAAATAAAAAACAAACATTAGTGACTGTGGCAGCCAGTCCAATGTGGAGATGGCATATCACTGTTAATTGTGTTCACACCAGAAGTCACTTCCCACATCACAGCTAAGACCTCAAAAGGCAGGAAACACTCGACAGCTTTATCCTCTCAGGATTAGTCTTTTCAGATTAATGTTTTTACTCCAAAACATATGATCTACAGGATACAGTACAAGTCCTTTCAAAATATATTCTTATTGACAAAGATACCCAGGACCATATATAGTTAAAACTAGGAAACATCTTGTGATACGATCACACCAGCGGCAATACACGTCAACATAATGACTTTTCAACCTACGAGCACTCAGTACTAATTAACATCACATGTATTTCTGCAGTATTGTGGCTCTTGAGTGCCAAGTACTCTGAACTCATGAGTCAGATATTCATCTTTAAACCTACCCTAGGTTTTATCTCACCACTCACCTGTAAAGCTTTGCGACTGTATTTTGCAGAGTTGCGACAATAGCACACTGACAAGATTTGTCCAGACATTTTAACCCACACCAAAGTACTAAAAACCACCTCTATGGTAATTCCTGCTACAGTTGGATTCTCCGGGACTATATTTTACCACAAAAACAATACCAGTCCTGCTGTTGCGGCTAGTAATTAGTTGACTGACTACTTGCAGCATTAAAACTGTGTCTCTGACTTAGAAAAATAAGTAATGAAAATTGCAGTTGAATATGAATGAAAAACTCTTAACTCCCACGAAACACCAAAACATTCATTTTAAAAATTTAAACTTCTCAGTTAATGGGATGGCTCCTTTCAGTCAACAATCTAAAATCAGGCTGTTTAAATTTCAACTATAACAATCATGAACAGTATTATGGTGATTAACAAACAAAACAAAAAAATTCAAAAAACAAACAACTGACTGAGTCTGGGGTGGCAATGTACAATTTTACAGGAGCGTCATTAAGTGTACAAAGGCAAAAATTATTAAATATAGGGGCTTCCCCCCCTTAGTGTAGGTAGAAGATCAAGACTGAAAGAAAACTACATCAGAAAATACCTCTGCTGAAATTAAAATTATGTGCGTGTGTGGGATGCTCAGTATTTGTGGAAATTCAGAAGCAATAATGCAATAGAGGGCCAGAGAGTTGCAATCGTTTGCATGGGCCATAATAACACTAACACATCACGTGCCGGGTAAGTGCAGCACGGCGTCATGATGGATGGTGTGTTTGCAGACACAGCTGAACCGTGGACCCCATTATTTCCTAGGGAAAGAAGGGGGGAGCAAGACACCATGGGGGAGAGATAAGGGATGATTGACTAAACCTAAACAGAGGTCCCTCATGGATGGCAGCCTGCTGGCATTACTGGGGAGCCACTGTGGGAGTCAATGCAGCACCACAATGACAACAGTGCGCTGTCGCAAGAAGTAGGGAGATAAAGTGTATCCTCTTCAAAAAAAAAAAAGAAAAAAAAGGTGGGCGAGGACTCTGAAGAAATTCTCCAGTAAGAAACTTCCAGTCATCAAGAGTATCTGCTAGAGACGTTTGGACTCGTCTCCTTCTGAGATCAGGTGGTACAAACCTCAATATGGAGGAATACCTAACTTCTGCAGCTGGTAGATAGGATTTCTAAAAGTAAGATACATATGCACACACAGAAGCCGTGTCACTGTCTGTCTCTCTCACACACACACACACACACACACACACACACACACACCAATTCACAGTGACAGATACAACAGCAGTTGCCAGAAATGGAGAAAGGACAAACACATTGCATTCCAATTAGGCTAAATGAGGCTGAAAGTGGGAGCATAAACGGACCCATGGACTGCTGGACAGACATTAACAAACATCTAAAGCACAAACCCTCAAAGAAAAGACACATCTGGACATCGGCCAACATCCAAAAACACCAAATCAACTCTTAGAGGGCCTGCCCCCTTGTTTTTACCCTGACGATACTCTGATTAGCCTTTCATCACCGCTCGTCTCTCTTTATTTCACTAAACAATATTTTTGTGCTCCTGTATCTGCTCTAAACTATTTGGCCTCCACAAGCAAAAAACAGACAGAATTCATGGAGGTCGATATAATCAGCCAGTCAGCCGAGGTAATATTCAGACACTCTGAATGTTAAAAATAAGACCACACTTATTTGTTTATACTGTTTCCTGATGACAAAAACTTTTGAATATTAAGGGGATTGATGGAGTCAATTTAGCTTTTTGCTCTTGGGCTTAAACCTTGGCAGCATTTAACCCCTTAACCCCCACCTTTTACCCTATATATATATAGATGGAGGGAGAAGTGTTACTGGTGGGTGAAATATTCTTCCCTTTTTGTCAAATCAACTTTCAGCATGTGTTGTGCCTTTTCCAGCAGCCAAACCTTACATATTTCTTAAGACCTTATCCCCCCCCCCAAAAAAAAATTTTTGAAGGCCTTTCAGTTAAAAAGCAGTTTAAACGAGACTGAATGGCTCAATACATGTCAGATGCATCAGTGAGTAAAACTACAAGCAAATGAAGGTTAAGTGCCTGAAAATGCACTCAATAGAGCATATGTCGATACTTGTGGATAGCCTCTATCAGTCTGATAACTGTTACATTAAAATCTGGATACATTCATAATATTTCCAATATCACTGTCTGTTTTTACATAAAAGGAGCTGCAAGTGGAGGAAATTGCGTCTAAAGAGAAAGAATAATTAGCAAATGGTGCAAAGGGGGAAATGTATTGATGTTAAGGGAGAAAAATTACTTTTTTCATATCTAAAATGTTTTATATGACTCATTGATGTAGCAGCTCAGAACAAAAGATGTAGGAACAAGATGTGTAAAATCAGCTGGTCTATCGGTGATAACCTGGAGAATTAAATAGGGAAGAGGGTTGTTGTCGTCCACAGGTAATGGTCTGGCCAGTCATTTGATCACACAACAGAAAAAAATAAAAATAAAAATTAAAGGGCCTTTACCTCGTCTAAAATAAAGTCTTTTTATTTTCCAGCCAAGTGTCACTAACAAGGAATTGAATATGGATTTCCCCAAACACAAAAGGCTAAAGCCTCAAAGAGTCTCAGGTCTTTAGCGTAACATAACTATTCATGTCTGCTTTCAAGTGTTTTTTTACTGGTGAGGAAATAATACAGAAACAGTTCCTAGCACAGTGGATACATATTAAGTTTCTACCTATTAATATTTGATGTAAAGGAATGGGAGACCCTGAACCATGAAATTCTGAGATAAAATACCTGCAACTATAGAACAAATGCAACCTTAATGCCAGTAAAAAGGAGTAAAAAAAACAAATGGCTTTGACTTCCCATATTTGTGAAATTTGTTTGGATGATAAATGATATATTGGCCATTTAGGGAGAGCATAATAATCTGTTAATGTCACCAGCATGTTATCCCCTTTTAAGTTCAGTGTTGGGCCCATCAGCAATTAGCTCAAACATGAGCTTTTACCTGCAGTGTAGTGAAAAAGAGTAAGTAAAAAAACTAATGTCATGCTAAAGATCTAAATGTGAGCACAAAGTCGGATGGTAATTCTCCATTGGTTCACTAAAGTGACCATCATTGCTTTTTAATATTGTATATCATATGTTGTTATTGCAAAAAAAATCTGTTAGAGCAAATTTAACAAATTGTATTCACACACATACTTAGTCAATGGATTTTAATTATGTTTATTAAACAAACTTAGAGGTAATGTATAATGTGAAACCTTTTTTTTTTTTTTTTTAAATAAAGAGAAGACTCTGCTTTCAGATGTTATATAAAGCTTGTTTAGCAAGAAACATAGTCCAAATCGAGAGACAAGAGCATGAATCTACAGCGGCTAGCTATATTTAGGAATACGCCTTAGTTTATGAGTGCAGGCAAGCTAATATAGTCAATATACTGAATCAGGGAGCTGTGAAAAAGAGACAGTGTCCAGAGGAGGGAGTGTTGACAAGCCGTAGTTAATGTAGAGTGCACGATACAGCTGACAGTGGGGAATTGGCTGGGGAGAGAGTACACAGACATTATCAACACGTTTAGAAGGCTTTAATAAGTCGTTCCTTTGGGCTACGTCCTGTTCCTTAATTATTATTGAATTAGGAATGCCACAGAGCTAATTAAAAGTGCTAGGTATTTACTGTGGCTGTAGAAGAATGTGTAGGAACAAAAGTGAGCTATGAAAAAGACATGGAAGGCAAAGAGGTTCAGACAGACTGTCTGAGCATTGGTACATAAAGCTAAGCTTCTCCAATTAAGTATAAAAAAAAAATTGTGTTTTAGAAACTCATTAGCTGGCAGAAGAGCTCTGCTTGTGCAGCCACAGCTCCCTGCAGGTGTTTCAAGAAAAAGAAAATGTATAAAAGAAAAATATAATGCAAGAATAAAGGTCCATTAGGGCTCTGAAATAACAAAGGAAAGACTGCCTCTGAAATTGTTGAATTTGCTAAGCATGATGCTTCACAAGCCTAATTTGTTCACTGTGTGATGTAGGGGAAAATGAGCACCATTTTCTTTTCACGTTCCTTTTCTACTGGAAACTTTATGCAATATATATATATAAATATATACACACACACACACACACACACACACACGACAGATCACAAAGTTTGTCTCTGTATGTTGGCCCTGCAATAGACTGGTGACCTGTCAAGGGTGTACCCTGCCATCACCCAATGTGAGCTGGGATTGGCTCCAGCACCCCCCCTCCGCAACCCAGAAACGGATAAGCGGTAGAAGAGGGGAGATATTCCATATATTGCATGGATGTCATTGACTCTCACTGACTGAAAAGGCTGTAATTTTCATTTGTTAAAGTAATGAATACTACCAGAAGGATCTCTCCTGTTGTGCTGTCTGCTCTACAGGGTTTCTTACTTCTCGTAAAAATAAATGAATGTGAATGCATACAATACGTTTTTATTAATGCTATCCAAATTTAAACTTTGAAATTTAATCATACAGTAAAGTCTTATGTTCCATTGGCATAAACAACCAGAACTGCACAAATCATCCCAGCAGAGTGTGGACGTTTCTTATTTTGAACAAATGTTGTGTTATTTTCACAAGGTAATTACTCAGTAGAGAGCCTAATCTGCGAATCAGGGCAAAGTGGATTAGGAGATGAGAGTGTTTAATCAAAGTGTTCTTTCAGTCTAATTACACATCCCATTTCCTGACACAACGCATACTGTTATCTGCCACTACATTTAAACATGGTCTCCTCTGTTTTGCCATCTCCCCTAAGAGTGAATGAACCTGCTGTCTGAATGTCACAAACAAAAAAAAACAAAAAACAAAACATGCATACCCACACAAAATTGACACCAGCACATAGTGATACAGACATGCAAATAATGAATAGACTGAGTATTTGATGTTCTTCCTGTAAATCTTGAAAAAACATCAGTTTTTTGGCAGGAATCAGCAGATCATCGATGCAGCTCTATCACACGTCATAGCCATTATTCATAAAAGGGGGCACTAGAGAGTATCCCTGAAGGGTGTGTTTGAGTTAGTTTTCTTTGTCTTTCTTGCAGACAGTTCATATGTCAGTGTTATGGGTTCATGCTAAGTGAGGGCTGTTACACATCTCACGTCTCCACAGCACCTACAGTATCTAGGCATAATCTTTCAAACGTCCCGTGTCGGTTCTTGAAACAAACCCCATGCTGGTGAGAGGGAGAGGCGAGCAGGTCAAATCTCAAATCAAATATCCATGCTGTGTTTAGATATGTTCCCTCATCTCTGATAAATAATCATGTGCTCCAGTCTGCCACACGGAGCTGAGGCTACTGGCTCAGAGGTGAAGAGCTCAAGTCACTGATGTGCTGCCTGGAAAAGGCCGAGTGCAAATACTGTATATACAGACCAGTTTAACTGAAGAAAGCCTGCTCTACTCTTTTGTTATGTTATGTTCTCAATAGGTCTATTGTGCATGTGTCAGTCAATTTGTGATTAAACACACACACACTAGCTCTAGGTATCACCTCACACAACCTGCTCATGTGAACCCTGTGTTGTTACAGCATTAGCAGGACTCAGTGATGAATGCAGTCAATTAGAGTGGCTGTGGAAACTTTATCACCCGATCAAGTCATGCACTTTGGCTTCCAATCAGTTAGACAGGTACTCATTTAAGTTTGTCAAATTTGCACTTTTTTTTTTTTTATGAAGTAAAGCAGATAGTATTAAGTTTTGAATATGATTACACTGCGTCTATTGTGCCCTGAAAGCCCAATTTAATAATCCTTTATTCAATGCACAATCTTTGCACTGAACTTTGAGATGAGAAAAATATGCATTTTTAATCTGCCCTTTTTTCAAATAGAAAGTAAGAACGATGTCTGTGCTGTCTTGCTACTGGGCTCTTCTAGGGCAGTCTACTAACTAAGTACTAAGTAATCTTGAGTTAATCTTGAGAAAAATTTGAACATTTGGGATGAAAATTCTATTTTACCTACTCAGAAAGAACAACTACACAAACACTTGGCTGTGTGTGTTGCCATCAGTGTGGGGACAAAATGGTGAGCGACTATGGCTTTGTCTTAGGGTTAAGGTAAGAATTCAGGTTACACATTCAGCTGTCATCGTGATGGTTAAGGTTAGGGTAAGGTTATTCCCCACAGGGTAGTGAAACAAATCTCTTTGTGTGCACGCGTGTGTATTCATGTGTTTATGAATTAGGGGGCCTCTTCGACGAGGACATCTGCTGGCCTAATAAACAATAATCTTGACAAATTGTCACTGTCCAATCACTCAACCCACCCTCATGATCATACCACTGACGAAACAATCACAGGCTGGGGCCAGGGACATGAATGACAGCTCTCTGGACCATTGGAATGCATTGCTGGACTGCAGCCCAGCTCCCCGATGAGAGGACACAATGATTCATGGCCAGAGGGCAACCTGGACAGAGTGGTTAAGGGGAATTAGCAGCACTACCCACCAACACATACATGCCCTTCGCTGGTTAGAACACCAGATGACTGGATGAGAAATGGCCCTCTGCCAGAGACTGCTTAGTACTGCTGTATAAAGTTCCAAAGTATGCAGCTATGAGGGCAATGGTGTTTGGCATCCTGACAATGATGATTTACTGTCTGCTCAGTGGGATACTGTAACCTTTCCTGGCAGCAGTGCAAAACATACCACGGTGATGATGGAGATTATGCTGTAGGCAATGGTTGACTGCGTTAATAATCATGATGGAAGCTTGTTTTTGTACGTTCATCATGACCCCAAAATATGAGAAAGACCATATATATTGTGTCTGGGCCCAAGACGGTACCCAACAAGCAAAACAGATAAGTGAACACTCCATGATTCAGAGTAGGTGTGTTCACAGACCTGCAGAGTGTAAAGGACGTGATTTAAAGGGGGAAAAAAAAATTGAAGAAAATCAATCCAATATAAAGGATTTTAATTCCAAGCCACTGACACCCTCAAAGATGATGAAAAGCCAGACATCTCTAAATTGCCCTGTCAATCATTGCAACCACCAAAAATGATCAAAAATAAATAAGGGAAGGGGGAGGATAATAGATCCAGGAGGAATCCAGGAATCCATCCATGTCTGATGCTCTTGCCAAAACCCCCACCCAACCCGAAGAGCAACCGAACACAAGCAAGCTCAGCACGTTACAAAGCTTATAATAACAGCAAGATGGCAAATCTGGCCAAAGATCAAAAACAGGGTCTGAAATATCCCAAACATACCAGGTTTCTTCTATGCCCAGTAAATATTACACTGAATCAAGAAGACAACCGCGCAGGAGGTTCCAACGGACACGAGCCGAATACACCAAACAAATGAACACATACATCCTGATGGAGATGCTGTCACCGTCAGTGTCTATTATCTGTTATTTTCTTTCTTCATTTCTATTCAGGGGATACAAAGGACAGAGCATTTCTCTGCAGTGAACAAGCTGACAAAGCTCTTCAGAAACACAGATTTACTGTACTTTTTTTACACAATGTAGACACTTTAAATACAACATGCTGGCACTGCACAGACACTCACCGATGGGCATATCTTCATAAATGAGAAGGTAGGTAGAGAAGAAGTAGTTGAGGAAACGTGGTGGCTGGTTGGAGCCTGTAATGAGAAAAAAAAATTATTAGTATATTTTAAAAACAACTATAGTGCTATGAGTCTTTATGTTAAAGCTATGCATAATGCTATTTAAGATAAATAATACCCATTATGCTTAATTATTTAAGGTAATCTAGGTAAGACAGGTTCACACTACTTCCACAAATTCATGGTTGAAGGTATATTGAGTGGATGACAATCTATCAGTGGCTATAGCAAATATATTCAGTGCAAAACATTACATGAGTGGCTGAAATAAAGAACCTGCAGCATGACGGGAACTTTCAAAGGCAGATATTTCAGTATTGAAAAGGGTTCAGGTTTATTCTCAATCATCCAACCCCATCCTAGAACTCCATACATATGATTTCTCCTCCTCTAAAATATTTCTATCACAGATTGAGTGAACTACATAAAAGCTGCAGATCCGTTGAGGAAATGTCATTAGGATAAATAACCCTTGGTGATATTGGTTCTGCCATCTTATTCAATTCTTTAATTCTACTTCTGTCAAGTTTTCAAGTTGGTGCATAACTACTGCCTTGCAGCAAGAATGTCTCTGTGTGGGCCCTGAAATGGACTGGCAACCTGTCCAAGATGTACACGACCCTCCTCCCATAAATGTTACCAATAAGGTATAAAACCAACCTAAAATGGTGATTAAGACATATGAAGTATGGATGTATTTCATTATTGGCCAAATTCTTATGGGTTTTTCTGCTTGGCAGAGAAAATACAATTACAAAATGGTACATTTCAAGAGCATGCTAAAAGGTTCAATAGTCAGCTAGTTTGGGCAGGGCTTTCGTATCAGAAGGCAATGTGATACAAGATGTTTTGTTGGGAAGATCAGGGAACAAAGCTGATGGTCTTTGATCAGCTGAGCTGGGCAGCAGACCACAGAGACACAGAAGCAAGAGAAGGCAAGGCCAGCCTGTTTGAAGTGAGCGTTTGATGGAGTGAATCAGTGCTTTGAAAGTGGGAGCTTTTCATTCAGTCATGCGCCTGTCCGTTCAGAGGATGCTGCTCATCTCTGGCTTGCCAGCATGGCTCTTGTGAGTGCCAAGACCACAGAGTGATTCTCTCAGGATACCAGGCACTGAGGAGGGTTAACTAGCTCCCATCGATACCTGTGGCTTAATTACTGCAAGACACTGCATTAGGCTTGCTCACTGGAATGCAGATAGATTGCAGCTACAAAATAATCAGAGCAATGATCATCAATCCAATTTGCTGGATCAAGGAGGCAATGTTCAAGAGAAGCACAGGGTCACTGTGCTAATGGGTTGCATAGAGTTAGCAGAGGAGAAGGATGGAACGAGAAGAGGAAAGTGGCAGTACCAGAAAGTCAATACAAGGTGAAAGGCAAGACGCTGAAGGACTCTAGGATATCAAAAAAGCCTTGATAAACTCATTGTGTTTGATGGAAAGAGGATGTGGCATTCACTTAATAACTCTCCATGCTGCTTCAGAGTTGTGTGTGATTGGAGGTGTCTCCTGCCTGTCACTGTGAGACAGGTACTGTGATTTTCCACAACATCTAAGCTCTTTCACTATCTCCATTTCTCTAAACCCATCATGGAGACAGGCTTTGCAAGGAGGCAAAAACTCCTAAGTCATTTTTAGACTGAACAATAACGTTACAACATTATTCAAAGCAGACAAATTTAGAGAAAGGTGGAGGGAAAGGAACACTAAAAGGAATCTTAACAATAGGAAAAAAATAGAACATGTACAGTGTTTAAAGCAGACGGCATACAAGTCGAGAACAGGTATGGGAATACATTATGTGTACAAAGCAAGAGAAAAAATGTTTCATGCAGTTAATGATGAAGAACCGAGAAAGATATGCAGGAGATACTGTAAAATCCTTCTAGCAAATCATGCTCCATGGAGGGTTCTTCATGTTCTACCTAGTCAACAATAAGGACATTAATACAGCCATTTGTACTCCAAATGCTGTATTTGACTAACAAAGATGGACTTGTGGTAAAATACTGACGCTACAGTGATAATCTTAAATCTTTATTCAGGGACATTTGACTGACTCCTTTTCAATTATCCCGCTTTAATTCACAGCTTTGCACACACACAAATACATTGCCAAGAAAAACAAAACTCTCAACTCAACTCACTCAACAAAGCTGTTACACTGGCATGTATAAAATTCAATTGTATGGACAACACCAGGAATTGGTCATTGTGTAAATTATTTAGTGTAAAGGACTTCTGACTCACAAAATCAAAGTCTTTGTGGCTTAATAGACAGTCTTATTTTGGAGGACTCACCTTCACAGATGGAGTGAAGAATTAGAAAGGGAAGGAGGAGCTTGGCAAATGTCATCCTGCCACCCGCACGCCACGACATCACCTGATGAAACAAATGCAAATGCAGAAGACAGTTAAGCTTAAACAGCAGTGTATATAGACAAGTTACCTAATAACAAAGAAAGAATCCAAAGACAGTTCAGCTCCTTTATGTTTGGTGATTAGCATGTAACCAGAGGAGTGATTGGTATAATTAGGGGACAGAAAAAAGATTTGCTAAATACCATGCTTCAAGCAGGTGTGTAAGCATGTCAGCGTGCAGTGTGGGTTGTTGATGAAAGCAAATTCACAGCAACAGCTTATTTACAATACTCACTGTTTAAAAACTATAATCATGCAATTGCACCACTAATTATCTGATTAAAAAAAAAAAAAAAAAGTTTTGTACAAAAAGAAACGTGTAACTAACATTTTCAAGATGGGCATGAGGTAGCATAACTGCCCCAACTATAGGTGAAAATGACAACTGACAGTGACAATCAACATGTAAAAAGAATGATAAATGTTTTCTGTGTATTCATCACCAAATATTAAATCAACATTTTCACAGCAAGGAAACCAGCAAAGACATGAATTAAATGTAAAACTAAATCAGTGACAAGTTAGTTGAATTAAAAGGGTTATCTTTCTAAATTCTCCTTCTCGCTGAAGCCCACTGCTTCATTTTATGGCAAACTGTTGCAGAGACAGAACTACGTGTCCTTCAACTATCTAATAAAGAAATGAGCTACAGGAAACAGCGTGATAAGACAAAATGCCGTGCACGTGCTGCTTTGTGTTGCTGCTCGCTGTCCTGCTGCTGTGATTTGATTGGAGATACAGTCTGTGGTGGATTCAATTCAGACCAAGAAACCAAAATGTACAGGTGATTGAGAAAGAAATGCAAGGTAAAGAATAGGCATACGTGTGTGTGTGTGTGTGTGTGTGTTTGTATTTATGCATTTATATTAGCTCTGCATGAGTGTCCGTTTCAATGGGCACATTTGTTTTCATTTAGATTCTTGTTTCCCCAGCATTATTGAATTTCTCTCTCTGTAACCATAAAGCCTGCGTGACTATGCTACTTTTTTTTTTTTACTCCATTCCTTTCTCATTTCCTTTCTCTATGTTTGTTTTTTTTTTTTTGCCTGTATACATACATTTATCTCATGCCCTTTCCTCCTTTCCTATCCTATGAAATATGGCTATGGGCATTTGGTGGAGGGTATTATGTTGACTCAATGGAAAGTTCAGTCTAAATAGACGTTATATTTCCACAACTTGGCCTTTCCTTAATAAAATAGGAAAGGAAGTGAATTTTTTTCATTTCCAAGGGTCTGTATCACAAACACACCTGAGGTGATGTGTCTTGGAGTGCTTAAATTATCTAAGAACTGACATAAAAAGTTCAAACCTCCAACACCTGCTACAAGATCCAAAGGCAAAACATCGTTTCATGTGTTTCTCTCTGAAGTTTGAATAGAGATGATCAGTTTAGATGAACACAATCAATAAAAAACCATCCACACATAAAATTTGTTTTTTCCTGTTTGTTGACTAGAAACAATGAAAATGTTATCTTTTCTTATCATTTCTACATGCTAAGCACTTTTCTAAGTAGAATCCGACCTTGCTATTGATTGCCTATCAATTTTTTTTTTAAAATTTCTCTGTTGTAGTAAAAGATACAGTAATGCCCCCCACCAACGCACACCTGCCTCTTCACCAATCCATCCTCCAAATTCTAAAGGACATTACTGAGATGATGACTGAGTGAATGTGAGTCATGGATACTGGTTAAGACAGACATGGGGCTTCAGAGAGCTGAGTCAGTCATGGTAAAGATCAGCTCTGCTGCAGCTGCATCCAGCTTTATGCTCTCACCAGGATACTGGAGGATTCAGTCGTGAACATTCTCACAAAGTAAGCACCCCCATAAAGTTACAGATAAACTGTACTATAAGTACTGTAAGAGCACTAGGTGGTCACACTGACCTGGGAAAATTAAAAGTGATGATGATCAAAGTTAAGGTGGGAAAAGTTTAAATGTATTTCCTAATGTTGTGTTATTTGTGCTCAACAATAAGAAACTATACTGAACATAATTTTTGTTGTCCTAGGTTGATTTATTGCATTTCTTTATTTGATACACATACTACAAAGGTTATGTTTAAACTGTGGACAGCATTTGGTTTGAGAAGAGCATGCATTTAAATCAAAGGGCCAGTTCATCCATCCATTTTACCAGATAAATGTGGTTTATCCAAGTTTTAAAATATTAGCTAAAATTTTTCTGCAATTGTTCCAAAAACTAAACTGAATTTGGGTCAGGATATTCAAAAATTTAAGTTCCAAAAGAAACAGTAATCTCCAGAAAGAAAGTATATCAGTTGCAGCAGGTTTCATTGGAAATGTCTTGTATTGAAAGTCTGTCTGGTGTGCCCAGTGGCTATGAGTATGTTTCTACCTATACTGCAGAGTTCTAAAAAGCTGCTTTAGATACTGTAAGTGAAAATCTCAAAACAAAATGAAAATCCACGAGGACAAATACCTTGAGACAGTGTAAAACAATGCTTTGAGACTTGGGTGCACTGACTTTCTGAATGCCTTGCATGTCAATTTGTTGTTTTTCAGTAGACTATATGCCTAATTCTACCCTTGTGTTTTTCTACCACGTAAAACTACATTGAAAGAAGGTAATTTAATTTGTTTCTTTAAGGTTTTTACGTGAGTCATTCAGGTATGTACTTTGCAGTCATTTCAGTAACAATGTGGCACAGAAAGAGTAGGAAGTTGCAATCAAACTTGGCTGAGCAGTACACAATGAGTGTGAGGTCGGTTTCCATATTACACACACAAAAAAAAGTCTTCAATGATAAAACCATACTTGAACTGCAGGTGATTTCTCTGAATATCTGAGCAAACAAATTCTAACTAGAGTCAAACATAAAATTGAAGACAGATTGAATATGAGCAGCGTGTGCTCCACAAATGAGCATAATTGAAAATACAAACCGATTCAGCAACTTTACAAACCAATGTAAACAAACACTTTGTAACATCAAGAAAATCAAGACAAACATTGTGTTAGTGTTATTCCATAAATGAAATGAAAGCAGTAGTCTTTGAGATAGAGGAAGGTAAATAATTAGTGTAAAAGCATGCTCTAGCTTTATATTTAACCAGCTATCGGGAGAAAAGCATGAAACGTTCCAGTCAATCCATTCTGGGGCAGTTAAAGTCTAGTGGACAGGGGTACGTTAGAAGTTGTTCCTCAGTATGAGCAGGGCCCTGCTGCAGCACTGTCCCACTCCACTGACTCCACTGTCACCATCTATCAATCCCTCACTTTCTTCACCCCCTCTTTCACTCTGTCAGAGTCATTGTTCATCTTCTGCTCACCCCCTTCACCCATGACATCTTGTAGCAGCCCCATTCTCCCCAGGCTTGCCTTTTTCTGTCCATTTTCCTTTGTTTTTCACTCTTTTTAGCCATCTATCACTTTCTCTTTCCAGTTCTTGGTCTTATCTACACTGGCTCATGTCTTCCTTTTTTATGTACAACGCAGTGTTGCTTGTCCAATTACATACGATTTTCTTTGGGCTAAGCTTTGGCAGATAATTATGCCTCCCATTCCCTGATGTGAAATGTCAACACAACAAATACATGTCTGCTGTAGGCGATGCATTGTTGTGTCATGTTAAGTGTGGGTCCAACACAACTTTTTCTAAGCACCCAAAGAGTAGTATAGGTCATCTAAGCCATTTTGTTTACAAAAATCTTTGTTAATGTTACGATAGTCATTAAAAACTTGTGATTAGTAGATCAAGTTTTTATGAATTTGAAAACAAAAACTATTTCGCCTTCATTAAATCATGTCCAATATTTAAACCTGCAATACTTACTAATATGCCCAAGTTCCTTCCCTAGATCCAGATCTGAAGTAAGAATATTTTAAGGCCAAGAATGACAAATAGGAGTACATACAGTTCCCACTGGACCAGGCTTAGGGTGGCTGAGATCCAGGTCTATTTAATGAGTTGTGGTGCTATAGCTGATTTGACAGTAATGTGTGATTAAGGCAGTGTAAAGTGCAGAGTAATATCTGGACCTGCTATGAGTTGTGGAGAAAGGCCTGGCTGCCCGCATGGCTCTATCTCTTAGGTTACACCAGCCGATATTATTGATTACATGGCAATTGTGTCTGACTTGCCTTAACCTCAAAATGGCCCTTCTCCAGGGGAGTGGTGGGCCAAATCTGGATTATCACAGCAAATCAATGGCAGATTTCTACCCGCCCCCTGTCCTCATGGAAAAGCCATCACTCATTAGTGCAGTGATCACAGACAGATTAGCAGACACTTGGCTCTGTCAGGGAGGAGCGAGGGACAGCACTGCTCTGATGAGCTGAGTAATGTCTTCCTTCCCGCCCTCCTGATCTCTTCATCTCCAACATGACATGACTTTCTGAATGTCTTACTCAGCAAACCTCACTCATATGACAAGAGTGCAATATAAACAAGTTGGCATTTGGACTGCAGAACATGTTGTGCTTTCTGAGTAGAAATTATAATCAAATTGGCACCGTGCACTGATGCTGAGTAAACTGTTCACTTTGATTGGGTAATATATGAAGTTGTTGGGGCTGATGTGTGAACAAATTAGTAGTTGAACTATTTAGAAAATAAGTCTAAGATAAGCCAGCAATGAAATTTTTTGGACAACAACAGATAAGTCTACCAACCACTGTGCTTATCACTCCATTCACCAACAGACAGCTGCATGGCACATAGCACACAGAAATGCATACAGCATGCAATGCTCAATAGCTACACTGGTTTATTTCCACAGCAGTGACCAGGATACAATTCTTAAAGAAACATGCGAGTCATCTATTAACATTACACAAAATCTTACCTACCCAAGGATCACTAAAAGAATCAAATGATGAACTAGAAAAGATGACACGAAGAAGCAGAATCAAAGCAGGTGCCTGACTTCTTGAGATTGTAACGCAACAGAAGATAACTCACTCTGTGACCAGCAAACAGAAGCTGGGGGACTATAGGACAGACAACAAAACATAGTCTGATATTCCACTGAAGATGCTACCTGGATTCTTTTATCCTGAATGAAGTGATAAGAAAGCTTCACCGAACACTGTAGGAGAGAAGGGGCAGTTTATAGAGGACCCGGGGAGACGGTAATTATCAGAAAACAGGATGGGAACACTGCGTGGTGCCGCATTACTACACCCCCCCCTCAAAACGCTTGCACAGGCACAATTCATACGCAGCCTGCCCTATGCTGAGAAACACCCTGTTGCGTGTGGAAATATGGGGCGGGGGTTGATTAGTGTATAGTGGGAGTAACAAGAAGGCTAGAAACCTCCTGATGTGCCAAACACCGAGGCACAGCTGCGTTCAAGTGTCCTGCATTCAAAGAGTGAACACTGAGGAGCGGTGTCTGTAAGAGGAACATTAAAATGCATTAAAGACACTAACGGTAAAGATGTAGTTAAGATGTTTATGACAACAGGGGAGGACATTACTTACCAGTTATTTGGATAAATTAATAAATAAATTCCCAATTCAACATTAACTACAATGATGAAAGTCTTCAAAAAGCCATTTGTGTATCAGCCGATCATTCTGAGTCTCATTTACACTCCTCAGAAAGCAGGCAGTGTTAATGCTTTAATACTTGCAGATCGTAGGACTGCGTGGCTATTGACACAGGATGTAATATGCAATCACATACTAAGAGGATATGAGGATTCAAATGATTGCAGTATGAACAAAAATCCAAACAAAAATTTTTCTCTCATGATGTGACAGATGCAAGTATTCATTTTGAGACAATTATGGTCCAGGAAATTTCTAATTCAAGAGCTTGAATTATTTGAGGAAACACTAAGTAATTATAATTATTAAACCCCCACCTGTCTCAGTTTCTGCTATCATTACAAGTGCACATTCCTTGAGAGAGGCCATTTATACGCACAACTTGGATGAAGCATCTCTACAGACACTGATCACTGTGCACCTGCATTCTGCTTTTATCCCATTCAATTTAAAGTTATGACTAAGGCCATAAGATGCCTCTTATGGATTATTGATTACACTTGGGGTTTCTTTAATTGCACACCGTGATGGGATTATTTTTCATAAAGTGTGTGTTCTTAATATTAGAGAAATGATTACTACAGAAGGGTTTAGCAGCCATTAAATTCAAATATAAAAGATGTAGGGAATAACTAAACAGTGGCATTCACTAGAAAACAGGAACCAATAGTCACAAAAATGAGATTCAGAACCCTCTGAAACGTGCATTGGAAGGGAAGCAAGTAATCACGTCTGTTCCTACCACCTCTTTTTTCCCCTGAGTGCAGACTGACCAAACAGTCCTAGCGCTCTGATTTGAACCTATCATTTATTGTTTTGTGGGCAAATTCTAGTGAGAATATAATGATCCACTCCATGACCTTTTCCTCTCATCCATCTACTGATTAAAAAAAAAAAAAAGCTCAGATCAACATATCATTGCACAAATTTTCTCCTCTGCTCTACTTTTCTAATTAATGTAACCCTGACAGTTTTAATGAGACAATGGTACGTATTGGAAATGAATCTCTCCTGCTTCATACTGTAATTTAGCATCCAATTTTTTCTCCCTCTCTCAAATGTCATGGCAGTAAACAAATTCAAGGCTCCCATAATAGGAACTCATTGATTCTTTCCAAAATTTTGATATCAGTCTTAAATGCCTGTTTGTTTTACCTGGATTTGTCTTCATTTGGCCATTTCTCACTGCAATGAGCTTGGCAAAGCTGTCTGAGCAAAGCACTGTGTGTACATCAAGCAGCAAACATAGACAGCTATGTCAGAGGGCAGCTGATAGTCTGTAGAGACTCATTCATCTCCTTTTGTTTCTCTCTCTTTGTTGGGGCACTGTCATTCCACCCCACCAAAAGCTGACTGTTTGTATCTTAACTGAAAGATCAAAACACACCATTTAGTAGCTCTCCTTCAGCAGAGATGACCTTTGCATCCCAACACTTCACCTCTCTCCTCATTCAGTGCTGCCTCCAATCTAACGTCACCCTTTTTGTCTCTCCCATCCTGTCTCTTTCCATGTTTCTTCAGCTCCACTTCAGGGCAGCATTACATGCGTAGCAAGAAGGATCTGTCACACAACAAAGCTGCCATTAAATTGCTGTTTTGTTTGTATTACATAGCACGGTTTATTTCCAATGGAGAATACGATTCGCTGTGGTAAATGCTAGTGGCTTAGCTATGAATCCCCAATGTTTTAACTGTGAAAAATAAAAAGCTTCCTTCCATTCCTTCAAGAAATTGCAATTTTCAAATTCCAACATAATGGTTTCACACTTACACAGGGATGAATCAATACAAGGACACAGGGATTAGTGGCAATGGACTACAACAGGATTATAATAGATGGTTGGGTTTACGACCATCTATTTAAGACATCATATTGTCTGACAAGGGACGTCGAATGAGCAGACCTACTGTGAGCCTTTTGCCCAACATGTCAACTTCAGAAAAACATGGCTTCCCATCCATAATGAACTGGGAGTTCATCTGTAATACAACTGGCTGAGCAAAATCATCTTCTCAGCCCTCCCCTCCTTTCCAACCTGTTCTCTTGAGTTCTGCTTGCCTGATTTAATGACCACACAGAGCTGGACCAGAAGAGATGTGGGTGAAAAAAAAAAAAAAAAAAAGGGAAGCATACAATGATCATAATCACAATTACCAGGAATGTTGTGCAGAAACCAACACCATCTCAGAATAGAGAAAATGGACGGTCATGGTTTGCGGATTCTGTGTGAAAAGCTGTCATATAGAGTCCACTGTGCTCTGACCATAGCAGTGCATTACTCTGTCAGCAAAAATCCTTCACTTAAAATGCGGCTGCAGTAAAAAACAAAAAACAAATACAAAAAAACCCCAAACAAACAATTTTAAAAAATTTGTCAAATTCAACTCTATGAGTTCACTTTTCCAAAGTGATGTCCAGAATATATGCAGTGGTGTAAATACACAAACACACATTATAATAACTTGAAAAATTACATTTTCCCATCTCTGCCTAATAGTATCTCTGGAGCAGGTATGTTGACTATTCAGATGCTTTCACACCTGGTAATCAGTGCCAAACCTATCCCAATGGTTCCACTCAATTTCCACAGATTGGATGAGCTACAAGAATTATGGAAACATCACAGGAAAAAATTAGCTGCTTCATTTTAATATCTACTACTTTTCCACACTGCACACTGCCTTTTTCCGCTTTGACTAGTTTACCATTCCATCATCCTTTACGTGCTTCACCCTTCTATCCATTTCTCTTTTCATACCTTTCTGCTCCATGGCCGAGACCATGTAGGATTGTCCAGTAGTCACAGTATCTGCAATTCAGTCCTCTATCCCTCATATTGAGTTTCATTGGAACCTGTCAGTCAAGGCGTCTGTCAGATATGGACTCTCTATTTCAGTATTTTTTTTCTACCTTGTATTCTGAATGAATTCACAGAGTGACAGACACTCAGAAAGGGCAAGTGTCAGAGGCATGCTCTCCACATATAAATAAGAAAAACAGATGCAGTTTCTCACATAATATAAAATGCCATTCTTATAATATGAGCATGTATGGCACGGCACACATCTTTGGTATAGGCTGCTTTGAAATTGTTGCAGGTTTGACAATAGCAGCATAAAGAAACTATGCATTTGCTGGTGTACTTAAGGGGATGAACCTGCAAAAAAAAAAAAACAAAAAAAAAACATACTTCTTGTGCAATTCCGAGGGGAAAAAGTAAATAAATAAAACAATGAAAACATTTTTAAATAAAACTTCAACGCCATTTCTGATACATCAAAATTGCACAACGATTGAGACATTAGAGCAGTGGATCCAACGCAGTAAGGCTGGGGAAAATATCAAATATCCCACTAGGTTTGTCAATGTTTTAGACATTCTACAAGAACCCATTTTGCATTTTAATTCTAATTTGAAGAATTAAAAATAATTATAATCTAACTGGTTTTTAAGTGCGACCACTTAAGTCAAAAGGTTTTAAAACTATAATGATAAAAATCTAAATCGGTTGCATTACTCTGCAAAGTCATTTTTTTGCATCAGCAGTCTATAAAACAATTGCTGTATGAAGACTGAGGTGACATTCCATGAAATATTTAACACATGTGGGCATATCTACATTAAATAACAATGAGGAGTTGTATACTAAAAAATAACAGCCGATCCCAGCTGTAAGAATTAACAGTGAGGTTCTCTTTAACCTGGCGCTGCGTCGCTGCCGCGTTCAGGTAACACATGAATAAATAAGTGGGCACCGACGCGCTTCCCAGCAGGCACCTCAGGAGTCTCCGGGGCCACCTGAGATAACACCGGACACCTGACACCTCAGCCTGAGCATGCACACCGACTCACAATGACTGACCGGTTAACTGCGCTAATGACACTACCCCTGAGGAACAACAGCAACAGTTGAGGGCCAATACGGAGAGGCGACATAACTTGGTCTCCGATGGGGATTCCTGCCCCCCCCCCCCCCAACCTGACCGGTCCTCTTCACCACACTGATGGCTCATCCAAATAGGATTTACTATCAGTCAGCTACTTATCCAACTCAACTTTGGCGCGCCGATTTAACAGATAATTCATAACCATCCTGTGCGCCAAAGTTAAAAGAAAAAAACAAACAAAAAACTACTTATGGGCGTAAAAGTCATGAATTACGCACAGCAACAGTGGGAAGGAAATGTCACACTACATCCTTTATGTGAAAACATCTCTGTCGCATCGTCCCTCTAATTCTCCTCCGTGTCTATCAACTTATAGCTGGATGATCATGTCATTATATTATCTTACCTTCCTCGTCCGAGTCTGTCGCTTGCTGAGCGCTTTTAGATTCGATTGCCTGTCCTGCTGTGATGCGTTTCCAAGTATCCCCCCCTCCCTCTCTCTCTCCCTCTCTCTCTCTCTCTCTCCCTCCCTCCCTCCTTCCTCCTTTCTCCCTCTCTCTGTGTCTCCCTCCCTTTAGTTTTACTCCATCACCACCAACACCCTGGTCATTGCAAATGTCACTTCCCAGTGTTCAGAACTACCCCTGCAAAATACACTCAAGGCAACACTTAAGTGGTGCTCAAAGTCCTGAACACAAGGTCCTATAATACCCACCAACCTCAGCAATTGCAACACTTAAAGTTGCAGAGCAATGGACGTTTTAAAAGACATTCCTGAGCAGTAAGATATCATTTCCTTTATCATAAAAACTGTGAAAGACAAATTCTCTTGGTGCATTTCACCCTTTTATTCTATACCCTGATGTGTTCATTTCAGTACATGTGAAACTACCCTTGGAGACCCTACCATGGTGAGACAAATCATTTGCCAGCTCCATGGAGGAGTGCAGCCTTCCCCGAGATTAAAGATATATATATATATATATTAATCCTTAACAAACTTATGAGCTAATATATTACACAGATTAAATTTGAAATCCATTATTTAATCACAGAGGTCATAGATCTTAAAGGGCAATGACCAGTATCAGAGCACCATCTAGTGCAATATATATGAATTACAACTAAAACTGCCATGCTGAGAAATTAATCTGCCTGCATAGGTCTGCTCTAATTTACAAAGCTCCAACAGGTTATAATATTAACAGACTGGCACATTAAAGTTAATTAAACTACAGCACCATTTCATTACAGGAAGAATCATTTCAGAATTTACATTTGACATTACTGAAAATATTAATGACAGAATTTACAGTCTCGCCTGTTGAGCTTTTGTCAGATCTCATGCTGTCATTCAATCAGACCTTCCCGCATACCGAAAACTTGGGCTGTCCATTGATAAGACTGACTCCCACCAGAATTCTGTCGTTAGAGCTTCTGCTAACCAAATCGATTTAATGTTTATTAGTGTAATTTCCCCCCAAAATGTAAAACTGCATGCAGACAATGACCTTTTGCTTTTTTTACATGGTCATTCAAGCATAATTTAAAGATCTCTAGAGAGAGCTTTAAAATTCACCATCTGCAAGTGGAGTCATTTTCCCACCACAATAGTGTCAGTGTAAATGTTAAGTATCCTGACAACAGAATCAGTTTTCAGAAATGTAGCTTTTGATAGTTATCAGATTACCACCTTATCACAAAATAGAACTTTAAATTGACTTTGAATGGGCTTTGGCACTAACAGAATCAATGTACTTGATATATATTTCTGATTAACGCAGGACCATATTTTACTATGGATATTTTTAGATGTTTTCTCAGTAAATTTGATCAATTAAAATTATTTCAGGTGAATGACATTAAACCAATCAAAACAACTTATCCTTTCTTACCACTACCAGCGTTATTACGTATATGATGATGATTCAAGGTGATATTCTGCTGCTCTCTGGTGGATATATCACTCTACTGCAGTTTAGTCTGATTCACTGATTTTGCTTGAACAGCAGCTTAGTTTGAAGGCAAGCACAAGGCCCAAAGAAAGTTTCTGACAGTTTCATACCTATTGTCAAAGGACAATGGTATTTCAATTTAATTTTTGGTCCCCAAAACAATGATGAAGAGGCCCCCAGTCACAATAATCCTGCTGCTATCAGCATTGATCAAAGCTGTATAAAGATCAATGCGTGGCACACTGAGGTGTTTCTTCATTACCCAAAGTAGATGATGAAACATACAGTAAACCCAGACACCTTTGTAGCAGCCTAAATAGTGACTAATCATCATGCGAAAAAGTTAATGTGAAAAAAACAACAACAAAAAAAGAAAAAAAAAAACCAAACAATTGTACATGGTTCATGGATGTAAAAATGAATATTTGAAGTCAACGCACTTAGATTAATTTAATTTGTTTCATGTCTGCAAACCTTTCAGTTTTTTTAAATGTATGTACCCGGTTGGCCTACATTGCTTTGTAGCAGTAGTACAGGCCATAATGAGAGGTACAATAAAGTATAATTAAAACCACATCAGCTTAACAAGGTCAATCACTCTGACTATTCATTGGTTGGAGCTTTGATTTTATACTTGTACCCAAAAGTTATAGTTGACAGTGCTAATTTGTGCTAATGTAGCGAGCTAACTTCCGGGTTAAATCTGGGCTTTCAGTCTCACCGAGGTGGTTTACTTCCTATCGGGTCCGTTGCCATGGTTACTTGGCCTTAGCGCGCAGCAAACCCCGTCACTTTCACGTGAACGCGCACAACTCTAAATGGCTTCAATTCGACCCGGGCACGTTGATCCAGGTTCCTGATACAGGCCCCCGGTTTGGTAAGTTTTTTATGCTGTTGTTGTTTTCTTGTTTGTTTTGTTTTTAAATATTACTATAAATGTTCAGCCTATCAGTCACAACTAAGTGACTGTAAGTATTAGCTTCTAAAATACGCCAACCAGTCCGTGTTATTTGTTTCATTACGACTCTTGCTTCCTACCTCGGTATTTCAACTGCTTTTCATCGTCATCGGAATTATTACATACCTTTCATGTCTGTTAATTCAGTCAGTCGGATGAGCCATGACTTTTAAAGACCAACATTCACTCCTTGTTACATACCTCCTCCTCCTCCTCCTCATGGCGGCCATGTTGTGTCGTCATAACCGGAAACGCACAGGTGTAATTAGTGACACTAATGGCCGACTGTGATTGACTGAGGCTGTGTAAAGTGCAGCCAGTATAAATGTTATTCATCGGCTCCACCTGTTTTTTTACTGCCCCGACCAGCCTCACATGTCAGCAGTTCTGCGGTTCACATCATGTATGTGGTCATTTCGTCCCCGAATGAACCTGTAAAGTGCACAGCATTTATCTTAAACTGAAATACCCATAATCATCGTGAATGTGAGTTGCAGTACTGGAAATTGTACAAATGTAGGGAAATGAGGAAACATTAAAGTAATACCTGTTGGGGCCTACCCCTGAGAATGAAAATGGCGATGGTAATGTTGGCTTATTTCCACATTTACATTATGTTGATTTCCTGTAAAAGTTAAGATTCCCATGTCTGCAGTACCGTTTAATGGAACTATGGTGGTGCCAGAAACCAAATGCAATTTGGCAGTATACACAAAAATGGCGTCAGATATATGTGCTGAATACAGTATGAATCTGGAAAACTGTTGCATTTTCTTTTTAATTGATTCATTTGCCCAATGCAGACATAATGGATTTATTCTGGCATCAAACAGTTGGCTCATTATACATCAAGTGAGATAGGTTGTTTTTGTGTTTTGTGTTATACAGTGGTGTCCTTGTGACTTTGTAGCTGTCATTTGAAAGAAGCTGGGGACAAAGTGGTCAGGAGGGTGGAGAAAGCTCAAGCTATTACACTGGCAGAGCCATGGCAGATTCCCTTGGCAGCTGTACCTAGACAATCGCTGGCCTGGGTTATTGTGTGCTGCCATTAGTGACAGTTACCTAACAGCTCTGGGCTCCTAGTTTCCCTTTGTCCCGTCATTCTTTTGTATGCAGCATAAATGTTCTGCATGCTACGGTGGTTTTCAAGGAAGATTGCTTGTAAGAGAACACTGAGGAATTTGGGGTAGCACAAAATATAGATAATTGAATAAACATCCGGAAAGATTAAAGCAACAATTTGTATGTTAACAAGGACACAGTGTCCTCTCACGTGCAGATTTGGTGCGTAGAGATCAAATCCCCAGCGAGAAGAGGAAGAAAGGCAGACTGTGTTCTGTGGCTATAAACATGATAAGAATATAGATAGTATCACAAGTCCGACTGACATTTAACTTATCTACGAGGAGGAAAGCCACAGGTTTAAATTATGACATTTCATTATGGGTGAATTTCATTAAGCTGCTTCAGTTTCAATGTAGTGTTATTCATTTGGGCTGACTGCCACACCTAGTTGGAGGCTGAAATAGAGCAGAGCCTTTATTAATGCTCCTGTAACACCCATGCTTTTCCTTGTCAAAATGGCTGCCAAAAAACCCTGTAGTGTCAGCTACACATTGTACAGGTCAGTTTTTTATGTGAGCATGACATACTGTGGTTTTTTTTTTGGTTTTTTTTTACCCACAATGTTGAAATGCAGCAACAGCTGGAGGGGGAAAATTTTCTAGAGAGCGAAACGGAGAAAGTCAGCGAGTAAAAGGGAATAACTACAACTGATGCAAGAAGGAGTGGGGAAGCTGCCTCAGGGGTTCACAGTCAGTGGCTGGCCAGACTGGGCTGCACAGTCAGATGTAGCTGGAAAACCTGATGTATCAGAAACAGCTCCAGCAATGAACCATGGCAATGACCATTATAAATGGTCATGTGTCATGTAGCATGGCTGAAACTAGACTTTTACAGGGTGCACCAAGTTTCAAAACTTTAATCTTAGCATGTCAACATATCCGTGTTCGTACATTTTTATTGATTCATTCCTTCAGTCACTTGCTGTTAACCCATCTGCTTTTTATGTGGAATTTAGCAGAAATTGGACCCCACTGAACCTTTTTTTTTGTTGTTGTTTTCAATTGATGAATAATAAATACTAAGCCGAAAAGCAAAGCATACTCTAACATGCAATATTCAAAAGCCTTCTTTGCTATGACAGCCCCATGGGTGCAAAGCTGCTTTATAATAATAAACACACTTCAAATATGCTAATTAGAATATAAATATTCTAATGAGCCCCTTTTTGTGTAGGACTGAAGTGAATGGATACACAAATGTATGTGGTAAAGATCTATTTTTTAATGGAGGAACTTATATCAGATTATGGAGAAATCATTTCTAGTATTAAGTAACCTATACTAGAAATGAAAAGCTCAAAAAACTTTAATGGCACCTTCACTGTCTAATGTCATGCATTCAATTCCATATCATTAAGCAGCTATATCATGTGTAACTGATGAGGCTTTTATGAGCATACAGAAGACAAAGTACCTTAAAAAAGCATCAAGGGCTGTACATGATACTGTTTGTAATGACTGCGGTTTTGAAACAGAAGTGCCTGATACCGTGAAGCGGGGAGACTAATACATCTAAGTAGGGTTTTGACAGACTCGGCTGCATTAACAGATGGCAGGTTGAGTTTTCCTGAATAAGGAGCAGGGTGGACCTTGGCTTGTTTCTTTTAGAGCCATATTGAAATGAAATTACGGGTAGACTGGCATGAAAGGAGAGTGCGTAATTAGCTCAGAGGATACGCACACTCAGGATAGCTGCATGTATTTTATACTCACCCTGCTTCTCTTGATGACATGTGCTCAGGCATCCCATTCTTTATTAGGTTTTACCACCACCAGGGAGTTAAAAATAGAAACACGCCTCTGTAATGATTTTAATTGGACATATGTGCAGACACACTTGTGTTTTTATTAGGGTTTTTTTTTTTGCTCTTTGTTTTACCTTTATGTGTGTGCATGTGAGTGTATGTGTGTCTTTATTACATTTTTTGTTAATATTTTTTAATAGCATTTATGTGATTTTTTTTTTTGGGGGGGGGGGCTTATTACATAGTCAAAACTAGCAGGTAAATTGAAATATGGGAAAAGAGAAAGGTGTGATATGGTTCAGTTATTTCTGTGTCCTGGACAAGTTCACCCTTTTTTCATTACATAGTCCATGGTGCATACTGCATACATGCACAGGTCAATTTAGATAATTAATGCATTTTGAATCACAATGCCAACTGTACATAGTCCTACATGACTGCAAACTGAAAAATTCTCAGAGCTTAAACGAACAATTAGGCTCTGGTAACTGGCTGAGAGTGATCATCAGTGTCATCACTGCCTTTACCAAAGAGTTGTTCAGTAGCACTAAACTGAGATAGGATTTAGAACTACAGTAGTGTTATTCAGTTAATTAGCAGGTCATACCCTGTTTCTCCACAGCTCTTCTCCCAGTATGTTTTTCAGGAAACAGTGGCCCAGTTGCACCAATTGCCATTACAGATTTCTCAAAGTACTTTAGTGCTATAAAGTTATGCCTCTCCATCTCCTATCGCAAAAAATCACTTTTCTGGTCTTTCTTTCTTCTCACCTCATTTATGGCAGGTTGCAATCAAGCTAACCAGAGCAGGTTAAATTACCAGAGCATGTGCTCAGATTTGCTATAAGGCTATGGAAATTTCATAGAATGAGTTTACTAAACAACTCTTAACATTTTAGATATTGCATGTAAAGGGTTATTTATAGGGAAGTAAAGCTATGCTGAGCATTAATTAACATTACCAACCACTAGTCACCAATCAGAAAAACAATGGCTGTGTTTTTTCAGCCTTGAAAATTGCACTTTGCACAAAGTGTAATGGTTGTGCTGATTGCGTTAATCAGAGACAGTGTTTTACATATGACTGCCGCATTTATTTATTGCACACATATGGTAGACAGGTGATGGTCAGGATAAACTGAATCTCGTGTTGTTATATTTAGGGAACAAAAGCACGTTAGAGAAAGATGGAAATGGTTTCAGTTAAGTATCCATTTACATTTATATTTACCCATTTAGCAGATACTTTTATCCAAAGCAACTCACGAGTAACAACAGTATTATTTCAAGGTCTCCAACTGCACTGAAGCTTTAGTGTTGCCACTGAGTACACAAAAAGTTCTAATCTGTCCAACCAGGAAAAGTGCAAGAAGATCAAGTAAATAAGGGAACAAAAATTGCATAGTATGTGCCAGTTTGGCATGTTGGAGTGTTAGAGGTGTTGGGGGGTTGGTGCTCTTAGAGGAGATGACTCTTCAGGAGATCCTTAGAGATAGCATTTGATAGCATCTCTTAGCTTGTGCCACAAACAAGAACAATCTGGACTGTGACTGTCTTTTGGGCAGGGATGCCAAAGCCAAATCAACAATGCTATAGGGAATGCAGTGGCCAAGACAGAGCATTAACCTGTATCACTCAGTTAAGGAAGATCGATGAAAACACAGAAGTAGGCAAGCAACAGTGACTTGAATTTTAACTTGTCCAGCTGTGGGTAGACAGTGGCTGCCAGAGGCACATTACAGTCATCAAGGTCAGAGATAACCATGGCCTGAAACAAAAGTTAGGTTGTTTACTGAGGCAGCTGAGACAATTCAGAGTGCAAAGCAGCAGGACCAGCAGTGAGATGCAGGTTTCTCCCAACTGTGGTTTACATTAGATACGGAGTGGCGATATTGATGTTGACTTTGTGACACTAATTTTCCTGGAGTAAGAAGATTTTTATCATACTGTGAAAACGTGAAATGAGAAACCAGTGAGCCAATGATTGGACTCAACACTATATGCAAATAAACTAGACCTAATTAAGTTAAGTTGTGTTTAATGCTTTATGTCACTTTTTACGTGACTCTTTAAACTTTAGTAGACAGCATTGCTAAAGTTAGTCATGGTGATATAAGATGTTGAACAGTGCTGGCATGATTCTATTAACTATCAACAAACAGGAGGCTATGTAACAAAGTACAGCCCTGGGGTGAATCACTTCTTACTCTATGTGAAAGTACCTATATCTGAGAGGAAGATCAATAGATTATATTTTGGCCTTGTTTAAAGCATAGAATTTTGGCTTCCCTCAGCTTTCCCAATAATGTTTTGCTTTTAGGAGTTTAAGAGATTGGCCAGTGGTTGTATTTTCACTCTGTGCAAATCTTGGCTTTTCAGTGAAGCTGCAGAAATGGATCAAATCATGAGGAGAGAAGTCTTGCTTTGGATGTGCCCTAATGGTTTGAAAACTTTGAAACTGGATGGAAGATGTGTGAGAATACATATGCAGGTTTTTTAAAGATCTCAAATGTGTTGTGGGAGAATACACACCCACAAATCAACATTTTAAAAGGTAAAAGTAAGAGCTTCCCACTTTGCCTCAAAGACCAGTGATTTTCCAAGCATTGGGAAAGCCTGCTCTGCTTAGCTGTCCAAGAATTTGCTTTACAGCAATTTAAATGATTGACACAGTGACTAATTTACAAATCAAATTGAACCACACTAAGCCCAGCCCAGACAAAAAAGAGCTGTGTGAATATTCCTATTCTTGTCACAATTTAATGTCTCCTCACAGTGTGTCATTTTCAAAGGCAGAACTAATTACTGACATTAATTACTTATTTCACTGATGGCATTAGCACTGATAAGTGAGATGATGATCCGATTAGTCAAGCTGTATTATGTGTAAAGACCTGGGGCAAGATTGTGACTATACTAAAATAGGGGACACTGATAAGAAATTACCCCTTTTCTCCAGTTACAGCAGAACATCTCTACTAAACATACAGGTCCAATAGAAACTTCGAACAAAACATTTACAACTTCAGCACCATTGATTTACATTTTGCTGTAGCTGCCTTTGTGTCTATTGTGATGCACCAAATTCAATACATAAAGATGGTGAAGTAACACAAACGGTGGTAAGAAAGTGTGATTTCAGAGTATAGCCTGTATCCAATCCCCTAATTATTTATGATGCATTACTGGCCACACATGCTTGGAGGAACATTGGAACAGCTGTCGGCCTGATACTCAGACTTAATTGCCATGCAGTCTCAGCAACTTATCCAAAACCCATATCCAGGGGGAAACTGCACAGCTAAAAAACAAATTTCAGTTAAAAAAAAGATTCAAAATGTCTTTCCATATGTCCTTCGTGACTCAGTCGAGCTGATAGTGACTCTGAAAAGACTGTGTGTCCATGCCATGATATCTTTGGGAATAAGTGAGAATGTTAGTTTTATATTTTCTATGATAGCTGGATGGATGATATCTTACATTATTTTTACATTGTTTGTGTCATTTTCATTTTATTTTCAGGAAAATATGGAGATTATACAGTGGGACAAATGCATTTCAGATTTGTAATAGTGTATAGAAACACCTCCATATGATGTTTTCATTGTCTCACCGATGGCAAACTAACCCAGTATCAAGTATGACTTCTAATGGGGTTTTGTTTTTTGTTTTTGTTTTTTTTTTACTTCTGCCATTCAATATCAAAATTTGAGCATTGGATCCAGAGAGAGATCTCACGTTGGCATGCTTCACAACTTCTGAGTGCCTGTGACAGCTCATATTTTAATATCGGCATGGTCTGCTTGCCTGAAGCTGTTTCTCATCTTAAATTAATCTTCTGTGTCTTATAACAGGTCGTCATAAGTTGTGACATTGAATGCAAGCAAAGAGTAGCATGTGTAAAAGTATATGAGACATTGTAAAACCTTTTCCAAGCCGCACAGCCTGTGTGTTAATCATAAATAAGGTTAATGTGCCATTGACTCAGAGTCTCTACCACAAACAGCATAGTAGACTATTCTATTAAACTTTTATCAGCATCATATCAACCTAAAGCAATAATTCACATTAAATATACAATTGTGACTGAACCAAATTGTTGATGGAAGCAGTTCAAGTAAACTTGGACTCGTGGTTGTTGTGAAATAGTGCAATTTTAGTGAAATTGTCTATGGCTCTCTCCCTCCTCTTTGCTTTGGATGATTCAAAATCCACTCACTGGCAGTGATTTAAGATGAACCTGATGCCCAAATAAACTGTTTAATACATAATCTGTCTGAAATTAGTTGATGCAGCTTTATGTATTTCTACTCAACCTTTTCAGTTACAATACTGCAGTGTAAAGAAATGTCTTCGTTTGAGTATCAGTCATATGAGTGATGGTGAGTTATGAGCACTTTGTCATGTCCTTTCATTTCTATGTTTCTTTTTGGTCTTTTTAGAAGCCTGGAGAACTTGAACCACCAACAACACAAAGGTTAGATGTATTTAAAACTTGGATACACTTACAAATGAATGAAGACTGGTGTTAAATACTGATGCAAATTCGACTCTTGAACTCTTGAACCATTGCCTTGGCATGGATTGTGCTGCTTTTGATTTCAATTAAATGGGCTATATTGCCAGAGCCAGCTCTCACTATCAGAACTTGCCAAGAGCATAAAACAAACGAGTTCATGGAGGTGATTACATGATGATTTTCTGGATGACGATTTCCTTTATTCAAAATACCACAGTGCAGCTGAGAGATGCCAAGCATTTTGAATGGTGAAATATATCTCTCCACTTTGGGGAGTTGTTGAATAATCTGACACAGTTGACAACTCTGGCTTGAGAGCTGATTAAAAATTTTAGTCACAAATGATAGTTCTCCCAGACTAAAATAAAATGGGTGGCTTTTCCCTTTCTGTTGCCTATTCCATGGATAAAAAATGCTAAATTTTCCATCTTCCAAAATACTGTATTGCACATCAAATGTACCCACAAATATGGCAAAGAAGTCTGTAGATTTATACAACAGCATCAAAGTGATATAAAGCCCACCAATGAGCAATGGTTTTCAATAAAATCCAGCCTTATGTGTAATAAGGAGTAATGTGCAATAAAACCTAGAACTCAGGGAGCAATAGGCTGATCCCTCTGTAACATGAGTCACTGTGTTGCAGAGAATATCCTCAACAGGGGCTACTACACATACACACTAATGGTCTTCGGGGTGATTAGGAGCCCTTTGTATTGATGTATTCAGATTTGATGAATTGGAAGCACAACTTTATTTAGAGATGCCATATGTCTAACTTGGAACATGACTCATAGCGTGCTCTGCGAAGAAGAAGAAGAAAAAAAAACAGAATTGGGTCAATAAAGCTGAAATATTAAAACACTGATTGGACTAAAATGTGATAGAAAAATAAAGAGGAGAGATTAAAAGGAAAATTGCCCTTTTTAATATACAGTTGTTGAATGTTTAATTTTTGGACACAAAACTCAGCATGACATTAACCAAGGAAAGCAAAATAGTGTTGTTGTTTGTTTTTTTTTTTCTTTACAGCAAATACACATTTATGTAGTTGAGTGCTGATGCTAGGAAAGGTCTGGATAAGGCTCCCTGACCGGAGCGAATCATGAACACCGTGACGCTGTGAGAGAAACCCATGTTGATGGCTTGTAATAAACATGCCATACTCTCTAAAAGCTGAAAAGTGTAATGACTGCCAGAAAGCTTTGAAGTTGGATCACACCTCCTAACCTACCACCATTTCAAATCTGCTCTTGTTTTGTTTTGCTCTTATTAGGGATCTGGCGCAGACTTCAGCCACATCATCTAGAACTCTACTTTAAAAACAAAGGAATAGATCAAAACCTCCAATGTGTGTATGTGTGTGTGTTTGTAAGCGTGCGTGAGTGCATACATGCATTAATTTATCTTAGAGGTGTAGGTTGGATGCTTTGTTAACCAGCAAGCACAACTCATAAATTGCCTCTGCAGTCAGTTTCCAGCCTGACTGAGAGACTGTGACCTAGAAAGACAGCAGAAAAGTTTTTGGGTCAAGGTTTTTTTTCTCCAATGGTTACTCTCTCGTTAAGCACACGCCATACATATTCACGCAGGCACACAATTACCCACATCTTACACTGGCAGGTAATGTTATGAAGGCCAGCTTTAGAGGGTATCAAATATTCATGTGCCTATGAAGTGCTAGCCAGGTTTCCTGGCCCGCAGGCATACTACTGCCTGTGCTCCTTTGTCACTGTCTGGCTGCATAGAGCCCGAGGTCCGGGATTCTTTATAGTGGTGTGATTGGACAGTATGGGGAAAGGCCAACTCTCCTGAACCAGCCTTTTTTTTGACACAGTGTAAAATGCAATATCATGTGTCAGATTCAGTGTTGAGCCTGATATTTGTCTGTGTTGATGGATTAGATCCAGCAGGTGCTTCCCCTTTGTGACAGTGTTTTGGCCATGGGCACCTACCCAGAATGCTCCACAGGAGCAATTCTCTGCTTTGTTTATGTAAAGGCTTTATTGTTTGTGAGAATTTGTTTGGTCAGGATCAACGTGTGTCCGCTTCAGAGGAGAAAAGGAGTTTCAGCTCATCACTATATTGAATTACAGGTCACTGGTGCCAAACTTACTCATCTGGACTCCTGTGAGGTCCTGAGTGTTTTTCTAGGGACCTGTAGTGCTTATGGGATCCTCCAGTGAAGTACTGAAGTAAGTGAAGCAGGGGATGTGTGTGTGTGTGTGTGAGAGAGAGAGAGAGAGAGAGAGAGAGGTCCATTATGTCTCTCTCTCCTTATTTCTCGCTCTCCCATCACTTTCTCCCTCAGTAGCTTACTAACCCACACCACTTATGTTTTCCCACTGATGCCTTCAGCTCTTAAAACTCCAACCCATCCTCCAGTTTCAGTAATTGATGGAGTGGAAGAAGAGTCTCACTCGATAGAGGAGCGGGTTGTCAGCAACAGAGTTGCAATAAGGAAGAATCGCCCGAGGGGATCGAAAGAGACGGAGCCGGGCGAAGACAGTCTCAGGCGGGGAAAGGGGAAGACTGCTCTGAGGTGACCGAGTCGCGATGGAGGCGCACGGCATGTGTAATTAAGGAGCACCGCTCTCGGACGCGCTTTCTCTTTGTAAAGGTGGAATATAAAGGGAAAATCCTTCAGAACTGACCGGGACCTGCCGTTGTCTGTTTTTGTTGTTGTTTGTTATTTTGTTTTTTTTACCTGACGGATTATTTAAGAGTCATGAACGTGCCGCCACCAGACCGCAGGAAAAACATGCGAGAGCTGGCTCTGGAGATTGGCATCCGAGTTCTGCTTTTCGGAGTTTTTGTGTAAGTAAAGCTGGGTTGTTGTTTTTTTTGGTTTTTTTTTTTTTTAGACTATGCTCTTTTAATCTGGCATCGTCAGCCCTTCAGTTTAATGACGGTTTTAGCTGTAGTGACTGAGCTGTTGTTTGCAGGTTGGTTGGCCGCTGTGGTGATCAGGTCCGTGTGTTGATCCGCAGTTCAGCACCACGGACAGCTACAGCTGCGTTAACAGGTTGCCAAAAAAAAAAAACAAGTTGTGTCCATCAGCCTTCTCCTCAATGTCATGGAAACAGTCTGTCTCCATTCAGGGCTGACACTTCTTATTGCAGATCCTCTCCATAAGAAATAATGATAGAGGGGGGTACTGGAAAATATGTTGTGATTTGTTAAAAAAAAAAAAAAAAAGACTTTTTAAAAAATTTATTTTCACGTTCTGCCACTTTGCTTGAAGGATGTGCCGTTAAATTGATATAGATGTGAATTATAATTTGTTTATCTTGCCTGACGATATTAAGCTAGTTTGCACCATGACTGTGTCATTTATCGATTTTTTTTTTTTGAAAGAGGCCCGAGGTCCTGTAATCTGAAATTGCTCACCTTGTCATGGCTTTCACTCTATCTCTGGAAGAAAAAAAAAAGTCTAAAATCAGCACCAGAGAATTGGAGTGTGCTGCAAAAACTACCTGCACACCATGTGTGTACACATTCTGTGTACATTTCTATCAGCTGCATGTGTGCTGTCACAGAAAAAAGGAGGGTGATGCTGATATTTGACATGGGCATCAGCTGCAGGAATCTGACTGTACAGACTGCTTCAGGCATATCGGGAGAGTAGGCATGAGGTGTCTTAGCTTTTTCTTTTGTGAGTTTAATCAATAATGAATGTTTCAGTGTATGAAGCATTTGTCTTGCTGATTTGTCGTTGCTCCAAGACTTATAAAAAATATAATAATAACAATAATAATTTCATACAATATCATTATCACCCAACTGTTGGATTCAACCACTGAGTTCTTCATCAAGTCCTTAATCACTGTAATGAATTGAGTTTTACTCCCCATATTCCCTCTTCAGTAAACAGAAAGACTAATGAACTCTTATTTGTTATGAAGCCTTGTTAGTAAATCCGGTTTGTGCTTACAGCAGTGGACCTTAACTTAGTATAACACATTCAATTTGGTTACTTAACATCAAGTTTACTTCTTCTTATGCGACCACATACAGACATACAATCCTGAGTGCAAATGTTGAAGCATGTCATCTTCACGCCGCACTGTATTTAATGCATCAGTGGGAGAGCTGTGGCATTTTAGCACTGGCAGCCATAATTGGATAGGAACACATTTTGATGCAACAAGCAGCCACACAAGCCCAATTCCATTATTAAGTTCATTGTATTTTTGATTGATTAAAATTAATAAGGTAACAGTCATAAACAGCACACTGTTGAGTTATGTGCTCATAAATCAGAGCGTTTACTTAAGACTCAAAGTTTAACACATGTTTTTGACATAGCAAGCTGTTTTTGGCACTCGCTTTAATTTTTTGGTTGAACAAGCTTTATGCCCAGCAGATCAGAGAGTCACCCCCTGTCTCTGAGGGGCAGCAGTTGCCTGTTCTTTTCTCACCTCCATGTCAAAGGTGGGGGCAACATAATTGGGGTCAACCAGAATGTGATGTTTTCTTCAGTGGTGGTGTAAGGGACATTTTTTAGCTGTTTCTGATGTTCAGTATCGGTGTACAGTGCCCTGCAGTTTTATCTTGGAGAATGAAATGGTGCCCTTCTTCTTCTTTACCAATTAGACTCATTAGGCTTGTATTTATGCTTCATTGCTTGGTTAAAATCATGTTTTTTCCCCATTAAAGTTTCATTCATCGATTTTTCACCTCTGCTGCCAAGGACCAAATTTGACAGACTGCCGTTCACATTCCTTCATAATTTTAAAAATGTGTCTGGGAATGCTGAACAAATTAACTGATTTCTTAACTTGGAGTTAGAAGCAAATATGACTATAGATGTGAGAGTTATCTTTAATCAGAACTCACATGCATGTTCTCAGTGTTATTTTTGTACTTGATTCTATTTAAATAATGCTGATGGTAACCAAAACCCTTATTCTCTGTGCTTGACTAGTCACCCACACATGCTGTTTTGTCTTTCTCCACCACACACCAAACCACACGTCTGTGCTCTCCGACGACCGTCTGTATAAGGAGAAATATTAAACCAAGGATCCCTGAATTCCCTGTTGGAGTTGTGTCAAAATGTTTTTGCCAAAGATGACCTGCCTGTGAGGGAATATTACTTTTCATTTGCCCTTGCTTGCCAAGCTGCCTTTCTGTTCCAGCCCTCAGGAGGTGCACTGACCTTAACCGTGGGTGTCATGTGTGTGCTGTTCAGTTGACCCTTTGCTATCAAACCATTAATGCCACTCAGTCATCATTGCTTGGTTGGCATCCCAGGAGTCGTCTCTCCAGAGTAAAGCAAAAAGTTCAATCTAAATGGAAATGGATCACTGACATTTAACAAAATCTGAAACCATAATCAGAAGAGGATAAAGGCCTTCTTTCTTGCAGTTAGCCACTCAACATCGAGACAAGAGGATAATGAGATCGGTGCTATTTTGCTTTCCCTGTAATCCGGAATACAACAACCAACAGCTTAGACAAACACCAAAAAGTAATTTCTTCCTTGAGTGGTTGTGTGACAGAGCTCACGTCCTCAGTCAATCAAAACAAACTCAGACAGAAAGTTTCTCTGTGTTTGCTCCAAAATTGATAGCTGGGCACTTGAATGAAGGGGTAATTTTCCATTAAATATCAGTTCGGTGCAGCACAGCAGACACAGCAACAAAAAGAAACAGATGGAGTGTAAGATCAATGAGATTTTACAAATTAAGACCCAAAGTATAGCCAATAGAGAGCCATCAAAAGCAGTGAAAAATGTAAAAGCTTCTTTATGGAGTGATTACTGAGAGAAGATGGCAGCCAGCCTTAATGGGCTGATCTACACAATTAAAGAGCGTAGATTTGTTTGTGCCATTAGTAACAATTTGGTCCCAGTCACAACTGACAACTGACAAATGAGGTGAACTATGTGTGCTACACAACATCGTTCATCCTTCCAGCTCTCCCGTTGACCCATCCTCCGCTCTCAGTGGAAGCTTTAGGAGCAGCCCTGGGATGCAGCCCATAGCCTTGTGAGATGTTTGGAAGGAGCAGAATGTCTGGCCCTTGACTGTTTAAGAATAAGCGGATTGTATAGCTTTCACATTAAGGATGGCGGGCTCGTATGCTCCGATTTTGTTAAGAAAATCTCTTTGAAGAGGATTGGTTACAGAGCCACCAGGGCACATTGTCTCTGCGGTTGATATGGAAAACAAAGTCACTGTAATCCAGCAGAATGTTGCGGGTATTTCGGTTATTAGATTGAACAAGTTTGTACAATGTAACTGAACAAAGTCGCAACACATTTAACAAGACATCATCTAAAAATTATGGCAGCCATTACCTGGCTTCATGGTGCAGGCAGATCAAGCAGTCCTCTGCATATAAATGCAGTCTGTGGCCTGCAGCCCCTCATCCTCTGTGTCTGATCTTGACTTGTTTCGTTAGTTACTCAGAGGAAAAAGTTAGTTTTCTGTAATTACTTCGCCGTAAACGCCACTGCATGGTTGGCCAGTTGAATATAAGGTGGTGGCAGGATGTTCCATTTGCATGACCATAACTTAATACAGCTCTGGTGGTGTGTAAAAAGAGTGAGCAGTCAGCACTGAGGATGAGAAATTGTGCTGGATTACATGTAGACATAGTTTTTCTGTAAATCCCTTGTTCTCATGTAGTCTTAGTTAATAAACAGTAGACTTCACCAATTACCCTCCACAGCACTATGAAAAGAGATAATTATTGAATAATGCAGAATCTTTAATAATTACTATGAGACATTCCAGTAACTCTGATGTTAATGAAAATATTGATTATAAATATTATTCCAAAAGCCACACTGAACATTTGTCAAATTTATTTTCCTCATTGGATGTAAACAAAGAAAGTTGGTGATGTCTGGATGGTGTTCAGGTGCGTCTCCAGTCTTCAGCTCTACAGGTTTCAGCTTTTCAACACAGCTCACTCAAGCTTATTTTAAAATGCCTGTGCAGTCATTTGTCTCGTTCTCTGCAGTCACTGGCAGAGGAGGTAAAATAAGGAAATGCTGCTGATAAAGAAAGTGCAATATGTAAATTTACATTCATTCATTCACCTTCTACTGCTTATCCATTTCCGGGTTGCGGGTGGTGCTGGAGCCAATCCATGGTCACATTGGGCGAGGGCGGGGTACACCCTGGACAGGTCTCCAGTCCATCTCAGGGCCAACACACAGAGACAGACAGAGACCAACAACCACTCACACTCACACTCAGACCTACGGACAATTTAGAGTCACCAAATAACCCAAACATGATGTCTTTGGACGGTGGGAGGAAACCGGAGTACCCTGAGGAAACCCACGCAGGCATGGGATGAACAGGAAAACGCCCCACAGAAAGGCCCGGGAATCGAACAGGCAACAGCACTAACCACTCTGCCTCCCGACTGCCCTATAAATTCACAGATAGACAACAGTATAATACCCGCGGCACTCTGTGTGTGCATAAGTCGTCAGAAATCGCTGTCAACAATTGGACTTATGTATAGCCTGAGCCATTTTCCCTTTATTTACATTTCATGGCCTGTATGATGATTACAGCAGAGCGTATGCGCTCTCTCTGCATTCCTTAATTTTGGCAGCCAGTATCTGAAGCACTGATTCACAGGTCATCCAATCTGCAACCCTCATTATCTTAGAGATGAAGAAACAATTGAGTTGGTGGGCTTGACAACTGGTTGTTGCTGATTAGGATGTGGAAACATTTTATCAGTGGATTTTGTAGGCACAAATTGATGAGAGAGTGGAGTATAAAAAATGGCCACAAAGAGTTTGACCTCTAGGAAAGTTAATTTATTGTGTCTTGTCAGAAATAGCAAAGAGAAAACAATTATTGTTGATTGTTAGCCCCAGCCCCGACTGATTATAAAAAGTCAACCTGATTAATCACATAGTCTTTGAACAAGACGCCTGTGAAAAGTGGCGGTCTGTTCAACAAAAGATCAACAAAATCAGTTGAAGGCCGAAGGGATACTAAAGTGAACAATGTGTGTGGAAAAACAGACGGAAGATGGAATTTGACCAAGAAAACTGAGGAAGAATATTTATGTCAAAACAAAATGGAAAGAATGGAGATATCTGTTTATTTAGTAGAAAAATTGTGACAGGGAGATGGAAACGTGGCTCAGTAAACTTTGCAGGTGTTGCAGCAGAAATGACAGTGATTCCAAAGAGAGCAGAAGAAGCTGACTATCGTACCAAGACCAGGGATACTCTGGCAGCTCGGTCTGTCACTTCTCTGAACTACCCTGTCATTTCATTCTCCAGTATCGTTTTATCAGCTCATTATGTCTCCCTGCCTCTGCTGTCATCTATCCAGCCCTACCTCTTCATACCTCCGTAGGCATCAGATCGCTGTTACACCCTGTCTATCCTTTTCACCGTTTCTTTTTGAAGTAATACCCCAGCTTTATTTCAGACATTGGCTTGCGGGTGAACCTATCCATTAGATAATGAAAATGCACTGCAGTCTCAAAAATGATAGAAGGATAGGAGAAAAATATATATTTCAACCACTATTGGCATTTTATCATGGTCCCATAAAAGACGTTGTCCTTTAAAAAAACAAACCTTGACCATCTGTCATTTAGCTGTTTTATATTATGAAGGAACATCTAGCGGTTGTGTGATACTGAATGAGTGTTTTCAGCAAACGCCCCAAAACGACATCTTAAAGTTCAAGTAACAAAGCCATCCACTAGACATGGTAATTATAACACAAACAAACTCAGCCTGAACCATAATCATTCTTTTCAGGTAAATGAGTTGTTTTTGTGCTTTAGGATAAATTTTCATTTGTAAAATTTTGGTAAAAATTCCATTTCGTTCACTGAACAACAGCATCTTAGCGTTGTCACTGTGGGACTGTAAGCAGGTCAAGGTTATTTAGCTTCAAGCACTCCAACTCCCAAGATTGTAGGATTGTAGAAGATTTCTGTCTTCTCTTCAAGTCTGTGTCCACTTCTGCCTCTGCTTCTTTTAAATCACTCACTTGGTAAAGCCCATTTCTACAGAATAGCTTTTACTTCATATTGTACCAATATCTGACTTATCTACTGGTTATCAAAAGCTGATTACACACGACAGACCTTTTCCCCTCATCAGCACTTGTACTTTTGCTATTATCCATGACACGTATTTAAATTTTGTGAATTAGCCATTTCTAACATTTAGCTTTGTAGTCTTCATTCTAAATGAATTCCTATTCCATCACAAATGTTTTCATTGATAAATTTAATTAAGAAAATGAACCAAGTGTTTACAGGTTGCATTTAATCAAAATCTGCCATGATTGTGCTCACACTTTTTCAGCTGCACAATTATATGCTGGTATAAACATATACTAGAGTTTTACATCTGCTATCATACATTTACAGGTTTTACACACATCAATCCTGAGGAAGAAATCATACCACAACATGGTTAAAAGCCGACGTTGAAAGCTTTTCATCGTGCGGAAAACCTTCATTTTTTTCTCCATATTCAAATTATATTCAGCAGTCACATTCCCTTGACCCTTAATCAAGTGAGTATGTATTCTTGATGTTTAAAAAAGAAGCCTTGTCAAGTATTTCTTCCTAAGGAGATACACATATAAGATAGTACTTTAAATTTGGTCAGTAATTCCAGACCAGCTTGAAATTTTACACTTAAAAGTGCCAAGGCAACAGTTGCATAATTACGAGATTTGTCATTTTATCTTGCAACCTTAAAGCTTTGTGAAGTTCTCCTTATCTAAAAGGGACCAGGAGACCAGCATGAAATGACATTTCAGTGATTATGTTTATATCAGCTTCAGGTCTAGGAGAGATAATATGACAATGTTTTACATTCACCCCCCTTGCTCTATTTGTCTGTGAATTTTCTGTAAAAACTTCCCCATTAGCTGCGAGAGGATGAAATATTTGAACCATTACTGTAGCCCAGCAGGTGGACGCTGGGTTTATGGGAGTTGCTGTAGACCTTGGAGTTGTGGACTCAGTGCAGAAATGATTGTTGAAGCAGAGAGGAATTTCCCTACACTGCTTTGAACCTCTCCCAACATGATATTTCTATTCTCATTTCTCCACTGTCTCTCTCGACTCCTCTCTCTGTTAGTTTCTCTCTCCATTGCCCCATACTCAGGTACTTTCTTAGATCTGCTCGATTATTGTCATTTTGAGTATCGTGCTCTTATCTGTAGGAAGACGGATGATGGGCTGAGGAGATGTAAGGGACTTTCCCCAATGCACACACAGACTTTTGGCTCCAAATATATAACAGCAGGCCCCTTTCCTTCCAGAGAAGCTTTCATCATGTCTTTGTGGTGTGAGTGTGCGTGCGTGTGTGTGTGTGTGTGTGTGTGTGTGTGTGTGTGTGCGTGTAAACCATGACTCCTCCATGGTTTCCTTTCAACAATGCAGTGCAGTGTGATATCTCACTTTTTGCCGCAGCAAGGTGAACCATCCAAAACATACAGTACATTCAAAAAGTACTGAAACCTCTTCAGTTTTTACACACTATATTATATTTTATAATTCACTTTAAACTAATAAAATGATCATCATCCAACATTCGCAAAAGTATTAAAAGATTCAAAACTGCAACTCTTATCTTCATGTGAGTGGACATGAAAAGCATGGATTTGTGTTCAAGAAGTGCCAGGATTCACACTGCATATCACTCTAACAGTGTTTTAGATGTTTTCTACAAAAATAGAAGAGCCCGCTGAAAGCACAACTACTGTATGCCAGCAGCCCTCCATCAATCAGCCCTTTATGGCAGAAGCCAATCTTGAGTAAAAGGCATATGACAGCCTGCTTGGAGCTTGCCAAGGTGCATTTAAAGGTCACTGAGACCAAGAGGGAAAAGATTCCCGTTGGTCTGAGGAGACAAAAATTTAATTTTTTTTGGCAAAGCTCCAAACTCTGGTCATTATTCTCCTCATAGTGAAGCACATTGTTTGCAGCAGTAAGTTTTAGTTGCAGGGAGAGGAAGACTGTAAGAAAAATGCCGTAAAATGTAGTACAAGCTTCAAGGAAACCTTATTCTACAGAGCCTACAGAGAAAAACTGATGAAACTGGTTCAACTTTTACAATAGCTCAAAGCAGTAGCTAGCACAATGCTGGATCAGTTTCTAACTGTGTTTGAGTGGCTCAGCCACATCCCAGACTTTATAACCCCATCTGTGGAGAGACCCGAGGATGGAAGTTCACAGATGATTCCCATACAATCAGGACAAATTTGAGCTGGAAAGAATAAAATAAAATAAAAAACCTACCAAATGTGCTCCAAGCTTGTCGAAACTTGTTCAGAAAGACCTGAAGCTGTAATTATTACCAAAGAGGGTTCGACAAAGAAGTGAAGGGGTATGAATACTTATTTAGATGAGAGTTTTTGTGATTTTTTTTTTTTTTTTTTTAATACATTCCTGATCCAGTCAGTATTAGCAGTCCCATTGTGATCTGTCAGATTTAATGAGGAAGTCTGGGCCCCACTCTGCTAGTCTTCCTTTGGCAGGATGGTCTCACCCAACTTTTGTCTGAAAGAAATTCATCTGTCAGGATAAAAGGATAAAAGACTCTACAGAGGTTTTACAAAGATTTATTCTAAAATCATAGAGCATTAGCCTCATGTGCAGTCGGAATACTTTTCTACCATTCCCTCTTCACCCAGAAATGTTTTATTAGAACGGGCAGATTGTGCAAACAGTAGAAGAAAATTATTTAGCATTCTTGTATATGTAACAAGCAATTCCCTCGAAGTTTCCAAAACGTCAGTCACTTCAAGAAATTGAGAGAAGAGCGTCTGCACATTTGGTTGTTTCTGTCTCTCTCTCTGTATCTGTCTGTGCACACCAAAGAATGTATCTTGGGTGAACAGCTGTAACAAAAGCGTGGGCTTTCTTGATGGGTGTGTAGTTTGCCCTTCCCTTCAATAAGCACAGAGCTGAGATCTCTGTCCTGTTGCTGCCAACTTTGACATTTGCTGGGATGAACGGTGAGCATGACAACACTGAGAAATGTCAGCCTCACGTCTTTGTCTAACATCAGTCGTAGTGAATGATCGGCCCGTCTCTGTAGGTTCTTTCCACTTCTCTTCCTTCCCTTTCCTTGTCCTTCATGCTGACATACCAAGTGTGTTTGCCCTCATACCTAACTTAATAAATCAAACACACAAAGAAATGTATACACTCCTATTCAAGAGGCAGTTTATCTGTTTAGGTTTGAAGGTCCTTGCACACAGATTCCTTAATGTCTGAAGTGATCATAGATGTCAGTCATTCTGCAGATTTAATACAAATCTGTACCTTATCGGATCTACTTTGATTTTTTTTTTTTTTTTTTTTTTTTTGATAAACATACATTTTTAAAGAAGGCAATGTAGTGAAATTCAGATTAGACCTTTAAAGATTAACACATTTCAAGGTTAAATGACAAATAGTAATTTTCTTGTATGTCCATCTCTCAGTGACTCTGGTTTACTTAGAGGTCACTGGATAATTAAAAACCCTCAGTGGGGTGAACACAACCAGGGCAATCTTTAAATGTGAAGTAGCTAGAATTAATTTATTTCACGGAGCAAGTAACCATTAAATTGTTTAGCATTGCTAATTTATGTATCTTTCACATTTGGGCAACAGAAGAATTTGAAAGTGCAGGATCTAATTCAAATCCATCATTAATATAATATAGCTTCAGTAAAATGAAATGAAATGAAAAATAGGCTTTCTTTTTACGTAACATGTTATTGTAAAATTACTTCTTTTTTTTTTTTTAAGACGCATTCAACTCTAAAGCTTCCACACCCACACATCATACCTCTTGTATTTCACATGTGTAGCTGTCTTATGTGAGTGTCTAATGTAGAGGTAGGCAATTTCTCAATGCTTAGCAGGGGCTAACATTAGTTAGCCAGCTGAGAAGACACATGTGTATTTGTCAACAAGACCCCCATGAACATATGCCCCTTACCTCTGATATGACCCAAGGGATGCTTCCTGAAATAACCACCCATATGGTGAGGAGATGTAGACGGGCATGCTGCAGATTAGAGTGGCTGAGATAACCGCTAAAGGATGTGTAGCTTCACCTACATTCTTATCATGTACACTTTCTCAGCTAATGGAGGATAATAAAAAGGGTAATAATGATGGCTTAGTGTCAGCCATAGCAATGTCTTCCAGCAGATTTTACAATCTTAAAACCTCCGTGCAAGAGTAGTAGACCAGAAGTACATGTTTATTGACAGTCGTGTTTTTTCTCTTCTCCATAACAAAGAGACCAAGGAATTAAAACAAGTAGAAATAAAATGGCTTTGCTCTAAATGCCTGTAAGTCACAGATGCTCTTCAATTTACATAAAAAATTCACATATTCCTTTCAGTTTGAGTATTGCTGAAAACATTTGCGATAAGTACACAGCTAAAAAAATAGAACATTGTTCTCGTCAGTTTTAGTCCTTTTTAAATGGTAGACTGTTATCAATCTTTATTTCTATAACAAAAAAAAAAAGCCAGAAAGATATCCCAAGTCTTTGTAATTGTTGTGTAATGAAGAAAGAGGGATGACTTGAGTTCATAAAGAGGAGAACAAAAGTCGGGAACATCAGAAAAGTGAACTTCAACACTTAATGTGAAATACTTCCTATAACACTACAGAATTGTGCTGGAGCGTCCCAGGTACAGTTTCTCCACCGTCCATAGGAAAGAGCGAAAGCTCAACAGATCAGAGGGGCTGGTGAGGTCAATGGATTTACTCAACCTCGGTGAATATATGCTTTGGACCTGTGGAGCAGTTGTGAAGCCTGCTGGCAGATCATCTGCATGCAGCAGTCAGGCTGCTTTGCTTCCTGTTGTGGGTTGGACACTTATCTCACCATGCACTCCAAGCATGCTCACTCCATTACCTGGTCCCGCTGCATACCTTTGGCGATGCAGCATACTCCCAGCCTCACACCCTGCTTTTGTCTAATGTCTGCCTCCATTATGGGACATAGACCTTCCTTAAAGTTTCTCTGGGGCTTTTATCATGAACAGACACCTGTAGTTGCTCCAGGCCATTGCTTGTTTTGCTCCCCATTATATTGTAAATGGCTTTTCAATCCAGCTTCATGAATTAGTCGACGTGAAAGCGTTATTGAAACCAAAAGAGTAATCCTGCTTTTGGCTCTGCATGCCAACACTGGGGTTTTGCATGACAAGAGAAAAAGGATGCTGTTTCCCCCTTTTTTTTTTTTTTCTTTCTTTCTCCTTTAGACAACTTTAGAAGTGATATCTCAAGGGAAGCCAGCGCTAGCAGAGTGTCACTCAGCATCTTTCCTTCTGCTCTTCTCCCTCCCTTGGCTATGACAGGACCAGTGCTATGTATTCCTGACACATTTGGTCAAGGGCCTGACTGTACTGTAACCACTAACGCAAACATAGACAACAGGAGGAAATGTGGCATTGTTTGTATTCGTAGAATACTGATTTACATTTCAGAGTAAACTATCATATCTGTTCTGAAAACACCCCAGCATTTATGCTGATTAAATGTGATTATGTTAGTTATGCAGCTTGTGGTGTGGCAAATTCAGATTAGAACATTAACATTTTGTCTTTTTTTTTTTTTTTCATCCCAGAACAGATATGTGACTATATTTGTTGGTTAACAATATAACCACCTTCTTTGCAATTCTTTTTTTAACTCAGACTGTGCTTATATTGTTGGAAAAAGGTAAAATCGTTTATATTCTCGCCATAACCAGCCTCAGCCTCACCTTCAGGCTTAATATCGCCTGTTTCCACATATTTCAGTGCAGTCCAGTCCGGTTTGAGTTAAAAAATAATAATTAAGCCACAAATGTCTTGATTTTAGGTTTTTGGAATCTAGTGGGAATTTGCCAGGTTGATCACTTCAAGCCTGATTGAAACTTCGATTCCTAAAAAGAGCAGTTATCCCCCAGTCTGCAATCAAGACACGTGAGTGCATTTCAGTCATCAGGTTGGCCATACTGTGCTCTGATCTCTGGGGCCAAAAATCAATAAAATGAAGCAGCATTATTAAATCAAGAATATATCACCAGTCTGTCAGTCACCTCCCTTTTTCTCTGCAGTGAACCACCGATCAAATTAGATGCACAGCTTTATTAGATCACACCTACCCAGTTGTCTTTATATTAATCCAGCTCTGCCAGAGGAGTTTGATTAGATTTTGCTTGAATAGCAACCACAGGATTTTTTTTTCCCAGGTCGGGCAAGAAATGGAACCTAAGCAAAAGCTGTGCTGTTCTTTGATCCTTCCAGCAGTGTTGAATGTATAAATTTTGGATTTGGGATAAACTGAGGCTCGTCTGCCGCGACTCTCATCCATCAGCCCCAACAATGTTTTCTTTTGTAGGTTAACGCTTGTGGCAGCAAATTTCACTGCTGCACACCAGTGAAATACAGCTTTAATTTAGAAATGATTCAGACAATCTAAAGAGCTTTGAGTGTGGCGTGGCCATCTGAGCACTGCAGTTTGCTGCTTTAAAATAGCCTGTCAGTGTGCCATTCACCGCTGGGACATACTGGGCTGGGAGTCAAAGAGCCGGCAAAAAGTCTTCTGCACCATTCTGTCTTTTCATATGGCTTATGATAAGATGCAATAAGAATAGTTCTTATCCATCACAAAGTATCAGAATTTTTAATTTGGCTCAAAGGCTCAAAAATGCAGATAATAAAACACACACAAGCAGACACATACAGTAATAGGAAAACAAAAATTGTTCCATCTAAGTTTGACAAGCACAGTGTTAAAAATGTTAAAATACATTTCCCATTTAAATTAGGCATGAACACGGAAAGGATTTTTAGATGCTTTTCTTGGGCAGCGGGACTTTTTAATATTGACCTCATTGCGGTAACTTCAAGGACTGCTGGAGAGGGTCTTGCTAGATCGGCCTTCTCAGTTAAATACTGAGTGTATAGTTCAGACAGGGAAGTCTGAAAAGAGCCAATTATTTTGCTCGACTAATTAGTCATGTGGGAAAGCTTCTCGTGTTTGACAGCCAAGACCCCTCACTGAAGCTGAATATATATCTGCATGGTGTCCTGTAAACCAGAACTAATCTCATAAAAGTCCTGAGCTTCTTAGCAGGTAAAGGCTCTGCTTGGCTTTCTTGTACAGTGAGCCAGTTTTCTGGAGAGGGCAGGAAGTATCAAAGTTAACTAGGTGCTCATAAATGCTCGAGAGCGCATTAGACAAAAATCAGAACTTGTGGGTTTAAATTGCATGTGCTTGTGGTGTCAACCCTCCTGGTTTCCGGTATAGTGGACCATATCACCTAAAGTGAGATTTGAAAGTGAACGTTAGGTTACCAGGGTAACACAGGGTTCTCTGAAGACTGTGTGACATGCAGTAACTCCAGAGAATTGCATTGTTTGCACGTGTTGGATAAGCAGTGTAATGCTGTGAGATACTTTCTCACCACCACAGAGCTTATATATGAAAAATTATGCAAACTCAAAGATGAGTTCAAATGTTTGCTTTACAAGTTTTCTTTGTATTTTATTCAAAAATCTCACTTTTAAAAAATACAATCCGTCATAGGTGGTCACTTAAACTACCACTCAAAAGTTTGGACACACTTTCTCATTCAAATGAATAGGAAAGTGTGTCCAAACTTTTGACTGTGTACCTCCAAAAACAGCCATTTAAATGTTTTTATTTTGTACAAGCACTGCACTAATTTCTACCCGTCGAATCTGTCCTCCTCCTCATTTCTACCAACACATACTGTATTTTTTAGATCTAAAAGGTAATGAAGCCCAAGCTCAAGCTCAATGTGGATTTGGTGGCTTGTAAGAGGAGGAGTGGGAATTCACCAGTGGTAAATGAAGCAGAAGATGAACTGAACAGAGATGGATGGGAATTTCCCTCACAGCTCAACGCAATCTTTGATCTTAATAGCTTTTACATCCTATAAGTCACTTTTCAACAGCTCTTTGCTGCATGATTAAATTATGGTATTAATAATCAGGGGGTGACAAGAGGGTGGTATCAGACAGAGAAAGGGAGCGATGGTTGCCCACCTCAGATCTTTGAAAATTATTTCAAAATCTGTCTGCAATCTGGCAGATGGTCACCTCCACTTTTTGTCCTCTTAGTCCCTTCACTATAGACACACCACACCCAACTCAGCTGATTGCCAAATGGGCACCTTCAGAGAGTGGAAATGCAATCAAATGTGAGTGGACCCAAAGACCTGCATTCCTTTGAATGTGTCCCCTGGATTGCAGTAAGTACTGTAGCAGTTACACTACTGCGGATTTCAGGTTTGTAGTGTGACAAAACAGCTTAACCCTTTCGCTCTCTGAGAGACGAGACTCACAAAGACTCTGTACTTAATCTTAGATATCTAAATACACAGCGTGCACCGTGCGATGCTCTGTCAGTAAACTGAGATATGCAGCCTGACCACCGGTGTGTGGTTAACTACTATAGATAATTCAAAACAGAACAATGGCAAATTTGATGCTTTTCTTTGGTAATGTTGCAGCATATTGAAAGACTTTGCTTCAGAATGATGACCCAAGGACAACAACAGCTTGGTGGAGAGAGAAGAGAGGCAGAATGTGTAGAAGACAGTGGAGTAGAAGACCAAGAGTGATGGTCTCTGATGAGATTAGACCACAATTATTGACCATGTAGTAAACAATAGTCTGCCTTTGAAAGAGGCTTGTTTATGGGGTACAACTAAATCTTCCCCTTTTTTCTGGCCAAGAAAAAAATGCAGCGTATCGCCGTCGATAATGACTGAACCTCATGGCATTGTGTTGAAAATTTGTTTTTATTTTTAAAAAAAATTATATTTTTTTTAATATATATTTATACACATATATATAATATATATATATATATGTACTGACATTTGGAAAAATTGATTGTTTTGTGTTTGCCTCCCACATGGGGGTGAGGCAACTTATTGTGAGATGGACAGGAAATTTTGTGTAGATTTACTGGATTTTAGACAATAATGAAGATGGACGCCAGGAAAACACATTCATCTTTGTGGATTTATGCAGCAGGGAACGAGATTGGACAGAGGGCAGCTGTGGCTGTCCCTAGCCAGAGAACAGCTAACACCACAACATGTTCAACACTGTCCAATGATGTGCTGTTGTCAAACAAACCCTCACTGGCTCCTCCAGTACAGAGAGGCTGAGTTGTTTTGTGGATGACCTGCAGGAAAGAAGCTGAGGAGAAAGACACTCCCCTACCCTCGGTGATGTGGTGGATAATGCGGCATCCCACCACTCCACTGCAGTCACCGACTGGTTTACTGCACATCCCATTATGTCAGTAATATTTCTCTCTCCTTTGTTTTTCTCTGCATGATGGTGGAAGGTTTATGAGTACCAGCTCCAACACCAGATGTCCTAACTGGATGAATGTGGGAGGTGGAAACCCTCCAGAAAAACTGCTAGTGTGAGATTAGACGTTCCAGAAGATACGTCCTGCTGCATCGCACATAAGATGTTAAAGTAATGAAAATTTGTGACCATGAGTTAAAACTGGAGCCTGCATATAATGAATGGTTTAGACGCATTTTTTCTTTCTTTTTAATTTTGAGAATGCATTTGTTTTTCCTGTGAGTAAATTTTATGCAAAGATAGCGAAAAATAAAGCAATGTCTAATTTAATGGCTGCATTTGTGATTGATTAATGTGGATTACTGAATACATATTTTATCCTGAGATTATTTCTGTTTCTGATTCATATGAAAAACTGATTAAACGGAGACAAAATTTAAGAATTTCTTTTTTTTTTTACCTCAACATGGAACAAGTGTTCATTATAGAGAGAGAGTTGTTACCAGTGTCACGTCAAACAAGCTTATTTTAAGATGCATTTGAAGTGTTTTGGTAGTTTGAGTGAGTTTTAGAGGAGCTGGTGAAGCAGACATTATGGAAGGTTAAAAAGTAAAATGGCTTCACTATTTACCAATGCTTGTTGGCCATGGAAAGTTGTGTTTTAATCGTGACTCCGGATGTTTGGCTCCCGCTTGGTCGCTGGTAGCTGATATTACAGAGAGAATACGATCAATATTGATGAAAATGTTCAGTCTCTGCTGGGAGGTGTCTGTGATAGACCAATGGCTGATCCACGGATATCATATATGTTCACATAAACACGTGCACATACATTTAGTGTGTGTGTGTGTGTGTGTGTGTGTTGCTTTCAGACTTTGTTTTTGGGAATAATCCAACAAAGCTATTCCACTCTTCTGCCTAATTGCTCTCCGACACATCCATCTAATTTAGGAGGGATTCTTCTGCATTTTTTTTCACTTGCAGCCACAGTAGCATTGTAGTTGATTTGTATTCCCCAGGCCACAGATCTTACCCACAATGCCTTGTAAATCTAGCGCTTTCAAATTAACTGCTCATATTGGTCTAAATGCTGTGAGTTAAATTACAAGAATGGTTCCATGTTTCAGGATATTGGAGTGTGGAGATCTTGAAAAGCATTTTCCTTTTATTTACTATGCTGGTCAGATTTAGAAGAGGCATCTAGTGGAGATGGATGAGAATTGGTGATTATAAATTAGCCCAGCTGGAGAGCTTTTATGAAGACACAAAGCTAAAAAGTTTTTGAGTCAGAAAAGGTCAGTTGTAAAGCTTTAAAGCCCAGAGTATAATGTAGTTTTAGTTTGCTCTTTATGGAAATGAATGTGTTAATTATATGGGACACGCTGTGTCCACTGAGCATAAATGACTCCTAAAATTTAAGTATTTGAAGAAAAATGGAGCCTCCTACTGCAATATTTGTTTGAAGGCAAAAATTTTAAAGCAAACATTCACCTCCAGACCTGCCAGGTTGTCAGTTAATGTAAACTGGAGTGGCCCCTATAGAAGTAGTGTACACAAAGCCAGCAGATGCTGATAAAAGTGAATGAGGTGCTCTCCAGGCAGCCAGCAGGCGGTGCTGAGTTCAGCACCTTTTGTTTGGCTCATTTTTATGGGCAAGTAGAGAGCTAATCTGTTCAATCCAGATGTCTTGTTCGAGGGTTTGGGGTCCCATTTGGAACATCAATGACAGTCTGGATTCGTAGAAAAGCACTTTCTTTCTATTTCCCTTGGTCCATTTATTGAAGTGTAATGTTGAGAGCTTCCACTTGGAAATGAGCAGAAAAAAGAAGAGCATCTGGAACAGAAAGCCATGGCTGACACAAAAAAGAAAAGTTTCTTACTATTGACCGATTGTTTTGCCTGCCCAAATGTGCCAAGATTGTTTCTACCTTAACGCAGTCAACCAGCACACTACAAGAGCTTTATCATGCGCGTTAATCAATATGATTACAATTATTTCCCAGCAGGATAAATTAGGGTGCATGCGGTGTATGTATTATTTTTATAATGTATTATTTCTCAAAGCGCTGACAATAGCTCAGCTAATGTGACTGTGAGCCACATTGTCCTTCCTTCCTCACACACACATCGGCATGATGCACTTCCTCCTGCTTTAATCTCAGCCTGTAAATTACAATGAAGTAAAATTAATTCCCTCAAAGGCCAAGCACTTCCATCTGTGGAATCAAGGATGGAGCCTTGATTAATTCCAACTCTGTGTGTGACGTTTGGAGCCTGGAGCCCCTAAAGCATGCCTAAACTATATTGGAGTCCTTCTTTTAATAAAGTTTATCATTTGAGAAGAGAAGAAAAATAAAACTCAGTCTGAATCTTGAGCCAAAGGAAATCCTTGGAGGACAGTAAGGCTTTGATGGAGGAGATTTAATACAAATTCTCCAAAATAAGGCTGGATGTTATTACATGTCCAAAAGGCATTTTAATTTCAAGCTTATGAAAGTGATCATCCACAGCAAACAATGTGAGGGTGCTCAGCAACCGTGTGCAAATTCTGTCGCTGCATCATTTCATCAATTTGTCATGTCGGGTTAAAATATTTTAGGAGAAAATTTTAAAAAAAATTTGTCCGTGACAACCTGGCGTGTGTCATTTCTCAGCATTTGTGTTTCTTTGAGTGGATATTGAACACTTAGGTTTAGAATGACTAATTCTTGAAAGATTTAGTTTTAGTCTATCAAACTTTGAAAGACTATAAACGTGACACAATTAGTAGAGTGTATTTTTTCCATGGAAGTACGTTTCTGCACGTTGTGCATTCTATTGTGAATCCATGGAAGCAAATATTATGAAGATGAATTGTATGTGCTTAGTTACCTTTGGGGAGTTAGCGCCTCAAAGTTATTCAGACATTAAAGGTTGGCTGTAAGATAAGCTATGAAAAGTGACAGGTAAACCACTGCAGTGCATAATGGCCTAGGAGCTGTGTGTGTGTGTGTGTGTGTGTGTGTGTGTGTGTGTGTGTGTTCATCAGAGCAGCATCTGTTTGTGGGCAGAAGTGGAGGGCCACCTTAACTGACTGCGCCTTCTCAGCTGACCAACAAATGTGTAGTGTTCAGCTTCCCTTAAAGAAATAAGTATAATATGTAGAATGAATGTTCCTTTAGTTCGAAGTGAAGGAAAATCGTTGTATATAAATCCATTTTTATGTTGGCTTCACTGAGAATTTGTGTTCCTTTTAGCCTGTGGCTTCCTTTTTGTAAGGAGCTGAAAAGTAGCTGTCCAGGGTTTCCTCACACTTCTGCCTGTGGTCACAGGCCACAGGCAGAAGTGTGGCTCTACTGGACCTGATGCATGATAAATGCCTCACTGAAAAGCGTGCAGTTCTCTGGCACACATCTACTCAATCAGGATTCCTACATAGATGAAAACAGTTCATCATGGGGAATGAAAAGCTGCACCCAAAAAACAAACTTAAGGCAGCCGTCTCATTTGTCAGCTATTTGGGTCCTTGGTTTGTTTGTGTGATTCACATCTTTATTAGTTGTGTTAGATGGCTGCAGAATTACACACTGCAGTGCAAACACTCTTGGTTGGAAATCACTGATCTCTGTAGTTTTTTAAAAGAAACTTGTAAAGCCTATGTTTATTTGTATTGGATGTGTTTGTTGGCAGAGGAGCTGAACAGAGGAGGTGAGATGATGATTAAGGACAACCAGAGCCAGACACAGTCCCTGCAACACACCGAGGATTTCAGATATTTTCTCTTCTGGAGGTTAGAGAATTTGAGCCGCTGAGTATGCAGCTGTGTTTTTTTATTCATTTTTAAACTTACATGTATCTTTAGTAAGTCACCTCTTTGGCAAATGAGTCTGAGGCAAAAACACAGAATGGGATTACAATTTTCTCTTAGCCCTTTTTGTTTGTTTGTTTGTTTTATTTGTTGCCTCCGGTGTGAGTTCACTATCTTAAATACGTGGCTCTCCAAAGCCCAAGGAGCATTTCATAGATTCGTTTTACAACAAAAAAGGTAGCGTGTTGAACTGTTGGGAGTGAAAAATGTCTTTGCGGAGACAACAGCGTACTAGCTTGTATCAGACAAATCTCTGGCTGGATGAAGCAGCAGAATGCTAAATTCTCTGTCAGTATGACTGTGGCTTTGATGCATTCACTGACAAATTAAACCAGTAAGTGCCATAGACCTGTATTCTGTGTAATGTGACAATCAAGGGCTGTAAAAGGACTCAGATTGTATTGAGGTCTATGTGAAAAAGGCCCTAATTCTAACTTAATATGTTACCTCAGTAAATGTTTTCTTTATCTTTATTATTTCTAGATTGAAGTGTTCTTCAATACAGCATGATGTTTTCCTAAAACTCTGATCTATTATTTACATGGACTGTCTTCAAGAAGAATTATTGGCCCACCTCTTCCTGAGCATTAAGAATGCAGAAACGTAAACAAGATCAATCTGTGCACAAAGTGAAATTTAATTTTATTTGCCTGAATTGACCTTGATGAATAGAAAACTGATCAGTGTTGTTATTGTTTTTTTTGTTTTTGTTTTTTTTTCAACCACAGATTTACAGAGTTTCTGGAGCCCTTTGAGAGAGTGATTCAACCAGAGGAGCTTTGGCTTTACAAGAATCCCCTAGTTGAGTCAGACCACATTCCCAAGAGGGTCATGTTCGTAAGTAACCCCTGTAATTCTGAATTCCACTCATTTCCAACTTGATTGCTACTAAATTCTCTCTCATGATTTTATTTCCCATGAACCACTTCCACTGCTCGATTCTTGCTAATCTGTGTGGTGTAGAAATTCTTCATTTGGGGAAATCAATACTGTAAAGCTTCTTTTTTCCACTGTTGATGTGAGGCCTGAATCATGTTAAGAGATGGGGACTTTGCAGAACTGTGGTGCTGTAATTAGTGCTTCAAATACCACGTCTTGGATGGAAGTGGACAGCACAGGGCAAAGATGGATTTCTAACTCATACATGAGAAAATATGATTCCTTAGTTCCTTTGGCTTGTTTACAGTAAAAGCCAGAGGAACTATAGACGCTCTCGTGCAAACATCTCTATCAAACATATATCGGAGTATCTGTGCTGATTTTGTTCTCAGTGCAGTTTTCAGCAGTATCCAACACTTTAAAAAGAAAAGCATTCTGGGCACTGCAGAGCTCATTGCTGTGAGTCATATATTGTTTTCAGACCTCAGATTGTGGACACAAGCTGCTCCTATTTTCAAGTCATTAGGCAAATATATATAACAACGCCAAGCGAGCTGAAACAGAACAGCCTTATTATTGTACTATAGCTGTTGGGGTAAATTGATGGTTTTGGCTTTTACATGAGCGTAATAAATATATACTCAAGTGAAAAGCGCTGTGAGACCCAAACCACAGTTCTGCTAAGTTCTTTTAGGAGTGTGTATTCCTGGTTGCTTTGAGCTGTTTTGCCACACCAATAAAGAAGACTCTTAGATACAGTAATCACTTTAAAGAACATCTGACAAAAGTGTTTTTCATAGTATAATATTCTAAGAATTGCAATTTCAAGAATGTCCCTGTTTGGTTGTTACTTGACACCCAATGCTAAATTATGAGATTTTATATGTATTAGATTCAATAGATTTCTGAAATGGTAGAGAAATATGCTTATTTTCATTATTGGAATAAATTTGATGATTGGAAGAAAACTGCAATAAGTATGGCAGTAAAACCAGGAGATGTTTTTTCTTTAGCATAAAGACAGGATGTTCAAAAAGACATCACTGCACCTCCTGGAAAAGGTATGTAGAGGAGATACAACAGTGACTTAAAACAGAATTTGTTACCATGTAAACCTGATTATCCCAGAGCTCTTAGCAGAGCTGCCTCTTAAAGCTGCTCTAATATGAATGTCCTTTTAAATATGTTTTCTGTGCTGATCGCCAAGAGCAGAAATTGAGTCCCTAATGTGGATTGCATTATGAACCCTATATATCTATATATCCTGGTATAAATATAATAAACTCACAACTCTCCTCCAACGTTTTAGATGGAGCTGTTATGAGGGGTGGGTAACTTCATCATCCATGGATCTTTGCCAATGACAGGCCTCTAAACAAAGAGAGGAGAGAAACACACCCTAAACACCTTTTAGAGAAATACCGTGAAGCATGACACCCAGCAGTCAGGCTCCTTCAGTGTCATTGTTCTGACAGTGGCCATGAAGTTGTGCATGATTTATCTGCTTATTAAAAATAGTCTACAGAGAGGATGTACATGAAGCTACATTATGACTCACTCTGACCTTCATTAAGACATATCCTGTGTTAGGCTCCATGCAGCCTCAAGAGTCACTCTTGGATTTGCTCATTATGGGAGTGGCAAGAATATTCTCAATGCTTGTTATTTATTGATGCCTCAATGGTTTTTGAGTGTAGCTCTTCTCTTCAGTATTGCCCGAGGCAGCATCTGTAGAATGTGTAAACAGGCTCCTGAAATAGAGCCTGAAAATCTGAGCCTGAAAATCACATCTCAGCTTCATGGAAATTAGTTTTTCTCCAGCATACATCTAATTAACAAACATGCCCCCCAATGCAGTGTCAGAAAAACTAAAAGTTTGATTAGAATAATTTTTTTACTTACCTATGCATTTTTGGGTCAACATAAGTGCTGCATTTATGAGTATAAACTGCCCTCTGAGCAGGCACTTGGTGGAAATCACACATCAATGAGATTTACATGTACAAAGACGTCTGCATGTACCAACAGATGAATAATTTATATGGCTCTAAGGATTTAACGGTTAAACATTATGTGGCCTTAAATATTCCCTGGACGTGCTGGAGCATCTAAAAATATGAAAAAGATGATAGTGTGTCTGAATTGAAGTTGTGTTAAGGACATTTTTACGCAAAGAAAAGATATGAGAGTGTAACATTGTCAAATATAAGACAAGATCCATTACACATTGAAACCTTTAAGGTATTTTCAAATACTTGGATGTGTTTCTATGACAACTAATCTTATGCTATCTTCATCTAGATAACATGCTTCAAGTCTGTGACAGCAGTATTCAGGATGGAGGGTTAAAGCAGTTGATAAAATACTGTTTGAATTGTGAAGTTCTAAGTGGAAATATCCGCTTAAACCTCAGTCACAGCTGCCAAATCACAAACCAAAGTCGGGCCACTTTTGGTGCTGTTGCAGTATATTTAAATTCTGAGTAGATGTGAAAGTGTCACGGTGACATAGAAAGAGACATTTCTCTCACCTCTCTCACCATCTCAGCGATAAAGTCGTGGGAACTGCTCGGATTAAAGTTCGAACCTCCCGAGCTGCAGCTCTATTGTTATCCAGTTTGTCCAGAAATATTTGAATACCTAAAATACTTGATCCAGTGGCAGCTTTTGTTTTGGTACATTGGAGCAAAGTAACTGGCAATTGCAAGCTCAAACATTAAAAGTATATAAAGGCATCCTAAAGCCCCTTGCGTTGCATTGCCGTTTACACTACAGCCGTGGTTTGCACTGTGTTGTGCATAGTGACACAACACCTCTTCAGGAATATTCAGAATAATTCAGTTTCACGCTCAGACAGTTCATGATGGTCAACTTATGAGTGTGACTACAAGTTTGAAACCAGCTACTTCAGAGGGGATCGTGAGGTGCAAATTGGTTTATAATTAGCAGAGGTACACAGATTTATGTGCAGCTGAAGTGACAAACAGTTCTCAAGGCAAATTTAATAAGCGTGTCATACAATGGAACTAAAAGCCAGACATTTTTTTTACTACCTCTGTTTCATAAGGGAGGAAATTATATTGAATTTGGCCAGAAAGAAATTAATAGAACTTGGTGTGTGAATAATTACCAAGGTGCTGAGGAGCCCAAAATCTCTTAACAAGTAAGACGCTAAAATTCTCAGCAGACAGGAAACTGCATTCAATAAAATAGTTTGCTTGGCCTCTCAGCTTGTCTTGTTAAAATGAACTCTGGATAATGGAGAGTTTCATGTTATTAGCTGAGGATAAAGTCATTTTTTGGCTAACCTTCAAAACAGACCCTGTGGAATCCAGCTCAGCCCCCCGAGTGTCACAGTAATGACCGTACTTTTTTTTTTTTGTTGTTGTTGTTGTTGTTGTTGTCTTGATTTCCTCACAGGCAATTTCATTCCTTACCCCGCTGGCAGTGATATTTGTGGTGAAGATAATTCAGAGGACGGACAAGACAGAAATCAAAGAGGCTTGTTTAGGTATGTGGCACCAGTTACTTTAAATGTCATGAATTTGTTATCTGTTAGTCACCATCTTTCCAATGAGAGGTTTTAAAACAACGGCATCATTGGTGCAAATAATGCAGTTGGTGGAGGATTTTAATGGCCGTGAAGGGAAACCATCTCTTGGCCTAATTATTTTTGTTTTCTAAATCTTTCACCTTTCTCAAGTTTTACCTGGAAACATGTGCTAACTGAACACTTTTAGGTACTTTGTAGTGCATATGGTGAGAACCTTCTAACTCTATGACATCTGTTTCAGTCAGCGTGATACCACACAAGTTCATCTTAATCACAGCAGCCACGCGTATTTACACCCATTTAAAATTTCATGCTATTTGGTTAGTTTTCAAACAGCATCTGGGCTTTTCTCTCACACTGATCTCCTTCCTGTGTGCCATCTCCCCTGGGTCGAGAGGCCTGCGGGTGGTTTGGCACATCTGAGAGCATTAAGAAAGTTTAACACAAATCCAATTAACAAGACACACGGAGATGACTCGGATGGAGAGAGAGTTGTACAGGCTGGTGTAAAGATTACAGTGCTGTGTAGACTTAACAGCCCTACTGCTTCCTGCATAGAAGCGCTTCTACGAGACTATGGCCATACGAAAAGACAAAAAAATCACTCAGAAGAGCAAAGACAAAGAGAGAGCCTGTTATTCTACACAATCATGCGTTTGAATGTCTTTGAACTGATTTTACCTACTAAAAAAACAGAACATGAAAGCGGAATGTTATTTGGCTGGATATGCAGTTAAATCACAGTTTATTTTTATCTACCTACAGAATTATTTATTTTTCATCCTGATCCCATCTCTATATCGCTGCTAATTTATTAAGTTCAAAGTTGTCCCTGAGGGCCTTATACATTCATGAATCAAAATTTCAAACAGACATCACTGAGCCAGCACAATAAAAGGTTTCCAGTTGGATTTTCACTCATGTTATTTCAATGGAACTTGGTTTTCTTAATACAAGGCATTCATTGTTTCATACAGTGTATTCTCCTCTCACACCACCTCTTTGTTTTCCTTAGCAAAGCAACTGCAGTGTTCCCTTTGTCAGGTAGCTTAATAATGTCTAGCAACCCCTCATCATTCCCAAACTCCTGCAGTGTAATTATGTGATTATCTATCAGTTAGGCTATAATGATGCCATTTTGAAGATTTGATTATAATTTCAAAAAGAACACCCTGTGAGAATGACACAGAGATGATTCTGCAATGACTTATAAATTTTGTTTATAATGCACAAGTAGTTTCATATTTCATAATTTTGAATCAAAATATGAGATCTCAAGGAAAAGGGCTTTATTGCTTAGTGTTTGCATTTTTAAGTGAGGCAGGGAGATTTCTTTTAATAACATGAATCTATGTGATGTCTGTGTTTTTAAGTTTATTAGTCAACGTGTCATCAGGACCCCACAAAAAATTTGGACAGAAGCTTTTTACTTGGGATGTCTCTGTTCGTTCTTTGTCTTCTGGGAATTTATTTTTTTTTTTTTTTATGAAGTAGTCTACAACAACTTGGCCACAGTGTTCTGAGGCAGAACGACCAATGCTTTGGTAATGTAATGGCAGCAAACCTGTTTTTTTCTGCTCTCTAATTTCATGAAACAATGCCTTAGTGCAATCGCTGGTTCAAACGCTGACCAGTGACACAAGCGCAACCCTGGCACCAAACAGACTAAAAGAGACAGTTTCAGGTTGGAAATAAGAAGACAATGCAGCCAACCCCACCAGCTCCTCTCACATTATTTGAAAATGGTTTTCCCTGTAACCACGAGCATCTCTGATATGAGCAGAGCAGATAATGTCTCCTATATGTGTCTGATCAATCTCAATTTCAATCTAACATGACTGGAAATGACTCCTTTGGTGCCGGGAGTCTTACAAAGCACATCATAAGTGCACTCAAAAGGACTTCCAAAATGGTATTAGTGCCTCTGCTGGATTTGGGCCAACACAAAACTAATTAATTAATACTTTCATGACCATCTGTAAAAAGTCTTGACAGATTACAGAATGCAACCGCAGCAGCTACAGTACTCATACCAAGTCCAATCTGACAGACTGCACATGTTACAGTGTGTTGTTCCAGCTGTTGAAATGGAACATGTATCGTTTAAGGCTTTCATCTGATTCTCACACGGGCTTGTCTGAAATTAACAAGCTGTCAAATGAGATTGCCACTGTGCATCTCTCCGCAGCCCAGGAAGATAATACGTTTGCGTGCTGGTAATGTGGGGTGAATTCAATTGGCCTGCAGACTTCTGGGATTAACCTTTGAGGGCAGCCACTCTGGATAATGCTGAGCCCTGATGACTTTCTTCACTGCTAATTAAATGAATGTACAGTGTAGTACATTTCCTACCTGTCAGCCAACTGTACTGCTGTTTCCTTTTACCTAAGTTAAGCTACAGTATTAGCAGTAATTGCTCCGCAGTCGGAAAGGCTCTGATGTTGTCAACATTTCTCAAGAAATGTGTTGTGGACAATTTTTCCCTCCATATTGAATAGCTAAACCATGTTTAACAACATTAAACTATACATCTGCACAGCCCGTCTTCATTTAGGTGACTAAATGGAAATTCCATTCCCATCTCCTTTAGCTTTGGTGTACTTTGTGTTAAGCAAAAGCTCGTGCATATGGCATGGTGAACATGGCAAACATTGTACTTATGTTGATGCACCATAAGCCTGGCTGTTTTTATTAGTCCTTGTCAGTGACAGCTGCCACTGGATGCATAATTTCTCAGACCGTCTCAATCTTGTGAATGCATTATTGTATATTTGAGGGAATGATGAAAGGTGTTCTCATTAGATTGTTGCAACCTCTTTGGCCATTACAATAAAATTCACAAGCATATAAAACCTGGTGCATAAATCGTAAACGCAAGTTGTATGGATGTGTGTTTGTGCGTCTGTACTGCTTGCACTGTGGGAACCTTCCCACTGCTTGTTTTTACAAATAACGAAGGTTCATTTCACACATAACCCCTGCACCCATCTGTCCATCAGCAAGGGAAATTCCCATGAACCTAATTGGCTGTTTTATTTGAACACTATCGTAGATGAACACCTAACCTGCAAGAACCTCTACTGCACAGCGTAAAGAATTGTTTTCATTCAGCATTACTTTTTGTATGAATGTTAATTATGCTGAAGATGCTGTCAACCTTGTCTGTTTCATCAGCTTCCAAGCAAGAAACCTCTGTGCTGTAAGATGCTAATTTGAGTCTGTGTGTGTGTGTGTGTGTGTGTGTGTCTTCCTTCTTCCTTCACCTCCAGCTGTATCCCTTGCTCTCGCCCTTAATGGAGTCTTCACAAACACCATCAAGTTGATTGTTGGCAGGTATGCTAAACAAACTGGCTCTGACAGTGATGCAAAATGATAAGTTGTAGGCTCTGAAGACCACATTTCAGCTTTGACTCACTTGATTTATTGCCAATAATGAATTCAGAACACAACAACACTTTTTTTTATTTAAATTTATTTTATTTCTCAGACCCAGGCCCGACTATTTCCAGCGCTGTTTCCCAGATGGAAAACTGAATGCACGGATGCTGTGCACCGGCGATCCTGATCTGGTCTCGGAGGGACGCAAGAGCTTCCCCAGCAGCCATTCCTCATGTGAGTATCAATCAGCACCTCCAAACTCAATGACTCACACGGTGACCCATTAAAACTAGGCACAGTCGCACTTATTTACTCAATTGATCTTGGTAGTCTGAAAAACACTTCACACAGCTGACAAGTTTACTTTATAGGTGCCACACTGGGATTGAGTTGTCAATTAGTTAATCCATTGTGAGGCAGCTTGTTGAGCTGTTTTGGGGGTTGATAGGTTAAGTTGAGCACATTCATTTGTGTCCATGTTAATGAATACTAGAGCTTTCTGCAGTGTTCAGCTGCTCAGACCAGTGTGGACTAGGGGACAAATTTTAAACCATATTGCTTTCCAAGCTGTTGTCTCTTCATCAGCATGTTAAATAATTCAAATGTTTTTCTGTTGTCCACCGGATGAATGAGAAGAGTCTGGTGTGTTAATTAAACCCACAGCTTTATATGCTGCGTTGGGCTGCGTTTAAGAAATATATCTTTGAAAGCGTCCATCAGTAACGTTGTTGCCATTGAACATTAAACACACTTAGGACTGATAGCAAAAGCACCACAGCGGTAAAATGCTCACAGTGGAATAGCATCAATCCGCCTGCTGTCTATGATGCAAAAGGAAAATGCTAACTTTCCATCCTCCAGTGAGCAGTGCCCCAATTGCGGAACAATTGAGATGAATGTTTGCTTTTGTTGAAAATCTTTATTACATTCCCTCTCTTGACGCACAATCACACATATACACACAAGGTAATTTTGTACAAGTTTAGCAATGTTTAAATAAGCAAGTGGTTGCATCCAAAAGAAGCATTTTTTTGTAACAGGTTGAAAGAAGTGTCAATCCATGTCACTGTGAACATAATGAAGTCCTTTTCTTTCTCACAGAGATTTCATGTTGTAATTAAACTGATAATGTTTTGTGTGAATTCAGAAATGAGTGCCCTTTGGAGGTGTATGCTGAAAGTGCGGGACCACTTCCTGCCATCCCGCTGTGAGCACAACTGCCATGAAATGATTCAAATGATTCAAACATGGGATTATTTGGTCTTTGTGTGCTACAATAAGACAGCAAGACGCCATAATGGGAGCGATGGCGCAGGGGGTCAAAGTTTTCATTAAATTTCATGATCCAGTTGGATTTCAAATTCTTGTTTTAGCATAACATCAAAGTTGCACACCTTCTTTGACAGAAAAATGCTTTGAAGTGCCGGCTCAGTCCCATTAGAAATAACAGAGAGGGAAATTGCTCTGTAATTCACTGCAGCACTGCGTTGGGATAACACTCATCTGCACGGCCGCTCTAACAGCCTTATGTTGTTGCGTTGGAAGAGAGGAAGTGATTGAGAGGACCACACAGTGGGGACACAGTGTCTAGGGAGAAGTGGAAATCCAATTTCCTGTCTGTGTCACTATACACCAAGACAACACTTGTTGGACCATGCATACGATAGAGAGCTTTTAACCAAAGGACAGGGAATAGGGCCAGAGAGATGACAAGCATGAATGTAGCCTTATTCAAAGTGGCATCTGGACATAATGAAACATCACTTCTTGCTTGTGCGGCGCCCCAAGGATGGACTGTATGGAAAGGAAAATGTTTTGCATTCAGAGACTCTTGCATGTCTCAAAGGATGCTAAATAATCTGCATGGTAAATAGATAATCCGAACTAATCCATCAAAATCAGCCAGGACAAAAATATAAATACGCACCGGAGCTCAGTGTTTGATGACAGCCATTTTTTAAAGCATTCAAAGTTTTTAAGGCTGCTCAGGCTCTTTGTGATTAGATTTCATCTCCTCACCTCATAGCAAGGGAACAGAGTAACAGAGATTGGAGGAGACGCTTCACAGGAAGAGAAAACAAACAGATAAATACAAATCTGCTGGAACCCACTGCACCAATATTCACAACAGTAATGCAAGCAGGCCCTCAGGCAGTAACAGTAAATTATCTTCTTCTTATTCGTATTCATTGCACCATCTTCCCCCTGTGCATATTAAGCCATTACATCTATAAGATCAATTACTGTGCACTTTTAAAAACCATCTGCCATCTTTATCGTACACATTCCCTCCCATGATCGAATGAATCCTGTGAGACAGACCTGATCACACTGTGAGTACTCACACCGCGTCTTTCACCCTCATAACTTCCTATATTAACTTACACATAGCTTGAAATGTCAGTCAGATTATTTCAGAGAGAGAATTACACGTCTGTAAAGTATAACCTCGTGTTCACTCATTCGTGGTGAACTTCATCGTGACTGGAGTGTGCAGAGAGGTTGAGGAACAGCTGGTGCAGGAGTGCAGCAATTATACAGTGCCGATAATGAGTTCCTGTTTGCTTTTGTATGTTAATAGATGAACAGCTTCAGTGCCCAAGTGGATTGTTAATACGCATATGCTTTATTTTACCACTTGGAAGGGGTTGTCCTGCTGGTCCCTGTAGGAGTCAGAAGACAGAACAGCAGGGAGACAGCGGGGAAGTCTGGGAGATGGAAAACACCAGTGTGTGTGTGTGATCGTTTGGACACTTTAGGTCTGTGTGCAGTCAATAAGTGAGGGATATTTTATCAGAGATGAAATGGAGTAAGGTAGTACGACTGGTATTACCAAAATGGCTGTACTTTGCAGAGGCTTGTCAAAAATCATGCCAGGTTAAACAGAAAAAATTCTAATAAACAGTGGTTTCACTTTTGGCTGTAGCATAACAGCACTTCCAGGCCTACGTTTGTAAATATCCACAACTAACTGATACATCCAACTTTGGGTTGTGTGCCTTCATTATGGCTTTAATTATTAATTGTTTCTGTTAGATATGGAAATAAAAATAGAAAAAAAAATAGAATAAGGTACAACATAATTAGAATTTAAAAAAAGGATAAAATGAAGTGATTAAGCACAAAATAATACATTTAATTCCAAACCAGGTTGAGGGGGAGCAAGAAAAACAACAATTGTTTTCTGTAAGAATTAACTATGAACATTTTTTAGATGCGTGAAAGCCCTGACACTAAGTTAGGTTCATTTGACATTCTCATGCCGTTCAACCACTTAACGCCCCCCATTCATCTCCTGAAAGATGGTAACCAATTATATATGGACAAAAAAGAAGGAAAAACATTGAATTTCATGAAGATTAAACATCACAATGTTTATGACCACTCTGTCTTCTCACTGTGATGGCAGCAATTGTTCTTTATCAAAAATGCAAATAAAGACTGAAAGGAAGTAGCCCAGTGTGTCGAGCTGCTTCTTATTCTGTGACATCTAGAGTACTCTGTGTGACAGCCTATTTTAGATGGCGCTAATTCAGTTACGTGCCTCCCCTGTCGAGAATATTCTTTCATACTCACCCAGCGATGGAGTTGATAAGCCTCATAATATAACTAGAATCCCTCTCATTAGGCATCTTTGTTTAATCTGAAGGGAATTATTTTTCAAGGCTTTTAAAATGCATTAAGTGGAATCATTAGCATGATGTTTTCCCCTTTGCTGGCCTCCCCTCTGTCCTCTGGCCTTTCTGGGACTCCTTCTCCTCCAGAGCAGCAGCCTTCAGAAGTTATTGAGTACACCTAATATTTACTCTATCACTCTATGCTGCCAACATGCCGACTGAGTTCATTATTCTAATTTCAAACCTAGGAATGTGTTTGTGTGTCTCTTTGGATCCAAGTGGGGGAAATACATGTTAGTGGTCCCTGCTCATGTATTATGTATCCCACCAAAGCATTTCTATTAGTCTAATCCTCAAGATGTTTTCTGACCGTGTCTGCAAACATCTTGGCTGTAAGCTCCGTGGAAACGAAACAAGTACATTCGCTGCAACAATGCACCATTTTTCCTTTTGATACTTTGCATTTTCCTTGGTTTAGTTTTCGTATCTCTCATCATGTACAGTACATGTTGCAGTTCACATCAGACCATCAGTGATGCATTTACAATTACAGCATATTTTGTTCTTTCTGTCTGGTTTATCACCCACATGACCGTAGAACCACAAAAATGTGCATATATTGAATGGATTGTTGATTGAACTAGTTTTCAGAGTCTTAAACCAAATAACTATGACTGACCCAGATTTTGCTGTGACATATAACTAAATCTATGCTTTATAGTGTCCATGTTTTCATCCAGTCCAAAAATAGTCTAAATTTTCCACTAACAGTGACTGTTGGTAAATGAATGTGTTTGCTCTCAGAGGCCTGGTTGACCCATCCTGAGTGATGCTCTGAATTCATCATTGCAATGGGGAAAAGCAGTAGACTGGGTCCCTGCTGGATCCCGAGGTTTGAGAAGTGAATGAAACAGAAAAGATATCAAATAATAAATGAAATAGCATGTTGTAATTAACAGATAAGTGTTTCTTTCAGGTTGACAAAATTGGTGCTTCCAAAATGTATCATAAAACTGCAGCAAGTTTTCTCAGTTTAAGGGTTGTGTCAGCGGACTGTGTCATGGATATCAGGGATAATTAAGCCATGTCTTGCCAAATGAATAATTTAATCATCTTAGCCATGGTCAGTGCTGTAAAAATGAATGATGTGAGCTGCTGTGTGATTGGAAACGGGCAGAGCTCGTTCCAAATGAATGAGGATCTTAAATGGCTGCTTCATCAGCTCTAAACAGAAGGACTGGACTGATGAACCGGGTACTAAAGAATGAATTTAATGCGTTTATACATAAAAACGGTCACTTTGTGGGTGGCGGGAAAGACCATGTGCGGGATTTTATATGCAACAGAATGCTACAAGTTATAGTGTTTTTTATATTTTCTCTGCTCTCTGTGTATTTATCAACTTGATTAATCTAGCCTTCGGTGAATTTAGTTTGTAAAGCCTATCGACTACGGGTCCACTTTATAGCTTAAACAGTTGGAAAGGACCCAGTGGTCATATTAAATCCCACCAGCTAGCTCACCATATGGATTCTACATTGAAGAGATTGAACTTGATGTTATGATTGGACCAAGAAAAAAATTAGTATATGTCACACATGCCTCTGTAGAAGCCAACCAGAATCCCACAGTAGATTCTGTATAATGTAAAAGCTTAAATTTATAGAAGAAATTCAATCAAGACTAAATTATTATCAACTATTTCAGGGTTGGGTGACAATGAACAACTTTATTTTTAAACACCATTATCAGCCTGTCATACTCAGACAATATATTAGTGTAAACTGCCAATTGAAATGAACTGAGGTGTCATGAAGCTCTTTCTGCCTGACAGCAGGACAAGTGCAGATCCAGGTGGACTTTCAGCCTCTGGCCTCTTGTTCTGCCATCCTTCCTGTCTATCTGCAGGCTCCACATGTGCCCCAGCATCCTTAGTACTCTTGGCTGGCTTGTGGGTTGAGTGACAAATGTGCAGCTGATGGCTGCTAATCTGTGCTGTTTGGCCCGCTGCAGCAGTAAACTAAGGACCCCAGCTCAGCACACCCTTTTATGACTCCCTCACACAACTTTTAATTTATAGTTAGACCGCCGCTGGTTCTCTCACACCCACCGCAATCAACTCAAACACAGACCCCCCAGCAGCACAGTCTGGTAGGCCATCGGCTGGTCAGTGCAGAGGATATCAGCTCTATACTTTGTGAAAATTTGGGATTGTCATAGTTCCTTTTTTGTCTTTGTTTGCACAAGAACCAATTTGCATCATGTTGTGACTCAGCGACCCAGCCACACACTCTGCTTTGGAGTGTGTACAATAAGTCTCCCTCAGTATGTGGGCTGTGTTTTGTGTATAGATGTCCATTTACCTTCGCCTGCTCAAAAGCTGTAGTCCCACAGAGATATTAGAGTAGAGATATTTTCTTAAAAAACTGAAGTTTCATCCTTCAGTGATCTTACCTTTGAGAGGGTGGCAATGGAGAAGCTGCAAAACTCCCATCTGCCCTCTTCATTCTGTCTGAAATGATGCCTTATTGCGCTGTAGCGTTGCATTTCATTGCTGGCTTTATTTCAGCTGTCGCCTGTTGCAGATTCGTCTGTTGTGCGCTGTGAATGACTTTAACAAGAGGATTTGTCACTGAGAGAGTGAGCTTTTATAATCTGAATGCTGTATACAATGTTCAATGCTGACTCCGTTTCTCTTCTTTCCCTTTTGTCTGCCCACTTCTCTACCTGTTAGTTGCCTTTTCTGGTCTTGGCTTCACCTCCTTCTACCTGGCCGGGAAGCTGCAGTGCTTCACAGATCAGGGTCGAGGGCGTAGCTGGCGTCTGTGTGCCATGGTGCTGCCTCTCTACAGCGCTATGATGATCGCGCTATCCCGAACCTGCGACTACAAACACCACTGGCAAGGTATGCCAATCACCAAACACACAAATGCAAATTTCTTCCAGAATGACACAGAATTATTCTAAAATAAATGCTGTGTATCCCCAACTTTTACCATTTTAACACCACTAATGTCCAGACTGTTTCTACTGTCTGTTTCAGTCACATCTGGCTCAAGGAATTTTTGAAATTTTATTACATATGAGGTTTATAAAGCCAGCTCTGGGTGATGCTCTTTTTTAACATTCCATTGTCTTTCCCTGAACCAGCATGACTGAAAAACTGAGACAGGCTTTCAAAATATGAGGATGTAAAGTAAATCAGACTGAGCAGACTGAGCTTGTTTCCCCAACGGATTGAAAATTGCATCTTATAAGGCTGCTTTCTGTCACACTCAGCATAATGACAGGTTTCGATTTCCCCAAAACATCCACAGATGACAGTGAGGCAGCATTTAATTTCAAAGCCTGGGAAGTAAATTATAATTAGAAGTGCCAGTATACTATATCTGCTCTGAAAAGAACTGAGGGGAGACTTGGATGGAGGAGAATGCATATGTGGGAGACAGTACGTGGTATTGTGATGACAGCTCTGTCATATGGTGTTAATTAGCTTAGGAGAGCCATATGTTGTTGGTGAAACTGGCAACTCCTTCAAAAACCAGGATTTATTCATACACAAGTGGTGCGTACAGTAGACACAGGAAAGATGACCACTTTCTGACTGCTCTTGATATCTAGTACCTCTGCGGTCTCCTCCTCCGGTCTGCAGGGAGATCAGCAGCAGTCTGTTAAATTTTAGGGGACCCAGTCTGTTGAGTATAAACACAACCTGGGAGCCACTGTTTGCTTAGCTGAGTGAAGCTTGACTGATATTCTCACTGTCCTTCGGTAGTTTGGAGGTGCTCTGTGTCCTCGGGGAATGGCCGGCCCGCAGTCGCTCTAAAGGACCAGAGCAGAGCAGTTGGCAGGAGTTGATGAAACATTCAGAGGGCAAGGCCATGCATCGTAAAGTTCTTGAGTGGAGGGAATCAATGTTTTCTGAAAGTTTGTTTCACCCAGTAGAAGAAAGTAGTTGGAGCTCTATGGAGAAATGTGATTTTGATATAATGGACACCTCTCCTTCAGCTGCTCACCAGCAGCCACCATCTGGCCACGTCACTTTGATGTATATCCAGCAATATAGTCTTAATATTCAGCATGCTAGTGTGATATCATATGATATATTGTAGCTTAAGGGGGGGTGAGGTACAATACAAAACTGTTCTGCATCAATGACACACTGACAGAGACAGCATGTTCAAAGGCAAGTGCTCAATCCAACAGATTCATCACTTTGACTTCCAGTTTAGTTTCATCATCTCTCAGAGAAACCAGAAGTGATCGATACTCACTGGAGCACCATCACACATCCGCTCATACCTAATTAGCTGCAGTTATTCTAAGTTTGTTTGATTCAACGTATGCTAAAATTAAATAGCGAGGAAACCTTAAATGGATGTGTTTATGTGACTTTGCAGACGCCTTTGTTGGAGGAGTGATCGGGTTGCTGTTTGCGTACATCTGCTACCGCCAGCACTACCCCCCCTTTCTGCATATGGACTGTCACCTGCCTTATGCCAGTCTGGGCGCCTCCGCCGCCACCGCCGCCGCCGCCCACACACCCTCACACCCCCAGGACGACCCGCAGCCCACTGACAACGCCACCACCCTTCCTCTGGAGGGCTTGACTGAAGGGCCGGTATGACTAGTAGCCACCATCGAGACTTCCCCCAACACCCTCGCCAAACCGCTGAGCCCACCTCCACCTTCCCAGTGACTGACTGGGCCTCGTGTACATTCCAGTGGACAGAAACACACCCCATTGTCCCCACATTGTTACACCCAGTCTCGATGACACCTTCATTCCTGTTTGTTTGTTTGTTTGGTTTTTTTTTATCTGATTTTTGCTCAGCAGCGTTGAAGGTCTATATTTAGATGTGATGTGCAAGAGGAACCTACAAATATGGGGCATCAACACCGAGAGGGAAGAGCGAAAAACACATCGAAAACCTGAGAAAGCAAGTCTCACTTAATGGCACTGAAAGAAAAATGAAAATATTGCAAGTTTTTGCTAAATAAGAGCTGTGGCTGGCAGCTTGTTTTATGGTGGAGTGCATTTAATGCTTGGCAGTAAAAGAATGAAGACAAAAAGTTGGGGGGACATAAGAAATCCCATAGAATGTCACAGCAAATGAACCATGAAACCAATTATTAATTAAACAATTTAAACACTATATATTACAAATCCATGTCATTACAAATCAGATTAACAGATGTGTTGATTTAAACCTACAACACATTGGGCACTGCTCTGGACTTGTATCTTTTCTGCTTTAAATAATTTGGATTGTTTATAGTGACATAATGATCCACACATAGTCAATACACCCTTGGAGAAAAGCACTGGTCCATGTCAAGAGCAGTAAACAATGTTCCCCTGTAAACTACCGAAACCCCTCCACTTTTATTATCCCATTTCTTGGCTTTACATAGTTTTCCAGTTCCATCCTATCTTTTCCCTCAAAATGTCACCAACCAAATTTATTTCCCATAAATGCAGCATTTGGCACAAGTCCCAGGGGGTTACCCAGCGATATGGGAATATGAGTGCAGTCAATAGCAGGCAGGTAGGAATGGTATTGCGGAAATGTGCCTAGACAGGCACAATCCCCAATCTGCTCCTGCATTAATCCTCATTAAGAGAGGTCAGCCAGCACTGCTTATCAGGACATTAGGACTATATGAGATGCCCCATGGACTGCCCAAGCATTGCAAATGGCTTTCAGCCCACTGCAGCCCCAAAAATAGACAGTCTAACATTCGGCAGATGACAGGCCTGAATCCGGGACAGCAATTTTTATTTATTATTCATCCATGAAAATTATGCTATCTATTAATATTTCCAGCCATAATTTAGGGGCACGTTGCGTTGAAATGAAGCAGACACCAAAGATTTGTAGCTATCTTTTTTTCCTGCTGGGGTCGAATGCACCCTGTTACACTTTATCAACAGGGATGACACAGACAGATTATTGGTCATCTGTCTGTTTTTGTCTTGGTCTATTTAGACTTTTTACACGTGTCTGTGTCTGCTGTAAAAAGACCACACATGAGTTTGTACAAAGCATCAGTTGACAGGGGAATAATTTGACTCTTGGCAGTGGAAAAGATAACAAAAGGCTTTCTGCATTCAAAAGCAGTTGAAACAAATTTTTGAGAAAATGTCTCCTGCTTATATATCCCATTGGCAGCTTCCTAAAACCGTGTGTGTGTGTGTGTGTGTGTGTGTGTGTGTGTGTACACACACATATGTTTAGATTTTCAAAAGGCCTATCCCACACCAATGCAATACAAAAGCAAACTTTCCAAAGAAGGAAAGTTTTATTAGAGAGAACAGGCACTCAACTCTCCACATCACACTCTGTGACGGGACTTGAAGGGACTCTTAGAGCTGATTGGAGGGAAATTTGTAACCTGCTTGTTGAATCTGCAGCACTGGAGACCTGTGACTGTGAGATTCTGACATCTTGATAGAGTTTCTGTGATGAAATGATCGTGACACAGCTGCGTAATGTTCAATAGACCTGCATTTGCCTGACTTGGCGTCCTGATGTTTTACCTTGTCATTCAATTCTCTTCTATTAGATGGTACAGTGTGTATTAGAAAAAAAAAATCATGTCCGTTAAAGAATGATTTTTTTTTCCCCAGAATCCTTCAAATCATTCCATGATTTGTTTTAATTTGGTGCTATAGATAATTTTGTAGCTGTAGGTAGGCGTCACTTTTTTCTGACTGTGGATGTGTCATTTTGAAATAAAGATTTCAATTTTTCTACAGAGAAGAAAAAAACTTGATAATATGACATATTTCAGTTTTTTCCAAATTAGAAAATATAATAAGGGCAACAAGTGTTTGTGAAATTTTTTTCAGTTATTCACTGTCCCAAGGACTGAAAGATTAAAAAAAAAACAAAAAAAACTACCAAACAGTTATCAACTATACTGAATAGATGTGTAAGATTTAAGAAACTTTGTTCATGGCATGCTAGTTCCATTTGTGAGAAAAGACTGTTTTCTATGAATTAGCATGTCTGGCCTTGAGAACTCTTTGAGCTGTGTTTTGCTGTTTAAATACTTTATGTACCATAAAGGACTGCAGCTGTGTGAAATTTGTCCATGAAGAAAAGAAAGGCGCCTAATGTATGTGTAAGTGTGATCGTCGGAGCCTGCCTTTGTTGTTGTGACAAGATTCACATGGATTCATCATATCATTAGAAACAAATCAAACTCTGAGGATATTTAGATTTAAAAAAAAAAACAAAAACAAAAACAAACGCCTTGTAATCAGATCATTGGTGTTTACCACATTGGTCCTGATCATATGCAAATGAGCAGTCTTACATCCTTCAGCAGCGAACATTTGAACCAGCTGCTGTACATCAGTGAATCACTGCTTCAACAGTCCTGCTGCTCCGACTGAAAACTGCTCCTGAGGTCGCTGAGGGAGTGTGTGTGTGTGTGTGTGTGAAGTTAACTCTGTTCTAAGTGTGCGTTTCTGCCTGAGTTGTGTTGCACTCTTGTTTAGGGAATTTCTAATAAATGTGTGTATGCTCAAGACCGCCTGTTGCTTTTCATGTGAGTAGAATTGAATCAGGATGCTTTAAAGGGCAAACCCGGAGAACTGAGGACAAATTACATTTCCAAGTAATTTGTTCCTGCTTAGAAGGAATTTAATTATCTGATAAAGAATAGAATAGAAAACAGAAGATGCTCTATTCATCCCCATGGAGGGGGGTGGGGGGGATCACACACTCACATATATCACACAACAGATACAGACAATATTTATCTATAAAAAGGGAATTATTATTATTTTGTGTTGTTACAAACAGTCATTTCTGATCGGGGATAAAAGGAGGTGATGGTTAATGGCTCTGCAGTCACAAACCAACAAGATAAATTTTAATAAATCCAAGCAGCTGCCCCCCCCACAATTGCATTGTGAAAATTTGTGTATTTTGTTGACAGCATTTGCAGCTCACATTTTGTTGAACTGGTGTATTATTGTATGGGGCTAATCTTTGATCAAATAAAGCTACGTGCTCACTAAAACTTATATAATTAAACTAGAAGAGAATATGTCTGTACTAAGTTTTGTAGCAAACTGTACAACGGGCACCATATTTTACTGAAAAAAAAAAAAAATTATGAGTCACTCTGATGCCAGCAAAAAAATAACAAAGCGACCAAAATGTGACAGACGATGAAGAAATAATTCAACATTTAAAGGAACAACAGCAATCTTTTGGTTTACAGCATGCTGGAAAAGTAAAAATCAAGATTTCCAACAGCTCTTTGTTGCTTACTTCAGGCTTGTAATCAGATGTGATATTAAATTATCAGTAAGATTTTTTCTGCCACTGGGTTTTGATCTATATGCAGCTCCGAGAGCGCACAGCCTTCTGGGTTCATCACTTTTAAAACTGCAGCTATTTAAAAAGAGAAACTGAATCTGTGGATGATCTCATCCAGGCTTTCAACCCTTTTGGCTTTGTTACACATGAAAGTGATTCCTGCTGAAGAACAAAACAAAGGCCAGATGGATCAATAAAGTCTTCAGTGCACTAATAAGCTTTTGTGATTGTGTCAGGATCCTAGTGTTTCCATTGCTTTTCCTCCCCTTTTGGTTGTATCTTTTGTGTGTCTGTCTGGTGCTAGGTGGTGCTGGAGTCACCCCTCACCTGCACACCTGCCAGTCACCTGCAATCAAGCCACTTTCTCTCCTCTCTGGATAAAAGCCTGGTTCAGCTCACCACTCATCAACAGATTGTCTGCTTACCCAGCGGTACCACACTTTGGCTTCAGATGAGTTTCTTGTTCACGCTGAGTTCATGTTTTATGTTTCTAACTCAGCTCTCCTTTTGCAAAAAAGTCCCCAGTTCCTGTACTCCAGTTGTGACTCTGAATCCTGGACTCCTCTCTGCTCTGTTCACCCCGTTCCTCCAGCCTTTGGAAGACTCACCCCTTGGACCTGGATCTCCCCAGTCGGCAACCCCGCCCTGTCCTGCTGCAACCACACTCACTTGGACAGCTAAGTAACTCCCAGGACAGACTTTGCATCCCAAACCCTTTTGTTAAATAAATCCGCCACCTTGTCGATTGAGGAGAACAGGCTTCAGAGTTCCTTTTGTCTGGGCTTTGTGTCCACTCATTATGACAGATTGTGTGTCCTTTTCAAATCGTATGTGTGTTTTTCAATGAAGTGCGCAAGGCCTCAAGGTAGGCGAAGGTAGAAGAAGTAGAAAGAAAATTCTTTCAAACACATGTTTGAGGAAGAGGAGACTTCGGTGTGAGGTGTTATGTCTGGTAACATCCCTTCCAGACACAGCTAGCAACAAGTTTCCCTGCAGAGAGAGACAGACTGTACAAAGACACACTTAAAGGCTTTGTAACTCCAAATATCTCATCCTTTAGCTGCTATACTTTGATATTTGAGCTTTAAGAGAGAAATTAAAAAGAATTTTTGTCACAGGTCCAAATACTCTCCTCACTTTTACATTATTTGGAGTTGAAATGACATATTTAACATATTAGCGTTTGTTTCTGCTAGGCATAGTAGAAATGTTGGTCGAGCACTTAAACAACATTAAACACACATGCAACAGCAATCCTCACTTTGAAATCTTGTAAGATCATGTCTGCTGAGTGTAAATTGAACATCTTGTCTGCTGTGGCGGAAGACTAACATTTGATATGGCAACAAACACCCCCGTGTCAGTCACACGTTTCTGCCTTGGAAATAGAAACAAGCGTCGCTGTGTGCAATTAGACTGTTCAGTTGAACAGCGAGTGTGTCATCCTTCAAAACATCCGTATTGTTTTCCTGTCGAGGCCGACTCACCACCTCTGGATGAGCAGCGCAGTTATGGCAATGAGACCAGTCTTGCTTCAATGAATCAACTGTCAGCCAGCATCTAATATCACTTAACATTGCAACACCCTTCAAAATGCTGCGGATAACACTCCATCATGCCCCCCCCCCTTCTAAAGAAGTATTCAAATTGAGATTTCACACGTTGGTTGACATCCAGAGGAGAGAGGGATAGTTGCCATGGTTATTAGTTTTTTTCTACTAACTGAAAATTTTATCTGATTGTATCAGTAACATAAAACTTGTTCAGGATTACACTGATGGTGCTGCTGCTGATGATGAATCCCCCATTCATCATCATACACAACATCTTGTCCATTTCCTGTATTTATTTATTTTATTTTTATTTTTTTTCTACTGAGGTTAGCCTGCTAACCAGCCAACCAGCTCCTCATCTGTAACTGGCCGTAGCCTCCAATCTGCCCCGTGGATGAATAGCTGCTCAGCCGGCATAAAACAACCTCTTTTGTTGCAAACTTGCAGCTCTTGTCAAGCTGCAGCTGCCCTCACCCACTCCAAGCAAGAAATCACAATCAGCAGCTGAGAAAACTCACAAAGTACTTTTTTTTCTTTTTAAGAATTCAGGAATATAAAAATCTCTGAATATGAAACTAGTTTTAATTTAAAAAGTTGAACTACAGGATGCTCCTTCATCACTACCAGTCCATTCTCCAGCTTTAATTTACCACACAACTCTTGTGTTTGCCACTTTTGGACCACATTTGGCTTCCAAACTGGTCACAAATCACCCTGACTGTATATCATCCTGATCGACACAGAACAGGCTGTTCAGTGACCTGAACCTGATTTCAAATGCAGGGAAACAGCCAGAACAGAGCTAAAGCTAGTCATCAATCTGCTAAATAAATGTTATGGGTAAACATATCTGTGAGAATAACAGCTTTTTAGTGCCAAAACTAATGTTATCTTTGTCAGTTAATGTTTCAATCCAACACAGAAGGGGGGTAAAATATCCACATTCACTGGCTCCTACTTTTCCTATCACAACTCGGCAGCATCTTCGTTTCAATGGTGAATAATTAAAGGAGCGATTCAAGCTGAGTAATGTCAGCCATGATGAGTGAGCTTGCTGAGATTCTTAATGGAGTGCCCGTTCATGTTTTGCATAAAATCTCTTATTAATTTTTTCAAAGATGTCACACTGTTAATGAAGAAGTTCTTAACAAGTAGAGCAAAGCTTATTTGTCCTCCTCATGTCTAAATGTCTTCGTTTGAAATTGGCTTCAGTAGCTAGAATGAGTGAGCCCTGACCAGAGGAAGTGTAGAACTTTTTTCCTGCTGCAGAAAGAGATAATTTAATATTGTAATGATATGGCAATGAATTGTGTCATTGCAATTTTAAATAATTAATGTTTCATTCTCTCCTGGCGGTGTCACTTCCTTACTTTTTTTTTTTCTTATATTATACAGCGCTATTGAATAATAAATGGTTGAAGCGAGTAGCAAATAAGAGTCAGATTTGCTCATAATTAATGGATCAGCCAAAAAATTGGAGAAAGTTATTTCTGTCGAATGATTAAAAACCCCCAACAAAATCTTGTAAATGAGATGTAGTTAACTTGTTCTGAGTTTTCAAGGTTCATTTTTGATTTTTTTTGAGTCGATTCTTTTGGCCAAAAAGTCATTCAATCAGATTTTCAGTCTTTCTGTATGTGTTGATTTCCGATTGAAGGTTTAGTGATTTAACACTTATTTGTACATTGAGTTTTCTGTCGGTGCTGTAATAATATTTTTTAGGTTGTGTAGGTGTGATATTTACATTGTTCTAAAAACTATATATTGGTAGTATGTGCAATGAATCTCCAACTCCACGTTAATCCCTGAAGTGGAAACTAACATTCATAAAAGATCAATAGCTGTGAGCAGAAAGCTGTAGATGTAACTTCCATGCTCCGGTAAATTCCTCAGGGTGCTGTGCTATATTGCAGAACTCTATGATTTCTGTCATGTCTGCTTCATTAATGCACAAACCACAATTCTGTCAAAGTACCACTTTCAGTAAAAAAAACCCTCAAGGAAACGCTGGCAAAGCGAGTGCATATCCCCCTCTCTCCTTTCTGAAATACTAAGCACTGATTGCTTTCTGGTGAGGCCAACTCAGGGAAGAATTGGTGCAGGTCATTCAGAGACATGGCAGAGTCAAAAGTTAGCAGAGCACAAACATGCTCAAATGGAGAGTCACAGATTTTTCCACAAGGAACGCTGTCAAATCATTCTGAGACAGGGTTTGAGAAACGGATTTCTTTTCTGGGGCTCAACTGTATCCAATACTGACACTGAGCTTTCTGCCCTGCTGTCTGTAGAAATACTCTTTAACATCCGTCATATGGTCTAGTTAGTTTAGACAGCATCTAATCTGGGAAATATCCATTCAGACCTTGTAAATGTCATCTGAGATCAACTTTTTCCAAGAAGAAGGTCAAAGCTACTCTTCTTTTGCTTCATAATGACAGCTGATAAGTTGAAAGGCACTTTTCTATTCATTTAATTATTTTTAGACATTTTATATGCAAATAGCATCAAGATGATGTAGTTTTGGTAAATCTTACTCTACATTGCTTTTTCGCATTTCAGCTTTAATTCAATGAAACGTTAAATCAGTTAATTCAAACTATATTTATTCTCCCATGTTGTTCCTCTCTCATCCATTTATTATCTGTACTGGGGGGGTGGAGCCGACATACAGAGTCAAACAAACATACAGGGCATGTTTTAAAAACCCCAGAACAGACCAGGTCTGGGTATGAATCTAGGCTGTTCTTGCTATTAGGCATCAGTGCTGATGACTGCCCCCCCCAACTGCCGAAGACACATCAAATTTTATTTCCCTTGTTTTGTACATAACAGTAAAAGTGTTGCGTTACATAAAGGAAGTATCTTCTGATTGAATCTCCTCTATAAAAGGAATAAGCACACAATGATGGATCACTCACTGAGGTAATTCTGTCACTTCCACGATGGTAAAATGTTTGAGAATTGTAATGTGAACTCAGCTTCTGAGAGTCACAAGTTGAATATTGTGCTGGCAGTTTTGTTCAAGGCTTGTACTCCTTGTTGAATCAGCAGGCTGAGGCTCATTCTGAAGGACCGTGTTACATTTTCATCTTTGCTGTTGCAGTTTCGGCGGCGTTATTGATGGCCGAGGTGTGAGAGAGAGTTAGGTGACACTCTTAGAGAACAAAGCCAGTCTGCACTCTCAGCACTTCTGAACTTCCACGCTTGGCAAGTCTCACCTCTCAGAAAACTTCCCTAAGTGATAAAAGTTGCAATTTTTCAACAGCTTTAACAAGATTTCCCAAATTTGCTATTAAAAGGTGAAACCTTTTTTCATTGTGTAGTAGTTGGATGGTGACCTATATATATATATATATATACATAGAAACGCATGAATATGAAAGTGAAAATCGAAGTCCATATTTGTAATGAACTACTGCTGTCATGACAGAGTCTCCTACAGCTGATGCCTCTGGAAAATATCCCAGAGGAGAGACGGAGGAGCGCTCACATTATCTGCTCTGCAGCCACAGGTGAGCTGCATTATGCTAACAGGACTGACCTAGTTGTGAGCACTTTCAAGAAGAGTGACCCGAGCCTGCAGGGACTCAGAAACACAAAGCTCTGCTGATGCATCTCAAATATGTGGAAGCTTAAACAAACTCTTACAGATGTCAGAAGTACTTAAAGCAGAAATGATCTATTCATCTGAACATGTAAAGCAACGAGGTACTGTAACATCTTTATTAGCAGTCTGTACTGATGTTTTGGATACCTTAGGTCGGTGCTGGCTGATACGTCAGGTCTATTTGGTAGATTTTACAGTTTAAAGAAACTGAATGAATGCCTTAGTGAGAAGTAGAAATTGAGGAAATATAACCCCGTTCTGTCCCCAATTTACAGCCAAAGATCATATTTAAACATTGAAGCCAACGCTGAAGTAAACCTGGATTCTATCTAATTACCATCAGAGGGAGTCTGACTGTATTGGAGTCAAATGCTCTTCCAATGTGTTATGATCAATCGCTAGTCTCAAGTCTGAATTACTGATATATTGTATGGCTTTTTTTATTATACCCGTTTGTTTTTTAATCAGGTCAAAGTGACTTTGGACCTTTTTTCTACCAATGCCAAGAACTGGGAACCGAACTCGCAACCTTCTTGTTGTGGGGCTCATCCAATTAAACGATTGGGACAAATTGGAAGAAATTCCACCATTTATTGAATCCACAGCACCAGGACTGTGTTCTGTGAGGCCACTCTGTCCTCTATCTTTGACCTTTGACCACAAACATCCCATCAGGTCATCCTCGGGATGAAGTGAACAGTTGTATCAGATTTCAGTAAAGGCCCTAAAGGTGGTAGTGAGATATGGAGTTGACACTGGACCTGATGTCACTGTCACTGTCTCTGGTACACAAAAAGGTGTGTGTTTGATTTGGATGGCCAACATTTGATAGCGTGCTTGCTCTGAGGTCTTTTTTTCTCAGTAACAGTAGCGATAGCCATGACCTCGTTATTCTCTGTCCTTGTTCCTCATGCACAAAATTCACAAAACTCATACTGAATCAAACACATTTTCACATTTTCATGGTGATATTATCCTCCTATTTGTTTTTCCAGGTTTGTTTGTTTTGTTTTGTTTTTTTTATAGAAGCTGCTCATTTTGAAAAACCTGATTATTTAATTTTGGAGTTGCATTTTAAAATGACACATCTGCCACAGTGATAGCAAATCAACTGACAGCACAAAATTGTAAATTATGCTTTTGGAGAGAGAAAATTATGGGAGCTAATTTATATTGGCAGTTGGCACATGAATGCCACTTTTACTTTTTTTTTTCTTTTTCTTTATCTGAGACAAAGTGATTAGACATTAGGCAATTTATTATTTTCAAACCAGAAATAAGACAAAAAAATGTCTGGATGTGATGTATCTACATAAAGTGCTTTAAATCTGCATTGAGAGGAAAAGTTTAATGGACAGCGCTGGAATATTATTTATCTGCAGACCTGTGAGATGAAGGTACCACAGGGAGGAGAAATGGTTTATCTGCGCTCCAGTCCCACCTCACCCCTCCATCTAAACACCATAACTGATTAAAATTGGCAGGACTCTGTTTTCTGATGACTGTTAACAGTGTGTGTGTTTGGATATGTTTGTTTGTGTGTGCACATGCACAACTTGTGCTTTCATGCAGATATGAAACCCTGGTAGGTTTTCTCAATGATGTCGAGTAGCCAGTCTTTAAAGACCTCCAACAACAAGCTTGTAGTCTGTATATCTTTGTACACAAGAGAATAAGTAATGAGTTTAAGTGGGCAGGAGAAAAGCTCTGATGTGGAATAAATAAAATGTCATTACCGCTGTAAGCGCTGTAGACACAATTCACATGTGCAGGTAATGCTGAAAAGGAAGGCAAACTAATCTAAAACACATTTTGAATTTAAATTCAAGGACTTTATGGTAGATAGCAGAACTGTTTGTCAGAATTTTCCCTTCTGCATTGAGCACACCAGCTGGAGCAACATCTAAACCAATCCATATTTTCTACCAGCTCAGCAGAGAAATTGGAGCATGAATTACCTTTCCGATATCAGCTCAAAATGAAAGTAATGCATTTTCCATGTGACGCTTATTTAATGTTTTTGTGCTGATCTTGGTTGATATTAAACTCAGCAGTTAGCAATTCAACTCTCTGCTTACTTGATATTTAGCTGTTGTCACGCGTCAACTTATATATTCATTGCGCATTTACAACCCATCCGAGGTTTTCAAATATTAATCCGAAGCCATAGCAGTGCAGAGTAAAATTACAGAGCTCCTAGAACTTACAGGTGAAGAGTTGTGAGGCAAAAGCCCTGAAATTCAATCTGTTCCAGCTGACTGACTCGAGGAACATTAGAAACCACAGGATTACCTGTCAGCCTATTTACAGACACGTTGACTCTGAGGATGCTCTGCACCTCTCAGATGGATGCATATTTTTGGGTGAGTGAATCCTCGTGCCTCTCTTTCTGTCCACCTGCTTCTCTGGCAGACAGCAAGAGGAAAAAAAAATAAAAAGATGAAGCCGTAGAGAGTAACGAGCCTCCCGCAGTTGGGAAGCATCTGCCTCTTAAAAGATGGAAGAACAATAATTCAATAGGTGCAAAGGTTCATTGCTGCTGACCAACCTTTGATTTACAACATCCTGCCCGTGTGCTTTCCACTTTTTACCAATTACCTGTGCAGATCTTCCCCTGAATCATAACCTTACAGCAGCATGTTAGATGGATGTTGTCACCTCCTGCTGCTCGCTGCTGCATAATACAATGTTTATCTGAAAACAGCCAAAATGTCGGCAGGGGTGTGTGAATGAAATGCACCAAGTCTGCCTCCACATCTATGCCTGTGACGCCTTTGAGCTTGCCAGCCAAGCCCTCCCATCTCTCAGCTCCCCACCGGTGCACTTACTGCCACATCAGCCACATGCTGGTCGAAACAGAATGTGATGCTATTGAATGGTGAATAAGTGAAACAACCTCCCTGTCAGCTTTCATCACCAAGCTCGTAATGAGTTTGGGATGACAGGTGACTCTGGGTCTGTGGAAAAGATGTGAAGTCTTTTCAGGTCACTGTATAGAATAAGTGGGGGACCACATATACAAAGTGTCTGAAATGTCTTATAGATATTTCTTTAACTGAAGAACTGATTTGTGCGAACTCAGCCCAGCAGGACTCATCACATCCTTGAAATCTCAATGAAAGTCCTTCAGATTTATGTTTACCCTCATTCAACACAGCATAACAACAAAGAGCCTGAGGTTATTGTATTTTAATAAGCTTCCTATGAAGCCTCTACCTGCCTGAGGCATAAAAATTGTCTCCAAAAAATGTCCCTGAATGCACCTTGTTGCAGCGCAGCAGCTCCACTGCCCCAAGACATCCCAAGGCTCTTTGTCTCCCAGTTTAAAGCATCTGACCTATAAATTTCATCGAGAATTACCCATAAATTGTTGTCGTGTTTCCAGATGCGGTTCCTGGAGGTGTGTGCCTCTCAAAACCATCTCAGAAATGCATTTGAAGATAATCAAAGAGAGCAACACCCAGCTCTAAACAGAGATGTGTTGAGTAAAGGGAATGGAGAGAGACAGGATAAATATTTAAAATGCCTCCCTTCTTCCTTTATTTATCAGTTTTATCTATTTAATTGGCTTTCAGTCCCTTTGCACGGCTCCAGTTGATCAATCAGTCTTCCTGTGAAGAGCTTAGGATGGTAAGTGTGTCAGAGTTTGTTTTCTTCCACTAAGGGGGCCATGCTACAGTAGGATACTTCAAAAAATGTTCAAAGAAGACATTGTAGGTCTCAGTGTCTGAGTAGATTATTTCAAAATGTTGGTGTGTAGCAGAAACTGATACATATACAAACATACATGCAGATACATATCAGCTTTTTTTGTTCTTCACGCACAAACATTATTCATGACATCTCTAATTGCCTTGGCTAGTTTATTTTATGCACCCTCGCTGATAATTGCACACTGACGTGCTGGTAGTCAGCCGGCCCTCTGAAGTGGAGATGATGTGTGAATCTGGGACATGCAGCGACGTGTTCAGCACTGATGGGCATTGGGAGCGCCACTCTGCCAAACCCACGAGGTGCCTGGCTGAAGTAAAGGGATGCAGCTGGCCGGGATGAGTTGCGACCTGGCTTCAGTTAAACTGGGAACACTCGAGCCATTCAGTGATGTGCTGTTGTCTTCATTCCCAGGGATTATGGAAGGAAGATGGACGAAACAGGATCAGATGCAACTTTTTGAAACAGACAGAGCGCATTTGAGTAATTTACATCAGATGCTTTCCATCCTAACAACGAGATCTGGCCTGCACCAAATGGTCTGAAAAGTTTATCTGGTCTTAGCAGGGAGGTTTCCACATTTGTATGTAAACAGCCCAGTATATTTGCAGATGGATTTGAGCCAATCTGATAGTGTCTGATATTGATTCAACATCTAAGAACAACGCATGTTGTTTGTTGGGGACCACGGATTTGTGCCAAGAAGGGAAAAAAGCCAGAGGGGATGAGTTTGTAGTACGGTGAATCTGGCTGCTTGTCACATTTTTCATGTTGGATTTGAGATGTGCTGTTCTGGCTGGAAAAATATGACTGGTTAAGAAGCTGGCAGGATTTTCTTGTTATGAAATAAAACGGCTTCTTACTCTTTCAGTCTGAGCAGATACGGTGATGATGATGATGATGATGATGATGATTGGTCTGAAAGTCAATTTTCTTTTTTTATTCCCGTTTTTGTGTGTTATGTGAAGGACGGTGACTGCTCCCTTACTTCGCCGCTGCCTGTATCTCCTTCTTTAACCAGAAAAATGTAACTCCTTGTTTGTCTCCTGTTCAGTCTCACCATTCCTACCCCGTTTGTATTTCTACCTTCAAATTTATTTGTAAAACTGTTGCCCTTGCAGCTCATCCTCTGGAAAGTAATAGTTTAAGACTATGTGATGATGCAAATCCATTACCAAATGCTCATTCTTTGTCTAAAACGCTGAATAATCAGTGAAATAATCTTGGGTCACAGTGGAAATGACCAAGCAGCAACAACCAAGAAGAAAAAAGTAAGCGTGCGAACATTTTGATGAAGGCGATTTGGCACACACAGAAAACACGTCTCCTCATTCATCACCGCTATTGAAAGTGTCACTAAGTGATGGACTGGACTTGCACGGAGCAGTTTGAGAGATTTGGGAGTGCGACATTGCTAGAGTGAAGAGTGTTAACTATGTTTTCCTGGAAAAGGCTAGGAAGTCAGAAAGTCATTGAGTGCAGTAACATGACCCCTCTTTATGTCCCCAGGCTAATGAAGGCATATCGCACATAATAAAGTTAGAGTACTTCAACCGCGGCAATCATTCAACGGGTCAAAAATAAATAATCTCAGCAGGCCACGCTGCCTATGCAGTGAGGTTAATTGGCATAGATGTGTTGTTCGTACGTGCTGTGCTTTGCCTCAGAGAGTAGTGATGTGACATTTTCATATTAAAATGAATGGAGGCTTTATGAATTCTGTCTTATAGTTTCCACAAACACAAAACTCACGAAAGAAATATAAAATTGATAATGTCACTGATTAATTGGCCATAATTGCGGTGGGCGTCGAGTCCACTTGTAGCTTTTATCAGTGGGAATTTGTTGCAGACTCCCCGAAGGTGCCGTGCTACAACAGCATGTCTAACGAACGGTTTTTGGAAAAAGCAGACTTCACTTTAAGACGATAAAAAACTTTTACAGAGAATAATGTATGAGGTATCAAACCTGCTCTGATTTCATTATTCTGAAATCAGTTGCCGTCCATCTCCTAATGAAGAGGGCCTCGTTAGCTGTAGGAAGACATCGGTTTTTTCCTTCATCTGTGGGCCTTTGTGAGGAGTGGGTGAAAGATGATGCCTTCAGGCAGGTTGATGGGTGGCTGGCTGCTGAGCACACCTACTGTATGTCCATTACCACATCGTGCAGAAGACCTTTTGGCTCTACTGTCAGGCTGGAGTTTTTACAGCTTATGGGGCCTCATTAAATATGCAGCTCATAACACTGATTTACAGATGATTTCCTGTCTGTGAATCTTTAATGAGTCTTACTTTGTCATCTGGCACCTTATATCCCTCCTCCTCCTAATCGCTCTGAAAACCACATTCCTTTTTTCAGCAGCCTGTGCTCTCACTGTCCTAAGAGGCGCCCCTATTCAATTCTACTATAACTTTTGTACAGTTGTCGCCGTAATGGACTTGGATTTATGTGTAAATATTCCATCTGCATTTATTATGAAATTGAAGCACCACTAAAGCGGCTCCAACATCCTAGTTTCATCATCATCAAGGTGTGTGTGCACAAAACCATCCTTAATGCACCCAGGCAACGGGGTTTCCTTTCACAAACATGGCTAATATTGTTTCAGAGTGACACAGATGCGGCTGCACAGACTCTGCAACGGCAGAAAGGCATGAAAAGAACAAAGCAGTTAAGAGTCAACAACAAAAGGGTGTGTTATAACAATGTTTATTTTGAAGTACACCCTCGAGACAGGATAAAAAATGTCAAGGTGAATAAAACGGAATTAGAAAATGTGTAAAACTTAACACCCTGCAGTGTTAAGTCCCTGATCTTGATGCCAGCGCAGAACCTGTCCACAGAAATATTTCTTCATCATCATCAGTGTGTATTGGTGTTGCTAATCCTCTTTTTGCTCCGCTAGTCGGATTACCTGACTGCTGATATGTTGAATATCCGCTGTGTGTTTTCCCTTCTTGTGAGTGCGTCCAGGGCAAACGATGCAGTCACTAATCATTTTGTTGCAGCTGGTAACACAGCAAAATCGCACCATATTCCATCTCCTACCCACAATGAATACTATCTGAAGACACTGACACACATTCTGCTCCCTGCTTTGTCTGCAGGAGAAGCTTTGTTTGCTTGACTATTGATTAAAATTCCCTGCAAATACTGATACTGTATAACAATCGAACACATTTAGCAGGGTTGAATAGTCCTACATCGGCACTGCACATTTGGAATAGGATGTATCTGGTGACTGCTGGACAGTGGCCTCACTGGAGGTTTGTATATGCTGGCCTTCTGGCATGAATGCACATATATCCTCTCTCTGTCAGTCCGTCTCCAAATCTCTCTCTCTCATTTTGTCGTGTTTCTGTCTTATCCACATTGTCTTTTTCATTGTTCCCCTTCAGCATCTACTATCAGCCCTGAAAAACAGAAAAATGTGGCACTCAACCCACCATGTCCAACAAAATGTTCTCTGTTCTGCTCTAGATATTCCAAATGCTGGTTTGCAGCTCATTAGAAGAGCTGCAGTAACATGGAGTCCCAGGCAATCCTGCCCCCCCCATGGAAAACAACGCTACTATTATGAGGCGAAGCGCTGAGAGCGGGACGTTAGTGTTTGTGCCGCGGAGACACATAAACTGCCAAATAGGCCTGATGAATCATCACCATCCCATGTTCCTGCAATGCCTGCTGCTCTCACATCTTTGTGAATTCCATACAGCATCATTTCTGTGAACTTCATGCAGCATCATATGTTCCTGCCTACACCTGTTTGAATATCCCCTCCTCCTGCTCTCATTCTCTCCCCCCCCCCCTTGCTCATGTGCTTTCACATGGGGGGGATCCATTGGGTCTCTTTAAATCATTTGAAGAGTTTGGTGTAGACCTGTTCTATATGTAAAGTGCCTTGATGTAACTTTGTTATGATTTGGCGCTATATAAATAAATCTGATTTGATTTGATTTGATAGCACAACACATATCAGGGTTACATTATTCTCTCTGGACAATGAAAGCAACATTTGTTTTCCATTGAAGCAAGCCTGTTATATTGCAAATGCAACCTTCTTGCTCCAGCTTGGATACTTTATTATTACTTCACCAAACACAAGTGATGACAAAAAAATGTGACTTTGTTTTTATTAAAGTTGGGAGAAAAAGAAATATGTTTAAAATTTGTGGCGCTTTTCCAATTGGTTGCTTAAGTTTTGGTTTTTTTGTTTTTTTGTTATTATAACAAAAAAATGCTGTTCTGATGTAAAACGGCGGTACGTCTAAAGCCAGGATATAGAAATTGTGAGACTGTGCTTTGAAATAAAAGCATGCAAGGACATTGCCAGCATCTCAAGAAATTATACCCTCTTTAAAGTCTTAAATGAATACACAATCATGCGAACATTTGAAGTATGGTCAAAAGAAAAAAGAACAAAACAAAACAAAAACAAGGCGATATCCATTTTGTCTTAGCTTTGATCTGTGGTGAGATGATGGACCATTTGAACATTTATAGAAATATGACCATGAAAGAAAGAGGTCACTATTAAATAAAGTATTTTTCAAATTATAGACCTCAGAAGTGCCACACACCATGTAGTGCTTTCTGCAAAATGCCAGGAGCCAAAAAGGTTTAAAAGGTTTAATCTTCAACAACAGCTTGTTTTTTTTGTTTTATACTGTTTTGTCCACTCTATCTTAAAAGTAACAAAGCTGTCAAAAAGTACTTTGGGACAAAAAGAAAAGAAAGTAAAATAGTTCCCTAATGTAGGAATGCAGTTGAATGAAAGTATAAAATGGAAATAATTCAAGCATATTGGTTGTTGTAATAATTTCTTATAAGAGGTTCTGTTTTACATAATATGATAAATTAATAATGTGTATTCCTTTTTAAACCAGAGCGGAAATCGGAGCTCTGTATCATTGCCAGTGCACAGCTAAACTGGTCAACACTGAGTCAGCTTTGGTTGCTGTGGAACCACGCTGCCGTGAAATGTTCTTCCTGCTGCAGCCTTTTTCTTACTGAGTTTGAAAGTTCACATTAATAAGCGGTTTGCTGATATGAAAAACAAAAACTTATTTGCTGACGTGCGCTGGCAGCTCGGGGGGAAAGTGTTTTCTTCAGCTTAAAAGGTTATCCTTTTATGTGGTGAGCATACACATTTAAACAGCACTGTTTCAGGTTTGTCTGTCCAAATGTTTAATTTATTCATCTCACCATGACGGCTGTTTAAAATTGCAAACTTCCTTGAATGACAGCAGTTGTGCAAGTAATTACTTATATAAGATTGCTGTTCGCCATATTTATGGACACAGTAATGGTGCTGGCAGCAACACAGCTTTTGGAAAAATATGGTTTGTTTGTACTCATTTCTACTGACATTCTCAGCCCACTCCATGCCTTCATGTGTTTTCCATCTATTATAATGTTATGCACACATGATTTTTACCACACCGCCCAAACAACTTCAGTTCATAAGGAAAAAAACTAACAAAGAAAAAGATCTTCCATCTGAGAAGTTAATATTTTTTTGAAAGTTGGCCACTTTCCTTGTTGAGGGACTCATCATTTATTACAGTAATAGTATCTTCATGGTCAAATACTGACAGAAGAAACAGCAATGAAGTCTTAAAGTGCGCAAAAACCGAATGAAAATGCCTTTTGACACTAATATAGAGAACTCTTCAGAGTTTTATGTTTTATTAAACACTCTCCTATAAAGAAATGACCTTGAAATAAAAGCCTTTTCGTTGGGGTAGAGACAGTCAACAGATATCCACCTCCTTTTCACAGAGTTAAAGTTAATAGAACTCAAACTTTCCCCGTTCATTGGTCAATATATTTTTTTGGACCAGAAACTGTGTATTAAAATTTAAACTTCATTCCTTTTCTGGCGGACTTCTGCTTTTGTCTGGAATATGACTGTTTTCAAATTTTATTTTTGACCTCATCTACATTACAGACTTTGGCACATTGCAAGTTTTGATCTATTATAAATAAGAGACAACTGATTTGCTTTGACACAGATTTATAAAACTCTGCACTAGCCATGGGCGGCATAAGAGTTAGTGCTGTTGCCCCACAATAAGAAGGTCAAGGGTTCGGTTCCCGGCCTGAGGCCTTTTTGAGCAGAGTTTGCACGTTCTCCCCGTGCCTGTGTGGGTTTCCTCAGGGTACTCCGGTTTTCTCCGACTGTCCAAAGACATCATGTTTGAGTTAATTGGTGACTCTAAATTGTCCGTAGTTCTGAGTGTGAGTGTGAGCGGTTTTTGGTCTCTGTCTGTCTTTGTGTGTTGGCTCTGTGATGGACTGGCGACCTGTCCAGGGTGTACCCCGCCCTCGCCAGATGTGAGCTGGGATTGGCTCCAGCACCCCGTGACCCAGAAACAGATAAGATGAATAAATGAATGAATGAATGCACTAGCCATAGATTTATTTCCCCAAACACCAGAGTTTACATTTGTTTGTTGTTTTAACTCCCACCTGACGGCAAAGTCACAAAGCCCTCTGAGGCTGACAGCTGATGAATTGCTGCCAGGAACAAATTGTTTCCTGAATCACTCTAATTGACACAAGCTGTAATCAAACTGCAAAGCAAAATAAATCTATGGCCTGTTCAGAAAATAGCAGACAACATCTAATTTCTGTGACATCTGGATTACAAAGCAGCTTTGTTAAGTGGAATAGATGGGGCATAGTCCAAAATCTCCTGGTGTTGATACATAAATCAACAATGCAGCGATTTGAAGTTTGAGTTTGAAGTTTAAACCATGTTCTTTTGCAAAACATCTTCTGGATGTTCTGTGTAGGTCAGGTCTCAGTGCTTTGACTGCCTGTTGGTACATGATTAAACTTTGCCATTGTCTTTTCCACTCGGGTGCACTTTATCTCACTAACCTTGTCTCCTGCCACCCTGGTGTCTCGTCCCCTTTCCTCCCTTCCTGTCACCGCCTCAGGATCACTGCAGTGGAACCGGCTCTCATCACAGCAGTGAGCATGATTGATTACTAAGCCAGTCTCATCTGCGCTTACTGCACCGCTGCTGTCTGTTCTCAAAGGTTGTTCGAAGCTTGGTCGAAGAAGGTCGATGGAGCCAAGAGATGCTTTAATTTCATCCCAGTGTTACAAAACTCCTCTAATCTTGGTAGTTTGTGGATCCAGTTTCAGTTCTTAACTCCAGAAGCACTGAATCACCTTCCTGCTAGCGAAAGATCAAAGTCACTGCTCATCCTCCTTAACAGACAGTTCAGTCATGACTGTATCAAACTGTCATACATCATTCAGATTGCACCTCTGCCGACTATCTCTCTTTAATCAGGTATTGTTTCTAGTTGCAGACACATCCTTGTGAAGATTATCGTTGCTAGCACGACAGAAGAAAAACAAGCCAAATGACTGACAGAACAGCATCAGAATGAGTACGACAGGTGGCATATGATGAGTCACTGCAGTCAGTACGCATCCTCAAAGACAGAGTTGTTTATCTGCCAGATTGACACATGGAAGGCTGAAAATCTGCTCCAACGTGGCACAAATCTCAATGAAAATATTTGCCCGAGTTTTGGGTAGTTGAGGGATGGGTCCTTTTTGTTGTTTGACTTTTCTGTTATGACTGAATTACTGGTTCAAGTACGGAGGATGACTGCATTATGCTGTTAGAGTGTAAAACACTGGTGAGCAGAAGCAGGAGGTTTTAATCTTGGAACACATATTGCAAAGATGACTAATGAATTAAATTCCATCCAAAACATTGGGGATAAGAATATAGACTCCAGGTCTGAAAAGTGAAGCCAATGCTGAAGAGCTTTGCTGCAAAGAGAAGTTGGACTGTTTAGATGCTGATGGGAAAATGGCTCAACATCTCACTTTATTACCAAAGACAACCGGGTCATTTTTTATTCCAAAATACGTGACCGCTAAGAAGAAAGTAGACAGTCAAGCGGGACATGCATTAAGGCTACCATGTGATTCATAGACTTTACCGACAATATAAAATCAGGATGGAGTAGAGAGCAGGCATTGGTGCTGATTGTGATGATGATTAAGGCTTCTGAATCTTAATGGCGAGCGTATTGGAACAAAAGCGAATGGTGCCGTCCTAAACCTAACCATGTGTGTGCCTAACATAACCGTGACATTAGCGGTTTGACATAATAAGATTTACTTTTCAACAGTTCAGTATTAGAATTAGTTTTTTTGTTCTACCCAGTCATATGAGCTGTCAGTTGAAATATATACAAAGATAATTGTCCTTCTGGAGTTTGGAAAAGGTTCTGATATAGATTCTTATTGCTCACTAGATAGGCCTTTTTTTTTTACATGAATGTTTCGACAACAAAGTCAAAGCAGAGGTTTAATATTTACATCAACGTTTGAGTCAGGCAGAGAAAAATCAATGTGTCATCAGCGTGTAGACTGCTGGAGTACAGACGGCTCATCTGGCCAGGAATCAAATGTATAATTGTACAAAAACACAATTCAACAAAATACATGCTTCACATGCTGTGAAGCTCTGATGGTGGAGAGCACGGACAGCACCAACAGCTTGAAGTCAAGTTTTACTTTTACTATACAGATCATGAACAAAACAATTGAATTACCTTTTTCCTCTGTTCATTTGCCATCTTGCCCCGCAGATTGTCTCACTCCCTCACTCAGTTATTCTGCCTCGGGGCAGTGGTTGATTAATATTGAGCTGTCATGCATCTTCGCTTTTTGGGGAATGGCTTAATTATCACGTAACTTGTCCCTGATTCAAGATGGAGTGCCTCTAATTCAAACCCATACATGCACCGGTGAACTCATGAATGAACATCATGCGTTCAGTAACCATGCAATTAAAAGTTGTACATATAACTCGGCCATGTAGGGTAAACTGGAACTGTGAGGAAGGGAGAGTGGAATTCAGCAGCATTGTGCCATGCAGCTAATAAATGTCTGAGCTCAATGTGGATTTCTGACATTTTTCTCTCCTTTGAGAACACCATCCTTGAAGCCTCCTCATCTCTCTGCGTCTCCTTCACTCCGTTTCACTTTCAGCCACTCCATTCATATCCAGTTTCAATTTAACTGTTTGTCAAGACAATATTCTTTATTATTCTTTTCAGTAACAAACTCTTTATTTCGGTGTATTGCTTTCTCTTTGTCTCTTTGGTGTATCCCTGGCAACAACCTGTTATTATTGTTACCATCAGCATCAACTGTTTGGTTTCCAGGGGCGAACTTACCGACATTCTCAAAGGTGTATAAGAGAAATGAACTGTATAACTTGTCTCCTTATACTGAACTCACATCGCAGAGCTAAATCAAGTAGGAGGTCAGACAATCTCAGATTAGTGTGAGCATATTGATGAAGGTGCCCAAGGCTGTAAATGAACTCATAATTTTTTGAAATACCAACAATGCAACATCAAGACCGCACAATAAAAACATGCTGGAGATAAACAAAACAAAAATATTTACATCACTGCGAGACATTTGAAGTTCATCTTGTTGTTCAGGATTTATTGGCTTCATCATCACATTAAGCCAATGAAATACTTTCAGACCTACTTTGAGGGCTTTAACAGCATCCCAACACAATTCTTCCCTGGTGTAACTAATAGGCTGTGAAGGCTCGTCTGCCGTGTTGTGGAATATACTCTCACTGCTTTACTGAGACGTCGCACATTTGGAGTTTCATTCATTTTGTTTATACGCCTCTTGGGAGAAGCCTGTTTTCTTTAACAGCAGTTTGTGTCTGACCATCCATCACTGTCACATGTTTATTAGCAGTGTTACTAACCATCAAGAGGAACTTCGCAGCGAAAGTAGAAGTTAACCATTTATGCCTACAGCCACATCAACATATGTGGTTTGTGGTGATGTGGTTTGTGGTGATGAGGCTTTAAGTGAAGCCAAGAGACCAAAAGCACCACTTATGGCTCTTTCAGGGTCAGGTTTACATGACACCGTGTTACCGCTACATTAAATGTTCTTCCTTAGAGAAAGTGAGGCTGAAAACTATTGATTTAAGGTGCAGTACATAGCAATTATTTGTCTTTTTTTATAGGCGTCTCGGTCAATTTAGATCGATTTATTTTAATAATTTTCAGTGCTGTCTTCACTGAGTGCTTAGTGGTTTTTGACTCATTCCTTTAAATGTTTAAATGGTCTGAGTCGGTAGATAATGGTCGAGAAAAGGCTTAGTGATCAGAATTATGCTCAGTTTCGCCGAGCTCAATCCCACACCTTTTCTCCACTATTAGGAATGAGAAGAGCTGTTCATACAGACAAACTTGAAGGCTCTCCAGATATCTATTACTCATAATCTTTACCCTGAATTTATATGGGGAAATAAAGCCAGAGCTCAATAAAAACCACAAAGGAGAAGCTCCACAAAGTCTTTGTGTGGTGTTTGACTCCCACTGCTACAGTGATTTGGAACATGTTGTACCAAAATCTTGCATTGGTGTTAGACTGGATAGAGAAAGCCAAAACGAGGTAACTGAGGTATGAAGTAACCTCTCATCATCATCATATTTTCATACTTCATACTATAAATGTATTTTTCAATGTTTCTCCACTTTTCAGTTAATTTTTTTATTCTAATATGTCACATGTCTGTAAATTCACACCTCACCTCTCACCTCAAGGTTCCAGTTATTATCCAGCCATTCAGTCCTCTTGTCCATTTGCTAATGTGTTCTACAGTCAAGAGCTCACCATTAGACCGTACAGTTAATCCATTGGCATGGTCCCACAAAACTGTCCCCTATTTTCACCTCCTACTTTGCATTCAAATGTGGATCAGATTGTGTTATTGCTTTGCCAAGATATTATACAAATATACGGCCTTCATTGACACTCAACCGATGAAAATTCCCTTCTGGTCATTTACAGCCATTAGTGAAAAATATCTGTGCATGATAAGGGCATTGTCCCTTCTGTTTTCATGAAATGATGGCTGTCACCAATGAAGCTGATTACCTGTGTGAACAGTCAGCCAAAACCCAGCTGAAGCATGTTTCTCTGTAGGGAGGGAAAAATGGATGTTGAATTATACGGCAGTTCCCGGAGGTTAACAGTTACTTCCCCTTCTACAGGTGCTTGGTCTTTACATTATTATGTGTTTTGTGTTCTTCGCATCATTCCTGATTCTCCTGCTTTGACATTAAATGAAATGATATATAATTTTCTAATGTAAAGAAATAAGCTTAAATGGACTCGTTTTGCTTTTACTAGCCAGCAATTTAGAATTATTTTCACAGCATCAGTAGTAATAGTAACAGTACTGACAGTTACACAGATGACAATGCCTTTACAACACAAGTCATTCAGGCTCTCTTTAATATTCATGTGGCAGATGTTCAATTGCCTGAATGATAAAGTAAATCAGGGATGTCTTGTGGGGATCTCTCATCTGAAAGAGTGACATCATAACTCACTCTGACAATCACCCAGTGCTGTACCCTCTAAGGGAGACAGCTTGAAAAATGGATGAGAGCTGTTAACACTTTCTGGAGGCACGATTCAAAGGGCCAGCCCACTCATGTGGATCTGACATCCTTCACGAGCAACAGAAGGTCTAATCCAGTGAAGGGAACTTTGTAAGAAAAACATTTTGGCCTTGTTCAGCCAGCAAAATTTTTCAAGTGAAGTAAGACATGACAACACATTTAGCTGAGGCTCCCGCATGAACTGTGGTGGTTTTAGAAATCAGCAGGAATGTTATGGCCCCGTTGGCTCGGCTTCATCTGTGCTCACAGCAGGAATTCAGCTAATGCGAAGATGAAGAGGATGGCAGGCAGGATGGCATAAACAAAAGCACACAGACTCAGCGTCGGAGTGTCAATTCATTTTCTGAGAAACACAATAACACATGTAACAGGTTTAGACGATGATAATTAGAGAAACCCCATGATTAACCTCTTTTTCATTGACAGCAGATCTGCGGCAGTTGTATGACTCTTTCATAATCTTTAGACTCATTAAAAATCTTGCTATTTTTAATAGACGGACAACAATTAAATTACTACCTAGCTAGGTGCCTTTGCGTAGACTGTAGGGTTAGGTCAGGTTGCTCATAACAGACTGCTCTGCTGTCACCGTCTTGGTAGATCATCTTAACTCAAGGCTTATCAGAATGGGCATGTGGTGATTCAGGTTTAGATTAAAATGTATTTCAAGTGTATACTCAACCACCTGTCACGTAGCAGCATGCACTCAGTTTAGCAAACATTTGAATGTCAAACAGCTGATGTCTATTGACATAATGATAATTCACCTTTCATTCAGTTGTCACAGAAGGGCCTAACTAGCTATTTGCTGTAAATTTTAACATGGGATACATATGGAGCCAGTTTTGCATCTTGACTCAAGTAACCAAACAAGGAACTGCCATTTTTGGCTCCATTATGCACCCGAAAAGGTTGCTGCTTTGTTTTTTGCGAGACAACCAGAGAGAATGATGGGTAATTGCACTTATGTGCTCCAACTCAGTGCAGGAGTAGCAAAACTGCAGAATTGTTTGTTCAATGTAGTGTTGTTTTGTGCTGTTTTATCCCCCTGTGTTTATTTTGATTGTGGCACCTTAAGCTTAAGTGTAATTTCCTGTGGTTCAAGTATGGCTGCAGCAGTAAAATGCGTGTTGAATTACAGCCTGATTTGCTTGTTTCCTATGTATGCAATTTCAAACATCACATAAGCTATCTTTAAAGACATAGGCTATGTTTTCCATTACCTGAAATAAAAGTTAGGGAAGGAATCCCCAATAGCCTGAAAGCTATATAATCTTATCAGATGTAGGTTTTATCATTTCCTTTAAAGCACCGTAGAGCCAGATGGTGAGAGCCATTAGCCACTGTGAGTAAATACATGAGGCACACAACATTTCAGCACACTCATAAACGCATCTAGAAAAAGAGTGGATATTGAATTTTAAGTGGAAAGCACAGCAATACTTCACGCAGCTGAGGGGCAGCAGTCAGATGCACTCAGAGCACTCAGGCTCTAATTGGTTTTCTTACATGACCCAAAGTGTGATTATCCTTGCTCTCAATTTCCATTATAGAGCCTTCAATACACATTGCCACCCACATCCCTTAGCCATAGAAATTTTTAGTCTGTAAGAAGAAAACAAAGAGAGAGAAATGAAAGACTGATTCCCCCGACCTTTCACCTGGCAAACATTGCCTGTCCTTTGAGGACAACCTGATGAAACTTTGTCTTCCCAGCATGAGACAGAGGAGAGCTGTCGGGCTGATATAGAGAGCTGTTCATCTAGCAAGGCAGACACCCAGATATTTTTCTCAGTAGCTGATATGGCCACATACGTACGGAAGAGGATTAGGGCCACTGCGGGAAAACAAAGTGTCAAAAAAAATCCTCTTCCATAGCCACACCAGAGGGAAATAAAAAAGAGAGAGAGAGAGAGAGAGAGAGTGAAATGTTTAATATTGGATATTGGACACAATAACAATATTCGATTACTGCTCAGAAGAGACAGCAGTGACAGTCATTTCAGTAAATTTCTGTTCTCAGAAATTGATGGTGAAATTCAGAGATGCTGGTAGTTCAATATTGATCTACTCATCTTGCTTTTGGTTGGAAAGTGTATTTTCCAAAATGCTGACCTGCTCCTTTAACCAATTAAAGTTGGATTAAGAAAACTAAGTAAAAACAGACCAGAAGCATTTCCTGTTGAATATATTGTTCTGAATAATTAGATAATTGTAGATCAGTTAGAGTATGAGCTTTTCACCCAAATGAAAACTTAATTTGTGCAGTAAGTTGTGACAAACTCATGAGAATGATGAGTTAAATGACTGTAATCAAATGGAAATTAGGTGGAGTCAGAATGAGGTAATATTAGTAAAAACACGGCTGCCAAGCTGAACAGGCAGTAGCAGCATCAGGTGGATGTGCCTCAAGAAATGTGCTATCTCCAGTATAATGTTCTATAGGAGAAGAGTGGAGGTTAGCCTGACAGGAGACAGCGTGAAAAACAGGTGCTGACGTTTCTGCCCAGACAGGATTGCAATGCACAACATTTCAGACTATTAACTGTTCAGAACAACCCACACATGTTGTGAAAAAGAGACTTTGACATTTCTGGAAATATCCTTGGTTGCTGTATCATGCATTCAGATGAAAAGAGCATTCATTTCTCCATATCTGCAGGCTATTGTTCATCCTCAGGCCCTCTGCTCCTTTTAATTCCACCTCATACTCCCCTCTTGCTGCCAAATGTATCAAGTAGGAGAAACAAACTTAAATGCAAAATACTATCTCATATATTGTCACAGACAAGCTCAGCAGATGTCACAAGAAGGGAATCTATGTTAATTTCTATCAAAGACTATTTAAATAAATAAATCAAGATTAATATCAATAGGCAATAAGATACAGAAATCAGGAAATTTATCCACGGATGAGTGGCATGTGTGCTGTGGAGGTGCTGAATGTGCCAAAGTAAAAGCTTTGCCAAAATAAACAGCCATCAGCAGGTAGAAGAGGGAGAGTATTAAGTGAGCACATGAGTGAGAGCCTACAGAGTCCAGGTGAACTGAAGTTTCCTATACAGGGTAGTTTTAGTAATTTTAATTTTACCTAACTGCTTCTAAATGCAAATCAAGGCCACTGTAGCATATGGCATGACTCTCTGAAGAAAAGATGAACTGCTTCTCAAGGTCACTGCAGAAAACTTCTTAGTACCACTTAAATTCTGGTAAAACATTCAGTATGCTGCAGCAGGATTTGCTCATAAAGCGTCCCATTTTTGACCATATATTTCACTAATAACCTGTCCCAAGGAAATGAACTGAAATTAAAATAACCTCTGAAATCTCGACATGGAAACCAGCATTATATCTGAGTGAAATTTTGAAATGTGCAACCCAGGAGCTGGTGAGAAAGAGTGTAATATTTCTATATCAGCTCAGCAGCTCTGCGTTCCTAAAGACAGCCAGCCTGCAATAATTATGATGAATGTGTTGGACTCGGAACATGTACATTGAACAAGAAGAAAACCATGACCATAAGAAGATTTTGACCTGCAGTAAAGTGTAACGCAATCTTGAGTCAACTAATTGGCAGTTAACATGCATATCCTAAAAAATTGTTAACAAAAATCAAATAAAGAAAGATGCGAAGCATGTCCATTAGGCCTCCCAGCCACAAAGGAAATACAAAATTGGAATTTAATTTCCCTCTACCTTGATCTGTACATTGGAGTTAATTCACTCAAGAGATGTAGAGAATGAAATAAATTTTGAAAAGTTAGATATGCCAGAATTATGCAGTTAGACAATGCAGTATGTGACAACAATCAAAATGCAGAAGGCAAAGGTTTTCTGAATTCCCAGCAGAAAGTAGTCTGGTATAATAATGTGGCTTTCTTATGTTCAAAAAGTCTCTCTTCAAATGAGAGTGCCTCATTGTAAGTAGTCTCTAAAGCTGTCTTCTTCAACAGTCTAATGTCAAACACAATGGGACAAAGAAGATCGTTCAGGTTTCACGAGAACGAATCAAATAGGCTCATGTATCCCATCTTTTCAACACATCTTAGTTTATTTAACTCTTTGTGACTTCAGTTCTCATTATAGCATGTCTTCTTTTTGTCTTGTATAGTTTCTGGTTTCCCAGTGGAGAAAATTTCTAGCTTGAACAACACAAATAACTTATACCATAATGTCACAATCTATAATTTTTTGGGATAAAGGAGCTTAAGTAAATGGTTTTCTTAAGTGGTGTATTTTTTCTTTGGAATAAAACCCACTCTTATTCTTGATGCAAAGAGGTCATGTATAAGAAAAAACAGGAATAGAACTCCACCATCTAAGGACAGAGTATTAGTATTTGGTATGAAGGCTTTACACATGGTGGAAGGACTGAAAACTTTTATCAAACAATATAGCATTGAATAATAGAGGATGCCAAGGACTGCATATTCAATGTGTGTCTATGCTGTTGACACACTGAGAGCACACTTTGGTCTTGGTTGTCAGTCAAACGTGTGAGCTTAAGGCTTGTCCTCCATCTAAGACTGATGCAGGATACAGTTCTTTCCCCAGTATAATGTCTTTGTGTTACGCACGATCAACCAGTATGCCAGCTTGTGCAGGGACTCCAGGGAGGAAAGTACTGCCAAATAAAAGGCGGAGAGAGTCTGGGCTGCCAACAGATATATGAGGTAGTTTATATTTTAAGTTATACAGCTGTGGTGGCCAAAGGGTATCCACTGCACTCCCTTGCATGATGTTTCAAAGCCTGTCAGATAAGGAAATGACAGTGCCATATACCTGGGGGACACTGTTTCTTGCAGCACACCCACTCTGAGCTGCATGGGGTCCTATTAAAAAAACAACTCAGATTCTTCTTCATACCTAGGGACTTAAAATCATCAGTGTCTTATGGTTATCAGTCAAAAATAAGGATTAAGTGGAAGCTGCTAGTACAAGATATCACTGGATAGAACAAAATTTTTCACATGCATCACATGCTAGAAATGCCTGAGATATATATATATGAGAAACTAAGAAAAGAGAGCATTTCTTTACGTATTTTCTGTTATGATATTTGTGTTTAATTTGTCTCATTTTCTTAAGATTGTAATGCAAGTTCTGGGATGACAATGGACCATTTAAAAATATATGTAAAAATCACTTCCAACTTGTCTGCCCGACATTTATTTTAACCTCACAGCAAATTCCCACTGTGGCTGTAAAACATACAAAACATAGTCATCCATCTGATAAATCATTCCATGCACGAATTCCAATAATTATTATTAATAATTATTCGTTCGTTTAAATTTAACATAAAACAGTAAATAAAACAAACTAAACATTTCTCATCGTGACTAACAAACGTATCTCCGGATCTGGTTTTGCTGGGATTTGTTCCCACACGGCGCCTTGTTTCGATGCACCACGTCACTTCCTGTCAGATTTCACAACAGAGGCGAGCCGCAGAAGCTAGCTACTTCTAGCGGCCTTTGGCCAACAAATTTTTGTGTAGCATAAATATTCCTGAACAAATAAATGAAAAAATGATTCCTTACACCGTCAACATCAAACTCGCTGCTCGGACGCTGACTGGCACTCTCAATTTGCAGAATAAAACCGCGGTGGACTGGTGAGTGCTGCTCCTCTCTGTTAGCATCACAGCTGCCCGGCTGCAGCTCGTTAATTCAGTCAAATGTGAGACTGACTGATGATTCTGACAAACGGCTGATTGCAGTCAATGCGAATACTTGCAGCGTTTCCTTTTGTCGCTTTTTTTAGATAGATGCCAGTGTTAAATGGCGCCTGTGGAGTAACATTTGCCCATCAAAACAGAACAGCCTGCAGTGGCTCTTGTGTCATGTGATGAGATGTAATGTGACATTGTCCTGGGCCAGACGTGAATCCGGCTGTAATCTGACTGCGGTGCGATTTGATTTGCATAAAGCTGTCAGATGTATTATTTAACACAGAGGGTGTATAAACATGAATGTTAATTCGACATCCTCCACCCTTTTGATTTCGTGGATGTTGTATGCAATGCTCGGCACATACAACGTCTATGCTCACTGAAAAAGACACACTTTCCCATTTAAGTGAATGGGAAAGTGTGCCCGGTGTTTTGTGCAATATTCTCAATTGACACTTCTTGCTTTGCATTAACCATATTTGGCAAAAAATAAAAATAAAAAATAATAATAATAGCAAAATGGAAGTGTAAGTGTGTGTGACATGAGGAGTATAGGTTTTCTTAGATGTGGGAGTTCTAACCTGTGGCAGCTCTTAATTTCCCTTGTTGTGGTTTACAGTCACACACTTGTTTTAATGAGCAGTGAATCAGTATCTTTCGCTAGGACTCATTAACTGAAAATATGCTTTAACTTATAGTTTGGACTTTGAGAGTTCGATGTGAATTTGAGTTGTGATTTTTGTGGAATTGGGATGCAGGATGGAGGTCAAATGGGTGCATTAGTTGATGTTGCCCTTCGTGGTTTTGAACAGTATTTGGCTTGAACCTAAAAACCGTCTTTGTTACTCTGAACCGGAAGGAAAAATATGTTTTCAGCTACCTCACAGTTTCCTCATTCAGCAGTGGTTATCTATCACAGTCTTCATGCTCTCCTTCCTTATGACACTCGTGCACTGCAGGGGTTGGCAGGGGCTGATTGCTCAGGGATGTCACTCCAGTATTCTTATCATCGATCCAAAGACAGCCCAGACCATCCAGGTTCTAGAAAGGCACAAAGCCAACGTTGTCAAGGTGAGATTCCCAACTTAAATTTCTGTGTGATTGTCCAGTCTTACAATAAGAGTCACTTAAAAATGTTCAATCACTGTGTTCATCATATTTCAATAACATATCTTTTTGTGTGTGTGTGAAAAGTGTCAAATAAAAAAATGTCTTCACCAATTCTTCAGAGCTGAAAGTGATGACTGAGGGACAAACGGAATTTCATTGACTATCAAAGAACAAGGAAAGAAAAAAAAACAAGCATACATTATACATAAAAAACATGAAAAAATAAATCTCTGTTATTTTCTTTCCATTCACAAATGAATTAATTATCAAATAGCTGCAGCTTTGCTCCATTGGCTTCAAAATATGATTTGAAAACTGTGAGGCAGATAAGAAGTAGGAGAACAAAAGCAAGCCACACATAGCTGAAAACTTAAAAAAAAAACCAAAAAACCTCACTTGAAATGCTTAAATTAATGTTTAATGTCAACCTGATTAATATGCAAAGAACATCTATTGAATATCTAATTGTTTTCATTGCTGTTATAGTTTGTATTCTAGACGTATTACTTTGGGTTTTCTGGATACACACAATGAACACACAAATGTAGACACAGAGACACACCTCCTTATGGAACAATTTTTTATAACTCAGTATTAACGTCACAATTGCCTCTCTCTCTAGCAGATAAATTCAGCTCTGCGTCACTGTATGTACGCCAACGCTAGCAACACTGATAAAGGTTGCATCTACATTGATGGAAAACCCCATTGTTTATGTGTGTGTGTGTGTGTGTGTGTGTGTGCAAATATATGTGTGTTTGTAGGAGGGTAGCTAATGGGCAATAAATTCTCCAGTGATTATCAGTGCCTGGGCTCAATCCGAGGTGCTCATTCCTCACTCCAAAGCTCTCTTTAATCTTGTAAAGCACCACAGCCATAGCAGTGGGCCATTCTTCACCACCCAGCCTGACAGTAGAAAGCCTGCTGAAAAAAAGGAAATTGTAGCACAGCAAAGGACAAGACTTTTCAGGAACAAAAGCACAGAAATAATAAATTATTTAAACATCAGCTTGTGCATACAATCACTTGGTTTTCATGATAGCATTAGCACCAGTTTCTTTTCAATGTTGTGTGTTACTTTAAGGGGCTGTAACAGATTTCTTCAGTTTTCTGTATCTTTCTCTCATCAGCCCATTTTTGTTATTAGTTATTAGTAAGATCCTGTAAAAGCACTGTTATGGAAAAAAATCTTGCTCAGAATTGATTGGGCAATAATTAACAATGAGAATGTGCCATCTGTTTTGTAATTAATAATTACAAAGTAGTAATTTATCATCTTTATTAGAAAAATGCACCCTCATTTGTTTACTTTGTTTAGTCAAGTCAAGGAAATGTTATTTGCATAGTGTTTTTCTTAGACTGTGGCAGTTGCACAACATCAGCATTAAATAGATAAGATAAAATTTAGGAAACAACAAAACTGAACACCAAATCAGCACACATACAAATTTCAAACCAAAAAAAGGATTTAATATGGAACACAAATGGCACAGTTATTATAGCCTCTACCAAATCCTTAGCATGTGTTTTCTGTATTGTGTTTGCTAGGTGAAATGGTCCAGAGAAAACTACTATCACAATTTGAGCTCACCATACTGTCTGAGGCTGGCCTCAGGAGATGCCTCAGGGAAGATTATTGTATGGGATGTAGTCAGTGGCACTGCTCATTGTGAGATCCAGGAGCACTCCAAACCAATCCAAGGTAAGGGATTTTCAGCAAACCTCCCTTCATGCAGGTTTGAATAGATTTTTTGTTTTTCTTTCTTAGTGTGCAATAGCAACAGGGTATTACTCTGCCTGTACTGCCAAGGAAAACATTTAAGTTTTTGCTGTATTGGGGGTTATTAAGACAGTATAACCATCACTTTCTTTTTTCCTGTCACACACTACTGCACCATCCTTTCTTTTCCCACATTGTCCTCTCTGTCTTCATCTCTTTCCTTGTCAGACTTGGAGTGGTTGTGGAATCAAGATGCATCTCGTGATCTGCTGTTAGCTGTCCACCCCCCCAACTACATTGTCCTGTGGAATGGAGACACAGGCACCAAGCTCTGGAAGAAGAGCTATGCTGAGAACATCCTCTCCTTTTCTTTTGACCCCTTTGACCCATCCAACATGGCATGTAAGTCAACGAAATACTATCTAAAGGAAAAGGATACTTTCTAAAGTGACAAGCGTAGATATTGAGATTGAATATTGACGCTACGTCCAGGTGTAATCTTGATTAGTAGCTTCACTATGTTTTTCTGCGTTTCCTTTGCAGTGCTGACGAGCGAAGGAATAGTCTTTATCACCGACTTCTCCCATTCCAAACCACCAGGCAGTGCCGGTAAAAAAGTGTATATTGCCAGCCCCCATGCAAGCCCGGCTCACACCAAACCTGCTCCCACCACTGCCCCAGCCCCCACCGGAGCTAAGAAAGCCCTCAACAAAGTCAAAGTGCTCATCACCAATGAAAAACCTACGTAAGTTTTTACATGGACAGACTCAAATACATCTCAACACATATTTATCCTGGTGATGCTGTAAAAAGCTCTCTTTATCAGTTAATCTACGGCTTTAATTCCTAAGCATGTTAAACTTGTGAAAGTTTTACTTTATGTGCTAAGGAATGCATTAGGGCTGTGCCACCCAAGCAATTTATTGCTTATTTTTAGAATCTTATCTTAGGTCATACATTTTAGAAGTGTTAACACCCTGATGTGCATTTTAAGTAAGCTTCTTTGGATCTTTGCTCCAGCTACTGGGCTTGAAGGGCATTGCTCAGGGTTATCTCAGTGGAATCTCTTTAATTGAATCTGGGTTCAAAGCGATAATTTTGTCAGACAGTTTTTTCTGTTCGGGGCATCTTTGGCTACAAAGTTTGTGTGTGTGTGTGTGTGTGTGTGTGTGTGTGTGTGTGTGTGTGTGTGTGTGTGTGTGTGTGCGCGCGCCCTTGACCTTTGCTGAATCTGCTCCTGTCAACATGTGTTAATTATGTTATATCCTTCGCTGCTGGACAACATATTCGGGCATTTGTTTCATTTTATTAATCATATTTTTCATCCATTAGAAATTAATGTAAAATACTAAATTTAATATGTGGTCTTGAGAGCACATTCATGTAACAAGATGCCAGTTTCTCTAATCTTGTTTTTGCCCCCTTTTTGGCTGGACACAAGGAACAGCCCAGTCACAAGTGTCTGTGACAGACAGTGATTATAATTCCATCATTGGTCAGATGATGCCACATGACTCAAAATTTCATCAGATTTTCTCGAAAAGCCGGCTACATCAAAATTTAAAAGGAATAGATAACATCACCTTCTAGTGTGATGTGCGGGTTCAAACTGTCATATCAGTGACACTTAAATCTGATGATAAATGAAGGCAAGACTAAGGAAATTAAGAGCCTACAATCCTTCGAAGAGCTGGGATGATTTATCACCTGACAGATAAATTATGATTTCTGCATTATACTGTAATACTAAAATACATAATAGCTAGCTATAAATAGCAAAATTTAGTAACAAATGAGTGAAACTGAATGGGTTAGCCTGGCAGCTTCTTGTCTGAGCAGTTGAGACTGTCAAATAGGCTTATTTATAGCAGCAGCACCCTGGCCTTTCTGTCCACCCACCCAGTCAACTCTAATAACAAACACTCCATTAATCTTACTTGTCTTTATTTTCTCTCTCTCCTCTCTCATCCAGTCCATGTCAGTCTTTGTGTCTGCTTTTGCTATGTGACACCGCCTTCCCTCACTTTTCATGCTTTAGTTGATACTCTGGAATAATATTCTGTGTTCCTTCAGTCTGCCATTGTCTTTGTGTCAGGTTATGTTGTTTATCATGTTCGATGCATTACAGTATCTGTCCTCTGTGCCTCAGTTTGATTGATTGGGGATTTAAACAAGAGTCTTCTCTCCTGAGCTGTTATCAGGAGCTCACTGAATACGGAACTACATCATGCACATTAGTGTCTCATCAGGCAGCCATTAATCTGGTTTTTAGCCTGCACAGATTTGGTCCCTTTGTCACAATGACAGAATTTTTCACACTCATACACCAGCAAGGCTGTTCACACACACACACACACACACACACACACTGGCTACCCCAAAGTCAATTTGCAGTAACTCATTAAAAAGTGGTGGATGCAAAGACATTTAACTTTTAACCCCAAGATCTGTGGTTACCATGGTAACAATACTACAGGAGTTCTGCAGTAAACACTCCTTAAGCAGCTACTTTAATTGAGCAACCAGCAAAAATAAAATTGCAATGGTGGTAATAGCACGGTGCATTCAAACAAAATGACTGTTGTCTCAAAAAATCAGTAGCCACAATGACAGAGTGTTTCCTGCGGCTATTTCACAATAAAAGTCACCCTTTGTTTTGCCATTAAAGCAGGTAATCAAAACCTGCTTTAATGTTGTAACTGATGATTTTGTGCAGAATGTCGCAGAAAAAAACTGGTTTCTTGAAGGTTTTGAGGATTTTAATTTCAAATATTTTCAGATATCAAGGATTAAATAAATAATAATAAAAAAAATCTAGGATAAGGGTAGTGCAAGGACAAGGCCGGACCTTAAAACAGCACTAAAGAGTAAATAAAATTCAGAGATTAAAAGAAGGAATGTAAACTATTAAATAAAGCTTACAAAAATTCAAGCCATCTTAAATTCAAAAAGGACATAAATGATGTTTTGATGTGGTTGATGTGTTTAACTAAGTTTAATGACATTTTGTGTCCGCTGTCTTTCACATGATGGTTTATGACAGAAATTTGGTTTCAATGTTTTTGTTTTTTTTTTGGTTTTTTTTTTTGTGGGGTCCACATTGAGTAATCTTTAACCAAGACCAGTCCATGTGCACACTCAAGCCAAAGTCATGATTTATTTACTGCATTCCACTGTCAAGTAGGTTTGTAGGTTTACACTGTATGGTCTCAACATCAGAAGTTCTACCTGAAGTAAGTACATAATGTAAAACCTTTGTATTTCTTTTTAATATCATTTGGCTCTTTAAGGTTCAACAAACTTGGATTCAACAATAGAAGCTGGATGGTTCTTTGAAGGAGCCTCTTGTGCAAATAAATACACCTTGCACGACTCACTATTTGTACTTTAATGTACACACAGTGAGTCAGCTTGTGGGGTGTGTGCACATGTGTATTTATGCAATACATTACTATGTATGATCCACTCACTGCTGTGGACTTCATCATCCCTTATTTACAGCAAAGAGAGAGTGGGAGAAAGAGATCTGAGAGGTGTGTGATGTTTTGGAAATTGGACAGCTGAATATTTTTGGAGGGTTGGGAGTTACAGAATATGTCTTTTCAGTTTTTTCCTCCTTCTCTGTGAAGATCTGTTGTTGTTTTTTTGTTTTTTTTTTCATCAAAGACACAGAAGTCATTCACTGTTTCTTTCTGATGTTTTGCCTTTGGTTGCTCAGTCATTTCAACCTCTGTCTCTGCCTTTCCCAGCTTCAATGAACCAGTAACTATGTGATTTAACTCAGCAACTCCAAAAGGTTCCTGTGTTGAATCCATTTTGTTTATTATGCTTTCCCCAAGATTATAATGATCTCCATTGCTTTATTAAGTTTCTCTCCTTTATTTGATCTCGCTGTGACCTAGAGGAATGAAGCTGTACAAATGACTTATTTCTGTGGTCCTACTCATAGAATCTGAAAGAATCAGCCTTTTGTTCTTTCTTGCCTGAACTGCTAAGTATTTGTGACTGCTTTGTTGTTATACAGAGAAATGGAGCTGCTGTGAATAATTTAATTTAATGTACACACACAAAATAAGTTACAGCGAACTGACTTTGTTGCACACTTTTTGGACTCTCCGAAACCATGGAAGTGATTTTTAGCTGATGCTGCCAATACCTGCTTAATTCAGCAGCTTTCTAAATTAACTTTTAGGTTACCCTTCATTTGCCTGACTCGCAGAGACGACAACAGCAATAACTAATTCATTCAGCCGTTATAACGGAAGAACTTGAATAAAGAATAAGCTGTTCTTAAAAATGAGACAGTTAAAAAAAATGTTTTCACCGTTTGCTGTTCCATCTTCTCATTGGTCTCCTTATTATTAGTATATTTTGTATACTTGTATTGTTTCGACAGAATCTCATTATATTTTTGGCAATGTGCTCACAGGAAACATATCCTGTTATTTAGACATTAATTTCTGAGTGTTAAAGTTTACTTTTGGACTCTTTCAATGTGTGCTGTGTTCAGTATGTTGAGTTTAGGACGAGTATGTGAAATCAAATGTAGGGAATGTTCATTCTGAAATAATTTTGGTGCGATCGGGGGCATGATTATCTTTGAAATCCATATTAGTTTAACAAAGCATGAGCTAATTTTTAAAAGGCTCTTGACATACCACTTCTGAGGGCATGTCAAACTTTTTCGGTTTAAAAATTATATTGACACTGAAATCAGTTTCCTTTGATCTTACTCTGTGCATTCTCCTATTCTCCCTCTTCAATGTGGCACTGCAGCACGGAGGCGGTGACGTTGAATGACTGTCTGCAGCTGTCCTACCTTCCATCCAAGAGGAATCACATGCTACTATTATATCCCAGAGAGATCCTGATCCTGGACCTGGAGCTCAGTCAGACAGTGGGTGTGGTGGCCATTGAGCGCTCAGGGGTGCCCTTTATTCAGGTGAGCCGCTGCAGCTGTGCAGCTAATTCTGTGTTTCCAGGTTCTCAGTGAAACCACAGTGCCATGGAGAGACATTTTTTCTAACATTGAAATACAACTTGCAAACTTGCCTTTGGCATTCTAGTTGGTCTAGGTGAGATAAATGAGGAGATGGCTGTGTGCTGTTGCATTCTTTTTCACTCCCCTCAAATGAGCCCTGTGCACAGTTTCTATTTTTATTGCATTTCTAGAAGCGGCTTACCAAATTCTCTCTTTTTATGGATGATTCTTCCAGGGAGCCAATTCCTCCTGCCGTGAATGATAAATTTTTCTACTTTTCTTCCTCACACCCAGTGCTCACCTCATCAAGGTCTGGCGACTACACAGCGAGGCCATGCAATCTTTAGCTTCAGTGAAATCCCACCAGCCTTGTCTGATTTCTGCTTTTTACTGTAGTCACATTCAGCATCACTGCTGGCCTTCAGGTGCAAATTGCAGTCTTTCTAATTTGAAATTGATGAATGCTGTGGTGATGTCATCTATAGAGGATTTGTAATGGCTGTGGGGCCAATGGTTTAACAGAAATGGTAAATTTCACTCTGTTTACTTTGCTTTCACTCCTAACTTTATCTGTCTGCCTGTGAATGACTGCCTTTGTGGTTTCATGGCCATTACATGGAGAAGAGCTCAGAGTTGCCACTATGGTGGTTGTTCTCTATTTGAAGTTTAATATTCCTTCTTATTCCAGGCCTAATCTATGCCTGTATTCACAGGTTTCTGGTTGACATTTCCTATGTGTGAGAAATTTCGTTCTGTTCTTTATTGTATCGTACTTCTATAAAAATCAAGCTCACTTTGCATTGTCAGTGATCTTATTTTAAGAAATCTATTCGTTCTTATAGTGCAATAGCGCAAAGCTGAAAGGAGCCTTTGTAGTGGAGGAGTAAGTCATGAAGTCATGAAGAGCAGGGGTATAGGGGCATTACTCAGCTACCCTAGCTCTGTCCGGCCAACACCTTCACTAAGTGTTATAAAGTACTTGTCACACAGCCAATTTGCATGACTGATGACACCACTTCAAGAGAAATGCAGCCTGCAGTGTGGGATCTTCAGTATCCAGTGGAAGGCACAATAATATAGATGCATCAACATCCATACTACACACTTTCAGATTTGGCACATACACAAACTACACAGAGTTGCACGTTCATTGGAGGCACATATAATAGCTACACACCTCTACGATCTAATAGAAAATTAACAAGGTGTTTATGCAACTGAATGGAAACCTGAAAAGGCTCCCTATTGTGGTATTATTGATTTGTGTTGGACTGTATTTGAAAGTGTAACATTTCTTGTGACTTAATTTGGCTAAATGTGGTTATAGCATTAAATTATGTTAATTTAAAACTTAAGGGCTACAGTATCACTGTGAGACACAGTCGTGTGTGAAAATAGTGATTAAAAAATTAGAGGGTATAGGTGCCAATCAAAGAAAGCAATTTAATGCAGGGATAATTGAGTCTATTTGAGAAACATTAGAAATATATTATAAAATTAAAGTTATTTCCTCAAGTTACTATTTAAATGATTAAAAAAAAAATTTGTTTACATTGGTGCTATACAAAACTCCACATTCATTTCTTTATGATCATTTTGTGATCCTGCATAGGTAGATGCAGCGCTAAAGCCAAACTGTTCAACACTACATCTTATAAAAACAGTTGGGAAGCTTTATGATGAACACATAATGACTTTCCCTGAATCTCCCCATCTTTAGGTCATTCCTTGTGCGCAGCGGGACGCCCTCTACTGTCTCCATGAGAATGGCTGCATCACCCTTCGAGTATGTCGCTCTACTACTGCTACAGAGGAAGCAGCTGGTATGAAATTTCACCACAGATATGAGCATACATAAGTACAGCTCATAAGTACTACATTTATTCCCAAACTACTTTGATTCCTGTGCCATCATCTAGTCGTCATCTGTTCAGCCAAATAGCACTGCAGTCAGAGCCTGTCGCTGGTCTCTTTGCTCCAGTGGGCATTTAGCCTGTTATTGTCTCATTTATCTCCGACTTAGTACTATAGGCCAGTGGGAGTCCATTGTCTTACTATATCGCTCTCTTCCTTACTTACTCTTATTTCCATTTCTTATACTTTGTGTACATCTTTTTTTTTTTCGTGCAATGTCCATTGTGAGTCTCTCATGTACTCATGTATATATAAATATATATATATATATATATATATATATATTCACATAGACCCTTTTCCATTTTTCTTAGCTTGTTAAGCCCTTTCTTACACCTCTCGTGCACCTCTCACACGCAGTAATTGATTTCAATGGTCCCTGAAGTGCACTCTCTCCCATTTCCACTTTTATCTAGTTTCCTTCTCCTTTCTTTCTTTCTAACTTTATTGTTAAAATCTAGTCAAATTTTCTTTTTCTCTTAAAAAAAACCAAAACAAACTCCTTCTATTCACATCTTTGCCAATTTGCTCCCATTCCTCCCGAGCCTTTTCCTCCCACCATGTTCTGTTCCATTTTCTTGCTCAGTGTCACACCTTCTTTATATACCTTCCTACCACATACCTCTTTTATGTTTCTCCTTTTCTCCTTCCCTTAGACCCAGAACAGAGTGTCCAGGAGCTCGTCTACGACCTCCGCTCACAGTGTGATGCCATCCGAGTTACCAAAACAGTCCGCCCATATCGCATGGTTATCTGCCCTGTCAACGAAAACAATGCTGGGCTGATGGTCAGCGACGGCAGAGTCATGCTGTGGGAGCTCAAAGCCCATACTGGCAAGGCTGCTGCCAATCCTAGGTATACACTGACACATAGATATGCAAATCATTCTGTCAGGCTACATTACGGTTTTGCAGATGGTGGATGAAATGGCAGGCAGGAAAGTTTGACTACTTTGTAAGGTGACTTAAACTGACTTTAAAATACATAATCCTCTGACCTAAATTTAGTCTTCTTAGTAACTGGGATATGTCGAGGTGCACAGGGTTCAGCTCACATTGATGAGCCATGCTTTACTTTGATGGAGCACTCCCTTGCTGTCTAGGAGACACTTCTATATCTCATTCTTAAGTTGGCTTCCTGTCTGAGGCAGAGAGAGGCTTGTCTGCGTGTGAGCAAAGCAGTTTAATTTGGGAAAACAAAAGAAATGTACCGCAGCAAATTAAGGAGAGCTGACATATTTTTATTTATTTATTTTTTTGTGCCTCCCTGTGATGAGATGTCTTATTATAGTCTTAGTTGATGTTTCAGACAGATAGATTGCCTATTTCAGGACTGCTCAGACAGTAGCAGTTGTCTTTCACACCACATTACATTGATATTCTAATACTTCATTGTGATACCTGTAACATTCTGGTGCACAATGTTCCTTTTCAAATCTTAAAACCATGTTTTGGCCAAGGTTTGATACATTGGCATACATTATAATTCCATCTGTGAGATGATGTTTGTCACTGTGCTGAGCATCTACAGATAAATTCAGATATTGAAGATGAGACACATCACTCGGCTGTACCCATTCAATTGGAGATCAAACTGTCAGTGTATCAGGCTCCATCAGCCGTTGTGAAAATAATATTCTAGAAAATCATCTCTGTATCTTTTCCAAGTCAGCCGCATCTAATCAATACAAGGAATCAGTACATGTCATCACATGTCATCCGCCCCCACTGCTTTCGCTCCCTGGGTCAGTGATATATTAAAAAGTTAATCGCGTTCATCATTCGCACAAGCAATATTAATTTATCACTCCCCATTCACTTGCTTTCAATAATGGATCTGCGCCTTACTTTCATTTGAGACAAAATGTATTCAATAAATATGCTCTCTCCCCCACTCTGTCAGTTCGGGGCTCTCGCCACTCTACTCCCCTGTGTCATTTTGTGGAGCACCACTGGGTCCGAACCAGAAAAGGATTCAGGATCTCTGTCTCAACAGCATGATAGGTACGATTATACACACCATACGAAACACCACAAAAAAATATCAAATACATTGCTTCTTCTTCCAGCTGCTTTAGAAAAAATGACTTGCGTTTTGATGGAAAATATAAAAACTCAATAATGAAGAAAAAGAAGTTGTGTTTATGTGCATCAAGCCTTCTTATTTCTTTCATTGTACCTCTGAGAGTTGCTGGAGCCTCAGCGCTCTCCCTCCCTTCTTGCTTTAATGTGGTGCTGCTGATTTCTTTTCTATACATGACACAGGCTAGTGTTATCTCCCAAGCCGATCGGCTTCTGTCCCATGTGTGCTTGGTCATTCCTGTCTTTCACTTTTATCTCTTTACCATCTCATCCTTTTTGCTTGTGATGCACATCTGTCTCTCCCTCTCTCAAGTCTTTTCCATTCACCCTGCTTCTCTCCTCCATGTTGATTTAGAAAGGAGCTGCCGATCAAAAGAAGAACGTGGGTAAAAAAAAAATAATAATAATGTAATCAAATGCAGGATTCTCTTTATTCTTTATTTATTTTTTTGGTTTGTTTTTTGTTTTTGCTATCTTTGCCAGTTATATTCCAGCAAAGTCAAACTGCCAGTGACTGGAAGGCCTTGGGGAAGTGAAGAGCTGGCACTGGTAGTTATGTTGGCATGGTAGCGGGGGTTGGGGAATGGATGGGATCCCACACACACACACACACACACACACACACAAACACAAACACAAACACACACAGAGAATGCAGCCAGCTACTGTCTGCAGCAATAGCTCTGTCTGACAATTGCTGACTAAAGCTCTTGAGGGAATGTAACTGGTCTGCAGGATGCTAACTTTATCTGAAAGGCTAGCATGTTGTTAGTCTGATGCTGATTAGCTAACATAAGAAGGGCATCAGCCTGGAAAAGGCAAGAGCTGCCACCTAGATAGGTGTATTTGCCTTTATTTCATATTTTCATTTGCTGCATATGGTAATCTCTTCTATCTATGGTTTGTTTTTACTGATGTGTTGGCTTGTTGAGAATTTCATCCGCTCATCAGCTCATTTAATTATATCTTCAAGCTGTTGTGATGCTAATTTACATAGACATTTAATTTCCAATGTAAAGAAGGCTATTATTTTGCATGAAATATAAGAAAATGGATTTTCAGCCGGTGCCAATTATAACATCAAGGTTGATGCCCACTCAAATGGTGTCCCATAACCCTGCAGCAAATACACAATAAGAGATGATTGCCCGTTTAGCACTTATAAAGTTTAGTCATTACCAGACTGATTGTGAAGAGTATTGACATTAAAACTCAAGCTTCAGTAAAAATACAATGTGTACAGGTATTTCAAAATACTAAAGGACCGGGGGCCCTTTTTATGTGAATGGCATCATTAAGTTCAGTAACTGCCTGATATTAGAAATTTAATGAAACCAGCCACGTAGATTTAACTGGATGAAACTTTCTGTAAAATATAAGAGTGCGCTTTTATTGACTGAACTTACCACATCATTAAAACTTGAAAGCTGACGATAATGAAACAAACCATGCTGGTTGTTTTGTGCTGACTCCAGCTGCAATCACACTCTGAGCATTTCCATCCCGACTAAAGAACAGCTTTTGAGCAGAGCGTCAATTTGAAAGTTTTATTCTTAAGAATGCTAATGAGTTCTGCTACAAATATGTATCTAAAATTTAAAAGAAAAATTGAGATGAATTTACATTTCTCTCTCTTTGCCAGAAAAAGATTAAGTTTATTCCCCCATGTTTAGGCTTATGCCTTTGTTAGAGTTATGACACTGGGTCACACCTGCATGGACTTAGGACACCATATTTGTCTCATGTTTATGCAGTCTCATCTGGAGTTACAGCAGAAGTTCCTCTGTGATGCTTTTAAATACTTGATGTTGTTGCTGGCAGTTCTTTTGCTTCAGTTGGTAGTTTCTTAATATCTGTTTCTGTGTTTAATTTTCTCTGATGTCTTTCTTCAGTGTAACATGATTCTCTACCTATGATTTTTTTTTTTTTTTTTTTGCTCCCTTGAAACTTTAAACTGTGAATTTATACAAACAGGTGAGGTATTTATTGGCATGGACAAATGAACTGCCAGTGGTTTCAATGACATGTTTTCTTGACTAAACTTATTATTAAATTAGATAAAGTTATGTCAACACATATCCAATATTAAAGGCCTTTGATCAGGGACCAGGGACCCAAAACATGCAATCTTAGAACTAGTTGTAATATTTATTTATTGAAGATTGGATGGCCAGGGTTAAGAGGCAAGAAAAATCTGTTAAAATTGTTTATTTTTCTCAAGTTACAAAAAGTTGAAAGAAACTACTCTAAACTGACACCTATTCTTGTAGCTATTCTACTGATGCTATAGTCACTGTTGACTTTACTTGCTCCATCACTGAGGAAAATTAGGTTTCAAATCATTCCATGCATTGGTTTTATCTCCAGGCCAGACTTTGATTGCTGGTGAGGTGCCCCCTCCATCATCCAACCAGCAAGAAGTCCAGTTGAAGTTCCTGCTGACTGGCCTTCTGTCCGGACTGCCGCTGCCACCGTTCGCCCTCCGTATGTGCCCACCACTTACCACCAAAAACATCTACCACTACCAGCCCCTACTGGGAATAGGTACGTAATGATACAGCACTGGCACACATGCGCATACATACACACACACACACACACACACACACACACAAAACCTACAAAACTCACAGAGCAGCAAGCCACTCTGACCGGGAGGGTTTAGACAAAGTAACTGTTGCTTCAGAGTCAGACTAGTGTGTTTAGATGTAGTTTCTGTGTTTTGAAAAATCTGGGAGTAATATTTGCACTTGATTTGTTTCATCATTTGTTGCTCTTTCAGATACAACAAGTTGCATCAGTGTTTCACTTCAAAGACAAAACAAATGACAGATGAGATGGTTTTGTGTTTTTGTGTTGTTTTCCTTGTCACTGTCAGGCTAACAAATAGTTTTACTGAGCGTTAGTAAACACTTACTAAATACTCTTGGTGCTGAGTTGGATAAATGGCTGACAGAGTTCTAAAAATAATGAAAATTATGAATATACATATAGATAAAACAGAGTTAACTCTGGATAAACATCTTGTGAAACACTTCAATTATACACAATTATAACAGACAACAACATGGTTGGAGTTGTGTCTCAGCCAACTGAGGGCTGTCCATTAGCTCACTTTGGTAAGCTGGCAATGTCAGATTTTTGATTCAGTTTGATCTATTATTGCGTCCTACTATGAAACTAATATTAGTGCAGCAGCACAGTATTGGATAATCTTTAAATATTCCACATTATCATGCTTATGACTTGCAATATTCACATTCATGAGATTATTCTAAAATGTAGTTGTTGATAATTTAACCAAACATCAAACATGGAAATTGTTGTTTTCGTTTTGTGTTTTAAATTAGTTCAGTTTGACATCAGTTATATAGTGAATGGAACCCCTCATACCTTAAACATCGTTACTTTGAAAATTTTATTTGGATTGGATTTGGATTGAATTTTGATTGAATATTGTTTATATTCTATGAAGATGTGGTCGTTTTTAAAAAATTACATGTTTTGGAAAATTTGTTATAAACTTAAAAAGATTATTCACGCATCTTAGGTTGTTAAATGTCTTCATTTTCACTCGCTGTTAAAGACACAAGAGCAAACGCACGTTATCTCACATATACACCTTTTACCTTCTTAGTAATGTAGAACGCAAGAATGGACATTGCATGGTCCAAATTGTATAGAAAACCAATGCATACAATGTGCAGCAGCTAAACAGTGTAAAACTGGAAAAATACAGCCTGATGTATCTGGATTTCTGTTGAGGCAGATGGTAAGGCCAGAATTTTCCTCATCTCCATGAATCCATGGACCCAAAGTGCTTTCCATCAGCCGGGCTGGGCTGGTTGTAGTAGTGTAATATTCTGGGCAATTTTTTCTTGGCACATTTTGCATCCCTTAATTCCAACCAGTCGATGTTTAAATACCACGGCCTATCTGAGATTTGCAGCTGACCACCCCTTAATGGTCGCAATTTGCTGCCTTCTGATGGGTTCTTCCAGCATGGAAGGTATTGTGACCACATCAAAAAGCGAAAACCATTTGATACTGGTTTCCCCATGACAGTTCTGTCCGCTTAAGTGGTTTGCTCAGCACCAGATCTGAATTAATGAAAACACCTTTTGGATGTGGTACGAAGGGGGACTGGCAGCACAAATGTGGAGCTGACTAATCTGCAGAAATGATGTGATTCAATCATGTCAGTATGGGCCAGTACATGAAAGGAATGCTTCCTTTTGTTTATACTGCAAGGAATTTGATGTTCCAAATTGTGTTAGTAAATCTCACTTTTCATCGATGAGATATTTACCAAGGTTCATAACAGCAGCTAAGCAATGAATGCAAGTTATGTTTTTGATTTGGCGGACATAGTTTCCAAATTGAAATCAAATCACACATGATATAATATTCTACCTGAACACACGCAATTGTCGTCTGGACTTTTTCATCAACACAGAATGTGTCCCAAAGAACATGTGCCTATTTCTCTGCTAACTTGAAGCCCTTCCTACCACTCTCTTCAGAGGTCCACTCTCATTTTTGTTGAAGAGACAACCAAATAAGAATACTCATCTCAAAGGTGAAAGTCCTCTTTGTCCCATTGACTAAATGTAGTTTGTCTCCTGGGACGTCATTCATCGTCATCATCTATGACATTTGGATATTGAACAGAAAAGGCTTGTCTAGCTTGATTTATGAACTGATGCAGAAGAGTGATGAGAGCACAAAACATTCCTGTGAGTGAGAAATGCTTTAGAGGGCAAAAGGCTGAATGATTATGCAGCTGCACGATGCATTTAAATTGGTCTGCATGTCCAGATTCATTATCAATGCGTGTCAGACATATTAAGTACTGGGAATGAATAAAAGAGCAACATCGGTTCACCATGAAACAGGAAATTAACAGCCACGGATATGAACGCAAACATTAAGTCAAGCAGGGTTTTACCCCAGAACAACTGCAAAATTATCAGATCAGTCATTTATATGATATCCCTAAGGGATTTTTTCAGAACTTCCAGCCCAGTGATTCCTGATATTACTCAAAGCAGGTATCAATTTATATTTGACTTAAAATATGCTTCTTATTATGCACTTTGCAGTCCATTTAATGTGCACTTCTTTTGAATGGCTTTACAAAATTTCTCTGATACTCTCACTGAACCCTCTTGCCGTGGTTGAGATTTTCATCTGTACAAATCATTTTTGTGGATATGTTTTTTTTGTTTGTTTGTTTGTTTTTTGGAATCTGACTGTGTGGTCTCTGCAAATGATGCAAAAGGCATAGACTTAAATCTGCAATATCAAATAGCCATTGTTATTACTCCCCCCAGACAGCTGTAAGGCAAAAAGAGGGAGAGAGGCAGTGAATGTTTGGATTTATTTGTTTTGCATCAGCATAGCAATTTTGTTCAGCGGCTGTTCCCTTATCCTCATCACAGTAATGATGCATTAAATTATGCAAGTCTCACTACGAATGGAAAATTAAGAGCGGAATTTTTTTTATCTAATACGCCTTGTATTTGTTGGTCTGTCCGTTGCTTTATGTGCTCAAACGTGTGGATTTATGTATGTCTATGTGAGTGCACACACTCCTGCCTGTACACCAAATTCAATTTAAGGTCCCTGACACAGCAAACCTTCACTTTAGTTGTGAAGCAGATAAATAGGCTATGCTCAGTCCCCTGTCATAGCCGATATAAATTAATCATACCTCACAGATACATGCCTTCTATAGACCCACAGACAAGCAGATTAATAATAATACTTACAACCTACACTGTTCGAACCATTTTCACCATGTGTCTTAAGTCTCTCTGATATGTGTATCATGTCCGCAATGGTGCTAAAAAGATCTCTTAAATTTGTTCTCAAGGGCCCATAAGAATTGTTTTTAGAAAGAGACTTTGCATTGTGGTTCCAATTTAGTGTGTGACTGCAGTCTATGTAGTAGGCGCACATCATGCTGCAGATGGTGCGAGGCTGACTTGTCACAGCAGTCCCCAGCGGCTTTCTGAATCTAAAACTGGAACAGGCCGATTGAGTTTTCTCTGCACATCATTTGTCAAGTAGCCATCTTGCAGAGTCAAGTAATTAAACAGTCTCTAGCTACATTAATAAAATGTGGCTTTTGTTCCCCTTCTTGGGAGCTTGCCTGGGGACTGGACGACTACAGTGGAAATTGAAGTGGGGGATTCACTCTCTGCTGAACAGTTAAGGGTATGTCCAGGCAATTCAAAAGATGAGGTATGTTTAGTTAAAATGGCATTTTCAGTGTACTATTAACAGCAAAAATCATATGTTATCACCTGAGTATAAGATGAGTCACAATTACATCAGTTTGTCATAGTTGAAGTCTTGAAATTTGTTCATTTGTGTTGCTGTCACTCTTTAGAAACTGAAAACATTCCTTGGTTACAGTTGGGATTGTCACCGCCTCAGTAATGATGCTTGGGTTGATACTATGACAGTTGTTCTGGCAGGTGCTGGCATCTGTCGCCTTTCTTGTTTACCGATACCTAGAGAATACAGTTCAACAGTAAATCCAAAGCGATCTATGGATGAGCCCTTGGCAGTTACAACACTGTCGGCATTGGCTTCTGTTCAAGTCTGCATTCGATTTCTACCAAATGTGCAGTTATTGTTGAAGATCTGTTGAACCTCTATGATGCAACACCAGTCAGAGGCACAGCCGAGGAAAACCAAGTTTTTACTCTGTACACTAGGTGAAAATAAAGCAACAGATGAACTCACTGAATTTGAGTTTGAAATTGCCATCCAAAGTTTCAGTCAGACAGGAGTTAAAACTTAGTATGTCTGTTCTCTTAATTTTTGTCTTTGATTTTTCCCTCTCATTTCAGGCTTTCTTGTTCCTAACCTCCAACAAAGAATTGCACAAGCTTTGTAGCCATCCTAACAACCCCATAAGCACCCTTGTTGGATTTCTTGTCTGAACAGCTGTAATCTGTATGAGCCTCGACAGCTCCATTTATGACAGATACAAGACCTGGATGCTTTACTTTTCAGGGATCTGTATACAAACACCAACAAACCATCAGCCATCTCTCAGCACTTGAAGGTGGCACCCCAAATTTATGATTTACTAAGTCCTTGCTAAGCAGCTATTCTTTGCTGTTGTTGCTTGCATATTTGAAATGGTACAGCTTTAAGAGTGATGCTGCAAAGCCTGGGAACTCAGATAAAAACAGCTACTGAAGCATGCATGTCAAAAAGAAAAACAATTATCAGATGGGCTGCTACTCATTCTCAGCTCCAAATACTCAGCTCCAATTTTCTGGCATATTTCAAATATCCATTTCAGTGTGGGAAAGAAATCCTTTCAAAAAGCCTCTCCCCTCAACTGTCAGGTCATATAAAGTAACGTTATCTTATTGATCATCTTCACAACCTTTAGAGGCCACAGTTCAAAAAACCCACTTTCTCTCTGACAGATTTCTGACTGAAACATTCTTCATTGCCTACCAACTATCAGCTACACAGGGAGCAGAAGGTGAAGACACACACTTAAACACACAGATGCCCAAGTGGCACTGCCTTTGGCCACCTCCAGATGTTGTGTCAGCATGTGGTCGTCATGCTGTATCCCAGTGCAGAATGAGCAGTCCTTTGCAGGGGGACTGGGAACATCAGCCCAGTTCCATTACACTTAGGATAATTATAAAACTGAATGTACTGCTGCACCTGCCGGTGTTAATTGCAGAAATAAAAATAAATCCCCTAAACCTTGTTAACACTTTCCAAACATCATGAAAATGGACTTTAGATTTGCTTTCACATCTGCTATGGAGTTGTTTTCACCACACTTCTGAATCGAGTAATTCTTTTAATTGCAGGGTCTTTCAGCTTCTTTGCTTATCCCAGATCCTAGCCTATAGAAATCTATAAAACCAATAAAAAATGTTTCAATAATTGCTACTATTGGATGTACTTAAAAAAGAGGAAGGAAAATACAGGAGCTCATGTGTGCATCAGATGTTAAAATCCCCAGAATCGTTCAAAATGTCATTTGGATGCTTCAGATTAGCTTCTTGGCACAAATTAGTTTTGACTGAATTTTAACCAGGCCTAAAAACTTTCTCTGCAAAAGTTTAAAAAAAAGTTGTCAATTGAGATTCCTAACTTGAATTTATATAGTTAGAAACTTTACCCAGGTAAGTACACATTAGAAATAACTTCAAAGTGTATTTTTTCTTGCTTTTTTGGTGTTACAGTAGCAACAAATGTGAAAAAAACGTCACTTTGTCAGACTTCCTCAGTATTTCTGATCACAGTATCAAATGTCATCAGCAGTATTTAATCAGATGAAGTTTGGGGAGAGATGTAGCTTTTGTGCTATTTCTCCAGCAGCAGATGAAACAGCACAATGTTCTCAGGCTGTGAGCTGGGTGACAGGGTTTGATATGCTGCTTCTATCCACACCTACTGTGGTGTCAGGGAACACGCAGGGTTGTCACACTGACGGACCATCTCTCTGATCCTGCTGGAAGCAGATCAGTAACTGTACGGCTTGTGACCTCTTCTCTGCCTGTTTCAGTCGGTGCCACCTTCCTCATGATCTACTCTCTCTCTCTTCTTTCCCAGGCACCAGTAATGGGTCCATACTCATCTATAATCTGACCAGTGGTCTTCTCCATAAAGAACTCAGTGTCCACTCTTGTGAAGTCAGGTAAAAATTTTTTTACCTGTGCCTCTACAATGGCTAGATTCATAACTTTTTTTTAATCTTTTCGATCTGTGCCATCAATCTCTCCACAACATTCTTGTGAATATTATATCTCGACATTTGCTGTTTGTATGTAGTTAATTGTCACTGTCAATCACTGGTGAAATATCTATAAAATTGCATTTTAGATGAATCCCAGTGACTTGAAGCAGATTGATTTTAGCCTCATTAGAGTTTGGGAAGTGCAGTTGGCACTTGCATAAGAGTGCCATGTCAGCTCTCAGTGTTAAAGAGAAATGAGTCCCAAGCTCTCTTTATGGGATGTTTATTGAAATATCCTTTGAAAAGGGCATTTTTCAGCTGAGTGTTATTCTTGACTTAGATAATAATGTAAACACCACAAGAAGAAAATGGAAAAACATCCAAGCAGATCTGCGGTTAAATATAAAGTGTAGATGATCTCTATTTAGAACAGCAAGATAGAACTACTATAAATTTATATGCAAATGAAATCTTGAAAACCACATACCAAAATGCTTCACGTTGCTCAGAGGTGATCTGTGATGCACTCCAGTGACAGTAAAAGAAAAATCCTGGCACCACTATGTGATAATGCCAGAGCATTTTTTTAAAAAAAGGAAAAGACCAACAACACACAGTTTTGTGAGGAGCTAACGAAAGTATATGCAGAGCTGCCTAGGTGCATTTATCCCGGCACTTGCCTGAATGCTGAGTTTGTTTGCTTAAGTGTGGGTGAATGCAGAGGAGGCTTAAATGCACTTGAAAAATGGGACCAGCTTTGCAAACCGTGCAAATCAATTCATCACAACAACCCAATAAATAGTATTACAAGACCTACATTTTGCTCTGCATGGATGTGTATTTGGGGTTGAGAGAAGACTGTGTGTTCAATCAGTGATGCCCAGTTTTGCATGTGTAACCCAAGCAGCTGATGTAACACTGTTGTATTTGCTAACAAACAAACAAAGACACAGCCGGTTCAGAATTAATTTGGAAGAAATAACCTGCCATTGATCTCCATTGAGACAACATGACTTTTAGATTTTGTTTACCAAGCTCAGTTTACACTGTATTCAGTTTTCTCACAGTATAAATTGTGACTTGCCAAATGTAGCTGTTACTGATAACATTACTGTCAGTATGTGGCATTGTGCCTGCTGGCTCACTGGAATACCTAAGCAGAACAGAAACATCATTAATGCTATTAGTTAGACCTGTGTTTTTCCTATGACGACATGTCGTAATACCACCTTGGGGGGAAGATGTATTGATTTGTCAGTTAAAGGCTTTCTGTATGTAAATATAATCTTACCTTGTCTCTCAAAATAAATGACTTTATGGTGGAAATCAAGGCAAATATTCAGGCTTCTGAGGTCATTTTCTTTTAACCCCTGAACACTTCACCTTTCCCTCAAATCGAAGAAGCTAATTAGTGAACCTATCAATCATATGTCAAATGGGACATTCAGTGAAAACCAGTATTCTATATTATGAATATTATCCCCCTTTCACAATAAAGGATTTGAGCAAGGAATATAAAACTAAAAGTCAGAGTAGCAGAAAAATATTGAACAGATCAGTGACAACACTATGAGCACTTTTAAAACCTAGTTAGTTAAGCAACCTAAGCTTGCAAATTTCAGTTTGGCACCAATTCAGATATTCTGCTCAGTAATTACTTTAATGCATCTCCAACATTTATATGCCACAACCGTCTGCATAAACAGCCCAGCTTATCTGCTTATTCATTTTTAAGTATTTGTATCTCTTGCTTTCTTTTATGTCAGTTGGCATCAGCAGTTGTGACTATGGAAAAAAAAAACCAACTTCATTTTCAAGGATCACAAAAGGTGGTGTTACGACGGGTATAACTGGGAGAAAACACTTCATTGTTTGTAGTTCCCTGTGGCAATATGTGCACTCTGAAAACGTAATTAAAAAGCAGGCAGTTCATTCAATTCTATTTTGTCTTATTCAAAACCCATAGAATTGTGATTAATTTGTTTTTCAGAACTTTGTGATTGGTTGCACAATGTCTCATATGGATTTATATTTATGAAAGATGCCATTCAGTATTTTAGCATATTTAGTATCTGCTTTACCGTATAAAATCGATATCAATAAAACATTTGAGATGTGTGTTCAAATTAAGAAAAGATGGATCCACTCAAGAGAGATTGTATTGATGTGCAGTGACTTAAATCTTGCTTTGTGTCACTGAAGTTTTGTCATACATTAAATCACTTTGCCATGCTGTGCTTCTGCTCAGTGTACTGGTTAATTATTGTGCGTGAGTTGAGCCACAGTGACACAAACACTGCACCACTCTCTGAGGTCCCCACAATGCAACAGCCAAACATCAACAAGCATCAGGCCACGCTCCATTGGTTAGCATTCTCAAATGAGCAACTAAACTATTTCACTGGGATTATTTAAACACGAGATTAAATCAATTAATGCTGTGAGAGGATTGATTGGGAGCAGACACCATTCTCTCAAACAAAGAGTCAGACTTTCTTTAATGAGAGAAGTTGGAATCCACAAATGCAAAACTTCAACAAACTTTAATGAGCTCTGCAACACAGGCATGAGTTACTTAAAATTTCTCTAGCTACCTCTGCTTGTGGGTGTATGTGTAGATTAAAACGAGTGAATAGACAATGGCTATCTCTGCCATGGTTCTGGTGTCTCAGTGGATTTGCGCTGCAGTCAGGACACACAGCAGCATCATCTGTCTGACATGTCTCACTCAATACTACTGTACTTTGTGCACACATGTAGCATATCATATTTAACACATGCATGCTATTTAGTCGCTTGCCGTTGGACACGGCTTGACCTATTAGCATCTGTTGAGTTTTTAAATATGATGCATCAAATGAAGGGCAAAAAAAAAAATGACAAAAAGATAAAAAAATTTGTCATATAAAGCAGTTTTGTGTGAAAAAACTAAACCAGATATTCATATCTAAGTAGTGCCATCAGATCCGTACTTTCATCTCAGTTAGATTTTCTCCCTTCATGTGCAGACACGTGAAGAGTGCTTCTCTTATTTCCAGCGCAGTGATGTACAACATTAAGCTGTGTGTTATTTGTGGTGGGAAGAGCAGGAGTGCTTTTGGAAATGAGCCCGGCGGCCGTTGCACGAGCATAGCCATGCCAGAGGAGGCCTGGCTACTTAGCATCTCATTTACATTTAGTAGGGAAATGAACTAATTAATCATGTGGCTATTTACTATGTCATTACAGTTTAGTTTGTGCTCCCAGAGCTTTGTACACTTTTAAAAAATATCTCATGCTACCTGGTTTGATGTGTTTTGTATCTTTCTCCACCTTCCTAGGTGAAGTAGGAGAATATTTGACACCTACCCTGCAAATATTAACAATATTATTTATATTATATAATATTAGTTTAACCAGAACCTATGTGTGTGTGTGTGTGTCTGTGCTCTACAGGGGGATTGAATGGGTGAGTCTCACCAGTTTCCTGTCTTTTGCCACTTCTTCCCCCAACAACATGGGTCTCGTTCGAAATGAACTGCAGCATGTCGACCTGCTTACTGGTGAGAGGCTCTCACGCACACGTTATTAACACTACCTGAGGCTACTAACCGGTACTTTGTTCTTCAGTTTTTATACTTCTCTCAGGTTCCTGCAGCCTCAACAACAAAGAAAATAGATACTTCAGTCCCCAACTTCATTTCGTTATCAGTCTTTTTGTGTCAGTGTGGTTCTCTGATAGATTTATCTTGTTCTCCCCCAGGTGATAGGTATAGACTCTTCCAAATTAAGGTCCAAACTAAGCAGTGTGAGTGTACCACCAAGGGATGTCTAGCTCTGACAATAAGATCCAATCATGAGTTCCTGCAGAGTCCATTGATGGGTTTATAGAACTTTGCACCAGCAGTTAAGCGTCTCTTTCTCTTCCAGGATTTGGAAATATACAGTTTTACTGTATATTGTTTTTCAACACTAAGAAACTTGAAGGCAATTAATAAAGAGAATAGAAGAAAGTTTTTCACTTTGTGTAAAGAACAATTCAAGTATTTGCCATTCCGCGCTTAAATTTTCATCTTAATGTGTATAGTTTGAGAATTGTGCTTATATAAATAATATAGAATTTGAATTATATAAGTGTGGTCACTATAATGGTTCAGTCATAGAGTCTTTATGTCCAAATGAGGACCATGGTGATGGTGAGTCACTTCTTCAATGACTCACCTAAGCACCAGTCATCAAAGTTAACAGTCTGCTGCAATAGCTTTAGTTACAGACTCAGGGACGTTCCAGTATACTTTCCACTTGGTTTCTTTTTTCCTTGCAAGTTCAAACGAGTGCAAGTGACTGAGATCATCTTAGCTGCCCTTGGCTGCAAGTGTAGTTGCTAATAGTACAGATAGATAGTCTGTGTGCAGCTTGGTTCACGACATTTTGGGAAATGCTCTTCTGTGGCCTAAAAGAAAAGATCAACTTTAATTACATTTTCTTATGTTCACTACAGAAATTCAGAATGGCTCTGATGGGTTTAGCTTTGTTTGGCACCAAGATGACCAAGGAGAAAAATCGGACTTTAGCCAACTACTAAAATGTCTTAAAATGCACAAAGAAAATAAGAATTGATTAATCGGCATTTAGCAAGCTTGTAATGCTGAGTGATCAGTCAGTACAGATTCTATATAACCTCTTTGAGTTACACATTAGTCCATTGTCTTAGATTTTGTGTAATGTTTTTGTTAATTATACTTTTCAAAAATTAAATAGCTCCCACACCTTGGCTTTTTGAACCACATTCAGAAAGACTGAAGGCAGATTTGCACAGTTTTGTTTGTGTTACTTCATGTTATGCTTCTTTGTTTTATTTATTCAGGGAAAGTGAGAAAGTGAGAAAGTCCTCAAATAGAACAGCACAAAAGTTCTGCACCAGACTAAACCACTAAAGCAGACACCTTATGCCCCTTACAGCTGGAGCATTTTCTGATAAGATTTGAAAAGCTTGGATGGGAAATCATATTCCTCGCTTGCTTTACTCAACTGTGGGGATGTCTCGTTACTGCAGCAGTAACAGCAGCTGCTCTGAATGGGCATATTCTGCATTTAGGAAAAGATTATTTTTAAAGTGCTGCAATAACTGGACTGATTCAGTGTTGAGACGTGGTACTAAGTTTGCATTGCCACAAGTATAGTATAAATATGCATTATATGCACAGGTGATAATTACCCATTATTTATACATGCATAATTATGGCTGGTGTCATCAGGGCAGCACTCTGAGGGATCTGTAAATTAATTAGCTGCAGTAAGTGACAAGCCTGAAGTTCTTTCTCCCAACATTGCCATGTTGGAAGAAAGCAAATCCTCAAATCAAGTAATTACAGATAATTTTTTTAATTGTTTTTTTCATCTCTAATGCTATATGTGCTGCAACACAAACTGTATTCTAAATCCTGAGACATGTATGCATTTGTTAGTGTGTTTTTGTGAATCCACATTTTACACATGATTACAGCCTGTAGGCTGCTGATTTGAAGAGTTGAAAAACGTAATTGACACTTTGTAATCAGGACACAGAACCCCTCCCACTGTGTGTCACTGTGGAAAAACAACAGAAAAATAGAGTAGGGCTGCATTTGCATCAAGTAATCTCTTCAAAGTTTTCCTTACACCATATGCTTAGCTATTTTATGCCTCCTAGTACATGCCAACTGTCATCTCAAATAAATTGTTCGAGGTCATTACCACCCCCCCCACATCTCCTGAAAATACCACAGGCTGCTATGCTGCTTGTACAGGAAGACAGGCCACTGTCCTAAGTGTCCTCCACAAAATGAGATCAGCACTTTCTTAAGTAAACATGATGCGATGTGCCTCAAGGGCACTCTTTCTTTGTTTAAATGGGCACTTTGACACTCAGAATAATGTCAACTTTGATGGATGGAAAGTTGCATATTAAAAGCAGGGATCAGAGCAGGTAGCATGAGTGAGTTGTCGGCAGTTTGCACTATCCATCCCAGTGAAAGAGATTAAAGCCAGGACACCCCAGAATTAAAGGGAAATGAGATGAATCAGTCTTTTCAGAGGTATAAAGAAAGATCCCATGTTCTGCCTTCGATCGTCACTTCCCCTCCAACATTCTCTTTTTTACCCTCACTCTCCCTCCCTGTGTCTGCTGTGTTTTCCAGGCAGATGCTTTGCATTCAGAGGCGAGCGAGGAAACGATGAGCCACCCATTGAGATGATTAAAGTGTCTCACCTCAAGTGAGTTTTCTGCTCTCTCCACTACCAACAAAACCAAATGCCAGTTGCATCGCCCTGTCTCTGATACCTTTAACCCACTCTCACGCTCTTTAACACCATCTGTACCTTTATTTAAGAAATGTACGCCTGCACAGAGCCTCTCACCTTTCCTGCCTTGGGCTGAATCTGTCTGTCTCCATTCAATGCAAATGCTATAGCCACTCCTGATAATCTATCACGACTGAATATATTTTTTTACCCTGGGGAGTCTTGTTTTTATTTTTCTGATTTATTTCTATACCTACACCGGGAATTCAAATGAAACTCTGCTACAGAAAAACAGAGGTCCAAAATTAATTGGGCTGTTTATTTATTAGTCCCCTAAAAACCCTCATATATTCAGTTTGTGCAGTGTTTCGGATCATTACTTTTCTTGCCAAGCGGTTATCATTGCTGCATCTTTTAATGGACTGTGATATTTAAAAAATTAAAGAGCATGCATTTATAGTCATCACACCTTTTGGAGATAAAAAACCACACACAAGCATATCAGCTAGTAGATGACTTTGTAAACTCAGTAGCTCTTGATGTATTTGACAGTAAATTCAGCCTTCTTTTCAAGGTTGGCAAAGTCAAGCTATCCTGGAAAGTCTGAGTCTTGTAAGATTAGGTGAACAGTCTATAATCCTGGAAAGTGGTGCCTCTGATTCTTCTGCCTATATGATGTGACCATTGAAATTAGCATTTTAACTGTACTACTAATAGCAGAGAGTGCTTCCTCCCCCAGAGTGAAACGAGTAGGCTGCTGTGGAGGTGATCAAAATAGGTGTCAATATACAAGCCATGACCTCGAAAACATTATATACAAACAAGCTGCTTCAGGATTGCAGATAAATGATGTATTGCTTAGCTAAAGTAGTCTTCAGCAAATTGAAACTGAGGCGCTGCAGCTGATCATGATGTAAAAAAAAAAAAAAAATATGATTACTAGACAGAGCAACAATACTTTTTCCTATGTAATGTTTTATTTCAACCAGGAAAGTTGCCACAGATCAGTCTTAAAATTACAAACGCCAAGGGGTTGTAGTTTGAGGGAGCAACAAGGCCACATGCTTTAACACACTACAGCTTCCTGGGGAAATGCCCACTGGTGTCGTATTTTTGCACCGTTAAACACTATTGTTGCTCTGTAGCAGCATTTGCCCTTGAATTATTATGTAATGCTTATTTAGGACAGGCTGGGGTCAGTTAATTGGCCAATTGGCCAAGTTTTTGGCCAGAGTGTTAATGATTCAAACTTATTAACTTATGGTCATAAGTCAGAAAATATGATTCCAATGTGCGAGAAAATAGGGGTTCATGCTGGCTTTTTATTCTCAGTGTAATTAGTGGTGCGCTGCATATGGCAGAGATGGTTAACCACAATGCAGCTATATTTCTCATAAAAACTCATTGCTGGTCTTGTTGGGATCCTGTGGGAAGGTCAAGTCATTCATTAATCAAAAACACTGTACAATAGCAACACAAAACAAAAACAACAACAACAACAAAAAATAGACACATGAGCAGTGTACACGAATTTATTTACTGTTAATGTGTTCTGTTTGTGATATAATACATCGCTGACTGTGACAAAGCTAATATTCAATATTTACATAAAGCTATACGACAACAAGATATGTAATACAGGGATTGTGGCATAGTGTACAATCTGAGATTGAATGTGTGCGATTGTTATGTCTGTCCTTAGACAGTACCTGGTGGTGGTGTTCAGAGACAAGCCGCTGGAGCTCTGGGACATCAGGACGGCGACACTTCTCCGGGAGATGGCTAAGAACTTCCCCACTGTTACGGCACTGGTACTGAAAAATCTACATACAAAAAAAAAACTTGCATTGTAAATTCATATAATTCTACCTCTGCATGTTTGAACATCTCCAGTTTACATATTTACTTAAAAAACCCAAGGTCAGCATTGTTGACTCTTCCCTTAGCAAATAGTCTTATATTTTTTGTGCCCTACTGTGCTTGTGTTTGTGGGGACCATTTGAAAGATTAGTCTGCATTTTTCCCCAAGCTCAGCAAAGAAGAGTAGCTTCATTAGGCGGCTGAAATGCTCATAAAAAGAGAGTTATGCTGGGCAAACTTAACAGTGGAGCTGTAAAATCTTCCACAGTGCGAATAAAAGTGCCAGTTACCTTAATAATACATGCCTCCCTCCCCCAACCCCATATTGCTGTCTCATTTCCATATTGATTACAACCTTGAGTTAAACAGACTGCATCCACAATGCTCCAGCAGTTAGACAGCCAGGTTTAGGGAAAGGGCTCTCCTGTGTGCCTTAGTTTCATTTATGAAAGCATCTACTGTCCATACAAATCCCTTCTTTTTTCTTCTGTCCCTATCTGCTTTTTGCTGCTGTCTTTGCACGTCTGACTGGCATTGACATTAACAGGGACATGGAGAACTGATATATTGCTACTGTTGATCATATGATGATGATGATGATAATATTAGGATGGGTTTAATTATTTTTGTTTTCACTCTCTGTTAAATATAATTGCTATTTTTGTACACTTTCAGTTTCAAATTCTCTCCACCTCACTACACTAATTTTGGATTCTAATTCAATTGCCAAAGAAAGAGAGAAATACCACAATGAACAAAGTTGAAGATATATTTGACCAATACCATTATGATTATTTGTATTATTTTTCAAATTGTCAAAATCTGCAATGTAACCTTTGTTTTTCCTTTCGGCTTTGACAATTGGACACTGAAAATTAGATATTGTGACAGCCTGGGGCGTTATCACTATAACAGCACTTTTGTGTGTGTGCTTGTGCACGTGTGTGTGTGAACAGGAGTGGTCCCCATCCCACAACTTGAAGAGTCTAAAGAAGAAGCAAATGGCAGCAAGGGAGGCCATGGCTCGGCAGACAGTGTCAGACGCTGAGCAGAGCAGTGTTGAATCGTCAGTCATCAGGTCAGCAGCATAGAGCTTGAGATTTTTGTTCCTGGTTTTGAAATGAATCTACAGTTTGGACAATTTAACTTAAATTAAAAGTGACACAACAATTTGTTACATTTTTTTTTCCTTCTAAATGAAATTAATTTAAAAAATTCTGGTTGCTTTTTAATTAGTTTTCCCCCCCATTCTCTCTCACAACAGGTAGTCCAAGTGCCACGGCTGATGTATTTTGTGGATATGTTGTTTGAATGAAATTGTGATTTAATTTTTTCCAAATTACCAGAGCTTGTCAGGGTATAGCAACCCCTGTTTGGGAATTACCGACCTAAACAACTGTGTGAAAAGCCTGAGAGGCTGAGTTCATCTGAGGGCATATTCTCTCTCTGCGATTTCTCCACAACAGTCTCCTTCAGGATGCAGAGAGCAAGTCAGAGACCAGCCAGGCCATTTCTGCCAGGGAGCATTTTGTATTCACTGACACAGATGGGCAGGTCTACCACATCACTGTGGAGGGCAACACAGTCAAGGATGGTGCACGAATCCCCCCTGATGTGAGTCCAGAGACTATGCATCTGTTTTTTATGTCTCTCTTTACTTCATGTTCTCCTGAACTACCTAAATGTTATCCACACTGATCCTTACACAAAGCTCTTCCTACCTGCTTCATAACTGTCTCTCTCAGTTTTTGGTTAATCCTCTGTACGCAAGATCTGAATCACTCTTTTCTTTACCCTCTTTATTTTCTATAGACACCAATGCCTCTCCTGTCAGTATGTTTACTTTCAGTTTTCTTCTCTCCATAAATCACTCTGTTATCTGTCAAACCTGTTAATCAGTACTATAGGTGTTGTAACTTACACTGTTTGTTGCACTGTATATCATCTTCATACACCACATCCATCACTTTTTGTAAAGCTCACCTTTTATTCTTTATTCTATTTTATTTGTGTCAAATAGGCAAGTCTTTCACATCAGTTACTTTGCCTTTTATTCTCTTCAAACACCTCCATTGTACGTACCTGTGCAACATTTTTCTCAATTTTGGAGTTCAAAAGAAACACTGCTGTCTGGTTGTTAGCCAGCATCTGCACAATTTCTTCTTCTCTATAGTAAAAGCTATTACTCCCATCTCTATTTCCTGTGTCCTTCAGAGTTTTTTGTGGGGCTTGTGTGGGAGATGATATAAGTCTAATAAATTGCAGGAATCAAGGTGAAGGCGTTTCTTCTAAAATTCCCTAGTTTTGTTTTTTGGCCAAAAAAATTTTCTTTAGGAGACCATACAGCCATTTGAAGGTTTTTGATTTAGAGTTTTTCATTAGTATATCATCAGTTTGTCCCACATACTGTTTTGTACAAGTTTTCTGTACTCATTCGGAACCTGACTCAGGCTCAGGGAGAGAGAAACTGTTCCTGTATTTACAGGTAACGCATTAATAGCAACGTAGCTATTAATTTGCTTTGACAACTAGGCTGGTAAACAGAAACAAAGTATTACTCGGGACAGCTTTTCATTTCCCCTAGATGACTATAAGATAGAGTGGTTATATCATAGCAGCAGATTACTTTCATTACTTCACAAGCCAGTAAGTCAGCATGAACAAAGAACCATTTGTGTCCTAATTAAAGAAAGTGTTTGGTTGACCACATATCCATCATTTTCCCCAGAGGAACATGAAGTTAAAGTCGTTGTTTTGGGAGAACTTTATGAAGGTTTTGGTTCCGGGAACGTCTTCTGACTCATTATCTTGTATTTTCTTGTTATTGTCTATAAGTCATGTAATCAACCATCTGTTGTTTTTTGACAGTTGCCAATGACAGTCCAACAGCACAATTTTATACTATCAAACCAACATTTGTTATTTGTTTAGCTCTTTTGAGTCACCAACAGACATTGTGCTCCATACGGCAATTTTAAAAGAAAGCTAATATAGTGTGTCCATTTCTTAAATCCATTCCTGAGCAGTGGATAGGGCATTGTAAGGAAGTGTGTGGTTTCCTCACTCACTCCCTACATGTTTTTGCACATCACAGACAGACATGGGAGGTTTACCTGGGGATTTTAAAGCCTTATCTTCCTGACGGCTACAGATTCATTGCTCAAAGATTTGCACACCCCAAAGGTTTTACGATCCTTTAAGGAGGATAGAGGATCTTTATATCTCTGTCAGGAAAGTGACACAAACTCTCCTAAAAAGTTCTGTCTTATCATCCACTGTGCACACACTGAAGGTGAGCTGACATATAATCACTTCACATCTACACGCTGTCTTGTGTTGGAGCCTTACTATATTTTGGATACATACTGCTTGTTGACCTTATGACTGCCTCAGATATTTGTTTTCATTCACACTCAAATATTAAATCCTAGGGAGTATTGTGCTTTATAGTAGAATATTAAATATACTTTTTATGCAGGTGGGAGTACCCATTGGTTGGCTGTATTAAAGTTGTAACTCATGAACATAATGACACAATTTTATGTTTCATTTCTCTAATTATTAAAAAATATTGAGGACGATTGTGGATTTTAAGACTGATTCAACTGCAGCAGCTGCCTAGTGATGTGTTTGCATCTTATTTCTCTCATTTTCTTAGTTTTTGGGTCTGTAAAAGGATGAAAATAATCAGAACAATCATTCAGGCTTCAATCATTTATGCTTAAAAGTGCATACACTCCATAAAGTGTTAAAAGATGTCAAAATCTATTTCTGATTTGACGTGTTCTCAAACACTCCTTTCTTCTTTATCGCTTAACAACTCCTTTGAAAATATATTTGCTCCTCCTGTGTTGTAGGGCAGTATGGGCAGCATTGCCTGCATTGCCTGGAAAGGTGACACCCTGGTGCTTGGAGATGTGGATGGCAATCTGAACTTCTGGGATCTCAAAGCACGTTTGTCCAGGTGACTGATCTGAGGTTTTATGCATATGATGGATCACGGTGTAATAATGAACCTTACCAGATGTACTAGACCAAATAAAAAAGTGTGCGGTGTAAATTAAGTAATTTTTAAGATTTTGCTTTATTTCAAAGTTACCACTGTCTTTTTGTATTTTCAGGGGGATACCAACACATCGTGGCTGGGTGAAAAAGATTCGCTTTGCACCAGGGAAGGGAAACCAAAAGCTGCTGGTCATGTACACAGATGGAGCAGAGGTCTGGGACACAAAAGAGGTGAGTTTCCATAGACCAGTTATTTTCAGTTGCTGGGGACTTATCAGCAAGCACATTTACATGCACAGTTAAACCGAGCTATGGCTATAGCTCGGTAAAGCCACCTCATCGGACTTCTGTCCTTGTCCCAGTATACATGCACGGGAGTGAAATCGATTTATTTGTTGAAATCATGTCGCCTCCGCTACGATAGGTGGCGATATGCACTCTTTCGACTTGTGGGTAATGGGCCACTTCCGATTGACCAATGACGTCACAGACCACAACAAAAGGTGGAAAGAAACAAAGACCAGTGAGCTAGCAAGTTAGCCACTCAGAGGTAAACTGGCACGATGATGGAGAACCACCTTGTACATTTTTACATAACTTCGCCATGTTAGCCGGCTGCTTTATTGTGACCTCCTACGTTTGCGTTTACATTTTAAATGCCGTTCTACTTCCAGGTCATAGCTTGGCGCGAAATTTAAGCACATGCGCAGATCACCTCCTCCGGTTCTAGTCCGATTGTCCGTATACATGCAGCAGTAGATCGACCTTCAATCGCATTATCTGGATGTGTTAGTCCGACAAATTTTGGTTCATTTTCAGCCAAGCTAACGTGTTTACATGTACTTGTAAAAGTCCAGTTTTGGTCGGACTGACGCTATAATTCGTTTTATTTAGGTGTCATGTAAACGTGCTTAGTGTGACAGAAGTTTTGCAGATGATTTATTGATTGCTATAGTGCTTCCTGAAGTCCCAGCATGCACATCAATGTCACCACACTGCAGTAAAAGGAAAAGCTGCAGCGGTCTGCTGGCTCAGAGTAGTAATATTCCAGTTTTGCAGATTTACTGTGACAGAATTAATGTGCTTCCATAGGACTGTAATCACCGAAGCACTACAATATGGTGGTGACTCTATGTAACTAATGTCCTCTCTCAAAATAAAGCTGTAGTACTAGTATTAATTGTACTGTTGATGTCAAAGAATCAGGACGTTGTGCTATGTAAGTACTGTACACAAATCGTAAAAGCTTTCTGCTGACATTTATAAGCTAAACCATGGCAAGATGGATGATTCTGAAATCTGTAAGCAATGTGCATCCTTGTCTTCGAATTAAATTTGTTTGCCTAAGTCATGCAGAAGATTCTCTCTCTGCAGACTCTTCATGAAACCTCATCTAAGACTCCCTCTGACTAGTTTGCATTTCAGCTCATAATTTCACCTACACTGTCATATACTGGAGTTTTTAATGTTTAAGTATATATCTTTTGACACTACAATTTTTGTTAACTTACCAGCAGCATCAAGTGTTAAAAACTGAACAACAGATGAATGTGGACGTGGAAAAATGCCCTGGTGTATTGAGCCGCGTGGAATGTAAGGGTGGAGGGAGATGATCCCAGTGGAGCACTATTGTCTAAGATGAGACACGGTTTTTAATTCCCAGTCGTAAAAGCCACACAACAGATGGATCAAAATGCAGTGAGGAACGAGCAGCAGCTATAGAGCAGGAAAGAGAGGACCAGATAAAGGTAGAGAGGGCGGAGCAGGGGGAAAAGAGGGAGAAGAGGAAGTGCAGATGAGATATCTGAAATGCTTCAGTGCTCTGCTGACAGCTAGGTTGCATTGACTCTCATACAGCCACATAAAAAGCCAGAAAGATTTTGGAGAACACCTTGTAAACAGACACTTTGTCCGCTGAGTCTGCGATACTCACTACAAATTAGTTTCCAGCCACTATTTTCTAATGCAGCAGGTTTTCATTAAATCCAGAATTTGTATGCATGTTGTTTCTATTTTTCTTTGAATTTAGCTGAATTATGGCTCATTCCTCACAGTCTTAGACTGTAGATGCTATGAAAGGAGCTTTTAGGTGAATGTTTCAATTGAACTACCTCACCCCTTTCTGTCACAGGTTCAGATGGTTAGTAGCATGCGGATCGGTCGCAATGTGAACTACCGAATCCTAGACATTGACTGGTGCACATCAGACAAGGTCGTTCTGGCCTCTGATGATGGTTGTATCCGAGTGTTGGAGATGGCCATGAAGTCTGCCAGCTACCGCATGGATGAGCAGGACCTGACGGGTGAGCTAGGGATGAAGGGAAGAAAGTAAAATAAAAATCTACAGGTTTGAGGAGAAAGAAGTCATGGTTTGGATCTATTCGTTTCCTACTTTTAATTGATGATGCATTTTTAATGTTATTAACTGATCAGTTATAACGTTCTGCATGTCGGTTATTGGGGGACATGTCCAGATCCAGTGTGGTGTCCTTACCTGCTGGTGCCCCGAGCTGCTCTCACCCTTAAGGCATTCCTTTTGCTGCAACCCTGGTCAGGAACCTTCACCATGGACATCACTCAAGTGTAAGTCTTGCTGTAAATGTGTGCACTCTAATATTATCCCATGATTTAGTGAGCAGTGCTAATCAGGACATTTACATTCACTTCACATTTAAATATTCACTTCTGTGGCCATGTCAAAGTTTGAATTTCACAGACTTGTGGAAAGAGCTCAAAATCAACTTTAAAGAGTCAAGAATTCAAAAGTACTGACTGCATTGAAAATGACCTTTAGCTTTCATTTTTCTTGCGTTGTATACATGTTCTCAAGAAAGCTCTTAGTATTATTGTCCGAAGACGCATTGAAGAATAAAGCATAATATGTTGTCTATGTTGTTGATGTAGCACCTGAGCCGATCCAAATCCCAATATTGTAAATCATGGCAGTGATGTGCACCAGCAGTAAAATAAAATAACTCAACACCGGAACATATCCCTGAAGCTATATCAAATAAACACATTGATAGTTTCAACTTTTGTTAACCACACAGCGTGCATCGAGGAGTGAGCAGGATAAGCTGCATTTTACAGTAGCTTGTGTACTATACATACTTCAGCCTAGGGATGAAGGTAGGCTGTCAATCTCCTGGTATATTTTTCTACAACAACAGGTAGTGTCCTCCTCTCACCACATACAGTATGTCACAATAAATAATAAACATGGATTTTGATTTGCTGATGATTTTAGTTTATTTTGTAGTTAAAAACAAGAATTAATTGTGAGCACAAATGATTCAAGGACAAACTGATTTGTCAGTTAATCAGATTTGTAAGAACAAATTGTTCCCGACAATCATGATCCGTAAAATATTGAGTGAGTATTTATTAACCAGAGTAAAGACATGCCTTGGTGTATTTTCATAGACCACCAGAACATATGGCAATCACCCAAGCGTTGTAGTTTATTACCTTCATTAAAAAAAACAACTACCTTTGTAAACAAGTCAACATGTAAGTCATCTTGGGAGGGAGAGTGTTTTCCTGTTTTCAGACAGCTACATCTGTGCTTAACTATAGCCTGATGTATGTATGGCCCATTTAAGCTCTGAGTGTTGCACCGCTTTCTTTTATTAACCACACACACACACAGCCACCTTATTGAAAGTCAGGCAGCTATATTAGCAGTGCTTAAAGGGTGCTACCTGACCTCAGCACATTTGAATCGAGTTATCTATTATTTCCTGACACCACAACTCGACTTCTCTTAACAAACAGGTCTTCAGTTTCCCATTTAATATCAGGTCAGGTCTTATTTTAGGAAGACGTGATAGGAGCCATTTGATTGAGTTTGATCCTTCTGTTTCAGAGACTACACAGAGAAAGATGAGATAAAAGGCCTAATCCAGGAGCAGCTCAACTCCCTGTCTAAGTGAGTTATTACATTATTGCTTTGTCTTGTAAAGACAGTTACACTGTACACTTTAATATTGTCAGTACACAAATGCCACCAATTGTTCATTGCTGCATGTGTATGTGTGTACGTATGTGTGTGTGTATATGTATATATATATATATATGTTGTATGTTTGCAACTCTCTGTGTCTAGTATTATTTTTTTGTATATTTTCTTGGTTGGAGCCCTCTGTATTCAGACAGCAGGTCCAAAAAAGCATGTCGTCAGCAGGTTGACAGATAAGAGGAGTCTCCTGCAACAGTCAAGCTGGGCCTGCTGTGTTTGGGAAGTTTAATTGGCTTTCACCATGTTCTGACTGTCAGTCTCTGATTGGCTCCCCAGTGACATGAAGAGTGTGCTTCAGGACCCAGAGTTCAGTCTGCTGCAGCGATGCCTCCTGGTCTCACGGTGAGATACAAAATAGCATGGAGTTGCCCCCGTTGGTTTTCTGCACACACAATATACTCTGCTCCTGACAGCTTACGGGTACACCAGCAGGATTATTGTGTTAATATTCAGACAGGTGTACCTGTGTCAAACATTTGAATAGTTGATATTAAAGTGATAGTAACTGAATTAGAATAAAAGCACAGTCTCGGTAACCACAATATTGTGAATAATGTGCTATCTGTTATCCTAGCAGCAGGATGACATTCACTAAAGGACACATTTTATCTTGGGGATGTCTGTATCATAGGATAACACTGTACACAGTGTGAAGACTGACACTATAACAGATGACAGTGGAGTTGTAACAACAGACATGTTAAACTATAACAAATCCTTGACTCAGTACTGTTTTTTGTTTGAGTGTTGCATTTAAGCACAAGCCAAACTGGCTTTGTGTTTTGTTTTGCTTTTTATGAGAGATCTAGACATAACTCAGTAATCTGAGAAATACAGCATTTTAATCTAAATCAAAATATTTATTGTAGTTGTTGAAGGTGAGCATAATAAATTAAGATTAAGCGAACTGTGCTGTTGAATTAAGTTTTAAAATTTTCAAATTGTTTGTCCTTACAACAAAAATAATTTTACTCATCACTCTATAGCCATGATTCTTTTTCCCTTAAATTCCATGACATGAGAGATTGTGTCAGCAACTCAGTCCTCATCTCTGCCCCAGTTCTTGTTTCCTTTGGGCATCTGATGAATCTAGAGCAGCTAGTCTGCATCCTGTTATCAAAGCTGTGATGTACCTGGACCCTTTTTGGTGCTGCTGCCTGTGCTCTCTCACAGAGAGCTCATGCTTATGCCTGCAACTGTCCAAGTAACTATTAAAGGTGGCAATGTAGCCTAGCAACAGCCGTGTGCCTGTGCAGATGCATTGACAGAAAAAGCAGAAGGATGTGGAGAAGGGGTGGTTGGGAACTTGCTGATAAGACACAGTGCGTACTTGAAGACATAGGAACTCCAGTCATTAGTGCGCACAATACTTGGAAAATTGAGCGGCATGATAAATCACACCACGCGATTTGATTAACCACTCTAAAGAGAACATTATTCCATCGTAGCCCAGCTGATGACTTACCGGGTGTATTGCAGGCTGTTTGGGGATGAGTCAGACCTTAACTTTTGGACAGTGGCCTCCCACTACCTACAGTCATTTGCCCAGGCTCGCCAGCTAAGTGTTTCCACAGCAGAAAGCCAAGCTCACGGTGAAGGAACCCAGCCGGCACCGCAGAACCACCTGGACATCTGCCATGACGTCCTGTGTGAAAGCTCGTACTTCCAGGTCAGTAAAACAGGAAGAGAGAGGACAAAATGTAAAACCGTCTGTCTTTGGTAAACATAGAAAAGCCCCTGATTGAAGCGGTCAACCGTTTAAAGCAGTCCCCTGATCCACATATCCATAAACACTCAGCATCTTCAAGTGAGACTACACACAAACCCTACCAGCCTGTCACTTGTCATTCATAGTGTCAACAGCATGATCCTAGTGAGACCTTGTATCCCACTGTTAATGACGTTGTTATTTCCTCTGTTGTCTTATTAAGCCTCGTTATTAAGGGAGCAACTTGTACTTTTGATCCTCTGAGGTCAAACCCATCTTATGCTTCATCCCTCACTACATTTAATTCTCCCACAATAATTTTAGTCCACTCAGGGGTACGCTCAATTGTTTGTGCCATGTCATTGCTCAGATCAGTGCATCTTGCTGATGAACCAGCATCCAAAGACCTTGTTAACGATTTTAATGTTGCCATAGTGAAGGCAAAGGTTCATTTGGAAGTGTTTTTGTGACTAGGCTGCAGAAAATATTTCTGCCGACTTCATTTAGGAGGAATAGTTGTAACAAAAGTTTGGATTATAATTAAAAAGTTGGTCCACTGTGCAAGTGAAGACAAGCATACACTAGTTTTTGATAAGTCTAGGTTTTTAATATACCCGAGGGAACAGAGCAGAAACTTCGATTTTTTTTTAACCATGATTAGCCAGTTAATGAGAATTGTAGCTTTAAGGTAGCATCAAGGTGTGAATTAACCAAATGTGAATAGGCTGTGATTTCAGTTAGTAGAGGCTTTATTGAATAAGACCATAATTTTCTTTTTTTTCCCCTTTCATTCTTTTTTTTATTCTGTTTTTTTAATGGCTTATGCACTTTTCTGTTTTTTGTGGAAGTTCTTATCCTTGTTAATGAGGGGCCACAAAATGATCACAAAGTAAGGACTTTCAAAGAGTTGCCCAGACAGTCTGCTGCTACATTTGTCTCCTGTTGTCATGAAACGGCTGCAGTGGCAGCAGCCTGACTGTAATTACTAATTTTCAAGACTCTAATACAGAGCACACGCTTTTGTGGTCACTAAACTAATTTGTTATCTCTGCAAGGATTTATGCCCATGGCTCCTATACACGGCAGAAATCTTCACCATAAAGTGAGCAAAAAAGTAAAGCTTCCATGGTAGATACAGACACATGCGGATAAACTTGCATACACGTGTTTTTAATTTATGATGTTGTTATATGTTCCTTTATCATATCATTTCCCTCCTCTGATTATATTCTTGTAGTTTATTATCTCTCTATGGCTGTTTTTATGTTTCATGCTTATTATTTTCTCTAAAAAAATCTGATATCCCATCAGGGAATCTGTAGTGAAATAACAGGAGAAAAGCCACCAATAATGAATGTCAGTAATGGAGGCTCTGGCACCAGAAACACTGAAAACTCCTGAATATTTTAAAGATTATAATTATATTCTCCATCTCTGGGACCCTGTATTCCTATAATTGTCCTCCTCCCATTTTTTTTTCTTATTCTCTATTGTTCAATGTCCTTAGTGTATAACAAATCTGTACCAGCCCATTTCATCGCTGTCTCGGATCCCACACATGCACATACACATACACACAGTTTGACAATGGATCATTTCGACCAGTGTGAAAAAAAATGAAGCTAACTTGTGGCTCCACCTATACTGCTCAACAGAAGTTCCAGCTTGATCGAGTCCACCTGCAGGAGGTGAAGCGCTCCAGTTATGATCATACTAAGAAATGTGCTGACCAGCTCCTCCTGCTGGGTCAGGTAAGAACTCCACTCACATTGCTGCTACCACCACTACATATGGTTGCTATAGATATATGTTGCAATCCAAAAATGGCCATAGATTAAAAATTCTTCTTCATATGATCCAGTTTTTAGACAACAAAAAATGTCTTGGGTTTCATAATGTCTTTTGTGGCTGGTGTCATGGTGGTTGGTCCATTGTTCTTACTTGCAGCTTCCAGACTAGATACAGCCCTTTTCTCTCTCACTTACACATGTATTTACACTGCTGTGGTGACAAAAGCAGGCCACTAAGTGCTGCCTCTGTCGTCTGTTGCGTCTCAGCCTGTGGGGGCAAGATTCACCTTTTGCCCTCTACAGTGTCACAACTCTCCCTCTAATCACACACTGCCATCAGTTTGTTTTTGTGCTGTGTGTTTGGAGGAGCAATCTTACAGAAGGCAGACAAACAGCCGGCCGGCCTGTGCTGAGCCCAACATGAGCTCCAGCCTTCATCTCCACTAGATGAAAAGAAAGATTATGGAAATATTTCTGCCTTGCATTTTCTGTCCTCTTCACAGAGTAGATACCTGACTGAGCTGAAAATGCTTTATTTCTCTTTTTCATCTTGGTCATTACGCTGTCATCTCTTTGTTGGTGCTCTCAGACGGACAGGGCTGTGCAGTTACTACTGGAGACAAGTGCAGACAATCCCAGCTACTACTGTGATTCCCTCAAGGCCTGCCTAGTGACCACCATCACCTCCTCAGGCCCCTCACAGTCCACCATTAAACTAGTTGCCACCAATATGATCGCTAATGGCAAGCTAGCAGGTAAACTTACTTAAAGTTATATTTTCCACCCGTATTTATTATTTTGAGCATTCATTGAATGGGTATCAGGAGCCTTTTAAATACTGAATCTTTTTCTTTAATGTTTTATCTTATGTGTAAGCGTGTAGCTCAGAACAGTGCAAAGCAAAAAGATCACACTGGTGTCTAAGCACGGTGAGCCACCACAAGCCTTCATTTCTTCTTGTCATATATACATACAACCTTTCTCATTTTGGTGTTTGTCAGAGGGAGTACAGCTGCTGTGTTTGATTGACAAGGCGGCCGATGCTTGCCGCTACTTGCAGACCTATGGGGAGTGGAACCGAGCCGCCTGGCTGGCTAAGGTAACTTAGAGTGACAGCTTCCATCAACAGCAAACATCAGATACTGAGTAATGTTTGGACAGCTTGTAACTGATAGTGTCACATACTATATATGTATATGGTTCACTTTTTAAAGTTTAGTTTTCAGATCATATTAATCATTTAAGTAATTTCATTTATGCATTACAAATACTGCACCCCTGCAAAAGACAGCCAAGTCAAGTTAGGGATACGACATTGCGATATTCTTATACCAAACGTACTATTTGCCACTAAGAAGCCCCTTGAAATCGCCTGTAGTTTGCATTGCATGTTGTGTGTGTTTCTAGGTGCGTCTGAATCCAGCAGAGAGCTCAGACGTGCTGAAGCGATGGGCGGAGCACCTGTGCTCCCCACAGGTTAACCAGAAGTCAAAAGCCATCCTGGTCCTGCTTTCCCTGGGCTGCTTTTATAAAGTGGGAGAGATGCTCCACAGGTAAGAGCAAAGATGGACGCAATTACAAGCCCACTGCGCATATTCAGATGTGCAATACCTTAGTGTTGGCTGAAATTTGGAACATGAAAGACGGGCACACTGCAGTTTACTGTGTTGTATAAATTCCATTCATAAAATATGTGCATACAAATATTCAGCCTTCTTTGACCTTCCTCTGTGCTCTCACTCTTCTTTCATCTACCTACATAAGCACTTTTGAATTGCCTCCTCTTCTTTTCTTCTTGAGTGCATTTTAAGGACACTTAAGTGTTCAGAGTGTAGTCTGACTCTATATCTTTTACATCACTCCTTTGGCCTACCTGTCCCCCTTGACAACCTGCTTTCTTCGAGAAGAAAAAAGCAAAGTATAGAGGCATCAGAAAGACAAGAATGATGAATGGTTTAGAATCACAGACAAGGTAGGGATGATGCTGGTTTTTGACAATACCTCTCCCCACTTCTTCCTGCCTGTATCTTTCTCCTCCACCTTTCATTGCCTGGACAGTATGAGGCACTTTGATCAGGCTGCCCTGTTTATTGAAGCCTGTCTGAAGTATGGGGTGATGGAGGCCAATGACTCTTCTAATATCCTTTTCTTCTGAAAACCCATTACTAAAGTCAGAGGGCAATTTATGGCCAGAGTTAGCTCCGCTGCTAACCCTGTATTTGATAGCAGAGAGGTTTTGTCACTATGAAGGTCAATTTAGACTCTCCACAGAGCACATCAAGCTATATTTCATGTCCCCAATAGCTAATATCACACTCCTGTAAAAAAGCTCACTTGTGAGATGCTCAGTCATAGAGGCCTTTCACAACCTATACTTAAAAATCATGTTGTATCCCAAGTTGTTACTGTGACAAATTGAGATCAATTTGTTTACTTCTCAGCAAAAAAGGAAATTAACTTTTATTTAACTCACCTTGGCTGCTGGATAAATCAGTTTTATCTTCTGTGAAAAACAAAGTAAAAAAAAAAAAACTATTAAAATGGATGAGCTTTAAAGCAATATTTAATTTACAATGATCTTTAAATCAATGTGTATACAATTAATTGAATACGTCCTCTTTGGCTTGTTCATTGGTCATGACTGGGTTGTAGCCACTAAGTAATTTCTGATTTATGGAGACCAGACCAGAGTAGACTGGACAAGACCAGCTTCCTAAATAGTATTTATTTATTTATTTTCAATTATTTGTTGAGCAGTAAAATGTGCTTTTTTCCAGACTTAATATCTTCTTTTGTTTGTTTTGTTGTCAAACATATACTTTTGCAGAAATACAAATGGGTGAAAACATACATTAAGAGCCCTATTGTTCTGAAACCAACCCCAAGCAAAAACATAAGTGTGTGAGTAATTTTTGCTAATTTGTTGACTGTAAGCAAACCAAAGGCACAGTGTGGAGGAATAGTATATATTCTATATATATAGTAATGATGCATAATACTGAAAAGTGCATCTTTCTGCTGTTTACCCTCTCACTGATTGAGATGTTGAGATTTTAGTGATTTCTTTGTGACCATTAAAGCCAAAAAAATATCCTTGCTCATTTCCATTATAAGGTGAGTTCATGTAATTTTGTTGTTCTTGTTGTTGTTGTTGCCTATTTAATGTGAATATTTTGATGAAACAGCAGCGGCCACTTCTTAAGGTGATGTTCTCTTGTGTAATTTCCTTTTCAGAACAGGAATTATTAACTCTATAGGTGCTACACATCAGACAGCAATGATAGCTAAATATTTTGAACTGAAATGACAGAATATTTTAGTTGATGGCAGCTTTCGTCGATTTACTGTGTTTATTTTGTCCCATGAAATGTTTTCATTTCTCCTTGACGTACATTTGCACATAAACTTATCGAGGCTGCATTTTTGGACTATGCGCGGCTGCTGCGCTCGCTGGGCCTGCGGGAGGGTGCTGCTCTGTGGGCATCACGGGCTGGCAGCGCTGGGGAGCAGCTGATGGAGGAGCTGTTCCAAGGAGAGGGAGGTGTGCCAGATGCCATTTTTGGCGAGGTGGAAGTTGAGCTTGGCCAGGAGAGTACCGAGTGACCTCAAGGACAGACGGAAGGGTTTGGATGAGAACAGATGACGTACTCCCTGATGCAAATTTGGTAACTTCATATTTGTGAACTAACTTTGTGTCACCATCCAGAAGAATAATGATCATCATCTGCACAGCAGGAGAGAGAGGCATGAGGAGTTTCCTCTGTGTGAAGTTGTCTGTCAGGCAGTCACTAACCTATGCCTGTGTCTGTGACTAAACTGAGTTTCCTAATGTTTGGTGTGACCAGTGTGTGTTTGTGTGTACATGTGTATGCATGTAACAACCCCAAAAAACACAGTTGTTTCTACATTCCCTCACCAAATGAGATAGTATGCATTCTTGTTATTCACCTTGATATCAGTCTGAAATTAGTTAAATTTGAATTGAATTGAAGTCATTTGATTTTTTTTTTTTTTTTTTATGGGTGCTTGTTAAATTTAATTTTGTGTGTCTGTTTTAATTATTCCAAACTTCTATACAGGTTTCGCCTTCTTGCTGCTGAGATTACTTGTGGTGGAAAATTGTCCCAAAATAATCTATTCACTGTTTGATTCTGACAATGCACTGGGCCCACATACTTTTTCTTTCTTTGAGTTTTGATGTGACCAAAAACACCAAATAATTTGATATGAATAATAACTGAAGGAGCCATAATTTGCTTTGAACAGACAAATGGCATACTGGATTTCTCCACAGTAGGTGGTGCTGTGAAAGTGCTCGATAAGCCTCCGCAGATGTGAATATGGAATGGAAGTAAATTTAGTCAGTCAGGCCACCCAGCACTTATTATATTTTTTATTGTTGTATTGTCTCCCTGCCTTCAGAAGGGAGAGAAATCTCAGAGCTGCCACCTCCATTTTACCATTTAATTAGTTGTGTAGACTTAAGCTCAGTTAAATAGATGCTGGTTGTACATTAATCCATTCCATTAATCCAAACTGAGTTTTTAATTTCCTACTTTTATGAATACTTAGGAGGATACTTTTCTCTCTGTGTGCTTTGATGTTTGTATAATGAGGTTGTTCTCTGGTGTGTGTATTACAAGACAAGCTGTCAAAATGTGTTGTAACTCATTTTAATCAGACCTCTGATGGATCACCACACACAAACAATACAATGTGCTGCTCCTACTGTTGCTCATTACGATCAAAGGACCTGATGTGGCTCTCATGACTCCTCTGCTTGCCTCATTTTCTCATAGTAAATATCTGCTGACCATCAAAATTATCTATGGGACAAAGGAAGAACTTTAGTAATTGTGTGTTTAATTGCTTTGTAAATCATTTAGTCATCCTGAAATGAGACAGTAACTCCATCCATTGGACCTTTTCAGTATGTTTCACAAACACGTCAGTGCTCTTTCTCAGCTGTGTTAATGTAAACCCCAGACAGTGTCTCTATGGCAACCCAGGCCTATTTTTGGGGACTCCATGTTGTTCCTTTAGATCCATTTCACATAGCCCCATTCACATTCAGTAGTAACACATAGAGAGCCAGCATGGAGTCCCAAACCCCAGCAGATAATCAGCTGTAGTTCACCTGGTGCTGGATCTTCTTCCAAACACGTGAGGCAGTGTTGTGGAGGACACCTGTACTGCACAGCCTGTGCTCTATGATTAAGCACTAGTTTGATTCAGGCTTGCTGCTTTTCTTTATACTTGATGAAGCATTTTACAAAAATAGGGCTGTTAAAAAGTACAGGTCGGGCTGAAGGCGAGAGAGACGACCTGTCCAAAACACTTTGTGCTGAAGAAGAGAACAAATTATTGTGATGGTGTCAAAGGTTAGCCTTTTTTCATTGTTTGCACAGTGATCCTTATGCTTTAGGCTCTATAAATATTACAAGAGAAGAAAAGATATATGTATATATGGATGGCAATAAAATCAATACTATTAACTTGAACCTTTTAGTGTGTTGTTTGTAAAGATGTTGACACAAGGGGGCACTCTTGGCCCTCATTGGCTGGGAAATTAGCTGTGCCTTTTTTCAGTTTTATTGGCAGTGGTTTTATAAGGAAAGACCTGATCCTTAAAGTGTTCTTTGTAATTATCCTCTTTTAATTTCAACGCAGGTAGATTGGATGTGAATCTACATTCATTTATCAAACTGTCTTAAAAGTAAATTAGTTCTTGCCTGAGCTGCTTCCGCAATTAATTATTTCTTTTCTGTTCAGAAGGACGGCCAACAGCTGGCTCCAGCTCCCTGCCCGGTTCTAACCGTTTTCACCCTTTTCTTTGCCTCAGATTTATTCATTGAGGTGTATTCTGTTTTTTCTCTCTCTCCTCCAAAAAGCCGAACACCAGAGAGAAGGAAAACAGTCTGAAACACAAATAACTTGATTGTGTTCCTTTAATGGCTTAATGAATAACCGCCGGAGAGCCAATCCAGCCGTTAACAGCCAGGTCATCAGTATGCAGGGCCTCACTACAACATTTCTGTTCTGTCCCACTGCTTGTACAGGCTACCACCCAGATGGCCAAATGGCTCTGATAGCAACTCTCATCCAGACATCCTCACTTGTCACTTCCCTTTTCCACTCTATATGCTACTTCTTCTAACCATCCTTGCTTTTCTTCCACTTACAGAAAAACTGGCAGAGCTCATCTGAAAACTCATGTTCTTGCTGCACCTTAACCTCCATTAATTTCCTGGAAGTCTCATTTCCATCTGCTGCTTGGATTTCTGCTCTCGGTAGCCTCCTGAAATAAGAATCTAAGCTGTATCACAAACACAGGACTAAGTGTGTTTGGATCCAGAACAGTGAAGAGCACTTATGTTCATCTAACAGATGGAAATCGCTGGCCTCCACTGCTTCACGCTACACACGGCAAGAAATTAACATTTAGTGTGAAATCTAATCATATTAATCTCTGTTATGCTTTTGCACCCATGTGTGTAAGTTAACATCGATCAGGTGTCTGTTTGCAGCAAGCACGGGCACCGCCATCGCTGAACAGCCTGTGCGGTATAGACAGAAAAATACAGCAGGTCATCAAGTTCCCGTGAGCATGTTCACTGGTGCTGCTGACAGATATCTTTATCCAGGGAGGGCAGGTCCAAACCTGCTTGCATAATTTACTGAAAACCCACTGTCTCTTCCTCTGTGTCTCTGTTAGGCACTTTGTTTTGCCCCTCCTCACTGATGGTTACCAGTCGCTTCATCCCTCATTTTCTCTATAATTATCCCACCTCACATTGTTTTCTCAACAACCTCCTAAGACTTTTTCGATATGCAGCTCATATCTCAGGTTGTGGTATTATTTACTGCAGCATTAATGGAATGGAAGTATGGTCATTGCTTTTTTGCTGTTGTCTTTTTGGCAAATGATGATGTTCTGTTTTCCTTCATGTTGACCTGAAGCCTCACGTTTCTGATTTTTAAAGGCAAGCGTCCTTCACATTGCCAGAGTTGTGGCTCACCTTTTCCCAAACTTATCAACAGTTTCTTGTCCTCAAATCTGCTCCACAGTGGCTTGATCTGCACATGCAAATGTCATATCTATTTCTCTCGCACAATCACCGTCTCACCTACATCACCTCCTCTCACCCGCATGTGGAAGTATCGCCCAGCATGGAAGGAACCCTCAGGCCTGATCTCATCTCCTATCTGCCACCAGCCTCTCCTCGTATTGGTCAGGAATAATTTTCCTCCCTCCTTTCAGCCCCTGCTATTTGTGGAGCCCCCCCTTTTCCCTCCAGGGTTCACAGACTGTGGTTGGCTGTTGAGCATTGTCAGGGGAATCTGCTGGGGGCTCTAGGTGATGTTTATGTTGAAGGTATTTAGGCCCCTACCTTTATCAGATTCCATTTTGATGAATGTCACAGTGTTCAGCAGAGCATAGCCTCAGCTCACCACGACACCACACTGCTCCTATTTAAGAAAGAAAATGAACATGAGAGAGTGAAGGAGGTACAGGGGGGCTGGATGGGGGGCAGCACAGGGTAACAACAGGATCTCTGGAACATTACCAAGCGATGACAAACTCTTATCGAGGCCCAGTAATGACTCGCAGACAGGATAATCTTTTAAAAAGCTCCCAGTTATCTTTAAAACAACTCTTTTGTGGTTTCCAGTGCATGCATGTAGCAGGTTAAGGCCGTTATTTAGAAAAGCAAAGAGGAATCAATGAGAGCATTGTGACAGGAGCAAGAAGCTCTCTCTGTTATTTAATGCACTTTGGTCTGTAGCTCCTGCACAGGTTTGTACACGCTTTCGCTACTAATCCCTACAGTGTGATCAGGGTTGTATGTATGAGTGACAGACAAATCATTCACAAACAAGGTTACGACTCTCGTGGAGAGTTGGGGCACCAGAGGGTTTCCAAAGTTGGAGAAGGAGGTTTATCTGATGATATTAATGCCTTGTATAATAGGAAATCCTCACTGCTATGTCAACAAGCCAGAAAGACATGGTTGAAAGATATCTCCCCCAACTGTTGTTGACAAAGTGTAAACCACATCCAGACCCTAGTCGCTATATGTGTGTGTGTGTGTGTGTGTGTGTGTGTGTGTTTTTAGTGTGTAGACAACAAATAGACACCGCAGTGAGAACCCATTAAGGGCTGTGAAGTGAATTCATAGCAACAAAACAAGAAGCTGGCGAGAGATTAAGAAAGAGGCCAAGCAAACAAATTTCTAATGAAGCGTAATCACATATGAGAGAAAAGTTAAGCCCGGTCTATTATATGCAGACACAAGAGGACCCAACGGAGTCTGAGAAATCCAAACTGTGACTTTGGCCGATGCCAAAATGTGTTTTCTGTGTTTCCACAAACGGTCATGAGGTAATAGAGATGCCCTGCTACATTGAGGCCTTCCCCAGGCTAATTGCCACTGTCCTTTGGGAGATTAGAGAAGGGGAAGACTGGGATGATTATGAAGGAAATGACCTCTTATAAGCTGCTGTACATTCAGGCCGGTCGGGCCCTGGGCTGCGGAGACGACGGTATTGCCTTTCATTGACAGTTGTGGGAGCCAGGAGAGGAAGTAAAGCATACCTGTGCCGCAGCTGACCCATTTCCTGTATTGGCTGTTGTGCAAGTGTGTTTATCTGAAGCTACAGATGTGCCTGTGTATGCATGACTAGTTGCTCATTGCATGAATGTACAGAGTGATCCCACTTAAACAACCCCAGCCTCTTTCCTGTGGGTGCACAGAGACTATCATGCTGCGTTTGTGTCTCTCGCTGAGCTGCGTGTTTTCATTTCTAGTCAAGCAGAGTATGCGTGTTTCCTCTTTGTGTATCCCAACCGGACACGCTGGGCCCGTGTGTGAGATGGGGGGCTGTGGGGGACACTGGAGGCTCAAGGAGCGGTGGGCTGTTTTGCTGCGGCCCGTGCAGGCCTTCGCTCTTGGGGATAAGCACGTGCTACCCAGCCAAGAGAGAACCACGTCCAGACTCAATCTTTCTCTAGTGATTTTGAAAGGAAAACATCCGTTGCACTGTTAAGTTGAAATGGCGATTCATCAGAATAGTCACGTTTATAGTACAGAACCACAAGCTGAGCTCTATGACTGATTCCTGACTGCATTCAGTTGAGACTAGCACTGCGTCCCTGTGTCTGATATCCAACTGTCCAACATATCATGGAAATGGTGTTTTGCTTTTTTTGTTGTTGTTGTTTTGTTTTTTTTTTGCAGCTGCTGTGAGAAGAAAACTATTTCAAGACTCAAAGAGAGCAATAAATCCTAAAAAAAAAAAAAAATGCATTTGTGAGCAAATAAAAAAATTTTTTTTTTTTTAAATATCTGTACAGCAGTACAATGTCCAAGTTGTAGTTTGTTTAGTTGTCGGTGCACATGTTATGTCTTTCCACGTACATTGTACTGTACTTTATCATATAGCGATAATGGCTTTATTATGGTTCCACCGGGGGGCGGCAGAGGTCTGGAAAACATGTCAATTGTGCGTGGCAAGGCCTCCTTCGACCCTTAATGAAGAAGTTTCCCCCAAACAGTATCCAGCTGCACTGTGTAAAAGAAAAGAGAATAGCTTGTACTACAAATACACCAAACTGAAAACTAGACAACCAAGTGTATAATAGTAGAGTTAATGATACATTTTGCACCTACCCTTTTATTAGTTATCATAAAAGTGTTGCATACATTTCAGTAAACTCATTAATTCAGGTTCAGGTTCATTAAGTCGGGTTAATGTTTGGTTTCCATTTTCCCAGGACGCTCACACGTCTAACTCTCATTGAATAGAGGTCACATTCCACTGTGTCTGCTGTGTGTTTCTTGTTGGCTGAGGTGTGTGTTAGTGGGTCATGCAGTGAGAGACAGGCAGTCAGAAGTTGCAGGTCCATTTCATAACAGCTCACTGTGTCTGTGCATGACGGCGCCATGTTCCCTCTATCGCAGAGACAATCTGACACCAGCACTGCTGCGAGTTGCCTAATCTTGGAATCAGCGTGGCAGCTATTCCTCATATCCACTGCTCATACAGCTGTGTGTGTGTGTGTGTGTGTGTGTGTGTGTGTGTGCGCAGGGAAACCTCCTCTCAGGTATGCCAAGGTAACACTTTTGATAAGTAGGCAAGAGTCACCGTTCATGGTGCTCCTGCTTGATCGTTTTCAGGACTTTGAATGATATTTGATGCAACAACGCAGGGAGAAATATTGGCATACTGGAAATATATTACATCAGACAAGTACTCCACAGGAGATGGGGAGAGGCGGCATTTAAAGGTTAAAGTGATGATGAAACTTAGAAGAAAGAAGAACAGGATGACAGAGGTAGTGGAGGGAAGAGTGGATGAGGGAGGGGCAGGGTGCTGACAGTGTTTTGTTGGAGTTATGTAGATGTAATCCCTTCTGATGGGCAGGTCAAGCTGCCTGCTGTAGATGGAGGCACCGGCTAGCACATGTGCAAGAAACGCGCTGTGTGTGTTTGTCCAGGTCGGGATGCATGTGTGTCAGTCGAGCCCCTTGTTGCAATCTGGCAGGGCTCATGAAAAGGGGAACAAAGGGTAGATTATCTTTTTCTTTAAGGGACGAGGGCCGGCTCTCAGAGGAAAGAGAGATGGATCTTCTCCAAATGCCACCGTGGGTGCACTAATGCCTGCTTTGTTCACCACCGTAATTCTATTATGTTAATGGAGGATGAATCCCAGCTTTTTTCCCCCCTCTTGCTCCATCCCAGTTCCAAGCCTCCCCCCAACCCCCCCGCCCCTCCATCAGAGAGCTTCCGGCACAAGAACAAAACAGTTAACTGGCCCCAAGAGGCCCCTGAAAGATTAGATGCAAAGTCCTACTGTTGCATAGATGTTGTGAGTAGTGAAATAGCTATTTCTTCGTTATGACTGATATTTATCTGCACCCAAGCCAGTTTCAGTTTTTCATCACAGCTTCTTTGCATTTATCATTTGGTGTTTATTTGCAAATCAAATGCAGATGAGATGATTATACAATAACAAAGTTCTGCTTTAGTGAGGTAAACAATAAAAGAGATTTATAAAGATTTAGAAATGATCCATGACAATATTTTAATATCTCTGTGGGACTCAGTGCTCAACTGTGAGTAGCATGGCAGAGAGGGAGGAATCTCAGGACTGGATATCCAGTAATGTTCACTCCTCTGGGATTGGCCTCCCTCTCCATTGGGCAACACACCACTGTTTTACCCAGCAGCCCCCAGAGCCCCTAATCCCTCCAGCCTGGGAAAAACTCCAATTTACAGTCCCTTAAGTTGTCTTGATTTGTGCATTATTAGATGCTATGAATTGCACTTAGGGACCTATGGAAAGAAAACATGGCGACTGGCAAACATGGCAGTGATAAATCTGAAATAATGAAACAGGGCTCTAAGTGGAACCAGGAGGGCTCTGCTGACCCAAAATCAGAGTAACATGATAGGCCTGCAGAGCTGCTTGAGGCCGGACTGCTAGTAAAGCCCAGCTGGACTAACGGGTACCCAACCTCCATGCAATGTGGAGCTCATTGGATCCCTGGGAGATCTGCAGCAGGTCACATTCCTGGCCTCCAGAATGACCTTGGGAGAGATGGAGCTACAGTAGTTGGAGTGTGTGTTAGACAATGTGTTGGTGCAACTGAAGAGCTACTCAAGCTTTCTCTTTATTTTTATTCCTCAGACTCTGATGAAGAATTATGGTCCTATCAAGCGTGTAAGTGATGGCAAGGAAAGCTACAGCTAACTAAGGACGGGCTCTTTAGCTTTGAACTCTGATAAGTTATTGCTCCAGACAGAAGGAATAAATAACTTAACTAAGACAAATGCCCTGCTGCCATCATGCTCAGAATCCCAATTCTCCTCTCTGTCGCTTCGCTAATAAAGAGGAAAACAAGACATAGATGCTTCTTCACATACTGACAGTTAACTCAGGACTTGCCTGCTGTGTGTGTGACGGCTTTCACTATATTCTTAGTGTATGAGGGACCTCACTGCTGTAAGACTATAAAGGGCAGCTTGTGCACATGAGTGATGGAGCCCCTGCGCCCAGACTGAGGCATAGTTACCTTTTCACTCTGAAAGCAATATATATATGTTCCCAGCCAGTAATATAACATGTTGACTTTGGTTGGTATGTGTGTGAGTGAATGGGTATGAGGAGGAAAGAGGGCATGTTCATGGTGTGTGTCAGAGAGAGAAAGGGTGGATCGGGGCAGAGAATGAATAGCTCTGTCACAGAGGGGCCAGCTAATAAAGTAGGCAGCGGGAAAAAAGAGCGCATCTCATCTTTCACTCCCTTTCACCGTGGGTTGTCATCAATTGTGAATAAATTTTAGGCCTACACTCCGTCCACTGGTCAGCTCCTTTACACTGAGAGCCTCTCCAACCCCCCCCCCCCCCGCAATCCCTCCCCCTCCGCCTGCTAATGGAAATTGCATTGGCCATGGTTTAGGAGACGCATGCAGCTCAAGTTTCAACACTTTTGAAGTTTTCATCGTCAATAAATTGCCAGATCAAGCAGATTAGTTAAGTGTATTTTGGCTTCTTTTCACAGCTGGGTGACCTTTGTGTGTGTGTGTGTGTGTGTGTGTGTGTGTGTGTGTTCTTGGACTTCACTTTTACTTTTCCAGAGTGCAGCCCTGACCCCTATGTATTGCCCCTCATAAATAATCAAGGTTTATATCACTGAAAACACTCCTTTCTCCTCGTCTTTTCCTAAACACAGAACTTTTCTGTGTCAATAGAAATGATTAGTAATGCCGTATTTTTCTCTTTTTCTCTGAGTTTGCCAGCATTTCATATTTGTCTTGCTTTGTCCTGTGGGGAGATTATTGCATCAGGATCTGCGTGAAAACATGTTTTGTGTTGAACTGCCATGATCCCAACATTTGTCACAGCAGGTCAGAGATGGAACCGTCATCAGATGGATGGATGTGCTTTAACGTTACTATTAAGTCTACTAATGCCGTGCTGAACACGCACAATACATCACTGCAAAACAGCCCAGTCTTCACTCGACTGATCTGCATCAGTCCAGCATTATGAAAACTGTTCACGGAGAAACAGTCCGTTCTCCATCAGGTTAACAGCTCGGCTTTATTCAAAGCAGGGCAGCAGCTCACTCCCACGGGCCCCACTCTTTTCCCAGGACTTTTTTTTTCACTGGAGGAAGGGAAGAAAAGGGAGGTGTTTGGGCTGATAACCCCTCTCCATCACCTTGTCAAGGCAAAAAGAGCAGTTCTGAAGCAGGGCCTCTGGATAGCAGAGTGCCCCCCCCTCTCCTAAGCATGGAGATGGAGAGCAAGGGCAGCAAACGGAGGGTGACAGGCAACAGGAGGTTGGCTGCTCTGGGATGCTGCGGATGATAAAGAGTCAGAGTGAATGATGGAGGTCTTGCTGAGAAGTGGCGTTATCTGCTTGGTCGTATGTTTGACAGACTTTTCTTTCTCTCACGATCACTCACTCTGTCATATATCAGGTCTGCTGTGGCGCCAGCTTGTTATCAGGCCCACTGAGGCCAATAGGTTCCTCCACATCCAAGTTATCATAAATGTGCATTATTACATACCTCCAGTATGAGTCCACCGAGCGCTGCTGATAAGGTTGCACTTTATGCTGATGCCCTTTTAATGTATTTGATCAGCTTCTCACCCAGCGACGATAGATACGGTACGATACGATAGACGGTACAGACACACAGATGGATGCCTGCATATACGAAGGAGTTTGGATCACATAGCTATAGATACACACATAGGACGGAGCTAATATATGGAAGGGGGCGTTAATAGTGAGAGGGCAGACTCCCGCCGAGCCTGCCGCTGCACAAATAAACATCAGCCCAGATCCGCGGATGTAGGAAGAAACGCCATCTTTCACCCTCCACATCAGACCCATTAGAGAAGGGGGTAGAGAGGAATGATGGCGGGAATGTGTGAGCCTTAATGCAGCCCAGGCAGTCACATGATAGATAACAAATTTCACAATGGGGAATGAGGGAATACCATAATGCAAAGCAGCCATGAGGGGCCCAGCGTGTGGTGTGCAGCTGCACTGACCACTGCAGCCCCAACGTTACTCCCTCAGCCAATGCAGCATGCTCCGACTCTGCAGCTGCGAAGTTGAGAATTATGGGACAAAATGTTAGGAAGCTCTTTACTCTTTAATTTGGCATGTTGAAGCACAGTCTGCCCTGCGGTATCAGCTCCTACCTGGCTATTAATTCTACTGTAAGCTCCTGGTAGCTACTTGCTTAAAGCCATAGTAACACAATGTATTGGTAAAATATTTACAGCAACCGCTAAGCCTGATAAAAGTGGTACAAGGTTTAGTGCTGCAAGCAGTTCTCTGCATAATTCATGCTGGGACAGGTGAGCCCTGCCATCATGGTGAACATAATTGTGGGAATGTCAGGTTTACATAAGGGATTGAGCAAGGCTTCTGAGAAGGAGAAGCTCTTGTTAAAGTGGGCTGTTGTGATTTCACACTTTGCCTCTCAATGCCAATAAAATCACTTCTCCCAGATGTTTGTTCTTACTGGACAAGGAAATGGACAAAAAAAAAAAACTGATATAAATATATAATTTTCATATGTTTTGCAAGCCTGCAACAGATGTTGCAGAGAAAGCAGATTCTTCCTTATGCACGCAGACCATTCGGTTTTGAGAAACATTTCAAAATTACAATGTTGTCAAAGGTCTGCATTTTGTGGAAAAAGTAAAGCTTTCGAGGGGGAAAGGAAAACAAAAACATCCTTCCTTATTTTGGAATCCAGTGTTGAGAAACACGTCTAATCTTTTTCCATTTAAATTTTGACAAATGAACAGAGACGTAAGGGGTTTAAAAGGTCTCAGGGTCTGTACACAAGGCAGCTGGTCGGGTTGGTTTGCAGGCTTGGCCTCCTCTTTGTGTGCGTGTGGTGCACGACTGAGATGGAACAATAAATCAGGGAATAGATTAAGCTCCTTTTCAAATCAGACAACTCATCCTTTTCCACTTCTCAGTCACTGCGCACATCACGTTTCAAATTTACAGACTATTAATCAAAGCTAACATAAATAAGATTGTGATGGGCCGGAACTCTGATGGTCCCCGAGTCGGTTGGCAGCAGGCAACGACAGTCAGATAAACACAAGATAAGAGAGAGGTATGCATGTCTGATACGTATGAGCACCTCTTCTGGGTACAGACCAGCCATCGTTTCCTACACACACTCTGCTCTTTACTGCGTTTTAATGTTTCGTGCTGTTTGAAATCCCTATTATGTCAAAGCCGCGCTGACATACAAGGACTGATGTGTTGTTACACTCATACATCACCTCCAACCAACCTCCCTTAAAAATGTTTTGTTAGAGGTAAACTAGTCAGCATGTGTGTTTTTTGAAACCCACACCAGCGAGAAACGACTGAATGATGTGTTCCAAGGACTGGATAAATATTTAATATTCCAAGGCCAGGCCACACCAAACGCATGCTGAAAGATCACAATGAAGCAGAAAACACACGCAAAGTCTAAATAAAGAAAAAAATATATAAATTTATTTTACTATGGTCATGATTTTTTTTTACCCCCCCCCTTTCCAATATGTTTCTTTTGTCTGAATCTGTCAGTTGTCGGCTTCAAAGCCTTGGCATCCCAGCCAACCACTTGGAGAACAAAAGAGTCTCTGCATGTTGTCATTTCAGAGCTCAGTTTTTTGCTGCCCAGCTCTCGTGTTTGCACAGATATCGGTTTGATGTGAATGCCTGCGCTGTGTATATTTTCTCTCTGGCTTCGGACTTTTTCGCCGTTCTGTCTGGATGTTGAGCCTCTCCTCATCTCTCCGCTTCTGTTTGCTTTCTCCTGGCTCGCTTCATTTCCTCATGTCATGGGCCAGTGATGCCCTTAAATGGGACACACGCCCACCTTTCCCCTTTTTTAACTCTACTCTTCATTTTGAAGAACGCGTTTGTTAACATTAACTAACCCTCCAAACAGGAGGATGTGATCATCTCTAAAAAACTTGTGTGTAACCACCGTGTGGAGGAAGACAGAAACTTTTTAAAGCCACTCATTTCTTACCTTACTTGTTATTCTAAATTGTTGGCCCGGTGGGAACAGATAACATTATGGAGATACAGTATCAAAATGTAAAAAACCTATACTCATGAATATCCCCCAAGGACCACGACCTATATCATTTCCAAATGTTCGTGTGCAAGTGTGTGCGCCCAAAGTATGTTCGTGTTCATATGTTGGGGTTTTAACTTCTTTGTTCATGTCTGTGTATCTGCTGCGGTCTGTCTGTCATAGCTTAAGAATTGGGGTTCAGCACATGGTTTCCATCAATGCAATCCTTTGCTCTGCCAGACAACTGCACTGTTCCCCCTCCTCTCTCTCTCTCTCTCTCTCTCTCTCTTTCCCTCCGTCCCTTCGTCCCTCCCCTTCTCTGCATTAAAACCATATTCTTGCAGGGGACATGACTCAATGGCCCCACACTGTGGTAGAGACAAGGCTCACACATAAAACATATTCTATCCTTGTAAGCGTGAACCAAACACATCTATTCAAGTATCTGTGTACAGTTTTGTGGCTCTAATGAGCTAAACTATAACCGATTTTACCATACTTCAAATTATCTTTCAAAAGGGTTGAAACTCTGTCTTTACATTTCGGTCACCGTCTTGTTTTTCCTTTAATTTTGTGCAATTTAAATTTTAACCAGTTCAATTTATGCTACTTATTTTTCCCCCCTTTACATTTCCATGACGCCTCTTTCTCTAACTTCCTGCCCCGCCTGCTTGCCTCGTTTCTTGCTGTCTGCCGACATGTCTCTTTTAGGTGAGAATGAGTGACAGTTGGAGTGACAGGCTCATTAAGACTTCATTACATGTCTGCTTGGACAGGAGGAGGAGAGCGGTGCAGCACATGAGTTATAAAGCAGGACTACCTGTCTGGGTGACCCCAGCTAGCCCAGGGCTTCTCCACACAGGTTCGCTCAAAGGCCCCAGGGTGGTGACAGCACACCTGGGCCAGGTGAGATTTTCCATGAAGAAGCACATTGGGTAAAAATGGGCTGGATTCTTGAGATTCAGCCCAGGAGGTGATCCCGAGGCGCAGCTTCACAGACACTGCACACACACAATACAGCAACTTTCACGTACAGATATCTACGCATTGACAAACACACTCCGTCTGCCATGTGTATTACCCCGAGTTTAGACTTTTCAATAGGTCTGCTCAACTAGAAGAAAAGAGAGCAAACAGTGAAATTACTTTTTCAAGTTTGAAAAATGATTGTTAGGACAAGACACAAGTTGTGACATGAGCTCTTCACATTGGATGTTTCAGACGGCTTCTCCTCGAACTGCACCACACCTCCCAATCCCGTCGATCCCCAAGACTTGAAAAGCCAGAGCTGATTATTCTGCAGCTGGATTTAAGTTCAGCGCCTGACGACAACAAATGACAGTCAGGGGTTTGCTTTCTTGGGAGCAACTTAGAAACTAATCTTGAGCTGGGGTGATTAAGGCATTCAGGAACCATTAAGTGGTTAAATTAAGTAGTTCAATGGAAACCAGGTTTTTTTGTTTTTTGAAAGACTTGAGGTTAGGATCAGGTAACAACACTTAAGTTGACTAAAGGCCTCAGTTAAATAATGTTTACACATACTTCATAATGTTTTAAGTATTAGATTTGTGGAATGAAATTCAGCAATATAATTAAAATAGAGTTATGTAGGCTACTTTAAGCTGCAATTAAAATATTTTCCACTGCTCTAATGTTTGGAGTACAAATGCAGTTTTAGGAAGAAATAGTCTTGCTCCATGCTGCTGTTGTCCACTGCATTGTCATTTCTTCAAGCATTGTAAATACTTAAGCCACAAATTGATAGTGATTTTGTTATGTGACCGAATCCATTCGGCTTTTCGCAAGAAGGTTTCGGCACCTGTCCCGACTCCTTCGTCACATGATGGTGATAAATGAGCCAAGTTTAGCCTGTTGGGCTCTTATAGAAACAGGCTGCACCAAGAACTTTTTTTTTTTTTTTTTTTTTTTGGGCCGGTGGCATATGAATGAATGAATTAATGAAGGAAATGTGGCTTCTGTGGGGCTTACAGCTGCCACAACTATGCAAGAGCGTGCTGTTGAATGTAGTGTGTCTATAGGTGTGTGCGAGTGTGTATAATTCTTGACTGTGGTATTCCTCCAATATGTTTACTTTCCCCAAAAGGTTTAGTCCAAAGTCATAGTGTCGCAGCAGATGGAGGAAAATGTAGACGTATTTTAGAAATGAGAAAAGAACATGAACATTATGTTCTCAGTGACAGCCTCATAAATTCCTGAACCACCATAAAATCCTAAGATATTACATGTTGGCAAAAATCCTTCTTTTAATAAATGATCCATTAATCTGAATATGTAACTGTGACTTTTCTGGCCTTTTCAGTTGTATTAGCAGTGATTCTCTCAGTGCAGCAGATTCGGGAATCTGTCTAGATTGTACTCCTGCAGCTGGTTCAGGTGCTGTGAATAAAATGTAGAAAATGCATGAGTGATCAGTTCATTCGAGAGTTTAGGTTCTACATGGAGTTGAGTTTTATTTATACAGTGCCAAAATAAAGCATACTTTATCTCCAGGCTCTTTAGAGAGTTATGTCAAGACCAGACGTTATAAAGGAAAATACAGTTTCCACTATGAACAAGCAGAAGTGGAAAGGTTGGGTTGAAAGGAGAGAAAAAGGGGAGAGACCTGGAGCAGCTGTGTTATTAATAATAACAACAATGATAGCAGCACCATTCAAACATAATAATGGTAATCATGATGATGATAATAATAATAATAATAATGATCAGGAGAAGAAGAAAAGGAATGAATGTAAAGTCGTAACGACAGATCTGGATCCTGAGAGAAGACACAAAATTAATGATATGCAGTCGTATGAAATGCACAGAGGGATGGAGGGAAAGATTTAGAGAGAAGACATGCTCAATGCATCATGGGAACTTCTCCAACAGTCCAGTCGATAAACTATATACCTACGATTACACAGCCAACACGTTTTCCACATGGTGCAAGTTTTACCCATCATTTCTTTCATGTGCTGAGTTTCGTCCGGTTTTCATGCATTCACTTTTTAAACCATGCTAGTTACTTAACAAACAGCAGACTGGACAGCGGTGCTCCACCTGTTAGCTCACATTAACTTCTTTTACTATTTTTTTTATAGCTAGCTTTAAATATTAGTTACTACAGCTCCCTATTTTGTTCATTGTAAAATATGCCCTTTTTCTATTTTCGAGAAAATACAGTAGTTAACTTGAATGGACATCATCTAAGACAATCTCAGACGTCCTGAACTCATCACGGATGAATCCATTTATAGAAATTAGGATGACTGGTCCCTTCAAAAGATCAAGTGTGATCTTTAGCTCACAAAAGATGCCAAAAATCACAGAGAAAATATGAACATACCCAAAATCTATCCTTTCTGTTTGCTGGAGCTGTTTTCCTTCTCCATGCTCAGATGTGACCTTTCACCTCTCCTGGTATACTGACTCAGTGGCAGACATGGTGGTGTCCAATGTCCACTGCTCCAAAGCCACTGAGTTTGAGGCAAGCGTTGTCCCGGCCAAATGTAAACTGTTATTGACTTCACTTTTTCCCCGTCCTTCCTCTGATTGGGAGACTAGCGGAAGCCTGGAGTCTTCCTGCTCTCTTGTCCTGCTCATTATTCTCCTGTTCTTTATTTTTCTCTTTGCATGGGCTGGCTTTGTTCCATCTGCACACTGCCAGATGTGTGGAGGGAAAAGGAAGAAGGGAAGATTGGCGTTCGACGCCAGTTGTTTTGATTTGATATTTTTCTTGATATTTTTTGTTATGTTTTTTCCATAAATTTAGAAAGTGGTTGGTTCATATGTTTCATGCACTCATCAAATAAAATATACTTTCTTTGAATGGCCATATCGCCACTTCCCACAACGGGATACACAAAAGAGAGTTGATTAAAGACAGACGGGCGAATCAAGCTGACATTCAAAACCTCATGGCAGCAGCATCACTGGATATCATAGTTCTATTTGGTGAAATGATAATTATGATAATTGTTCAGTGAACTGTAGCAGTTTGGAGTTGTAATAGTTCCTCTCCCCACAACAGGAACTACTGGGATGTGTGCGCCAGCTTGCCAAAACCACAGAGTACACGTACACAGCCCTGAGGATGACAAGACAGGGAAGGGGGTGAATGAAACAATGAATGAGGCACACTGTAGGGTCCTGTAAAGACTTTCATATGTACCGCGCTCTGCACGTTTGATTTTCAGTGACTGCGGCACGGCCTGGTTCCCTCTTCAGGCCATCCATGAACATTTCCATGAGCAGAGGATTCGATCTACGACAGTCAGTCGTGTGTATCTCATTGATTCAGACTTTTTCTTGTCACTCGACTGCTTCGGCGACAGGTTTGGTATGATGGTTGCGATTGACCTGCATATAACCTTGTCAGTCAAAATGTTTTGAGTACGGCGTGTTCTTGCATCTTTTAAAAATCAATACAACTGTGAAAATACTGTAAATAAAGGGAAAAAATGGGGGGTAGCCATAAGGGAAATGAGAAGGGTACTTTACCACTGTGCTAGTTTCTATATGTTTGACTCACCTCTGTCGTCAGTGATATCTGTGTTTTGTTTTGTTTTTTGCACGAAATAGGTCAGCAAGAAGTTTTTCTGTTGCTTTGCACATTTGTTTTTTCTTCGTCTGCTGATCCTCTAGTCTGCTGGGAGTTTCTGATGACAGGATTCCACAGTGATTAATACTTTTCTATCTGTGGTGAGCTGCCCGTCGCCTCCATGATCATTACAACAACATACAGAGATCCATAGTCATATAGTGTAAAATTACTGCACACTCAGCCTCTAAAGGGACTTTTAATTTATGCTTTATTACAAAACTGATATGCCTGTAAGGGTAACCAGTTGTTACTGTTTGAACATGTAGCGAGTAGGAGCATCTAGATTTACAATTGTTTCCAATAAAATCAAATATCTATCTTCATTGTTATTTTGCCGCTTTCCACTTGATTTATTTTCCTCCTCATTTTGTCTAACAAAGAACTTACAATAAGATTTAAAGTTGTAGTGGTGGTGTTTCCAAAAGTTGGATAAGAAGAGCAACACTACTGTGTTGAATTTGCTGCGAGCGTCAGGAGGCGGTAACCCCGGCCGTGCTCGGGACTGGCTGCTGGAGAACAACAGCTCTTGAGCTCACTATGTTGTGTATTCTTTTATTTAGTACAAACAGAAAGAGAAAAATGACTATTGTTTTTTTTTTTTAGGAAACTATGTGCTGAACATTAGCAGTCCATCCATTATATCTGAGCAGATGAATCTGCTTCCTTACTTTAGGCCTCCTGGAGTGAGTGTTAGAAAGGATCACGCCTGGGAAAAAGTCAGTTTCAGGGCTGGTGCATGTTGAAAAGGATTTCACACAAATGCTCTCAAAACACCCGGCATTAGGCAGGATCTTCGTCTATTAAACTAGGAGTTGCATGTTCTCAAATACACACGCATATTCTTTGAATGCACTCACTCATCATCAGTAGTTAGAGAGAGTTCTGTTTCTATTCTCTCTAAATCCCCTCTTCATATCCAGCCTCTTCTCTGAATCGGGCCAGCGTTTTGTTTTTCCAGAGCTCTCCGTTAGCACTCTGAGCTGTCAAAGAATGATGCTGCGCAGCTCTGCCAGGCCGGAGTGAGGCCTAGGAGGACGGATCGAGAAGTGAGATGAATCCTCCGCTGCTTAATCAACACCTCTGTGACACACTGTGCACTGCGTGCCGTTGTATTATGTGGCTGACATCTTGCTGCCACGTTATCTTGTGTGTCCTGTGTATTATACTTGATCAGTCATCGTCTCATTTGTGTTTTCCAGTGCCTGTTGGACACACACCAAACAGCACAGTAAAATATTAAATCTGCTTTATCCAGCTGGTGTATTGGAGTGTCAGCAGAGTGCAATGAATGTCAAAGTTTGCACAAAGCTATTTGACAAAAAACAATCATTAACCTGATTCCACGAACCGTGCCAGCTCGGTTATTTTCAGATACTGGTCTGATTCACACTTTCTCACCTACACACACACACACATATATATATATATATATATATACATATACACGCACAGTAAACAACCAAGATGCTGGCGTCACCCAGTGGCACTGACTCAGCTCTTAGCAACGAAAAGACCAATTCTATTTTCAATGTCTAATTTGGGATTTTCAGATGTGGACAGTGTGTGCATGTTGCCAGGTTCGTGTCAAGATTTCCAGCGCTCCAGTGGCGTTAATGGCTGGGCTGTGAATTGTCACCACGGCGATGGTCAAACGTGACCAGTCCGTTGACGTGCGCTGGAGAGTCTGTCCAATGGAAATGGCACGTTAGTGCGTGTGTCCTGTTAGTGTGTGAGGTTTGTTCAAAGTCCTCCTCCCGTCCCTTCATTCTGGTTTCTGAGAAGTGGGCAGCGATTCTGCTTTCTTCTTCCACACTGGAGGGCTTGTAGACTCCAGCACTCTGCCTTCTCTCAATCTCACTGGCACTGCCTCATTTAACAGCGCACAGCCTCACCAGGCCAATATAGGAGCTCTATTTAATAATTGTGTGACTGGTGTTGTGTGGGCACAACCCAGAATTCACAAGCCGTATAACGTTGTCAAGACAGGGTGGCCTGCTGGACAGTTTTGCAACTGAGAGGTTGCAAGTTCAGTCCAAATAAGAGCCAGGATCTCCTTTTTTGCTGCTGAGGCCGATAGTTAACTGAAACCAGCCATCCATGAAAAAGCGCAACCCATTCAGTAGGAACTTTATTTTTGTGAAAACAGTTTTACTTAATTGGTGTGACAAGGTTTGCACCGTCACACCAGCCACTGCTCCGCCTTCCTTTTCATTTCTACAAACACATCCATATGTGGGACTTGATGTCCCGTGATGTTTGCTTAAATCTTAATTCTCTGCATTTCCTGGCTGGCTCAGCCTGATCCAGGAACTGCAGCAGCCGTGCAGCGGGGCCACGCTGCTGGAGGGCAGGAACTCACTGAACAGGAGGGAGAGCTCCTAATTGACCTGAATGGCTGCAATCAGAGCCAATAAGAGATAAGCGCTGGATTGCTCTCCAGATTGGCAACGATAGCATTGTGTTCTGCGACGGGGCCGCTGTTGCGCTGTTGACCAAACAGAGAACAGGTGTGCAAGCTCTCTCATGCTCAGGTGGCCTTCCCAACAACCCCTGAGCAAGCTTCGCTATGGTGGGCCTCACACACCCTGAGCAAACACACTGAACGCTTGGATTGCTCTGCACTATATGCTTTTATACTTTGAGGAAAAAAGAATCCATCTCTGTATGACAGGCTTGTTCCTGTGTTGTATTTACAGTATGGAGGAATGTATTCATAAATGTTGGAACAAAGGCTCCTTTCACCTACATCCTTCATGCCTAATTAAGCCATATTGACTTTAGTGATAGGGGGCTAGTTAGACAGATGTTGGCTGGTCGAACCAAGCCGCGCAGTCACAAAGTGGCAGCTAGTGAAGAGAAGTTTGTCTTTCCTCCGACTGCTCTGATTACTAATTACAAAATCTCCTTTACTTGCTCAACCTCTAAAACTAGAAGTATTTCTGTCTCACAACAGCGTGTTTTGCCAATTGTTCTGATGTCATAGGCTCTTGCCACGTCAACACATTTTAGTTTAAATTGAAGTTTTCTCTCTTGCAAACTTGTTTTTTCGCCACATCTGTTGTCATAAGACTTTATAATACACCCCTTTGAGCTGCGCTACGTCTTGAGGATGAATCGGAAGCCAGGGTATGGTAAAGTGATGAGGTTGGCTAACTAGTTCAGTGAATGAAAAGAAGCGATCGAAAAAAGAGAGTGAACAAAGACAACTGGTTGCAAGAAAAGCGAAGATGTTTGATGCTGCATTCATAATTTTTCCAGAAGAGTAAATAAGTGTTAATGCTTAAAGTAGCAAAACATCCAAAAGGATCCTTTAAGTTTTTCACGTGTCACATTTCATGGTGTGAGTTATGGTCTAGTTTATGTCGAGGGCTTGGACAATAGATAAATTTTGAAATGAAAAATTAACGAAGTGAAGAATACATGATGAAATGGATTATTCATACAACAGTTTGTGATACCAGGCTGTTTGATTAGGGGCCACAAGTGTTTAAATATGTCTATAATCTTCTTGGCAAGAAAACCGTGACAATAATGGCTTCCAGATGGTGGAGGCCCCAAAGGAGGGATGTTAGCAAATTCACATTTAGCATTGTAAACAGAGGATGAGCAATATGAAAGAGAATAAGCAATAGTATCGAACAAACAAGTCTTCATTTCTTATCCATTTAATCTTTGCATTTCTGCCTGTACACAGCACCTCTTCATAACTGAGCGTGTGTTTGGTGCGAGCAATTTTAATGCTGCAAATATGAAAGATTGATTTCTGGAAAATAAATAAGATTTCACTTTAAAGATGCTGAAGCAGCATACGTAATCATGTTTGTATTGTTTATGTCAGTTCTTGCCTGTGCTGTTTTCATCTGAATATTACTGAAGTGTAAGTTTTTCAATAAGAAAGGAAGAGGGTCTTCAAAAAAAGGGGGGGGTCCACATCCTGTGCCAGAGCCCTGCACTCGAGTGCTGGGTGTGCTGGGATAATGAGGGGGTCAGTATCAGTGGGTGAAAGCATTGGGGATAAGCCACGGCTAATGACGAGGAAGCCCGAGGTGGCTTTGATCTACACGGGTCCTTTGGCACATCGAAGCGTAGCTGTGTGCTACAACCAGGAGACCCCTAATCTTCTTAGGGATATGCTTAACATTCCCCCAAAAGTGGAGGAATGCTCCGTCTGTCCTTTTTTTTTTATTTTTTTTTGTGCAATTCAAAACAGTCTGCAGGCCTGCATCCGATTTCAGTGTTGGTTTTTTGGGAAAACCGGAGAGAAGAGCGAGAGGAAGAGGAAGAGCGAGAGCTGTGGGTTGGTGGGTTGGCTGCCTGATGGAAGGAAGGCCTCTTTGGTCACAGTGTGGGATGTTTTCTACTAAGCTGGAACAGGTTTTCTGGTGGGTTTGGGGAAGATTTTCGCATCAGTCACTGGCATCACATATCTGAAGCTAAATCCTGCAGAGAAACCTTTGAAAAGGAACAACTTCCACATCCAAAATGAAATCAAAGTGGACTCACCATCACTTCAGAAAAGATTGATTTCTCTTCGCGTCTATTGGGATTATTTTCTAGCAAATCATTTTTTTCTTCGCTTTCTTCTGTGGTCGGAAAGTATTTATAGATGTGATATTTCCAAATACACTCGCTTGGCCGAAGAGTGACATTAAGCACTATTCTCTGAGGCGTTTTTGAGAAAGGACAGAGCTGGAAATTACAGCGGTCATGCCAGCCTGCTGCCTGCCTCCATGCCAATCAAGCCGAAGACCCCAATAAGAAGCAACGAGAATGGAAAATCCTTGGAACCGTCCTTGTGCTGCCTGGCTGGACTGGCACTGTGACTCACCAAACAACTCAAATGAGTTCAGCTCGGTTCGCAGCAGGACATGTTTTCTATCAACACTTTCTGTTTTGTATTCTTGCTTTTCTAACAATAACACTTTTATTCTCAAAACCCAGATTGATTTCGTACAGAATAAGTTACCCCGACCAGAGTCCTGCTCAGCCAGAACTCTGCGCTGGGAGAAAGCGATGGACTTCTGTCTTGCTTGCTGTTAGGCCAACAGAGCATGAGCCAGCCGAAGCCTGCGTGTCTGCAGGGGCTTAGGCCTGCCTTCATTCCCCCCTTTGCAGCCAAGGTCGACACCCCTCCAGGGCATGAGGAGAGAGGAATGCACTCCGACCCCCCCCCCCCCCCTTCTCTTTTCCTCCAGAGGAGCAGGGATGGAGGCCCCTTTATGGAAAACAACCAAAACCCTAGGCATCTCTGTGTTTTTCGTCCTCCTCACCCTCCTTTACCTCCTCACCCTTTGCTCTTTTCTCTCCCCTTTGTGTCAGGCCTGTTTGCAGCGGCAGAGTACACATTGCGGTGAAGCCGCAGTCTTCCAGAGGGCCGTGTCGAGCTGGGCTGGGGCCCCCGATAAGGGCTACACTCGGCTGCTGTGAGGGCCATGAGAGCACAAACATTACGCCACTGAGTAAACGGACCCTGGGGCCCATGTCTGAGTGCCTTTGTTATTGTGGCTTGCATGCAGCCGGGTCAGAAGAGATAGAGAATGCAGCTCATATGGCTGGCTTATCACAAAATCCAATCCGGGACCTTGTGGTACAGCCTATTCTTGGAACCTGGGGCATGTTAACTCTCTGCTTGTTTTTTCTTCTTCTTCGTCTTCTTCTTTTGGCTCTTTCAGGGATTTCATTCAAAGCTATTTATAAGTGCAGTTATAAAAGGGCATTTTGGGATAGCCACTGTTCCAGATGGCTATCTGTGCTGTTTGTTTGAGTGTGATACACCAGATCAATTATGTATGCTGAATATTTGCCCGTGATATTAATGTTTAATTAAAAAGGAAATGGCTCTCCTCAAATCTCTGTTAATCTTACTGAAAGTAATGTTATCTTGCACTGCTGTGGGAAAAACACATCTCTGCTTCTGTTCAGATAATCTTTAGATGTCCTTGAATTCTTGAAGGATTTTCTATTTTTCAAGTACAGGAAGTGATAGGAAACTTTCCCTTCAGCCTCCTCAAATGTTATTCACAAACGTAACACACTTATTTTTGCGTCGATTAAAGACGTCAGCAAAGTCTAAATGAAGGATCAAAATCTGTGTGCGAATTTAGTTTCTGTATTTAGTGTCTCTTTGCCATCTGTCTCTGACGTTCATCTCTGCATCTTCCATCCGTGTTCCTGGAGGTGCAGGAAAGAGGAGCCAAGCTGAGTTATAGCGGGAAATAGAGACTTCGGCAGTTGTCTAAACACTGTCAGCAGTGTTCCTGTGCTTTGGAGAAAGATCTCTTTATGCTGCTGTGTGTTCTGTCTGAGGTGACAAAATGGAGGCTCTGGTTCCTGTCCTGGGCCCCAGCTCAGGCTCTGCGCCCATCCCTGTTGACGTCCCACAAGCATAAAGTCAATAATAAGTGGCTCACTTGGGAAAATAAATCTGCTGCATTTTCAAATTGTTTGTAGTTTGCTACGAACTAAGTTGATTCATCTTTGTTATTATTCCCTGTCGATTGGACAAACTTGTGACTGTTCGTGCAAAACATCTTGTAGACTACTCTGGAATTCATGAAGCATGTTATTTTTCTTCCAAATGATGACTTTGCTGGAATTTGCCTTTAAGGATGCAGGGCCAGCGACCCGAGTCACCGGCTGTGTGTGCACATGCCAAACGTGCAACACCAGCGTCTCCCCAGTGTTTTACTGGAAGTTCAGGGCACTCGGCTGCTCTCAGTTCCTGTCTGTTCTCATCAACCATCCACAGCCGGGTGTCTCAATCCAGACTGTGCAGACAGAACGCTCTCACCTTGGAAAATCCAGGGCACTTAATGAAAACTGATGACAGGTGAGCCATTAGAGCTGCACATAGCAGCCATTTATACCCTTAATCTGTCACACAGATGACCTTGGGATCCATGTGTATGTGTGTGCACATGTGATTATACCCTTTCAGTTGTGTTTGCATAGTCGGAGCATTGATAGCATATATATGAAAGAGAATATACTCACTGCTTTATTTCTTTCTTTCCTTTTTTAAACACAAAACAAAAAAACTTATTCACACTGGTGTTGTTCTAAAAATAAAAATCCATCTCAAAACTGCTGCACAATACTAACTAGTATCATGTTGTGTTGAATGTTTGGGCCCTTTTGGTTGGCAGTAGCTGCTTGTACTGGTGTGGCACATTTAGGTTAATTGATCATTTTGAAAATTTTGGCATGAGGAATGTTTTTTTGGCTCTATATGTCACGACTTTTATAGACCGGCAGCATGTCCAGGATGCACCAACTAGGTTTGATCTGTCTCATCACTGTAGATTCCAATCTGCCATGAAACTGCATTGCTGCCCAAAGGGAGTATTATAACCTGTTGGCTTGTGAATGCAACAACGGACGAAGGGATCATCAGAGTTCACTCCCAGATCGAAATGATGATAAAATTTACGAATAGCCCTTTTAAGGTTTTTCAAGAATCAACGACCCTAACCTTGACAAAAAAATACTTTCAACCAGCAGAGGCCAAAACAGACCAGAATACAGTCAGTCAGGCACAGATGGCACTTTTTCTAACCGGGAAAGTTCACCGTGTGATGCTTCTTACTGCTACCAAGCTTTTGCTATCACTGCTGCTCTCCTTGCCGACACTTTTCAGCCTATTCACTCATATTCCGGGTTCATCAAGTCCTCCTCAGAAATGTTCAAAATAAAAACTGGAAGGACAGAGACTGAAGCCTGCTGATTGAATGTGGGAAGAGATGAAAAGTAAATTGCAACACTGTCACATCGAACTAAGCAAAAGACTGATTATTTACCGCACTTCAGCGGAGTCCAAGGATGGAATTTTCCATTTAGGTGTGTGTCGTTATACGTGTGTGTACATATTTATACATCCAGGCATACAGAAGCTGAAGGCCTGCAAGTCCCAACAAGCACACGAGCAAGATGAATGGTAGATCAAGGCACTCTTTGAATTCAGCTAAGCATCCAGGAGGCTTGAGCAATGAATTTATGCCCTGTAAGGATGACTATTAAGTTGGAACAATTTTATTTGTCATAACGCGCTAACAAGACGTTCAAATGGTGAAAAAAAAATCCAATAAGCTGTTTATTAACTGTTTTGAAACAATTTCCTCAGCACCGTTTGCAATGTCAACATGATACAGATTGAGTCAAATAGATAGACTTGTTATTGTTTCCTGCTCGGACAAAGCTGGCCACAAGCCAAAGCTCGTTATAACTCACACCATCATTTGCAAAACAATGTCTTGGTGATCGCTTGTTTTCGCCGCTGATTTCTCAAAGACTCATTAACATGATTAATGGATTTCTGAAAAGCAAATTGAAATGCGGTGGGGTCGAAGTGTAGCATTGGATTTCCACAGCTTTTTATTTTCTCATCACTCATTAAGAGAAAGTCATTCAAGTCCCTCGCCGTGATATTAGAGTGTAATGGCTGTTTCTCTCCTGGAGGGAAAGCACTTAAAGGGTTTCTTAATGAGCCGTCCTGCCCTCTTAGTGAACCACCTGCCATCCTCAGGAGAGATGTGTCTTTACTTTTGAAGGAATTAAAAAGGGGAACACCTGTGCCTTGATGCTTTGTTTCTATGACTGTTGTAACTCTGCTCATGCGGTGTACCCTCTCCCGCTTCATACCAGGGAAAGTATTGCTAACCTTATCTGCCCCCCCCCCCCCCCCCCTTGTTGCTCTTCCTAATGGGGAATTTCATTTACCACGGAAGCGATCCGTTTTGTCTGAGCATAAATTGCAGATAATTGTGCTGTTTGGACGCCGGACAGCGGGGTCGCTAGACGAAATGTCAGGCTGGGTGAAAGTGGATGCCTGGGAGTTCACGGTTGGTTGAAGATAAATGCATGAATACACGTATGTGTGTGTGTGTGTGTGTGTGTGTGTGTGTGAGTGACCGACCGCGTGCTCTCACTTGGTGTGTACTCTGTGTGGGTGTATGTGAGAGAAAGACACAGCGCTCCTCCCAGTGTTTGTTCTTCTATTCACAGTGGGTTTAAAAGAGGGCCGGCGCTGGCTGAGGAGTATACTTTTAACTGTATGTAATTGTCCTCTACAATAACAGCCACCATGTTTGCTCTGGCAGTACTCGGCGTACAGACTGTGTGAGAGAGGCTCAAATCCAGCACTGTGAGGCCCATGTTTTATTTTCTTATGGTATCTCACTTTATCACAGGCTGCCAAGTTCTCTGAGGGCAACAGGAGTGCATAGAGATATCTTTGAGGCACTGCTGCGTCCAAACACTTTCCCACTCTCGCATCCAACTCCTTCCCTCACAAATCATCAAGAATGACAAAAAAAAAGAAAGAAATCAGTTTTACCCTTTTCTCTGTCCCTCCCACTGTAACACAGGGGCTGGTACATATGCCAGCGGGTACAGGGTGAGCCGGTTGCATGTCTTTTAGCGTGAGGTGTGATGACAATGCGGCACAAGCTCAGTCAGGTGCAGATGTTGGAGGGGGGTTAAGTGGTGCCCCAAGCCTGCACACAGGAGCTTAAGCTTTTGACTGACAGGTCTTTAAAGCGCAGGCCCTGGAGCTGGTCCAGGTGTGAGACAGGCTGCACACAGAGCCTGATTAGAAGCTCCTTCTTTAAGAAAGCTCAGCCAGGAATGACTTATGACTTATGACGTTGTGAAAAGAGATGTTAATTTATCAGCTTACTGATAGTTGTCCGTGCTCTGGCTGTGCATTTGACAGGTTTCTGTAGATAAGACTGAAGGAGGACAGTCATAAACATTATTTAAGGATAAGTGTGTTGATATGCTATATTTTTGTTATTGTCAGGAAATCCAACGAAAACACGAAATCCATCAAAAGTGATAAGGTACGAGGACCCAAAGCCTGATTCTTATTCCTCTCTGCTTAGCGGAAACCTTTTAAACACATGAAAAAGCTACACTGTGTCCTACGTGACAAGTTGTTTCACGACAAAAAACCTGAATTTATTTTAAATAATTTCCGTCCTGCTGAAAATTTGCAGGAAACAAAAATGACTGTTTTCATCCTGTTTGAGTTTAACCTTTGTGAAAATCACGAGTGCCCAGCTGTTTTAAAAGGGAAAGCGTGTAATTATGACTCACTTTTAAGGATTAAGTCTTCACCAGGAATAAATAGCCCAGGGATTCTCCACTTGTCTTCTGTTTATTTCAAAGGCTTTGCTAACAATGCCATATAATATGTTTCTACACTCATATTTTAAAGGGGAATAATTCAGTAAACTGCTCCAATAGATATGAAAAACCTACAAAACCAACATCCAGGTCATGAAAAAGTGGAATTTTCCTTTAACAGCTTATCACCAGTTAAAGTTGAAGACCATCCCACTCACAGTACTTCAACTCCAGTTAGAGAGCCTACGCTCTGTCCAAGGGCAGCGCCACCAGACCACTTCCTGTCAGTGCTGGCAACAGAAAATCCTTTGAGGCACAAAGGCATGCATCAGCCCAGGCAGCCAGCTGCTTAGCCACCACAGCTGACTGTGTTTTGGCCTACTCAGAAGCTCTGAGAAACATTCCCCGAGAGGCAAACTACATACCCTCTGTCTCCTCCGCTCATGTCAACCTTTGTGCGTCCAACCTGCAGCCAAAGGGACCCCTGTGATATTGCGTTGATTCATAGCCAACGTACTTTTCATGGACATTTTTCAAATATCAAGTAAGACACCAGAGTCTAGTTATTTTGCATTTCACCTCTCTGTTTCATAACATGTCAGCCCCTTTCCTAAGCCAAACCTCGGAGTGCAACGTGCTACACGAGCTCCAGCTTTGAACAATCCAAGCGCCACGGGGGGAACATGTGAGGCAACATCTCAGTAGGAGGTGAAAGGTCGACCTTCAATTAAGAGTTCAATGAAGCAATTTAGCTCAGCCCCGTAGAGAGACATACCTAGAAAGTCTTCAGAGTATTCATCCAGAAAAATGACTTATTACACCAAACGCCACAAGCATGTCTTCACCTGTGCAACTGCACTACGGCCAGGAATTTACACCTGCTTCTATTTTCACTCCAGAACAAAATCTGACCTTCACCATTAGACCTCCAAACAAAGAGATTATGAATAATGTGAATCAATGCAATGTGACTGATACGTTATTGTCTGAATCACAGGAGAGTTTGTGTTGTGAAGTTTTGTCTCCTGAGTGATTACCCCTCCGACTGACTTTATGATCAAACCATCATGGTTGTTTCTGAGTTTTGCAGAAACGAAGTCTTGCCCTTACATGCACGTATCTAATTACTGTAAATATTTATGTCCCTTTCTCCTGAATGGAGGTGTAGTGTATTGGAAGAAATGAAAAGGAGATGGGGGAGGAGGACGAGCCCCATAAATGGAGCATTATTTGGATTCTTGCAGTCTTTGGGTAATGCTCCATTAATCTCACCTCTCATGTGTGTTTCCCATCACAAAGCATTCTGTCTGCTTTCTCATGAGAGAATCAGATAGTTAATCTTTATGGGTTAGAGGAGCGCCATATGGAAAGTTGTCTGGCAGAGTAGAAGGCTCAGCTCGGCCTGTCCAGACAGGCTGAGTAAGAATTTAAACTTGACACCTTTTCATTCAGTGCGTTGTTTGTTTGTGTAGTTTGCTGGTACCATGCAGTGCGGGACACTCTTCCTGTTTGGTGTATGACTCCAGCCATAATGTTTGGATTTTGAGCTTAACTTTTGTGTTGTTTCTGGAGGGGAGTTGCATGCTGGACAACAAAGTCGGCAAAAACAACAACACAGCTATAGGGATTCTGATATTGGCAGTTCTGCAAGAAAAGCAGAAAAAGACAAAAACAAAACCACTGGCAACAGAAAGCTTTTCTTTCCCCCCGCTGGCTCCTTCAATTTTTTTTTTTTCCATACTCCAATTTAAAATGTTTGTTGTACTGCCTCAGGTTTTTATTAGCAGCACCATCAGGTAGCAGATGTAAGTGCCAGCCAGCTTGTCAGACAGTCCGCGCTCTGCAGCAGGGTAAAGACTACAGCTTCTTATATAAAGCATCAGCGCTCCACAGACACACAAATACACAAATGCACAGCAAAGTCCATAAACACACTTTTCCACCCCCCCTTCTCTCTCTCTCGTGCAGACGTACTCAATCTCTGTGTCTCTTCTGCCTGTTGGGGGTACATGTCAGAAGAGCCACACTTGCCAAAGGAAATCGCAGTTGTATTTATGTACGTGAGCACAACTGTTATTACAGGAGATGTTTTAAAGGACGAAATGGGGTAATGAATGAGACTCATACATTCCACAATTCCAGTGGTTTTTCCCCGCTCACTCCTCCTTCAAAAAAACAATGAGACATTGTCGCCAGAGAGAAGAAATCCTTATTCAAAAGGCTGCTGCTGTCGCTGCATTTTTTCCCTTCTTTTCCTCTCATGTCTTTCCTCAACTCTCTCCATCTTTTTTTTTTTTTTTTTTCTGGGCTCCCATTTTCCTTATTTGTCATGTTATTTATATGAGGTCACCCTGCTCAGGCTGGGCAGCTTTGGAATGGAAGGATCCCCAAGGGAGGTAGTGGCAGCAGGTTGAGGAAGGTGTGTGTCTGCAAGTGTGTGTGTGTGTGTGTGTCAAAGCCAGTGTGTGACCTACTGGCCACCCCGGCACAGAGGGCCCTTTGTGCACGTCTCCAGTTTATAACACCTCCACTCTTCTCTTACTTTGCTCTCCTTTTATGCCATTCCTTTTCTCTGCAACTACTGCCAATCCTGCCCACTGACACTTTCCTGTACACACACACACATAAACACACATCAAGCTGCTGCCGGGTTTTTATTGTACGCAGCGATCGCTCATTCTTTCCAGGGAGGGAAGCAAGTTGTGAACTCTGCAGCTCTTAAGCTGACGGCTCTGGCAGTGGCAGCCTGCGATGTGGCCTCAAATTCAAAACCAGGTACCAGCGATGTGGAACATCCTGCCGCTGTGTGTCCTGCTCAGATGGGAATAGCACCCAGATGTTGTAATTTACTACAGCGCTTTGGTGCACATGCAAGACATGGTCTGTTTCCTTGCTTATTCCTCTCAGAGGTAATCTAAACACATCCCCAGGCCTCCATAAAGCATCACTACTTTTAAACTTCCTCATTTCATCTCACCTCGCTGTGATGATGCTTCATCAGAGAGAATAACGTTGCATGAGGGGAAATATTATGTTACTGTGCTGCACAGAAAGGATCTTCCTGTCCACCCCCTGGAACAGTGCCTATCTATGGAGCATTGTGGCTACACTTAATACACCTGGACCACACAATGCACATTGGTCCACCTGGGTTTTTGCATATTGGACCTACGTTCCCTTTGGGAAATTACTACTAAATAATTTTCACCAGTTCTTTGATAACAAAAATAAACACAGACACACCCGTTGGATTGTCCGAATTTTCTTTTCCATTCTTGCTCCTGAAGCTCTTCACTTACTTCACTTCAATTGTTAAACAAATAGTCCCTACAAGGACTTAAACGACATGAATGAATACCTTCAAACGAGCGGCCAAAAACATCTACAGCATGTGGCTGTGTGATTTTACATTCCCTTCATTCCCATCTGCCACAATCAGGATAGTTAACACATTCCTTTAAAGAAAAAAGTAAGAAGTGTCATGTTTTGTCCAAATGCAAGTACTGAAGACATCCATCTGATCCCCCTTTAATGAATACGGATTCAGCTTCACCTCAGGATCAATATTTGTGTCTCTTCCTGCGCAGAGCTCTTGTTTGTTTAGCTCGCCTGTAAAGTTGGAATATTTTGTCAACAGAAGTGTGGAAAGTGTTCTCCCTTTTGAAACAGCGTTCTGTGGTATATATAAGGAATGTTGACTAGAAAGGAAGGAGAGAACCAAAAAGATTTATGAAGCTCCCCCTAAAAGTCAATATGGGTTTCAAGTTACATCTACGGCGCAGTGGAGATTTATGTTTAATAAGCTTCAGGTGTTGGCTGGCTTGGCTTTGGCTGAGGGGGGTGGGGGGGTGGATTGCTCACGGGGAGTGGAGTGGGTAACTGTTTCACACGTGCACGCACTCGTCTACACACGGCCCATTTTTGCTGTCACAATCTATACCGACGCTTCGGTTTGCACGGCGCTGCCTCACGTCTGGAAAAACAGAGCTACCATTGTGTGTCCACCTCTCAAATGGTTTCATGTGGCCGCTCGCGATGCCCGTATGACAACACACAGCCAGTCAGAGGTGAGCGGGAACAAATGGAAAAGCTAATACAAGACTAATAAGCAGAGGAGGGGAGGAATGTGCAGGAGAGGTCAGAGGGGAGATTGACAGCAGCTATTTACAGCCCCCCCCCCCCCCCCCCTTCCATCTTTTTCTCTTTCTGCTGTGGGTTTTTGTGAGTGTCAGACACTATTGTGCTGGTAGAAGTGTGGAACAAAGGTCAGTCTTTATGTAGAAGGTGTGCCCCCCACCTGCACCAGCTCTATCCTGTAGCTCCAGCAGCAGGCAGGACGGAGCAGAGAGGATCACAAGAGCATCATGTTGGTGGCACTGATGAGGCGTTTGGCAACAGCACAAAGATTTTACTAAGACTCCTTCTCCACCCACATCTGTCTAGTCTTGTGCTCAGGCCCCCGCCTCACACACGCGCACACCCACACTCGTCTATCCTCCCAAAGCCCCTCACAGACCCTACATGTCTTTTCTAAGACAATAGTAAATCACCACACTGAGCATTCTTCTTGACATCTGAAATTGTCTCGACAAGACGGACAACTGTGTCACTTCAGGAGCGAACGCGCAAGTTTGAAATGGAAACGTGAAATTCAATGCGCTCGCCTATGGCTGTGTAGCCTCCCGCCCACCCCCCCTCGGTTTTATTTCCTTTACAGACACCATGAGAAGAACCAGCTGCAGAAATTCTTTACCTTGAGCAATGCATCTCCCATTCTCTTTTCTCTCACCTGATCTCACACTGTTGTCTTTCTGGTGAAGTAAATGTTAGTTTAATGAATGCTATTAGGTGGAATGAACTGGGCCACCCACTGCAACGCGTTATAAAGTTTGCAAAGCCAAAGATGAGACTGATTAAAAGCAGTTTCCACGATGAAGCAGTAAATTGAAGAAAACAACTTAATCACATCTCTTCTTGTTTCTTCATTATTTTCTGCCTCTGCATTTACACAAAGGCACGTGAAGCCATTGTTTAAAAAAAAAAAAAAATAGATAAAAGCATCAGTTATTTTGCATCACAAAACATTTTTACTGTGCTTTCCACTGCGTTCATATACCATCTAGGTAACAAAAGAGTTGAGGTGGTCTGAGAATAGATAATTGCAGGTATTTGTACACAGTCTCAGCACCGGGGGGGAAAGACAAGTCTGTCGACTCAACTGGTCCATCCCGTGCTGGTGTGATTGTATGTTGTGTAAAATGCCACAAGTGGTTTTCATTCAGCAGACACACGCTGGAGGGCCCAGTTTTTCTCCTCCGCACAAAGACCCACAATTCCCTGGGCAGTTCTCAGGTGGATTGCTTTACTCACGCTGCCTCTGTGGCTCACCTGAGGACCAACCCAGCAGCTTGACCCTGCTCCAGTCACACGGAGAGGGTTACTATTACACACACAGACCCACATGCACAGATACAAGTTCGTAAACATACGCAAAGACACAATCATACAACACCTGAGATCGGCTTCACACTGTTTAGAAATCCACGTTTAGGCTGCTAAACAAAGTGGAAAACCCCATTCTTGAATTTGTGCATGCACATGCAATCAATTATGAGACGCTAATAGTCCACTGTCAGGGCATTGAAACGGTGCGTTCAACTGTGTCAAGGGAGAAATGTACACTGTCACCCAAGCTGCTGCTGTAAAAGTTGCTTTTCACTAAAGGAGCTTTCCCTTCCGGCAAACTGTCCACGTGCTCACTGAGCTGAACTCTCGGATTGCTTCTCAGGTTATGCCAGTGTTTTCTGCAAACAACCAAACCGCCAAACACCTACAAGAGAGCACAGTAACACACACACATGCACCTTCACACAATGCGTTTCCTAACAATTAGCTTGGTATGCGGCCTTTTCACCCAGTGGCAGTTGAATATATTTGGTACACAAAGTGCTGCTTTTCATTACAGCAACCAAGCAAGTGTTTGGAGTAATTAGTCTTGACTCTGACAGTCAGCATGTCCATTCATGCACTTGTCCTTCCCTTGACCTTTATTGGTTTAACATCAGGTGAGAAATACGGTTGCTTGTCCTCCACTTATTACATTACTTACAATTTTAAGGGGAATTTCTTCGGCAGGTTAATCTATTTTGGCGGCTATCGGCTCGGCTCTTTATGGCCCAGAATGATCCACCTCGTGTACAGACAGATAATTATCTACAGATCCACACACAAGCTAAACTGTCAGACTCTCTGCCAGCTGGGATTTACTGCTCACTCTGGCCCCAGAAACAAAGATGGATAGAAATAAAAGGAATAAAAGAAAAAAAAATGCTTCTGTGGAGGGTCTGAGTGCATTTGAAGTAAATGTATATTCCTAAAATAACCCTATTACTTTATTTTGTTCTGCTATATATCATATTAATCTTATATTTGGCCTTCAAGGAAAAAGTTCTGAAAATTAGGTAAAATAATTTCAAGTTTTTTCAAACTTTTCTGGGGTCTAGTGCCGTGAAACACTAAACTAAAGTGACACATCTGGAAAATTGTTACCATCTGCAGAGAAAAAGTTTTATTATTATTATCTAATATTATTTAATGTTGGACTTTTTCTAAACAAAGCCAGTCCTTCACAGTAATAATCGGAAAGCGCCAAATAATACTGCGGGTTGGGTAATTACAAATCTGGCTCCTCATCTGTCTATGGACACAACATCAGGGACACTTGAAAATGATTGCACAAATATCTTGCTTATGAAAAAGGAGACGGAGCTGCTAAGACAAATGAATTGGCCCCTTCTTGAACATGTGTAAGTAATTGCGAGACATCAGCGGCACACTCTCAGAGTATGGAAGCAGAGCATTCGGCTGCGTCCAGGGGAAACCGTACGCTGTCACCTGACTGTCGCTGCTGACGGAGTTGTGTCTTAAAACAAGTGGATTTGTATTTCACTGAAGCTGGAGGGGGGGCATTAGTATGTATGTGCACATGGATATAAAACATATAGCTGCAGACAAACGTTCACTATTTGAAGTTGGATACAACTACTCAAACATACCAATAGAAAGAGAGGGATCCAGGATTATTACAGTCCTGAACTCCACCATGTGGAGCAGTTTAAAGCAGACAAGGGGATTTGTTTCAAAGTCCCAAACACAGCGTCCAAAAGAGTTGATTTACTAGCAGTGTGAACTGGCATAAAACTCAAATACAATGTGATGAGTCAAATTTCTGCTGATACCGTATCTGGTGCCTGTCCCAGGTCAACAAAAGCAAGTGTACAGCATGTGCATGTGAGCATTATCATTCTTATGAGAAACAGTTTGAGCTTTTGAAGCCTCACAATGGGGATGTTTCTGTAGAGTGATGTCATTTTGGCAGAAGTTTTTAATTTCAATACTCTAAAATTGCATTATAGTTTGGGTAAGTAGATACTGTATGTTTATAAGTAAGTATGTTCACTTTTGGTTTGGGTGTTTAGAGAGAAATGGCCATGAAAAGAGACCATAAAAAAAGATAAAAAGACACATCAAAAGACACTTCTCAAATTGGCATAAGCGACTTTGTGTGTTTTCAGCAGAAACATTTTCAGAGCTGCACCAAAGGCCACCGCCCCAGTTTGTGGTGCCATGTATCTGCCATGTCTGTCTGTGCTTGTTTTTAATTAGTATTTTATTGAACAGGGTTGATGATTTGTCTGTCTGCCAACTCTGGGACTCCTCTGATGACAGAGATTTTCAAGGAGGCTGACATTTTTTGTTTTCTCGCTCTCTTTTTTAGACTTTCACAGACGTTTGAAGTGTCTTCATGAAGCTTTCTTTTTTTTTTTTTGCCTGTTTTTTATTTGGGTTAAGTTATGCAATAAAAGTATCCAAAAAGAAAGACAGATTCACATTTCGGCATATTTAGTCGCCAAGCAGTGCTGATTCATACTACTCCTTCTTCCCCTTACCCCACTCATCACAACGTGCTGAAGATCTAAGGGATTGAACTATCTAGTCCTACGAGCTCAACTCACAGCGTCGGGTAAAATTAAGGTTTCTAGGTGAATGTATTCAATGGTCCCAAATCATTTAGACAAATGAATGCGAGAGAAGGGAAAAACATCAGCAACATTTATCATTTCTAAACATTTTGGATGTCTCCAGACTCTCCAGGGTTGATGGATCTGAACAAGCAGGGATTTGGACTGATACTTGATTCTGTCTGGCGTCTGTCTCGGTGCTCTGATTCACCTCATCACTCTGTCCCACAGCACCAGGATCTCATTCACCTTTGAACTCCAAAGAAAACCCCCATCCCCCGTTGCCAAAGCTCCACTTACGACCATCTGTAAATGTGACGTATCCGATGACATTAAAGTTCGGCGAACCAGCCAGAAGGCAGACAGAGATAAGGAGAGCTCCAAGAGCCAGAGATAGTAGACTGGAGGGGGTGAGAGGATCCGCGGGGAATATTAAATGAGCAGAAAAAAATTGATGAGAGGAGAGGAAGAGAAGGAGGCTGGAAAAGGTGTAGGAAATGAAAGGGACGGTGCATTAGTCACACAGTAACTTTAGCTCCCTTTGTGGCAGAGAGAGATTTCTCATCAGCAGCTCACTGATTTGGCTGGAACAGACTACAGAAACACAAGACATGCCAGACATGCCATTCGGCCATCTCCCTCCTTTAATGTCTCTGTCAGTTTTCATTCAAACTGTCTCTGCCCAAAACATCAGCGCAGGGCAGCTACATCTCCAGATATCGCTCAGTTGTTGGACGTTATCTAACTATCTATATGACTCTTCTTGGCGTCGTCTTTAAAGCTTTGAAATTGTTTGTGATTTTGCAAGTTTTACGACACTTGAATGTTTCTGAATTTGTTTCATAGGCAAAATAAGATGGAAGTTTTTAAATTTTCCTGGTTTTGTAAAGCAGTTTCGGGCTTTGACTTTCCTCGTTACCAATAAAATTTGTATATACCTATCGTAAATGTCACGAAGAAAAATCTCTGCTTGCAGATACAATGCCAAGACAATGTTAAGACAGGGGAACAATGTAAAAACATAAACATTTTGAGAAATGGTCCACAGCAGATTAAATGAGCTAAAACCTCCAAAAACACTGGTGGAGGGCTCAAACTTAATCAGACTACTTGGTCTGCTGTGTTGTCGTGTTTATATTTTGATATAGTGTTACTGTTATGTCTGCAGACTGAGCCTGCTGGAGATTCTGTCTTCTTCTGTTATTACAGTCGGGGGCTGCAGTCGCTCACTGCTTGAGGCGTGTGAGGTGACCTCATTGACGAAAGGACAACAAAAATCAAAGTGGTCCTTCTCTTTCCCTTTTTCGCTCACTATTTGTCCTCTTTTCCTTTTTCCTGCTGAATGAAGCTCCTCGTTCAGTCTCTCACAATCCCAGGTTGCTAGATTGGTGTGAAATCTATTTCTTTGAGTGTTTGTGTGAATGCTTGTCTTGTTAATACTTTGTCTCAGAGTGTGTGCGCTCGAGTTCCGTGTGATGTTTTCCCTTTGGAAGTCTGCGGGCCAGAATTATTGTCATCACTCGCTATATAGAAGATGCCAGCTGCTCCCATGTGACCCAAACAGGCCCACAGATGTAATTAACTCAGGTCTTTCTGTTTCTTTTCCTCAACGCTTTTGTTCCTCTCATAATCACAAATGTGAAGCCGGATGAAAAGGGGAAAAAAGGAAAAACGATCTTCCTGAAAGTGGCTAAGAAATAACTTTGCAGCATGTAGGTTCATTCATTCATTCATCTTCTACTTCTTATCCGTTTCCGGGTCATGGGCACACCCTGAACAGGTCGGAAGTCCATCGCAGGGCCAACACACCGAGACAAACAGTCACTCACACTCACACTCAGACCTACGGACAATTTAGAGTCACCATGCAGGTTGTTATGGTGTATTCAGTTGAAGTGCAGTGCTCTCTGTGGTGTTAGACCACAACTGTCTCCTTCTGACACGCCGTTTTCTGCAGCTTAGAAACACAACTAAAAGTGTGAATCATTGCCTTGTTAGATTCCCGGTACTGGATATATATAATTTTCACCATCAAAAGTCATAAAGAGAACACCACATTTTTTGAGTCTATTTCTTTGATAAAATGTAGAAGAAGAAAATGACTCCAACGTCTGTGCATTAGGTGAAGCACCAGCCAGCAGGCAGTTAGTTTAGCTAAGCATAATGAAGCTTCGGCATTTCTAAAAACTGTTAGAAAAGTATCTAAAGATGATGGATGTTGCTGGCAGCTGGGCTTTCTCTCTCCATATGTTTCCAGTATCATTGTCAAGCTAAGCTACTGGCGTGAGAGCGAGATCATCTTTTTCAGCTAAATCTCAGCAGAAAAACAAGTTATGACATTTCAAAATGTATCTGATTTTGGAAAGGACCTTTTAAACATAGTGAAGTCACATGAATATCCAATGCAACGCCAGTTCATCCGATTCATCGTCTGTCCCCGGAAGCACTTTAATTCAGTGGGAACGAGCGTTTGCTGCTGTGACTGCGTGTATTATCTTGCAGGATGACTTCATATCATCACTGGGTGTTCTCATTATGCCTGGGTGCTGATGAGCCTTTTCAGGTTGTCTCTGCTCTAGGGCTCGCTGGCGAACCGTGAAGAAACACAGAAACAGGCCTCTTCTCCCAGGAAGGGGGCACTCGCTGCAGGGCAGGATTAATGATCATAAATAAACCACTTGGAGGAGCTTCACTCAGGTTGTTCTTTTTTTAGCGGCGTCCCAGTCTGGTAGGGTTATTACCCCACCCGGTAGTGGATGTATGCGGCAACTATACAGCCTTAATTTTTTCTGTTTTGTCCTCCAACAAGTTTGAACACCTCGGCGTGCTGTATGTGTGTGTCTTTTTGATGCTAACGGCGGCTGTTCCAAGGAGTTGAGTAACAGTGTATCCCCCCAGATGCAGTGGTGAGCAGGTGTGGAGTTGAATATTTCACACCGACTCCTTGTCTAATCCTCTCCACCCAGGGGCTAAAGAATCACTTTTTATTACAACAAATAAATCCTCCAGTTTCGAAACACCTTCATCTTTGAGCTGACGGTGGTAAAAATGTCCCGAACACTAGGCCTCATGTTGCCCTTTTTAACGGTTTCCCAGTATTTAAAATGAAAAACTTTCCTGCTGTGTTTTTGTTTTGAGGCGGTTTTATTATTTATTTATTTTCAATTTTATTACTTTTGCTGTCACCGGTGGGAAGATGAGCTGCTATTCATGTATTTGTTGAGAAACAATTAGCTATGAGGTGATGGGGGGGGGATAAAACACCATCAAAGCAAGCGTTCCTGCAACTTTAACAGATGCACCTGTTAGGAAATGACAAACGCAGGCTGCAGCAGAGTGCATTCACACACTGATCATTTCACTGTTAAGACAAAAGGACATAACAACTGTACATTCCAACACAGAAATATCACCATGATGATGATATTCCTTACCTCAATCCTGGAGGTACACTTATTCTCTACATTTCTGCATTTCCCAACCATTAGTTTTGATTTGTTGTGGGCGTCCTTAGCATGAAAATCAATTTGCTGTGACTTTCTCATGATGGCTGTTGCACTGAATGTCCTTTGAATGGCTTTTATCAGTTTTGTCAGAGTTAAATGATGTATTTGCTTGCAAAGGCATTTGCAAATGTAAAAAAAAAAAATTGTCTTGGCTGGTTCTTCCCAAAGACCAAAGTTTTAAGGGGAGACAGAAAGACCTGAATTATTCTGTTTGTAAGTCGTGCTGGTGCTAAACGGCCGGATTGATCATTAAGGGCTGTTTACTTACCAGTCTTCTAGAAACTATTAACTGAGCATGCTAATTTCAGTGTCAGGGCCAGAAACTCCCAATCCTTCTCATTACCTTCCAACAGCAGCTGGCTGTCTCCCATCTTCCCATGTTCAGGTGTTGTATAATCACCTTTTGTATTACAAAGACCGTCATCGGCCAACATTTTTTTCATGAATGTATAAAGTTGATGTCAATGCTTGATAATAATGTTCCCTGACATAAAAAAAGGCCATAAAACTTTTATTGTGATGAACTACCTTCATTAAGCTTGTTTAAAGTTCCAATCAATTTTCACTGTGAGCTGACATTATGAGATTCTGTAACGTCCGATGTCCGACACAGTAATCGCTCTACTTTAAATTCACTTGTGCTTATTCATCCAACAAAGGCAGTTCATTCTTGCTGGTTTAAAACAGTTTCAGGTGAGAGGACGAGCTGGTCTTCCATCCCTCCCCTCTGTTCATAGCAAGCTGCCAAGCAGTCAATAAAGCGAGCTGCCTCTTCCTGACTACACCCCTGGGTGAGAGTGATCTACTGTGCAGGCTAGTAAAAATGTTTTTCTGCATCTCTCACTCTCTACTTTCCTCCCTCTCCATCCCCCGCCTCCCGTGGTCTGTTATTATCATCAGCCAGGCACCTGTGATTCATACGGGGACATGCCTTTCACCCGGAGCACTTGGCACAAAAACATGTGTTAAGTGCGGTGCATTTTATCCTGAAGTGTGTGGATGTGGACACGGCCAGGTTGGCTACTGTTCTGCAACAAAATCTCGACATTCAAGACCAATTCTGTCATTTCCTGTCACACGATACGCCGATTCAGCATCAACAATCAACTCAGGCCTGTTCAGATGTTACACAACAATGCGGTTTGGGACACTGCGGCACAGCTGAGACTAAAGCTCTTTGAGGTACATCCTTCACTGGGCTGCAAAGCTGCAGACTTAAAACTAATTTTCTTGCCTGTCTCTTCAAACAAAGACAGCTCTTTTGTTAACCTTGTCGGCTTCATAAACTACTAATATCACATGCTTTCCAATCTCACACAACATCCTCTAGGGAAGAAGCATCCGCTCTTGTCTGTGTGTCTTACTTTGTAACAGAACGTGCCTGTTTCTGCCAGAGAAGAGGTTTTGTGACTTCAATAACCCTCAGAGAGGAGGACTGTTGATAGATGGAATAAAAAATTAAACATAAAAACCCCAAACAATAAGACAACATGCAAGGCTGTGTTTTCAAACACACAAACATCTTTCTACTTTTGCTGAAGTGTTTGCGAAAGTGAGTGATAATCCCGACTCATAAACTAGACTGTTATCAATTTGTGCAGCTGGTTTGAAGTATCTTGACAACACAGGCAGACATAAATCAGAAGTCCTGCATATGAAGGAGAGGGAGTGTGTGTTTTGTGGTGGTCAGTAAAAATTTTCATTTGCCAGCATCAGCCTCCGTGCGGATTGGCTGTCCTCTTGGTTTCCCAGATCTGTAGGGGCAAAAAACTGTGTGCGTGTCAAGAGAGACTTCCACTGCAGGTTAACTGAAAATATCGTAGGCCTGGTCAGGCTGCTGTCTGGGAGACAAAGCAAAACCATGTCCTGAGAGTGAAGGGGTGCTCACTGGGGTGGCACCGGAGGAATACATGCAGGCTCCACAGGAAGGGAATGAAAACTTTCCCCCTGTTGGGCTGCTATTAGTTCGATTTAACGCAGCGCTGCTTTATCAGGATAAATGATTGAGTTTCCATGTTTGCTGGGTCAAGTTTAGAGTTTGATCGTTCTTCATCTGCCCAGGAACTTCTTCCTCTTCTGACCCCTACTGCAGGGCAGACAGCCTAGTTTCTGTGATATTGAAGCCTCACAATTTCAAATTAACTTGAAAATACATGATAGGACCGGCGACCTGTCCAGGGTGTACTCCGCCTCTCGCCCGGTATTTTGGCTGGGATTGACTCTGGCACACCCGCGACCCAAAAACAGAAAAGTGGTAGAAGATGGATTGATGGATGGATACACGATAGGATTGTGTGTTTGTGTGTCACTGAGTGCAGAAATGTTTGCCGTGGGCCTAAAAGGACAATATAAAGTGAGGCTACACTATAACACACACCGCTGTCTTCTGGCCCGCCCAGGGCAGCGTGCACACCAATCCCCTGCCAACACCATACAAAAAAACTGGCAGTGGAGCTCTTAGTCCATCCAAACACAACAGGAACTTTTTTTTTTTTTAAATTCCCCCTGATTATGCTCAAAACATAGAAGACTAATTTCATCTGGGAGATGAGCAGTGATGGTTGCAGTGCAGGTGTTAGCTGCTGACTTTGAATACAGTGTTTGTGTGATGGGTGTGACCCCACAGCATGAAGTCATGGGCACAGAGAGGTCACAGTCAAAATGAAAACACAAAAAGTGGAGTGAGTACATCATGGAGAATGCAAATGCAAACATTACCAACACATGCTCGCTCTCTCTCTCCTCCTCTCGTCTTAAGAAATAAAAAATCTCTAAGCTGAATATCAAATAGTCCAAAACCCCCAGAAGAAAGCTAAACTGCTTTTATATGCTTCTGTGGTTATTGGTGAAACAGAAATCTGATGTTTCTATAGATGTTTCGTTCCTTTGAAACATGAATACTTCTTTTTTTTTGGGGGGGGGGGTATTTTAGAGGTTCTGGACAGACTTTGTTGTTACCCAGAGGGTAAATAATACTGATTTTCTTCCACCAGAATGATGACGTTTATGTTTATCAGTGGAAATTTTAAACAACTGTCCTCAGTAAAAGCAGCTCTGGCTTATTTTTCCATCTAGCACCATCATCAGGTCAAAAATTCACTTTGTCCAACACTTTAGTTTATGACCAAAATGTAAAAACTGATGACATTCCCATTGGCTTCAGCTGAACTGTGTTTCAAGTTTATCAGCACATGTAGGTTTGCCATTGGCCATTCTGCTCCTTCTTACAGCTGCAAAATGTGTTTGTCTTTCAATGTGGCAATCATTTGGCTGTATAAGCTGGAACACAGTACTCCTGCTCTTTTTGTTCTCGTCATCTCCAGATAAAATCTGAATGTTGTACACATGATACATTTATTTTCCAATTTATTTACAATTTGACAGCTGCATGTGGAAAATGTGGTATTTTAGTGACACTGTAACTTTAAAAAAATAAAGTAGAACTTTAAAATGAAGAGAAGTTCAACATTTGAGTATCCTCTGCAGCAGCAATGGCCCTGCTGCTGCTTTTCATGTTTTTCACTGTAAAAATCTTTGAGTCCAAGTTAATTACAAACTCCTGTCCTCTAAAATAAGCATGACAAACTGTTTTCAGACCAGATAGACGCAGAGAGGGGAGGAGTATGAAAAGCGAATCCCTGGCTGGAACAAGTTCATGTTCCAGCTCTGTGATATGCTTTCACCGCTGAGCTATCGGAGCACCTCAGGAACAACAAACTTTTTCGAGCCATTCAAGACAAGTGCATAAATGTAAATTAGTCAGGGGAGACTTAATTTAATATGGAGGAGGGATGTGTTGTGACGGAAAAAAAATCCCTGTCTTTTTTTCCCCTCATCTTTCACTTCACAACACAAACTTCAAATGAGTTCATTTCATCCTGCTCTAACTTGCTGTGTCAGCTCTCGCACGTTCACGTGATCAATCAGGGCCGTCTTGATGTGAATTAGGCTTTGTTGTTCAGCAGCTTTAACAGGTTAGCAGATGTTTAATACAATTATTCTGCTCTCCCTTTCTGCAGCCACAGAGACAGCCAGCTCTGAACAGGTGTTTCTGCTCATGTGTGTGAGATCATGGCCTGTGAGGGAGATATTACAGCGCTGAATTGCAAAGATGGTGTCTTTCTTCCACATTCCTCTTCCTCATCCTTCATGCCTGGCTTTCTGCATCTGGATTTCTATGTATAACTATCTTCCATTTACTACCACATAATCCATCAACAGTAACACTTTACAGCGTCTGTATTTTCCCTGTTTATGCAAATGTAGTAATACGGCCGTTATGACACCGTCGCTGCACACACACAAAAAACCCACAGAGTTTGACTCAACCACTGTCACCAGATCCATCAGCCAAGTTATTTTCATGTTGATCACACAGACTTTATTAGCCCGACTGCCCTCCTCAACCCTGACCAACCTGCTCACTCAACTCGCTGCCCACTCTGAAAAGCGTTGATTGTGCCTTAATTTTTTGGGGCACCTTTTAGTGACTCTACGACTGCATTGTTTACCCTCAGCTTCTGAGAGGGGATTCACCCAGCCACCCAGGCAGGTGCTTATCTGATGCAATGGACCATTGATCACCTTTTACCCCACCAATGAATCAGCTCTCTGTCGGGTGTCGAGTGTAGAATCATATAATCGGTAACATAAAACTAACCTAATACGTTGCTGCTTCAGGTTCACTGGACCTCTGAATGTTAGTTTGCTCCTGTTTCAGTCGGCATCTGTACATAAGACAAGACGGCTCGAGTTCAACAGCTAATAAAAGGGGAAGCCGCGTTTCATTTGAACGGCATTGATGCATGTTCTGGGTTCAGGAGCGAAGCGGTAGAGGCCCTATGGCAGCGGTTTGGGTGATCATCCCACTGAAGCAGCGGAGATACGGCGAATCAATGATAGAAGATGAAACAATAGCAACTGTTTCCAGAGAGGCGCCATTTTTTTTATAAACCATTGTGTTTAAGAAATCCCACCAACTACTCAGATCCAAACTGCCTCATCTTGAGAAGCTATCATAAACCTGATGAATGACTTTTCATGTGGGCTGTAAATATTTATCCAATGCACAAATCCAAATTCCATTATGGAAGTAAACATAAACATATTTCTTTCTTAACAGAGTATATATGAAATTAAACAATTCAGTGCTGACAAAGAGTTCAGCTAAGTGCCACCATATGGTCAATCGTGGTTCTTAAAGCTTCATTGTTAGTTGTGTGCTCAGTCTGTTTCTGACAACAGCTCAGCTCTCACTAGCCCTTCATCTCCAAACACGCTGCATGTGGTGCTTCTACCAGCGCAGCCCAGCTAAAGCCCGAGCAGTGAAATGGTTTGTAATTTGTCACGACTGTGTCAGAAATGAAGTGATGTGTTTGGGGTTCAGGAAAACACCCACTGAAATGGGGGAAGAGTGGGGGTGATGGAGAAATTGGTCTCTTGTGGGTGTTGTGACGTGGCTTGCACGACATCCATATCTCATTGTGACCAGGTTTATGTTAGCAGCCCTGAGGCCTGCCAAGAAGCGGTTGAGCAGGGGATTGTTCTCTTTTTCTGTTCGTTTGGGAAGCAAATTACTTCTGTCTTTTAATAATGCACAACATTTTGATATAAATAGATGTCAGCTTTGCAACTGTATGACCAATTTATGTAACACAGCTGTGGTTCAAGCTTTGCCCTCTTACTGAAAGTTGGATATTGTTCTTTTTGGTTCCTATGACTCCATCTGGGGAGAAGGAAGTGGATTATTTTGTTTCTGCCTCAACACTGCAGTATGAAATACAGCAGAAATGAAGCAACAAATATATTTATTTATTTATATAGTTAAATTGACTTGAAAATGATTCCAGGCTGGTGGCCAGTGACTGTCCCAGTCCTTTGTATATATATATATATATATATGTGTGTGTGTGTATACATCTTTGCATACTATACACAAGTACACCTTGGTCAGTTCTGCAGAGGAGGCAGGGAATGTGGCCCGCACCACATGCTGCTATTAGTGTGATAGAGAGCTCATTAGTCACTATTTGGTCCATTACTGGTTCCGGATCTCATGGCACCAAACTGTCTGCACCCACAGTTTCTAAGAGGGTGGGGTAAAAGCTAGATGCTGGTCTTTTGTGCTCCTCTGAGCCTGAGCAGATAGCATCACAGGCAGCAGCAGCAGTTAGACCATGAAACCTAACCACCTCCTCTAAACCCCCCCACTTAATTAGGCCATAATTTTACTGTATACCACAGTGTGGAGACATCAGCCATGTGGGGAGAGGGAGTTGGGGGTGAACTGGGGTTTAACAGTGCCAAAAGTCCCATTAAAAGCTTTCTGCAGGTTTCCCGAGTTCACATTATCATTCATTAAGACGCAAATGTTGTGTTTCAGCACAGGTCAGCATTTTTCAGTCCGATCATCAGTTTCAGGTCAATAATGGTCACTGAGCAGCACCTCGGCAATCGCAGTTTTCCAATTGAAAATATGGTTTTGCCATCAGTTTGGAGAAAGTACTTAATGGTTTCCCCCTACAGGAGCAGTCTGAGATGAGCCCGACTCAAAAATGAGAAAATGGGTAAATAGATTACCATCTCGTCCCTCTTACTATTTTCACTGGAGCTTATCCAACCAGCTTATTACCGAAAGAAACAATATGTCCAGTGAGTAAAGGTTACCCTGGCAACTTTCAGGGAGCAAGCAGATAAATGCCTGCTCATACAAAGGCTATATTTTTTTGTTATAAATTTTTTCATGCATTTAACCAATCACACACTCTTTCTGTACACACAGATAAGCCTGTCATTTACACAGCAATTAATATCACTTAACTGTTCCTGGATCAGGAAACACACATACGACAAACAAAAGAAAACCACAACCTCACACCTAAGTAAGGAATGTGTTTTTGACCAATGGAAAAAAGAAAAAGCTACTTCTTAACAATTATTTTGCACTTTCAGACCTTGCTGAAACCACGCTCTAGCACAGCAGTCGCAATTTTGGTCAAAGAGGACTATTTCAACACAGCCAGACAATTAACAAAGCAGTAAATTATACCATAGTAAATGAGCTAAGCTGTTGTTGGGGAAGCTCTGCAGCTAATGGCTTTTATGCTCATTGCATTCTTTCGTGGAAGGAATTTAACGGGGTGCAAATATGCCGCCAAGAATGACACAGACTCAATCTTCCAATAGCCGTTTCTCGCTCACACCTATCAGTACTACAGTTTCCTCACCCTCCCTCATCACTTTTCTGGGTCAGTCAGTCTTTGTCCTTCGCTTTTGTTGAGAGGCGTCCAGACACACACGTGTGAGTGTCTCTATGCTGCATTTGGTGTGTATGTTACTGTTTACATTCTTAAACTGCAAAGATGCCGCTCTTCTTAATTGCTTACGCATATTTCACAACTTTTCGTGGCCTGGAGCCAGAGGAGGACATGTCATAAATTTTCCCTCAAAGAGCATGCCACACAACGAGTCACAGACATATGCATAAGTGTACAGACACATGGGAAAAAAAAAAAGGGGGGGGGGGGATTGGAAAAGAAAAGCATAACATACATCACAATCACAAATAAAGGTTTTCATCTTCAGATGGAACCTTTACCGCCTCCTCAATTAAAAAGATTTAAGTCATTTAAAAGCAGCTCGACTGACAACCTTAACCTGTATTTTTCAAAAAACAGATAAAGCATCTGTAAGGACCATCACTCCTCATATGAATAAACATCATATCAATCACAGTGGATGGTGTTGTGTTTGTGAGTGCCCCTCTTCACTTCACCAGGCTAATGGGAAATCAAATATGGGGAGTGTCTTTAGCTCATTGCTCATCTTCAGGATGCCTGCCCAATTAAATGGATTCAATTTATCAGACATGATTCATCCCCAAAACAAACTCATATTTACCTCAGCTGTGATTGATGGGGATCATTATGGTGATTAAATTTGGTCTAATGTGTTCGTATGACAGCTGTCTTTGTCTTCACAAATGCTCTCCGCCTCTCACACTGGGACTCCGCTTTGTAAATTCATTTTTATGTCTCAATATGTGAGCAAGTTATTATTTTTTTATTCAGTGTACATGTGTGCTGAATCAGTATCGCATGCAGATTGTGTTTGATGATGGATTTCTTTGCTGAAGTTTCTGTGGTCTGGCATGCTTTGTGGTTTTGGTTTTGGACTAGGGGCAGTGGAAGACCACTGGACGCTCTGGAGTTTGTGGTGAACTCTTTTGTTAAGTTTTTGGAGCTTTCTCACACAAGAAGCCAGGCAGCATGTGTTTGTATTGTGCAGTGTTTATTTGGTTTCTGTGTGTGAGTGTGTATTAAGATATCTTTGTTAAAATACAAGGCAAAAAAAATGAATTTCCATGTTGAGTAATAGATTATTTGCTTTGTGATGGCATTCATGTTGGGAAAGTCAGTTTAAGCAGTGCAGCCACTGCTTGCTGGTAATTATATTCATTTTATATTGTTTATTTGTCCCGGGAAAAGACACAAAACGGATCAGACACACTCCTGAAGACGGGAGCTATGCATACAGCTGAGCTGGTACTTACAACACATATTCCCATATTACTGCTGTTGCATGAGCATCTGGTATCTCCAAAACATTTCCAACCCTACAAAGGCAGCTTTGTTTTAAGCTTTCAGCAGTTTGAGATTTTCCAGCAACTTTTTGAAAAACTGTGTAATGGTCACCTAAAGAAAAGCAGGGCATCTTTCAACCGCAGATTAAACACCAAAACCACTTGCATGCAAATTTTCTAATGCTACCCTGTATATACGATATACATGCTGAATTATTTCAGGAAGGCACGTGATTCGACCTATGATTTTCACTGTGTTTTTACTGTTGCGTTCCTGTTATAGGGTTGTCTCTCCATGGCCATATATAAAGAAGAATTACTGTTGCCAGAAAGTATAAATTCCCCAGCTGAGCACTAATTGCATGATTTAAAGCATAGCTGGTGAACACCTCAGAGAGGCCCCACACTGGCTTTGTGTGGACATTATACAGACAGGCCAGCACAGGGACCAGGAAATAGAAAGTAGGGGGGGGAGAAGTTGGAGGGATTATAAATACGTTACAGTTGCTGATATGAGACCTCCCTGGTAACGGGTAACACCTAACTGATTCGATTACCATACGACCAATGCCCTGCTTTTCTTCTTTCTCCTTTCTGCCATGAGGAACATTTACTTCATCATGCCAGTTTTCTTCAGCAATTATATTATACTTTCACTCGTATAAATAACTGCAGAAGCACATACTGTCTAGTGTTAAGTGGCCTCCACAGCAAGTGTAGACCAATTCAGAGCCTCAGGTGAATTCATTCTTGTCTAACTGGTGTAAAATTGAAAAGGCTGTTTTCCTCCTCTGGCTGACAAATTTAACAACAACTTCAATGTAGTCTTTTAGTTTTTGGAAGTTATTGGTCAGTTTTATTGGGCTGTTGATGACAGAGCATCATAAAGAACGGGAAAGGTCAGCAGAGTCATACATACACATCACGTCTACCATTTAAATTTAGTATGAGCAATATATGAAATATGAGATGGATTTTTGCTCTTTAAGCTTCAGTGGGTCTACTTTGCATTTTTGGTAAATTGACACTTAGATGGGCAGCACGGCAGCATAGGAGTTAGCTCTGTTACCCCACAACAAGAAGGTCGCGGGTTCAGTTCCCAGCCTGGGGCCTTTCTGTGTGGAGTTTGCATGTTCTCCCCGTCCTTGCATGGGTTTCCTCCGACTGTCCAAAGACATCATGTTTAGGTTAACTGGTGACTCTAAATTGTCCGTAGGTCTGAGTAGTGGTTGTTGGTCTCTGTCTGTCTCTGTGTGTTGGCCCTGTGTTGGACTGGCGCCCTGCCCAGGGTGACCCCACCCTCGCCCAATGTGAGCTGGGTTGGCTCCAGCACCCTTGCGACCCGGAAACGGATGAATGAATGAATGAATACCACTTAAGTTCTTTGTGTATGCCATTCTGTAAAACTAGACTTAGAGAAAGGGGGGTTGTGGGGGGGGGGGGGGGGGGGGGGGACAGGGGAAGTTAGATTAAAGAGTTGGCCAGTTTGTGGGCTAAAGCTCTCTGGAGATGCTCTGTTGTCACTCGCACTAAGTGCTGGTCCTGGAGGAGTTCTTAAGCTCCCACAATCCACCTCACCGCACTCATTGCCACGAGGTCTGGGAAGACCATAAAGCCTTTTTACAAGGTGACATGACATAAAAACGCAGGGAGAACAGAGAAAGGAGGAGGTAATATCCAAAAAAAAAACTAAACCTTTCCCATTTACTCTTTGTCCTTTTCAGATATTTGCACCGTTACACTCTCCTTGTGTATGTATGTGTGTCCAAGAGTGAATATGTGTGTTTTAACATGTGTTTGAAGCTGCGTGGCTGGTTTGAACGGGTGGGCTGGTGGGCCGTTTCCTGTCTGCCATCACCCATGTCCACTTACACACACTCTGGGCCTCAGTGGGTATGAAGAGGGGATTACAGCTCTGACTGATCCTGGAGGGGCACGCACTTAACACTACTGTAAACAACAGGGCCATTTGAGTGGCTCACACTGAGCTGAACTGTAGAGGTGAAAGCTGGGAGATACAATATGACGGCATATAGAGGCTTTTGGTAGACTGATTATTGATAAGGGTTTAGGGGAGCAAGTTTTGCCACCTTCTCTTTCGGTGATTGTAACTTTAAATTCAACGGAAAATGGCCTTATTGCTACCAGACTGAAAACATGAAGGTCAGATGATCAGACAGGTTTTAAACCAGCCAAAAGCTAAACTATCTTCACCGGTAGTCGCTTGGATGGCTTGGCTCGGCTGGTCCTTGAGCAGCTCCCCAGCAAACTGGGAAGAATTTATTTTCACAATGATGGAATGTCTATTTAATCGATGGCTTTAATCTCACTTTCACAACACTTTCAGTCATAAAACATCTAATCATATGAGGGGCACTGGAGCCAAATCTTCATGTGTCAGTCCATGCTGTAAAAATGTTTGAGTGCCGCTGGTCGAATCCCAGATGAGTCATCAAAAATGCTGGCAAATTCCTTCAATCACACCGCAAAACTATTGAAAATATCTTTAGGTTAATTTGAACCAAGAATTTGTTTAAAAACTTTGATGTGAGACTCTCAAAGGGGACAGTAGACGATACAAAGCAGGGGGTGACATGACGTCGGTTGGAACAGCATCATACTATTCATTTAAAAAATAATCATTCAATATTTGAAAAAGCATGAATTGTCGTTATAAATGATGCATGAGTGTCAGATGAGAAAAATATTTCTTGGACCTCTTTGTGCTTCCAGCTGCGAGGTTCCTGACTTCAAAGCGTCAGCGAGGAGATGATGATTCTTTGACATATTGATTTGTCATTGCTTCACTCTGTCTAGGCCTGTTGGTGTCCCTCGCTTGTGTTTTTGCTCTGCTTGGAATTCTGTGAAGGGCTTTCGCTCTCGCTCTCGTTTGTTTTCTCTCCCTTTCGATTGGGGAGGCCTCAAGGATTCAACATAATGGCATTGTTCGGCAGTTTGGGATAATTCAGGGTTGGTTCCAGGGAGAGGGAAAGACTAGAGATGGGTCTTACTGATGTTTTTGCGTGAGAGGTTCATATAAAAAGATTTCAGTCCATATTTTGCTTAGCTTGGGCCATTTCCAGAAAGGCCAAGGAATTTTATTCTGTTGCCGGTGTAGGGGGATGGGGAAGTGTAAAACACCCGACACAATATGGTTCACATTTTTCTCCCTCATACTAAGTGTACCATGAATTGTCTGTCTTTCCAGTTGAAAACTTTGATTTCCTCTCATGTGTAGTAGTGTGGCTGAAATGCAGCTCTGTAGCAGTCCATAGTGGATGCACTCCAGACAGCAGATCGGAGTCTATACAAGTCTGAGTACCAGGCCAACACGTCAACTGTGTCAGTTTTGCAACTTGCATGCCTCACTCCTTTGTCAAACCTTCTTTTCCTGCACTATATAAGTCTGGATCCGAAAGGTAAACAAACCCAATGAAAGTAGGAGGGAGTCAGGAGTCTGCCTGTCTGTGCCGCCTTACTTAATGGTGTTTGCAGCACCATGTAGTGTGCTGATTGTTCCCTCTTGCTTCTGTCAATGATAGCCAGGGCACAGATTTCCATGAACATAATTAATTTACTTTTGATGATAGTGACTCGTCTTCCACCATTTATTCTTCTTTCTTGGTTTTGAAGGTATTCTACATGGCAGCTAAATGCAAGCTAAAATGGTTCCTGAATGCATTTCAAACATCATTTTCATCCTCATGATCAGCCAACACAATCATCAACAAGCAGGATCACAGTTGTGGATTTGTTTTGGAGGTGTAAGCACAGTGAGGCCTCCAAAGTAGGTCTGTCCTGTAATCTGCTGCTCAGTGTGGGGCCACTCTGCCCTCTCCCATGGGAATGATCTACAGAGTTAAGGCCAAGGAATTTCAGCGAAGTACCGTTGGTTTATTTTTGCAGCCTTCCGTGGTGTGTCTCAGCCTAGCCTAACCAGCTCAGCCCGGCCTCGCTCTGTGTAGCTCACGCAGCAGTTCAGGAAAGGTCCGTCATTCCAGATGGTAGCTCAGTCCCTGCCAGGGAAAGGGTTTGAAGGCCTGGCTGCTGGCCTAGAACCACAGCCTCTGACAGGCTAAAGCCTCGGGCCCCTCTAAACCAGCACAAAGCACCTTTTCAGGGGCCTTCTCTCCTTTGCTCCCCCCTCTCCATGCTCAGCCAGGGGCCAGCCACCTTGTGGAGTCTGGGAGGGAATGTATTCACAGCAAAAACGGGCTGGGGTTCAAACTACGGATTCAAATGTTCCCAGTTGGAACAAATGGATAAGACCAGACAGACTTCAGTTTCGGCATCTACACATGATATCAGAATATGTGCAATTCTAGCAAGCAAAGAAGTAGAAAACACCGCAGTAACGTATTTTTGATTAGCTACCGTTCTATCTATCTGTGACACAGCGTGAGACTTCCCGCTGCACTTTCAACTCACTCAAGATTTCCAAACCGATTCCTGGAAAATGTGAGAAATTGACAAATGTGTCAGGCCTAGAGGAGATGGTTGCTAACCTGCAGGTGAACCTAAAAGGCAGAGTTTAAGCCTGCAGCACACTCTGAACTGTTTGCCTCTCTGTGTGCATGTACAAACTGTAACCGCAACACTCTGCCCACGCCCATCATTGTCTGGTTGAAAGAGAAAAAGCAACAATCCATGATGTTGCGACATTTCACAATTGGCAAGTGGCAGCAAATCAGAAAAGTGAGGCAAGAAGTCATAGAACCAAAGGGCTTTGAGGTACTGTAAGTGATTAAGTCAGGAGCTATAATTATCCCATCTTGCCTGGGCAGGACAGAGCTGGCTCTTGTTGCCTCTGAGGAGATAGGCAGGTATAGAGGCATGTCACTCGCTGCACTCAACTTTTGTTTAATGACCTGCTTACTGGAGAGAATGAGAAAGACAGAGAAAAGTTTCCCTTTACCTGCCCCCAAACTTTCAGCAGCAAACAATCACTCAGGCTGTACGAGTTAGAGAGAGGGGGAGGTCAGGGACAAAACAGGACAAAAAAAAAAAGAGTTTGGGAGTGCCAGGAGACACAAACACAGGCAGAAAAAGAACCAACAAAACCCTGAAAGCATATTTGAAATTGACAAATTGAGTAGAGGGAGCGGGGTGAAGGGAAATGGGCTGTATTGCTATTCACAGAAACAGTGGACTTCTTGTTAGCTGGAAAGAGTGATGCAGGTGAAAAAGGGGGGGGTCTAGTGGTGATTTATTTCCCATGTGATTTATATCCTCCTGTCTGTCACCATGGCATTGTCAGGACGATCATTTGTCATTTAGATTGTGAAAACAGTCCACCTGACAAAGGTAGGCGCCAAAATTTGCAGCTGAGTCGGACGAACTCTCCTCCTGAGAAATTTTATTCAGAATGCAGAAGACTGCTTACACCCAGAAATGCTGGAAGAAATCTGGGTTATGGTATGTAACCAGGAAGATATTCATCTAATCCTGAGTGACTAAAATGTTACATTTTAAAATTATAATGACCCCTGTGGAACCAGGATCGTGGCTCTGAATCATGCATTTGGCACTTCTTTCCTCTACTTTCACTAGTGGAGACGGAAAAAAAACTCCAAAAAAACCCAAACTTCCTGCTCTCGCTCCCCCTCCTCCTCTTTTCTACCCCCACCACCAAAGTGTGTGTGTGGACCCCAGGGAGCCATAGCTCTGATGACCTGCCTTCCTGCACAGTTTCAATCAAACATCATTTACGGGCACTTTTTTTTTTTTTTAAACAAGCCTTATTTTATTGGCCCGGGTCTGTGTTTACTCGTGACAGTAACAGTGTAGGAGTGGTTAACTGTCCTGGGTGCACCCGGCCATATATCTCCATCTAGTGTGTCTCCTGACATGGGGTGCAGCAGGAGCAGTAGACTCTGCAACACACTAACAGCCACCTTTCTGTCCTCCTGTCAGTAATATACTGAACTCAGCTGAACTTGTGACGGGGGAGAACTTCAGTTTATCTCTAAAATTGGCAATGCATTTATCTGCTGATTTTGCTGTTTGCTCTCCTCAAATCTTCTAGGCAGGATTTCAAGGAACATAATAATTTAAATAAACTGGAGACACGGGTTAAACTGTCCACTGTGTCTCTGGAGTGGTCAGGTGCTCCTGTCAACACAGCTGTCCGTGTGAGCATGAGAGAAAAACATGTGCTATCATAAACTGAAGATGAATAGAAACAGTACGTTGTGGAGATAACCACTTTATTACCACAAAAAAGAAAAAGAGAAAACACAAATCGGTCCATGCAACCATCTAATTTCTGAATTAAACTGGTATTCACTCAATGTTCAATGTCAAAACAAATTTAGTCACCCAGCGTAGCTGCCAGCTCTTGAAAACAGATGTCTCTTGCAGCTCTGAGGGAGTTTTAAAGTGTGAAAACTTCCCAAAGTGACATAACCTGGGTGCCATAGTCGGGGTCAAACACCACTGAGTGGAGTTCTGTACGTCAGAGCCTAAAGATTGGACTTCTGCTGCATTTACTTCACTTTCTTATACAACACAACTTAGTCACATGCTCTTTCATGACCCCAATACAATCTTTACTACATGAGGCATTTTGTTTGTGCAGAATTTTTTTTTTTTTTTTTTTTAAAGGAAAACTAATGTTTGACACCTTGGCAGGCCATCATTAGCGTCTGTCAAGGTTTATGGCTTTTGATGTCACCAATTACATCATTACAGTGAGACAAGACTCAGGGGAATAGTGCTGACCGATGGGGTGAGTGTTGTGATTGGCATCAAGGGGCAGGGAACATTATGACTAAGCTCATTTACAGAACACACCCTGTGCTGTGAAGCCTGCCATGTTAGCCCAGTGTAACAAACCTCAGCAGTCCAGACTGCACCATAATGTTGTAATGTGAACTTCTGTGTGCAGATCGACATGAACTCTACAACATTTACCCTACTTAAATCTGCCTAAACACTACTAAATGGGGCACATTATTCTCCCATCTTTTGCTCCGTGGACAAACAAAAGCGGTCGAAACTCTACTCAAAGATGTCAGTTCTTGAGTTTGGCAATTCTACCCCGTTGACTTCGTTTAAACAATTTAGGTTGAACTCATCTTTTTCCAGTGTTTATTCTCCAAGAGCTGTTACCTCAGACCTGCAGACATTGCAAAGTCAGCACATAAAGCAACTGGAAGTAGAATCTTTGACTTACGACCGCTCAGACACAATTGCGCCATTAGTGAATGTTTAGAAGATCCCACGCGGCAACAAACCACACACAGCGTCGCTCGCGCATGCACAACAGCCCCGCACACAAACACACACTCAACTTGTTTATCCTTTCATGCAGAACCAGACACGGTGCCTTGTGTGCCCTTAATCAAACACAAGCAGACCCCTCCCTCTCATGAGGCCTGACCTGGCAATGAACCATTCACTAACTGCAACTCAACACAAATGGTAGGTTGAGGAGCAAAGCTTTGACAGATACATACTTGAACCCTATTGGTCAATGGCCAAGGGTTTAGTGCAATATTTGCTTTAAATGTTGGGAATAAAATAGTAAGATTAAGATGGAACAGATGTGTTTTACCACTAATTAGATTTTGGAGATTTTTGCCTCATTAATTAGGCAACACTGGTGTTTGGTGCGCGAAGTTCAGGATTAAGTCGTGGGTATCGCAGTCATTTAGCAGCTTTGTTAAACTTTAGGTCACCCTCTCCCTACGCCCAACAGCCTCCCACCTTCTGACCCCCTCCTCCTCTCTTGGGGTTGGTGGGGTCTTATCTCCAGTGGATGTGGGCTCCTCTGGCTTCACACTAAGCCTCATGTTGACATTCCAGAGGACCGAGCCTTGTGCAAACACACCAGGCCCCACCAGATGGCTAAGCGAGGGAGGACGGTACTAGGACGAAGGACGCACTAAGCGGAGCAGGAAGAAATGCCAGGATCACAACGAAAGTCGCTTTTGCCAAAAAAATGGCAGGTTTCCTTGGCGATTCACCAGCTTGTCACGCTGCCAGATGGCCCTTCGGTTCTGTCCCCCCGTCAAATGAAGCTTCCTGTCACACTTGTACAGGAAGCAAGCATCTGTACCCTAAAACATGATTATGTCCTTCAATGTGAGCTGTTCCTCTTGTGTCGTCCGGCTTCTGCCCCAGCTCCCTAAAGTCATTCAAAGATGACACTTGAGGGTCACAAGGTTAATCCTAAAAGAATTAGGAAACCGTGGAGGAAAAAGCCCTCCAAATGAAAAACTCATCCATGGCTTTCACTCAGGATGGCGGGTCTTGGAGGCTGAAAAAAGAATCAATGTTTTGTGCACTCTCGGGGCAAATTACACATCAAAGATCGAAGACAACCAAGCTGTGATTAACTGATAGTACTTTTTTTTATAATCTGTGTGAGGATTTATAGTATTTTAGTATATAAAGCAGTATGGACCAACAAAGGGACACACAAAATACACGTCTTTAACTGTGCACTACAGTGCTGTTTCTATAAAATGAATCAGTAGAATTGGTTATTGATGTGATAAGATAAATGAGAAAAACATTCAAAATGAAGTTAGGTATAAATTAGCTGTCTGTTGCATTCACACAATCGCAGACTGATGCCTGAGGTCAGAGGTAACGTATTGCTTTATTTACTCCTACACCAATATGTAACCAGAACTGATAAACTATCCCTTCAAAGAGCCAGCTTCGCTCGAAGTTAGGATCCGTTGCATCACATTCTCGACATCAGATGAGGTGTGTTTGTCTCACACAAGTGCAATGACAGCTCAGGGGGTATTTTGTGAAGATGAAACGGTCTAATCCTCTATTTCATCGTATACCTGTGTGGGCCTACAGCACAATGGGCAGCCATTTTGATAAAAGTTCAATTCCTGCCTTTATGGAAGATGTTTATAGCTTTGCTTTAACCTGCCACTTTTTCTTTCCATCCTCCAGGGCTATAGGTGCTTTCTTCCCTTTTATTCTATGGAGAAAGAGGAATGTTTTCTGAGTGACTTTTCCCTCCAAGCCCTTGTAAGGTTCCGGAGACATGAGGGGACACGTTTGCTGGAGGAAGACATGAAACTGGTCTGTGTCTGTGTCTGTTTGTCTGTTTTCAGAGCAAGTTGAAACTTGGTAATAGAAGAGATCCAAATTTATGTTAAAGAACAGTTTTAATATACTAACGCTTGAAAAAATTTATATTACTGCGATAATACTTGAATTTTACTCTTCCAGATTATTATTTGGTTGCTATCTATCCGCCACTTATTTGTTTTTAGCCATGTTGGTTCTCATCATTCAGTCATCCAATTTGGTTTGTGTTCCCCACAGAATGAACTGAAATTGCTTTTTGTTCATTAACTTCTGCTTTAATAGTCAAATGGAAATTTAAGGGCTTCCTGCAGTTGCCTCAGAAACTCTTCTTAATAGCATGACCTACAAGTGGCTCAGTCACTGTCGCACTACAGACCGCCATTACTAAACACGACCACATCCCCGGCTGCCACTATCAATCACACTCACTAATAATGAACTTTGATTCACTTACATCAAATCAGATAAATCAACTGCTCACTCTGTTGAATTAAATCTGTTCTGATAAGAGAAAAAAAAGAGAAATCAATCAGCTAATCGGAACATCTATTAGTCTGCAGGAGGCTAACAAAGACTCTTTGTCTAATCAAAGATCCAGACACATGGCCAAACTATCATGACAGTGATGAGTTCCTTGTTCATTAACAAAATTGCTTTGACTGCTTGCTTAGGTTTAGACTCTAACTTGATCGCATTTATTTTGTTTGTGCTGAGTTTAGCAGTTTTGCATGAAGACTTGGCCTTTCAGGACAACTGAAATTATTATTACGTAAAATGACACCAAGTCTGGAAAACCGGCTCACTGATTTTCCACAGATTTGTCCACTTTTTCTGAATTTATCACAGATGGAAAATTGCTGCTCCCATAGATTAAATAAAAGAATCAAAGATACGTTCTCCCAAAAAGCTCTGAACTTGTGAAATGACAGCTAAAGCATGTCCACCCATATCAAATACTAAGAAAAAACATTTAGCTCGGAGGAATGTGCAGCTTTAATGATAACACATTCTCCCAACTTGTAAAAATAAAACATAACTGTCAGTCAGCGCAACTGTAAGAACCAACAAAGTCAGAGATGAGGATGAGATTATATTTTTCCATCATTTATTCCGCAAATGCCATAAACACTTGCAAAAAAAAAAGTTGGTCCAGTAGAAAAAAAAAACAAAACAACAAAACAACAACAACAACAACAACAAAAAAACACATTTGAATGATTTAATACTTTGTCTTTCAGCTTTCGATTCTGTCAAGTAAATTTGGAGTCTATATTTAAGTCTAAGTGTGGGAGTGGATTGCTAAATAGGTTTTTCCAAAATCTTCATTCCATCATACATAAATATCCAGAAATAGACCTCGCTTCCTAAAGCAAAGCTAAGAAAGAGTAAAATGACTGGATAGAAATGGCATCAACATCTACACAAGAAAGGGATTAGCTGACTATAAAATGTACACTTCTTAAAATTTTAACTTAAAATTCACATTCATATATAAAACTTACAAAACCTGGATCTTTCAAACCTACTAAAAATAGCTTTTTTCTGTTACTTTTGAAAGATCCCATTTTAAATTACCATAAATTTAATGAATTATTTATGTATTATCAGCATCATTAATGTCGTCATTTCTGCCATGTTGTTTTTGTTCTTTTTTTCCAGACTTTTTTTTTTTGATTTATTTCAAAAACACATAAGTCAATAAATTAACATGCTATCTCAGTCCCTGAAAGCCAATACTCAACTGTGTTACTGAGTGAGAGTACGACAGGTGTTTTTGTTTATTAAAGTGTACATCCATGTCTGTTTGTATGTATGTGAGTGTGTGTGCGAGTGAAGAAAAATATCGTACACATAACCTGTTAGCATATCTGCCTCAAACTCAAAAGTAGGGTTGGGAGGGATGGGGTTATTTGGGAGTCCATACAAAAAATAATTCATTGTAAATATATAATATATATTTATACATATTTGAATATATTTACAAATATACCCAGCACTATACATTATACTGTGTATTTTTTTTCTCCAGAATAATTGGGAAGGTTTATCAAGAGAACTGAAAAAGAAATGCATCAATATTACAAAATAAACAGGAGAGTAGTCTCTATATGTGCTCTCCTCCTATTCCTCTGTTTTGTTAGTCAGAGCTTTGTCTTTCAGTCCTTTTTCCTATTTGTCATCCTCTTTGAGTCCCTTGTTTTAAGTTCATGTTGATCCGTACATTCCTCCAGGAGCCAATAACAGTCTTGGAACGCCAGCCACTGGAATGGGATCACCAGACAAGTAATGTCGTTGATTGCAAAAAAAAAAAAAAAAAAGACGTGAGAACCAAACTGAAAGTCTGTGTTTTCATATGAAGGGAGCGATGGAGGAGATTCCCACGTCACTTCATTTAGTCAGTAAAGAAAACAGCTTCTGTAGTTTCTCTAAGCCTCTCTGTTAAGACCTCATGTGAGCATGTAGTGTCTGGCTGTTTGTGTATATGTGTGGCAGTATGAGAGAGTGACAGCAGCGTTGCCACCAGCCCGGACCCGTCTGGGTCCATTAGTCCACTGGGACCCAGAGGGCTCATGGGGGGGGGGTGTCAGAGGGGGTATCTGAACTATGTATGTTTTCGAGGGGTGGGACAAGCTGGGGTAGAGAGAGAGCAGGTAGGAGCTCATGTCTTGACGTTTCCGTTGATGTGCTGGTACTTGGGGAGGCAGGGCTCGTCTGGTAAGGGGTCATGGGAAAACACAGAGTCGTCACCGGAGGAGCAGGAGCTCCGGGTGTCGGGGAAGCTGGGGGAATACTGCTCTGTTGGCGCGCACAGATCCAGATACTCCTGTTGACACAGGCAGAGGAAAGAAAAGGTTGGATGAGATCATTTACATTCAGAGACAAGCTCATCTGTTACCAAAAGAAAAGATGCTGCAAAGGAGTGAGAGAAGAAAGACTTAGAGCAAACAAGAGAACATAAATATAGTGCTGTAGCCCAGTCAACAAGAACAGGGACTTTCCAGAAGAGAGGGAGAAGAGTATCGCATTCATTATGATATTTATCTAAATCATAAAAAAATCCCCCATAAAGATTTATGAAACAGAGCAGAAAAAATCCTCTTAAAGCGGACACTGTATGAACGTATTTGCAGGAATAATAAGTAATAAATTGAATGTTAAACTGCTGGCTGATCCAGCAGCACTTGAAGATAGTCGGGCTGACCTAATTGCGGTTTTGGTCCACAACAAAAGAGTTTCGTGTGGTTGTTAAGTTGGGGAAAACGTTATAGATCAGAGAACTGGAGCAGAGTTGTGAGCATCTTGGTCTTTATAGCATCCCCCCACATCACTCTGCAGTTCAGTCCAAACAAATGCGACATCTGACACCAAAAAGCCCAACATAAACACCATGACAGGGCTAGAGAAAAATGAAAATTACGATTAAGAGGGACACCGAAACATTCTGTTATTCATTTTGCCTCCGACTAGCGACTAGCAAAGTTATTTTGGTCTTTTCATGTCGGCTCAGCGATCCTTTTCGCCCTCCTTCTTGTCTTTCATGGCTCTTATTGGGACGAGTTGAGAAGAGGAATAGTTTTCTAGAAAATGAGTGCTGGCTTCCATTTTCCCAGCTCAACACAAGAAGGCTCACATTACTAAAGACCTCCACATCTGCCAGCGGTTTAGGGCAGAAGGAAAAGCGGGGGGGGGGGCAAGAAAAAGATGCTTTATTACATTTCAAAAGTTCAAATTCAAAGTTGGGCTTTTTTGGCATAAATTCATGAAGCTCCAGCTCCACAGCAGACGAGTCTTGACAGCTTTCCATCGACGGCCTCTTTTCAGGTCGGCATGCGGATATCGCACAAGACAGGAAGGGGAATGGAAAGAATCGCGAGCCGTTGCAGGGAGGGAGCCATTGATGTGATGATTGGGCAACTTCACTGGACCGTAGCAGCCATATTGTGCCTGGATCAAATCATCCGGCCATTTTTTTGGTCATCATTTAGGCTAATCCTTCTAACGCTTTCAGCAACAATCTGCTGAACTCTGCATACACTGGCAAGAGCGTGATTTGGTTTGGATTGAGAAACGTGTTATTGAGTGTAGGAATGTATCGTATCGTTGTACTTTATTGTTATGAAACACTGGACTTTGCCAGGAAATTTTAAGGTTTGCACAGCATGGTTTCTGACCACCCAGAATCCAGGAACATGACGGAAGAAGATTGGGGGCGCTGCACTCACCTCATTGGTGCTGAGGGTGAGGATGCGATCCAGATCCTCTACTAGCTGCTTGAAGGTGGGTCTCTGTGATGAGATGGCATGCCAGCAGTCTTTCATCATCATGTATCTGCGCAAAAGGAAAGAATCAATCTGAATCATTTCACAAAAAGGACAAAAGTAGCTGGAGGAAGCGAGGACAGGATCATTCAGTTTTGTAGGTTTATTCAGTTTGTCCCAACTCTAACTGTTCTGCTCCTCATCAAATTTACTTTCTGCTGATGTGATTTATGGCACTGGAATCAGGTGTCCGCTTCTCAAAGAATAAAACAAAGCAGCAGGTGTTCCCCAGCGCTGTTTCAATTTCGTCCATTTCAACGGGCTGCTGCTGATCACAAACACGCCCCCCAGTGTTTTGTTTTATTTTTTAAAACACTTTCATGCGTGTGTATCATGCACTGCTATTTGCTTTGTTTTCCATCAACCCTCTCAGTGTGGCACCACGACAGAACTGCACCATTGTCCGCTGACTGCAGAGGACACATTGTGAATGAGGACACTGATAGCAGCCAGTCACAGCTGTGCCGACGCCTGACAGAGTGGACACAGAGCCCCGGAGCCATGGATCTGATGTAGATTGGGATGGCGTTGAGAGTCGTTGCTAGACTGAGTGTGTATTTGGGTATAAGCTTGGCTAGGGAAGCTGCCAGTTTGGCAGAGAAGACTAGAACTTACAGCTCATTGGTGCAGTTGCCAGGCTTGTCCATGCGATGGCCTTCTTTGAGCAACTTGAAGAGCTCTTCAACGGGAATGCCAGGGTAGGGTGAGCCCCCCAGGGTGAAGATCTCCCACATCAGCACCCCAAATGACCAGCTGGTAGGACAGAAATACACACACATGCATTAATTCTCACTAAAGATATGCATGTGTGACGCTGAAATGGCAGGATTTGTCAATAAATAGTATTAATCAGTTCTTAAAGCAATATGAATAACATGAAATTATTTACATAGAGTCACTCAGCCCAAGTTTGGATACAACTTCAACAGTTTAACAGCAATAGTGTCAATGCCCTCTTTCTGCCATCCGGTGGCTTGTGGCACAAACCCGCTCCCAGTGCCACTCTGATCTCAATGATGGCTTTTGTGCCTGGCTGGCGGCTCACACAGGCTGGCATTGTCCAGTGACACCACACCAAAACAAACAGTAGGCCACCCACAGAAGACAGCGGGAGAGGGAAAGGATAAGCTGCAGCTAACGGATATCAAGCATTAACTGCTTCCTCATCGCAGCATCGGCTAGTAAAGTACGAGCGACTCCATGCTGCCAATTTCAATCACTGTGGTGCTGTGTGTTCATATCAGTGTTTCAAATGAGTCACTGCTGCTCTGACAGCACGCCTGATTCATGTTCACACAAAGGCTGTACTATAGAATACAATCATGTTTGTGCTCATACATATGAAGGCAGCCACAGGCCATGTTAGTGTTGCAACCAGTCAAGTAAGCATGGACAAGCAGGTCGGTTGTTTATCAGTTCTTCCATCTGTTTATACAACCAGCCCCAGGTTTGGTCTCTCTTCTATCGCTGTGTTGAATCTTTCCACTTGTTGACACACTCGTCTCTCCTTTCTGCGCTACTTTGTAATCGTCTCACTGGGCTTGTCAGCCTGTTGGCTTGTGCAAGCTGGTGTCCACCTGCAAGCAACTGTGACTCACCAAATAAACAAGCGCACTAATACGCTCCAGGTCACCGTGAAAGAGCAGAGGGTCAACCTTCCGATGTATTTATGCAGGTTGATATTCTGAAGTTGCTCTTAACTCATTACATCTATATCTCAAGCTGTTCCCTTGTTTCTTCAGTTACATCATTGACTGGGAGCTACAGGAATATGCATGTCGGGGCAACCACTCAATGCCAAACCAAGCCTGAACATAAACATCGTCTCTCTGGGCTTGAGCTACAACTCTTTACCTACGCCAGCCACAGTGTCCCCTGGGCCCATTTGTCAAAACAACAACAGGCAACATTCATTGGAATTCATGTATTCATTTAATCTGATGTCATGTATGGATTGCCTGTGTGGTGTTTGAGCCAAAGCCCTCCGCATCCCCCACACCCACCCCCTCCCAAACACCTCTCCTCGTCTTCCTTCTCGCATCATATGCACTGTGAAAAACCCAATTACTAAAAGTGAGTGATGAAACATAATTAGCAGTGAGCTGATAGAAAGGACTACAGCAGCCACTTCATGCCTCCACGCCTCCCCTCCCCCCTCCTCCATTCGGCCCCCTGCACTCCCCCAGTTTATTGATTGGTGCTGTGCTATGAAACATGAAGGGACTGATGTGAATGTACACATCGTATTTATGTGCACAAACATATACACACAAACATGGACAGTAAAGAGATTATCTATCCCAGGGCTAAGCTGGATGAGTGCCGTGTTTAGTGTGCTACTGGTGTATGACTCACACACACAAACACTCTCTTTCCCAGGGGTCAGCATGAAAGGCATTTATCTAATTGCCACATACACATTCTGCCGCCAGTGTCTGAAGCAGAAACTTCAAACAACACTGTCAGGACTTATAAGACTCAAACACCAAAAAGAGAGGGACGCTCTGCCTTTGTTCTGTTTTTAGAATGAGTCCTCTTGAACTAAAAAAAAAAAAAAAAAAAGACAGAGACAGAGACGGGTCAGCAATTCGCATACCAGATGAATGAAAATAAGAACGATGGGGTGAAAGGAGGGAGGGCGAGGGAGATTATTTTGATCGTGGAATGGCTCCAAAACGATGAGCCACATGTTCAAAGTGTTGCTGAATGAGGAAAGAAAAGTGAGGACGGGATGGCAGTAGTTTAAGGGGGTGGTGTCTAGGGAGGCCTGGACCGGAGGACTGCAGTATTGTGGAGGTCAGACATGTGTGGAGGCCCAAAAGGAGGGGAGACTTCCGAGTCGAGCCGGAGGAGTGAGGGATGAGACGATGGGGGGGGGGTGCTGGTGGGCTCCGGTCTCCTTCCAGAGCCCTTTGAAGCTGGTCAGATTAGTAACACAGCATTGACTACAAGTCTAGCGTGAAATCCTCACTTTTGCCACAGACTGGCCACTGCTGGCCCCCTATAGACAGTCATCCCCCACCTACCACTAACCAGCACTGCACCAAAACAGCTCAGCCAGTCCTTTCTCCCCTATCCCTGAAAAACAACTTTCTGACTACAGGCTATGGGGAACCAGCTGGATTCTACATTAGATCTCAAAAATAGCAGCAATAGAATGTTTTACTGCGTTTTGAGGTCAGAGTAGAAGGTTAACTCGCATCACAGGTGATTTTGTGCCATACATTTGCAGTTGTTGGACAAAGAGGCAGATTTTTATATACTTACACATCACTCTGGTGTGTGTAGACCCGGTCAAACAGCGCCTCAGGAGCCATCCATTTTACCGGGAGACGACCCTGAGGGAGACACAAAGGTGAAAGGTTAAACCAAATCTACCCACAAACTGCCCCCGAACACTGGTGTGATACACATATTTGAATTAAATCACTGATTGCATATCTCATTACTGGGGAATACAGCACTAAGCACCAGGAGCGACTGTCTGGGAGGAGGGATTCCCAGAGGGGCATTTACATTGTTAAAGTAACAGAGCTGATAAACAGGGTCACTGATAAAGGAGCGAGTTTATCTCTATGGGCTGTTAAAACACTGGCGGAGAAGCTAACCACAAGATGAGGCGACCTTGATCAATATCTGTGCAGTAGCTTAATGGCATGAATAATCTAATCAGAGTCAGAAATATTAAATGGAGAAGCAGCATCTAAGTCACCCTTTATAGAATATACGCTTTAGCTGCTGTAATTACTAATAGGCAACAAGCTAAAAACATCATCCAAAAGAAAGTGTAGCAGTGGGTATTCATTTAGAACATAAAAGCTTTCGTTGTGCATTTACAATATTTTTTTCACAGTGTAAAATAACAACAACAAGATCACTGTAAAACGTTCCACTGAAAATTAAACTGTGTACTACAATGATAGCTCTGCCTAGATTAGTTTAATGTACGTGATCATCATTGTAGCTGCTGTCATTGTCCTAAATCATCATTACCACCACCATCATCATCATTGTGTATTGTTGTTGTTGTTGTTGTTGTCAGCTCGTTCTCAGCATGATTGTGCATGCAATGAAACGCAACCATGCATGCTAAATGAGGATGCCCAGGCAATGCTGCTCTGTGGTGGGAAATATACACACTATGGAGATGTCAGTTATGTTTAAGCCGCTCCCCTTTTTCTTTTGCTCACGCTCTCACTCTGGCTCTGTTTCGGGCTAATTGTATAAGTGTCTGTGGAACCGAAGGGACAAGACACTGAGGGAAAAACAGGGCAGAGTCTCCAGAAGCACTACATTCACAGACTGCCTGGGAACCCGCAGCTTCTGCCAAGACACCAGCCGAGGGAAAGAGTGAAACAGAAAAATGAGGGAAGGGAGGGATTTAGAAAAGAGAGAGAGAGAGAGGACTAATATCTCAAAGACTTTCCACTCTCTCAAAGCACACATCCTTGTCTGTGCAGCGTGCAGGTTGATAACTCACATTGGTCGTCTTTTTGTAGTAGTCGATGTTATGGACGTCCCTGGCCAGGCCAAAGTCAGCGATCTTCATGACGTTGCTTTCTGTGACCAGGACGTTCCTGGCTGCCAGGTCTCTGTGTATACACTGGGATGGAGAGAGTGAGAAATGAGGGGGTAGGAAAGAAGGAGGAGACAAAAAGAGGTGGAGGTCACAGAGTGGAAAAAGTGAGGGGTGAAGAAAAAGACAGTTACATCATTGCATAAATAAATCAACTGTAAAACATGTATAATTTGCTTTTGGAAGAGTGTTAAAATGTTTGTGTTGCACGTAATCATCCAGAAATCTCCTGCACGGAGAAGGCACTTCACTGAATAACGTGACGCCACAATGACTGCACCAACATGAGCATGTCTGGATAAGTCAAGATTCCTCGCATACTTTGCCATATATATGGTCGGAGTCTGTGCATCAGTGCACATGAGCATGAATGCACATGTACATGTGTGTGTACATGTGTGCGTACTGTCTACGAGGCGGTATGCTGTCACATTCCAACAGTGAGAGCGAGCGTGAGGCTGCGTTTTGCCAACATGGCTGTAACCCCATTGTGAAAACTTCATAATTCTTCTACACAGTACGGCTTTTGTTGTGGAATGAGAGACAATGCAGGGATTCGTGACAGGGCGGTCAGAATAGTGTTTTTAGGAAACAAAATTCCCAGTGACGCACAAACAAGCTCCCTACGTAAAAACCTTCCTGCACACGGTAAATCAAACAGTGGCACAGAGATCTGTCTGGGCAGCCAGCAGAGGGGAGCTAATGTGAGGACAGGGCATGTTTGTGTGGTTGTGGGCGTCCTCCTCTTACCTTCTGTGATGCTAGGTACTCCATGCCCCGTGCCACCTGGTAAGTGCAGGAGACCAGGTCTTTGAAAGTGAGCTGTTCATCCGAGACGCGGGCTATGTCGTAGGAGTACTCCATGCCGGGCGGCCGACGGGCTCGTAGGTACTCCCTCAGGTTGCCTTTGGAGGCGTACTCCACTATCACATAGAGCGGGCCTGCAGCAGAGAAAAGACTCACATTACCTTTCGAGCATGGTCATAAATGATTCCCTTTGAGAGGGAAAGGCACTGACTAAAATTTAAGGTGACTTTTTGATGGAATGCATAAAGAACAGGCTGCTCCCACATGAATATTAAAGCTTAAAATCTATTGCTTGCTTCAAGAGGATTTCTTTACAGAGACACAAGAATGTCTGTAGGGAAAATACCCTCCAGATGGCCAGACTCCCAGTGCTGCGTCCAAGAATTTATGTAAATTTCCAAAACTCGCAGTTGTTTTAATTTGGGCTAGACAGGTGTCCTTTGGCATGAAGAGAGGAACTGCTTTTTATTTTCATTCATCACGCCGACCGCGTGATTAGAAACTTCCTGGGTGCCCAGGTTTATCCATTATGCACAACCAATTAGGATCCAACCTTTACATGAAAAATAAAAATGGCCTCTAGCTGACAGGGAAAAGGTAGAACACAGAGGGCTCCACTGATGTGTCTGATGTTGTCTAATGCGTGTTACTTTCACAACAGCTGTGCATTCTGATTGCCCTCTTAAGGAGGTCCTCTTTGATTTTCTGTCCTCTGCTACTCACCGTCTTGTGTACAGGCCCCCAAGAGATTAATGATGTTCTTGTGCTTGCCAATCATCTTCATCATTTCCATCTCTGACACCAGGTCAGACAAGTCTTTCTCAGTGGCGTCATCTAAAAGCAGAAGAATTTGGATTTAGAGCTGTCAGGAAAAACTCAGCAAAACAAACACACTGGTCCTGTTTTTCGCCTTAACTCTTTGACTTCAGGCTTAAAGGCTGCCCTGTCGGACAACACCTTGTTATTTAGGTGCTTCTGATTAAGCGAGGATGACGGACAATGCAGGCTAATGTTACAGCTGCGAGGGAATCTCCTCACACAGAATACAGAGACATCCTTTCAGCACCAGGCAGAGGGAGGAGGAGGAATTAAAGACGCTCAATCTGGATTCATTATCTACTGCACAGGCTCCTTTTACAGGGCACTGATTGCAGAAGCGGACCTATCCAGACAGTCAGAATGGCATTGCCTGCATTCCTCTGCACCATTAACCTACCTGGAGTTATCCTAAAGAGCAGATTTCCATTGTCAAGGTAGGTTCAATAACCTCCTGCTATACCTGATCTAACCACCCCTGCACTCCCTGGTCCCACGTCAACCCAGTGCCCTATCCTGCTGCTTTCATTAATCACTCCAATGCTGCTAGTGTGACTTGGCTCTTTGTGTGGGTGCTGACTGAGCTCCAGCCAGCTGCTGCTCTGGGGTCAGGTATGTGACCGCTCCTAACCCTTACCTACTCAACTTGGCCCCCCTCCTGGCAGTCACTCAGCAGCCACCAATAATAAATAATAATGGCAGCCCTGGGCTCTAACTGTGCCCTTTGCTGCACCCTCTCTGGAGCATAAATCAGGTAGAAAACGTACACAAGACACAATGAGTTAGTGTACATCCCAGTGGTCTGACTTTAAAAGCAAGCCAGACATTAACCATTATAGTCCCACTGTGACTGTTCAACAGCAGCAGACCCACTTACCTTTTAGCATCTTGACAGCGACAGTTACAGCCTCCTTGGGTTTGTCCTTATCGATGCCCAGGGCCTCTGCCATTACAACCTGACCAAAGCAGCCTTCTCCCAGGGGCTTGCCCAGGGTCAACCTACAGCCATCAGACAGCGACAAAAAGAGGGAAACAAGAAGAAACGCGAGTCTGATTATCTAAAACTCCGCAGCATCAATTCCCCTGCTTAGAAATAAGCAGGTTAGATTGCGAGATTGAGAGAGGGAATAAAACCAGGCACCGTGCCAGTTTGTCAACCTCACCCTGTCTTTTTTTTTTTTTTTTTAACTAGATCGTTCTCTCTGCTTCATCAAATTGTGTGAGTGCTTTATTGGCGCGGTGACTGCAGGCCGTGCCAGAGCAGTAGGTAGGAAGGCAGACATGGCAACGATAATCACCTGATAAAGCCAGGGTGAGGCACTCGTTCATAACCGTTTACCCTGTCTTGGCATGTTCCAATATACACTCCTTAGGTAATTACTAAGGGCTTAGTTTAGCTTCCAGACATTAGCCTGTGATGGATCGTATGCTGGCTTTGTGTTCACACACAGGTGGGTCTGACTACAATACCTAATGGCACTTTAAGTGCTTATTTTATTGTAAGCTATGTCACAGTAGCATTGATACTCAAAGTCCAAAACTACATTACACTGATTGATATAGTGAAGGAATTATACCTTTTCACATGTTCTTTCTTGCCACGGCACCAATCTGACCCCTCAACTAGTGAACCCCATTGCTTTTCCATTTGATTGACAGGCCCTGGTCCCACCCCCTAAGTCCCCAGTATCCTGACTATGTAAAGAATCACACTGTGCGCTGTAACACAACCCCCAATCTGTCCGCGCACACTCGCCACGCTCAATGGCAACCATTCTGTCCACCCAGGCACACATAATCAATGTTATTTTTCCTCCACGCAAACTGCAAACGTTAGCATTCCTCAGCATGCTGCAATCCTAACATGATCCCCGAGGCGCTGGGATGACAGCCGAAGAATTAAGACCCAAACAGAAAGACACACAGACCCACTCAGCCTAGACAAAACATGTCTTTTTGTCAATTAAAATCAGGATGTCAATCTGCAAGAACACAGTCCGGCATTACATCACATCTTTGGTTTTTTTTTCCCGCTGATGAGTGATGGAAATTTATCATCGATGCTTTTTTCTTTCTTTCTTTTTTTTTTTTTCCAAACAACCTTTTTAACAAAAGACAGGTGCTTATGCCTTGGGATTTCCCCCTTTCAAAACCAGAGGCTTCAAGTAGGTATTAAACTACTCTAACCTTTGCTGTACTATTAAATCCACCCTGAAGCTTATCACTAGCTGCTGCAACCGTGACTAACCGAAACCTCAGCGGTGCTAATTCCTCTGGTATGAAACTGAGCAAACACTCCTAGCCCAAACATGTAGATAAAAGCTGCTAGGGCTAACCACTAATTAGCACAGCTTCATTCCATACCATCAGAAGCATGTGTGTGTGTGCGTGTGTGTGAGTGAGAGTGAGAGTGTGATGTAGTAGCAGTTGTTATGATGAGAAGGGGGCAGGGTGCCAAGTTCAGGTAATTTTACAGCCATGAGAGAGGAATCAGTAGCCTTTATCTCAGCCACCACAACAATTATTCACCAGTAAGTTACCGTTGCCTGGTGTCTATCAGTGTTAGCGACTCTTCAACTACGATAACAGTTATCTAACCATTTAGCTGGTAAGTTACAATCAGACAGATGGTCACTGTTTTATAATACTGCTGTTATCATGTCTTGTATGACGAGTGTGGTGCTGACAGTTGTTCCCACATAACCCTGGAGCTGAATCAGATTTATGTATGACTGGCGTTTTGTAAATAGTAAGACTACCAACTAGGACCTGAGAGGACAGAGGATGGTCAAAGGACAAAGCAGCAGCTGATCAGGTCCACAACAAACAGACAGCCCTCACCTGTCTCGGGCAAACTCCCAGCGTGGATCTTCAGGAAGGTCGTACTCGGGGATTGGCTCATCGTGAGCAGAGCTCCGCCGTGTTGTGATGCGTACCAGTGGTGTACTGGAGTTCATGGAAGAGCTCGAATCTGCCGACACCTACAGGAAGAAAGACTTTGGCTGATCACCGTAATCTGGGTTCATAGGTCAATTAAAGCTCCAAGGCATCACTAGAGGAGTCTGAGAAAATGTGTGTATGTGTGTGACTGTGTGTGTTTGACTGGCTGTAGTGCTTTTACTAAAACGAACTGCATTGTTGGTAAGTTTGGCACATGAATACATACGCATATAAATATATATCTTTAATTTCAAGGGCTAAAGCTTTAATATTGCAACATTGCTGTAGAGTCTCAATTTTTCTGTGTTCATTGAGCAACAACAGTAATTTAAAAGTGTGTTAATCACTCAGCCTCGCCTCTGTCCTCAGGGCTGATCTCACCCCTCTACAACCTAACCTTACCTTGACACAGGAATCAGTCTCTTCACAAATTTTTTTCCAACACCGTTTTGTATCTTTAGGAGCGTTGATGGAAAGGCACGGCTCACACGCAGGAAAAAAAAAAAGAAAGAAAGAAAGAAAGAAAGAAAAACAAAAAGATCTGCTTCTGCAGTTTCCGGCAGCAGTGCTAACCTGCTCAGAAATGCTTCCTGCTAAATGAGACTTGTTTGAAATACCACAACAGTATGTCTGTCTTTTTTGTGTGTGTAATCAAACTAATCATAAAATTGTATCGAACTATGCAACTTTTGCTTTTTCAGCATGACCCTCCAAATTATCTGTCATTCTGTCATTGTATTTGTCTGAAGTGCTATGTGTGGTTTTCTCCTCTAGGGGTGTTAAATGCCTTTAGAACTCTTTATCTACTTTCTGTTACCTGGCGGCGCAGAGGGATCTGCTTGCTTAGTTTGTGAACAGCTGGTTGGCCCCCAAAATCCGGCTTCTTTGCAGTGTTCCTCATGCGGCACACCACCACGATGCCAACCATGCAGGCGATGAGGAAGACACCCGCACAGTAAATTGCAATCTCCACGTAGTCTGGGGAAAAGGGCCCTGGAGATTTGTCGAGGGCTGCGGGAAATAAAATGGGGAGAAGCAGCACAAAGGTCAGGAGGAAAATGGACAGAGGAAGATTCTTGCTGATCACTTTCAAACACATTTGTAATTGACACACAGCCACATTCTTCATTTGAACGGACACACATGGGCACACGCTGAGACAGATGGTCTGGATATGACTCATGCTTAAAAGCAATCACGATCGGCATGCAAACTAAATACAATTTTGATTTTATATCATCCTCCTTTCTCTGGTATTTCAAGGGTACCAGCACACCCACTTTTTTTGTAATCTAAACAATCCTGTAGCGGGTTTAATAGTCTCAACAGAATTTAAATCTTCACTAAGCCAAGCCAGCATCAGTCTGCATTCTGTGGTAATGTCGGGGACACGAGAGCACAAGCAGAAACAGACATCCATGGATGACGGAACAATATGCTTTACTTCAGAAGGCAGAGCGAGTTGCGTATGCCCTGAACCTCCTGCTCTGGGAGTAAGTAGAGTTTGTGTGTGTGTGTGTGTGTGTGCTCTATATCACTGGCCCGTTCCATAATTCAAAGCCAACCAGACCACAAACTAGGCTCTTGTGCAGTACACCCAACTGAGCCAAATAGAGGTGAAGCTACATGTGGGAACCTTTCTACTGTCTGCCTTAATGCCAAAAACCTTAATATGCACACAGAAGCCACAGCCTCAATGGCGCCATTGGTGCAGATAGAGGACCATAAATATTAGATATTACTCCCTGAAGAAATGGCTTGCCTGTGATCATTATTCTGTATTGTCTACAGACAAAACAATTCTATTGTGTCAATGCAACACTGAGAGAGGGCTGCAGACAGGCATCTACCCTCAATCGATCTTTTTTAATGCCCAACCTACTTTTGGCTGGAAGTTGAATGTTAAGCTTGGAGAGAATTTGTGCAGATATTGAATTTTATGTAACTGATTCTTTGGAATGCAGGATTAGAGGCCAAACACGCAGCAATGGTCGGATCGGATACGTCAAGTTGGTAAATCAGACAAAACACATGCATGAAGTAGTAACATTCATTGTGAAGACTCTAAGAGTATTTGGCCCTGATAATTGAGAAAGTCAAGCCAACTCAAAGCTGAGCTTTACCTTTCGATCCTTACTTCAAGAAGAAATAAGGATCTTAGAAGTGGGCAATTATCAGAGCCAGGAAAGGGGATGGGCAAATTTTTGTGAAATACATGTTAAAGAAAAATGGATCTCTTTGACATGCAAAACTGAAGTGTGTTTTCCCCCAAGAAGCAGGAGAGATGCAACAGAAGGTAAGAAGTCGTGAGACAAAGCCTCCCATGAGACACTCAAGCTGCTCTGGGAGCTCCACTTCCCTCTCATTATAAAAAGTAATCTGTAAATTTCTTCATTATCTGATTTTAACAGCTTGCTAATTCAGATAATATTATAGAGTATATGCTCCCCACTCTTATGTTACATAGTCTCAGGTGTGGACTGTGCTGCTTGAATATAGGAAACAAATATTTGAGCACTGAGGCTTTGGGAGGACTTGCCTTGCGTAGAGGTCAGTGAATGAAATGATAACCTAACCGTTTTATACAAGAGTGAAAAAAGAAAAAGGAAAAGAGAGACAGTATACAAGTGTATATACCTGGAAGCACCGTCAACCAAGCAGTGTGATAGGAGATCCCAATAGAATTACCCGCCAAGCACGTATACTCCCCAGCATCTTCATGTGTTACATTGGGCAAGTAGAGAACCTCTATCTCCTTATCTGTGGTGTTAACACCTGCGGTCTGGGAGAGCAGAAGAGGAGGAAAAGAAGAAAGAAAGGGTGGAAGATAAGAGTCGAGGAGGACCGAAGAACAGTAGAGGGGAGAAAGTCACAAAGTCACACAGAAAGATGAGAGAGAGAGAGAGAGAGAGAGAGAGAGAAAGAGAAACAAAATGAGACCCACAACACCAAGAGAGAAATAAAAGGAGCTGGATGGCATCCATCGTGGTGGTCCCATCTAGTGCAAAGGATGTTGGGAGTTTCCATGGGTAAGGAGGATGAGGCTCCATGAACAAAGACACAGATAGAACCCAGTATGACAGCAAAACATAGGAAAATTCAGTTGGTACACCAAAAATAAAATAAAAAAGAAACCCAAAAGGTTCCCAACACCAACAGAACCTAGCAAGAGACCAGTCTACTCCGAGCATTGGACTGGACACATGCAAAAAACAAAAAAACCCACAGAGAGCATGGAAAGCACTGTGCTGCAACACCATACAGCAACTTGGCACAGCTTGCAAAAACAATAAGAGATGCAAGCTGTGACAATATCAGCGTGTAGGTATGCAGATCCAAGCAGTGCTTCCAAGGCTGCACCAGTCTCAGCAGCTGAAACACAAAGGTCAAACATTAGGGGGAAGAGAAGGTCTGTGAGCCCCAGGACCACCAAGAGACCCCCAGCAGGACCACCACAGCACAGCAGGTCAGGGACGAAGCCCAGGAAACCACAACAGGAGGGAGGGAAGGCAGATGGGGGCTGGTCTCAAGGGTTACCTGGGATGACCGTCAGCCAGCCCGACTGGTTGGCCTGGCCTATATAATTGGAGACTTTACAGATATACTCTCCAGCATCGTCCTGCGTCACGTTGGTGAGGGTGAGCATCTCCACGTCAGAGCTGTTAATGCCTGATCGCTGCAATCCACACACACACACACACACACACGTACTTAAAACTTAAACATGGAAAGTTAGACAGAATTAAGCAGGCAGACGTACAAACACTGAACTACAGTTACTGTTTATGAATCTGCAAGAAAGAGGGGAGAGCAGGAGTCACCATCAAGATGCATGGGAAAGACCTATCAGTTCCTAAGGGAGGGGATATAATGATTAGTTTGCCAAAGAGCTTTCGAAATTGTTCTGAAAATCCAGCAACCTAAAACACAGCGAGGAAAAAGAGGGAAGGATTTGCTTCTTATCAAGTGGATAAACTGAGAGAGAAAATGGAGGAATGTACCTTCAGCACTCGGACGTAGGGGTGTCCGTCTGGGCCGTAGTGACTGCCGTTTTGAGTGATGTGTTTCAGCCACTGGATGTGAGGTTGGGCGTCACTGTAGACCTTGCAGACAAAGCGAGCGTCCTCCCCGACATGTACAGTGGTGTTAGCTGGGAGGCCGGCCTGGAGGATAGGCCGATGAGGGGACCGCTCTGTTGAGGGGTAAGGGGAATGTTTTTTGTGAAGTCACAAACTTAGCAATTCGGCTATTGTCAAATCTGAAATTTTTATTGATGTGACGAAACGTTATCTTTGCAAAAGCAGAACTTGGTGTACTGTGAGTGTGAACATTTCCCACAATCCCTGACAGCTAAAATCATGACTGTGTTGCATTGTTCTTATCTGTGTCTTTTTGAAGGCTTCACGCAAAACAAAGAGGAGGAGGCATTTATCTCTAGAAGATAAAGAACTGTGTCTTGCATATGAGTGAAGGGGGTTAAGCCGAACTATGTGCCAGTCTTGAAAGTGAAACACCTTTGTAGCACCCACACATCTCTATCTATCTGCATTCTTTTACAAGCAAACACTTGGCCTGCGAATCCAAACAGAGTGAGACCTGCTTAACAATGCTCTCTTTCAAAACACTACCCGGCCTTCACAACTACACGGAGAAGCCCACCAACCCCCACACTGACAGCAACGGCCCGCCACCGCCGCCACAAAGCAGACACACACACACACACACACAGAATGACATCACTCAGCCTGGGGTGCTGCTCTGCCTTTCCAAAACAAAGCCTGAAGGTAAGTGCAGTGAATTCGTTTCTGCATATGTGTGTGTGTGTGTGTGTGTGTGTGTGTGTGTGTGTGTGTAAGGTCGGGGGTGGGTCACGGGGGATGGTCAGGGGATGAGGCTGTGTGATGAAGGGTAAAGCCTGGGTTTAAGAAGGAGGACTAAAAAGGGAGAGAATTAGGAGGGTAGAGGATCAACAGATGGAGAGTGCACAAAACTAGAAGGCAGAGACTTCTTCTCTACATCTGCCTGCCCGTCTTCTTTCTTTCTGAAATCTGTCAGATCAGATGATTCCCACCCCTCCTTCCTCTCTCCCCATCTCCCCCCTCCTTCCTGCACATTCCTAGCGCTCGCCTTGTTTATTGTCTCTCTTTCTTTCCCCCTCTTTCTCTGCCCTCGTTCCATCTTTCACAAGCCTTCTCTCCATCGTGATCAGTCCCAAACAGAAAAGGCTTAAATCTGAAGCTCCGTCATCCGCTGCCCTCTTTGTAAAACCTTCCACACATAATATAGTTTGGTATAGCACATATTTTTTAAAATGGACAGAAAGAAAAATAACCGGACAACTTTTGAAGCTGTGTGGAAATAAACTCAATTAGGATGATCAGAGAGCGATGGAACAAAGGGCCTTCAAAGCTGCCATTAAAACAAAAATATTCAAACCTTTCATTATTATGGTTGATCCAAATGTTAGCTGGGCCAGTTAAAGCCGCACTGCTGAAAGCTCAGACCAAATGAAAGAATGGGTGTGCGGTGTCATTAAATAGGCCGCATCATGGTTATGGAGAAACCCAAAAACAATAAAAGTTTGTGGAGCAATTCTTGCCTAAATTAAAAAAAGGAATATACGTGTGTGTGCACATGTGTGGCCATGAGCAAGTGCAGAGGAGTTATTTAATGCCCCATTGACATCACACCAAAAAAGCTGCACTTAAGGAGGGAAAAAACACAAAGGAGGATGCGGGTTGGGGTTTTACAGAGACACTGTAAAAAGTTTGCCCAGGGCACAAAATGAGGCAACTGTGGCAGAAACAGCCATCAGGTCCTGGCTGTGTTTTCTGTGCATCCAACTGAATGTTAAAGAAAAACCTGCGGTCTGTTTTGCTGTGTCCAACATGTAGTGACCCGTTTCTAAACGAATCCGTTTATCAATTAAGTCATTAGTGGAGTAGAGGCGGGAAGAGGTGTGAGGAGACAGACCGAGGGCATTCCATGGTGTCCCATGCGAGACCGGTGACCTCTGGGTAACCTGGTCGTTTGGCACACAAGGCCCTAAGTGTCAGGGAGGGGTACCGGCACAGGAAGGGCACCACACGGTACAGGATGGCATGGGGTTACCAACAAAGCACGGCGCTGAGACTGGCTGCCACAGTTCTGACTGAAAGAACCAATGTCTGGTTTGACTCCTTGTTTTTGCTCGAGGATGTCCCACTGCGGCCCTTTCTCCAGAGGCCAGTTTGAACCAGAAAGGGCTGGCCTCTTTTAGTTTTAATGGCCTCTCCTGCAGGTCACTTAAGAAAAAAAAAAAAAAAAAACTGATAAGACCAGCCATTTCTGTCTGTTCTGTTTCCCCTCCTTTTCTCTGTCTACCCCTCTCCTCCCTCTGCCCACCCGGCTATAATGGAGGAAAATGAAGCAAGAGGTTTCCAGGGTGCAGTGGCTGTGGAGCCAGACGTAGAGGGGGTTTACTGCTCCGCAATAAAACAGAACAAAAAACAGAAATATGTGGTCTGAAGGAGAGCTTTAGTGAACTGCAGGGGGGAGGCAGAGCAGGGGGCCTGTGCCGGGGAGTGTATATGAGCCTTCCTGAGTTTTGTGCCTATATGTTCGCTGTGGAAAAATCCTCAGGTATTCAGCCCTTATCAAATAAAAAGGAAAATAATACTCCTTATCACCTTGGAGACACTAATGAAAACAGAAGGGTGAGATTACAGTCGCTCTGTTCGGGACAGCGGAGACAGTCGGAGAATAATTCCACATACAGACACAATTGTCTTACACCAGAAGTGACCGGCGGCTCTTAAATGTTCTTTTGTGGGTCAAACTGCTGCAGTTGCATGTCTCTCTGGGTTATCTGTGGATTATTGACCAGCCTTTAGAAGAATAACTGTGTCAGATAAACTTTGATCTGTACCGATTGCTGGTGTAGTGGTTCGAGTGAGGCTAAAGGAAAGTGGGCCTGCACCGAATTGAGGGCAAAGTTGCTGCACGCACACACACACACACACACACACCACACACACCACACACACCACACAAGCAAATATCGATCTACTATCTTCATCCCTCTACCCTTTTTGTCCCGACTGTGTATTGATTCTGCAAACTGAGCAGAAAAACACTCTTTGCTTTCTCTGCTCCAAAGGTCAAAGTAAGGGGTTGAGTGAGTTGGATCTGAACTCATTGTGATAGCGCTGAGGTCAGCACTCAGAGTCTTCAGACAGTGACACTAAACGATCAGTCGCTACCGGTTTAAGTCCTCATCATATTAGAGGCGACCTTAAAAAGGCCCGTCAGACCAAATCACACACGTACACAAAATTTTCAAAAACAGATTTTTCCACTTAACCGTTGTGGGATTGAGCCATGCGGACAATTTCTGTATTATTAACCACAGTTGTGCTCAAATCATGGAAACTTGCACTTTAAGAACTGAACAACAATTTGTTCTTATTTCCAGAAACGCTGTTCCTCTGGATATTCCACAGACTCCACTCTCAGCAATTTTCTGCAGAAATAATTCATCAAAAGCAGTCGCACCGAAAAATGGTTTTGGAGATGTGAGTGAAATGAACCTTTAAATAGTTTTTGTGTAATTGTTTTAGAACCGTCAAACATCCTTGTGATTGAAAATTGTCACAACCCACTGCAGCAACCATCAAACCACACAGTGCTTCATGTCATTTCAGACACATTGATTATTAGACAACCTCACACACACTATGAGGGAACATCATACACACTTAGTGCTGTTATCAACGTAGGATTTAATATAAATTCATTTGAAGACAGATGTAGTTTTAGCTTTTACACATTCGGCAGCTCCTCTTTGACCTGCACCTGCATCCAGTGTGCACCTGGATAATCAAACCCACACCGACACACACACACACACACAAACACTATTCTCACTGTGAGAACTCTTTCAGCTGGCCTCTCCTTTCCTTCACCCCCCCCCCCCAACTCTATGGTACACAGGTGTACTCTCAGTCCATGTAGATGTGTTTATTTTGTGGTACTGACCCACTACGTCCAAAGTGTAGGTGTGGTTGATGGAGCCGAACTCATTCTCCACCAGACAAGTGTAGTTGCCCTTGTCCGATGGCACCACGCTCTCCATGATCAGGGTCCAATGCTGGCTGCGGACCTGCGTATGACAGGCAGCGGGTTTGTTATGTGAAATACAATCAACAGTAGAGACAAAGAAGTCAAAGTACTGAAAGGAATTAACGGGCACCAAAAATGTGACAAAAGATGATTTAAGAAAACACGCCATGAGGGGATTGGGTTGGAAAAGGGAAAGATTAGAGCTGATTCAATGTGGTGGAAAACAATACTGAGTCTGATGGAAGCCTGATTCCAGCAGAGTGGCTCCACAATGTCGGCATATTGTCTTTATTAACGTCAAATGCTCGCAGAAAAAAATTATTCCAATATCTTTTAAACTGTCAGTCTTAAGTTGTTTTGAGAGCTCAATGAAGCGGAGCTGGCTGCAGTTTTTCTGAAGATAGAAATGAATTGATAAATACGCTCAGTGCACCTCCTGTTAAGTGTGTTACTCTTCCGTAAATCACTGTTATCTTGAGCTATAAGCCCCACCTGTCTCGTCTAGAGCCATTTTAAACACTCTCATTCAAAATTACTTGTAAAATTAGTTTCACCTGCATGTGGAATCCACAGGTGAGAGCTAACAATAGTGTTTCCGTCTCAAGACTGAAGGCAGGCTGTAGCTACTGCTTGTACAGGCCTACATTTCTCACAATAGAGAGATTATGCCACAGGGCTGGGCTCAGGTACAGCTTTTGTCCAAACATTTGTTGACAAAAAGAGAGAAACAAGCTGCTCACAGTGTATCTGACAGCCTGGCTGTATCGTTTCCGTCAGGTCACGTCAGTTTTTTGTCTGCGCTGTAATGGGCCCTCTGAAAGCCAAAGGGAAGCGACATTACCAGCTACATCAACATAATCTGCTTCTAAACTTTCCTGGCAGGGAGATGTGTTTCCTCATAAACCATCAGGCATTAACCAGGAGCCTCAGTCTCGTTCAGCATCACTGCGTCTTTTCATAAATGAATTTCATGGCTGTCCGTTTAAACCGTCATTCCACTTTATCAGTATACAGTTAATGCTGCTTGTTTTGACAAACAGAGGAATCTAAGCAAAATAACTGCAATCCAAATATACTCCATCACGGGGGAGGAATTCTTCACATTCAGGCTTGTAGTCATTTTCAGCTTTTATTAAACAAAGAGGAAATAAAACACAACCACACCAGCTTTAATTTCCCATGACATACAGATGCAGGTATTTCCTCCACATATCAGTCAAGTCAGGCTTTATTTCCAAAAGTCAAACTATTTGGTTTCACAGACCTGCAGCACTTCCTATACAAAGTTAATATTCATTTAAGCTGACGTGGCAATTACTAATGACTAGTAAAGTTGTCTTTCCTCTGATCGTCCTTCTAAGAATTAGTGATTATTCATTTATAGAGTTAAAAGCTGCACAGCACAACAAGCTGCTTTGGTTTAAACTTTAACCAGCTCAGGAAAAGTGTTTGTAAATCACATTTCATTACAACAGAATCACACGCTGGAATCACATTCTACTCTCCAAGTAAAGCAAGTGGGACCTGTTCTCCCCGATTGAGTTACCTCAGCATTCTCGACTCATCTCAACCTTGACGCTACCTGCTTTCTCTATACATTACTGTTTGGGGGCATTTAACCCTTCATTCCGGGGCTTAGGTTTCTAATTGTTGGGGGTAAAGAACCATTTCGAGTTACAGTGAGAGGCTCTGCAAAGTATCCTGGTGAGAGGAGGCACACGGATGAGCAATTCCAATTTCACAGCAGAAACTTTGCCCTCGTTTCCGCCGTCTACTCTCCTCCTGTCTCTCCAGTGAAGGGTGGAAAAGGGGTGAAAGGACAGTCAGAGAACGACCGGAGGAGGGAGGCTCAGCATCCCATGTTAATACATTCGCAAAAACGGCCAGGACTGCTGTAGCAGAGAAAGCAGTAAAACGCAAGAGAAGGCAGCAAGTTGACATTTGTAATAAAAGTGTGATGTATTACTGTTTATCCTACCTTATACCCTCCCATGCGGTCCTCTTGGCGGAAAGGCTTGCTGTTTTTAAGCCAGTGCAGCTTGGGCCGGGGGTTGCCTCCCGCTGCACAGCGGAACTTGACTGTGTTGGCAGCTGGCACTGCATGCAGCTTCTTCTCCATCTTCGCTGACGACGTCCAATACGGAGGACCTACAACCAGAAGGCAGTCAGCGTTCAGTCGGGGTGAGATTTACTAATCATGTCTTCACCAAGTTTGGCTTCAGGACCTCGGACCAGCTGGGCCTGGTATACATGGAAGCCTGACTGTAGAGGAGACAAACCTGAACCATTCTTCACATTCCCAGAGAACCCCCCCCCACACACACACTCCAGCAGCGCTGACTGACCTGCCGTCTGCATAACACAACCCAGAGCTCCACACTAAAATAGTTAAATAAAAACACACACTTTCCCTGTAGGCCCAGCGAGGTGTTGCAGAGGGGGGAAAAATATCAGCTCCAAGGGGAGAATGTGGCTGGGCGTTGCCAAGAGGGTAACTAGACCATCACATTCAATTTCATCTCATTCCACTTAGCAGCTTTTTTTGCCCCTCCACTTCCTCCAATTACCATAGCTCTCCTGTTTATCTGCCTGCCACTTGGCTAGATATGGACGGCAGGACCAGGGATGCTTATCACCCTCGGAAAATAATTATGTACCGTCTGGGGAGAAAATGATTGTCACGTTTGTCAACGTGAGCTTTCTTCCAGCTTCATCAACGTGAAAATGTTACCATTCCTCTGACTGAAATCACCTTCCTTGTGTTTTGTCCATTCCCTGCTTCCCTCTTTTCTCCCAATTTCTGAGTCTCAGTCAGCTGGATATTCTTCCGAGCACCCCCACCCGCCCTTTCTCCCTGCACCTGGGAGTGTGATTGCCTTAGCAGATGGGGCTCAGAGGGGAAGAGAAATTCAAAGTCAAACAACAACCCAAACGGTCTTCCACATGATCACTTTCCGCCTGTAAAGCACGAGTACAAACAACACAGGGAATACCCTCAGATTAAAAACACTGCTGACTTTAGTGTGAGCCAAAAACATACATTTACATCCCAGCAGAATAGTTTGCCTCCCTCAATTCTCATTCAAGCCTGTCCGATCTGCATATTGCTGGACACCTCCCATCATTTTCTCTGGAGTGCACAACCGGACAAGTCGTGCATACTTGGATGGTAAAGTCAGTAAACAGTGCTCTTCCTTCCTGAGTGGATGCATACGTTAAGTACTCAAACTATTATTAGTCATTCCCCCTTTCTTCTTCTTCCTCCTCACTCTCACTATCTGCGCTTCTCTTCCTGCTTCTTCACCCCTCAGTGCCCTCAGTGTCATCAGTCCATCCACTCAGACAGAGACAGATTAGGTGGAGACTGGCTCTTCGTGGGGCTGTCTCCCTGAGATGACCTCTGGCCCCAAACTGGCAGCCAGGTCAGGGGATGAGGTTGGGACATGAAAGGTGAGCGGTGCTGTTTCCCATGCTCCCCGTCTGGAGGGGCAGCACTTCAAACGAGATGCCCCTGAGACCTCTTTCCAGATGAAGCCAAACTTTCACTGGCCCAACCACTGTGGCCTCCAGGAACCCCCGCCACCCCCAAACCGCTGTACATCCGGATCCCCACACGGCTGTTTATTCTAAACTGGCCTGGGGTGAGCTGAGGTTATCTAACCCCTGCGCTATGAGTCAGGATTTTTTTTTCTCCAAATTCCTCCAGAGAGCTAAATCCACCAGTGTCCCAAACAGTTTCTAGTTGAGCAGTGATTCTATTTTTTATCTTTACAAACAAAGTGACGTTCTCTCGGTCCTTTTGATTAATTATTTCACTATTTCTGAGTTACGTGTAACACCGGCGTTTCACACTTTGGCATACATTTTAAGATAATCCAGAGTCACCACATTTGGACATACATGAGCCAATAAAACGTTTATGGCCCTGCGAACAACCACTTCCCAATGCCTTTATACATATATGGTGTTATAGAATAATTTTATGTCCTTAAAATCTAAATTAAGATCTTCAACTTAAAGCTGTACTCTGAAGACCCCAGTACAGTTTCACCTCAGATTTTCACATTACATACCCTGAACACTAACAGCGTGCTTTATGTTTTAACCCTTTTATCCATAAATATGCTGGGCGGACTGATCAACTCTGACATGTTGAACTTAAACTAAAAGTTGAGGCATGATGACGACAAACAATCATGCTAACAAGAACAAAACAACAACAAGAGTACTCAATGCAGAAAGTAAAGCTCCACGTGGCTCTGTAGTCATGACATCAGCACCATCACCTTCGTTTCCACCTGCCCACCGTCTTCCTTCGCCTTAGCGCAGTATCTTCACAGATCTCTGCAGAGGCTCTTCCACGTCTCCTCCAATAACACCACCCGCTGCTGACGATAGACAAACACTCCAGACTTTCCCTTTCCAACTTTTTTCACCCACTTATGTTGTTCACTCTTCTACACAAAGTCAAATCAAAATGCTCTGGGCCTGATGCCATTCTGAGTGCTCCAGAAGAAAAAAAAAAGCCACAAATATAAAGCTACACCCCACACTCTCCGCTCTCATTCCCTCCCACGCTTACACGCACCCTCCTCCCTCCCTCCCTCGCTCCACTCCACTCCTCGGCTTCAGGCCAAGGCTCCACGCCATGCTCAGAGAAGTGCTGGTGCGGATCCAACAAGCCCCCCCCCCCCCCAATGCCTCTTTTTCCCCCCATTTATTTTCATAATTTGATTTTGAATTTTCAGAAATACGCAGAATGAGAAAATGTGACTGTATAGCCACCACAGCTTTCCTTTGTTTTCAGTCAGCTTATTACCACCAGAACGGCTGGATCTTTTCCCTCCCTCCCACTTTTTTTTCCCCTTTTGCTGAACCCCCCCCATCATATTTAATGGATGTCAGGCAATTACAGTCAACCCAAAAGTGGAGGAGGAGAACTCACAGAGAGCCGCAATGCGTGTGGAGAATTTTAACAAGATGTGGAAGCCCTCGTCTTTACTTAAGCCCCCTCATTTCTGAGCGTCTGTGTATGTGAAGGCATGCATGTGTGCACATGGCTACATAACACAATACTACCCCAATGCACAGACAAACTAGGGTAAAACTTTTTCCCTCTCACACACCCACTGAGGCCCATCAGGTGGGTAACTGGGTCCAGATGGGTGTCTTTCATAATGGATGAGCCCAGCTGACTGAGGGACTGGCTGGTTGGCTCCATGAGGCCTGACTACCTGAGAGACACTAGCTGAAGGAATGTCAAGAATCCCTGTATTCCCTGGAGCATGTAGCCTGGGAGACACACACACACACAAACACACTACACAGTATAGGTCTAGACAGTAATGCAAAGATATGGAACAGCAGAGATGCATTTCCCAGACAGAGCTGACATTATTTTGGTGTCACTAGCAGCCATCGCTTACCAAGCTTCAAAGAACACAGACTATCTTCCTTTCCTCTCACCTTAATCATAAAAAACACAGTCACAGTCTAAACTGGGTTAATAATCACTGACAAAGCTAAGTGGATTATTTCAGTGAAGGATTAGGTCTTTGTCAGTGTTTAGCTATTAAGATGTGACATGCTGTTAAGGTCTTTTCATTACTTTAAGATGTGGCTTAAAAGACATGTGTTTCACATATGCCCTTTAAAATGTTGACTTTTTTATTTTCCCATGGCCAAAATGTTTATGATGACATATCTGCTGTATTCAGGGAAACCCCATTTATCAGAAAGGGTTTGCATCGTTTCAAAACAGAATATGTAGGATAGCATGACAGATATTATGAAAGGTGCTAAAGTTTGTTTAGACTGTGTGGGGTTTGATCAAAGATGCCTAATCTATGGGAGTCAGTGAGGAAGGGTAACGCATCACAACTCATTCAACCTTCCTTTTGTTCCTCCCATACTCACTTATCTGTTCGCCGTCCGCCCCAGAGTCCTCCGATCGCTCTGTATCGTCCTCATCATCCCCCGACGAGATGGCATCTGCACAGAGTAACCACTGAGTTACTGCCACCCTTTCGCAACCCGCATGCACACACATACACTACTGCATGCAGAACTCCTCACGCTGTCGCAGTCTTACATAGTTGTATATAATTGTTTGAAAGACTGCGGCGATTTTTTGGTCCCATTCTACTGTAATTTTACACACTCACTACACTAGACCTTCACAAGGGACAAAACGCACACATTCATCCCAGACCATATCTGCTCCAACAACTCCAAACCCCCTGCCCCATCCTCACCTGCTCTGTCCTGTCTGATCCCTGACTCACCTGTGACATTCACTATGAAGCAGACCGTGTCTTTGCCCACACTGGTGCAGGCGTACAGGCCTGAATCCTTGGGCGTTGCATCACGGATCTGCAGCACCTCCTGCTCTATCAGTGTGCGGTTGTTGGTGCCCAGAGAGCTGCCATCTTTGGTCCAGGTGATGGTCCCCGTCGCTGGCAGAGGGCAGCTCAGCTTCAGCACCTCCCCTGGGTGCACTGAGCACACCGTGGGCTTAGAAATTTGGTATTTGTTCGATGCCTCTGCAGAGCGAATGGGGAAGGAGGGAGGTTGGAAGGGGGGGAAAGGAGGGGAAAGGATGGATTGGAGGAGACAGAGAGGGTGCACAAGAAGGAGGAAAGAGAGGTGGGAGAGGAAGAAACAAGCCATAGTGTAAGAAACAAAAACACCATGTAACCCCCAATGGATGCTTAAATCAACTTATGCAGGAGGAGCAATACAGAAAAGAAGAGGCCCGTTTGTTTAAAACCATCACACCAAATGTGTTACCACAAACCACAAACTCCCAGTCAGTCAGTCATTTGAAATGGAGCCCTTTGGAAAATACCACTGTTCTGTTATCAAGTGTGCGGTGTGATTGGTGCTTATAGATTCAGAGCATGCAGTTATGGCCAGAGCAGCATATGTGGAAGAAACAAAAAAAAATAACAAATGATGCTTTACGAGCTGTGTTGACAGACAACCCCCCCCCACTTCCCACAACCATTACTCCGTTTTAGCGTAGATGCCAAGCAGCCATTATGTACAGGTGAGTAGGAGCAGTAAAGGCAGGTCTCTTGAGGCAAAAAAAAAAAAAATAAAGGTGATAAAACTTCAGCTACTCTGCCCATCAGAAAGGAAAGCAGCCAGAAAGGTCCAGGACGGAAGCAGTTGTCAGGCAAGGGAAGGGGGGGTAGAGAGGGAAGGGGTGAGGGACGGGGGTGTTCTCTGTTTTGGCTTCTCTCTGGTTTTTGACTCTGCGTTTAAGCTTCGAAAACCTTGACCTGTCTGTAGCCTGACTCTCCTGTTTTCCATCCCTCTCGGCTTCATTTTCTTTCATAACACGAGACCACGGAGGAGCGTCAACCCCAGCACAGGATCTGCTCGCCAAGGCAGAGAGCAAGAAACTCGGGTCGACTCCAAAGTGCATAAAATCTTCACTTCTGGGAGGAAATCCAAGTCAGCCTGTGAGCGCATGTGTGGACACCCCGTCCTCTGACTTGTACAATAGCAGAGGGAGAACGAGGTGAAGCTTCATTATATATAAAGGGAACTTTGAGTGTCCACAGCTGAGACTGCACTTCTGCATCACGATGGATTTTATCCGTAGCCATAGAAAACCCAAGACTGGCTGAATGTGGAGCAAAAAGGGGGAAAACCTGCCTGAAATACGAGCTGGCTTCTGCCATATACCAGAAAGCCAATTCCTGTCACCCTGAGGCAAAAGTCACATACACACACACACACACACACACACACACACACACAAACACACACAAACACAACTGTACATTCACTCATCTCAGATGGAGACAGGTCTCAACATGCTGCAACAATTCACTGTGAGAAATTCCAAGTTTTCCCTCTTTATTGCGTTAGAAAAATGTCAAAAACTGTCAGTGTGTGCGCGCGCGCATGTGTGTGTCTGGAATGGGTCAAAAAAAAGGGAGGGATTAAAAAGCTCTGAGGAGGAAAAATAGCAACAGTGGAAAAGCATAAGTGATGAAGGTATATGTGGAGAGTTTGGCTGAACGCTGATAGGTGTAATTATAGAGGCGGCGGCACTCCCAGCTTTTCCTGTACCTCAGTGCACCTTTTCAACATCATCCCACCCCCCATTATGTGCTGCTGTGTGTGTTAAATGTAAAGTCTGCATACACACTTTACACACTCAACAGGAAGGGAAAGTCATTCCGACACAAGCCAGCAGTCGAGGCATGTGTGTGAGCCTCTAAAACATTCCCTCTGGGCAAGACGACACACACAGGTACGGTTCCTGTATTGGCCTTTTTGTTCTGCTTTTGTCTTCAATCCAGAAATAATTAACCCCTCCCTAACCAGCCAGCACTGAGTGTGTGGTCTGATAAGAGGCGGAGCTCCTGTGTTGATTGATGGGAGAGTCTCAGCTAACATTTATGACCTGGTTTTCCGCACCGGAGGCCTTTTTCTCTGGCATTATTATTAGTTCTAGCTTTTCTTTTATTCTTTAATTTGGGGATTTCAGAAATTAACGGAGGTGTCATAACTACCAGGACACAAAGCAGTGAGGGGTATCTGCAGGGAACAAGCAAGGTATGGACAACTTTAAGACAGGGGGCCCCTAAACTACGCTGACGAAGCAACTCAACACCTGGAACATACACACACACACACACAGATACACACACACACACACACACACACACACACACACACAGGCTGTACTGTCTGTCAGCACATTGAAAGCAATGAGGTACTTCATAGAAAGCTGATACTCACTTACTGCAAGGAGAAACAAGGAGAGATGCGAAGGAGGGAAAATAAGTTCAAAAGTAAGGAATGGGAGGAAGGGAAGGAGAGGACAGAGAAGGGAAGGGAATGAAAAGAAAAGAAAGGAAGGGAAAAGAACAGAGAAGGCTCTCTCCAAATGGGAAATCTGTTTAGATGTGTTAATTCTGACTTCATCGTTTTCTTATCTCTTTTGTGTACATGTTCTTCTTCATCAACTCCTCCTCCTCCTGCTGCTCCTTCATTTTCCTGTTTTACCTCCCCGTCCTGCTTTGCCCTCTTCTTCCCCCCCTTCCCACGCCCCCCCACCCCCCACTCTCACCCCGCTGACCTAACCCTGACCCTACCAAACCTGTTGTCACCTCCAGCAGGCCTGATTGTTCACGGGAACCTGTGCCACATAAACACACACACACACACACACCATGAAAGTACACTTAAATAGCCTGAATTTTAAGAAGCACACCTGGAGATCGAGACCCAAACACACACTCACACACCGTACTTTACTTGGAAAGAGTTTATAAGAGTCCGGGGATGCCTGCTGAGTTGAAGAGTTTAAACACTTTACTCCAGATTTTTCATCTCTGCAAAGTTTCATCCCCCTCTACAGCAGTGGAAGGGGGAGGCAGCCTCTCCCTCTCACACACACACATGCACATTTGCTCAGTTTCAATCGACCAGTTTTTTCTTTTTCCCTCCTTCCTTCATCACTATCCTCCCACTTCTCTCCTCCTGAAGCACATCTCCATTTCAAAAACCCATCTCTCCCTTCTTCCCTGACAGTTATTACAAGAGGTCTATCAGGTGTGAAGGATTGAGGCTGTCCACGCCGCGCTATCTCCCCGTCCTCATTCACGCTGTCTTGTCTGGCAATAATTAGTCTCGCAGTCTGCAGCAAAATGCTGCAATTCTCGCCAGTGTCCTCCCTGACGTCTGTCTCTCTGTCAAATCAGCCAGAAGCACAGTGCTGAGGGCGGAGTTTAGGCTGGCCGTGATTTCTTTCTTGCGAACATGATAGTATGAATTTATTTCTGCAGAGGCACATTCACACCATCTCTGCTTCCTTACTTATCCTTCCTTTGTACCTTTCCCTCTTCCCTCTGCATCCTCCTCACGTAGCCAAATCCCATGACTTGTCTACCCCTTTTTCTCATCTCCTTTCACATTTAAATCCTTCCTTTGCCTTTTTTTTCTGACAAACGGAGCAGCTCTCTGAACTGGCTCCTGCTGGCCTGCATGGCAACAGCCCCTCCAAGGCGGCCACCCCCTTTCGCCCCTAATCAGGGCATTCCCTGAACCCCACCCGACCCCTTTAACCCCCTGGCTCACCCTTATCTCCCAAATCCTTTTAGGTTGAGGCTGAATTCTGACATTTGGAGCAGAGCTTGATGCTACTTCACTCTGGATTAATCTTGACTATAGAAACAGATTAATGTATATGTTAAAGCTGCAACCAAAAAATAGGTAAATACATATTGATTATTGTGCTGATTATTTTTTCAATTAGTCATTTAAACTATGAAAAAAAAAAAAGAAGTTCAAGGCTCCAGAGGACGTCTTCAAATGTATTGTTTTGTCCAACTAACAGCCCAAATCTCAACCAGCTATCAAAACTGTTGATGCTGCTGATAGTTTCAGCTCTATGATACACACTCACATTGCAAGAGGCTGATTTTCTCTTTGTGATAGTGAGAAGTTACAAGATGGAGTGATGATGATGTGAGGCTGATGCAGACAACAAATCTGATCATAACATCGGAGTCTGTAAAACTAGTCTTTCTTTTGATCATTACTGAAATGAAGACGAGAAATGCAAAATCGTAGTGATTTTTTTTTTACCTTTGATTATGGTATTATTCTTATTTTTCTTACGCTCTGTCCCTGCTGGCTCAGATTCCTCTCTGCCTGCTGCCTCAGACCTGAGGCACAGGCTCACATGGGTAGCAGCTCTTCCCAGCCTCTTATCAGAAAGGTGTGAGATTGAGATTGAGAGTGACAAAGTATTTTCTGGACCAATGGCCAAAGCAAATAACAGTCCTCTCACAAACAAACACACACACACACACACACACACACACAGACAGACATCGACCAACACACTTGAACTTTCAGGATTAACACCAGCCAAAGGCAGGCTAATAAAAGTCATTGTGTGAAGGCCATATATTCAGCCCAACTCCCCCCTGGCCACACCACCGACCGACGCACTGTGTTTGTTTTGAGTTGACTTCCATTGCCACAGGCACACACACAAAAGCAATGCCATTAACCGGCAAGCTGACACTTTTACACTTTTACAGCTGTACTCCTACTGTGCAGATAACACAGAGTTACAGAAAGGTAATCAGCCTGCACACACAGAAACAGACCGACCATTACTGAAAACTATCAACCTAACTGTTAACCTGTTAAATAAAATAAACAGTCGGTTCAATATAAGGCATTAAAACGGGAGCATCACACAAGCGAAAACTAAATACAGAAACATGGCAAGAGAGCAAATTTTCACTTTGGCCAGAAATTCCTCATGAAACAAAACATTTCTTTTCCTCATAAATGGTCATCCTTTTCTTGAGTCACATAATGTAGCCTTAATTGCAGTATTTTGAAGTTTTCATCACTTTGCTGATCAGAGCTCTTTTGCAGAGTCTGGCAGCGATTCACAGGAAAGTACAGCCAAGCCGTGACTTTTTCTTCTGTCAGCTGCACTCACATTCAGCCTGCTGCCACATTTGTTCCACATTATACAGTATTCAAACTAAAGAGGGACCCACAGAGACCACAGACCAGAGAATACCAGCGTTCAACATACTCATATACACCTCCACTGCTATCCAAGTATTTTAATCACTGTGGAAATGGAGACGCCTGGACGAGGTAAACACTCCCATAGATACTGAAGTGGATACAGTGACAACAATAGGGCTGTTGTGGAGGCCTTAACCAGCACACTCCCTCTGCTTCTACTGTTACAGCAGCCGCAGGTAAACAAACTAGCAGGGCCACCAGGGGTGCAGGCGTGGGCTCCATAGAGACAACATTGATATACAATCTGATGCATCTACAGCAATTACTGCTCCCCCACACACACACACACACACACACAGCCCACAGAGTTACAGCAGAGGTGTGGGGGGGGGGGGGTTGGAGATCCCAAACATCTCTGTGGGTGGATGGGTCCGACCAGTCTGTCCCAAACATCTATGCCCTACAGGTGACACCAGTGGTGAACAGAAGCTGAAGCTGTGGACGCACTGATTTCAGCTGCAGTTTAAAAAAAACCCCAAAACTGTCTGTCATGTGCAGCCGGGAAACTGATCCAGGATCCAACGAGCAGGCCACATTCTCTGTGCCCTGTTGATCCCCCATCATGTGACCCCCGGGTCTAGCCACTTAATCTCCAGTCACATGACTTCACCGCTGCCCAGTCCTCTGTAATCTCTCCATCTAAAGGAGAAGTGAAATATGCAAAAATCCTCTTAGAGCTTTCCTGGAGGATTGTGTAACTCTGGAAAACTCTCCTTCATCTCATCGTCTCTGTCTGTGGCCGTGCGGCAAGCACAGCGTCCCGGCCCACATGGGGCTTCTGAACACATCGGCTTGGAGCCAAGCAGTCTGAGACGGACCAACAAAAACAACAACCAGGCAGGAGAGCGCAGGCAGCTTCTCATCAAGGTAGGCAACAATAATACCTGACCCCTAGGGCAAAGGGCAAAACAAGGTGCAGTGTGTGTGTGTTTGTTTGTGTGTATGTGCGTGCAGCGATAGAGGGAGATGGGGGAGGTGGCCTAAAAAAAGTGATGCTCTGTTGTTGGCCTAACTTACAATTAGTATGCTGATTAAAGCCCAGGAACAAAAGGCTTTGGAATGCGAGTTACCATCCATCACAACAACTCTAATTAGCTCGTCTCTGACCAGACTCCGAGACTCGAGACACAAAATGGTGAAGCCTCAAAAGAAAAAAAAAAAACTGAAAGCATTCTCAAAGTTTAATCAAAAAGGATAAATCTAAATATTAAAATCCTGAATTTGTTTCAACTTTTGTGAGAAGAACTAAAAAGCAGAGCACTGTATCTGAACCTCTCCCTTTGTGCTTCTTTCCATTAGAGAAATGCCAGCATAAACACTGACCCACCCTCCCTCTCAGCTCTCCTTACCCTCTCACAGCAGGTCACAAACCTGCCTTTAACACTCACGTCTGCTCTGACATCAGAAAACGAAATAAAAACCAAAAAGAGGTGTGAATCACGAGCCTTCTGGTGAGGAAAACCTGAGGCTAATCATGCCAAGGTTAGCTGTTTTCCTTTGGTTTATTTATTGTAATCCCCCCCAAAATCTTATTGCCTTTCCTTTTAGGCTGCCTGTTATCGAGGAGCTGAGATTCTGGTCTCTGCAAGAGAGTTAAATACTAACTTCTAAGTGTAAAATTGATTGTGAGAACAGTGAAACTTTGAATCAAATCATGATAAAATGTATTCTTCTGTGGAAATCTAAAAAGCCTAACCTTCATTCAGCAGGCGATTCATTGTGGATTTCTATTGAAGGACAAAAACTGATTTTAAGAAAACTCTAAAGAAAGGATACACAAGTCAACCGAAACCCCTCAAGTCAGGTCTAAGGGGGTAAACAAACTTGACAGATTTGCACCTGCTCTCAAAAAAACGAACCCAACAAATGTGTTTTTTTCCCAGGCTCTTCCTCCCTGTCCCGTCCTGTCCCCCCTGCTGCTTACCTTCAGGTTCCAGAGTGGCCTCCTCCTCCTTGGTGGCGGTGAGGGGCGGCCGGGCCACGCTGGCAGTCAGCAGGGACAGCAGGACAGCGGCCAGCAGCCAGGCCCACGAGGCCATCCCGTTAGTGGGGGCCCATACCGCCCTTCTCCACCTCCCCCTGGACACTGATCCCATCTGAGGGGGTCCGCCCAACCATCAACTGCAGCCGGGTCGGCCTGTCACTCACTGGAATTCACCCAATCACCTGGACTGAGAGACAAAGGGAGGAAAGGAAGGTGGTGGCAGAGCAATGAGTGAAGAGACAGAGGTGGCAGGGGAGGGGGAAAGGGGGGAATTTATTAGTGTGGGATAATTATTCTATTTTCAAATAAACTACTAATTTCTCCTTATATTTATTCCTGACCAAACAAGACAGGAAGGCAACAGAGGCAGAGTTTCAAAATGCTGTCAAACAAGCCGTGCCACAGACATACCAAAACTGTGAGGCACCAGGAGTCAACACACAACTACCCTGCATCCAACTTCACTTCCAATCTGTAATTATGTGCACTGAAATATGTTTCAGAAAAAGCCCCATTCACACACAGTGTGGCTTCGTGTCCTCCACAGTCACACAACTGCGATGACTTACTCCAACTTCATTCACAAATGGAATTTCACACAAATGCAACCACACTGCTTGTCTTTCACTTTTCCAAATCGATAATTAAATATACGCCTCGATGACGAGTCATGAAATAACAACACAGACAACAGATTGGCCAATGTGGCACCCATTTCATTGATTTTCTTTTAAACACCGCTTAGTCTAAAGCTCAACAGATGCACCAAACCTGTTGCCAGCTCTGCTGCAGTCGTGTTAATTGTATTCGTACCGGGCTTTTATTGCATTTTCGTGACTTGATTATGAGACCAGCAAGGCTTAAATTGCAACGCAATATTGTAATATTGGAACCCCCACACAGACACACAGATCTGTTTAACCAGACATCTGCGGCTCAACCACACAGAAGAGTCTCTGGAGGTTTGGTGAAGTCACGCTTCCGTGCGCCCCTTTCTGCTCCAGCTGGAGGGATCGATCGGTTTTACCCGCAAAGACACATGTAATTTGACTTTTAGAGAGCGAAGCTGAAAAGGTGCACACCCTGATACATTTATTTTTTTACATCTTCACTCACCCCCCCCCCCTCCGGGGAGAAACGCGACAGACAGCCGGTGGACGCGCTCAGGAGGTCGGGATGATCCGGACATCCGCAACTTTTACTAAACGGGCTTGATTCTGCAGTTATGGAAACTAAATCTGCGGCGTCACAACTCAGGACAGATGAATTATTAATGAATTGTAAAGCAGTCAGTGCAGCAGTCAAAGAGTGTTTAAAAAAAATAAACACTCAGGCAGGACGAAAAGAGATCACCATTTACCCAGAAACCTCCTCTTGTTTATTTAAAAGAGGGTGTGATATTTCTTGCACAATATTGATTTGCCGAATAATTCTGCAGGAATTTTTATTATTATTATTATTATTTTAAACTGCCCAGGATAAAATCTCACGCCAAACCTTCAGAGCTCTGATTGAATCTGCTCCTCTTTACTTAACTTGCTGTTTTTCTCGTGTTGCTGACATGACATGAGGACACATGCGGGACTTTGCTCCGTACATGACCACAGCCTCCGTTTCAACTCGGGCTTTTGAATGAAATTTCTTGGCACTGATTGAATCCCTATTGAAATTCAAATCAGTTGGCTTTTCCACAATGGGGGGCTCATTTGGAGCTGCTCAGTGATTTAGGGCTCCGGCACCAAGCAGTGAAAAAACAACTGCGGTCACAGGATAATTGGCACCATAAAAGCAATGTAGAAAATTAAGCAAAGTAATAAATAACCAGGACACTTGTTAATGGGTCCTAAACTGATGATGCAAGATGTAGTATGATTCTTAAACTAAACGGGGATATGTTCCCTGAACACTGATAAACAAAGACAAAAAAAAAAAACCAAAAAACTGCAATGCATTATTTTTATGGGTGGGATGGAAGGAAATCTTTAAATGACTAACTTTATGCAGAACTTTACACAAACATAGAAAGTTTACAAGATTAATTCTTATAATTTGAGAGGTAACTAGAAATAGTAAAATAAATCTGATTTTGTCATTCAGGCAAAAGAAAGAAAGATTTAAAAAAAAGATTCAAGCCAACGACGCACAAAACATTTCTACAATCACGCAGCGTCTTTATCATGACAGCAGGAGAGCTGACACATGAAGCTCCGAGGAGGCTTTGGACTTTTCCCAGCTGAGCTTTATCGTAAACACAAAATACTTACCAGGGAGGACTAAAATCGCGGAGATCTCTGTTTTGGCATGCACAGATAAGGGAGGAGAGAGCATGAGCTGAATCCAGAGGGGAGGAATGTCTCCAACTCCACAATGCACCAAAAAAAAAAAAAAAAAAAAAAAGACCAAAAAAAAAAATGTGCGAGGCTCTGCCTGTTTTCAGCTTACTATTCCACAATCGACCGGCATCAAGTCAGATCGGAGGATATAATCCAAACGGAGGGGCAGTGTAGTCCGCTGCCATGCAAAGAAATCCGACTTTACACGCGTTATCCTTCGAAAAGAGCTCGAAAAAAAAACCACAACAACAACAAAAAAAAAAACACAAACAAACAACAAAAAACAAAAACACCCCGCACAACTGAAACTTTCCTCCCAGTCAGTCAAGTTTCTTCTGGGGCGCAAAACATGCCCAGTGTTCCCGAGCAAGCGCACTTGTCAACTAAAAAAGAAAGTTTGCAGACACTGAGGAGGCGACACGGGGCATAAACTGTACTGGGGGGTCAGTTGTCCGGCGCAAAAGTGTCCTAAAATCCATCAGTGTGCGTCCCTCCCCGCTGGAAAAGTGCGTCTTTCCGCGTCTTCCTCCTGCTCCTCGGCCGTCAGCCTGTCGCACTGTTTCTCAGACGCTTTGTCAGGTTTACTGGGGTTTTTTTTTTTTTTCCTCCTCCTTACGTCTCCACACACTGCCCTCCTCCTTCACTCCGGTGGGTGTCACCCCCTCCTCCTCCCTCCACAGGCACCCCCGGTGTAATTCGAGCCGCTTCCTGCAACACTGCAGCGCTGCCCGCCTGCTCGGAGCTCCGAGGCCCCTCCGCTCCGGGTAACGACGCCCCGCAGTGGCCGAGGAGGAACATCTGCGGACGGACACACGCACACTGAGACTCACCGCACCGCCCCCCCCACCACCACCACCGACGACAGGCCTCAGTGTGTTTAGATACTGCACTGGATTTTTAGTAAATACTTTTTTTCCCACGATAGGAAGCACATTGGCAGCATTTGAATGTGATAAATCAAAAAGCAAAATCACCCAACAAATTAAAGGCACTGGAAGAGATAAAAACATCATTTTATGCGTAAACATGAAAAGCTGTAATGTTTTATAACAAGTAGCCTGCTCCTCTCTGTTGTGTAACCACTGTAGCTGGCTGGTTAGATTAGATTGGATCTAATAGCTGGTTGATGCTGGAGTGGATGGATTTGCTTTAAAATGTGGCTCTTGAGGTATAAAGTGATGTAAATGGTTGCATAAAATACTTTCTTACTTTCCATCACTGAGATGCTTTCAAGATGGTTGAGACATCAACCAAAACAATCAGTCAGTCAGCAAGTGAAGCGCCCCCCCCCCCCCCCTCAGAAAGTCAGGCCTGTGTCTGTGTGCCAAGTCCACCAGCCACTTTGGTATAATGTCATTTGCCTTCAGTGTTAAATGAGAACATCAGAGGTGAGTTTTGTCTCCTGTGTCGTTCTGAAATGAACATATCAGCAGCACATCCAGATAAACAGTCACCAAATGAAGATCAATCTGATTCAACGTCATCGTTTTTCAGCAGAAATGAAATTTATATATTTGTTTTCACGTAGCCTGTTTGATGCAGAGTGACCTTTGCATTACAGAAAAAAATAACATTTAGACCTGGATATTTTAATTGAAGAAAAAATAACTTGATGCTGTTTTACACTGCTATGACACATGTAGTTTAGTCACTTAAAATAAATAGAATTAGGTTTTTTGATTTAAGTACCTAACACAAGACTCTATTTAACCAGTTATATGAAACTGATGCTCATATTTTAATGTTTTAATAATATTACCTCATAACTTTCACTTTGAATACTTAAAATTTTTTTGGTTTGGTTTATTTCACTGGCTGAGATTTTGAATGTGGTTTTACATCACTGTGAAAATAGTGTTGTACAGTATTATGGTATCAGCAACAGACGGGACAAGAACTAAAGTTAAAAAAATAAAAAATAAAATCTGCAATTATGGATCTGAGGAGAACTCAGCTAACCCAAGGAGAGAGAGCGAGAGAGAGACTGCAGTCTGGCCCCCTGTAGCTCGCCCCCCCACTGCCTCAAGCTGTCTCCTGCATTGGTTCAGGCGTTCAAGTGCTCTGAAAGACACACAGGGGAGGTAGGAAGACTCTAATCTCCACAGACTTTTTATTTTTGTCTTGATTCCACTGCTGAAGTCCTCTCTTTCTTTTCTTTTTTCTTTAACACGGGAGGGAAAACGCTTCCATTCATTTTTAAAAGAGTTTTTTTTTTTTTTTTTCTGTCTTGTGAATGGAGGGAGTTCTACGTCTGTTTTTCTGTCCTCTTCCATCTTTGCCTCCATCAGTAAAGCCATCAGATAACAGTGGAGCTGACAGGTTGGAGAGAAATAAAGAGAGAGCGAGAGGTGAGCAAGGAGAGTTTGACTCATTTCTCAAGACTGGCACAAAATGCCCCGCCAACCAATGCTTCTCCCTCTCTGTGTGTCTCTTTCCTCCCACTGCATAAGTCTATTTACAGTTGCCCAATTTATTTTCCACTGCTCGGGCATCCTACATTTGAAAGAAACCTCATCAACCGGAGCCTCACGGGCCTTTGACTGAGAACTGGACTCAATGCCCCGGCGCTGTGGTATCCGTCAACCTCTCATTGTCCCTCTTCATCTCCAATCTTTTCTTCATTCGTCCTTTTTCCTTAATCCCTCCTGTGCCAGCGGTGTTTGGGATGAGAGAGGACATTGAGAGGAAAAGAAAGTGACAAGCTAATAGCTCGCCATCCACGTCTGAGATGATATTGATTCCTTGTCATTGTTGATAGAAATCAACAGGCGGGCAGCTGCCTGGAGAGCCTCTCTGATAACCAGGCGTTAATGCTGAGAATTCCTCTTCTGCAGCAATTGAAGCCGTGAGTGATGTTTGAGTCTGAGCCACCCACCAGTCATTAAACACATCTCCTGCTGCTATGCAAATCCGAAATGCTGCAGAAGTGAACTAATCAACAGCTCGCCGTTACTTCCCTTTGTCTATGGAGCAACTAATTGGTCCACATTAAAGTCAAAAATGTGTTTTGCTGATTGTAGCTTCGCTGTGCAGAGTGATTGATGTGCAGGTTTTGATGGTTGAAAGTTGCTTTCTCTTTCAATTAAAAGTACTTGTTACTAGTTTTCATCACAACTACTTTGGAGGCGAGTCATGATTCAGTGTGCAATTTATGCAAGGGTGATCTGGAAACTTGAAAAATGTTTTCATTTTACAGTACATTAGAAGACTTTTGAAACAAAAAATATTCATGAATTCAAGATTTTGTACTAAGACAGAGCTGAGCGTTTAAAACGTTTGCAGTAAAAACACATTTCACACTAAATATTCAAATGAGAGTGTTTTAGAACATGTCTGGATGGGAACAGAGCTCATCACTTTACAGTTTTTGACCATCCAGACAGAGGTGTCAAGATGAAATGGGTGTTTCGAAAACACTTCATTTTCAGGCCTCAGAACTGTGTGAATGGAGCTTCAGCGACACTCAGCCATTTATGTCAAGACCTGAAGTTTCCCCTCACGTCACAAAGTCTACATTGAATTATATAGACTTTCCTGGTTCCCAGAGGATGAATCCTGATGACTTCTGTGGTTCCCTGACTTTCCCTTCAGTGCCACCGTAAAGCAAAACTTTCTCACTACTTTGGTTTATGACCAAAGAGCTACAAAAAAGAAAAAAAAGAATAAAATTCACAATCAGCTGCACTTTGTGTTTAGTGCTAGTTTGCAGATGCTAGCATGCTAAAATGTTAAACAGAAATGTTCGACGAAGAACATGATTCATAAATTCCAAATCCCAAAAGTGTTCCATAAATGATAACATAGGCTGTGGTGTCCTGCATCTATTGGAGCCAGCCGAGTGTTACACAGTGGGTTTTTACTGCAGTGGCTCCCTTACAGTGAACTGGGCCATAACTGTGAAGCCCCCCTCCCCCGTCTCTAAATGCTATAGAAGCCTAACCAATATATTCACTGGTGAGAATCACTGAGTACAAAACACACTTGTTCTCCAGAGAAAGATCAGTCTTTCTTCTTCCTTGAGGGTGCTGCTGTTAATCATGAATGGCAGTGATATGTTATTGTAACTTGACTGTGCCAGATATTACAGAGACCTCTCTTTCTTCTCCCCATACATCACTGACACTGTTTAATTAAAAGATCAAACATAGGTGAGTCATATCCTGTGCAAAATATGAAGCAAATGCACAGATCTGTGTGTGGTGGGGGGATGGGGGAGATTTGAGAGAAAAGTAAGAAGTAGATGCATGCCCGAGGGTCTAATTTGAACCATATAGCTTTTCTGCAGCCATGTGGCGGCATAAACGAACCCTGACAGAAAGCGTGAGGGGAGAAGTTAGGTGTTCAGTAAGGGAGGAACAGAAATCAGCAGCGAGAGACCAAGAAATGGGTTCAGATGATGGCAAAAGTATTGTGAGAAAAAGCTCTTAATCTCACTATGGAGGCATCCTGGACATCGAGCTCTTACTGCTGAACCCTCCCACTCCATCCGACATGAGCCGCCTCATACTCTCAGAAGGCATCGCTCCATAAGTCAGCGGGCCTTCCTCCTCAGTCTCACTGATATGCCATAATAGCCTCGTCCAGAAAACCAGGCCTCCGCTGTCCTCTCCTCCCCCTCAGCAGGTAACAGAGAGCAGGGACAGAGAGGGAGTGGAGGGTCAATCATCCAGATTCCTCACATGTTTCCACCTCGGTACTTCAGAGTGTTTCGAATAGCTGGGATGCCTGCAGATTTAGCTTGCAGTGTAGCTCGGCTAAAAAGGGGAGCACAAGATTAAAGGAATCGGGGGAGCTCAATGTTTTCCAGCTTGAAACTGGGAGTTTGGTAGTTTCATCTCCCTCAAGCTGCAACATAGGAAACAGCAGGACATGAAGCAGAAACATGAGACACACCGTGGTATTGCATTGTAATTCCTGATCAAAATGCCAGCTTCCCCTCCCACCTGACTGGCAGCATTACGCCTAATAAAAATAACACAGAACTTTTTCCAGGGAGAGAAACGGAGAAATGCTGAGTGGAATTGACAACTTTATACCTCTATATAAAATCAAAAATGAATACAGCGTTTTCCTGGCATTTCAAAATTCAAAACACCCTCTTTTTCAATCTCCGTCCTTTTCATCCTTGTTTCTTTTACTTTTTTCCCACAGTTCAACAACCGCACAACGCAATCGGTTTAACACACCCACACATAGAAACAAATATGTCGCTTTAGTCATTCTGGGTATGACATAATTTACAAGTCAGGACTTCACTGGTGAAGTTTTTTTGTTTTGTTTTTATTTTTCTTCAAGCTGAAATTTATTCACTTATAACAGCTCAACGCTCCTCTTTAGTAAACCTGCACGTCCTGACTGTGACTTGTATAACACATACCACTGCAACGCCAGAGATTCGTTATTTCACAGTGACTCAGGATCCGTGTAAACCAGCAGAGAAGACTTTGGACAGAAAAGATCCTGTTGAAAAGTCTTGAAACAAAGAGCCTCTGGGTGAAGTGGTTTCATTTGTTCCTGATTAGGTTTCAAAACAATGTTTGCAAATCTAGTGAAAATAACAATTAAATGTCTTAAGTGGAACTATTATTGGACGGCAAAACCCTGATCGATTATGATTAAGTCCATTACAGTAGCACAAGTTAGCAAAATAACCCATCAAATGATCAAACTGCCTCAGTATCTAAAGTTTGTGGACTAATCTGGCACATACACCTGGTAAATTGGCAGATTATCATTTTTACACCTCAGTTTTAGTCTGTAGTTACATTTGGCTGTAGCTTCAAACTGAAGAGCACAGAGTCATATCAAGCTTTTCATCTGACGCCTAATTCCCTGTTGTCAAAGCTTTTAAATAAAGTTGGATAGAAGTGACTCCCCCCCTGAAACATGTTTCTTGTATTAAGTGCTCGAATGCTCAGTGTTAGATTGATTACGCGCTCAAAAAATGACTAACTTCCCCTGTTGTTGGAGGAAGTTAGATATTAGCGCTGACTACAGGGAACCCTAAAGCTCCTTCTCTCCTTGAGCAGCAGGAAGTCAGATTAAACATTTCACAGCGTACACAGTCAAACCTTTCCCTTCAATCTGCAGCTGCTCTGATTGACAACTCGGAGGATGCGTGCTCTGCAGTGCCTGTAGTCTGCTGCTCTTACCAGCAGTGCTATCTGCTGCTATGCGGAGAACTGATGTTATCTTTGAGGAACTCCTCGTGGAGTCTCTTTCAAGGCAGCGGGGGCTTCTGGGAAGACTTTCCCTGCATTTTGAAAGCAGGTGTTTTCTATTGTGGGTCTTCACACCATTTGGAAATGAGCGCAGCCTGTCAGCCAGCTCATCTTTACTAAATGTTTCATGTGGCAGACAGTGTTGAAATAAGGGTAAGAGGGCTGAGGAAACAAACAGAAAGTATCGAGGGTCTCTGTGGAGTGCCCATCTCAGAGGGAGAGACAGAGTCATGCATTCCTTGCATACATACAGCTTTTATTGCGTTGATAGAATAAGGGAGGCCCAGAGAATAAATCACAAGGTCAGTGAATGGGCCATCTGACCTTTAACCTCTAGGCTGAGAAAAGACTCTGCTCTGTGTGCTGATGTCATCAGCAAGTCATTACCAGCAAAGCTCTCAACACCTCTGCCATCCCACCCTAACTCTCTCCGCTGAGCTGCGATTGGACGAGCCCCCCCCCCGGCTGCATCACTTAAATCACTCTATAGGGCGGCAGTTATAGACTTGACCTTGACTTGGTGCTTATTTCCACGTCCTGCTCCCACATTTCTCTCTGTTTATTGTCTCTCTGTGTCCCTATTTACAGCTCCATCCTCCGGCAGGAGCATGAAATATTGTGAAGTTATGGGAGCAGTAAACAATGTTGCTCAAATATGTTTTATTTGGACCTGTTTCTTAGTATCTAACAACTGCAGTGTTAGAAGAGTTCCTAATTATTTTTAAAATATAGCCACAGGCATGACTTCTTCTCCCCCCTGTGCTAACAGAGCTGTTTATTGAGGATCTGTTTAGACAGGAGATGTCAGTGGTCCTTGTGTGGGTGTGAGTTTGTAAAAACGAGGTGGGGCCGTTGAGGCAAAGCATATGTTTTCTTAAGGGACGATGAGGTGGGCTGAGGTTAACTATTTTGACCGTGAACGGCAATCTGAGGCCTAATTTGAGCTGAGCGGTCTCCTGAGGGGTAACCTCCTCAGCAAGGCCCTGACCTTTGACCCCCTGGACCAGCCTCTGCACTACATCCAGAGAGATAGATACAGGAAGAGAGGGAAAGTGGCAGACTTCTCCTGACAAATAACCTTTCGTGTACTCATGACGATATCGTAGCCCTCAAAAGGCAATTTTAAAAAGGTTTTGCTATCTTTTTTACTTGCCTGCATGTTGTTCCCCCCGCTGTTTATATGGTTTCCCGTACTTGGTAAACAGATCAACGACTATGAGCAAGTTGGATCAACTCGTAGCTTCAGGTTGCAGCATGCCCACTTCTGCAGCTCAGACAGGCAGACTGACATTGTTGTCTACCATGTTGTTCTGCACTTCAGTCCAAATCATGCTGTTGAGCAATGCTATCCCCTAAGAAAAAAAAAACAACAGAAAAACTATTTCTCAGCATACTGCTTTCCATTTCTCCCACTCTCCTGCCCACAGCAATGGCAAAAACCCTGAGCTATGCGAAGGAGAGCAGCTTAAAAACTCCTACAAGGCCTATAAAATAACTAAGTTCTTGTGAGGGCACCTGGAGAGACTCCTCTGCAGGACTGAATGCACCTCAAGACAAAAGAGCAATTGACTAATTCATTTATATAAAAGATTATGTGTACACCAAACCTGGAGACGTGCCAGGAAAAGCCCTTACAAGTCTGTCTTCATGTAAACAGACATTTCTGCTGGATGTATACTTCTCCCATTCTTATTGCACCATACAAATAAATTAATCAAGCTGATTACTCCAAGCCTGAATACTTCTATTCAAGGCACTCAGCAGTTTGGGTGCCCTGTTAGCTCCATCAATCATGATCAAATCACTCTGGAAAAATGGGAAGAGGCCGCTGGAAGAGCATTTTAGAAAAAAGAAGGATGGAACTGTTAATGTGGTCTGTGGTGAAAAGTACAGTATGATTAGAGAGCAGCAGAGAAACACATCTGTGAGCTGAAATCATTTCAATTTACTTTAGTTTTTTTTTTTAGCTAAACTTCAGTTTTTTGTACTTTTGCTGTGCCTTATAAGAAGAGTTCCTACTTTCAACTAGTTGCTTTATTCATGTGTATGTAAAAAATTATTAATAAATGCCTCATTGCTCAATAACTAGCCTTCTAAAGGAACAGTGTTTGGCTTGCCAGGCTGGTTGTTGTTTGCTGTTATTTTAATATCAGCCAACAAAAGAATCAATCAGGATGACTCCTCTGCCAGGCCCCTGGAAAACAAACCGATGTTATTTGTTATTACAGTTCAAACTTATGGCTGAAGTATCATCAGTGACTCCCTAACTTTCTGAAGAGCCAGCAGTTCTGCATTTGTAAAAACTCATTAATTACGGGTCACTGGTTTCTCACATTTGAGCAATTCATCAAATCTGAAGTTGGGTTGGTGATAAATTAAATGATGCAGATGTTTAACAGATGTTTTCCAGTGAGTCTTGAGAGAGCAACTTCAAAACAAAGAAGTTACACCAAATAAGGACATATGTTTATTTAATAGATTTACTGTTGATCTGTAAACAACCGGAATGTGTATCAATCACTGATGAAACCTTTATAATAACATTTTAGCTTTTTAAATAAGTATGCCTCATTAGATAATGGTCAGGCGTAGTTTTCATTTTAGTATCTTCAAAACATTAAAATACACATTTACATGTACAGAAACATGTAATAAGCTAATAGTATAATTATAATAGTTATGATTAGCGCTGCTTATTTTATGTAACCCACTATTCATACTACAGTTAAAAAGGTAAACACTCACCATAAATAACATAATAGATTCTTAACACATGTTGTAATAAATAATGTCACCCTGTGGAATCAGAGTTTGCTGTAATTAAAAGTACAACCAGCAGTGCTGCAGTGTGGGAAAACCTCAGCTTGTAATTATTCTAACAGGGAAAGTTAAGGAGACACACCTTGTAAACTGATCCCTGAGAATCCTGATGTTCATGCCAAACGTCCCTCCTCTTGCTCCACTCTGCACATTTATGCTTGGGTGAAGCAGCAGGAGAACCCCTCCCCTCCTTCCCTTTCCCTCAAAACACCCATCTCCACCCCAGCCTGCCCTCTCTCTGCCTTGATTGTGCTAGGTAGCACAAGCTGTCACTCCTTTAGTATGTCACCGTAATTCACAGTGACAACAAACAACAGGCTGTGCTACTCAGTACCCATGATCCCTCACAGAAGCCTAAAGGGTGGGGGGTTGGAGAGTTGGACACTTGGAAGAAGAGAGGGGGCATGAGGGGGCATTTAAGAGGGGACAGAGAGAAGGGCATGGGGGGGCACGGGGTAGAAAGACTAGAAGGAAGAGGCCAGAGGGGAGGGGACGCTATTGTCATGTATATAAACCTATTATCTGCCATTTCTGTTCAAAAGCCATTTAATATTTCCGCCCAGGTTACGACACCCTGCTGTGTCATTACAAAGGAAAAATCCATGTTGAAATATTTTTGTGATATGGCTGTTTTTGTTTTTAAAAGGCCACAATGAGTCTGACAATCAATCCGGTCCTGTCAGAGGGGCTGATAGGTTGAGGAATAGTAGGCTGCGGACTTCTGACCCTGAAGTAAAGGAAAAAAAAGACAGAGAAGGGGTGAGGAGGGGGTCGCAGTTTAAGTTTCACACCCTTCTCAAATACAGCTCTTAGGACGAGTTGGGTTTTTTTGGGGTTTTTTTTTACAGAAGTATGTAGAACCTTCTTTCCCTGTGAGACCTTAAGCACTTATACAAGTAGACAAAAAAGCCAAGGAGGGAAACAGGAGCGAAGGGAAGAATACCAATAAGTAGAGAAATGGGAATTAAATGGAAATAGGAGGGAGGAGGGAAGGCTGCAAGAAAAGAGGGCAGGAGACAGAAAAAAGGAACATGTCCCAAGGTTCTGTCGAAAACAAGGCGTAAATCAAAGATGGTGTGAAAACATGGCACCTTTGGGCTTCTCTGGTTTTGCTTTCCAACTGAGGGGCCGAAATGTTGTGTAGCGAGTTGCAGCTTCTTGTTGGCCCGAGCATCGACGTGCCAATAGCGCTGATCGGTTTGTTGTTTATTTAGCATTACACAGATGATCCAAAACAATCAGGGTGTAAATATTAACCAAAGAGCTCAGAGAGCTGTAGCAGTAAACTCTGTCAGAGAGGAATTCACCCATGCATGGCATGACAAACAGGTGAACTTCTCAAATATGGAGAAGTGCAGACAGTGAAAGTCCTTAATCTTTAGTTCACTTTAACAGGAAGTTCACACAGAATATGAGGAACTGACAGAATATTTATGAGGTGTGTAACATGTTTTTGGTCACGCAGTTCGTTATCTGCACAGGTGAGTATGATGACCTGAATTTCAATGTATAATTTCACAAAACCTTAAACTCCATTATTTGTTAAAAAAATATTTTCCTCAATATGTTTACATGCCAAGTGTGTGTGTGAGCTCTGCTGCATGCTGGGATGTGTGCCATGTGTATTTCACTGGATGTGCTCTTTATTCAACCATCACAGCCTTCAGCCGGTTCAGACAGATGTTTATGCTCAGCTGCAGCAGCGCAGAGACCAAAACAGGTAAATTCTCCCATCTGCACCATTTTTTCCTGTGGTCAGTGGTGACTGTCAGCCGCCCACAAAGAGACTCAACCAAGAGGATGTGTTGTCGTCGTTGTTGTTGTTGTTGTTGTTATGAGGAACTTAGGTTCTGTGTTTTAAATTTTCTTTAAGATCAACATCCGAGTGCCGGTTTGCAACGTTGTGTGTGTATGTGTCAAAACCTCAGAGCATCAAGTGTGTGTGTGTGGTAGTAGAGTTATGCTCTGCTGATTGTATTGCTTACAGGAACGTTAAAAAAGTGAGCATAGTAAAGTCAAATAGAGCGGAAGTAGAAGAGACTGGAGTGTGGTACAAATTCAGTATTGTAAAGTGCCACCATAAAGTACAAGTAAGAGTAGATTAGAGTAGATCAGAGTAGATTAGATTATAGTCGAGTAAAATTAGCTGTGTCACTCCCAGAGGAGTGTCGCTCCCTCAGTGATCAGTGAAAACAGGGATCGGTCTGATGACAGATGAGTGATTTGGTCTCTCCTGCCTCCTTCAGAGGGCGAGCAGCCACCATCTGGGACTCAGGCTGCTTGGCTGGTGTTTAACTGTGTGCCTGTGGTGTGGGGGTCTGTCGGGGGGTGTCGGGGCCATGTGTCCCCTCTGAGGGGGGCGCAGAGGTCCTGGTGGGTCTTGCAGCCTGTGACCATGATGCCTGTTCCCCTGACCCAGAGCACCGCCCCTCACCCCCAAAACAAGATGCACGCATCCAAACACGCACATGCACAATGCCAGGTCAACGGCCACTTGCTCGATCTATTAACACCCTGTTAGCTTTTATATGAGCTTACAATATTATGAAAAGCACATGCTAGTGAAAGACCGCGATACAAAAGAAAAGCTAAGTCCAGATCCACGCTCAGGGTCTTGTATCGGTTGTGCCAAAATATGATTCATCAACCAAACAGCATGAAATGAACAATTCTTAGTCCCCAGAGGAGCCTCATTTTCAGGTTTCCAGCTCTCTTACAAATCTACATAAAAACTAAAAACCATTCCTGTATCAGCTTTAGACCTCCAACACTGAAGTCCAAAATCAGTGAGGTTTCCAGCTGGATGTGATGAAGAACGGACCCCATTCCCTATTCTGAGTAATACGGCTCTACGGAGAGCCCCAAAAACACAAAGCAGCTCCCAAACTCACATACACAACGCCAATTACAGCAGTTAAGAAAAGAAACAGTGATATAACTACAGCTTCAGGATCACAACAACAATCTAACCTGAATCAAATAAATCCATCACAGACAGTTGAGGTGTATTGAATGCATTTTCAAATCAATAACAGAAACAGGAGCTTACTCAAGAAATCAAAGGTTAAGTAGCATCTTGATTTACTGAAGAAAACGCTGAAAACCTTTGCACTTTTTCGAAAATTGAGTAACAATGCACCACTCCAAGAGATATATGAAGCACATGGTGGGCATGTTACCACAAGTGCATGCATACGTACAGACACACAGAGCTGTAATTGGGTTTTGAGAGTGTAAGAGTGTGTGAGGGCCCATCTGTCCGCAGTATCCAGGCTCTGTGTTTAGGGGGCCAAGGGCAGGCCGCTGCTGGTGTGGAGCCCGAATAGGTCGGCAGCTGCGCTAAAAGGGCTGTGTGCACATGGCCTCCATGGCTAATCTGCTAATGTATTCCAGAGGTCAGTAGGGTTTTGCACCAAATCAATGGAGGGATTTACACAGCTTTCCTCTGGAATGTGCCCCATCCGCACTCTGCTTCGGGGAAAACATCCACCTCTGCTTTGCCAGGCAGCGCAATTTTCCGCGGCATTTAACAGTGAGAAAAGGAAGAGCAAATTTAAAAAAAAAAGAAAAAGAGAGCAGTGCAGTGAAGCTCTCCCTTTCCCATCCTATCTCTTTTACATCTCCACCACAGATAACTAGCAGCAGTAGCCGCAGATTTTAAATCCCCTGAATAGCAAAGACAAACGTCACAACACCGTATACAACACTTGTGGTATTTAAGAGTTCACTGACACAGAGATGGCTGAGCAGTGATGTAAGATGGGACCAAGCCTGAAAAGGCAGCAGAGAGGGACGACATTCAGAATAAAAAGATCCACAGTTTTTGAACTGGATCCTCCCTAATCGACAGAAACGTCAGTCGGTTAAAGCGCAGAGAAGCGACGGGATCAAACGCTCGAGCTGAACATGTCAAAGGTCAAATCCAGTGGGAGCAATTTGAGGCATCTAGCTGGAGATATTAAAAGGGAGGGAAATTGGTTCCCTATACAGCCTAACACTCGGTCTCTGATATGAGATTGTGGGAGATATTTCCATCTCCTTATCTGGAGTGTGTCTTTGTGTGTTTCAATGCAAATGTGTGTCGGTCAGGTCTTGCGTGCGTAGGAATGCCCCGGTGTTATGCGGCACTCATTCCCTCCTCTTCTTTCTTCTGTCTCTGGCTGCAGGACCCGGCTCGGCCAAGGTCATAAATAAGCCAGCATGGATAGAGGAGGACGCCCAAAGCCAGACACCCAGACGCAAAGAGCAGAGGCCCTGGCCTTAAATCCAGACAGTCCAGCTCAGATTAAACCGACCCAGACACAGAGAAACAGGGCGGCTCGCTTTCGCTGCGCTTAAACTCAGTTCCAGAGGTCACAGGTTAGTTTCATATAAACCTGTTCGGCTCTGTACACTTGGAAAGGGAAATGGATGTTTAGCTCCACAGCGACTTCTAAAGTTATTTTCTCACATATCTGTCAAAGGGTGAGATATGTCTTTTATAACTCCCACTCAGAGGGTTGATAAAGAACAGAGGTTTGTGTAAATAATGGATTTCCAGTTTATAGATTTTTGGTGTGATGGACCATTAAAGATTGAGACGCTCAGGCTGGAAACTCAACAAGCTGCATTTCATGTAATATCAGTGCTTCAATAAAATCAACAAGCGAAGCCTCTCAGATCTTTGTGAGATTCCTCAAAATGCTCTTATTTTCTCTGTCTTGATAAAACTGCCCCTCCCACCTGCTATTTTTTGCCATGCTTCTTATCATTGCAGCGATCTGTGTGCAACGGCTGCTGCTGCAATGGTACATGATCTGTTTACCAATACTGTACTTAGCTGCCGGGCTGAGCGAGGGGAAACAACAAAAGGGCTGCTTCAAGGGGAACCGAAGCCGACTCTCACAATTATCCTCAAGCTCAGTTTCTGCAGCACGATGGTGAGTGAATGGTCTCAAGTTGAGGAGGTATTAAACCAGTAGCCTGGTTCCCTCTGGTTCAGCACATATATGAGCACAGCAGCCTGTGATAAATCCATATGGTTACTGAATGTTATATAAAAAAGTATCTTTTCGAGTGAAGCCTAGCTTCGCAAAAAATATTAAGTTGGGCTCGCTGCATCCCACTTTTCCCATTTTCCTACACTAAGCCAATCATTTAGATTTATACTTATTACATGTGAGGGTGAAAAAGTAAATAATGATGTTTTGAATTTTTCAGTTATGCTGTGACTCTGCAGTGTGAGCTTCCTCCTCATCTCAGCCTCCCAAGTTCAGCCGCAGCTCCCCCTTTGCTCATCTTCCCCTCTCCACATGACTCAACCCCACTCGGGCTCCATCCTACTCATTGACATGATCTCTCCATTCATCTGCCAAGAACTTCCTGTGCACTGGGTGACGGGGGGTCAGCAGTTTGATAAACCCATAAAAGGCCCCCATGTTAGCCCATGAAGGCCCCGGATGGCCTCTGCCACCCGTTCCCACAGCCCGCCTGTCTGTCAGCCCCTCTGACTGACAACACCCGTCACCCCACACTCTCACACTCACGGCCACTCCAACTACACCCCCTCCCCAGACGCATTAAAAGTCACTCTGTCTGGCCTGCCACTCATTAATATGACTGAAAAAAGGCTCAGCTTCACACTCATGTCACTTATAAGTCCAGCCTTGGGGTGGGGGCAGTGGGCACGGTGCCCAGTGACTCCACCTTGTCCACTTATGAATGGGGTCTCTTTCTGTCTTCTCCTCTGGCCCTCCAGACTCTTTGAAAAGGAAGAATGCACCATGTTAAATCTGTCCACAAGGGATGGTGGGTGGTGTAAAAAGGTTGACACCGATGCCACCCTCCTACCGGCACAATGACTAAGATGCTGCTGGCAGGAGTCTGGGACCGCAGCCCCCTGTCCTGCTACATCACAGCATATTCGTCATCAGGGACTCATTTGGCTACATTGTGAGTATCAAATGCTGGTGTGATTTAAAATGATTCACTTCTTATTAATGAACACTTAAATTGGATTAAAAAGTGATCTCATTTTGAGTAATAGTTTTGGGGATTTGCCGCAAAGTCACTTTACCGAAGCAAATCTATCTGCTTTTTACAACAGGAACATCTGGCTTTCAAAAGCAATTCTCAACCCATTTGAAACCGTATTTGTCTCATGTGCATCTGTTGTTTCACAGCATCAAAATGTTGCTAAACCTGCGAGACAGCTCATCCAACTGGAAGAAAAGAAACAAATGTGTGCTGTTCGTGAAAACTTCCCACGCAGCTTGGATGTATGTGACAAAGCAACGCTGTCTGTGATGCTGGCAGTATTTTCATGCAACTGAGCTGCATAAAAAAAATAACTGAACTTTCCGCTGTCAGAAGGAAAACGCTACCAGTTAAAATCACAAACTGTGCCATGTGGTGTTGTGCTCTGCCTGGAATAGTTTTGGAACTTGACCCAAAGAAGGGATTTTAAGTTTTACATCTGATTCTGGTAATCTCCCCATCTTGATGCCCTTTCAATACTACTCCTTTAATGAGCCTATTTGTATGTTTTCTCTGCCCCAGGATATGGTGATGATTACTCTTTGGCCATCGCTGTGTTTGGGCGCCCTGTGAGCAGAACAGGGTGACGCTTTGTCCTCTATTTTTGAGAGTCAATTCAGTGCAAATCCCAGGTTAAATTATTCAAATTGCAATTTCAAATTTTATCTTAAGCAGAGGGAGCAAAACATCCTCTTAAAACCACCTGGTTGGTCGAGACCACTTTAAAATTAATGCTAAACAGCTGAACAGAAGCACAAACATTCATAACTTTTCTCAGTTTAGCCTCGCTACACGTCGTTAGCTGAGACAGACACTCCACAGTTTAACTGTTCATTTTACAAAAACCATGAGTACAACAGCACAATTCACTTAGATTACCGTCATAAACCATAAAATAATCTTAAGTACTTTCTAGCATGAAAAACATTATGATGTCACTGCAGAGTGTAATTTTCATTGCACTGGAAATGTTTCCTGTAATAGGAAATACAAAAACCTCATTACAGCTGCAGCTCACCATTTAAGTTGCATTTATAGTTTCGCCGTGCTTCGCCATTTTTGTCTAAATAAACAGTTTTCTGTTTATGTCGCGGTCAGATTACTTTTTATAATTTCCATTTCTGGGAAACATCGTGTCCACTGTTTTACGTAGAACTGTGTAATTGCTGATATTTAAAGCTTACTTGTTCCCTTCAGGTTCTCCATCACACCATCCATCCAGGTCTGCAGTCTAAACTATTCAGGTATCCAAAGACAGCCCCAAAACGAACCCCTGAAATGAGAGGCTGGGGGGTGGGTCCCCTGGTCCTCGAGCCAGGAAGCTGCTCTCGTCTCCAGACACACATCAGTGTGATGGAAAGTCACCTTGGCAGGCGTGCAGCTCAGCTCCTGTCTGGAGCCAGCTGTTTTAAAGAATTATGAATTAAGAGGAAAGTCATGGGAGGGAGAGGGGAGCCTTTCTGTCAGGAGATGAGATAATCTGAGGGGTCAGATTCAGACACACACACACACACACACACACAGGCTAATACACTGGAAAAATCACATCAACACAAGCATGCTTTGGGAAAGCCGCATGGGGTCTTATCTTAAAACGACAATAAATATGTCTTTCCCTGAAACTTTCAGTGTCTAGTTTGTGATGATGATTTCCATAGCGACAACAACCTGGTTCCAGAGCGTTGGCCAGCGATACTACAGGTTATGCATGACTATTTCTGTCTCTTTCTGTTTTGTCTTTTTGTATCTCACTCCATCTGTCTGTCTATACGGTAACGGCAATTCATATTTCCATTATTGAAGTATGGGAAGAAAAGGAGGAATGCATAAAACAAAGTTAAAAATATAAAAACTTTTCCTAATTCCCGCTCTCTTGCTGTTTCTTTTTAATCTTTTTGTGTAAATCTAGGAACAAAAAAAGATGATGTTTCCTGTCTTATCCCATGTCTCAAGTTTGCATCCCACCCGTACACGCAGCCAGCCGCCCCCCCCCTCCAACCTCTGGCTGCTGTATCCTGTGTGGTAAAGCTGGCACTGGGCTTTGAGAGTTTTCCTGAACAGACGTTTTTGATTCAAGCACCGAAGTTTCCTGGGCTCTCTACATGTGTGGCGTAGACCATCTTCTGCCCCACTCTGTTTACTGAACAGTAAAACTTGGAGGCCGCAGACCGAAGTGGGGTTCACTCCTACCAGAGAGGAACCTATTTTATGAAGAATAACACTAATAATGTGACCAGAGCCCAAAACACTTCCTTTCCCGCAGCACAGCACTGCATATCAGATTTTTGTTATATTATTCCTCATATTACAGTACTGGCCGCCACACTGCCTCCCAAACACTAAGCTGAAATTATCAAGTGCTTTTTCAAAGTGGTACACTTAAGAATCTCATACTCCGACCAACACTTGTATTTATTCGAACCTAAACACTGGCTGAAATAGTTCCTCTCTGTGGCATTTTGGGGTTCTTTAAGGGCTCCTCAATAAAATAGTGCCGTGAAAATATCGTCGGGAGGGCAGACGATGAGGGGACAAATGAGAGATAATCAAATTGGACAGGAAAATAGAAAAAGTATGCATTTATTTAGAAGGTGAGAGAAACTGAGTGAAAAGATGAAACCAGAAAAAAACAAAAAAAAACAAGGAAGGAAAAGCCTGGTTTTCTTTTCCCTAACTCTGGATTCCTGGTTAATGACTGTAATGTTGCTGAGGCTCAATTGGCCAAATGTAACAAGAGGCCCAGCCAGCCTGATGATGTTTATTTCTCTCCATTTTTCATCTTTTCCTTTTTTAAATTCGTAACGTGAACATTATACATACACACTCTGCGTTTAATTTGTGTGGCAACTAACTGTTTTCTTCCATTTTACTCATTTTACCCCCCTTTTTTTAATTTCTTTTGCTAAATCAGCAAAGTCCTTTGGACAGAGTGAGGGCTTGTGGCTTGCTAACCAGTGAAGGGGATATTTTCTGAGAAATCACCTCTGCCAACAACTTTCTTCACTTTGGCCTCATATGCTGACCTGATGAAGCATCTGCTGAATCGTTGTTGAGAGATTGAGAGGCACTTGAAATCTTGCTGTCTTTGTTTAGCAGCAACCAAGTGGTAAATATGGATGCTTGTGTTGGCAGAACAATTTCAAAGAAAAGAAAAGTGAAATATTTCTGTGTAATGTGGCTGCTCCTTGACTTGGATGAGTTCTGGTGTGATGGAACAGTCAGTGAATCCCTGATAATGCATCGGCAAAGTCGGCAATAAACCTGCAGAAAAACACTTTAAGCCAGCACACTCACGCACATCCAACCCCCACTTGTGTGGATTCGGTTTGTGTTCTGTGGGACTGATCAGCTGCTGATGGGCCCCAATCCAGCAGCCGCAGTGGCTGGATGACAGCAGGCCAGGCTGCATGCCACAGGGGATTTCTGAAATCAGTGAATCGCTCCTTCTATCTCCTTATGGCTCGGAGGCTCTGGCTTTCGGAGCGAGCATGATTTCTGGCCACTGACCTTATTTGGTTCGATTTACAGGCGCCATGTATCTACCGCAAAGTCGAAACCCAGACCTAGATTCTCTCTATGCACGTGCTGTCCAAGCAAACCACATAAACCAAAGTATATAACACAATTGTGGTTTATATTGATGTACTGGCTGTTACTTGAACTCACTGCACTTAATATTTTTAATAGTTTTGCTTAAGTTCTCATCATTCTCAAGTGTGTCTCTGAGCGTAAACTTACACATTACAGTATTATTCCTGGCATTTATCTGGTCAAAACTTAAAATAATAATAAACTCGACACACGATGGAGTTCTGTTCCTTTCACGGTGTATTAACATCGTTTATACTAAATGACATCGTTAAGATGGTCATCAAACTGTATGTGCAGTCCATGAAATACGCTGCTGCACCTTTTTTTTTTACAACTAACACTCCTCCACACTCTATTTCAGAAATGGATCAGGCCCCGCAGCCCCATCCGTCTCCTTTTCCTCTTCTACCTACACCTGGCAGCTCAACCAGAAGCCACACCCTCTCTCCCTTGACGATAGCCACCGCCCACTTTTTGCTAGAAATAAAAACGTTTGTTTCAGTTAAGTGTTTCTACAAATGGCTCAGCAGTCTCACAGTCTGCCGAGCAACTGGGGTCCAGATGGTCTGGTCCAAAAATGAATGGACTGATTTCAGTTCTGCCTCTGATTTCTCAGAGAAAGGTAAAAAAAACCAAAACCCATCAGATTCACATTCTACATTCTGAATCTGAAGGGCAGCAGTCAGGAGCTTCATCCTCCAAACCAAACAGTGGCCTCACAGCAGATAGGGCCTCCCCTCTGAAACCCTCAGCTCCCCGGTCCTGCACCTTAATCGTTCCTGTCCAGACGTCTGACTGCCCCAGTTGAGCTGAGACAAGGCGCATGAAACATTTTTGACATTTCTCAAATGTGTGGCTAATCAGGAATGGCTGCTCATGTGGGGAGGATTCTCTAACTGGCCTAAGAAAAGGCAGCGCTGATGCTACAGAAATGGGCCCCAAACATAAACGCCGGTAGACTATCTGCTGACGATTGATATAGATTGAGAGGTTTGTAGCCTGATGAAAATATTAGTGTGAGGGGCAGGCATGCTGTGTGCACACAGTCTCATTGTGCACTTTCTGTATTATTTGGTATGATATGGTGTTACAAAACCCATTTTATATTGAAAGTTAAGTACGTAAATCATGAGCACTTACTTGAAATCTGATCATAAAACGAACTGTTACTAGTGGAGGTATGTGGCTTATTAAGATATTATAGGTTATTAGGAGGAAAAATTTTACTTTTTATTGGTTTAATTTCAGGGCCAACTGCATTTAGAGCATGAAAAGAGGTGTGAGTAGAAGAAGAAAATGAGAGGCTTGGGATGAGGTGCATGCTGTGCAGACTAAGTAATGTGTGAAAACACAATTAGGGACATTTAATGAACGTTTGATAATCCAGAGTGTGAGCTGTGTACTGTCTAAAGCTCTGACAAGAAAAGCAGCATAAATGACAGACTGAGGAAAACTGTGTCAAAAGGATTTAGTTATGCTGCTACGACTTCTTTTCGTCCCACCGGAGGTGTGCAGCCTGCGCAGGCTGTAAATATCAGCGTTTTTATAATCTTAATTATAGAGACATTTTTCTGCTCTCCTTCATGGGCCAGCTCTCCTTCAGACACAGCAGGTTGCCATGACAATGCCAAGGCCTCCCCTCCACAACAACAGCAGCATTCAACAGGCGAAGATTTAGAGCTCCGCAAATATTGGCTGGCTTGGCTTTCATGGGACAGCACTGGGAGGGATGAACGTTCAGGCAGGACGTGGAGGTGGGGGGTCAGGTTCAGTTAGTGACTCTTTCTACCTGCTCTAAATGTCCTGAAAATATATTCCCCCACATGCAGTCGACTCTATAGGGGACGGGGGACAGGGAGAGGGAAGTTTCCATAGTGGAGGTCAATGAAAATGAAGCTGAGGCAACAGAAGGGAGAGAGCAAGCGAGCGACTAAAGATTTAGACTCCCCAGAAGAGACAGCGCACATATTGAGAGGTGGGCTGACTCCCACCGCCGCCCAACAGCTTTACTCTTTTCACACTGACACATTAGTATTCTAATGCCAGTGGGAATATGTATGACTGCCTCAGAGAGAAAGAGATGCACAGGCCTGTGCCAGCGGAGCCACAAGTAAGACAATGAAGGAGCACGAGAGAGTGTGGGGGGGGCAAACAGAAGAGAGACATTAATGTGGTAAAGACCTGGAGGGAGGGGGAGAGAGAGAGAGGAGGGAAGCATTAACACTTAAATGGGGTCTTATATGATGACAACATTTATCTCCCCGCATTCATTGTCTCCATGCTGACACAGCAAGTGTTTAAAACCCGAGGGCTCTCTGCTCATGCCGATGCACTGTGTTTCACCTTTATAGTCAGACAATGAATTAATAATGATCAGTTAGTACAAAAGCTTTGTTCCATGCTACGTGTTCTGGGTTATAGCCACGTGTTTCAGCCAAGTATAAGCTGTGATGGTAAACTGCAAAAATACGGTTTTACTCATGTAAAAGTTTAAAGGTGTTTGCCTTTTTAAAAATTTTAGTCTGAAAGTTATTATGTCTGTTAAATAAATGCACTGGTGTACAAGATGCATGTTCAATATTTCCCTCATATTAAGTCGCACAAATCCAAACTAGTCAGCAGAAGTACCAAAGTACAGAATTCCTTACGGGAAAACAAGACAACTTACATTGAAGATGCTCTGGAAATGTAATCAGTATGTAAACTTCACCCGCTGACTGTGAAAAAGCAAGGAACAATCTAAATATATAAATCACATGTATTAAGTAGAGTCCATTAATGCTTGTCACCTGTTTGTCCTTCTAAAGTCTACAGCTCTTTGGCAGTTGTATTTAACACACGATGAATTGCTACTATTTCTCAAATAAATCAGTTTAGTTTGAGTCTAATCAGGAATGCCTAAAGATATGTAAACAAAAACCTGATGCTTGCGAATATTTTCACCATGTCCAACAGTGAGTTGGCTCAACCTAAAGCCCCCATGTCAAAATGCATTTTCTATGGTCCCTTAATAACTCAGGCTAATCACTTTAGCATTGTCTCTTGGGACACAATGGCTCCCCTCATGTCCTGTATCCTGGCGAAGGGGCTCGGGAGCAGTCTGGTGATGCTGTGTTGAATTTTGGTGACAGGGCCCCAGAGGGAGTGGGCGCCCCCCTGTCCCTCAGATAATCCCCAGGAGAAAGGGCCTGCATTTAGCGAGCGATACGTTTAATCCGGGGAGACCGTGTTCACAAAGGAGCCCGGCACTTCCTCTGGTCTGGGAGCTTCCGCTGGACTGGGGGGCCCTGGCGTGGGTGCCTGTACAAACATGCTCCAATAACGCACATCCACATGACAATGGAACAAACAACAGACATACAGACACACACACACAGACGTGCAGGGTTGACAGAGAGGAGGGTATGTTGGACACAAAAAAAAAAACAAAACAAAAAAAAACAAACTTGTAAATTCACACTGTCCTTACGGGGAGCAAATCCAAACAAGCAGCCCACGCACACAAGGGCCAGCAAGAGCAAACACACACACATACACACACATACATACTACACCCTGTGGGCAGAGGCAGTGTTTACATTCTGCCCCTGAGTACAATGAAACAAAGCCTGCGTGTACTGTAGAAAGATTAGCTCAGTAAAAGACAGAAAAAGAGACAGATGAAACAGCTCGCTGCCCGCAGATCGTTTCTTATTTACAAACAGGAAGAACGCCTCATGTTATGGTCCCATCAGATGCTACATGGAGGCCAAGCTCGCTCATACATACAGTAGATGCCATCAGTGATCAGGAGATGCTGGTGGATGACGCAGTTGCTTCACCTCTGCGTCCTGGCAGCATTCGTGTTCCCACTATAAGAGAAAATGAATATTTAAAGGGGATAAAATCTGCCAAACCGATATTTTCCTAAACACATTCAGACCGTGGAAGCAAATGATACTCATGATTGCCGCATGTAATATTTATGTAAACAGTTGAGGGAAATTATTCCATATTTCTCTGACATGATTCCACACGCAGGATTGGATTATACATTTGGAAAAAAAAAAGGAAAAACTCCAGGCGTGGTGTCTGTTTTTCCTGGTTTCAGACTTGCTTTTCCTTCCCATAGTATTTCACACTGACATGTCCTCGTTCTTCTGAGGGGCCACAGGCATTTTCATCTGGCTACAGTACATCTGTGGAGAACCTGCAGCTCAAAACATTCACTTATTAGGAAACAGGAAAAAAAAAAAAAAAAACAATCCAGGAGAATAATTATGAACTTGCAACTGCTTAAATAAATACTGATAATTTGACCTTAAGTGAAATTCTTTTAGATATTTCAGTTAGTTTATGCACTCAAACACACTGAAATATCCTTGATTGTCTCGTTCTCAGAGTTTTCTTATGGCAGATGGTGAGAACATGAAGCCTGGGCACACACAGGTAAAAGATGCCCAACACAAGAGACAGTCAAGGAAGTGGTTGCATCGTTTCAAGTCGTTTTGTGTGTCGTGCATCTTTTATCGTTATATGGAGGTACTTGATGGTAATTTTGTGTCTTTATTTTTTTTTTTTTTTGTTTCTTTAGTGTTATTTTATGGTCATTTTCATATCTTTATAGTCATTTTAAGTGTCATTGTGGCTTCTTCTTCTTTTTCTGGTAATTTTGGTGTCATTTCGTAGTGTATTTCTATCTTTTTTCCCAACTTTGTGTGTGTTTGTGTGCTTCCAGTCTTTTTGTGGTTGTATTTCCAATTATTATTATTATTATTTTATATATTTCCATTTCTATGACCTGGGGGCCTGAGAGATTCAGGGGCCCCTTGTCCTCTCAGATTGGATTAGTCCAGGCCACAGTTTCTGTGAGTGGTCTGTCTGCGTACTACAAGGTCATACTCCTCGCTGGACTTTTTGGAAGTCTCTTTATTTTCCAGTGTGACAAACCCCACCCAGCTGGCACCAACATGGTCTGAAAGTATTTAACCCATCTCAGTGACTCTGATCTGACATCCACGCCCCTTTATTCTCTGGATAATGACCTTTGGCTGAACAGACTGTCGGCAGCAGCACATGGTCAGTCCAGACCTCATATTTAACAAGAATTACGAGCAGCGGTACTGTTATATATCAGCATTATGCCCAAACCCTTTCCATGCTGTGTCCTGCAGCATGATGGTCTCATTATGAAATAGCCAACCAGTCCAGGCCACTTTCTGCTGTGACAGAAAGAGGTCCACCTCAGCACTGGCACATGTCCTCATGTGTGGCGTTCACCAAGACTAACTACTCGTGACAGTGCCAGGTGTGTGTGTTTGTGTGTGTGTGTGGACATTAAGTCCAAGGGGAAGCATGCCTAATGTGGGAGAGGAACAGTGAATCCAACATGGCCACTAGCCAGCATCAGTGTTCCCGTCTTGGAGAATTAGCCTGTCAATCCAGTCTAATTTCCGAGGACAGAGGCTGCTCTTAAACTGGACAGACTGACTCTCTAAAGTGTTTTCTCAGAAATAGGTGAAGACAGGCAGGGTGGCTGAATGTGCGGCAGAGCAGGGTGCACCGGAGAGAAAAGACGCTGCACAAATACAAGCCCAGTCCAGGGTCAAGATCACACTTATCGGTCCACAGTGAGTCTGTAACTCTAATCATCGACTGCGTTTGTCCAACCAAGAGAAAAGGCATCTAGGGGAGCAGGATGTTTACCCAGCTGGATACAGCTTGGCTACATACCGAAGGGGAAAGTCTGTGTGAGCAGCCTTAGGTCTTTGTGTACCTGGAGGATTTCTCCTCCTCTTCTTCTTGTCATTTGAGTCCAATTCCTCATCCTGACAAACTGCCACCACAACTCAAAGTGCTTACTTGCATTACATTAATTCCAGACAAGCAAAACCGAAATGATGCAGGTTATGGCATTTTCTTAAGGTAGAGAGCGCGGCTCACAAAGATTTACTGTGTCACAAATCAATAGTCACAGTCAACGCAATTAATTTTGATGTTTAGGAAAGTGTTTTAAAGGTCCCCTGGGGTGTATTCTTATAAATAAAATGTCTGTGTTACTCATCAAGATGCATTCTGGGTATCCTTATGGCCTGACAAAAAACTTCACATATTTTCAAAGCAGAGTTTTAGGTTGAAGGCTTTTGAATGTAATTTCTAGCCTTGTACTTCTTCCAATAAAATTTTGCACAAATCATGTGAAGCATTTAAAAAGCAGCAATGGAGCAACTTCAACGGAGAAGTAGCATTAAAACCTTGAGCTGTGTCTATGATCACTTAAGCGTTTGCATAAAAATATTTGGATAAAAGCATGTACGCCTGTGCTTTGAGACCCGAGGCCTGCCTGCTGACACCAGGACTCTCTTGGCTCGGCCAAGCCATTCCCTGGCTGAGATCTGCGCTGCTGTTGACACTCTGTTTGGAGGCCAGAGGCCATTCGCATTTGTGTTCTGCCAGCTCATATATCTAACACCTGTTGCTTGGCCCAGTTCAACAAGTGCAACTCAAGCACTTATCTCTGGGTGTGCTTTGAGAGACTTACTACTGTATGTGTAAAAATGTACACAGTTTGAGATGATGGTTATTGCCATGCTCCCAGAATGCCGCTGCCTGTGGCTTTGGCGTTGTGTTACATGATTCATATGCAAAGGGAAGTCAAATGTCAAGGCAGGGAATATACAACCTCTTTATTTGGTTTAACCAAAAAATAACAATAGTAAAAGAAAAGCAAATAGAGCTATAAATATAACAGACAAAACACTGAAAACAGTTATCTTTGCTTTACGTAAAAATCTTTACCATGTCGTGCTGAAATACCAGTTAGTTTGAAGCTGTGGGATGCAACACAAAAGCAATTGAAAACCTTTTGGAAAAATCACTGGATATTCAAAGTAGAACATGCTATTGAAGAGGCAAAGCTGACATAAATCCAAACCTGTGTCTGTTCACATGACAGCTGCCACCAACGTATGGCTAAATGATCCTTTACCTCATTGTTACTTAAGCACTGAAGGTTGATGAAGGTGCGAAACAAAAACAAAGAAAGAAAAAAAGAAATTTGATGATGAAGGCTTCTGGCCCCTGTGTGGAGACAAATGAAGGAAAAGGATACACAAGAGCTAAAATGATTGGATGCTGCAGAGTTTAAAAAATGAAATAAATGTAAATGACTGCGGGTGGATGGGTGGATGGGTGGAGGGGTTTGTACCTACAGTAGATGGATATTGTATAGTTCCAGCCTGTGTAGAGTGAAGCATGGTGAGACTACAGAAAGCACTTTCACCCACAGTAAGGAGATGCACAAATACAACATCAGAGACAGACGTTGCTGGGAGGTGTATATTCACATATATAAAAAAAAAAAAAAAGGTGCAGTGGTTTGACGTATGTTTAGGCACGGTACAACAAGATCCTTTCAGCACAGTCCTGTCCAACCAAGCCGCCGTACTGCTGCACCTCCATCTCGTCGCTGGAGCCCCTGCGTTTGCGGGCGTAGACAGCATAGGGCATAACGGCTCGTCTATACAGCACCAACGCTCTTCCCACATCCTTCAGCGTCCGAGCATCTCCTGGATACGAACAAGCACACATGAAAACTTAATAAGGACCGGCGTAGACACAGCAAGCACAATAAGCATTGTCCTTATTTTTCCCTCGCTCATTTGAGTTAACCTCTGAGTGACTTGACCAAAAAACATTTTTCCCTCCACAGCACTAATTCCAATATCCCCCAAACGTGGAGTCACGGAGATGCACGAGCAGGCTATTTGGTTGGCCTTGTTTATGGGGCCTTGCTGCCTGCAGGCTCGCCAAGCACAGCTTCACATTTGGACTTGTGTCATACACTGCCAACTCCCATCAGACCAGTGAAAAGACTGCTAATCTGAAGTGTGCATGATTAGGAGCTCCAGGAGCCTGCCTGCCTCCAGGAGCGAGAGGCAAAGCCGAGCTGCCCACAGCTGGCACCACGCAAGGGCTCGCACAGCAGGAAGTAGCAACTAAGCCCAGCTAAGCATTATATTCTGCATATAGGTCTCCAAATCCTTAGTTAGCATTAATCATCCACCAACTCCACATGTAGCAGTCGTCCATTTGCGATCATTGAATTTCAGTAAGCATCTTGGGGCTCTCTAGTGAATAACACCCCAACTTAACTCCCTATAATTGCCCCGTTAAAAATCTTTCAGCTCTCCTTCGTTTTAATTCCATGTTTTTTTCCAAGTATTACGCTTGTTCGCCCCTTTTTAAAATGCCTAAAATGTAGAAGATTTATTTTGCCATCTAATATTCCTACATATCCTGTACATAACATTTCATCCATTCAGTCTGTCTTGTCTGAAGCAATCCTGATCTTGCTTGGAGGAAGCAGATTAAAAATTAAAAAAAAAAAAAAACCTCTGGCCGGGTCATGGAGTGGAGTGCACGAGCTTGCCAGGGCCATGGCGACACATCAGTCAAACAGGGGCGAGTTAGGTTTGGTATTAATAGAGCTCAGCGTCTCCTACGCACCACTATTGTTCCCCATGACAACAGCCTGTGTTGTTAACAACTGAGCACTCAGGTGGTACAAAAGATGTGACTGTTTTTTTCTTCTTCTTCAAGACAAGATAAGAGGTAGAAAAGCTTCTTTTTGTGCCAGATGTTAAAATGACAGAGCTTTGTAAACTGTTCAGTTGGAAGTGATGAGTTAAACTGGAACAATCACATGGACATTGACTAAATCGGAACAACAGCCAATATTTGGTTTGGGCAGATTTAAATAAATGGTCCAAACAATTCATGTACCACCACCACAAAAACAAGTCAGAGCAAAGAGGAGAGCTGGGTATAAACATGAAGCCCTGAAGCTCCTCAGCTCTCACGGCACAAAAGCTCCATCTATGTATTTTCATATTTCAACCAAAATTTGTGAGCTACACTGCAGATTCAGGTTTTATTTATCAGGCTCATTTCCCTGCTCAGTTATGCCCTAACCACTGTGTTTCCCCTGTTCTCTCAAAACTGCTGAGTCATAGAACTGAACAATTTTTGATGCAAACTTTTAAATGAAGAAAACTCAGCAGTGTTTTAAGTCTCCCCATGTGGTGAGATAGATTTTTAAAGATACAAACATGTTATGTAATTTCCACATGACCATAATTTGGGTCCATGAAGAATTAATGTCTTCTGATGAGATGAAAGTGAAAATGTTTATAACTTTAGCAGCCTTCAGTATCGTACACGGTGTGTGTCCTCGTGTTTTTGGCTGAGCCACAGCAGCCACATATAATTGCCAATGTCCCTGACTGATTAGCTAAGTGATCATAATTCCACCATTGGTGGGCTGAATACCACATGTTGGAGTTTATGAATATGACGTTAGTTTTTCCTTAAAAGACCTGAAGTTGGTTCATTACTTTAAGAGAAAACATCCCTGATATTCTGTCGCTTCTAACTTTCTCAGTCATTGTTTTATGATTAAAAATTAAAAAGCAATAATCACACCACAGTTTGTCGTTGACTTACACACGATACTCTCAGACAGGCTTGGAAGTAACTGCTTTTTAGCATGGAGTCTTAATCAGCTGCATTTCAGTCACTATTTCAAATGTATTCTGTTGTCTCATTACAGAAACTGAGAATACCTTTAATGGGAATATGAGTAGTAGTCAGACAGTACAGGTTGAAGCAAACCAATAAAGAGCTGTAACCAGCTGGCACCAGCCAGAAACAAATAGCCTTGATGTGGTCCAGCAAGGCTTCAAACTGGTCTTGCTGGGCTGTCCCATTTAAACAACAGTTACACAAGGTTAACATTTGTGTTTAACATTATCTAACGTTATATATGTGACACTATTCTAAAGCAATACTGTCTGAGCATTTTGCCAAAATGAACAGCAGCATGTAGCTTCTTGATGGTCTATTAATCTTAACAGTAAAAATGAGAGGCCCCCTCTCTGTTTCTCACTCTCTTACTAAAGGCAATCCAAACATCCGCTGCTCACAGACACCACTCTCCTCTTCTCCTTCACTCATTCTGCACTCCATCAATGTCCCTCCTCAGTTTGAGCAGCTACAGACCCTGTTTCTGTCAGGCTCACCGGACGTTCAGTGACACTCTGCTCGGAGGTCACAGCTTCTCGGGGTCGGCGGTTCAAGGGTCGGGGGAAGAGGAGTGGTGAGGGTCGATCAGGGAGTGAGAGGGTCAGGACTGAGGCTCAGGGCCTTGACACCTCGCCACGCTCCTCTCTTTCCTCCATCCGTCTCCAACTTTCAAAACACTTGCTTAACAGTGGATGCTAGTCAAAAGCAGGCCATCGGGTTATGACCATTTACTCTGACCCAATGTTGAAAACCCAAAATGGGGCTCACTCTTGAAAAGGGAGAGGCCAAAACTGTGATGTGAAGAGAAAAAGACTACTCTTTGACTCAAAGACCTGGGTTCAAGCCCCTGTGTTAGCACACATCCGTCCAGCTGACCCTAAATCCCTGCAGCTGACCATGAATTTTGACCTACACAATAAGAGAGAATTCCTCTGGATCATGAAGGACACCATCATCATTATTGTTATTAAAACGAGGGAAAGGCTGATCCGGGAAAAAACTGCCTCTTGCATTATATTATAACATAAGATAGAGAGGGTGTCAGATAGACACCCCCCACCCCCGGATGGGAACATGAGTGCATGTCAGGCTAAGGAGCAGAAAGCCTTGTGAAGAGCAAAGCAAAGTGGCTCTAACAGTGAAACAAGATATGAAAGTGTATACTGCAGAAGATAATATATAATGGAGGAAGCGAGTGGCTTTGGTCACGTGTGGATGGAGTCAGACTAGTACTGTCTCCTCCATCTAATGTTTATGTGAATGGTAATCTTGCAGAAAGCACAGACAGAGGACCTCAAAGTGAACTGGCTTCATGACAGACTGTATTTATTTATCCAAGACATGAAAGAGACACTAAACAATTTAAATATTGATATTTTACTTATTATCTTAGTGTCATGTGTGTAGGACATACAAAGTTTTGTATATCTTACTTGGTGATTTCAGGTCACTCTTCTCATTTGGACTGCTGTCACCATGCTGAGCGGGCAATGGCCTGAATTCAGTCTCTACGTACAATCATTAGGAGTGTGTCTGTGAGAAGTCACACATGTCGTGTCTAGTGTGTGTGTTTGTGTCCATACTGTATATACATTTGGGAGAGGCCACAACAAGGCCTCCGGGCCTTCGATGTGTCACCAGCCAGCATGTAATCAGTGTGAGCCTGCTTTGGACCACATTGTATAAACTTTAGATAAGTTGTCTTCACACACTTCATTAGGACAGCTCTATGACCGCGTCACCCTGACAGTCTTCCAGGGTGCAGCTCTCATTCAACCCTGGGTGAAGCTTGGAGTTGGACACAAGGCCTTACATGATGTTGGAAATAATGGAGATTTTGAAGACAGTCTTGGTTGAAAACAGAAATTTTTAACGATCATTTTCTGCCAGGTTGTTTACACTTTTTTTATTTTTATATCAAGGAACCTAGGTGGTAGGTATTGTTCAATATAAAGCTAACCCAAATCTCTACCAATCTTTTTACTGTGTTTCACTCTAACCCATCAATCTGATTTAAAAAAACATTTGCCATATTGATATGGTAAAGTACAAAATTTGTGATTGACAACCAGCTTAAAGATAAATGATGATATATTTGTTGATAAAGAATCATAGGTTTTACTTTTGTGGTAGTTAGTTTCTAAATAAGACATATTAGCTATTAAAATATCATTAAATTCAGTCAGAACTTCCCTGGGAATATAAAACAGATTATAATATGTCTTTATTTAGACCAAAAATAAGCCACAAGCCCCAACATTGTGCCATGCTGCTAACCCAATGATGACAACGGGCAGGGTGACCTGGTGACTGACTGACTACTAGGAACAAGGCAGAAAAGTCCACGCCACCGCCAGTCTGGCATAGACCATCCTTTACAGCAGTTCAATACCACAAGCTTGGCAACAGACTTATGAGCCAGCCATCAAGACAGCTACCACTAAAATATAATGACACTGGGCTTAGACAGCTTGGCCTGAAATGGTGTTCAACTCCATCCAAGATCAACAGTCCACGCTAGAATGGAGGCACCACAAGAGCCACAGACACTCATACATCCACTAGCCACAGTGAAAATTGCTGAGCCCAAGACCACCACTATGTCCTCAGTAATTTGTGCCTACTCAGGGATTAAGGTTATGATTGACAAGAAAAGGGTCAGACATACCTCTGGCTAAAATCTTAATGGCAATGTTGTAAATGAACGGGCAACTAATGTTCTTTTAAATGCCTTTGATTGTTCTGGGTGTAGTGTTTTCACCACCATTTGTGTAAACAGCAACAAAATCCAGACAGGAAATTAAAAAAAGGGTCTTGAATCATAACTTCCCACATTTATGTGTTTGGATTTAGATCGTTTAATAGATGGTGAATTTAATGCCCACAACCTGTAGCTAATGACACAATCCCGTGCCAACAACAGGGGGCCGAGGTAAGGTGTATGTGTGCCAAAGAAGGTTTTGCTTCACATAAGTCAATCTAGCTCTCATTTTATTGTACTCCTCGCCCATACAGTGTGACCATGCACCTGCCAGGCTCTTTGACTTTCACATCCCATTTCTATAAAAACATTTTTATCACATCTCTTCCCTCTCCCGATCCATCCTTTATTCTATTAATCCCACTCCTATACTCCATCTAACAGTTCCTGTGTGGCTGACAATCAAATCCTTGTCCTCTCATATCACCTATTACTGTCTCTCAGTGGCACTTTCCTGTTTGGTGATGCAGATTAATGGAGAAGAGTAAACAGGGGGATGGCTGGTCCCTGTAAAATCAGTCATTCAGGTTAAAATATCCTCAATGAGTGTGTGTGTCAGTGTTCACATAAAACCACATGCAGGGCAAAGATGCAGAATCAACACAGGATGGTGAGGAGAAAGGTTTCAGAAATAAAGAAACAGAGAATCTGCATGTCTGTCGGCCATGCACCTAAGCAGGAGATCATTGAAAACTTAGCCTTTCAACAGTCCCTGCAATAGGCGTCTGACAGTCTGCCTTCTGCATGCAGTTTATTACCAGCAATATCAGTAATCATCTAATAACAACATGGACCTTTCCATAGCGACAGCCCTGATCTTGCTCTGACCGCACTGAAGAGCCATGGGGAGACCAGACTATGTGTTTGGACCTCATTGACCCCCTGCTAACCTCTGTTCAATAACTGTGTGCTGCCTTGGGCAAGCCCACAGTTTTCAATACACCATCACAGTGAAACCAGATCAGATGTTAACACAAAGTTCTTGGGTTCATCCAGAATAACACGTAAGGTCCAAAACCGAGCTCATAGAAGCATCACAGTATGTTAACAATGTAATAAATGCATGGAACGGCATGGAATAAATCTAAAAAAATCTCTGAGCATGGCACAGACGTACCTGCATCAGGATCCTGGATGAAACGGGCATAGCGGGCATTTTCCAGCTGGGGTATGCATCGCTCTATTGGTACCCAGACATAGGTCTCAGGACAGAGGAGGTCTGAAGGCCGATACTGCCCCTGGAGAATGAAAAAGGGAAAAGAAAGAATGAGGAAGCAATTTATTATTTATTACCAATAAATCAATGAACATAAAATATCAACAAGCATGAAAAAAAACGTTTGCTTATTGGACTTACCAAAATGTGAGTACTTTTTTTGAAATAAAGTCATTTCCATTAGATTTTTTTTTTTTTTTTTACTATTTGTTGGAAACAAACAACTTTCAGGCATCGTCTTGGCTTTTGAACTTTATGAATATTTTCAAACATTTTATTGATTAATTAAATAATCTAAAACATTTCCTGCATGCATTCAGAGCAGCCCCTGTAACAGCACTTTCACACTACACCAGTTATGCTTTAGGGTCAAAGGTTTGGCAAGTTGTAAACTGACCTGAGGGTCAAAAAAAGGGTTGAGACCTGGATCAATCTTTGCTCTGTTTAACTTCTTTGCTGGAGCGCTAAGCTTCTCTTAGTCAGGAGTGCTATTTCGTCTGCAGTGTTGAGCAGGAAATGTAAACACACTGGCATATTGTAATGTGTGCTTGTGAAAAATGTACAAGTCTGTATTTGACCTAACATTGTGGATGGAAAATAAACCAAGCTGAACAGCTGAACAAAAGCAGCTGCAGGGCAAAGGAAGAAAAAAAAAAAAAAAACCCAAAACAAGACAGGGGTTATATGAACAGAAATGAGGAGGAGGAAGAGGAAGAGACTCGATTATCAGGACCTGTGTTCTATCACATGACTCCAAACAAATATAAACTGCTGAGATAGTTCTGTAAACAAGCAGGCGCCTGCTACAGGACCACTGCAGTGTCTCAACATACCCAATAATATTTATAGTTTATAGAGACATTAAACTGTAGGATACAGACTCCAGCATTTCATGAGCACACATTTTATACACAGCTGAGGTCAAAAAGTCCTGGGTGACTCAACTTAGAACAAAAAGAAAAAAGACAGAAAAGAACACTACTGACATTTGGAAGTAAACAAGACAAATGAAATAGCATTGCTTTAAATTGCTTTATGGTTGCGAGACAGACTACAATTCATCTATCAGTGGGTCCACATGGAAAACACGCAGGATATGATGCCATGCGAAATGGAAAACAGAAGAATGCGAAGGATACAATGATCACTCAAGACTTCCCCTGAAGTTGGGGTCCTCATCTAGTTCTCATTCAAAGTCATTCAAAAAGTGAACAAACCCAAAGCAATGTAGAGCTCATAAAGAGGAAGGGAAAAAAGCAATTCAGAGTGAAGTCAAAGACACAAACATGCTTTAAGTGCCACTGCTAACAGATGGCTGCCGGAGGAATGCCACGAATCTGTTGCTGCAATGGACACACACTGATCGGATGTTCCCCGTGTCTCGACAACCTACAGCCTTCTCCAACTGTCAACGCAGTCAACTTGACACTCACACACTCTAGCTCACGTCTATACACTCCTTCAACACAGCAGCAGGACACGCCTCTATACGCAGAACATACACACACCTGCTCAGCAGCAGAAACACAGAGACACGCATGCTTCCCGCTACAGGCCCATGCACCCTGACATTATGCCTCATGTCAACCTGAATGTGAAGAGGGAGGGTGGAAGGGAGAAACACAGCAGAAACAGAAGTAACAATGAAGTAGCTAACCTTTGTGAAAGGTGGGGTACTAGGTCTATGTTTTGTGTCCTTTGCTGGAAAGTTTCAAAATAAGAGAGGCCTATCTAGCAAATATGAGAACCAGAGCCTGCTAATGGCACACATAGTTCCTCAACCCTCCTCCTCCTCCTCAAAAAAAAAAAAAGAAACAAGGTTCAGAGTAGGATGAAGATTAGGAAAGGCCACAGCTATTAGTGGTCTGGAGAGACCAGGGAGAAAAGAAGACAGAAGGAAGAAATGAAAAAATGTTTGACTTGCCATTACCTATCTGTCAGCTGTTTTTTTTTTTGGACAGAGTTCATTGCTCACTTTCTTTATCTTCCCACTTTTTTTTTTTTTTGGTTAAACTTTCCCCGGTTGGCTTGAAGACCCTGTAATTCACAGCAGCCCCTGCGGCTTTCTTGGCTCATCTTCTGCCCTGCGTTTCCTGCTTTTGCCTCAGTTTCCTCCCAAAATCCATCTTTTCATCTAGCAGCTACCAATACTAACAGAATGTAGTAATGGCTTCCTGTAAATGAAGAAAGTGCCACGAATCCAATAGCTGGAAGTGATAATGGTACTTGAGCAAATCTATAGTTTGTTGTTGAGTGGCCAGTGGCATGATAGTGTTTGTGAACATCTATGTGTTTTTTTTTTTTTGTTTGTTTGTTTTTTTTAATGTTGATTTAATTCCATTGCGGACTCGCCACTTGACAGACAAAATGAGGTTCTCCAGATGATGGTTTTGGTCTTTTTCCTCTTCTATTGCTCCTTCTCTAAATGGTCACAACCTCCCACAGCAACCAATCCATCACCATCCTTCCCTCCTTTTTTTTGCTGCAAGTTCAGATGCATATAGAGGTGATGTTGATGACAGACAAATGCGGAAAGGCTCATTTAGAGAGACAAAAGGCAGACGCAGGATGAACAAACGAGTGGAGAAAGAAGGAAACATGTACTGACTTCACCGGACAGACTTGGCTGCCATCACAGGTGTGAGAAATGAAATGGAGATAGGAGGTAGACAGGGAGGGAATGAGTGAAAATTAGGTGCAGATGGGTAAAGAGACGGTATTTAACGTCAATGAGACATACTGAAGACAGTTGATGGAAGTGATAGAAGCAGTCTGAATGCCAGCACTGAGAGAGGAAGCTGGAAGCCTTGGATGAAAACAGAAGGGCTGGAAAGAGACACACAAAAAGATGGAGACAAGAAAAAAGCAGATGAGAGGAGAAATAAAAGGGCTGTGTTCAATAGAAGTCAGACAGAACAAGAATCTTACAAAAATGCAAACAGTATGTTTACATGTAGCAGGGTTGCTTATAACTGTGGAGAAGTCACTGCTTACAGGAAAGCAATCTCCCACAGTGCAGATTTCCAAATCAATCGCTTAAGAAGACAGGCAAAAATTGCTCAACTCATTTGAATAACAAGACACCCAAGTGTAAACAATTACACAACTTCAACCATCAGCAGTAAACGAACGCCTATCTCCACAGGACTCCACAAAGTTGCTACTTTGCAGATCTATTATGACTCTGAGCCCGTTGGCGACAAGGCATTATTCTTTTCAGGCCACACAGACTTTACTCAAGCACAGATAGTGGCTGTTCTGCTGTCAGGGCAAATTTTATCACCAACTCATCGACTGCAACAAAAAAACTGTCACCTTGTTTCCCTCCTTTATTGTGCACCATTCTCCCCATATCCACTTTGCTTTCACACATACCTCGAGGGAGGGAGGGACGCCCCAGGCATCTCGTACCTATGATTAATATGAAAAGCAATTAATCAGACATATAAATCAAGTTCTTTGTTGCAGCCAAGAGGACCTCATGAAAACCTACACCACTTTTGCCTTGTGCTTCTTTTCCTCCTCTCTGTCTGGTGAGGATCAGCCAGAAGTGTCTCATGGTGGTCCAAATAGCAGACAGGTAAAACTTATTAACAGTTAAAAAGTTAATTAAATTTTTTATATATTACTACTCCAGTAAAAACAAAGAATAAGGATAGTTTTTAATCAGAACACATCCTCTGGAGTAGAGGAAAGGATATGTTTATACATCAAGCAACAGGAAAATGGGTTGATGTGGAATAAACAGGAGGAGACCTCGGTTAGTTGGTATGTGAGGTAATTTATTTTGAAAAACAAAAATTTGCATCTTAAGTCTTAAAACGACTGCGTTGCTTGATTTAGATCTACGTGGAAATTGTAATGACAATATTGAGAGAATAGAAAATGTATGAGTTAAGAACAAATGGTATTAATTTAGATTACCAATTTTACAGTATAATTCAAATTGCTTTATCTCCTGCTGTGCTTTCTCTTGTTTTTGATTAGTTTTATGACACTGTCTTTTAATACTGTTCCCAATGTAATAAAATATTAAGGAGATCTGTAACAACTTCCATTTGAGTATCTGCCTTATGGTTTAAAACTGTCCTCTTTCAGGCTTGATAGAGGAAGGACCAGGGGACAGAGGGTGGACTCGTCATAGTGAAAGGGTTTCCCTGCCTCTATATACATTACTTTACACCCCACATCTGCTGCTGATTTCCTGCTCATATCTCCAGTTGGGTTTTCACCCACCCTGCCCCTTGCTGACGTGCTCCTTTGTATGTGTGCGCTGTGCAGAAGAGCTAAATGCATTTTCAATGACTATTCTAGTTAACAGTATCAGTACAGCTCAGATATCTTCAAGAAACAGCATTAAAGCATACAGTGATCTGCTGGTCAACCGAACACCTACTTCAGTGTGAGACAGAGCGGCTCCAAGTCTGTGACGTAAGGCTGGTTGCAAAAAAGATGAGGTCACTAACGTTAGACCCTGTTTGGCTCAGGCAAATGATATATTATCCAAAAATAACATTCCATACAAAAAGGAGTCTGTTTTATAACATTGTAGGTCAAGCATGAGCACAATAGTGAGTAGGATATTATGTCAGGATTACAATTTGCCTGACTGCTCTCATATAGAAATGCCTATTTGACCCCAACAGACAAACATGGCCACCGTGTCACATTTGTGGGCTCTTCGCAGTACGTTATTCAGCTGGTTGTCACATTTCTGGACTCAAAGGGTATACAAAGAGGCCTAGTGTGACCCAGAGCCAGATAGACCTAACCTAGACTGGCCTGGGCCAGCACCCTGACCCAGGGTCACTTTCATCCAATCCCAGTCAAAAACCAATAAACACAGACCTTGATCCCTACATCCATACTCTCCCTCAAACATATAGCTTTCACAGCCCTCCCCCCTCTATGGTCTTAAGACTGTTGAAATACACACATTCTGCCCAGACAGCGGAGCATGGCTGGGGGGCCTCTGGACGCTGACGGACACATGTAAACAGCATGGCTCACACAAACACAAACCCAGCTAGACAAATAACGCTTAAGACCAAGGAGGGTAGACAGAGGGACAGCTCCAGTGAAAGACATGTCTAAACAACCTGTATCTCAGAATAGTGGCCAACAAAGATGCACTTTCACCACAGTCTGTGACAATTTGTACATTTGCATGCATTTGTGTGTGTGTGTGTTGATATATGTGTGCAAGTGCCCTGGACATGTCTGGGGTCTGCATTTGGGAAGATTTACGTTAACTGCTGCTGTTTAAACACTCAGAGCCCACCAAGGCCTTTTCACCCTACTCAACACATTACCACAGGACCTTCAAATAAAGCTTCCAGACTGGTAAGTCTCCCCCTTGGGCCTCTGACAACCCCCACAATCCACCACACTGTGTCCCAGCAATCTTTTGCCTGGCTATGCGTCATGGCTCCACGGATGACAGGTTAATGAGGAGAAAATATTTTTACAGGATCACATTTCGACGGAGCTCCGAGAACCAATGGCAGCACTTTTATGGGCATCAGTCCACAGACTGGGCACTTTTATCTCTTTATCTCCTCCTGGCTTTATGGGCAGGCGAACTGCTACGGCTGTCTGACACAGACCACTGCTCACTGACTTGCCCCTAATCTTGGTCTTAAAAGACCACCTCAAACTTCTAACTGCAAGACCAAAGCAAAGGCCCTCCACCCACACATCAAATAAGTGTCTGACTGCATTCATGAAACCAGTCCATTCTTTCCAGTGGTGCTTATCAAAAATCTGAATGCATTGCCTTCGCAAAAAGAAACCAGGCATTTCACACAAAGTGGCGCAGCTGCAGCAGAGTTAATGGCAAGGCAAACACCTCAGGCTGGCAGCTAGAGGGCTCTGGATCAGCTCAGCATGACACCATCTCTAAACTCTCATTTTCGCCCTTGTGACCTTCACAACCCCCTCTTGCACTTACCCTCCTGCCACCCGCCTTCACCCAGCTTCATCCTTCTACCAGGCACTAAGACAGAATCATCTGACCTGACCTTTTGAACTATGCTCCCTTAGACCCTCACCCTGTCAGCACTCCTCCTAGGGGGTGCAAGGCAGCGGCTGCCACCAGACTGTGCTGTAAGCTGTTAATGATTTGTTAAAAACACAACCATGGCAGCACAGAAGGGGGAGAAAAGAGATGATGAGGCATAAAAGAGAAGGAAAATTATCAAAATCTTTAAACAAATGTTTCTGCTGAGAGGTGCACTGTTGGTGGTCTCCTGTCAAGCTAAATCAAACAACGTTGTCAGAAAGACTAATGTAAGACAGGGGGAGAGTAAAGAACTGGAAGGTAGCAAAACTGCTTCACATTAGCTTATACATTTCAGAGATTGAAAATGAGCCAGGTTGGGTTTGATCTTACTTTGTTGGGCACATTGTTGGAAGGCAATGCCCCTGGCATGGCAGAAAAATGGCCTATACAAACCAAATGAATGTTGCTGCATCTAAAGAAAAGAACATTGGGGAAAAATGACTGAAAAAAACAAAACAAAAGTATGATTGCAAAAACATAAGAAAGGCCAGCAGTTTCAACACAGACTGCACTCACCACAGTAATTTTATCCCACGTCTATTTGAGCTGGGTGTATATTTGTGTGCAATATGTCCATGGGAGGACACCTCGGTCTGAGACAGGACTAAATGAACAATATGCATTGCCATGTTTTTATCTCTAAATGAAAACAGCTGAAAATTTTCTCAGTCAGATCCTTTCTCACTCTCTATCAATCTTTCATCCCAGCCAGCATGGAGGCTGGTTTCTTCAACTGTTGCTGAAAGGAGAATGGAAACAACAAGAGAGAAAGGGCTGGCTGTACTGTGCCTGGACCTGTAGGACCTGTGAAGCGTAAACCCATCGGTTCCACACAAAAACCGCTGTGCACGATAAACTTTTTCAGGACAACTCATTAAGCATCTGTGAACGGGTTACAACGTTTAGATCGGGAGTACAAAAATAAACAAAAAATAAAAATCAAGCTGTACTGGGAAAGTGTACAGGTAAACACTCACCTCCAAATGCCTCAAATTCACACATTGTCAATCTTAGTCTGCCCAGATGTACAACATGTGACACACAGAATGTGAGGTCACACACGTACACATAACATAGTGTCTGAATGGGCCCCTTCAGTGAAAATAACATGCATGCAGAGTCCTGATAGCTGTGGCTCAGAGCCTTTTAGCATGTCATAACCTGCCACTGCGTACCTGGAGAGGAGAAAGGCTGTTTAAGGGAAGGGTACACAACATTAACATATGCCATGGGATATTTATGGGACTGCAAGAATTGTTAAGAGTTGTTTATCTTTTTGAGTCAGCTGTTCAGAACTGATTTGTCTTAAATGAAATTATATCTGCAAGAAAAATAATGAAGGGCAAAGAAAACTAATCATCAATCAGAATTTAACTTGGACAAATGTGCGTGTGGAGGTATTTGTTTGTGTGCCCTGAGAAAATGAGGTCCAAAGTACATGCCAGAGTTGGGAGGCACTTTGTCATGTCTAATTGATGTCACGGTAACTAAGATCATGCAGCAGGTGACAGAAGAGCCTGAAGGCACATACTGATTAAGGCAAATATTAACATAGCAGCAACTGACTAAAACGAACATCAAATTCTTTAATCAGTGGTGTCCTAACAAACTTTTCCACACAGTGGCTGCTGACACCTAGATGGATTAATTTCAGGTCAGCTCAATTCAAAAACGTAGGCCATGTGGAAAACTGCTGGCTGTTGGTAGAGAACTGACCGGCTCTGTGTCACTGTTTGTTGTTTGCCGGTAAGGAGGAGTTGGGTTGAAAAGGGAGCGGAGGTGCAGCTGCTGCAAAAGGGCTCTTTCAAAAGTCAGAGAAGTACCACCGGGAAACGAATAATCCTTTTCATCTTGCCTCCTTTTCTCATTTGGCACACATTTTGTCACTCCTGGTTTTTTTCTTCTCTTGCTCTCTCCATCTGCCCTCTTCCTCCTCCTTTCACTCATTTTGCTCACTCCTTCATTCTTCCTCTCTGTGGAAAATTTAATGGTTTCCTGGGCTCAGATCGAGACATTCTTTCACTGTGAACAATAATAACAAGAGTAAGAGCCATTTCATGTAACTCTCTCACTCCCTCACCAAGTGGATAAAACCGGGTTTTCTGTCTGTGTGTGTGTGTGTGTGCATTCACGCCACACTTGAAAATTGTTTCATCTGTTTGGACCAGGTACTGCAGACTGGTGAAGCCAAGTGGGTGACCGCCTCGCTTGTTATCATCAAAGTCTGCTTATTCACTACTTAAAAGTAACTGACAGACAAGTGCTTACACATACACACTTCACTGTAAAGAAATGGAAAATCACTACAACGTCGCATGGATCTATTACGCTTTGTTCTGTCAGAACTAATGAGACACTAAGTACATTTTTGCCAGCTGCTGAAGTTGGATGGTGGGGTTATTGGAGGGCAAAGGAATAAAATATGTTTTGAGCTAAAATGTTGGTTAATGTGGTTGTTAATGGTTTAGGATAACAATCCTAATGCAGATCATCTCAACAGCTGAAGTCAATCTTAGGTACTATAAGAATATGAAAACTGTTGAGACTGTGCAGTGTTTGTTCACATTTGACCGCACCATATAGAATCATGCAAAAAATATGCTGCAGGACATTTCAGGCAAATATCAGAAAGCCTGAGAACTGAGCTTTCAGTTAGTCTGTCTGAAGTCATGAGAGTGGTTCATTTAGATGACTTTCAGCTACACATGAGAGGCAATGTGGAGAAAAGAAGAATGGCAGGAGGGCCAAGGCCTTTGGTCTCATTTAGCTTCCAACAGCTTCACCTTCTGCTCTCTACAGCTCAACATCAGAAGGCCAGGCAGGGCTGGGGAGGGCCGAAGGACCAGGGACAGGAGCCAGGGGCAGGATGTCACGTCTAACCCTGCACCCAGCAGCCAAACCAGCAAGGCTCTGTGGGACGCTGCGTCCCAGCTTTGAGAACAAAGAAGAGGGTCTGACACTGGCCAGGCAAGTGCCCTGTTCCTGGCTGGACTCCAAGTCTTCTAGGACCCTTTAAGGCTGCTCTGCAGGACCATGTCCAGGCTTTGGCACTGCTCAGAGGTTTTTAACTCCTCACACATGAGGCTGTTCCCCAGGGCATGCAGAGATGTGACCCAGCAGAAAGAACTTTCTTCCCAACACAAACCACAAAAATACATCCAAGATGGAAACACAGATAAGAGTCAGTCCACTGTAGCCTTTTGTGTTTTTGCTAATGCAGCATCTTCTTCACAACCTCCCCATTTCCTCGTATAGTTTCACACAGTCTATTCCTCAAACAAAACCACAGCTCAGGTGGAGGATTATGGTGTTAATTTACTACTAGCTTTAAAAACTCAACAGCACCTTTAACAATGCTGCTGGTATCAGTTACATAAACAATGCATTTATATTGCTCCTCAGTGAAAGAGAAAAAGAGTGTACTGTACGAACAATTATGTGAAATTCCTTTTTTTTTTTTTTTTTTCCTCAGTATTCCTCTCAGCTTGTTGTGTTGGTGTGCTTAAGCTTCATATAACTGACTGTGATTAGAATCATAGTTCTCAATTGGAGATTTTACAACACAAACTGAATAAATATTTGTCCTTAAGTATGTTGAGTTTGCAGGCTCACACACTACTCCTTTTGTTATTATTTTTCAATGATTTAAGTACTTTCATATGCATCCAAATTTCCAATTGTTTCCAAAGTGGTGCTTTTCACACCCCAGTTTTGTGTGTGAAAAGCACCACTTTAGCATTCACAGAGGGCCCAAACAGAGGGGATTGTTTTTTGTCTTTAAATATATCCACATTAGTGTGGACACGGTCTCAGAAAGTGATGGGTACAGAGGGTTCCCAAAGAAGTGGCAAGTCAAATAGAGGGGGTAGGTGGATGAAATGGAGAGAGGGAGTGGTGTTAGAGGAGTCTGAGTGGTGTCCAGCAGAGTTCAAGTGCTGGTGTTTAAAGAGGCAAGCAGCAGGACTGAGATCCAGAAACCAGTAAACCCCCAACACAATGACAGCGGAGTTCTGAGGCTCACCATCTTTGAAACTCGAACAATTCCACAGTATGTCTGTGCATTAATGAACTACTCAGGCTCATATGCAAATCAGACAATGGAGGGAGACACTGCATGTGCTGAGAGTGTGTTTGAGCGTGGGTTTGTTTCTGTGGGAGTGTGAGAGCCCAAAGGTGGGAACTGGGCAACCTTCTCACCCTTGTTCTGTGTTCCTCCCCAAGGGTAAAATGGGAAGAAGTGGGGAGGCTGCGAACAAGATGCTGCGATGCCAAACGCACAAAAACCAGCTATGGGGGGTTGGGGAGTAAATGCCAGTGGAGGGCGGGGAGGTAGGTGCTGTGGTTACAGCGTTCTCAGACAAACACCGTGATCAGGATTCAACACATAGACGTAGAAACTGAGCAAACACACTCACACGCATTCCATACACAGACTCCCAAACTGGGAAAATGAGTGAGCACAATGCAAACTCTAAAACAAGATGTAAATGGAGAAAAAGGTGTGGCAATTTGCCATAATCCCCAAAAAGACATCACTCTCCCATGGCCAAGGACATGCTCTGGGAAGATCTAAATGAAATAGAGGTATTAGTTGATGAATGAAAGAAAAAAAAAGGGATGAATGGACTTGCTTTCTTTCAGCATCCTCCTGAAGCTATACATTTTTAAGTGGTGTTTGGTGTGACTGTGAGCATGTTTGTGTATTAAGCAGCTCATGTGTGCATTGAGTTTACATTTATGTTTCCACAGTGACTCAACTGCATTTGTGTAAAAATATGCATTTATTGGTGAATGTATGTCACACACTTCTTCCTTAAGATTTGAGCTGCTACTGTGAGCATGACCTTTCCATCAAGCTTTAATGTATTTACCAGCCTTGTCCTCTCTTCCTTGCCTGTGCTTACAATTATTTATTTTTTCTCTGATACTGTGTCTATTCTGATATTCAATTTACCAAATCTACCTGAACTGTTTTTAGTCATCTTAACATGGTTTTACTGAAAATGACTGAGCTGTTTGGGTGTAACAACCTCTCAATGTACCTCTGATTATATAATGCATGTGTATGTAATTTAAGACGGACTACAGACCTCTAATAAACAGTATATCTTTCAGGTAAAGTGTCTATCATGAGTCGTTTATGCACCTTGGTAAGTGTGACTAAGCTGGATGCACCTAGACTATTCAGGCCTGGTATTAACATTTATCTTGGGTGATGTGATCACAAGTGGACAGCTCAAAGTTCAGGTGAATTCAGACAACTTTGACATCCGATCACTCAGACCACATGGCGGTCTGGGCCACATGTGGCCACATTCTTTTTGCAGTATGAAGGCAAATGGATCCTGGGCCACATTAAGGGACCACCTACTCAACTAACATCCTCTGCCGCAGTCTGATTAGTCTCACCGCAGCTTCATAATGAACTGAAAATATTTTAGTATTTCAAATGGTTATAGCGTGGCTTCATTGTAGAGCTGTGAGCAGAGCATTGATTAATTCTGCCCATATGCACACACACCCATCTGTCTCTCTCTCTCCCTCATACACAAGTACATTGACAATACACCCATCAATCAGATTGTCTACAAACAACTCTGGATACCTTTTTGTTTGCTCATAAAGCATCAAGTGGTCATTGGAGGCACCTGTAGAGATGCATTTTAAAGCCAGGTGTGAAGTTATGTACTTTAGGCTGTCCACTGGTAACTGATCTAGCCAAGGTCTTAGAGACAGCAAAATTCACAATTGTAATACGTGATAAATTAAGCAGGTACGAGTATTCATCTGGAAAAGAAATCACGTAAGTAAGCCCCTGTTGAGGCCTTCACACCTATAATAACAAAAGTAGACGAGTAAAATAGTGACATGGGAGGGAGCAGGCTCTTTCCCCTTCATTATGGGGAGGCAGTTTGGACATTTCATGCCTCTCAGGATAACAGAAACCTGTAAGATGCAAAAGCACACCACTTTGGTCGGTAGCCTAAGTAGTCAGGGCTAGTTCAGCCAGGAGGGCAATAGACAGAGAAAGGGAGAGAGATAGATACAACTGATAAAGATAAATACTGTGAAAGAATGATGAACACATTTCTTGAAACTGCAAGATCATTCTAATGTTCCAGCTGAACTTCACCATTTTAACAGGTGTTCTTACAGCTAAGAATGCAGTGCAAAACAGATCATCTCTCACAAACAGTTAAGTTGTGGAAGTGGGGCTCAGTGTAAATCATTAAAACAGAATGGGCTTGTACATCAAAATGTTCGCTGTATATCACTGTGGCATTTTGTCACAAGGGGAACATTTCTGTGAAATATTACAAACAAAGCATGCAAACACAACATTGTTGGGCTTGCTGACGTACATCCATTAAAATGAGTTGTCATGATGACAGAAATTTAAAATCTAGTACAGGCAAGGGAAATACAAATTTTGTATGGTTGCCATCATGTTTGGGAACGGGCAAGACAACAGAGATAAAGACTAGGATCATCTAATTTTACAACAGCTCTTGGTCTAAAATATTAAAAGGTACTACTACCGCGATAAAATGTCAGAAAGTGCGATGTGGAAATGGTGTTGGAAAACATTTCGATCAAAGTATTGAATACAAGGCTATACAATTCAATATCAGCTTTTTAGAATGTGGTTGTTCTAACAGAATAAAGGTCACATGAACTAGAGCTGAAAAACATGAGATGTGTTGCAGGTTAGTCATACCTTGTAGCGCATCTTGGGACAGGAGTGAATGTAAAAGCCCAGGTAGTAGTAGGACAGCTTAGGGGACTGTTTCTGCAGCTGCCTTGTGAAAGCGATCTCCCTGTGGTGGAACAGACATCAACATACCTTTTCAACATGGTAGTGCAAAGAAAGGCATTTTTTTTACACACTCTCAGAGACGGCACACATTTGTATTGCATTAACTATCATTTCGGCATGAGTTAAACAAGAGGTATAATTTACACTTTCTTAACTTTCTTAACTAAGATTAAAGTTTATTACATTTGAAGCAAAGTGGTTTTCATTGTATTTTAGCTGCAAATATATGCATTTGCAATTAAGACTCTGGGCCATTAATGATCGATCAGAAATGATCAGCAGGTTAGAGATGGTTTTTAATCGCTGAACATAATAAACCAGAAAAAAGTTAAGGGTAATTTAGGATATATTAATTTATATTAGAATATATGAGTGTAAATGCAGCACTAAGAAATGAAATGGGTAAGAGCAACTCTTTCTAGAGCAGTGCCCGGGCTGAGGAAGTGAACACCCTCAATCAAAAAGGCAGCTTTTCTTGGTCTCATTTCATTACACAAAAACAACTGCCTTCTCTCTATCGGCATTGAGCCCTTGAGCTGAAATGGAGGTGGTGAAAAAAGAGGGAGAGAGCGTGTAAAATAAAGATTTAGAACTTGGAAGATTTATACAGCTTCTTCAAATACAGTAAATGTCTTGCTTGCTTTATTTTTCCCCAATAGTTTCTTCCTTAATTGCATCCTTTTACTAAAAGCCTATTTTCCCCCTTTTCCCTCCACCATTTCCTTCACTATTCCATAACTAAATTCCAGCTCCTCTTTCTTCTCCCTTTTTGTTTCACTCTTCCTTCCACCCTTCTGTGTTTCACCCGCTTAAACGAAGGGGGGAGAATTCTCTTTCTTACAATACTTAAGAGAGAGAGAAAGAGGCCTTAAAATAAAATAGATGCACTGAAAAATAAGACGTGGGACAAAGCAGGCCAAGGCAGGGAGGGGTAAAGAGAGTGGGAGAGAGAGCAGGAGGAGAATATAAAAGAGGGGGGTCAAGAAAGAGAAAGGGAGGAAGAAGAGAGGCAGCTAGAGCGAGGTGCTAGAAGGTCACCCGCTTGCTGCCAGGTTCCTGGGTTCCCATCCCCTCTCCACAAAAGGGCCCGGCAGGCCTGAATTGGGGGAGGGGGGTCAAGAGAGGCGAGGGGCCCATTCACAAAAAAAAAAAAACCAAAACAAAACAGCACCCCCCTCCTTCACTTGAGGCCTTCACACCCCCACCTCCCCCCCATGGCAGCAGCTTGAATCCACCATTATCCCCTCTTCAGCCATCTGACACTCCAGCACAAGCCAATTATCAAGCCCTCTGCTCCTGCACAGCTTCGTTCATACTGATGTGCATACACACAAACACCAAGACACAAAAGGTCCATAATAGTGCACACCACGAGGTACTTACTGCAGCCTCGCATGCATGCGGAAACATTTCATTACTGAAAACTACAAGAATAGTGTTGGTACAGTGTTGATTAGCCAAATATAAAATACAGCGGAAGCTACTACCTCGGAAAGTACACAGAAGCTTATTTAACCAAGAAAATTAGCCTAAACTCACACAGCACATGTGTATAATCAATGTGAAAAGCTAGGGATTTCCAAAGCCAGTCTGCTGAATCAAGATGGGTTCAATCCAGGCCTTTCTGATGGATAAGCCATCACTATGTAGAACCCAATCCGTTTCCAATGCTTCATTTGTTTGCTCTGGCAAAACAGCTGTCAAAAACGCTCAATCGGGAACCCTTAAAAACTGGAACTATACAAAGATGGAAGTAGGTTAAAGCCAAATGAACTGAATCACACACAAAATAAACAAAAAAGCAGCCTGCAGTTACAATCACTTATGTGACAGGATGCATCAGTGAGAAAGCCATGTGTACAGAGCCTCTTTGGGTTTAAAAAATGTTGCTTTGCATCTGCTGAATTTTGCAGGTGCAAGCTGGCTACGAAGACTTGGAACTCTACATTTGAACTTAAACTAAATTATTTTTTCGAAAAAGTACACCCAATAATATTAGAACCTACAAAATAATCTAAAAAATACTGCACCAGAAGTTATATCCAGTTCAAAATTTGCAGTCCAATCCTTAGTGTTAATTATTATAACACAGGCTTACTGTAGACATCTATGTATACTGGATTATATGCCATATCAACAGATGCCAAATACTCAAGGACTTGGATCAGGGTCAGGGGAAGCACAATATAACAGGACATCCCCATAAGAAAGTGATCCAGGTTGGACACCAGCTGTGTTTTCTTCACTGAGCTGCAGGCATGTCATTATACGCCTCTTTTCTTCTCCTCCTCCTTCTTCTTCTCTCCTTGAAGCCAGAGGCAGAACAAGCAACAACCCTGCAAGAAATTTCTCAACATCCCCCTCTCCTGTCTCTAATGCTGAATCACATGTGCTACAGGAGACCAAAACACTTACAGCTCTCTACTTGTTTTTCGTGCTTCTGTAATAGTTAACACACATGATTATACAGAACTGTAGAGCCATCCAAAATCTACGTCTGTTTTCCCAGAAGACAACGGGGAGAAAATGCCGAACCAATGAGGGTTCCTGTTCTGCCTAGAAAAAAAAAGGGTACTGTTGTACATGGTTGAACAGTCCTGGTTCCATTTCATTTTGGCTTGGTGTGGAGAAGCAAAACTATATAATGTAATGAATGTTTCCACAAGTTCCTAAGTGTGTGTCTATGTAGAGGGCTGAACATGCATTCAGTGCAGTAAATCTTGGACACTGTCAGCCATACAAAGCAGACTAGGGAGTGTCCAGACCTGATCAAAGGCCCGGGTTCTGGTGTCTGTAAACAAATGGGAGGATTTCACTCCTGCTGGCTCCCTTCTCCAATGCCTCCTCCACACACCGAGCACTCTGTTACTTTTGGAGTTAGACTCCTAAAATAATAAGTGCTGTGGAGCTGTGTATGTATGATGACCAGGGTGTTCCCTCTACATGAGCAGAGCCTGTCTGCTCTGGTTGACTTTGTGGCTGATGTACACATATGTGAAGTCTTGCAACTTATACACGAACACCTGTATACAGTAAATTTGAAGCAGAGATCAGTCTTGCACATCTGTGCAGAAATATTTTTAAAAGCCTTTCTCACATTATTGTGTTACATTTTACAGGAAACAGCAGATATGTGTGCCTGAAGTCTATGCGTGTGTTCTCTTATTTCATCTTGGCCGAGAGCTGTCGTCAGCTGAACCACAAACAGAGCACTGCCTCAACCAATGAAGTCCGAAGAAAGAGGTATTTTTCTCCACCTAAAGTACTATGGCTCTTATGGCATTGAGTTCTAAGGAAAGATCAAATGTGGGAGGGGCAAGGAGGATCAAGAGTCAGGAGGAGGGCAAGTTAAGAGGAGGGCAAATGTCAGAAAATGAGAAGAGGGGAAGAAGAAAAGAACAAAGAAATTAGCCAAAAACAACAGGGAAAGGCACAGCATTCGCACTTCTGTAACAGCTACATGTTGCCTTTGATAAATAATTACCCTATTCACTTTAAGACGATGGCTTACACCATCTTCTAGCCATAAGAAAGCTTTTGAAGCAACCGAGAAGGGAAAATGCGGCTCATCAAAGTCCTGGAAACCAACCTGAGAGCAGAGTAGGAGCCCAGAGACAGTGAGGCAAAGTCTGGGTGGTAGTACAGGTAGACAGAAGACACACAGGTAGGTAAGATGTCAATCACCCCCACAGCCACAATGCGTCCGTCGAGCCAGTATTGCTGATGGAAGGAGCCGTATCCAACCTCAGGACCATCAGGAGAGTGTTCTGCCTGCAAAGAGAGAAAAACAGCAAGAGATGGTGGTCGCTGGTCAAAACGGTAATAGCACTCTTGTGTGCAATACAGGCTGCATGTAAAACATATAAATCACAGCAGAATGAGCATGCGGTATTTAAAAGGATTGTTTTCACTTTCTTGCACTGATCTACTTTCCCTGTCGTATAGACACACACACCTGTACGATGGTCGATGGTGTATTATAACCTCAGCTTTTCCCTGCCAGGCCTCACGCATTATGTGTGGGGGTGTACAGTAGCCTCACATTCAGCCTGCTAATGGCTCCCAAATGTGGAGCAAGAGCAGGAGCAGAGTGGAGTTGAGGGTAGAGGAGGAGGGGTATATTGGTCACAGAAACACTCCGGGAGAGGACTTTTTAATAAAAGGCCCTGCATGAGCAAAATCCATTTCACCAGGCGGTAGTGGAGTGTTGCCAAGCTTTCTCTTACATATGTCTGTGTCTGCTCTCTCCGTGAGTCATGAAAGAATGTGGGCGTAGGTGTGCACCCGCGTACCTGAATCTATCCCATTAATATGACAGTTAAGTGTTTGACACATGTTGAGTTTCTCATAGGGATCCACATGCTGGGTTTTTCAATCAAGGCGCTTGAGTGCTTTTATCACTGAGTCTTAAGACGAGAGTCTTGGGGTTAGGGTTAAAAGTCATGTTAAGCTAAGGTACTGGTTGATGTTTGTGTATGTGTGTCTGTGTGTGAGTGTATGTTGGTCTGTCTTCAGCGCTCAAGTAACAGGATCCTTCTCCTTCGCCAACTTTCATCTGGACCCAGTTAAATAACGCAGACGCTGCTAGTTATCACAACACAGAGAGCTAGCTCTCTTATCCAGCACGTACACTGGGCCAGTGCTCTAACCAAACTAAACATGACCAAATAGAAACAAGGTCCATACACACAGACACACATACCCTGCAGCTCTGTGACCCCAGAGGGCTGAATATCACCAATGGGGTGACTGTGTGTCACATTCCTCTTTAGCACCATGTAAGGTTTTCTTAAGTAGAGCAGGTAATATAAACATATATGCCTCTAGCTCAGGGCCTTGGACACCCAGGTCTGATTTCCTGTCTGACACAATGCATGCCATATATTCTTTTTTATGTCTGGGTAATTGGGTGGGGAGGGATGATTATATCGTCTAAATGCTCCTCCACATCACAGGACACATGATATGACATCGAGATGACGTGGGTTTACTGCACATTAGCTGTGAATGACTGGCAGACAGGCTGAAAAGAGAATATAGAAAAGAAAGATGAACAGTTATGTTGGGGGGTTGGGGACCGATGGGGGTGTTGAAAGGTGACAGACACCACATCTGGAGCAAGCATTGCACTCTATGTGGCTCTGTGTGTGCGTGTGTGTGTGTGTTTGTGTGTCTTAGAGGCTGAGGGAGCTGTCCGTCTGTATAAGCAGGCAGCCTGTTATGCCTTGGCACCAGTTCTCCCAGAAACACTGGAGGCTTTGTCAGAGGCCCCTCAGCATCATTTAGGGGTTGGAAGTAAAAGGAAAAGAGCGCCAAACGGTGATCAGTGTGTGCAAAAGAGGGAGATTTTTCATACCTCACCTCCAGTATGCATGCTTGAGCACAAGTCTATGAGTGGGTGAAACAGAAGTAATAGCTGTTTGTTTATAAGTTTATAACACGTTCAAGGCCGATCTTGTCTGACTGACCTGTGCGTCACCTCAGACAGCTTAATGATCGTGTCCTTGCCACTGCGACAACAATCTAAACATTATCTGGAGCACATCAAACCACACCAGATCTGCCACTGCAACCCCAAATCGCTCACACATGGTCTAAATACAAGGCCATTTGAGCATGGAGGTAGTCTTCTCCATGTTTGCTCCTGCCTGCTTAGAGAGACGCCAATAAAAACAACTTATTATGTAAAATTGTCTGAAACAAAAGACCTAGTCTGAGATATTTACTGTCAGATTCTCTTTAGCCTCATAGCAACAATACAAAGTCTAACAGCTCAGGTATGAAGTGGCTTATTGCAATAAAATAGCTTGCTGAATTAGATCATGAAAAAACAGTTTATATCAAGTTTAACATGGTGTTGTTGCAAAAGTTGCGGAATAACTGCAAGCTGAACAAATTTATTCCACTTTATAGAAACAACTACGATGGGTTTTCTTGCTTTGTGCATAACATTTCCTGGGCAATAAAGTATGTGACTGAAAAGACAAACTGATCAAATGAACAAATGCCAGGGCTTGGATGTGTCACACAGTAGTCTAGGGAGAGATTTTAGAAATAGCCATGTGCCTTATCTCATATCCTGATGGCACTTACACAATATCTTTATTTTTTCAGTTTTGTTAGACATTTTAAAGATGTTACCTTCAATATTAGAACACGCACTAACATTCACCTGCTTCCTGTGATGGGTGTTTTATTGAGTCAATTGTCATTGTGCTCAACATATTTACTATAGCTCCCTGTTGTAGATAAACAGTATTTTGCTTCTCAGTTGCTTTTGGGTGGAAATGAATTGCCCAAGAATGAGTTTTTTCTGCTAATCCTCAAATCTGTGTGGGTCTGATTTATTGGAAGTTGCTGTACAAATTATGCTGTTGTGACTGAGGCACTGAACATCAACTGTTATAGAACTAACTGAAGCTGACCAATATGTAAAATTACTGATGTGCTTATTTTTGCAGCTGTAGCAATTATGATAGGACTCACAATTTTAGTTGGAAGGCTGCTTTTTTTTTCTCTCTCTCTTTTTCCGCATTTTCACTGAGGGAAATGTAAAAATTATTATGTAATTTTTTTGGGTCTTAAACCAAAAAAATGTTCCCCTTACATCTGGAGCATTATTTGTAGAACACATTACACCTTAATAAAGTAAAAATGGGCACACAACTACATATAAAAACACATAGAAAGACCTGCCAAAAGGCTGCAGGTGTAGCATAGTTGACACCATGAGCATCGATTATTGTCACAATGCAAACCTACCTACCTACCTTGCTGTAAAGTGAAATTCATCTCAGTATTTAACTCATTTACAGAAGTCTCATGTTGTTTCACTCGAGATGAAGCTGGAGGGCCTTTCCTGTTTTTGGCATACAGATGAGGCATGTACAGAGTCTGTGAGTCTGTGGTCATTAAAGTGGTATGTCATATGGTGAATTTCCTGCTGATGTGCATTTCATTTATTTTACATTATGAAAATTTCATCTTCTTCCTCTCAGGAAGTGAACTCAGAAAAACAGACATAGAGCTTCAGAGGAGTGGCCAAGGGCCTGGATCTATAAAAAAAAGAAACTAAGTGATTAATTGGTGAACACCTCTGATGATGAGTTCTTGCCCCTTGGTTAGACACATCAGGAGGCTGTAAAGACAAATAAATAGGAACAGTGTGTGCGAACCCTTCACAGCACATAAAACACAGAGTTTTCTTGACCTAACCAGGACCAAGTGCAGTGAGAGACACATGCATGATAACTGCTCATCATGTTTGCAGGTAGTGATGTGCCCCTGTTGATCAGACAAATGTTTTTTTTTTCCTTGTCTGTTTGTTTAAATGGAGGCTATTAAAAAAGTAAAACAAAACAGAGGAATCAGGGGCAGCAGATGTAAATTATGTCTGAGTTTCAGCACGAATCCTCGCCAATTTTGGTGCACAGGAAAAAAAAAAAAAAAAAAAAAACAAGTCAGAAAACCTGGGTCTTAATTAGCTGCAGTTGAATTTTTAAGTATGTTGTTTGCATACATTTGTATAAATGCAAGCTTACATGTGAGCCGATCAACCACACAGTATGCAGGTCCATGTGGTGAGTGTCTCTGTGTATTTTAATAGCACCCTGATTGGAGACAGATGGAGGCCAACACGCAGAGGTAGCACAGAAAGCCATGCATAATAACTCTGAAATGGAAAGCATTTTGAGAAGACAAGGAGAGAAAGATCAGAAAGATCAGAAAGAGTAATACAAACGAGTTGGGTGAGAGGAGGCCAAATGAGTGAAGATGGCCCCTTGAACTAGTCTGAGAGAAGGGGACATTGAATTAAGGAAGATACATGAGGCTGCGGTACGTGTGCACACATGTGAGTATGTGCAGGGACCTGTGTAATTCACTTGTCTGGGCGTTTGCCTTGACGAGGTGATAAAAGCTTGTTTCCTATAAACACTAATGATGTTCATTAGTGAAGACCTGAGGGGGGCCATGGGCAGCACAGAGACTGTGGTTGTGTGTCTCTGTGTCAGTCAGTTTGTGTGATCTGTTGGACCTCAATCCTATTAAAGTGGCTGTTCTGCATGCCCATCCTGGGTCCAATTTATGGTGTAATTATCCCAGCTCACCAATCCTGCCAAGTGAAGCCCGGCTGCATCCACATTTCACTCAGTGACCGAAGAAAACACACATCTCTTAAGTATGAATCCTCTTGCAGATGCCTTTAACATTTTTCATATGACAACCATCTAAATTTTTAATTTGTAAATAGATTGCCCGAAAGATTGCATTAATTAATGTGCTAAAAGCCTCCCATGGAGCCAAAATAATTACTCCTTTTTGCAAACTAGGCCAATAGCCATCTGTGATGCCCACAGAACTGCCTCATGAGCCTGTAATCTGTAGCACACCACACAAAGTGAAGAGTGTGTGGTGTGTCCCATTCTGTCAAGGCCAGAGGAAAGGACTGATCTGAAGAGCTTGTGCTGAACACAGATGCATCGCAATCTGGACACCACATTTCACCATTTCCCTCCCTCACCACCCCCTTTCACTTTGACTAGGCTGAATTAAAACCCCTCCAATATGAACGAAAACCCCTTTCTGAATCCCTTTAACCCACCCCTAAATCCAGCTAGAAGGCTCTTGAAGATATCCGGGTGGGTAAGTATGCCGTGCATGAAGGAAACTAGTGTGCATATATCCTTTTTGAATGTGTTTGATGAAGAAATAAATGGTGAAATACATTTTCATAATGTATAAAAATATCATCATCTGCAATGGTTATTTCCGAAAGACGAACTTGTTTATGGAGCATATCATTGCGGGTAACACATGTGGAAGAAGAGAGACATTTAAATGGGTTTTATTAAACTGTCGACAGGCCAAAGGAAATACATACCTCTAGTGGTGAATCACAGAGAAATCTCTGGAACTGCAGAGGGAAATAAAGGAGGGGGTGGGGGGCAGAGAGAAAGACAGTTAGTTCTCTGGGTCACCAATCTTTTTGAAAAGGTATAAATGAAAACCATACACGTCTCCGTTTCTGCCCTGTATAATTTATCCCCCACTGCTATACCTCGCTGCGGTGTCACATATCAAACGCAGCCCCCACTCACAAAAAGGCATAAAAAGGAAGATTATATTTGCACAAATGAAAACATTTAGCCTATCAACTTAAATCCATAGTCCAGGGAGGACATAATGACATCTTAAATAAGCAGCATCGCTGATGTCAAAATAACCCATTTCTTAACACACTTTAAAATGCACATCAGATATCAATTATTGGGGGACTATATGTGCGTAGAAACATTAAATCTTTCTTTCATTCCCTCTACCACTTCCTGTGCGCCTTCTTCTTTTTGGCGCCAGAGTTGAGAGCAGTGTGTTTACAGACAAGCTGACCACAGGGCCGGAGTACAAACATAGCGCGCTTCCACGTGCTAAAATCATTCCACAATGACTAACAGGTAAAGTGGAGGAGTGGGAAGTGATGGACAGTTTTACTTGGTCCATCTTGCTCTTGTGCACACACAAAATATGGTTTCGAGTTCATATTTTACAAGGAAATGCAAAAATCCAGCTGTGTCATTCACATATGGTATGTTTAACTTTGGGTTCACTGTCTGCATGAGAGAGTGGAGCAGGGGGGTAGAATAGGACCAATGTATCATAAACAGGGGCCCCGGAGAGGGCGGGATAAAAATGAACAAAATAAACAGGTCAGGATAGAAATGATGTAAAATGGCTCATAAAATATTTGGTTACATAATGACACTCCTTATTAACCAATGGCTGCCATTAATAACTGGTTGCTTTTTTTTTTTTTTCGGAGGAGGGGGGATTTACCTCACTCAACCTGACTCCAACTTGGGTTTGACTGATACAGTCTCATTAATGGCCCTGTATTTGACAGAATTGCGAATAGCTGTTACTTTGAGTAGATTTTAGGAATTTCATTAGCTCCCAAAGTTCTACTAATTCAGTTATTTTTTTCTCTTCCTGGTTTCTTCATCTTGTCAAAGTGGAAAAATGGCAATATGGGAAGTTAAAATCAACATTGCAACACAATGAAAGCATTCTTTAAACTGGTTTAACTACATTTAACTTTTCACATCATGTTTCACATAATGACACAGCTAACTGTTAGGTAAAGTTAAATTATCTAAGAGTGGACATAAATGAGTAATAATTGGTTTCCATTAAAAACCCAATGGCAATTTAGAAATTTCTTCTCCTGTATATGAGGCAGTTCTGTACAGTCATGTTTTGGTAGTTGCTGTTACAGTCAAGATGTCCTATAAGTTACTGGAAATTCCCACACGCACACCAACATGTTCTGTTTGTGTGTGAGTGTGTCTGTGCACAGCGGTACAGCTAGTAATAGTGATGACTGCTGAAGGCATGGTTCACTGGGTGGGACGGTCCTGGCTTAGATGCAACTCAAAATTCTGCCAGTTGCCTGACCTCATCCAAAGGATTGTGTGCGTTTCCCTGTTTGTGTGCCGCAGCTGATGTGTGTGTTGGTGACATTGACACAGTGTTCTCCAACACGGGGGATGTTTTGGCAGACATGAGCCCAAGAATGATGCATTGTCATCTGTCATTTCTATTTTACCTTGGCCTGAGGCAAACACCTAAACAGTTTTCACTGCCTTTCAGACTCACCCACTAGAGTTGGATCGTCAACAGAAAAAAATGACAAAATCCATAAAATATTAGTTGAGTTAGTTAGTCATAAAATTCTGCAAATCTATAAAACATAAGGATTGAGTCAAAACTTGCTAAACAAACAAAGCAAAAAAATTCATGCATTGCCGCAGTCCACATAGTTCTTGCTGAGAGGTGTTGTGCTGAGTCTCAGTCAGTCTCACACAGTCTCACAAACTGTGGAACACAATGCCTTTACCCTCGATTCAACCTCACACCAGCGAGGAGAGGAGTAAAGGGGGAGTATGGACAGAATACATACATATTATTTCATGTAAATGTATTGAAATTTCATTCAAATGATGATGAGAAAAAGGTTTTGCTACAGTTCCATGCTTTCTATGAACAATATGGAAATGAGAGACTGTTTCAGTTTAGTCCACAATGATCATTGCTCATGCGAAAAAATTCTCATCCAGTTCTCCACCTGTGTTACCAATGCTAGTAAAGTGTAATTTTCCACTCCTAATTCTGCAGTGACTACTGCTTTGCCAGTCAACAAATTACCAACAGCAAAGCCTCCTGATGTGAAAAATTGCCAAAGGGCACAAATGAAACTTTTGTTTAAAACTCTTTCAAAAAAAAAGGAAACTAAACGGTTTACCAACAGCTGCAGTTATTAGATGACATCATTTATAGAGGCCATGCTACACTGGCTGCTGCAAGTTTCAAGTGGACTTGGCAGTGAAAAGTTGTATTATTTGATTATTTTATTAGTAGCCTACAAGGGTGCGAACTTGTCATGATGAGCTCTGACACCAAAGAGGTGCTCGCTGCTCCTCTGACATCACCAGGCATTCTGGGTAATCAAACCAGAAGCAACAAGCAGGCCCTCCACTGCTGCATTGACCTTGCTCGATTGGGTGAGGCCACTCTCCTGGAGCCTGGCAAGGTCGACCCCTCTCTAGTCTCTGACAAACACCAGTGCTCACAGCCCTGACAGGCTGACAGACAAACACGCTCTACAGGAGACAGGCGGTCAAATGTGCAGTTACAGTCACCTAGGCAGGGAGACGGTATAGGAACAAACATGTATGTACAATCTCAGCTTCCTCTCTGCCTCTATCTCTAATACAAAAACACATATGCCATTAAGTGGATCTGAGTCCATAGTACCTTCTGGAACGTTCTCATCACCAACACATGGAGTCCATCACTTCCTCTCTATCTCTCCCTTTCCTATAGTAAACACTCATCTGTGTAAGATTAGGAGAGCAAACAGCCGTCTCATACACACACACACACAAGCTATCATGTCTTCTCTCACACACAGCAGACAGACAACACATATAAAGGCACACATCTGTTTAAAGCTAATTGCCACTTAAACTCCTTGTCACTGCGCTCTTTACATGCTCAAATTGCCATGCTTATTTAGGCAACAAGGTACTTGTATTCAGTCTCACATTATAAAACAATAAAACACTCCAATACAGTTTATTTTCCTCTGCGGACTAGATCTTTGCTTATTCCAGAGTATATGAAGGTGCTTCAGGAGCCTAGGAGGCCTAAGGAGACCTACAATAATAATTCTCCTTATCCAGGGTGTTACTGAATTTTTTAATATTGCACATAAGCATGTTGCAAATAGCTTGAAGATAATCTGAGCAAAAAATATTTTTTCCATATGCTTTTTACTCCTTTTTTTTCATATGTCTTGGTTGAGGCTCTTGCCATCAAGAAGAGTAAATACAGATTTAAGAGGATTTGTATTCCTGAAAATGAATGCCACATGTGCAGAAAGCCAGAGTCACGGCTCAGCACAGCAGTTAAGAACAGTAAGTGTGAGTGAGAGGGCATGCGCATATGCACATACGTCAAAATAATTTTAATTATGTGCTTCGGCTCTGTCAGGAAACCAGGATTGGATGTGGATGGCATTATGTCTTGCTCCCATCTCAAGTGCATGCATCCTAAAACAAATAAAGCCATTCCGCTTAGAACATCATACTGTCTAATGATAGTACAATTTTGGCAGAGCAATTCAACTTGCACAAACACACAATCTTTCCTATCTCCTGGCTCAAAGCCAGACTGATGGTATTCAACATTCTGTCCCTAGGTAATCCTTTAATAGATTAATAAATACCTCTGTAAAAACTAAATGACCCAACTTCCTAGGTAGCAGCAGCAGACCTAGAATGGCATGGGACCACAATGTGGCATCACTACAACAACAATATGTTTCCCATTTCTTTAGGAATGCCACAGGACAATGGGGGGGCTCTGAGCTTCTGGGAAGACAACAGGGGAGTTAACCAGGATCTTGACAGGCCAAAATATAAAATCAGCAGTGTTTAGTACTGTGGTTGTTACAGTAGTGATTACAACTAAGGTGAATATAATTAAGTTAATTTTGTTTGCGTGGGAATAATTAGGGCTGGTTGTATTCAAATGAACTACAGTGAACCTGGAGAGGGCAACAGGGCATGTCCAGGGCTATTATTAATGCCATGCAACACTTAAGTGACTGGCAGCTGATGTTAGGAGGATGAAAGTCTTATATGGACTTGTTAGTGTCACTTCTAGAATATCTCCATGAAGTACAGAAAACAGCTGAGTGAATGAATTGCACATTTTATCAGCTTTATTAATCCCAGTCAAAATTAATGCAGTTACATTAATTTCTCTAAACAGATCCCAAAGGTAGAGATGTCAAGATGAATTACAATGAATGTCCTCACCTGTAAAAGTAATGAACCCAACCTTAATTCCCTGTGCTTTTACACTACACTAAATTCACTCAGTATCCAACCTGGAAAGACCATCAATAAAAAAAAATGGGGGAAAAAAAAAAATCACTTTCTGGCAAACCAAAAGACAGGAGAATTGTTTGTGCAGCTCTACACGTTTTTGTTTTTTAAATGTTATTCCCCCAGCTCTTGAACTCTTCAGATCCCCGTGCAGTTATAAACCTACACCTAAAGCCGAAGCTGTGCACACAAACACACTCCCTATTAATAGAGCTGGTGTTATGGCACTAGGAAAGAATCTGCCACAGTCTGCCCAATCTGACAGTTTTTATTATTTATTAATTACCTTACTTTTACAAGCAGAAGAATTCAGTCATTTACTGAGGCCTGCTGGCAGGAGGGTGGGGGAGGTTGTTTTTCCAGCCCTGAGGGACAAAAGGCCCTCTCAGGTTAGTAAGGATGGCGAGCAATTCTGCACCCTAAACGTTATTTTCCCCAGTTTTAATTATACTTATAAATATACAAATATAAAAACAGGAGAAAAAGAGGTGTGTGTATAATTCAATATATAAATTGCTGTGTATTATTATGGCATTTTAATATTTAATGGCTTATACTTGGTTACCTTTTCTGCTTCCTGATCGCATGTATTTCTGGACAGCGTGCCTCATTCACTGCTTAGAATAGTGCACATTCACCCTGTTTTATAGAGTTTACAGTCACAACTTACACATAACACATATACAGCTTAAAGACTTACTATATGATGAAAACATTTTAATTACCTTAATTAGATACCAGGACTATTAAATGTTATATTAGACACGACATTCCAGAAGCTTTAAATCATTAAAGCAAAAAGTGAAAAAAAGCAGTTTTCATGTGTATAAAGCGAGAAGAAGCATGTGCACTAACACCCTAAAGTAGGTGCAGAATAATAATCATGCAGTACCTCACTCTCACTACATTCGCTGGGGTCATCACCATGAATGGCCATCTGGTAACGGGCGTACAGTGCCACCGACTGCTGATAGGACGCTGTGAATTGAGGGTCCTCAAAGCTGACCGGCACTAGCCTCACCTTCAAGCACAGGGCGTGGAGGAAAAGGTGCGATAAGGTGGAGGAAGGTTTTATTAGGATTGACAATGATTTGAAGACAGTAAATATTTCGAAAGTGAATTTTAAAAAAGAAGGGGAGGAAGGACAGATACTTTGATGGAATGGAGATTGGCAGGAATCAGCAATAGAGGTTTTATACAACAGTGTTTTACAAGTGGTTTGGCATTTTAGGCTTCACATCAGTCTTCTAGTCCTTGGTAACACAGCTGGTCTGTATTAAGTTTGAGTCTTGATTTAGTGATTTTATCAGATTGTTGTACACGAGGGACATACATGAAAGCAATGGGATTTTAGGAGACTGAAAGTGTGTTTTTAAAGGAGTATGTCAGGCAACTTGAAGATGAGGCTAGTGCACTGCCCAGCTTTTACCACAGATCACACCGGGAGGATTGTGAACTCACAAATTTTGTGTGTAAGGTGCAGAACCGCAGAAATCCAGGCATACGTCTGAACGGATCATCTCAGCTACACACATACAGACTCTTCCCACCCTTTCAAGACGGTAAACAAAGTTAAACAGACTGCACGCACAAAGAAAATTGAAATCTCATTACCAGCAATCCTAAATTGAAATTGGATTCCAGTTCAGAAAAAGGGAACCATCATTAAAAGGATGATGGGGAGGAGGGGCACAGATGAGGTAAATGTGTGAAGGCCGGTTGGGTTCATCTGATGAACTGGCCCCCCCAAAATGAAACAACTACCAACTGACTGCCCAACGGAGGGCCAACTCTCACACCTGGAGAAACACTGCTCTCAGCCGTGGCGTATGGAAACATTTTAACCTCCATTTCCTCTCCCTTTGACTCACACTTGTATATACATACATTCTCTTAATACGAACATGTTCATTTACCTTTTTTCATTTGTAAAGACACTTTGGTTTTCTCCCTGAGAGTGGATTTTGGAAAGTTGAAACGCCAACTGTTTACCAATTGCAATCTTATTTCCAATTTCAGATACCTAATGTGGAGTCTTGGAGAATTGATCAATTCTTTACAAAAGGAAACAAAAAGAAAAATCTATAAAATCTAGATTCTAACTCTTTGTAGAAAATCTATACATATTGCCAAATGTGTTGCAACTGCTTTAAAGACAATAAAATGTAAATTCATATCTAGCACCCTAAACAAAAAATAACTGCACTCATTATAATTTTGAATGTCTTTGTTCTAAAATTTTGAAAAGAGAGCAAAATGAACTCCTTTTGATGCCCCTGTGAGTACCCAAACTTTTTAGCCGACCCCCTCCCTCCTGGACACTGCCTCGAGCAGGTTGACCTATGTGCCCCCCGCACTCTGACCTGGCTCTCGGAGGGTTTGTCAGGAGGGTCCTTGTGAATGGCCATCTGGTAGAGTTTGTACACCTGGTAGGAGGCGTCGAAAGAGGCTTTGAACTGCGGGCTAGGGGGATTGGAGCGCACTAGCCTCACCTTCAAAAAGAATATGGGCAGACAAGGGTTAATATCAAAATGGGAAAAATAGTGCTGAGAATAAGAAGTGGTGATAAAATCCAAAGAAAACGTGTGAAAGAACTGTGAAAATGGAGAGAGTGACATGTCCCCACCCTCATGTTGCTGAGTACCATTAAGAGCTTCAACCATCTTCCAAACAAAATGCAAAAACATCTAATTTGGCTTCACACTACAGATTTAATTATTTCATCTTAAATGAAGTGCTTGCACTCACCGATGACTGCGGGGGTGAGTTATGCCCATCTCCGTTATGACACAAAAATGGCCAGAAAACAGAAGAAAACAGAAAGAAAAGACAAAAAAAAACACTGATGGAAATAATCATTAGCCTATTTATTCCAGCATGTGTATGAGCCCATTTCAGTGCATCACCACGTCACCTAAAGTTTGATTTTTGATCAATGAGAACTACTAAATGTAACTCTGTGCAAAAATATGCAAGTTACAAAATAAATGAATCTATACATACACTTAACAGATATATAATAAACTTGAGGTTGTACCACAAAGCATTAAAGTCAGGCATGCATTTTAAACCTCACACAAAGCCTTTATTACTGTTGACCTTGCAGCACTAAGAATCAAGCATAACAGGTGGGTGAAAAGATGCCTCTGAAAGAAAGAAAGGTTTGGCTCAGTGTTGCTAAAGTCACAAAATCTACAGAGAAATTAAATTTTCTCATCCTCTGGCCCCATTTAATTAAGCTTTTCTTCTTTTGGAAGCTTTTGTTGGCCACAGAATCTCTGCCATATGAATCCGCTGGATGGACAGGACAGATGAACTGAACTTAGGGTTTGTTTGAGTTGGATCTAAGTGGGTCTCTCTCATATGACCACTTGGCGTCCACATCTTTTAGTCAAACAGAGACGTTGGGTCTCTCTTACATAAAAGGACAACACTCAACTTCGGTTTCTTCAATTTTCTTCTACAGCTAGAGATATTGTGATTGGCTGAAACCCGTTTGGTGAACAAACACTGCAGCATATAATGAACGGGCTGAAAATTTTATTTTAACAATTCTCATAAAAGCTTTGGAATATAACACCTCCAGTCTGATACTTGAGCCTTTTAACAAAAGTTCAAATAAAGCCATATCATACCAGTGGCTTTGTTTGACTTTAATCAAAATAAAAAATTGTGTTTTCAGCCCTTCATTTTAAAACTCTGAGTTAATGTGCTGCTCTGAAGATGAAAAAAACCATTAGAAAGTATTCAAACATAGGACACATTACGATCGTGACGGAAGTGACAGTACTCAATAGTCATGAGGAGAATAGCGGGTGAATAATTCCACACTTTCCTGAGGGGCTCTGAGCACAGTCTCACACTGAACCCTGGTGGTGGACAGTCAAACCACAGCAGCAGTTGAGACCAGGACAGAGGTAACAATGGGAAGGTATTATACATCTGATCTGGTCTGCATTGACTTAACTCTCTGCTATGCATTTAAATTCCTTCAAAAGTAAAATACTTCTCCAAAGACAGATTCAGAACAGCCATGTCAAGAGAGGAATTTCAACTGAGCTCTTTCACAGTAATACAGCACCAAAGCAAAAATACGTTAAATTACCAAGTTTCTCATCCATCTATATTTATTTTCAGAGATTTCACATATGTCCTCTTCTAATGAGTCAAGTAGCATGACATGTTTATGATAAAGCTGATTTTGACTGTATTTAATTGTTTTAGTGTAAACATCTTTCTCCTGGTGCTGGTGTGAAAGCCTTCTTAAACTCAGTCAACAGCTCATGAAGTTAAAATTCAGCATCACATAGATTGATTAATCAGTTTATCATCCACATTGTCACTTACTCACATTTTCTTTGACAAACACCTAAGAATGTCAAAAACAGGCATCTCTTAATTATTTAACTTGATAAATGTATAATGAACTTTTCATTTGCAGCAGATAACCTTGTGCTCATGCCCACTTAGTGAAAATTAGCTATAAGTGCAGGCAAACAAATCAATCCAACTGGAAAAAAGCTGACTGGGAGGAAGATTTGGTCTATTTTCAGGGGCTATAGAAACGAGATAGACACTGTCTGGTTCATCGCTGCATCTGGCTCAAATTTTGGTCAAGACCAACAATGACGTTACACTACCAAGCTCAACCTGAGGCTTTTGCCAATGATCTTTCTACATTGTTCTGCTTCCTTCCAAAAGTTTATTTCCACGTCCTGTTATACCCGCTGAGCTGGGAGCTGTGGTTTCAATGTCATCAGCAGGGTAACGTGAACCAGTTTGTGCGGTGTGACAGTCATTTGGTTGAACTCGCACTGGGAAGGGGTGATTTTTCCACTCTGTTCTGGTCAGCTATCCTTTCTGCACACATAAACACATGGTGAAGTCACTGGGGCTAGGGAAGAGGGCTCTATGAAACCAATTTTCAAGCTAACTGAATCCAAACATTATGGAAACAGAAAGCTTAACCAGAAACACTATCACTTCTGGATAGCTGGAATCATCACAATAAGCTAATGTTTATTCCAAGTGTCAGAATAAGAGGAGAGAAAGCATCCACACAGTATTTCTGCTCACCTCAAGGCAATGAGAAGCGTTTTCAGGCAATGACTCATTGATGAAATCTTCCAGGCTTTTGGGTTGGTTCGTCTGGTTAGGGGTGGTTGGGATTGGAGAGACAATAGAAGAGACCCCATCAGTGTTTTGTCTCATCTGGTCTTTTTGAAGACGTCGCTCCTTCCTTAAGTCTTTGGCTTTCCGGCATGGTGGTCGGCTAGGATCAGCTCCCATACCTGCAGCTCAGAGGAAAGACAGAAGGGGAACACAGGGAGCCCATAAAGCAGGCCGCTACAAAAAAAACCCATTATTGTTAAACTTGCTTTTGTGCAAAACACAAAGCATCACATTCTGAAAGTATTTCCAGGAAAAAAAAGGCATTTAAAGGATAACTAAATTACTCTTTTTAAGTTGTGGATAAAAAGTTGAGCTTTTCTGCAGCCTTATAAGAAGAGTAAGAGTGGTAACTTCAAGCTGCTGGTATTGATGAGTCTCAAATGTAGGACAGATTTTTTTGACTGTTACACCATGTTCCTGACGGATTTTTGGCTTCCCCTCTGGGCAAATGGGCTGTCGTGTTTGCTTTAGTGTACCCCCTGCTGTAGAAGTCAGTCTCAACAGACAGCCCTATGGAAGTTATTTTCTTGTTTTCCTGCCTAGATAGTCTTTACATTACATCATTGATTTGGAAGCTATAAAACAATATGGTCTATGGTAGTTAAGTCCAAGTAGTTAGCAGCTTGGTGGTGTGTAAGGAATTAATGAAGCAGAAGCAGAAGACATAATGAATCCAAGGGCATGTTGCTGGACTTGAATAAGCAGCTCTGCTTACCAAGTTGCCTTTAACAGAAAAAAAAAAAAAACTCACACCAAACATGAACCTTTCCTGTTTTTCTCTTTCAATACAACTAATGTGAACATTCACTGAAGCAACTCAGTCACTCCCAGTTTCCCCTTTTCAGTCCCCCACTTCATCCTTCTTCTTCTTCTTCTTCTTCTTCTTCTTCTTCTTCTTCTTCTTCTTCTTCTTCTTCTCCTCCTCATCCTTCACCACCACCACCTCCTCCTAAGCTTGTGCCAAGCCCTCCAGCTCTCAGGGCATCCCATGTCAACAGTTTACACGCCCACATCCTGTTTGGAGCAATAAGGAAATGAGAGCCATTTCCTGCTTGTCCTATTGCCAGCTGCCACGATTAGCTCACTTTGTAAGTTTCTCCTCCGTCAATGTCCCAAGGAACAGGGGGACACCCAGTCCTGACAACTACAGAGGGAAAACTCTGGCACTGGCCAAGGTTCACTGGCAGCGTTCAGCTTCAGCAGATTAAAGTTTAAGTTCCTTTCTTTTCTACTGTATCATGTGAATGGTACATGTGGAAAACAGACAGAGATATGTATTATGCATTACATCCCATATGAATGTAATACTATACTATGATATGGGTTTTAGATCACTAACAGTTGTGTTCTTCGTGAGAATAGTTTGCTTCTGAGTTACAAGTGTACAGGGGATTTCATGAATGTGTTGCAGATTTCATATCAATGTCCTTGTTTGCTGTATTGCCTTCATAGTAAATGACTGGAGCCCCTAAAAGAGGACGTGTTCATCAGATATAAACATACAACCCTGAGAGTTATAGCTTGGTGAAATGGTTTTCCTGTCGGAATAAACACTGCAAGGTCAGGAGTAACTTGGTGTCTGGATTGTGTTCATCACACTGACTCAACCACAAACATCCCTTATCCACGATCACATTGACCATGTGCCTTTCTCCCAGTAATTACACACTTGCTACACACACACACACACAAACACATTCATTTGTTCTCTGTAGCTCTCACAGAAAGACACAGGTACTCCTGATGACAGCGTGTGCAGCCATGGTTAAGATAAAGTGTGACAGATCCATTCCTTTAAAAGACAGATGCTCCCGCTTCAGCAGTTAGCACTTCATAAAAGCTATGACACGCGACCTCTACGCTTCCCCTGGCACAAATATGAGTCTCAGGGTAAGATTAAACTGGCTTCGATTGTGACATATTGTTTCCTTGCATATACACAGACACAAAATTTATTTATAGTGGGAGGAGTATCTTGTTATTTGTGAGCAACAAACACTAACTTGAGTGGATGCAGTATCATTTTAAGGGAAACTAAACTGTGCATCACCACTGCGTCAACTGCCTATTTGAAAACACACCACAATGCATCCTATAAACCAGGCCATCATGCTAAAGCATTAACTTATTACAGTTTGCACCAATTGAAAACACTGTTTTTAATGTACCAGCTTTTTATATGTATATACATTTTTAGTTATTCTGTGACGATTACAAAATAAGGGCAATCAAATACTTATGGTTTGCATTTCAGTGTTGACTGCAACACTGTTTTCTGAATTGAAAGGACAGACTTAATTTCAAGGTGGAGTATTCCTAAAAAAGCTGACCATTCACAGTTTTACCAAATGTTCCATATATCCTTTTGTATCCATTTACCTCTGGCTTTACGTATAGTATGTGGCAGATGGGGGGCCATGTTTTCTCAAGCTAGAACTGGAAACTACCCAAACCCATAAAGTGCTTCAGTCATAAAACTAGAGAAGAGATATGTCCAGGTGTTTTCTGTTGGAGGTGAATAAAGGGGGAGTGGAGAACCGCTGGCTTGACATAGTAAATCCTCTTTGCTTCCTTTTTGCTAGCCTCAAAAAAAAAAAAAAAGCTTGTTACATCAGGCAGTCTAAGCAGGAGGAGTGTGGTGCAGTCACAGGTATAAGAGCAGAGGGATACTGGCAAGTCCTGAAAGTCCTCAAAATGTTTACATCTACAACCTGATCAACCTGTGCCAGCACCAAGCTTCCTGCTCCAAGAGACGTCACATTCTTTTGATTAATGAGCAAGTGGCCAGTTCTCATTAGACCTCTGAGAGGAAAAAGTAGGTGAAAAGTGGTTGAGGAAACATGATGATTTGCTGGAAGTGCTGTTTCCTGTGTCTAATGGGAGTTTATTATCTCTTGACTAGGAGTGTTATTAATTCATTACTGAGAATTGGCTGTGAGGATATCCTGTACTGGAGAGTAAGGAGGAGAATATGACAGATAAGCCTAAACCAGACACACTCCTGGAAACACTAAGGACACTGCAGCCTCATTCACCAAGCTGCCGCAAAGTGGACTCTATTAGAAGGTGAACAGTGACACCTTCTGGCAAGCAAAGGCATTTTAATTACTGCAGTTTAACAAATGGTTGTTCTTTCCTGTTGTTACAGCTACAGTTGCAATATTAAATGCACTTTCAAAGAATATCAGAAATCCAAAATAAATGGTACAGCTGGAAAACAGCTCAAAACAATGTTTTGGTTAGTGCAACATTACCAAAAGAGGAGGTGTTAGTCATAGGTATGACAGCATGAACCAAACTAGCCACAGAGAAATGAGATCAAGGTAAATGCAGGAGCTTACTTCCTGCTTTTCAGATTTCACATTCCTTTTTACAGGAGACAGGAGTTTTTAATGTCCTCTAAGAAGTACTATTTCTTCAGGACAGACAAGACGATAGTGTCACTCCACAAAGCGTAGAAATAGTAAATACTTTAACCTGATTTAAAAGAAATCATCCAGTGACATCGCAATTGATAATCACAAATGTTTTTAATTAAAAAAAATTTGATTGATTTCACAAGTATAACCAGCCATTTGAAAGGGAATTAGATTTCTTACCTGGTTTGGGAGCTGTAGGTGTCGTTCTTGCATCTGAGACAGACGCTGGATCCTTACTTGACATTTCTGAACCTGTAGGCGCAACGTCCGCTTCCTCCTTCTGAACTTCTGTGATAGCAGGACACTCTGCTGCTTCCTTCTGAATCTCTGTGACAGCGGGACACTTCACTTCTGCTGGACAGACTTTACTTGGTTCCCGTGGACCTGCTTCTTCACACACAGAGTCCATGGGCTCACCTAAAAGGCAAAAAAAAGAAAAGAAAAAAGAATATAATTTGCACCATGTGTTCTACAGAGCTACATTACCAACATTGCCAGAATTTTTTGCCCAACTCCATCTAAAGTTTGAACCATACATTCTGACGCATTCAAAGACCAGCAGTCTAAGAGCATTGATTTGACTTCTGATCCTTGGCTGACTTAATATAATTTATCCAACCATGAAGTTATAACTATTATATATTCAAAAAAATAATAGTAATTATTATTATTATTATTATTATTATTATCATCTCACCATCATCCTCTCCTGTTGGTAATTCCCCTTTGGAAATGAATTTGCCCATCTTCTTCAGGATTTTCTTGTGGGATTTTGAAGGCTGGAATTTCAGTGTATGACACCTTAACAGAGACAACAGAAGTTAATGAATTTGCTTTTTTATTACTATTACATAACAGAATATGATTCAGTACACAGCAAACTGCACCATATTCCCTGTTATTGTGGTCTTAGAGGAAACAGGAAATTCAGATGAGGATAACTATCCTTACCTGATGGTATACTGTGGACAACATGTCTTATTCATTGTGGGCTTATAGACATATTTCCCACTTCTGAAAAAGAACATATGAAGAGTCTTTATTGCAAAATACATTTGTCATTATTTTGAATATTCCAAATGGTATATGCTGAACTCAATATTATTCAAAAACATCTTTATTTAAGTATGCAAAGACTGGATGAAGCCACTCACCTCCTCCATCCTCTGTCTATGAGGTCTTGGTAGTCTTGCACTGTCATGGTGTGAGACCACATCCCTGGGGAAAACAAAAGCAATATCTCTGTTTTAAAACATTTAATTTCTTACTATTTTGTATTTTGTTATACCTACTAAAGACCAAAGAGTAACAGAATAATGCTGAAGTAGGTATTATGTATATAATTAAGTTTTTGTTGTCAACAGGCTGCTTGAGAGTCTGGCGAAAAGTCCATATTTCTCTTTCATATTAAATCAGTGTCCTCCAAAGTGTATTCCCACAATACATCAGGGGCCCCCTATGTAAACAAATGAATTATTTGTGGCCATAGAAGTTTGGATGCTTCTTCCCAGAAGTGGGGTCTGAGCCGCCTGTTTCAACCCTTGACCTTTTCTTCTGCAACTATATTCACAGTCACAACACACATGTTAGTTTGCAAGAGAGTATAACGTTCCATGTCCCAGGAGACTGGTGCTTAGCCAGAGTCCACAGAGACAGACAACACTGAGTGATTCAACACAGTGACATTACAACATGGAAGGGACTGAAAAAAGTTTACACATAGCAGCAACACTGTAGGTTTTCTATAATGGGAGCAGAAACAGAAGGAATTCTCATTACTGGACCACAAAGTAACTGGCTTAAAATGTGTATTGATAAATGTAAGTAAAGCACCTGGTTTTATGCAGCTTACAGATCAGGATAAACATATCAAAACATATCTGATCATTAAAGTATGCCAAAATCTGTGGTCTTTCCAACACAGTAATTAAGCCACATTAATATGGACAGTAATTACATGCAGTGTAATTCTATTATATGTATGATTGCACCAAAAAAAAAAAAAAACTATGCAGATCACTGTGATTGAAGGATTTAAGGTTTAAAGCTGCTAAAATTGTTGAGAAGAGTGGTCGATAAAATTTAAAGTGAAAATACAATTGGGGAATAGGATGGTAAGCTCAATGATTTGAGTCAAAACCCCATACCTCTTAAATAAAAAGCCTGACAACTACTTAGGCATGAAGTCAAAAACTTCATAGGTAATTGTTCTTGTGTACATTGAAATCAAACCAGGTGACCTGATGTTCCTCGAGCACCCTGCTGTCATTCACCTGATCCATTCTCTAGACTCCACTGGGGCTTGACACGGACACAGCAACACAGAAAGGCAGATGATGTCCTACATTGTGAGAGTCAAATTAGCTATGCATGTGATAACATCACTGCTCCAGAGGAAAACCTTTGTCTTACTGAGCACCTGGTTGGAAAAGTCTACAATGTACCATGAAGACACAGTGCTCATAGATCTGATAATTGCTCAGTCCTGCTATTGACTGTTTAACATGTCCTCACAGTAAAATAAAAACATTTCAGTGAGAAAATAATTTATATAAAAATTATAATGAAGGAAAACTGATTGTTTTTGAGCTTGAAAATAATCAAGCTGCAATTTTACTTTAGATCCCAATGTCTCATGCACTTTTATTTAACCTGTATCCGCAACAGACGTCTGACCTTTTAACATTGTTACTGCCCATCTATAAAAGGGTACAGTCTCTCTTCTTCTCCAGACTTGCCGTGTCCACATGATGTAACATGATTACTACTCTTAGATTAGACAACAGCTCTCATCTGCAGACTCTGAGCCCAATCACTCTTTGACTTCACCAGGAACTGCGTGAAACCTAAATATAGCCAACCTGTCCCACACCTGCTCACCTCCACTGAATGACATCATTCTGTCCCACACAGGAATCCCTTCCCATCTCCTTACAAGGCTTTGTATGCATCTCTGTATCAGAGTCAAACTCCTAAAAGTGCAGTTACAATAGCAAAAGGTTTCTTGAGATGACAGCTTATACACAGAACTCAGTACAACCGCTTCACTACAGTACCATTAAGCTCTCCTAAACCATCTTTTGGACCTTGAAAGCAGGGTTGTGTGGTATGTCTCTCCCTTTTGCGAAATGCAGAAGCTGCAAAATTAAATTAAAACTATACCCCAAATAAACCTAACACACAAAGCTTACCCTTACTTTTCACTTGGTATACAGCAAGCAGTGGGTGGAAAGGCTCATTTGTGGACTTCAGCTACCAAACACTTATGAATACACTAAAAGCTTTCTCTGAGGTTTTTATAGTTTCACAAGCTGAAAAACAACAATCAAACCTTTTTATGATATCAGCTCATATGGCTGTGTATTTATTTGAAAAACCAATGTTAAAAACAACCAGTTTTGCTGTTTCCCACTTCATTTACTATTTGTACAGATAAATTATACTTTGTCATCGAGGGTATTATATATATATAATGCGAAGAGAAATATTGTTTTATTTTTTGTTTTGTTTTGTTTTTGTTTGATGGCTATTCTGGTATTCCTGTTTGTAACTGCTAGATGGGGGAGAGACAACTTAGAAATATGGACAGCAGATCAGACAAATTAAATACAATTAAATGAATTACGGTGGCCTTGACAACACAATAAAACTGTACATAGTACAAGTCGTAAACATACTCTCTCCAGTTTCAGCATGTTGCAATCACCGTCTCATGTTCATGCTGATAAACGCCACTCGACTAATGTAGTCAGCCACATGTCCTGTTATACCTGAAAAACTTCAACTCAAATATTACTATAAGGCTCTGTAGTTAATCCGCCATTCACTCCAATGATGTTAAAAAACCAAAGAGCATTTAGTTTTGTGCAGCATTAAATAAAACTCAGGTTCCTTTAATAACACTGCAGCTGCTAAACAAACGTTAGCATCTTATGTATTTCATCGGATCGCCAATAAAAGTGTTTATAAAAAAGGGCTCCCTGATATTTTAAAGGCGTCTCTTTCAGTTTCGCAGCGCAGACAGACCAAAAAAGAAACAAGGCAGCCAAAACTGTCGCCTGTGAGGACAACAGCTCCGTTTTCCTGTCGAGGGCTACAGTTTGTTTTGTTAGCTAGCTGGATGCTAAGAATGATATTAAAAGCCGTACTACTATTATGCTAACGTTACAGAGTTAGCCTGTTATAGCTCATAATTGCAAAGGAAATAGCTATTCAGCCACATCTGATTTTACTTTGTTGTCTTCGGTATTTTTTTTATTTTCGTAAAGCTCGTTTCTGTTTCCAAATTAGCTTAAAAGAAGCTAATGGCTAAACTTAAACACTCAACTACGTCTACATCCTGAACATCACCAAAGTATGTGACAACCGGTGAACGCTAACTAATCTGTGTAGTGTCTTCTAGTAGGTAAATCCGCAATTTCTTAGTTTAACTTAGAAAAGCAACATGAAGTTGGTGGACATTGTTCATCAGCACCGGCCACCAGTCCAGCAAGTAGACGGAGGTACGTCGTTAGCATTACCAGCTAGTCCTAATATGTCAACTGGCTGTTTGTTCAGGACTTACCGTGAGAAAAGTTGCCTTTTTCATTTTTACAGTAACCACAGCGGTAACCATCGTCCCCGCCGAAATATTCCACTATAGTGTAAGACTTATTTCCTGCCATCTTTGGTACCCAGGCAGGTGACAGCTGAGTTTGCCCGGTCGCGATTTTACGAATCCTACTATGGCCACGCTAAGACCCGCCTTACTCTGCCTCTGATTGGCTGCTCTGCAAGCCTCACGTGATTTCCGTTGAGCTAATCAGAGGCAGAGTAAGGCGGGTAAGGCGGGTCTTTGCGTGGGATAAATTTCCTGATCGGGCATTTAGCCTTTACGCCAGTTACGTCATTAAAAGGGCTGGCGACACCTGGTTGTGTAATTCACGGAGAATTTGAAGAGTTTGAATTCTGCAGACTGCAGACGTCTTGAAGACATAAAAGTCTGGATGACCTGTAACCTTTTACCTTTAAATTATGACAAAACTGAAGTTATTGTACTCGGCCCTAAGCACCTCAGAGAAACCTTATCTGATCATCTAATCAGTCTGGATGGCATTACTTTGGCTTGCAGTTCCACTGTAAGAAATCTTGGAGTAACTTTTGACCAGGACATGACCTTTGTCCCTCACGTAAAACAAGTCTGTAGGGCAGCTTTCTTTATTAGGAAAATCAGAAACATCCTGTCTCAAGAGGATGCAGAAAAACTGGTCCATGCATTCGTTACTTCTAGACTGGACTACAGTATGTGTGGATGTCCAAAGAAATTTCTGAAAGACCTTCAGATGATTCAGAACGCTGCTGCACGAATATTAACAGGAACTAGAAAAAAGGGATCGCATCTCTCCTGTGTTAGCTTCTCTTCATTGGCTGCTGGTAAAATTCAGAATAGAATTTAAAATCCTTCTCCTAACATATAAAGCTCTTAATGGCCAAGCGCCATCATATCTCAGAGAGCTCATAGTTCCGTACTGTCCTAGTAGGCCACTCCGCTCTCTAGATGGAGGTTTACTTGGGGTTCCTAGAGTCTCAAAGAGTAAATCGGCAGGGAGATCTTTCAGTTATCAGGCTCCTCTCCTATGGGACGTACTTCCAGTATCGGTCCGGGGAGCGGACTCTTTAGCAATTTTCAAGACCAGGCTTAAAACTTCTGTATGACAGAGCTTATAGTTAAAAAATTAAAGTTCATTTAGTCTTTAGCTATGCTGCTATAGGCCTAAACTGCTGGGGGAAGCACTGACCACCTCTGTCTCTCTCTCTCCTTCCCCCTGAATGCACCGACATATCAATAACCATGCTTCTCCGAAATCCCTGTTTCTCCCAGTTCTAACCATGTGTACTGTATTTACTATCCATGTTTTCCGAAGTCTCTGTCTCTCCCAGTTCCTCTCCTCTCTCCCCTGTCCTCATCCTGCAGGTGGTGAATCATCACAACCCCATGTTCCTGCAACGCCTGCTGCTCCCATTTCTTCATGAACTCCATCCAGCATTTCTATGAACTTCATGCAGCATCATATGTTCCTGCCTACACCTGTATTGAATATCCCCTCCTCCTGCTCTCATCTCTCCCTACTCTACCCAACTTTGCCCCCCCCCGTGTGTCTCTCTCTCTCCCCCTCTCTCAACCCAACCAGTTGAGGCAGATGCCCCCCACCCCCACCCTGAGCCTGGTTCTGCCCGAGGTTTCTGCCTCTTAAAGGAAGTTTTTCCTTGCCACTCTCGCCAAGTGCTTGCTCATGGGGGGATATGTTGGGTCTCTTTAAATCATTTTATAAAGAGTTTGGTCTAGACCTGCTCTATATGTAAAGTACCTTGATGTAACTTTTTTATGATTTGGCACAAAATAAATAAATATGATTTGATAAGCTCCTATGGCGGAGGCCGTGTTGGAGCAACAGTGTCCTTTAGTTTGTGGAGGTTTTCAGTGTAAATGATCCACTAAAGGAAGAAGGATGAGGTCGTGTTGTGTGTGTGTGTATAGAGGCAGCATAAATACTGGGTCCCGCTGTCTTACTCAGGCTGCACTTTAGCGTCTATTCACGGGCGCTGTCAAGGGGGCAGTATGAAGAACTGTCAAACTTTGTGTGTGAAGACGCCAATCAGAGGCAGAGTAAGGCGGGTCTTGTAGGAGTCGTAGGTTAAACCCCGCCCACTTCCACTGCGTCACCAGTGTGGCATGGAGACGTGGGAAATTATAGAAATTATATTATATATTATTTATTTTTTCGGTCTTTTTAAATTATTTCTATTTTTGACAGAGAAGGAAACAGAATATCAAGAGTAAATTACAGTGTATTTATTAAATCATCTGTGCCAAAAAAAAAAAGGACAGAGACAAAACCGAAGCAAAATCCTGCACAGACACTTTGAGTAAATTACAAAAACACCCAGGGAGAGCTTGTATGTAGAAAAATAATTTAGAAAAACAAAGGATTTATTTGTCAGCCACTATAAAATTGACCCGAGACACAAAAGAGTTGTGCCTGTCACTCATACTGGCTTACATACATAATAGATAGATCTTCCTCTTGCCATAATATATTTTAATATTATGAAATGAGTAGTTGCTTCCTCAGGAGAGTGAGATTTATGCACAGCAACTTTGTTGTCCAGTAAAGATTGCCTCAGTTTCGCATGCAAGTGTCACCTGGTGAATTTACACAGGTGATAAAGCAGCAGATAAAAAAGATGAAACAATACTGGCGGACACAAGCATGGATAATTTGGGCAGACTTAAATTATCTTGATGGTTATAGCTCTGTAGTTGAGCACCTACATAAAACTCCCCTGAGGTACAGGGATGTTTTCATGAAGGTATTTCATACTGCCTTGTTCAGAGAAGTCAGCCACAGTGTGCCCTTCACCTCTGAGGATCCATTTGGTGGTCAGAAGTCCTTCCAAACCCACTGGACCTCTGGCATGTATCCTCGCTGTACTGATACCAACTTCAGCTCCTGTAAAAAAAAGCACAGTACTGTAAAATATACTCATCTGCCCCATTTTCAAGACAGTGGTACATTAGATCCATTTACACAATGATCCAGCTTATATTTTCATATTTTGTTCAGATTGTGAAATAGCTGCATGCCTAATACCGTACATACCTAAGCCAAAGCGGTAGCCATCAGCAAAGCGAGAGCTGGAGTTCCAGAATACACAGGCACTGTCCACCTGCTGCAGAAACTGTTCAGCTGTTTCTTCATTTTCTGTAACAATAACATCAGTGTGGGAGCTGCCATATTTGTGGATGTGGTCCACAGCCTCCTCCATGCTGTCTACCACCTCAACGCAGCACTCCAAGTCCCCATACTCTGTCCTTAGAGACTTTACCTCAGATGGGCTGAAAGTTAAATAGGAGGCAAACCTGGGGCCTGCATGGATCTTCACCTGAGGTAAAAGCAATGGCACAACATTTTAACCATACACTCTAATTCTGTGTGTAAGACGTTTTGTCTATAGTATGGAGTGTTTCTCAGTGTTTCTTACATGTTCTGCTCTCAGCATATCAATGATCTGGTCAAATAAAGGAGTTCGCAGCAAATCTTTATGGATAAGGAGGGTCTCCATGGCATTACAGGCTGCAGGGTAGTCACATTTGGAGTCTTTAACTGGAATGAAACAAGTTAGGATAATTAGCCAGCAGTTTTACCAAACAAGTTCATGATATATATTAAACTCTTACAACTATCAATAACACTTCGACAGCTGAGATCACACCAAAACAGCAAGAGAAACTCGACAACATTCTCTCCAACCTTCAGTTAAAACAGGAAACACATACCAATATCGATAGCTTTGTCTAAGCTGGCCTCTTGGTCTATGTAGACGTGACAAACACCCTCACTGTGGCCCAGTACAGGAATACCCTTAGCTGCCTTTTGGATTTCCCGGACCAGTTGGGATGATCCCCTTGGAATGATGAGGTCTACCATCTTATCTAGTCTGCAAAGATCTTCAACTTCTTCACGTGTGCTCACCTGTGTAATTTTTAGCATGTTACAAACTGATGTTAAATGGTCAAAAAACCTGCACTGTGTTTAGGTAATGCAGTAACTTCAGTTTTACCAGTTGAACGGCGTCTGACACTCCGTGAATTGAAAGTGCTTCTTGGGTTAGCTGATGTAAAATTTTATTAGTGTTGGCAGCTTCTTTGCCCCCCTTCAGCAGCAAAGCATTTCCACTTGCAACAGCCAGAGCTGATACCTAAAATAAGAAATTAAATGAATGAAAACAAGTTTTTAACTTTCAATGACCAAGTCTCTCTAAGCAGGAAAGGAGGGGAGGGTCAAGAAGGTTGAGCATGGGGGTTAACTGACCTGTGGGAGGCAATCAGGACGGGACTCAAAGATGACCAGCAGGACACCAATGGGCACAGTGATCTGTTCCAGCTCCAGGTTGTTGGCCACTCTGGTCCTCCTCAGCACCCGACCTACACTATCCCTAGAGGACACAGAAAGCTGACGGAGCCCAATGGCAAGGCTGTTTAGCTTTGCAGTTGACAGACTCAGGCGGTCAATCAGAGCCTGGGAGAAACGGCCTGTGAGGAAACAGAATAAAGAAATAAAAACACTTGTAATGCAATACTCTGTGGAGATATAGAGAGAAAGTATTTTATGCTTTCCAAACTATAGGTAGTGAGAACTTAAGTGCTACAATACAAGGAGAATAATGGCTCCTGCTAAACTTATAAGTACTGTGTATTCATCAGCCTCTTACCAACATTGTTGATGGACAGAGGAACTATGGTAAAAGTCAATCAATGCTGTCAACCATTAATCCTGGACTCTTTATGCCAGTTTTCCCTCAGTGTGATGCTACAGATGTGGCATGGCTCCTGAACCAGACGACTACATGCAGCTGTTGATTAATGTGACAAGTGCCTCCCCTCTTGTACCTGATGCTGTTGCTAACTCCATGTCTCTCTTGTTGGCACTGAGGATCTCATCTTTCTTCTCTGTGAGTAGATCAGCAAGACAGCAGATGATTTCTCCTCTCTGGGAAAGACATATACACAGTCCAACATTATCAACACAAACCAGACTTACAGAGTTACATATTTATAGACTACCTGGAAAAAGTGACTCAACAGGTCGTGAAGCTAATTTTCTTTTTGTGTTTTGCTGTTTTAGATGAGAAACACACCTGTTCAGGCAACAGAGAGGACAGAGCCCGGCCTGCATGTCGGGCCATCTCTGTCTGCTGCTCCACAGTTGGGCCTCATGGTGTCAAGAACACACACATCAAATATAAAAACACAAACGTAACAACAAAGGTGAGTAGAAAATTCTTTTTCAAATGTTTTTAACCATTACCTGCAGGTTTTACTTCTGAGAAGAAGGTGCCAACTTTCTTCCCTTCTACAATGTCTGTAATGACGTGGCCTGTGACTTTAGGATCTGTCCCATTAGCAATGACAACGGACGTCCCTCCCTGTAGTGCCCAAAGGGCTGCTTTCACCTGATTCGCACAGGATTATTGAGTATTTTCAATCATTCATCCAACTGCGGCATGTTTACACATGAGATGGAATATTTTCTCTCATACTGACCTTGGCTTCCATGCCTCCGATGCCGACTCTGGACTTAGTGCCGTACGTGATTGATTGCTGGTCTCCGGGATAAAACATATCAATAAGCTTGGCATCATCTGTTCCTGGTGGGCTGTCGTAAAGGCCTGTTGGATGGAATTTATTTTTACTTTATAATCCTTTTAAGAACCAAGGCTGTCACACAGACATTGACATCTTTTCATCAAGATAAACCCAAGCAGAGAGCAGTAAAATACTTTCTATCTACATGTGAGTCAATAGGTTAATTTTACTTGATTGAATAAGATTCTTCAACTCTAACCCCAACTGTAAATTGTATTATTTAAAACTACCAAATATTGGTTGGTTAATCCTTCGAAAACAGCTGACATACAATTTAATCTGTACCTTGAACATCAGACAGGGCAACAAGGAGGTCTACTTTCATTTCTACAGCCAGCCTTGCAGCCAAGCTGTCATTGTCCTTGATGCTAATAACCTAGAATACAAGCAGAAATTTCCTTAAGCCATAAGGAAAATCACTGCATCTCACACGATAGTGTCAAACAACATCAAAAACCCAACACATATTTAATTTTTGCATGCTTTACATTATCATCCCATCACACTACCAGCACACCCATCATGCAGTACCCACATTTACCCCCTGTAGGTCACTGCTAGGAACAGGAGGTGGTACAACAGCATCATTGGTGTTGATAATAGGAATTATGTTCATCCGCATCAGTTCTTGGAGTGTGCTGTTCAGATTGCGACGCTTCTGCTCGTCATGGAAATCCAAATTAGTGACCAAAATCTACAGAGGTGGACAGAAATGCAAAGAATTAAAAGGTATCCATTAAGCCATTTTCTGTCAGCATTGAAACCTAGAAGTTAAGTACATACTTGCGCAGTGCAGATACTGTACTGGGTGAACATAGCTTCATACAAAGCCATCAGGCCACTCTGTCCAGCAGCAGCACATGCCCTTGCCTCCAAAACTGGAACTGACTAAAAAACAATTACACTATCACTATTACAAGGTTGTGAAAAAAAAATAAACTGATGTTCATGCATTATTTGTGTTTCAGACTATTATTCACCATTTCTTTGAGTTGGTTCTGGCCAGAATGCAAGGCTTGTCTAACACTTTGAGACAGCAGGATCTCATGTCTCAGTCTCTGCCTCCCAAAGGCCACAGCACCACTGGTGACAATCATCATCTCCCTGCCTTGGTTCTGCAGCATAGCCACCTGGTAAAACAGACAAAATATATAACATTCAAGTTCCTCTTTAATGACTACATTTTCTCTACATCAGCAATATTAATGCAGTTTTACCTGCTCCACTATTGAGGCCAGTCTCCCCAGTGCCAAGCCACACTCATCTCCACGGGTCACCACAGCACTCCCAAGTTTCACTACAATGCGTTTGGCCTGCTTTAACTCACCGCGGTGGGCAAACGACTTCCCATGGGGACGAGGGAGGGAGACTCCATAGAATAAAACAATTACATTTTATCACATACAAGTGATACATTACATGGCACAAGTCATATGAAAAAGATGGTTAGAATAGCATTGACCTGAGATAAGATGTTGGCTGGTGACCTACATTTAGCTTGGGAAAACGCTCTGATGGAGACTCCACCACCATTTGACCGCCAGCTTCGTGGTGGCAGGCGAGAGCACAGGGCCAGCCTTGTAAACATGGCACTGACACTTTAAGAGAGCTGCAATTGACACACAAACCAGTGCCAGGTTACTCTGACAGTCCAATAACCTCATCTCTTGATAAGCAGCCTTATGACACAATAGACATTGTCTGTGAATGCCTAATCTACATGAAGTCTGAAAACGTGAATATATTAAAATCTCATTATAAAAGCAATTAGCATTATTATTATTTAGATTGTTTTAGCTACCCTGCAAAAAGTTGCACCATGATGTTCAGCACTGTTTATGTTGACTTGACACACTGACCCAGTAAGGATGAGTTAGCAGGGCTGGTTTAGAAACCTCTGCTGGCTACACGGCCTTAAACTGGACGCTATTTACACTAAAAGCATGACATGACTGAAGTTATGGAGTTAGTTATCAAGGCTAACAGACCGGAACAGCATGTTCAGTGTCACAGCAGTCAAACGGGCTAGCTAACGGCAGCTAGCATTAGCACCTACCGGCTACCTCACTGCATGGCAGTCATTTACGGCGAAATGTACGGAAGAAACTTTTTTTTTTTTTTTTTTTTTTAAAGGCTTCTTACCAGACAGCAGGGGATTATAAAAACAGCAACCACAACTAAACTTTGGGCTGCACTGCAGAGGACACGTTGTCAGTCCGGCTGGATCTACTGAGCTGCCACATCCACAGCACACGTTGATTGGGAAGCGCCTCAGATGGGCGATTCACCAACGGTGTTTACGTATAAAATCTGGAAAGGTCAACGTACAGAAACGGATTTGGGTAAATCAGTTTTTACGTACGTAGAAATAGTATTTTTGTTCTGTGCGTAAATTGGGAAGTAAAGACGCAGGAGGAAGAGCTGAGACTTTTTTTTGTTTGTTTGTTTGTTTTAAAGAAAAAATATTGATTACTTCAGAACTTAAACACTCAAATACAAACACCTTTAAAATGGTTTATCCCAGTAAATAAAAAAAAAGTAACATTTTCGATATTTTCAATTTTCACATTGAAATAGTGTGTTTAAATATAATGAATAATTTGTCAAACTGAAATACAAGGAGCACCATGTAAATGAAGATCATAGAGTGCTGTTGAAAGCACTCAAACTAAAGTTCAAGAATTTACTTTTTAATACTTTATTATATTTTGAACTTTTTAATTAAAAAAAAATCATATATTTGATTGTGTTTTTAATAAAACTGCATTTCAAATTTCAAAAAATTTCATTTATTTCTCTTAACCCAGTTTGTTGGATATACGCCATCTGTTTGTGAGTCAATGGTGTGAAATGGCAACTGGAAGCTATCAACTCATCTGTAGTAACCTGACTCTGAGACACATGAGTGGCGTGTGCACGCCAAAAGAGGTCTTTGAAATATTCATAAGCAGGGAGGCTGATAGGACAGGGCACACTGTGCTGCAACATCAGGTGCAAGCAGAGCTATGGGGACTGCTGAGGAGAATTGGAAATGCCCTGTCTGCCAGGATTTCTTCACAGATCCAGTGACGCTCCCATGTGGACATGATTTCTGTCTCACCTGCATCCAGGCTGTCTGGGAAACAGATGGGCCTGGTGATGGTCCTTTCTTCTGTCCTGAGTGTCAGATATTTCTACCCTCTGACCTCACACTGGAGATTAACACTAGTCTTCAGACAAAAGTAAAGGACTTCATCAGTAACAGGCCATCAACAGTACACCTAGAGACAACAACTCCAAGAGAAGGAACCGGATCATGTTCAACAATCCACTGTGACCACTGCATAGAGATGCCAGCAGTGGCCGTACGGACCTGTCTGACCTGTGATGCCTCTCTGTGCCAGGCTCACGCCCTGCTGCATGAGCAGAGGTCTGCGCTGAGGGAGCACACAGTTGTGGAGGTGACAGGAGATCTGCTCTCCCTAAAGTGCAGGGAGCATCGTGATGAGCTCAAGCTCTTCTGTATGGAGGAAATGGTCCCCGTGTGCTGTCTGTGTGTCCTGGTGGGTATGCACAAGAACCACAAAGCGTCTCAACTTCACGAAGCCTGTGTGCACTTCAAGGTGAATATTAGTACGGTTTTATTTTGACTGGTGTTTTAGTTTGTCCCGAGTGTGATGACTATTTATTTTTCTTTCAGACTTTTCATTTTCTATAGGCCTGTTGTATTTCTGTCTTTAGGGCATATTGGAGACCACCATGAAACAACTGCTGAAGAGGAGAAGTGAAGCAGAACTTGCCATCAAGGACTTGGAGTCACTATATACACAAACTGTGGTACAATCAGTATAAACAACACCTTTTCCATTAAAATAATATTATTTTGTTTTTACCCCCTTTTCCAATGTACACTTTTTTTTATCTCCTAGACATCTGCGGCAGATTTCAGAGAGAGAATATCAGATAAGTACAGCAGAATCCGTGTTGTGCTGGATGGTGATGAGCGCCTAATGATGCAGATTATAGATGCTGAGGAGGCATACATGACAGAGTGGCTGGAAGTCCAGAGGGGCATCGTGGAGGCCCAAATCGAGGAGATAGATAATCTCAGAGTCTCCAGCAAATCACTTCTCCAGGAGACAAATGATCTGAGATTCTTGCAGGTAGGTACCTAATATGACATGTTTAATGGTATGTTTTTTGTGATGTTGTGGAAGTATATAGTACCCAGTGACACTTGTTTATCACTTGTTTATTTTCACTAGCAAATCACTGCACAGAATCTTTGGTGAGTATATAATTTGTCTTTCCATATAAGCTGTCTTTCTGGCCCTCTAATAGTTTTCATTTTTTACTGCAGTGAACCTTTGGATTTAGCACCTATCCAGGAAGTAGACAGGGATCTATGTGACCCTGAGAAATTGAGAACCATAGAAAAGCTGGTGGACGAACTTTCGGTGGCTCTGTCTCAACACTTTCCACGAATGTGGTCATGTTAGTAAAGAAGCAACGATTTGGCTTTTATCTAAAAACCGCCCTCTCTTTTTATGTAATGTAGCAATTGTAAATTTCTATTTGCAGATCTACGTTCGCTTTCTCTGGAGTCTAAGACAGCCCATCCAAAACTGGAAATATCCCAGGACAGGAAGCAAGTACACTGGAGAAGACAGCCTGTCAGTGAGGCTCTTAGCCCCAAACCATATGACTCCCAATACAGTGTCCTGGCTCAGGAGAGTTTTACTACTGGCCAGCACTACTGGGAAGTCATTGTTCAGGATAAACCCTACTGGCTGATAGGTGTGACCACTGGGTCAACTGATAAGAAAGATGGATCAAGCCAGAGCTCCTCCAGTCTGGGTGTGAACAACACATCCTGGTGTATCTACCATGGAGATGGGCAGTACCTGGCATGTCATGATACCCAGGAGAAGCAACTAGCAGCGGGAAGGAAAGTCAGAAAGCTGGGGATCTTGGCCAATCTCCAGAAGGGGGAGCTGTCATTCTATGATGCTGATGCTGTCAGCCTTCTTCACTCTTTCTGTGTGCAGTGCACAGAGCCTCTCTACCCCATGCTAAACCCATGCATTGATATGAAAGGACTCAACCAGCAGCCTCTTACCTTGTTTTGCATTAAAGAGCCATGGGAGGGGCATGTAAAGAGTGATCCTGGAAGACAGCCTTGAGTTATTCACTAGTCAAACTCTTTCTCATGTCAATTTCCATTTTGGCTTACATTAATTTACACGATGCAAATATTAAATGTGCTGTGTTATGTGAAACGTTAAGCAGGTGTGTGAAAATTACAGCTGAGGAGTTTTACTCATGTAGTCTTCTCAAAAGTTGGATTGTCACACGTTAACAGTAAATATTTCATCAGGTGCATCATTAAGCAGCACTTTTGTTCTGCAGAAAAGTCAAGTTTTTTCAGTTCAGCAGTTTAGCAGCTCTCATGTTTAACGTGATGTAGCCTAGTCCAGGAAGTAAATAACACAACAGCATTATTCTCACTTGTTTTCCACTCTCACGATGATACTCTTTTTGAAGAGAGTGCCATCTGAAAGTCCATTGGAGAGAATTTCCACCCACACTGAATATAACTGATCAACAGCAGACAACCAACTTCATCACATCTAGTTATTTACATAAGCTTTGTGAAATGATCTTTTTAAATTTGCTAAATAACTTAAATGTTGAATATAATGTGTTGTTGTGTTATTTCTGACCAATCGATAGATTTCATTAGTGTGGCCTTTTGGTGAACATCCTGGCTTCATCCTTGTTTCCACAAGTCAGTGAATTTTATTTATTTATTTTAGGTTACTGATGTAAATGTATACTGATCTATAATTTAAAGTTGAACCGTATTAGAAATATTATTGCATTGCGATTATTTTGGTATTTGACTTTGCAGTTGCGACGTGAGTTATGATTTTAGTTGAAAAAGTTATTTCTGAATCTCAGTTTCCCTGAAATAAATATAACAATTACTGATGATTTTTGTTGTCTTTTGCTGTGTGGCCTTGTATCAAATTATCGTGTTCCTTGAAGTTTGGAGAACTTCTGTAACAGTGGAATGTATTATTTATGGTATACTACAAGACATTTCCTAAAACTGCAACACTTTTTGCATATCATGGTGACAATGGCAAACAGTAATGACATGAAGACACAGAACAGCATTTATAGCCCGAGACACGTTCTATAAAAAGCCTAGCTTATCATAGGTGGGTTTAACCCATTTGTTCTGCAATGCATTGAGAGACCGTAGTTAGTTATTACCTGATAAATAAGAAACTAAAATATTTTCTCACTTAAAGGGCTCACAGTAGTCATATTGTAATTTTATTGTATTTTTTTTTTTCGCACACATGCATTGTCAAACTGAAGTGATAATGCAAATTTGTTCTTTGTCAGATTAGATATTTGGGTTGATTTTGGCAGAACTGAAAAGTTAATCATGAATTAGAACAGCCAAAAATATCAGGTTCAACTCATAAAAAATCCAAAAGTGAATTATGGTGAGTGATGAATGTGCTCCATCAAAAACCAGTTTTGAGACTTCACCGTCTGGCATGTTGTTTATGCAGATCGTGCTTGAATCGTTGATTTTATCCAGTCCAGGAAATGAGTGACCCGAGTGTAGACACCAGGTTTGTTCTTCCTCCCACACTGGTCTCCCCAGCTCACCAGGCCATAAATAACATTGGTATTATTCTGCTTACAAGTCAGTGGTCCTCCGGAGTCGCCCTGCAATGAGAGAAAAGGGGATCATTTATAAAATTCACTACTTAGGGAACTTACCTCTGATGAGCCGATCATTCAGATATTTCATTGTTATGCAAAATGAGGGAAGATTTCTCTACCAACCTGGCAGGAATCTACCCCTCCTTGCAGGTAGCCAGCACAGAACATGGTATAGTCCAGGACTCTGCCATAGATTTGGGGTTCAGAGCATTTCTCCTGGCTGATCAAAAGTACGTTGGCCTCCAGTAGGTGGTTGGAACCATAGTCAGCTGCAAAAAAAAGATAAACCAAATACAGCAACTGTAGAGGTAAGTCTAATTTCAGAGGTTATTAGAAATAAAAATCAAAGCTTTAAAAGGTTCTGTAAACTGATAACAAAAAAAACATAATTAAAAATAAAAACATTTCAACCTGAAACAAACCCCTGAAGGAAAACATGCAAAAATGGGCTTACAGGTCTCAGTAGCACCCCATCCAGAAATGGTACACTCCCTCCCATCAGGAAGTTGACCATCAGGCAGACAGGCTGTCTTCACAAACTGGGTCTCATTGGCACAAACACCATTGGTACCTTTCAGCTTCAGTAAGGCTTCGGAAATGCAGTTCAGACAAAAGTCCCAACGAAATCAAAAACAAAATGTGGTTTCTAAATTTGAATTGTGTTTCATTATACTTGATATTGAATAAGACAGGCATTTATCACCTATGTCATTGTATACAGCTGCAGGAGCCTCCCTGTAGTTCTCGTGTACAATGGCCTCTTCCACATCCACGGTCTGCTCATATTGGTCTTCTGTATTCAGGGATAGACTTCCCATAACCACCTGCATGTCCTTTCTGTGCTCACTGTTCAAACATAAATTCAAAACACATGATTCAGTGAAGATGAAGTGCAAACGGTTCAGTCAGCTGATCATTCTTCCAGATTTGCATTCATTAATGGTTGAGCTTACATGCAGTGTCCAGCTGTTAGTACCCAGCAGCTAGCTATGAGAACTCCTCCACAGATGTGTCTAAACGGCTGGTTGGTATTCTTTGATCTCACTTGCAGGGAGACCTGCCAAGGTATTCCCCCTGGAGCAACCTTCAGACCCCCAAAAATTCGGGTAATGGCTTTTTTTGGTTCAGGCTTCCCACACTTGGAGAACGGCAGCTCTGGAGCAGTGGTGTTAACAGTGGGTGCAAGAGAGGGTTGTGGAGCTTCAGTGGGCTTTTCAGTCGGTTTGGGCTTGGTAGGTTCTGGTTTCAGGTCTGCTGTAGGTTGAGGTTTTGTTGGTTCCGGCTTGGCAGGAGTGGGATCAGGGACTGCAGGGATTATCTCAGTTGGCACAACATCTGGAATCATATACGCAAGAAGATACTGCAAAGTTTTTGTTGACCACACTCATAATCAAAAATAGTTCTGAAGCTTTACAGCCGACCTGTTGGTACAGGACACTCTGTAACATCACAGTAGTCCCACAGTAACTTGCGTCCTCTTCTGAAGAAACACCAAGGCATCACGTCTCCGTCTGGGTTTCTGTCATAGACAATGTGAATAAACATTTGCATGTAGCTGCTGCTCTTTGGGGTTTGAATGCCGTTATTTATTCTCTCCTGACCTGCAGAAGTTGTGATGGCCAAGGCCATCTTCGTTCTCAAACGTGTTGAAGGGATCAACTCCATTCTCTAGGATAAAATGCGAGTTCCAGTAAAGGCATTCGTCGCCTTCATCCGTCTCGCTCACATTGCCACGATATGACTCTCCATCATCCACGTAGCAGTCATTTGGGCCTGAGAAATACTCCACAGTTGGTATATGTGTTGTAATAATATTACACTACCTTAGGAGGGGTGCCGAATGTATTTACCAACATGGCAGAATCGTCCTCTGTACCCTGGAGGGCAGTTGCAGTCAAAGTCATTACCTTCCCTGTTGCATTCCCCACCATTCCTACATGGGTTCGGCTCACACAGAGCAACTTTGGAGAAAAGCAAGACAGATTGTAAGCTTGTTTCCAGGAATGCAGGAGTATTGTGAATTGTTTAGATGAAGAAATACTCCTTACTGTGTCTGCAATCTGGAGGCTGGAAGGGCTCCTTGCATTTGCACTCATAAAACGGGGGACTGGAAGTCAGCACACATTCCCCACGCCCACATTTACCTCTTTTACAAATCTTTGGAGCTGAGACAATATGACAGTTTGTTAGTATCGATTCACTTTTGCTCATTCTGTTTGCAAACAGGCTGAAGAAAAGGGAGTTATTACCAACCTTTCTGGCATTTCCTTCCTTTGAAAGGTTTTGGACAGTCGCATTTGAATTTTTTCTGTCCTTTCTCCTCACACACTCCATTATTAAGGCAAGGGTTGGGGTTGCATTGACCTGAAAAATAAGAAAACATCAAGAAAAAAATGGCTTTAAAATTAGCTTCCCAATGCTACATAGGCTGTTCGTGTATTATAGACTGATATTAATGTTTTTGTGGTTGCTGTTAATGTTTTTTGATTTACCTTCTGGCTCTTGAATCTCATAAAGCCATTCTGAAGTACTCTCATCATCGTCATCCTCTTCGTCATCATCACTGCTTTGCTCCAAAATTGCAAAGAAGATGTCTGGAACGATATTTTTCCATTAGAAAATGAAGAATTGCAGTCTCCCCAACTCTTGCCCTATAAAACTTGCACTTAGTTCATGTTTAGTAGGCGGAGATTCTCTGTCATTTACTGTTAAGACCTGGGAGGATTTAAAAGGTCGAATATTGCTAGAAATATAAAAAAAAGCATTATTTTACCTTGAACTATGTCATTAAATCTTCCTCTTTTTTTTTGTAGACGATGCTCAAGGTCCCCAGGTGCATGATGACGATGTTTTTTGCCCTTTTTAGGTTTCAGCTGCAAAAAAAATATGTCAACGGCAACATCAGGTGAGAAATATCAATGATAAAAAATTTACAGTTGCTGAATGAATTTGTCAACCTCTTAAAAAAATGGGCAACAAGCTACTACTGCAGTTTATTCACATCGAAATCCACTATAAAACAATGCAACATGATAAATAATAGATTTGCTTATTGCTACACAATTGCCATATTATACACACAATCAGTACATACTTCAGTGGGTATCAGCAGTGCTGCAAAGAACAGGCAAAAGAAGAGGAGCTTTAGGTTCATGATGGCAGCAGATCAAGGCACATCCAGGAGAGTAAAATGAGTGCACTGTCTGTCAGACCACCAACACTATTCTAAACATTTGTGTAAGTACATTAACCTTTGATTCACCGGCTCTCTGGCACCCACGCCTGCTGCTGAGTCAGTTTTATCGATTTTTGCTGTGCAGCTGGCCTGTTTGTTTTTATTACACAAATAATAATAGTAATAATGACACTGTTCATATGCTTTTAATGAACAAATAAATCGTGCAAAATCAAAGTTTCTGCCACTTTTGAAGCTTATTTCATACAATTTAATAAATTCATTTCAACAAATAGGCTAAGCATACACAAAGGCTCAGAGAGCATATTTGCAAAGAGTCAGTTGTTTGTTTGAATGCAGACTTTGGATCCACATACACTCGGTGCATGTCAGATAAAATAGCTGTGCTGTTTTAGCAGTCAGTAAAATGTAATACTTAAACTGCAATTACAATCTAAATGTAATATACTGCAAGATCTGGTCTACATCTTGTAAAGTACTGATAACTTTTGTCATGTCTGTAAAATAAACCCTCTTCAAACATTACTTTGTAGCAGAAAGAGAAGATGTAAACTAAAATGATTTTCATTAATACATGAGAAAAAGCATTGCTTCTAATATTTTTATTTATCTGAAATTTTATTCGGGCTCTGTGATGAATATGTAGTAGTCCCCTTTAACACGGAGATCTGCAATTGTGCCCCTGTGCTATCTGAAATACATTCATCTATTATAAAAAAGCAAGAATTACCGAGAGCACCAGTTTTTAATATTGCACCCTTTCCGAAGGGGTTTGTGATTGTTGCTATTGACTTTATTAAGGATTAATGAAAGACTTATAAAGCTTTACAGATCGTGTTTATCCTCCCCAGGCATAAAAGCTGCTCTGGGATTATGCGAACTCCTGGACTGTCAGACCCCTTTGGTGGGAGAGGTGAGGGAGTATCTGCACAAAATCCCAGTAACTAAGATTTCCAGCTGGCTGACTGGATGAATTATAAAAATGTGACGGAAAAGATTAACATCAGGGACACGGTTCGATTTCTTTTTATCCAATTTTGGACCTTTTAACTATCAAGCATTTGTGAAACATTTTACCATGTTGGTCCAGAATTAAACCTCCACATTCTCAGCATATTCATGACGTTTTGTTTTTTTTCCCAGACAATCATTGTCCCCAGAAGATGAATCCTGCTGACTTTTTGACAAGCCTCCCCATCAGGCAAACATTCCCCCTCCTCTAATTTGTCCCCCATCAGCCTCAGCAGTACTTTGTGGTTATTTCTAATTGGCAAAAGTTGGCATGCTAACATGCTAAACAATTATTGTGAGCATGATCAGTTAAACATCAGCAGCATCAACATAGCTTGCTGACTTCAGTATTTAACTATGAAACACTCCCTCTTGACTATTAACAAAGTCAGCCCTTAAAATTTATTATATGGATCCTTACAACTCCCCGTAACCCAGAAACAGATAAGTGGTTGAAGATGAATGAATGAATCGTTCCTTACAACTAGTGTCTAACCAGAAAACAGAGTATGTAATCACTAAAAGCTTTTCTGTGACACTGCTACTCAAAGATCACTGGTTGGAGAAGGAGCATTACAGATTACAATAGGCTTTGCATTGGTGCCATTGTGGTCATGGCCAGGACACAGGGCCAGGTGGAGGCAGTCTGAGAAAGTTCCTGCACAGAACGAGAACAGAGGTGTCATTTTGTCCGCCTCAAGAAAAGTCACCAATCCCGCAGGGAAACTACACATTATACCAATCCGGCGGAAGAGTTTTGTGAAAGGCAGCTGATGGGGCACCCCTCCGTGCCAGGCTGTATACTCCCCATCAAAAAACTCCACGCACCAAGACTCATATCCCCGCCCCAGCCAGCAGTCCTCTGTGGTGCCCTTGCGGGGAATGGTGGGGTAGGTGACCCCCAGCTCCCAGTAGGTCTTCCCAGTCACGTCCAACTCCCAATAATGGCGACCAGAGGTGAAGCTTTGCAAACTGATGACATTGAGAGTGGTGTCGAAGCGTCCGGGGAGGTCCTGAAGTTGCTGCCAGGTGTCGGTGTAGGTGGCACTGTCACCTCGATGGGAGAGGATCAGCTTTGGGTGGGACGTCTCTGGATCCAGACAAACCTCACTGGAATCTGGAGACACACATTTAATGCTTTAAGTGTAATGCAACTTGTTAATGAGATCCAATATTGGTCACGAGCATTATAGAATATGAATAAATATATAAAGCATGTGAACTGACAGCTCTCAATGAGTTTCTTGATTATTGGTGTCTGCGAGCTGATAAGCAGAAGCATGTTGTTGGTGAGGCTGAGGATCTGTTCAGCTTTAGCCTCGTCCAGGTTCACACTGCTTGGGTCTGTCCTGTTGAGCACATCCGTCACTCTGGACGAGGAAGACCGTCAGAAGAAACATCAGTTCTGCTACATCTTACCAAAGCGTTTTCTTTCCTTTGTTATGTTTAATGCCATACCTGTCCACTGTCTCAATGTCTTGTTGCTCAGGGTGTGAAAAGAAAGACTGAAGAAAAAGTAGAAAATTCAAGATTAAATATAATTTTACAGCATAATATTTCATACCATACAACACTTAGATCTCAAATCAGAAATTTTTCATCACCGTTCCATCACCAGTCTGGTCTAGTGCCACATTGAGTCTGGCCAGGTCCTGTTCTATCTCCTGGATTAGAGAACAGTTCCTCTCCATCAGTCCATCCAGAGCAGCCACCGCAGCCCGCTCCTCCATCTCCAGGTGGGAGAGGGTAATCCTCAGGTCCTCATCCAGGGCAGCCTGGATCTCCTGATATTTCCTTATGATATTCTTCCTTATCACAGACGACTTTTTCTGGGTTAGGCATAAGTGTTTATGAGTTTATTATACCTATTTAATCATAGTGTCAGTGATTACGTTGCATTTTGTAGCAAATATTTACCTGAGGTCTCCACATAAACAAAAATATTTCATGTTGTAGAGCCATTTCAGCACCGACTGTCTGAACTTACAGTGATTTCTGATTGCCGTGCTGCCAGTTTCTTCAGTCTGAATTTCACTGCTTCTCTTTGCTTCTTTAGACTCTCCTGATGTTTTTCTATTCTCTCCTGTAAAAGGGGTTGCACAAATATTCAGCACAGCTCCATTCATCAGCAGTAAGACTGCAAATTTCTTTGGGGTGAGAAATATATAGTTTATGAAAATAGTTTATTATGAGACTTGATGCAGATGCAAAAAGCAGAGATTGTCTGACAGGAGTGTGCTAAACAATAATGTAATCTTTTTCACAGCATAATATATTGTGTTTATTCTGAGACTGCAGTGACGGTTTTGTCTGACGAAAACTGTTTCCATTGATTTCATTGATATTATGTGACTGTTGCTGTGTTTGTTAGAACTAACACAACTACTGAGGCTATGATTTAGAAAAATCCGGTTTCAATAATACTTCCTATTTCATAGTATTAGAGTACAAAGGAAAAACACAAGATCAGCATGAAGCAAAGGAAGAACAACGTGAATTTTAGAGGTAAGGAGGAATAAAATTTAAAAAAGATTTGTTTTCTGCTTCTTAGCACCTGCTTTGATTTACCTGCTAGGTGCTAATTTAAAAAAGCTGACTGCACACACCAACTTCTTGAGTTTTCATGGCCTTATTAACAATGAATAGAATGAAACAGAAGACATACATATGAGAGAAAAATCCCTGCAGTGTGAATGAAACTACATGAATTTTACATTACACCCTAAGAATAAACTATGTGGGCTTAATGTAATGTGGCCATTCTCCCTGTTTCACTGCCATTAACTTTTATGTTTCGTTCCCGAGCATTGCACCAAGTCTAAAGGATTTATAAAAATATGTGAGTGTAATTTATTTTCTCCTTCCTTTTGTTCAGTCGTCAACTCCGTTTTCTTACTCTGTACCTACATTTGAGTAGCCTCCCATAAGGAACCAGTGTGTATTTACTTCAAAATTGCACTTTAAATCACCAGCGTTAATGAAAATTATACAAATATGTGTCCCACAAGAATTCCTCCAATAGGCCATATTGGTGTGATTGTGCATTTTTATTTTTAATTCAAAATTTCATCATGCTTTATGCCATTGCTGACCATTTTCCAAAGCACACAATTATTGTTGCCTGACTTGGATATTTCACTGTGCTGAGTGAAGTGTGTGTGAATTTGTAAGCATAAAAATAAGGCTATTTTCATATTCCTGTGATGCACGTACCAGATGATTTTGTAATATCACAACTTTGGAAGTTTGTTATCCAATATACAAGTTACACAAAATCCATGTACACTGACAAGGGATTTCTCAGTGAAGTAGAATATATCGTGTGAAGGGGAAGAGGGATTTAGGCAATTTTATTTAACATTTATTTAACTTTTTTGTAAATGAAAAAATATATCACACAAACAATTATTCCAAGCAGAATATTTTATATCTTATAACATGTGTGGACCATTTTTTTTTTCCTGCCATACATGGATCCATTGTTCAGTTCATGTCAGTGCATACGGGAATTAAAACTGGAGACACGTAACACATGCTTCAGGTAAGTAATATAAAATAGTTTCCTCTCTTTTTTTGTCAACATGACATTATATAACACAAAAGGCCAACAGTCATTTTGCATTATGGGCAACATGGGTAGCAGGTTTTAATGAGAAATAGGAATGTGTGGAATAAAAATGACAACAGTTCTGGTTGAGCTGCTTGAGTTTTATCCCTTTTTTTCCAATGAAGAATAACGAATACGCTTATTTTGTAGCAGGCTAGTACAACACTGAATCAGTGGAGTACTGCTTTATTGTAGCACTGCTTTCAACACAAACTCATAAGATAAACAACACGAAATCATGGATGTTATAAAGGGGATAAAATTAATTTGGCAGTTTTGTTGTATTTGTAAGAAACCAATACAAGCCAAGTCTCACATGTCTTGCCTTCCCACTTGCTATTGAATGAATTAATCTGGAAGAGGTGCCATCATAATCAGTGTTTGCAACTGCATGATGATTCAATCCATTTCGAGCAGCTGCTTGAAATGAAGGAAAACTATAATAGTTCTTTAAAAAAAAAAAAAAAACAGTTGCATGCTATGGAAAATGATCATGGGTTGTGGATTTACGGGGTACAATCTGCAGTCAAGTAATGTGTTTGTCCCTGCATATGTACTGAATAGATGTTTCTTCCCTTCTTCCTGTCTGTCCTCAGAGCGCCTCTCACACCGTGTAATGCCACTGAACCACCGTGATTATTGGTGAAATGCAAAGAAGAAAACAGAGATCAGAAAAGAGTCTGTGGGTACCTTTGGTATAGCCGAGGATCATATGGTTTGTGGTGATTTAAAGCTTTATTGGCTTTGATTTCAATACAACAAATGGCAGTGTGGGTTTTCATTTATAAAACAGTAGTTTCAAATACAGTTGCTTCTTACATTATGTGTTTTATCTACCTGTTGGTTACTTTATCTTGGATATGGCAATAAAATATATTAAGATTTGTACTTCCAATACATGTAAAGGGAGAGTGTGTGGCCATGTTGATGAGAGCCTGAGAAGAGAGACGTTTTCTTTTTGTCGGGGTTAGATGAATGTTTGGCATGTACAGTAGTCAGGGGAAGGAGACTGATGATGTGGAGGTGCTTGGATGATTCATTTCCATGTAGATCCAGAAAAATAGTTGGTGGGTCAGCTGACTGCTTTCCCAGTGCTTTATTTTTCTTTATTTTTTTTAATTTATTTTATTCTAAGACTCACTGAGCCGATTCTTGCAAACTTTGGACTAAAACAGTTTCAGCCCAAGCGAAGGAAAGCTGACACATGTTCAAGCTACAAGCATGGACATTTTGTAATGGCGCCATGAGTTTCTACTGTACTTACAAGTTCCACAGGAATCAACAGCAACAAATAGTAGGAAAAAACAAGCAAGAAAGAAAGGAAAGCAGTTCCACTCAAAGCAAAGCAAGAACAAAAACAAGCGCGGTCAAACAAAATAACATGACCCTATTTATCATTCATTCTCATTCTTTGTCATTTTTGAACATGGAAGAGATTCCCATTCCTTGTTTCCTGTGCAGGTCTAATTGGACAAGTCTTTCAGCTCACAGTCTCAGGAAGCATCAGAGCAAATAGGGGAAGAGTCCATTTCATGGCTTCCTTGATTATGTCAAGAAAAAAAACCAACCCCCCCCCCCAAAAAAAAAAAAAAAATTTAAATAAAAATAAACCAGAAGTAAAGGAAATAAATCAAAACCTACATCTACATTACAGTTGTCGTGTGCTATCTGAGTGAATGTACAGAATATGCATGCTGCTCTGAGTGCTAGAAGAGCTTGGCCTTCTTTTTCATGTCGTTGCGTTTCCACAGGGGAAGCCTGTCAAACTCCTGGATCTCCATTCCAAAGATGTCAAAGAACGTTTCAGGTGCTAAGTGGCGCTAGAATTGAGAACAAAGGTGGAGAAAACAAAGGAGGGGAGGGTGGGAGGGGAAGGGGGTGTTTGTGGTTAGCACCAAAGCCATAAAAAGGGTCAATGCAAAAATGACAAGAAGCAATGGACACTGCACATTCCTTGCTACAATTACAATTTGTGTAACATGCTATTTACACAAAGTAGAGATATCCAGAATGAATTGCGGACAGTCAGGTGGAAAACTGATACCTCCAGTCTGGTTCTGTCCACATCCCTGGGCAGTTTAGCTCTCCCTCTACTGGTTATCATGAGCATTTCATAGGGGTACACCTTCAGAAGGAGACACTCATCAGTTAACAGGTCAACCCTACAAGCCGGAGTCAAGCTTTCAAACCTCACAGACCACTTTCATTAAACAAAGTGTAAATTTAGGATATTTTTGGTCATTCATGTGACGGAGGGAACACTGGGTGGGAGAAGAGGAAGGTGACAGGAGGCTGACTGGGAGTGAGAGCTGTTTTCTGCATTGTCGGGGAAATGTGTGGTGACACGGTGTGCACACATTTTTTGGTGTAGAAATGTACGACAGATTATTAGAAAAGGGCAAAAACAGGAACAGAGTTGTGCAAAAGTCCGTATTTTTAGAGTAATTTACTGCAATCTAAAATAAAAGAGCTAAAATCGATGATGTAGGCCAAGTCAATCCACACGGGAATGATTGTCCTGGAAAACTGAAGTGCTTCGACTTCCCTAAATAACTAATCTCTTCTGTACAAGAACAAACTGGCAAATGATATTTGGTATTTTAGTGGAAATGCTCAATAATAAGCAACTAGAAGTTTTTTGAGGCCTCTAACCAACTCATATCCACACAGTAATGTGTATACCCTCTTATACGCTACACAGTATATAGTGATATGAGTTGTTCGGATGACAAGTCTGGGCATTGGATTCTGCACTGTATGCTTCATACAGTATCCAGCCACTGTAAATCAAAGCTATGTGCAGATGAACATGGAGAAGCCAGCATGCTAAGCGCCAGAGTGACTCGGCAGCTCCTGAAGCAGCATGCTAAATCAGGAACCCAGCAAATGTGAGTCTTTCACTTCCAGTAAAAATCTCTTTTAACTGCCTATTTCTTCCCCCAATGTCCCCACATAACGAGGGTTCAATCCAAGACGCTTGTTTTTCCTTATTTCATCCTCATCCTTTTTTGTGCTGGTCAGACTTTCTTTAAATTATCTACAAATCACCGTAACATGTACTTAGGTGGGTGAACGATATGTAAACATTTAACGTATTCTGTGTTTTCGTCAGTCAGTACAAAAAGAAGAAGATACTTGCTTTTGGTTCCAACATATTAGGCATAGATACTCCCCTGTCCATCCTTGCAAGTGCTGCACGGCCATCCTTAATGTGCTAAAGAATAGAACATACACAAATGTAATATAGTGGAAGGGGACCACAGGGTTAATGGCATGAACATGTCCACTACTAACAGTGGGCAAAGTTTTCACTCAGTGGACCAAGTAGTTTGGATACTGTTCAGTATCTTCATAATTGCTAAAGGATTGTACATGTTTTCTGTATGTTTTTTAATATAAATATATATATAAAAGGTTGGAATTATATATATTTATTTATATATATATTATATATATATGATATTTAGCTTGAGTCATAACACTGGTAAACAACACACACAACAGGACATGAGGCCATGATGTTACATTGCATTACATTACAGTATACTGGTTCAACTACTGGGCAGTGCACGTTTGGGCATTTGAAGCCTCTGCACAGCATGCCCTGTGGTTGACATTAACCCAACAGTGACACAAGCATGTAGCAGGAGTGGGCGGTGTGCATTCAGGCCAAAGTGTCTCTTGCAACCCAAGAGCAAGCAAATCAATGATGCAAAGTGAAGAAGCATGCCATGTGAAAAAGCAGATGAGAGACATACCTGAAACTCTGCAGGACAAAATGGGACAGAGAATGAGACTCACAGTTAATGGTTTTGCTGTCAAATCCCCCCCCCCGCCTCCTGCCAAGCTACTATCTACAACACTGCTGTCCCTGATATTTTAGAATGCATGTCCATTTATGTACATGTTGCAAGCTGTTTCTGAGTACTGATGCTGAATAGCTCTGGTGAAATTGGAAAGAGATTTGCTCGGTGGCCATATTTTAGTAGCAGCTCTCACCTCTGCCTCCTCCACACATGTCACCGTAGCTGTTGTACTGGGTAAAATCTGTCGACTGAGGCTGCCGAAACACAGATAATAATACATCATCACTGACTCATGGGCATGTTGTTGCTGAGCTAGGAGCAGGATGAGATTAAATGTAAATATCACATATAAAGCATTGACAGAATTAATGTTTCTGACAATGGTGCCATTATATACTGTATAATGTGTATTTGTATGTTTTGTACTGTTCTATACTGTATTTAACAAGCGATTTCTGCTACTTGGTAAATGGAGTTTATTCGGGATAGCATGTATTTTACACAAACAACAGCCATCTTATTGAAAATGAGTAAAGAGCTACTGTGAATATGAGTGAGCCCTCACCCGATGTAGCCCATTTCTTCCATAGCCGGGCAAAGAGTTTGTTTTTGTTGGAGAGGTTGGATCTGGGGGGGGAAGAGAAGCATTTTTGAGATTTAAATCCACAACAGATGCAGAATCACCTTCTGGTGCTACAGAGCATCGTTCACAGTGTTAAAGGAGATTGCTGACAGCTCAAAAACAGATTAGCTGATGAAGCTGGTCTGTACCTGCATCACAGTTGGTCTGTTTAGGGTCGTAGCGCTGAGCAGAGAGGCTCCGTGCATGACGCTCCCTGATCTGTTCTTTTTCCATCTCCTCTTTTAGAATGAGCTTTCCTAAACCAGACTGAATCTACACACGCATTCAAACAGTTAAATCTATATACACAGAGTGCCTTCTATGACTATTAAGAAGTTTTTCATCACCTTTATTAGTGGCTTTTATCCCGACTGACCTTGCTGAGATGTTCCTCCTGGAGCTGTTTTCTTTTCAAGGCCTCTTCTTCCTCCTCTTCTCTGGAACGTCTTCTGCCTTCTGAACCTATAGGTGCTGTACACAAGCCCAAAAAATTACATAAAACACGTATCCATACGCCCACAAAGGCGCACAAACATCTCTTTCACCAAAACCATGCTTCACATGTACTTTTATAGTACAACAAATGAAATGCTTCATCGACAGTTTAACTTTAGAGAGTGACAGAAAGACATAGATACTTCACTTCACTGTAGAGCAGTGAGGAATACACACAGTAAATAAGAAATAGGTGGACAGTAGAACACAAATGTGAGACAGAGTTGACGAGACAGACAAACAGAGAGACTTATTGGAATATTTGGCTTGACTGACATGACGGATGTTTACACTTCATCAATCGTGCCGAGATTTCACTGAATGTCAAATACAAAAAACAGAGCAATGTAAGACAGACAAACAAAAGGCAGTTTGAAGTCAGTCTCAGTAATCTCTGTCCAAGTCATTTGTGGCACTATCGTGTAAAGCTAGTGCACCATCATGTGCAGCATGTGAAGTTAAAATGGTGAAACTGAAGCTACCTCAAGCAGAAAATAATATGACTGCAACAGAAAGCAAAACGCTTCTGCTTTGTGCAAGCAAAACTTAAAAGAAAGTAGGATAACGCCTAAATAACAGCGTGAGCTCAGTGTGAAGCAGGGATGCAGTTAAGCTTTTTGGGGGTAGCCAGAACGGAGGAACAAGAAGAGTTAGCTTGTGATAAGGTGTCTAGCGTACCACTTGTCCGTAACAGTGCAAGCATGCCCATCGGTAGCCTACTGTACCTAATACAGCGAGAGAGTAGGGCCAATGATCGCCCTCACTCCGTGAGCTGTCATCCGGAGAGGGAGCATGGGCAGCGGGGAAGGTGGCGGATCTGATGATGTCATCAGCAGACTTGCTTTGACGTGCTATGGCAGCTGTATCTAGGTTGGTCATCATGGGAACTGATCTATCAGTGTCTGGGTCACAGTCTCAACCAAAAGTAAACATCATAGAACCATCAGATCGTCAGGCTCAACGATCATTTGATATTGGTTCATCTTGATTTCAAATAAAAATCCATCTACAATGTCTCTCCTAACAAGTCACTCAATATTGGAAAGTGCTTTTAAGCTAATCTTCTCAAACAAGGGGTGAAGAACTGCCAACAGGTAAGCATCGCTGTAGCTTTTCTATGTTTGCTATAAAGTCCATGTTGCATTTTAGCAAACTACAGAAAAAACATTGTGATGCATTGATTACAAAAGTAAAGGCATATATAGAATACACAGCTTATCCCGGGAACCTTTTCTGCCTTGCTTGTACTTTTTGTCAGGCTGCCTTTGGAAATATAAATGTCAACATGTAATTCAAATTTTGATCGAAGGGCTCACTGTAACATTGGCACTGTGACTTGTTAAGATGGACAAAGTGCAGCGTAAAAACAGCTCCAGGTGAGACAGAAGAGGTTTGGAGACAGACTTCAAACAGTGCTCATACATTGACACTGGGGGTGACTACGTGGTCAGATGAATATACAGTTTCAGGTTGTTGGGTTTTTTTTGTTTGTTTTTGTTAACAAATAAATTTTCAGTAAATACAGACCAGCTCAGTAACAATCGTTATTCAGTGGTTCCCAAACTGTTTGGTCTGAGGTATCCTCACAGCCCTGTCAGACAAATTAACACCTATTGTGGGAATTACCACTGATTATACAGCCTTTAACTGGCAGGACTCAGGTTCATTTGGTGAGCAATTGTACCCACCAGTAACTAAGAGTTAAGCTCAATGTTTCAACCATTCATCCATGACTTTAAGTTGACCATTTCAAATGTTTGTCCATTCACCTTTAGCTATGCAACTCAACAGGTAATACATTTAACAAATTATTTCAACCTTCTTTGATTAATGACTTTAACCTCACTTTCCCAAACTTCCATCATTACTTTTACCTAACTATTTCAACCTTTTATTATACTGTTACCCCAGCAGCTATCTCATTCAAATGTATATTACTTATAGCTGGTTGTAAATTCTTGCCTAATAATATTTCATGCACTTTGACATAACAACAAATTTGGGATTTTTTTGTTACAGCCAACTCAATTGGATACAAGCACCCCTGGTTGGGAATCACATCACCTAGATCATCACTCTAACCTACTTCAATACTTACTCCCTGCTCTTTTGGTAGTAAAATAAACAATACTTTGTCAGGAAAAGTACCGTGTTGTTTGTAGATGGGTGGTTTCCTGTAGATGTTGCTCCCCTGATCTGAAAATATTCAAATACAGACAGAGAGGACATTTACAGAGTATACAGAATCGTTATAAATCCAATCTTAACATCTTTACAGCATTATATTAGATTAAGTACCACCGTTTTTCCTGTGATAGATCTGTAAATTGTGAAAGACGAGAATGAAAGCCATAATCTGATCCCAAATGTTATGCAATAGGTAGATAGATAGACAGATAAGAGAGATAGATAAATAGATACATAGAAAGATAGAAAGATAGAAAGAAAGAAAGAAAGAAGGGACGAGCAGTGACAGGGTGCGCTCCAGCTCATACCTGGGAGGTGGAAATGTTTAGGGGTCTGAGAGAGAGGTGGAGTGACCGGCCGGCTGTCAGGCCTGAGCGGAAGCGGGGAGCTCCGGCCACTTGGCGGGTCAGTGCCTCCAGTGAGAACAACCAAGAACAGAACATAAGCAGGGATACTAGAGGGGAACCAAAGTCTGAACGGATCAACACACAGGGACCGGTGGGACCAGTCAAAGTCATTTTGAGCAAATGGGAGACATTTAGTTTGGTTCTGGTCAATGGAGTCAAGATTAAGGTACAAAAGCGGATAAAGCCAGCATGTCGAGTTTAAAATGGAGAGATTAAATGCTCAGAATATGTATTCGTAACAATGAAGTGTAAAATCTTTTAGAGTCTTAAAAAATGAATTTCTCCCAGCATGCAAATGCAAACTTATATTACAAAACCTCTCTTTTTATCTCAGCCTTGCAGGTTATTGGTGTTTAAAGACTCATTCTCAAAATGCAAAAAAGTCATCCAACATTCAGGAAACTGACAGTTTGGATATATAAATGGAATAACAGTATATCTCAAATGCATGCAAAGCTGCAAAATGCAAACACAGGAGCTGTCAGTAACTTAGCAGAGACTGCGTAAGTAAAAGGTAAGGAAGTGCATGTTAGAGAAGAATCAGCACCTTGGCTGTATGAGTTCAAATAAGAAATGGGTCTGACCATTCAGGTTGGCAGTCGTCTAGTGAGAAATGATGATGGACCCAAAATAACAGATGGGGAATTGTGGAGAGGTGGCATCCCAGGTGACGATGGAGACAATGCCTTTTGGGGGAGGTGGTAGCAAAGAGCTGCATGGGGCCCTTACCTTGGCTATGGGGGAGGAAGTGGTGTCTGAAAGGGGAGGTGGGGCGGGAGTCACTATTTCTGGAGCCCACACTGTTACTGCACAGGGAAGAGCAGAGCTTCTGCATGCCTGTCAGAGCCTCTGCAGGGAGGGAGGTTGTGGGGTAGGGGAAAAAAACCCACGACCAGGCAGTAGAGGTGGACGATGTGGAGGAGACGGAGATAGAAGGTGAGAAGGTGAGGGTCAAAAGAAAAGGAAGATATACAGGAATCAAATGCTGAAAAGAGTAAATAAAAGACACCCAAAGTGAGAGGCAAGATGAACAGTGAGGAAAAAAGGAGGAAGTACTTTAAAATCCAATGTTTATGTGGAGGGAATAGTAAACCTAGGAGAAATTGTGGCAATAAAAGTGAAAAACTGACATTAAGGATATTATTCTGCAAAAGTATAGTACCACCCAAAGTCAATTTCGGTGAAGTTCCCCATCAAAGTGGTAAACAGACCAGGAGAGCTAAGAGAACCTCAATGTGGAGGGTCAGTGAGCCCATAAACAACTGTGATCTACCTGACCAACTAACTAAAATCCTGAAATCAATGACTTTTATCACAGACAGTTCAGTAATAATAATAATAAATGTGCACATACAATAGACAGACAGGCTCTCACCTGGTCTGTGGAAATGCTGTGGTGACCGTGACAAGGTGGGGGTATAACCATGGCGATTATAAACCGGTGATCCTATGGAGCCCTGACTGGTCGATCTTTGGAGGATACGTTCTCTCCTGTCATAAGAGCCCTGACACACACACACACACACACACACACGGGTTATCAGACAAATCACTGGGGGAGTACTTAAGAAGGGAAAGTAAAATTTCATTTGCTCACCTCACTGGGTGGCGTTGGCGACATGTTTCTGGAGGACTGGAGGGGATCAAACACGTCTTAATTAAAACTTTGTCAGTTTATATAGATAACATTAAACTTCCACGTTTTTGTTTCTAGAAGATACAAGCTTGTCTTTTTATATGACTCACATTTCTGTTCTTTCCTTTGTGTGTAATGGTGATTTATTGCCATCACTGTACGCTGACCTATCTTACCTTTTCATCCGGCAAGGGGGAACGCTCCCTCCTGGCAGTGTGGAGCTATGACGGACACAGAAGTTTAGTACTCCATAAAATCTTACACCTTATAAAATATTACACAACCTGCAACAACTCCCTGAAGTCTCTTAATCTTTCTTTTTGTGTGCTTTATCTTTTATTTAATTCATAAAGAAAAAGTCCAACTCGAGGAAAACATATCCTCTGACAAAAGAGAGAACTATTTGAAGAATATTTCTCTTAAGGCACTGTACTGTATGTGCACGAAGATGTGTGCATGCAGGAAAAGAGGCATGCGGTCTGTGTGTTTACCTCTCCCACACTCTCTCGTCTCTCCTCTCTCTCATCCAGGGAGGTGGTGTACATAGGTTCATAGGTAATAAGATCAGGACGCTCAATGTCATAAATGGCTTTGACTTTTGGAATAGCAGCTAGGTCTCTGTAATCAAGGATCTCATTGTCTACTTTTGCCTAGGGAGACAAATAAAGACAAACATGTACACAAAGGGTACAAGAGTAAAGGGAGATTGCTACCGTAATATCATACTATTAGAGAACAAGAGAGACAGAACAACTGACAGAATTAGAAAGGACTATTTATACATATCTTACATAGATCGTGTGACCCGGTGAGCCAGGTATGCTTGAACCAGGTCTGGAACAAATACTCTCGGATGACGACCTCGTAGGCTGCGAGAAGAAAATGTAAACGTTAGTCAGAACGTCTGTCAGGTAGTCGGTCTCCCATGGTCCACAGCCCCCCGCCATCTGTATACTATCCACTATTTTTACACCATTTGGCCTTTATACTATATGAGTGATGAGAGCTGCAACTCCTATATTTATGTTTCATGAATTACATGGAGTAACTTTAAAATACAGATATGTCATCCCATGATTGGGTCATTCATTTGCAAATTTGCAAAGTGAATGAGTGCTTTAGGGTGGTGATTTCATGTTCTTAAGATCCTCATGCCTGTTTATGGGAAATGAATCCTTTGGATGGGAGCAGCAGGTCTGAATGTCATGTAATTAAACAAGCTCTTTCACCTAATGGGCAAATGGGGATTTTAGTAAAACAAACAAAAAATGTGATATTGTATCTGCTCCTCAGAATGCGTGCCCGTCTTTGTCTCATGCACCTTTGATATGAGGGGAAGTTTAAAGACAAGACTGAATGGCTCCGTATGACACACAGAGGTCACTGCAAGCTGCCTGCAGCAGATGGCAGCATACAGTGCATCGTGTCCTATGTACAGTTTATGGTGCAACACAGGATGATGCCATCTCATAGCCAATAGCGAATACAGTACCTGCCTTTCTGTTTTTTGGAGGAATAAGAGGGACGGAGGCAATAGCTGTGGAGGAAGGGAGAGGGGGGTTCACAGGACATCACACAGGGGTTGAGCCTCTGCAGCCTGACTCTCAATTCACACACACATCAAAGCCAACATGTCCACATGTAAACACGCACATGAGCAAGTATTTATACACACACACACACACACACACATGCAAAGACACGCACTGACAAAGTGCCTCACACAACGCCTAAACAGGCAAATGATTTAAGGTTCAAGTTTAACAGTTCAGCAAGGGAGTGGTAACAGCCCGTGCAGAGTCCCGTGGTACATATTCTGAATTTCTGTCTTATCCAGTAAAACGCTGCCATGAGATATGAACAGGAAGGTGGTATCAGTCAATGACAATGGAGTCAGTGTCATCCAAATTCCTACCCGCTCCCTGTGTCTCTCCTCTGTTCTTGTAGTGTTCTTGCAGCCGGGATGCCAAACTGTTGACCCTGAGGTGAAAACATTTAGAGCCCAACAGAGTCAGACACACCGCTTGTTTGTTCATACTTCCGTGACATAAAGAGAAAATGGAGTGCTGCCTAATACACACCTGATATACCAGCACATACGAATAACAAAAAATATAGTTAAAGTTTTCTCCGAGTGCTCTCTACAAATCATCAAGAAAACAACATGACGGAGGAGGAATGGTGTTGAGCTCTGTAATGGAGTTTTATAGACTTATAGCAGGCAGACTGAAGCTGTTCTGTTGCTTTACTGTAGCCCAATAATCCATGAAGACACTCAGCTTTTCACTTCACCTCAACTACCATTTTGAATTTGAAAGCCCATTAGGTTTTACTACAACATGAAAAAAGCAATACAATGTCACAAGTACTTTATATAGGGAGATATAACACACAATGACACAGTAAGCTTTACTCCAAGTCTCCAATGTCAGCTGAAACATAAAAATAAGCTCATTTGAGGTAATAATAATATAGGCTGGTGAGCTCACCTTGCAGATACATCTCCTCTCCTTCTGTGAACATCTGATTGCACCTGCTGCATCGCGCACAGCTGGGGTGGTAGTGCTTATCTCCTGCCTGGAAAACACAGTGAACAAAGCAGACTTGACATCACAGGAAAATGAGGAAGAATGAAGCCTGCACTGAGGTGAGTGAAGCAGCAGTGCAACTCCTAGAGAAGAAAGGCCAGTGATCTTTACCCTGAGAGCTAAAGTCTTTCATCTTTCATCTGTATTAGTAACTGTTCCCCCTTCCTCCAAGAACGTCCATTGTGAGTGAAACTGTGAGTGAATATTTTCCTCTGAAAATGCTCTACAGGATCCTGAAAACTGCCTGTTCCTCAGCAGGTGACGAGCTCTAGTGAAGATCCATGAAAATATATTACAGTCATTTAATCTATTCCACTGAAGGATCCTACTGTATGAAGATGGCACAATAGTTTGAATTGACTGTGATCACCTTGACACCTGCCTGTTTGACACAGTCATCCTGCTTTCCAACATCTGAGTGCTCCTCTTTGTGATAACCTGGATAATGCAAAGCAATAAAATGATCTGGCTCGGTCTCCATTCACACTGATGTGGCACTTTACCTGCAGAGTGCTCCATTATAAGGCCTGTGTGACTTTGACCAGGAGCGGTAAATAACCAAATTAAACTTTGCCTGCTTTATAACAGCCCTCAGTAACATTTCAGCAGGAAAGTGGCCACTCAGAGATATGGAGCCACTGACTGATATTTGCATTTTACATTTCACTGTATCAAAAACATCTAGACTGAGGCTCAAAGCACCTCCTACCCATTATTGTTCTCACATATGCTGCAAAACTGCACCTCTCTCTCGGGGATAGTAAAGGTGCTTATGCTATATGTGTAGGATGCCATTAAATATGCTCAATATTTCTTTTGGTCTTTAATAGCTACACTTAAAGGCTCGGCATTGATGAGCCATTCACATTGCATTTCCAGAGCTGCAACCAATGAGTTGCAAATCTGCCAATGGCTGCAAAGTTTGACTTGGGTCTTTGGTCAGTGATTAGACTATCAGACTGACTGGGGTGGCTTTCACCCCACTGATCAATTGGCAGGAGCTCAGGGGTGTGGCGCTGAAGGCTTTTCCTGTTGTCATACTGGCCTGCCTTAGCGGTGGATTAATGTAAGCCTTGGTTGGCCAGCTAGCAGCACTATTTTCATACTATTAATTGACACATAGCTCAGTGGCCGATTGAATCATTGTCTACAGAACAGAAGGGCTGCCACTTGGTTGAAGAGATCATGGAGTGAAAGGCAAAACTGTTTCTACACAAACTCTGGCCAGACAATGTTAACAACATTTAATCATGAGTTTTGTAAGAGCTACATGACGTGCAGTATGAATGAATAATGATCACTTCATGAATGTCAGATAACATTCTGTACTTTATGTAATATTTATATAATGTGTGGCAAAGCAAGCTTGTTTGTGTGTGTGCAGGCATTGGGTATTTAGGAAAGGTTGGAGAGACCTAAAAATCTGCTAAGAATTAATCTTTTAGTTGAAATGCAGTCATGTCAAGAGTCTGTTTGGCTCGTTCCTGAGGGGATTACATCAGAGATTATCAAACTGCATTTCACAATTTCAGTCCAATGCAACTTCCTGTGTCTTGCAGACAGATGTTACTACTAATTATGAATGATTCAAATTCAAGTGAAAGTATTTGTTCCATTTGAAGTCTTTCAAACCAACCTTGGTTTGGCATGACTCCTATTAAATCCAGGTGCAATACTAATAGTCTACAGGAGCATTTCATAAATTCCACATCAGCCGCACAAATAACCGCCAATCAGATGACTACACCTGGGTGTGTCCATGTCTTACCTCTAACACCTTCCCTGTGATGAACTGATGACACGCCTCACACTGAACCCCAAAATGGATCTGGTAGTCCTTCTCACAGTAGGGAGCACCATCCCTGGTAGGAAAAAGACACAGAGGACTTGTCAGTCATATATGGTATGTGAACTTCATGCAAGCTTAAATTCAACCCAGCAGCCTGTAAATAATGTAGATATTAGCTGCTTACTTGCTGATGTACTCCCCGGTAAGCACTTTGCTGCAGGCCTTACACTTGAAGCAGCCCAGATGCCACTGTTTGTCCAACGCAAGCAGAGCCTGTCCATTCTTAATGTCTCGACCGCATCCCGCACAATCTGTGAAAAACCAAGAGCCACGGCTTAAAAACACATGAAACTAAGTATTCTTGCAAGTTACTTTCATGAAAATAAATCAAATGAGAGTGGAAATATTTGCAGAGTAAATTAACGCTCACTTGAGAGTTTGAGTGATGTAAAAAGTCTGCCTTTGACGGGCTCACAATAATAACCAAGGGGGATAAATCATAACATGCCACGAGTGAGACAATTTGTCATTTCTGACTGAAGACACTAGATGGTGATAGAGTGTAACCGGCAATGTTCTGACAGGTGCCTCTTTCCATCATTCACATTTCTCTTACCATGGCGCTAAAAGCTCCATCCATACCCAAGTAGGATGCAGAAGCTCTGAAAGTATATGAGGTTGGTTTCTAAATGAAAAATCTTCTTGTCATCTCAACTTTAATGAATACAGGAAGAAAGCAACACAGAGCCCACTGCAACCACAGGGGACGATAACTATGTGAGGCGTAACGAGGCTGCAATGATGACGTGAGGAGAATCAGCATGCCTTATTTATAGGTGACCTTGTCTAAAAGCTCTTGAAATGCCTACAGAGAGACCAGTGAAGGTGAGAGAGAGTAGTGGAGAAAGCAAGAGGGGAAAAAAAACAGGAAGAAAAAGAGAGGGAAAGGAAAGAGGATAAGAGGAGTTGGAGGGCTCACATCCCCTGTTCCCGAGGAGGGAAAATGCACGGCCATGCATTATTTAGCAGGACCTGTCTTGCTGTTATTCATAAAGGACCATAGCGGGTCGAACAGGACTGCATTTAAAGAGAAGAAGAAGAAAGGTGGAGGAACTCCTACCGGGATTACCACTCCAGTATTCAGCCTTGAATGACTGGATTGCAGGGGAACACTTCACAGAGTCTTTTACTACTTTCCTATAGTATCCTTTAGTGTAGTAGTAGTACACCTCTAGTATTCTTTATTTAGTATCCTTTATTCCCCTTTAGAGATCTAAAGGGATCAGGCATACAGACGTGGTATTAAATCTTGGAAATACAAAACAAAATATTAAAGTGCTCCTTTATGAAGGTTAGAAATGGAAGTGCTCAATGACATATTTATATCCACAACATGTTTTTTGGCATATTTGACATTTTTGGTACCTTTGTCTGAAGTTTTAAGGGTTTGAACAATGTTTGTCTGTGGAAGCAGGCAGTAGTAAAGTTTGCAGCTCTGTGCCTTTTTAATAGTTTTCTGGTCTAATTTGAACATTTGGGTTCGTGTTTAGGTGAATTTTTGTTAATAATGAAGTGGGAAAGATGACTGAAGTGCAAATTATTCTTTACAGCAGAAATGATATGTAATGTCAAAGATGAATCACACATTAAAGCCCAGTCTTCTAAACTTTAGTTTGTTGTAAATGTTTTCTTCGATTTCTTCAGTGAACTCACTTTCACTTTGATTTCTACCTCTGTGTGCCAAACTAGCACCATGTGAAAGTAAATTGTGCAGTCCCAGATGAGTGATTGTGGCAGACTTACTGCTGGAGCCCAGGATGTCCTTTGGTCCCGGAGACATGGGCTCGACACAGTACTGACACAGACAGTCCTTCCCGTTGAAGGTGACCCTGTCCCCGGCAGGGAACGGTCGTCTACAAACAGAGTGACATCAGCAACCGGTCAACAAGACTTGAGCTGTGACCCTGCGGTAAGTGTAAGAATTCATTAACTGTGACTTGGAGGTTGTCGGACGAGGCCTGATGATGCGGACGTGCGTCAGTGCCGTCCATCTGAGGAGGCTATGCAGGCAGTTGACGCTGACTTGACACAGCACGGGGCTGTGAGTCTGTCAGTATCCCTGCCAACTTTGAGTAGAAGTGTATTGTCTTTTATCTCACAAGCCATATTAAGAAGTCCCACGTGAATATATAATAGTATATAATATGATCTCCATTGCTCCATAGTGGTCATTTAAAATAAAATCAACTATCAATCAACTATAATGGGAAAGAATGGGAAAATTCTGGTCAATTTTTGTACCAAATATGTTTAAGTGCAAATTCAATCAGGAAAACTGAGATACTATCGTGGACTGCTTCCTTTTATATGCCCCCATTATGTTATTATTGTCCTTTTGTCTTCTTTACATGGGCACATCTCTGTTTTCTCTCCAAACTCACAGATATGTTTCCTGCTTTTTTTGGGCTCAAGGCAAGTTATAGTTATATCTCACTAGTTGGATCTGGGGTTTTCAGCTAATAGTGGTGGCTTTGAAAGGACTGGATGTCTTACTTGCAGATGGTGCAGACGAAGCAGGCAGGGTGGTAAGTCTTGCCCAGGGCTGTGACCACTTCCCCCTCCACGAAGTCCCCACAGCCATTGCAGCGGGTGCCATGCATGCGTTGGTAGTCCAGCGTGCACAGATACTCTCCATTCTTCATGAAGAAGCCCCCCTGGGCTAGGTCACAGCCACACACTATACCAGACACACACGTTGGCAAGTCAGGTCACACTGTCCATATAACACATGAACCGTCCATCTAACAAGCAGCCCAGCTCCTCCACGCATCAGTGGTTTAGTTAAGAGATGTCTATGTAATCCTGAGAGGCTCGCTAAAGCATTAAATGGATACTGACTAAAGAAAAAAAAAAAAAAAAGGGAAAAATACATTTTAATAGCTCAGTGTTACAAATTTGAAGCTTAACATAAAATCTTTTCGTCAGCAGTGTTCACAGGCATTTAAAGTAAAAAAAAACCTGGACGCTTCTTCCTGTGAAAGAATGTTACATTACAGATTTGTGTCAATTAATCAACACCACGATAGCACAGTGTTTTTATTGTTGGGGGCACTTTTCAACACAACAACAATTCAACAATTGTCTAGCACAGGAAGTAGCCTTAACCTGTTTCTGGAGATAACCACCTCGAAATACTCAACACCACATTGTCAAACTCTAACGAGCTTCCTTCCATTCACATATAACCTTGTCATCTAGATAAACAAGACAAGGCAGAAATATAATTTTGGAAGCAAATGAGAGTCTGAGATGTTTTGTGACGCTGTTAATAGAGCTTACTACTGATCATATTACAGAGCGACTGCACTTGAGGAATAATGTTTAAAACACTCCTATAATGGTACTGTGATATCAAGCAGAGGCTCTGAGGATCTCTGGCTTTTCACTGTTTGGTTGGTCTATAATGAAACACACCAATTTTTAACCAGAGCATGCTCGAACTGTTTCTTTCTGTAATTAGTGATAGTCTTTACTTTTTCTCCACACAGTCTGCCTCCTTTCAGCACCTCAGAGTGAGCCTGGGAATCTAAGAGCTTTTGGAAACACGATGGCGAAGAGGAAAAATATTTTGATGTTTTAAGATAACTGCACCTAATCATTCTTATGCAATGAGCCAGAACAAATCCTCAGGATGAATGAGAGCGAGCGAGGGAAAGAATCAGCTTTAATTGCATTAGGGCTCAGGGATGATGAGATTAGCTTGTAAACAGTCGAGAGAAAACCAGCAGTGGAAATTTGGGGGCCTTTGACTCTGATGTCAAACTGCCGGCACTTTGCAACAGATGCATGCCATTACATAAAACGCCTTTTTGGAAATTTAATAGAGTCAAATAATGAAAATTAAATGAAAACAAATTCAGGGAATTAACCTTTACGCATTTTGTGGGATAAGATAAACACAATAAAAGAGGCTGTTTGGGAAACCTCTGAGTGTCAGTAAGCTCGGTCAAACTGATAAATGTGCAATTTCTCACTGCAGTCCTTATTCACCACACATCTTATTAGTAGTGTTATTATTGTACATATGAATGAGTGGAGTTTTTGTTGTTGGTGTTGTTTTTATTTAACTTGTGGCGCCTTTTAGGAGTAGCACAAATTTCGTTGTACATTTCTTAAATGATACAATGGCAAAGGCATTCAATTCTATTCTATGACCAAATCTCTCGACATAAATTTAGAGCAAAGACTCGGACAGTGTGTCTTTTGGCTATCAAGGATGTCCTCTTGTCTTCTTTGCCAGCTGCTAACTCTTACCCACACATGCTCAGCTACACTTTTATCACCAGCGACTCTCTAAAGGCATGCATATCCACTTGTAAAGGACAGAATTAGGTACTAATCTTAGTGTTTGTTTGTGTTATTCTGGGCCCATGGTGAACTAGTCTATCTCCATAATGGTGCTCCACTCACAGATTAACAAGAAGGGCTTCAAAGGGGCAGGCTCAGTCTACAACAGTGAGAGAGTGTGGTCAAACGTGAGGGGCCACATCGTTATCGTACCACAGATCCATCAGTAACGAGGTTAAATGAAGAGGGATTTGCACTGTAACTTGTCACAGCAGTCTGAATGGTACTTTGTTTGAAGTTTGAAGTCTGAGAATTGAACATGAGTCCTGCCACCATGAATCCTCCTCTTTAGAAGATGATGGAAAAGACGTCGTGGCCCTTAGGGGCTCCTGGCTGGGTTACTGGGATGGAAAAAGAATTTATGCACTTTTGTAATTTTTGTGTTTTGTCTTCTTGTTGATACTCGTTCATGGTTACACACATCAGAGGAGAATCATATGTTGTTTATTAGACAGCATGCACTGAATGAAAGGAAGCCGATGTCCTACTATTGTGACAGTATAAAATTAGTGATGAATTTTAAAACTTCACACATTCACTGCCAATTTTCATGCAACTCCCACATTCTCCTTCCTCTATTCAGAAAAAAATACTGTCTAAACTGTCTGATGTCTCAATTTAAAATTGAAAACATGTTTACTTATTTACAAAAGCTTGGTGTTTTTCATCACAATATTAGAGCAATCAGGTGTGGGGGGGGTGAGGCTGAGCAGTAAATACTCAATCAACAACACATATCTATTTACATGAAATTCCAACTAATGCTGAAATGGTTTGACCATCATTTTGCTGTGAAACAGCGTACCTTTACAGGTGAAGCATTTGAGGTGGAAGTGCTTGTTCTGCACCCGTAGCACCTCCCCCTTACATGGCTCCCCACACTTGTAGCACTGAATCAGGGGCTTCTCTGTGGGGTGGTGGTGTGTGTCCTGTGCATGAGCCACTGCAACAGAGGAGACATTTGTGTTAGTATTGAACTGCGAACTTGATGAGTCATCATGGTGGCTAGATCTGGTAGCAATTGCAATATTTGTAACTTGCTTTTTTTTTTTTGTATCTGTTATGTTCATCTGAGGACACGCTCTGCTCAAGTATCTGAAACTGCAGCATCACACAAACGCCTGAGATAAAGACCAAGTGCTGAGAGCCTGTCAGGGTAAAAAAAACAAAACAAAAAACATTAAGCAGGACAGCAACAACTTGGGGTTCATGTCCCAGATAGGCTCTCTGGAGAACAACAATCTAAATATAGTCTGTCTTGATCAGACGAGGCTGGAGAGTCAAAATGCTGAGGGGAGCAGGGCTCGGTAAATGGCACACAGAAAAGGGTACTGCTGAAATCTATTTCTCTATTGACTTTACTGTACGTTCAGCCTCAAAGGAAGATGTCATTTAAATTTATGAGTCATTGTCTATACTTGGCATACGCTCCCAGTAGGCATCTACTCCACAGGGTCTTTTTTACGATCTTTAAAAAGTTAAGATTTAATGTTCAACACGTGAGACACACACAACACCTGAAACACCACTTTGCTTCAAGTATGATGTTAATGTTTATTGCTGGTAGTCTTCCTTCAGGGTGTTTTCATGTTACCTCGCCATAACCAGAATGCACGAATTCAGAATTTGCCTGGACGGAGATCAACTGATTGCAGTACAACCAGTCATTTGACATAAGCCACTGATGTCACCGCCATTTTAGTCCTGGAGAAAAAAAGTCCTAGAGATCAACAAAGTCTGGGAACCATGAGCATTTGTCACAAGTTTTGGTCTCACCCATGAAGTAGATGTTGAGAAATCTACACAGCACCAACGCCCTCCAAGAGTAGTTGAGATATTTCAGTCTGAACAAAAGCTGTGGACCAACTGATCAACTGTTGTCCCTGAAGCTGATGACCAACAGTATCAAAATAGCCCACCCCTGATGGTAAAAAAAGAAAAAGGTTTAAACTACTCTGGATTTAACAACTGTCATATATAACTGTTAATCTGAGTGAGGATTTAGACATCACCCTCTTATTGACAGCCGTTATAATTATACCCAACAAAGCTATTATCAGTTTGCTTTATCTCTACAAGCAGCATCCCGTATAATGTTCGGATCCATGTCAGTCTGTAGCTGTCTTCAGTAAAAAGTACAGCTGAGACATAGCCTTAGACAGACATTAATCCAGCACTACTGTAACACTGCTGCAGTGCCGCACTGCACACTGCTTATCAACCATTCTGAAACCAGCAGATTATTTCACATTCAGGAGCTTTGACTAGCAGGGCTGCCTCTTCCTTTCATCCCTTCATTTCCTCTTCCAGTCTCTTTTTCAAAAAAAGACACACACACACACACACACATACACGCACACACACTAAGACTACACATAAAAGGATCCTTGCTCTTTCTTCTCGGCAGTGAATCATTAGTCTGCAAGGCTAAAATAAGACCACAGAAGGCACAGAAATAGCATTATGACCAATCAATGGCCGAGCTCAGAGAAAGACATTACTCTGGATTATTGATGACTTGGCTTTGCTTGCATCCCACTTTTAGAGTCACACTGGCTGTTTGATATCAAGAGGGGGCTATATTGCAGCAAAATCAAATCAGAAGCAGGGCCCAGTCTCCAGATCATCATTTTTTGTGTAAATGAGACGCACCAATGCTCTTTGATTCCTCCTCTTGGAGCAGTATGAAATGTCCAAAAGCAAATTCATGTGGATACAATGAGATGGTGAAAATCTGTGATAAACTGGGTACGAGTGTTGGTGTGGGGTGGGGCGGGGTGCGATGATGCCTCCACAGTGTCTCTGATACAATCACACTCAGCAGGACAGTGAGTCATCTCTGGGTGAACCGGACTACTGTGACAGTGAACTGAGTGTGACATTGCACCTCCAAAAAAAAAACACAGGCCATCTGGGTGACTGCACACTGAAATATTACACAATAAAAGAAGTCATTCCAAAGAATTATGCACAAACAACTTAAAGCTGAATGCCAGGTATAAACAAAAAGGGTCTCACTTGCATAGTTTCCTATTGATTTGGATATCTGCTGAGATCTGACATCTATAAGATGATCAGACCTGTTACAAGCTAATCATCTAAACCAGCTGATGTGGAGGTAAAACTGTGAGTCAACACACCTGAAAGATTAGCAACAATCCCTACAAATGTTATGAACACACAAACGACACAGTAAGCATTAAAAATTAAAATTTTCATAAGTCCAGCTTTCACTCTCCAGCTGTTCTGGGTCCCATCTAACGCCTGTGGGACATATCCAATTCTGTGGCTTTGTCACCATGAAGGAAACCTTTGACATTACACACAGGTATTCTAACCAACATTAATATAAGAGCAGCTTTAAAGGACACATTTTTTATTGCTGTGATGTCAATGATCTCTCTGGCTTACTATTTCTAAGATTTCACAGAGGGCTGTGTTGTCAGTGGGGACAACCCAGGATGGAAAAGTCAACACTGTTAACGTCATAACACTTTGACAAAAATCCAAGACAGATGTTTGAATTCCGTGCACAGAGGAGCTAAAAAATTGAGGTTTGGATGGGAGTCTGCGAGCACTATGTGTTTTTCCAGTTTAACTTTGCCTCCCCCACTGTAAAGCCCCGTGTTTGCCTCCGTCCAGGGAGAGAGAGAGAGAAAGAGAGAGAGACAGAGACTGTGGCAGTGTCGAGCTAAGAGGGATACTCTTTAAAAATACATAAGAAGGGTTGTTAAATTTGTTGCAATGATTCAGATTGCACCGTTTAAAGGATTTATTTGGATATAAAATCCATTAATGAGATCTTTTTCAAATGTTTAGCAGGCTACCACGCTTATGTCTACAACTTCAAGCTAATTTACTTCAGTGACATGGATTTGAAATAATCCATTAGCGAGTCTTTAAGGGCTCTTCTGATTGCTGCAAAATGGCGGTTGATTTGCTGGTATATGTATATTATATAACGCTATAAATAGGTAAGCATGCCGTACAAAAAGCAACCTCAGCACAGAGCAACTTACTGTGAAATATACAGTAGTACAATTTTTCTGACTGGTGCTCACATTCCTCATTCTGGGCTGGATGAGTTGGCTGTGCTGACAGAGTGATCTGTCCTGCCTCATCACCAGGGGATAAAGTGGCTGATATGAGCCTAAACACACAATGAACACACACTCACACACATATACACATACAAACACACAAAACCAGGGTGCAGAGGGAACAATAACCAGCAGAGCATCCCAAAGCCAGGCACAGAGGAAAGGGGAGCGTTCTCTCCACCCCTACATCCCACCCAAGCCCCCCACCCCCACCCATTTAAGCAGAGCCAAGCTGTGTTGGCAATAATAAAGGCTGCAGATGATACTCTGGAGGGAAGTGAAGAAGGCCATCTTGAATCCCCCGAGGATATATCTGCCCAGAACACGGGCCCTGGCTTTCCTGGTAAATAACAATAAGAGTGGGGCTAGTGGTAGAGAGTGAGGGATTTGCTGAGGAAGCTTCAGACTTTTTTGCTTTCATTTCCCACCAGAAACCCACAGGAATGCACTAGTAGGAGTTTGAAAATGGAGAGCAGGGAATTGAATTAAACAATAGGTTAGAGATGAAAAGAGCTAATAAAATATTCAGTCGCCCGCTGCCTTTGTTACCGTAAGATTCACAGACATAAGAGTTTCCAGTACACACAGATAGCTGCCCTGAACGAGTGTCTGGTGTGTGTGTGTGTGTGTGTCTGTGTCTGTACGACAGACATGTATATGCTTGAGTGTGTGTGGCAAAGCAGAAGGATAAACAGAGGGGCAGATAAAGAGACCATGCTAATACTTTTGGCTCCAGATGTGTCTGCCTCATTGGCAAGAAAGCACACAGGAACAAACACACACACACACACACACACACACATTTTTACTCCCACATCCATCCCATTTCATTTGGAATATCAAAGGGCACAAATTATGCCCATCATGAAATCCCAAAGCCTGATCTGACGAGTGTGTGTGTGTGTTTGGGAGCAGGGTTGGGGGGTTGGGGGGCATTTGGAGCTCTTCATCACACAGACATAACAAGAAGCCCTTAACCCTCCCCACCATGAATATGTATGTATTCACCGCCTCCCCATCCCTGTGTCCCACTACCAGTGTCCCAGACAAAGCACTTCAAACGCAGGCACAAATTCCAAGCGGGGGGGGGGGGAACTCAATTGGCCTCCACCAGGCCCCCCAACCTTGAATAACAGTCCCTCGGGGACTTGGGTTTGGAATAATGATCTGCTCTGAATGGTTGAACGCCACAGTGCCAAGCGTTTGTTGTCTGTTTGTTGCAGGTACACCAGAAAATAACTCGCTGATAAACAGACAGACAGAGAGAGAGAGAGAAAGACACTTCCAGTTCAGCCACTTATCTGACAGGGGACGATGGTGAACAGCAGAATAAATGTGTTTGAAAAGGTGGAGCTGAGGCCTCAGCCCATCGCTGCTGAAAGACAGCCCATTACGGCCCCTCACTCCTGTGTCATATTTCCTGCGATAATCGAACCGATTTATGCCAGACAGGGAGGATGTTTGTTGATGTATGGCTGCAGTTTGTGTTTCTTTCGTGTGATCACAAACGTCCATGTTGTTTTAGCCTTTATATTATAGGTCAGCGACTGTCTCACCCCCGGCCGACCACCTCTGTATACTCTGGTCCTCTGTGCCAGCTGTATAAACAGTGTGTGTCTATGAGGGTGTGTGTTGAGCCGGTGTCTGTGAAAGGCTTTAGCTCCTCTTTCAGGGGGTAGACACTGGCAAGCTTCAAAGATGAGGCACCACTGCAGTTTGTCTGCAGCACTCTGCGAAATCACATTAGGCAGCTACAGAGGCACATGACATTGGACTTTCATGTGAGAAGAAAATGTTCAGGATTCTGAATGCAGAGAGTGCAGTTGGTGTTTCTTTGCACGAGGCGGGAGACGTACATGCGAAGACAATGATCTAATTTCACAGAGTGCAGTCAGCGGGGGGTTCTTACGCAATTTAATGCAGACAAAAGGGAGAAAGAGAAAGTGCACAGATGAATCAATGCAATATACTAATCTGCAGAGCATCTCAGGAGCACGTGTAAATCGAGGTACACACGGCACCAATAAATTACAAAATATTTCAGGGGGTATTCTTGGCTTTGAAAATAGGACAAGCGCCTGCACTCAAAACGCTAACGCTGCAAAACCTTGAATGTGATACATCATTCTTAGCAGAGTATTTAGTCAGCTCTGCTACCTGATGTTACAGAGCCCACCTGGCCTCGGACAGGTTGCACGATCAGGTTCTTCAAATTCTGTTTGGAGGAATGAAAAACCAGAAGCCTCCAAATTTCAACAAAGAAAACCAGAGGAGCCTCCTACCACCAACAAATCCCAGTCAGTAATGGAACGGAAAACATTCAGAAACCAATTTTGGGATATGAACATGTGGCAGCCAGAGGTTACAGGACTTCTGCCAGCACTGAGGGAGGGGGTAGGAGAGGGACTCAGTGGCAGAGGCTTTTTCTTTGTGGCCTGTCAAATCCACATTAAGCAGACAGCTCCAGAGGTGGACGGCTCCTCTAGCCACCAGAGCGCTGTCAGATACACAAACAAACTTCATGTCAGAAAGCAAAAAAATCTGTAACTGTCTTTTTTTCTTCTTTTTCTTTTTCCTTTTTTTTGGTGATCAAAACATTTTAAGACACAACACAAAAATATCACATGCCCACACAGAGAGAATAAACTCTATCTACACAAGCTGAAGGATTAACCCCTGAAGCACCCCCTGAAACACAGTAGTAATAAAAGAAGTGGATGCACTTCAGTCGCTGTTGAGGGTCTTGAAGTATGATATCTAGTAGTGATGACTAAAGCTGACTGATTATCAGTGACTCTCATGTCCATTCCCAGTGCAATGAGCTAAGAGGGGAGGTGATGCCATCTCTATTACAGGAAAGTCTCTGCATCATATTCAATTCAGTTTAAGTTCGATTAAATTTGTTGTTAGAAAATTATCGCTATTACTTCTCTTCAGAATGATTTTAAACAGGAGCTTTGTTGTGTTATAGACAATTGTGTCTACATCGCTGCTTGCTGTGAGTCATACTAACAAACAATCTGATGCAGCCCAGTAAATGGCTGGGAAAGTTAATATATCTCTGGACCACGACATTGGTTATAGGTGGAGAGCGTCATCTTTTTTTTTTTAAACACAATGAATGAGGCCACAGCTGACAACAATGGAGTATACCTTTTAGATGGTCACCATGGCAACGGCTGCAGACAGAGCATGGGGGAGAGAGAGAACGAGAAAGAGCGAGACAGAGGCGGAGAGTGCAGGTCTGTATCTCTGCGCAGTGTGCATCCTGACACGAGTGCTCCACTTTTTCCTGCATACATGTTACCTTTTTAGTGTTCGTGTTCGAGCCCTGAACATTTCACATTTGGTGTCACACAACAAGCCAGATGCTTTGTTCCATCACACATTTGCATAAAGCCTTATGTTGCCAAACGAAGCTTCAACCACAGCATCAGCTGTTGGGGAGTACCAAAAAGGGCGTAGCATGTTGAATCAAGTCTTTTACATAGAGAGGATATGTTATGTTGAAGATGCACATTCACACTGTCATTAATCATGCTTCAAGCAACCAACACCCACATAAAAAAAAAATAATAATAATTTAAAAAAAAATTGTAATACATGTCCATAATCCTACAACTACATCATCACGTATTCACACATTTTAAATGATTTCAATCAGAGTCTGAGGATTCAGTCAAACTAAATCTAATTCAAACAGCCAGACACAACAGTGCAGATCAAAGTGGACATGCTGCACATCTACACACAGTGCAGGCAGTCAACAACACAACACTCAGCGCACACACACACACGAGACCGCTGGAATACCTTTTTCTTTGACCATGACCATTGGAATCCAGGTAAATCTGCACCAGAAAACGCTCTGAGAATCGATCACCAGTAGCTCGGGAGCTGCTACTTCCTTTTTTTAAGTCAGGACTGGGGAGAGAGACACCACCAGAAAAGTAAGAGAGAGAGAGAGAGAGAGAGAGAGAGAGAGAGAGAGAGAGAGAAAGGTGTAGGCACTGTTAAGCTCTCCTCCCGAAAACACTGTTACAGCGTGGGGCTTGCCTCCTGACTGCCTGTTTTCCTCCCATCCTCCTCCTCCTCCTCCACCCTCCTCTTCCCCTCCTCTTCTCTTTCCCAGCCCCTCTGTTGTGTCAGCCGCCTACTCATTGCAGCAACCAGGTGGCTGCTGCTGCTGCCTCTGTTTGACCCCAAATCCCCCAAAACACATATGTAATCTGTAACAAGAGATTTTTTTTTCCTCTTTCTTTTACGGTTTGTCCTCATAACACACCAGTTTGACTTGATTCCATTGTAAACTATGATGTGAATTTATGAGAGTCTAATAACGATGATAAACTCAGCTCTACAATAAAAGAACCAAGGAAGCTAAATTTAACTTTTACTAACCTTTTACCACATGACTGAACTAAATAATACACACTCACAACATAGGCTTTGTAACGCTACAACAGGGCAGCAGACAGAGATTAATTACTCTGTCCAGTGCAGTAATTAGCTCACGGTGCTGAAAGACCAGTTACATTCAACACAATTTAGCATATTTGACGAAAAATAAAAAGCATAAAGCCTTAAAATGGATGAAAAATGAGGCCATGCAGCTAAAGACTGAGTCCTTTTGGCAATTCTGTTTCTTTCGTGACAGTAACTGGAGGTGGTCATAGCATCAAAATGAATAATTCAAATTGAATGAAAAAATGTAAAAACACATTATTTACACTTCATAAAATGCTGCTTTAGCAGGAAGCACTTTCCGAGACTATCGACTACGTATTGAGTACTAATGAAAACTAGGGTTACCTAATCAGATCAAATCAACACTGTAAACCTGATCATCGTACAGTAAAACCAGACTCACCTTGAGTGACAGCCTAAGTTGCTAATAATCGCACTGCTTCTACCATGAGCTTTACATTAATATCTTTAGCGGATCCTCTGGAATCCAATTACAGGGAGCACGAGAGAACACATTCCTGTCGGACCCTGACGCACACACCAGCTCTTATATCATACACCACTGAAATGACCATGTGAACGGTTGATGTCGCTTGTAAACTCTGCTTTGCAGTATCGACTCTATCGTACTAATGTGGCAACAATTCCCATCTCTAAGGGGGATAAAAAAACAAACATACATTTGCAGCATGAAAAATGAATGCAAATCCCCACGCTGTTTATGTGCCTGCGATATCACAGTTTTTGTTGAGCATAAAGTGTTATGCATCACTAAAACCGGACTGTTTATGTTATAAAAGTCATTCATCTACTCACTCCATACATTCATTTTATGGTGTTGTTTGTAAATACTAACAAACAAAGTGACTTGTACAGTTGTTTACAATATGATGTGCTAATAAAGCACTTTATTTGCCTCCTGGAGAGCAAAGAAAATCAACTAATCCAATGTTTGTAGTCATGCTACACCAGAAAATACTGGTGACCATGGCGTCACTGATCCATGTGTCCCTCGCTGAAACCTCACTGTCTCCTTCTATAACTGAGGAGTGGGAGTAGGGGGGTGGTTTTGCATTAGTACCACATCTGTAATTGCTGATGCATGAAGCACATTATGCATTCAGGGTGTGTTCATCCTCTGCAGCGTCAACTGTGCCACCTGCTGGATACCCATCAGTGTGCATGAGTCTTCACAGGGGCGTTTTCTTCTCATCAGGCAATGGTGACATGCCAGTAAAGCAACCGGTAAAAATAGTAAGTGAATGTTTCTCCAGCACGCCGCCCTTTTTTATTATGAAGGGAGGGAAATGTGTCATGAGTTTGTGAAGACTGAGGATTTGAGAGACTTTTTTTTTCTTTAATAAAAGGAAAGGCCGGTTCCTCAGAATGCTGCGTTTGGTCAAAAACCATCTATTTGAGAAAATGGGAGTTTTACAGTGTGGCTACTAACTGCAAAGTACAACATACAGATGTCCTGTAACTGTGCGTAATGGACCTATTATCATCTTGCCTCTTTGAATAATCTCTGTAAGAGCTGCTGGACATTCATGTCACATATGGCCTGCCAAGAGCAATTCCTGAGTAGCAAAGCCTATTATCCATGGATGAAAGGTTTCCACTGTATTTGGCTCACCTATGGATGATCTATGTCTGACTAGCCATTAATGACCTGACCAGGGAGCTAGAGATAGTCCAGCCATCATATCGGCAAAATTAAGTACTCTCATCATATAGCATGTGTAAATCACAGACAGTAATAAATGCCATTTTTGAGCTACATTTATATTATTCCCTTGGACTGTAAAGCCAGATTGACATTATAATGCAAAAAGTAACATTTAGAGTGATTTGTGTGGATATATTGCAAAGTTCCTCGTGGATTAACATTAAGATTCTACACACACATGCACACATACAAAAAGAATATACATGCTTTAACACTCTTTGCTATACATACTATGCACTAGAAGAAAACTTGCAGATACTTAAGTCCAACGGACCTGGAATAGCTGGAGAATATTAATAACCAACTCTTCTGGAGCATAAGAAGACTTTCCTTTCCATCTCTGGATAACGACAAGTACTACACCAGTTTGTTTCGATTGTAAAACGTGTTACAAAACAATACACACCTTTTGAACAGCAATCCTGTCCTACTACGTTCAATTCTGTATGTCACCCATGCTAAAGTAACATTCCTGCTTTATTGCTACCCAGTACAAACAGAAATGTGAGCCTTCACAAGCACAAGAAAAAAAATTCTTTTCATTTTAAATGCCAAAAATCCACGAGTATATATATATATATATATATATATTAAAAAAAAACAACACTTTTTGCTTTCCACAGCCCACAGGACTGAACTGTTGGCTTCTTGTCATGTGAAAAGTTTCTTTGTGGTCACATTAAGTAATCATGATAACTGTGGAGTCATTGCCACTCATGAAGAGAAATAATGCAGCTTTGTTTTAGAGTATAGAAACAGTGAATGTGGTATTTCAGCTTTATTGGTGTTGATGTCTCAACACTAACAAAGTGTAAGTGAAGGTTAGGGTGAATAAAAATGATGACTGTTGTTTCTTTATAAGTCTGAAATTCTTGCAAACTCACTTGAGACCATTTTTTCTTGTGCATTTCTCCTGTCCAAAAAAATTAAAGCAACAGTGAAATGACCCAGGCTTGGCCCCAGCAAGAAGACAGTGAATATAAGCAGCTATAGACTGTCAACATCACTGTTTGATTGATTTTAACTGCCAGTGAAGAAATGACGGGGCCACATTGAGCCTTGATCTTTAACCCAGGGTCAGTTTGCAGAGACAAACCTTCCTTGAGTCTGGGTTAAAGTTCAAAATCAAACTTTAGGTCTAAAATAGAAGGAGTTGCTGGTGTTTGCAGAATTTTTCAAACAACTTGGGAGCCAGGCAATGATGATTTCACTACTGTGTCTGGCATGCAGTCAGACGCTACATAAGGTCTGAAAATCTCAGTTTGTCCTCGTGCCCATGTTGTAATCCTGATGTAAGACACCAAGTCGCTTCCTCATGCCCTGTTGCTTGGCATAGTCCAGCAGGCCTAACCTTATATATGAGTTTGTCTTATATAACTACAGAGAGCATGGTGATTAATTTCTCGACTTTTATAAACATTTTCAGTTGGACTTGTTGGAGCTGGGAAATATGGTTGTGTAACTTGTGCATAGGAGTTTTCACAGATGCACACAGGTCAGATGTCACCAGCCTCAGGAAGTGTAATCATGAACTGTCATCCAATTAAAATCAAGTAATCTCTGCGCATCAACTAATCAATTCACTTTCAGACACCTACTCGCGTACAGAGTACAAAGCAGAGCGGCTAAATCAGCACCTTCTCTCAACTATAGTTGTCTAAAGATAGTTGCTTACTTACATCAAATCTATGCAAAAACATTATCTTTATGCATTTTTTATTACTCATTGATTAAATAATGATCAATAATGCTTACTAATGCAACAGTTACAGCTCAGTAAAAGCTAAGATGGATGGCTGTAATGTAATGTAAGATGGGCTTCACATAGATATATCTTTTCTCCTATCCTACCTGTTGCGACATCATTCAGCCTCTCACTTAGATAATAGTCACTTGGGTTGAGGTATGGCAGCTGCTCCATGTATTGTTTGGGAATGAGGTACAGCACCTCGGCCACATGCCCATCCTCGATGATGGACATTCGCTTGACCGAGTTCTTGCGTTTCACCCGGACGCGGTCGACACCGTGACTGCGGGTAGAGCTGCACAGCTTCCCCAGGCTGTTGAGGTTGGGCAGAGTGGGCATGGCGCCCTCCTCCCCTTCAACCGTCCCACAGAAAAGGGTGAAGCAAAGCAAGTAGATGTCAGCCAGGATCAGGCTCAGACCTCCTCTAAAATCCAGTTGTCTTTAAAGCAAATGAAAACAAAGGAGCCGGAGGTTGACGGGCAACTTCAAGGCAGCTTATCATTAAACCATGGCGATATCTAGTATGGCTCCAGAAACACTTCCTGTTAGGATCCCTCCACCGGTCACCTCAGATGTGCAGTAAGTGTAAGAGGCAAATAGCTGACGTCCACCTTGAGGTGGAGATGCCAAACATCGCCCAGTAGGTATGACAAGCACTCTGCTGAAGGTGGAGCAGAGTGAGACACATAGAAAGAAGCTTACACTGTTAGTGTCTTCAGCACCACCAGCCTGGAGCCTTAAGCAGCTTAGGGCTGACGTCGAGCCTATGATTATCTTCTGGGTGGGGTTAGGTAGCTCAACATCAGGTTGGTCCAGTGTACGGGGGAACCCTCCATACCTGATATGACCCCTGTGCATCCCCATCACTGCTGTCTTTATTCACATCTGTCCACTGATGTTAAGACTCTATCACACTTTTTCTGCTTTCAGAGTAACACAATGTGCATCAAAGTAAGTTAGAATACATAATCAGATCATTTCTGAGAGTGTTTCAGATGTTTTAGATCTCATTCTGTCCATAACTTGTGTGAAATGTAATCTGTATTAAGGTGGATTCAGCTACACTAAGACAGAATGGATCCATATCAGTGTACAGCCGAGATATACTTTCAGTGTAGATTGCCTTGGAAAACTGCCAGCCCTTTACAAGATCAATAACCAGTAAGGTCATTCCACTAGCCAACAATGCACAAACCCGCTGTTAGTCATCAGCATGATCCTTGAAAATAAAAAGATGATGTAACTACATCAGCACTTAGATGGAAATGCCAGCAGCGGCTTTCAATTATCCGGGAAAATCAGTGGATGAAGAAATAGGATTTTGAAATATGTAACTTAGTAAGAAGGCATGTTCTGAGGTTTTAATCTTCAAAGCATCTAAGATTGGGATGGATTTGTTTCTGCAAAGATCTCCAGAATGTCGTCTTAGCAAGTCAAATCCATATAACCAATGACTAGACAAGCACTTTTCATAAGCACTCTCTCCTGAGTCCCATGACTTGGATGACCAAGAAACTTCACAGATCTTTCTTGATTTAGTTACTTTTCTTGGAAATGTGAATCAAGTAAGAGGTCATTTTTTAGTCATTAACTTGATGGTAGGAGAAAAGTTAGAAGAATGTGAAAACTCCACAAAAACAACATAACCCCACACTGCATGGATACCGACATAAAAAAAAAACCAAAACTGTTTCATGAAAACATGAAAACTGGCACTGCGGAGACAGCCTGGGCTTTTGCATAAACACAGGTTATACTAAAAAACCCTACATAACATCTAATATTCATCAAATAGGTTAAGCTAATTACAGCTGTTTATGTTCTCACACAAAACGACATGGATCACTGAGGTAAGCAGACATAATGAAAAGCACAGCAGACAATGACAGAGCACAAAATATCCTTTATGGCTGGAAATGTTGAGTTTGGCCTCCACTTCAGATTTAACAAATATTCTCTTTGTTTGAGAGGGTACACAAGGATTGGATGGCTGGAACTCAGCTCCCATAGTTGACCATGAACATCAAAACGCTACTTCACTAATTCAACTTAATTTAGACTGCTCTAACACCCACACATACAAACACATGGACCTGAGAGGACCTAAGGACATGCTACTGTGCTGCAGTGAGGCACTGCCCTCTAATTGTCATCCACTCTCTGCCAGTTTTGACAGAACAACACACAACTACCCACACACTTGCAAATCCACGCATACATGCGCATAAAACAAGACTGCTGCCCCTGCACACAGACGAATTAGCATGGCACACAAAATGCATCCTAACAGTTCTCATAGCCTGTTTCTCCATCCGGCTTCACACTAGAAGAAGCACAACGCTCCCCCCGCCCCCGCCCCCAGCTCTCCATGTTTCCCTTATCTTACCATCCAGTCCGAAGCAGGAGGTAATTTTTTGGGCGTAGTTGCAGAGCCCATCGTAGCCAGGCTGCTGCTGCGCTGGATTCCTCTCCCCCATCTCTACGCACTCCCACACACTCCGTCCCGTCCGGCACCACTTTCACTCCTTCCCTTGCTCATCAATTATTCAGGCTTTTGCCAGGACACATGCATGCGCACGCACACCAATCCTCCTATTAAGCATATAGTACACACACACCATCAAACACACACAAAGAAAAGTGCTGATGCAAGGGGTCGGGCGGCTGGAGCATGAGCAGCCCACTCCAGTGCTCGGATAAGGACGAGACATCAGATTGGGTTGCTGCAGAATAGAGCCGTGCCTCCTTTTTCATCCACCACTGATCATCCAGATTGCACCACAGTGTAACAGGTACAGCATCCAGGATGTGCTAACGCTGCTCAAGGAAAGGGCGGGGCAGAGAGGCAAGTCAGATAAGGGCAAAATTGGAGAGCTACCAGGTGCCCTGGGTGGGGTGGGGGGGTGACTTTCTTTGCTGCTCAGCTTTTAAAGCTACCTGTTAGGATGAATTGACATCCATAGTTTACTCAGTTGAAGATGGGAATTAAAGAGGGAAGCGTAACCAAAACCATTAAAATATATTATAGTTTATTGTTATAATTTTTTCAATACATATCGAGTTTGATCACAAGCCTAAAAAAATCACAAATTTCAAAACAGATTGCCTGCTAAAGTTTCAAGACAAGACAAGAAAGATCCAAAATACATGAATCCAGCACACTTTACTACCTAACAGCAATGCCCCTCAAAGAGGTCTATAAAATCAAATATAAAATAATGGACTAGACATAGAGACCAACTTCTACTACAGCCCAGTAGTAACAGAAGACTGAATGAACAACACTGACCCACATATGTGAGCACTCTGCCATCCAACATGTTGCTTTAAGATCCTGCAATAGAGGAGAGATGATTGGTCTAAATGGACTAAGAAAAAGAAATACTTCAAAAACAGAGACGAGCACTAGCATTAGCAGTCGCAAAAGTAGCTATAAAAACAAGTAAGGAGATTATGCAAAACAGTAGGTCTGTGGTAGGTTTCCCACACCAGGAGGGAGAATGTCCTGTAGATGGAGGAGCTTGATAAGATACAGCCGGCCATCCCTCACGTGCCACCACTGCGGTGACCTTGAACAATGCACTTAACCCCCCCGGCCATCAAGAGTAGACTCATATTGAGCAGCCCATAGATGGAAATGAAAGAGACTTCACCACTCGAAATAAAAAATATATGTAATATATATCAACAAGCCCAGGATAATTAAAGTTTTTATAGAATCACGTTTAGAGATTCTGGACAATAGAGAACAGCACAGGAAATATGATGGCACTGAAAGGTTGGGATAGAGTAGTATGGCCGCGAGGGTGTATTAAAAGGTGGGTGAGTAATGGAGTGACATCACTATCAAGATATAAGCTGATGGCACTGTGCCATGGGGGAAAGGCGACTGCAAGACTGAGAGCATAGTAATGGCTGATGCTGACTAGACAATGGAAAAGGTTGCTCTTAAACATAAATGTATTGTGAGAGGTGAAAGCGGAGGACCTTTTTTTTCACCTCTTGGATCTCTGTGCAGACACAATCAATTGTCTGACATTTTCTCGTTGTTGCCTGTGTATTTTTCATGGCTGCCAAGAAAGACCAAGAACAAGTTTTAAGAAACTTAATATTGAAAAGTTTCTTAAAACTTCTTAAAAAGGGCTAATTAAGTTCAATAATGAACATTAAAAGGGCAATTTGTATGTTTTCAGTGGCGCCAAATATTGCTTGATCGTCTGACAAGAACTTCAGCCATTGTTGTCTTCATAATACAAAAGGCATGGACACATGAAGGGCAACAGTGACTCTAACAGAAAGCGAAAGTGGCAAACAACTTCTTAAGTACCTATACGACAAGAGCAGCTGAACAGGCCTGGGCTCAGATTAGCCCAGGAGAAAACAGTAGTTGATTTGACATTTTGTTAGAAATGTTTGTACCCATGTGCCTGTTTTTTCTGCAATAATAAATTAATATTGTCTCATTTTTCCAACCAACACCGAGATAACTGGCACTCTGCTATTGAACAACTGTAGTGTAGGGTAGTTACTTTTCATGAATATTGATGGGATGTTTGCAGGGGTTTAAGCATGCTAATCAGATCCCTGTACCTCAGGGAGGCTGTCATGCGGTGGGCTCTGAGCTCCATCGATCCCCACCAGCAGTCAAGGACGGATAGCGTAGGCCACATCACTGATGGGGGGAGTTCAAAGCCATCTTGCCTTATAGGCACTGCCATAATGAGCCTGCAGGCGAGTGACATACTGTACAGATAGAGCTGCTGTATAAAAGGTTTATGTTTCACCCAGTAACAAACCCCACGAGATAAATCCATCTGTAGATTAAACACGTTATCAACCTTGAGTTTGTGTTAATATTTGAAATTCTCTACATTTATCCAGCTCTCGGTGTCAGCCCATCTGATCACAACCTTTATATCTCTTCTGCCAGAGAGCACAGTCCCCTGACACATTTCAAAGCCAGCACATGGGCACTAGTGAGGGAACAAACAGTTTGTTCAGCAGGAAAATCAAAACATTTTCTTAACTCAGAAAGCATAAGGTTGTTGCATCAAATTATAGTTTGCATTTCTTTCTGTCACCTCGCTGGCTAAACTCTCAACAAAAGTCATCACCAAATTTTACAACTGTATTTTATCACAGCCAGTCAGTTAGGAATGTGCATCATAGGCACCCGGTCCTCCAGCAACAGCTTACACTCGGGCAACAATTAGTGTGAGTGCAGCTTTCTACTAATAATATGCACCCCCCCCCATTAAAAACAGTATGAAATGTCCAGAGAAACAGAAACAGTCAGAGAAGGTCCATGTGAACAGCTGGGATTTGAGAAAAAAAAAGTCTGGTCTAATTATAGGTTCCACCAGAATTCATTGTGCTCATAACAACAAAATAAGTTGTGTAGAAATACGCTGCAGCACTGGAAGCTGTAGTTCCAGCTATGCACCGGTGTAACCTACTTAGAATAACAGAGCCATTATCACAGCCTGATCCTCCCGAAAGACGACGCAAATGGGTTCTCTTCTCCTTTGCATCCATCCTTGAACCAAAACTCCCCCCCCCCCCCCCCTCTCTCTCTCTCTTTCTCTCTCCACCCTGAAATTTTAGAGACTTTATTCTTTTTACATGTATTGTTATGAAGGCTTCTGCGGCAGGAGAAACTCACCTCTAGCAGACATGCCCGGTAGGTAGAGCCTCTCTTTTCTTTTACCGAGGTTTAACAGGAGATGCCCCGCTGCAGTTTAGAAGAAGGGACCGGTGGACAGTTGGATATTGTCTCTGCTTTGAGTTTTTTTTTTTTTTTGGCTGTCAACTAATGGGATTAAAACGGGGGGAGACACAGCCTGCGATTTGGGAGAGCAGACTAGCCAGCCTGCGCGATGGACAGAGCACTTTCCAGCGACAGGGCGTGTCCTGGAACAGACAGCATCCCTCTTATTTTCCAACAAGTTTATATCCATATATGAGCATTATATCGGAAAAAATAAAAAATAAATGCGGAGTTATAAATTAAATCATTCCTAAAATTCTCCCCCTGCGGCTGCTGCCGGATCACCCAAATCTTAAACCGGCTAACCTACTTTTTTTTTTTTTTTTTTTTGTCTAAAATGACTGTGCTGTTCTGTTTTCTAAATGGAGTAAATCGTAAAGTTGTGGAGCTCTGGAGAAATTAGTATTGCTTTTTATTTATAGTAATAATAAAAAAAATATCCGATTACTTTATGGAAAATATTTTTCAGTATCACAATCCTCAGCTTCTTTTCCTTTATTTTCTTAAAGCTGAGCCATCTAAATAAAAATGAAAAAACAAAAACCCACACACAGCCTCGACTCTATTGTGAGCAACACTGCAAATTCAGGCAAACACCCGATGTCATCGCGTGGACGGACAATCAGGTGATTTCCCAGAGAGATTGTCCGAATAATAATTCATACCGCTTCTCTACTGACAAATCCAATACTATTTGAAATAGGCTTGCGAATTCTAATTTTATGTCCAAAAACAAAATATATGTACTGATTGTGTTGAGTTTATTGTCCGGCTGTCTCCATTTATATGCACCGACCCGGCTCGGCTCACTCTCAGGCGGTGTGTAGTGCGCCTGCGCCCCCTGGCGGCTCACCTGAGGAAGCGTTTGGCCAGCGAAGTGCCACCGTGTCCAAACCGAGCAGACGCTCCAGGTGTCCGGGAAGACGTGTTGTTTACACCGCCTGTGCCAGGGCCCGGGAAAGTCGTGTGGCCGAGCAACGTGTTTTCGTTTTTACTGCTCAGTTTAATTTCTTTCGTTACAAGGGTCATTGTATGAAACCTCCAATCTGGATCGAGGCGGCAGCAACAGGAAGAAGAAGATAGAGGAATTCTCTCGGTCTTCTCGGGAGAAACTGGTCCAGTCCAAGAACAAAATGTTCTCCAAATTCACGTCCATTCTCCAGCATGCCGTGGAAGCGGTGAGTTGTCTTAAAAAAAAGAAAACCCCACTAAAAAAACAGATATCTGTTCATGGTTTTGTTATTTGTGTGGTGTCTATGTCGGTTGGAAAGGGCCAGCCGTCAACATAACATAACGTCAGCATTAGCTACGTTGCTAAATAGCGAGCTAACCGATTAGCCCAAGCTAATGTTAGCTTTTTGTGTTATGTTTCTTCTTGTTAGCTGCTGGATGTATATTGGTGTGTGTTTTTTTTCGTTCTGTTCACTGATGACACCACCCAACAATTTCCCTTGTTACAATTTTTCTTTATTACAACGACCTGTGTTGATGGTAGTTTGGCTAACTGAGCTAGTTAGCCACCGACGTCAACAAGCTAAGCTAACGTCGTAGCTCGCTAGTTAGCTATGTCGTCCAAAACAGCAGGGTTTTTGGCAATAGGTGTCACGTCGAGATGACTGGACAGTCTGGTTTAATGTTGTGTAAACCTTTAATTTTAATATTAATGCGAAAAGCTTGGTGCCATATTTTATGTCTCTTTTTAGAAAGCTCAATTTTACACGTTAGCCGGCAAGCTAACCAGCTATGAAGCCAGCAGCAACCTACCTGAAGCCTTTTCTCAAACAATGGACGTTTGGCAGGTGACAAGGAGTGAAAGACTTTTATGTTCTGGTGTCGACAGAAAGAGAAACTTGTATTCCGCTTTCTATCTTATGTCCTGAAAAGCGACATTTTTACCCGATCTTAATCTTGCAAACAACGTGAGCAATGCTGTGTCTGGGATAACAACACTTTGGCTCTAAGTTGTCAAAGAGATTGGGTCCACTTCAGTAATGAGAGGAAATTTTCTGAAATTGATAATTTATCCTCCTAAAACAGCCCCTGGAAGTTGCTGAGACATGTAGACATGTTTTCATGGTGATCTGGGTCTCCAGGGTCCTGAAATGTAAGCATTAAAGTATATTCGTGTTTATAATCTGTCTCTTTCAGCTTGCCCCATCGCTGCCCTTGCAGGAGGACTTTGTCTATCACTGGAAGGCCATTACACATTATTACATTGAAACTTCTGGTAAGTAAAGTTTGAAAGGATCAGACAACATATGCATGGTTATTATACTAACTGAGGTAGATTGTAGTGCGGACTGTTCCTGAAGTTATTCATACTGTATTTAAGTTTTACAGTTTGGTATTTATTAATCTGCTCTGCTGATTTTTGGAAGTTAACAATCCCCATTTGCTTTTTTTTTCGGAACTACAATGTGTAAGTGGCATTCTAATTTTGGTTGAATTTACAGTATACTTGAATAATTTAAGTAAAAGCAGCCCCAGTTAATGGTATAGCCTTGTTTTGTATTTGGGCCAATACCGTCTTTGCTGTAACTCTCCTAGTTGGAGCAGTTAATCAAAATCTACTCTGAACATCTGATTGCAGATTATCAGTACTCAAAGTATTACATAGCCAAATTCTTTTTCATGTAATCTCTGTTTTAGCAGAGTTTTAATTTGAGTGAACTTTATCTCTGATTCTGGAGACATTTTGAACAACCTCACCTGAAATGGTCCTCATTAGTATTAATTTTATAAATCATTCATGCTATTTAGTACTAAAGATGTTTCTTCTCTTGCGTCAATTACCATATTGAATCATTTTGTATTTTGTTAGACTGAGCACCACATAGACATTCATATTTAATTTCATTGGATGTCACTGACCATTGCGGGCTCTAACCCAACGAGTGTTGGGTTACGTTGATGTGATTGCATAGACAGACTATTGTTTATAACTCACCCCTCTCAGCACATGTGCCACAATATTTATTTTTAAATTTAATAACAGAGTTTGACTGGAAAGTCACCAAAGAGACTACTGACAGTGCCACCAGAATTGGCCAACTCTACCAAATGCTGGCTTTATAAATTAACTATTAACTTTGGCACAGTCCTTTTTTGACAACGAAGATCAATACATCAAAATACAATCAAAAACAACCTTTCACTAACAAGTTTGAAATTAACATGACACAGAGCCATGTAATTCGGCAAGCTAGTTCAGCTTTGCACCATTGAAATGGTGAGGTTCTGACATGTTTCTGTGTTTTCCTTTGTTAGATGACAAAGCTCCAGTCACAGACACCAACATCCCATCGCACCTGGAACAGATGCTGGACATCCTGACCCAGGAGGAAGGGGAAAGGGAGTCTGGAGAGACAGGACCCTGCATGGAGTATCTCCTGCACCATAAGATCCTGGAGACTCTCTACACCTTGGGCAAAGCTGATGTAAGACAGTCATACTTTGGTAACCACATTACATGTATCTACAAGAAAATTAAACATATGATTTGGCACATACAGGTATAAATGTGATATTGGATGAAAATCCTGAAGAATTCAAGGTTGATAATGAGTTGTGAGCATTGAATCCTTGGAGGCAGTAATGACTGCTCCCTCCTGAAGTGCAACAGTGAATTAAGATGATGATATCTACAATTTAAGTGGACTCTTCAGTTAATCAGCACTGTGAGATGCATTTCCACATGGAGTGGAATTGCATACCTATTTTAGTGGCCTTCCCTAATATATTCTATTCTGTTTTTATGATTTCCCCTCAGTGCCCTCCAGGGATGAAACAGCAAGTACTTACCTTCTATACAAAGCTGCTAGCACATATCCGACAGCCTCTCCTGCCACACATCAATGTCCACAGACCTGTGCAGGTGAGAAGTGCTGCAGTCTGGAGTTCAGGTCGACCAGCTAACAGCTTATGTAACCGAGTACTAACATTTTTTTGTTATTGTGACATTGCTCTGTCAGAAACTGGTTCGTCTGTGTGGGGAGGTGCTGGCGGCTCCTACAGAAAATGAAGAAATTCAGTTCCTTTGTATAGTCTGTGCCAAACTAAAGCAGGACCCTTACCTTGTCAACTTCTTCCTTGAGGTGAGTTGCTATGAAACTAATGAAAATAAAAGTTGAGCAGGATATTTATAAATATTCATCTGTGCATATATCTTACAAGAGCCTTTGATGATTTTCAAACACACAGTCCAAAAATAATCCCTTTTTATGTGATGCTTTTTGCAGAACAAGTCTAAGCGATCTGAGATAAAGAGTCCTGAAAGAGCAGAGAAGCTGAAGCAGAATGCTTTGGCCCCAGACACTGGTCAGTCTGCAGCAGAGCAACAGGCTGATTGTCCTGGGGAACCACAGGCCGCCGCTTCTGCCTCCACCTCCAGTCCGACCAACAACAACAGCAGCAATTACAATCTTGTTACCTCCCTGCTCAACCTCACAAAGAGCCCTGTGAGTAACTCATTATTTAGGTCTATGTCCGTAATTTCTTTTTCTTAAGTTCTAAGTTGGCATCGATAACCCATATTCTGCTTACTTCTATCCCTTCCTCATTCAGGATGGCCGAATAGTGGTGAAGGCGTGTGAGGGCCTGATGTTGCTTGTCAGTTTACCAGAACCCGCTGCTGCCAAGTGTTTAACTGAAAACACTGAGCTCTGTGAGCTTCTGACTGACAGGCTGGTCTCCTTCTATAAAGCTCTGCCACAATCCATGGATCCCTTGGACATTGAGACAGTGGAGTCAGTTAACTGGGGGTGAATTTCTCCATTGTTGTTGTTTTTTTGTTTTGTTTTGGGGTTTTTTTTTGTTTAATTAACATATTTAACCAAAAAAAGTCACAAGTGCAATGACTTGTATCTGACACTCTGATGTGAAGCAGTAATGTCATCATCTGAAGTTTTGGGTCAATTTGACTTTGTTAGCCTTTGAATAGTGTCGTCTGTCAAATTATTATCTCGGCAGTTATGAAGAGTTGTTTTAAACCTCTTGACTTTCACTCTCTCGCTCTCTTTCAGTCTGGATGTATATAACCTGAAGGAAGACGCTGCTGTCTTTACAGGGAAAGGGGCTCTCATCTCCTTCTTGTCTTGGCTAGATTACTGTGACCAGCTCATCAAGGAGGCTCACAAGGTCCTTAACCGATGCTGAGTCACTCTGCTTTGATGCATCGCATTGTAGTTAGAACTGACAGGATAATAATCTTTCCATAGAAGCAGTTTCTATATATGAAAGCCACCGCCGGATGAAGTAAATTTGTTCTTTTTCTTCACTCTCTTCCAGTCAGCAGCTTCAGTGATGGCAAAAGCAGTGAGAGAGAGATTCTTTGTGTCTGTGATGGAACCACAGCTAATGCAGACGTAAGGCATCAATCAATCATCCTATATTTAAATTCTTGGTCTTGTCACTGTCTTGTGTCATGGCTGCTCAGTAATACTTGTGGTGTTTATGTGGGTGTGTAGCTCTGAGGTGGGCATCCTGACGTCCACAGCTCTGCTGAACAGGATCATCAGGCAGGTGACATCGAAGGCTCTGCTTCAGGAGATGGTTTACTTCCTGCTGGGGGAGCAGAGAGAACCAGAGACTCAAGCTACCATTGCTCAGAATCCACTCAGACACAGACTGATCGAACACTGCGACCACTTGTCAGATGAGGTTCTTGTCATATAATTGTTAATTTTGAGGTTTCCTTAAACATAATATGTCTGGCAGATGACACTTCTTTAGTACATCCTTTCTTAATTAGTCAATCAATAACTTTCTTATCGTTCAAAGTACAAATGTAATTCTGCTTTTCAAAGATTGCTGTGAATCATATGATTAACCAAAATCACATGAATTTTAATTAGCGTCTGGCAGAGCCGTTTCTCACATTTTCACCACACAAAAGAGGGATGAATCATCTCTCTGATGTTTAAACAGTCGCTGACTACTTTTCTGACAGTGTGCAAAGCCTTGGCATATTTAACTGAGGTTCTTAGTGGAAGCTAAGCCTCATTCCTTCCCCCTCATCCCCAGATCAGCATCATGACTCTGCGGCTATTTGAGCAGCTGATTCAGAAACCGAACCAGCACATCCTCCATAGCTTGGTGTTGCGTAACCTGGAGGAAAGGAACTACCTGGAGAACAAACCGCAGGACGAGCGGGAAACCATGGAGAATGGCCAGCCACATGATGCCGTGTAAGGACCTGTGTCTGACCTTTGACCCTGCTGAGCCACCTGCTTTACATGTACTGTGCCAAAAATCCCTGGCAAAAACACACACTAGCTGAAATAAAGTCAGTGCATCAATTAGTGTTTTTCAGATCTCCTGCCACCTTGTCTACATTATGAATCATTGTCTGTTCTGTTGGTGGGAGTCTTCTGATCCATCATTAATTGGGACCATGATTATACGTGTCAGCCATGTAATACTGTCAATCACCCACTTTTGGAGACTGACACATAATGTAATACAATTTGCTTGGCCTTCTTGTCTTTGTTTTATGTGATGAATGAAAATTCTAAGACATAAAGCCGAATGGGGTTTAGAGATTTGTCTCATTTTCTAGTTGAACAATTTCCATAAAAATTTAACTAACTAAATAAAGAGCCATGTAGGCAGTTGTACTTGCATACTTATTTTTTTAAAGTATATCCTCAAACACACATCTTTCCAGATGAGCTCAATTAAAAGTCTATCCCCTTGCCACATTATATAACCCTTAGTGCTATAAATTGCATCAGCTCATGTATCACTGAACTCTCTGTTTGAAATGAGAACATACAGCTTCTTAAAATATTGCCAGCAGTGTGTCTCTTTAATTCTGGTTACATATTGTGTTGAGGGATGAAGAAAACTATAAATAATCTCTAATGCACATGTTTTCTTTGTACAGAGATCTTGAAGAGGACCCGCTGTTTGGTGATGACCTTTCACCAGACAGCAGGCTGTCGGGTTCTGATTGGCTCAGCTCCTCTCCACAGCAGAGTCCTGACCACTTGAAGTCTGACGGGAAGACGGAGGTCCACAAGATTGTCAATAGGTGTGCAGGCTTGATTATGGTGGAGCTTGTGCACTTTTGCTCAGCATTTCTACTTTTAAAGATCTAACTGTCGCCATTGAATTCTTGCAGTTTCCTATGCTTGGTGCCTGATGAGGCCAAGTCATCATATCACGTTGAAGGCACAGGATATGACACCTACCTCAGAGATGCACACAGACAGGTAAGGCTTCTGATACACAGGATGTGAAGGAGAAGATCACTTTTAGTTTTTCAAACTACATTTATACCCTCGCTAATAATCCTAAGGCAGCTTTTTAGCTACGTCTGCTCATTACTTTGCTTTGTCCCCTCAGTTCAGGGACTATTGTGGCGTCTGCCAGCAGTGGGACTGGAGGGGAAATCCAAAGCCTTTTGAAAAGTGTGACTTGGACCTCCCATTCTTCGAGGGACATTTCCTCAAGGTTCTCTTTGATAGGATGGGTCGGATCCTTGATCAGGTAAATTTGATTCACCATATAATAAACATCCATAGTAATACCGGCATTGTTCAGAACAACCGCACATTTTATTTTGAAATATTATTTGTTGCGCTAATAATCCACAAATCCAAATAGCAATACTCAGAGTTAAAGAGATCATTGGGAAATCACAAAAGCAATATTGCTTTTTATAAAATTAATGAAGCAGATAAACAAGAACTGTTGATTGAAAATTTTAATCTACTTTAAGTTGATGGAAATACCAAGTTCCTTCGACTCAGTGGATGTCTAATGGTAATTTTCCAAAGCAAAACTTTGTGAGATAAATCAGTTGAATCAATTTGACATGTATAACCACATTAGAATGAATAAATTTAGCTTTCTGCATCTACAAAATTCTAATTAAGGTCAAACTAAGTAAGAGAAATAATTTGTTTTTACTGATTCCCACAAAATCCTTATTTGTCACAGAGGAGTTTAAACTTACTTTAAGCTGACCTTTAAAGACCATAAATGCCCAACAGTGATTTTTTTTTTTTTTTTTTTTTTTTTTGCAGCAGGAGAATGGTTCAGTGTAGCTAAATGAAAATAAGGCTCTCAGCTCAGGAAATGCTTCCACTAATGCAAACCGAAGAAAAAAATGAGCTGCTGAATATGCAGAGGCCATTTATTTTCTGCTAGATAAAACCGGAAAATAACAAACACTTGCAATAAAAATGTTTGACAAATTATGTTAAACGGACTGGTGAAGATGGAAAGACATTCAGAAGCAAAATGCGCTTGTGTTTTCTGTGCCCTTTGGGAAATCAACTATTTAATTTGTTTTCCTAAATGCTTCAAGGGACTTTTTATAATAATTAATGTGTTTCTCAGTAACAGCTGAGTAATATGAGGCACTTATTTATTAATGCGAGCGTTTCCACACACTATGATTCATGAATAGATTTTGAAATTTCCTGTCATTTCACCACCAGTTCATTTCCTTTCTCAGTGTTGTTTCCTTATATCTGATCCCTCTGTCTTCCAGCCCTACGATGTCAACCTGCAGGTGACCGCTGTGCTGTCCAAGTTGTCCTTGTTACCACACCCCCACTTGCACGAATACCTGCTGGATCCTTACATCAGCCTGGCACCCGGCTGCAGGTCTCTGTTCTCTGTCATCGTCAGGGTAAGACTGCTGTCTAGAATATGCAGAGGTTATCTTATCCACCACTGAAACCTGACACTGCCCTGTAGTTCTCTGAGAACACTGAGATTTCTTCCTTGTTTTGCCAGATGTATTATCTCGAAATTTTGTATTTCGAAATGTTTGGTGCAAAAAAAAAAAGGGAAAAAAAACCCCATTTTGAGACACTTGTTGGCTTTTATCTCAAGCCAAGTTTTTCTCTGAATCTGACTTCCCAATAATCTTGTGAGCATGCTGCTACTTGACCGGCGTCTTACTGGAAAAGTATCACCTCTGTTCTGTGAATCAGTACAGCTACTTTTGTTTGAAATCCATCCCAGCAGCACACTGAGTAAACAGCAGTTAAAGGGCTGGCAAAAGCAGCTAATTTTTATAAAAATGATCTTGTTTTGTTTATGGTAATTATCACAGTCATTGGTGTTGCACCTTTGTCCAGAGATGGAAGCAGTCTGTTTTTATTTGCTTGGTGCTCCTGCATGTGTTAGGTGGTGGGAGATCTCATGTTGAGGATTCATCGCATCCCGGACTTCACACCCAAACTGCTGCTTGTGAGGAAGAGATTATTAGGTCTGGAGCCTGAGGGCATCAAGTATGTACTTCCATATGGATTCATACATTTATCCTCCATTTATTTTGTGGAGGGGAGTTTTTAATCTGTCTTTTCCTATTTCAGTGTGGACCACATGACTCTGTTGGAGGGGGTGATTGTGCTAGAGGAGTTCTGCAAAGAGCTGGCAGCCATCGCCTTTGTCAAATACCACGCTGCTGCGTCCTCCTCTCCATAACCTTTCCTGCTGCTCATCCATCTGCCCCAGCCAGGCAGACAGGTCATGGTAAAACTGGGCCTTTGGGGTGTGGTGCTACTGGTTGCACAGGGTCGGCAAAACATTACCACTAACTGCTCATCCCTGCAAGACTGTTAATCCCACACAGATGGGTTTCATCACCCCCCCCTCACCCCTCTTCCTCTGGCCTCTCTGGCTCCACCAGTCCACAAGCCTTTGGTCTTATTTCTGAGCAGGTCAGAGCACAGACACTGCCCAGCTGGCAGGGGAATAAGAGGAGGAGGAGGACAGAGGCTGAGGTGCAGAGAGATGTTCACTGGACTTTTTTCAGCCTCTGCATTTTCTCTCACTGCCCCCACCCACTTCCATCTTTGTTTCTCACCAGCCTAAAAATGATTGCCCTGTAATTACTACGTCAAGGAGAAAAGATGTTTGTGTATTTATTTTCTGTCCCATTGTCACCCATTTGTAAACGTCATTGCCTTAGTGTGTGGTGTCACACCATTCAGTTACAGAAACTTGTTTCTTTCTGAAACATTTTTATCTTAACCCCATCACATGTTGTCTGTTTGAAGACAAGAGGCTGTAGAGAATATACCCTCTACCTTCAGTCCCTATAAATACCTGTAGTTACATAAATGCTGAGCTGCAGTTTTTATGATACTGCACTCATTTTAAATGCCAAGTCTTCTTATTTATTTGTTTGCTTTCAGGTTGCCTTTTTAAGGAAGAATTTAAAATAGTCAAGATTGACTAAGCAGATGCTTTTCTTTGTGTTTCCTTCGTCCTTCCTCTATCTTTAAGTGCTTGTGCTGTCAAAGCTCATTTGTAATCACTGTCACCCAAAGATGTCACCATCCATCATCTTTTGTTTAATGAAATGGTGAATTTTGCAAGTTATGTGAATTTGCACATGGACGTCATCACATTGCACTTGTTACATTATTCAAGATTATTCATGCTTGTTTTTGGATTGGAAAATTGTGGAAAGAGATTCTACATTAGCTTTTGTTCTGAAATGTCGTTCTCCAGACTCAGTGTTGCATTTCTCACATGCAGTGTTTTATTCATGATATAGTCTGCATTGTTATTTTAGTCAAGGGATGGTGCCGAGGATCAGACCTCTTGATTTTAGTTTACTACACCTCAGAATTCTGAGATTCCTGTATTTATTTGAAAAGGATATTTGCGGCGCACATCCCCAGTTTAGAAATTTAAGACTAAGCTAAGAATCCATAGTTTACCTCTAAAGGTTATCATCATTTCCTGTGTTGCATTTATTGGCAGTTTTAGTATTTCATGCTGATCTTGAAAGACAAAAAAACTTCTCATGGTGTTGTACGGTGCTGGAATAGGCTGTTTTGCTGGTTAAGTCTGGAGGGTGTAGGCCACTTTAAATCAAAGTCTCATGTCTCGGATCAGAGGTTCATTAAATAAGGTTCCAGTTAGTTAAATTGAAGATATTACTTCCTCTAACTTTGGCTCCCATCCTATGTTCACAGTGTGAATGTTACCTTAATTGGTAAATAGGTCTAATTGGCCATGAGCTTATTTAGGTGTGACTGAACTTATTGCTGTTGAGGGTAGTTGATTGAAGCCATGATTTTCTGGTGTTAAGCTGTTTGTTTGTCTGTCTGTCTGTCTTTGTTTTTTCCTCCTCTCTCTTGAGGCACCACCTTTAACTCATATCACTTAAGCACCTAAGCTACATTATGCAACAGCTTGCATGGAATCAGATTTGCACATTGTCTTTTTCATCCTTGTTCATAATGTAAATTAATACAGTGAAAAGCTTTTTTGTTTGTTTTCCAAATGTGTTGTTTCATAAACCAAAAAAGAAAAAAAATTCAAGCTTGAACCAGGAGGAACATCTCTATTTTAACGGGAAACTTTTTTTAAATTGTCAATCATGCACATTTTTTAATCAACTATCTTTCCAACTTTTTCTGTACAGTTGTATATTCTATGTGTACAATAGCAATAGAGATATACTACCTGGTGTAATTGCATGCTTATACCTTATTTTTCTTTGTTGAAAGAAAGGAGGGGGGAAAAAAAAGCAGTTCAGCTGGCTGTGATGATTTCTTAGCTGTCAGCACTTTGTTCTGACAGGGAGATACGATGCCTTACTTCACACTGTGGATCTCTGAGGACTCCTGGAATCGATGTGTAAGGGGTTTCTGCTCCACTACAGTTTGTTGTGATCTTATTATGCTTCTTTCTCTTGTGTTAAAAAAGACTTTATTTGGTTCGTGAAAATGTACAGGACTCTTGGTGTAGTCGAAAATCTGATGCCAACTGATTTCTCTGTTTCTTGTGTCAGCTTAGACCAATCACTGTATCGTTGTGCTGCATTTTGTCACGTTCTTTGCTTCTTTCCTCTGGTGTGAAACAGGATGAGTTTCATCACACGTGTTTCTATCTCAAGGCCAGTTTGATCATGTGAATGTGCAATGCATAACTGGAACATATGTGCATGCTCACCCCTCCTGCCTCCCATTGCTTCAGAGTAATGAGAAGCCATCACTGCAGTTCATTTATTCCTCATCACCCGTCTTCATTTCATCACTGCTGTTATACACATGTATTAGGACTCATTCAGGACAATATGGTTTCCTTTAACATTCTCCGTCCCAATAAAAAAAAAAAGAAAGTTCTTCAGCAGGATATGTGCTTATTCTTTGAACAGTTCATTGTGTTTTATCTTGTTTTTATTACAAAAAGTCTGTACAACAAAACAAAAATACACAAAAAAATAACCATTTCTTTCTCTGAGGAGGTGAAAACCACCAATTCTGTTCAAAAATCCCCTTTAAAAAAATCCTTCTGAACACCCATCAGATAAAATGGGAGAATTGAACGTCAGCATATTATTATTTTGTATTCAAACAGCACTGCAGGATGACATGACAACATGTAGCCCACAGGAACAGACCAGAGAGCATCGAGTGTGAAAATGACCTCTCTTACCAGTGAAATAACTGAACAGCAGTCTGCATGGGTACTTTCCCCTCTGTCAGATTCTCTTTGGCTTCCAGCCTGCCGCACTCAGTCATCCAACTAATTCTGTGGAAACAAGTCAAAAGTCTCACTCTCTGGGCAGAGCCGAGGATCGTATGACAGGTCCAGAGTCATGTTAGGTGGTCTGGAAATAAGTAAATCCTACATTTCCTATCCTTACCTTGCAGTGACTTAAAAATCAGCCGTGGAAAAGAGGCACTATGGTGCAGAAAGAAGGCTCTGTCTAGTAACTCATTCTTCATGATCGCTGAGGTACACACTGAATGTAGTCAGCTAAAGTCTTAACAGTTCTGGTTAAAGGAGTCAAAGATCTTAAGTAACCTAAAGTCACTTTCCCAAATTAAGATTCATTCTTGATATCATAAAATATGAATAATCACTGTTGTAACATTACAGCATCGAGAACACAGCCAAGAACACTGTGCTTTGACTGCAGTAATAAGTGGAATTGCCATCTTGTTAAATGATGCCCTAACACATGTCAGTAGTCGCATCACATAGATAAAATCCTGCAGTCTGGTGGAGGCAAATCAGAGCATCGTGTTTACAGTGGACACGTCACACACTGCAAAATAAGTGAGCAAATTCAGTCTGAAGTCACTTAAGGGCATTAAACTGTGTGACGGTCGAGTTGTTTTTAAAAATGACAAAACTGTACACACATTGGTGAGAGCATACAGGTAGCATTATGCCAACAGCTGAGATAGATGAAAATGATTTCCATCAGATTGTCGTAGTTCCCACACTCAAAGTGCCAGATCAGGGCATCATTAGGGGGGAAAAAAAAAAAAATAATGTGCAAGACTGACGTCATGGTGAATGATCAGATGTTGCACTGAGGTCTTCCCAGCTAAAAGCAAAGAATACATTTACAACAACTCATAAATATCTTATGCTTCATGCTTTGTGACCCCGGTACTTGATACTGTTTCAGGGACAGTCCTACAAATGTCACAATCAAAAGAAAATGTAGAAAAACATCCAGCGTTCTTTCTCCATCTTGTAGTGAAAGCTCCCAACAGCTAGACAGTATCTCAACATATGACGGTATATTAAATTAATTTACATATCTATGTAAATAATTCAATTTCTTTATGCAAATCATTTTCATGTACATAAAAAAAAACCCACTACGTAAAAAAACAACTACATGCCGTTGCACAAACTAAACCAGCCTAAAAATACAAGTTATTAATTAAAAAAAAAAAAAAAGAAAAAGAAATTATGTACATTTCCAAATGTTACTCTTCTCAATTTTTTTTCCTTTTTCAAAGCCTGTAAGCATCCCTCTTGCCCATTTACAAACCCCCAGATATGTATGCACGCGCACACAGACACACGGGCTTGGGCACAATTTGCTCACACTGGAACATTCAGACAAATGTCTCTTTGGCTGGCGTGAAGCTGTGGCACCTTGCCGTGTGTGTACATGTAATTACACATTTTCAAAAACAAAAAACAAAACAAAAAAAAAGCACACGCGCACACACACAAAAGGACACCATCTAACGGCATAGAAGATGGGCTGATGATGGATGTAGTGATATATTTCCTATGCACTTGCGTATAGTCTATATATATATATATATATATATATATATATATATATATATATATATATATATATATATATATATATATATATATATATATATATATATATATATATATATATATATAGAGTATCAAAACATACCGTATACAGGTCAGCCACACATATGCCCTTGATTGCATGTGTTTATACATATATATCCCTATATCTATATATATAGAGATATATATGTTCTTTAAAGTCACATTCAGAAGTGTGATGTGAAATTCTGTCAGAAGGCATCAATAAATAGAGATGTCAATCAGTCTGTCTGTCCGTCTGTGTCCCTGGGTCTGCTGTGTTAAACAGCTCCAGCCGTCTGTCAGTCGCTCTTCGAGTTTTGTGCCGCATCCAGATTGACCACCTGGAGCTCCGTCAAGTTACTGCTGCTGCCGCTCGACTGCTGGCCAATCACCATCTGCAACACAACGCAGCTACGTCAGCGAGGAGCCAATCAGACGGCCAACGGCAAGTCGACACGTCACACAGCACGCAGCACACGAGGAGATCCTGCTCAACTGCATGCTGTTCATCACGGGGCCATGTAATGCTCTAATAGCGGCTTATGTTTCTTATAACAGTTAAAATGCTCCCATTCTGCAACATGAAGTAGGAGCAGAAACATAATTAAAGTGCAACATCCAAACTGCAGCACGTAAAATCTGTCTCAACATTAGTGCTGTGCTGCTGCAGAGGCGTCCGGCCTGCAAATCATATTCTATAGATCAGAGGGGTCGTGTTTTCCAGAAATCGCATCATTTTGAGATTTTTTTTCCTTGAAAATTAAATGGAAAAAAAACAACAAAAAAAACAACTAACATTTCAAATTAAATCACATATCTCACTCACAATCACAATCACTATCTGTCAGTTCAATTGTAATGACCTTTTTTGCATCTCACGTGGCCCCAAAGTGAAATTCTCATCGACAGGCCAAATGTGTTTTTAAATTCTGCTGTTTTGTTCTCTGGGCTTTTTCTGAGCTATAAATAACTAAGAAATAACATAATATATGAAAGAAACTTAATTAATACCTAAAAACACTGGCATAAATTCCTTCATTAAACTGTATTTGCTTACGTAATGGATAAAAACATCAAACTTTTCATTTCCATGCACAGTAACTGGTGTTCTGTTTAGTTTTTGCATGTGTAGGTAAAACAAAATGCCGGCTGATCATCCACATACATACAAAGAGGCAGCAGGCGACAACCTGCAGCCTCTGTGTGACGGTGCTCTGTTAGGATGCATAAGTGCGGACGCGTGTCATGCTGGTTGCATAGGGAATATGAGAGTTTCACTTGTAAAATGCAGATCTTGCCGTACTGGGTGTAGCTGCACTGCTGAGACAGGGATCTGCACCGTGCCTGGAGGTGCTGTGAGGAACACCTGAGGGACGGCACCTGTGGGACGAAAAATATGATTTCCCATCAGCAAATGCTCCGATTTGTAGGTTGCACATTAATCCACATCTGTCACCAAACAGAAAGTTAGCGTGCTCAGACAGCTGATCAGCAGCTCACCTGAGTCTTGGGCCTGTGTGTGAGACACCTGCATGGCCGAGGTTCCCTGGGAGAAGGCGTTGAGCACAGCTAGCCCCCCGTCAGCCAGCGCCGGCGTGGAGGCATACATTACTGTGTGGGGACTGGGGTACATCATGTGACCAGCCATGGATGTTGGCACTGATGAGGTGACAATGGTTGCTGGGAGACTGACTGTTGCTGAAGGACGAGCAGCGGGGGGGGGGGGGGGGGGGGGAGAAAGACAGCTCGTCACACTCAGAGGAGGAGCTATGACCACGTGTGGGCCAGCAGATGGCGCTTCACATCTATCTAAAGTCAACAGCTAACTCAGGTCCACATCTGAGGATTCATCTCATCCCAAGCATGAATAGAATGGATGAACATTAAAATCCCAGAGGGACAAAAAAAAAAAAAAAAAGACTTTTGTCTTTTGGCCAGTAGGCCAGCAACACACTATATCGACTCACAGAAATGCTTTATGTTTGCATTTTTAGGCCAAAAATTGTGTAAATGAATTTGTAGGCAGGTGAAACTTCATAACTCTTCAACTAGATTATATCCATTTTCATGATCAAACTTTTCCAGTGATCTCTCTCTACCATTAGGAGCACCCAAGGACATTTTCAAACCTACTAATTCTCATTCAAAGCGGAGTTTAGGAAACTTAAATCCAAGCCGAAGCAGAGTCTTTCCTCAAAGGGGGGACCTGACCTACCGGTGGAGTTTGTGGAGGTGTGGGAGATCTCTGGGCTGCTGTCGTTGTTGGAGGTGGACTGGGTGTTGGGGTGGACCTGGATGGCTTGAAGCTGCTGGGGAACCCCTGCTCCTGGAGAGACACACAGAGGGCACACAGCAGCTCCAGTAATTCATCAAACAGCCCACACAGGAGGGAGCAGTGGGGGGTATGTGGAGTGCAGCGATGGGGTTGGCATGCAGGTGCACTTGCAGAAAAAGCACCGGCAGAACTGTTAGCTGAGAGAGACAAAGCCATCATGCAGAAAGCGTTAGCAATACCACCTTAAGGTGCATGATTACAATCGACAGCCGAGGGGACAGAATGTGCAGCGGCCTTTTCAGATGACGTGATCATGATCAGTAAAAGCAGGCAGAGTGGTGGCAGCATGCAGGGCAGGTCACCTGTGAGAGAGACAGCAGCAGGGAAGCGGAAGACAGCCTGCTGTCCCTGCTGTGGCTGCTGGGCGGCGGCCAGGGCCTGACCATGCTGCCCCTGGAGGGCCAGGGAGTGCTGCTGCAGCTGGCTCAGAGGAATGGTGGGGGTGCCAGGGGGGAGAGGAGTGCCTGCTGAAGGGGCACGCACGCACACACACAAAGACACACACACACACACACACACACACACACACACACACACACACACAGGGAGGATAAAACTAAATGCGAAAGGATAGTACAGTCTGAAAAAGGGGTATTAATTTCAAGGCAGCGGGCATTTCTACAATCTTCATTTGCAGGAACAGGATGAATCTGCTCTGTGAGGGATAGGCAAGGTTCACTCAAATATTTTCACATTCAAGATTGATGCCATTGTTTATATAGTGTATGTAATATGGCTGCAGCACAACAAAGCAGCTATGTGAGTGACTTAAATTTTAAACAGTGAATCTTTAAAAAGGTGTAAACGAGTTGTTTACACTTAGTGTTTAATGTGCATTTTCTGCAAAGCCATTTCTTAGAATATGATATAAATTGTGTTTTGTTTGTGCCAATGTGTTGCCTGCTTTTGTTGGCATTTTACAACATTTGCTGGCATATTATCAACACTAACTGTGGTGCCTGAACACAATGGCAGGATGTGAACTGCACCGTATTTGTGCATGTGCAAATGGTTTTGCATCCCTGTGCGTGTGCACATTACAAATAAAACAGGGACCCGCTTGTAAATAACGCTACAACGCACCACTCGAGGTCAAAGGCTCCACAGGGTACCTTTAATTTGGTGTTAAATTCTGTGCCGGGTAGCAATGTAATTATAATTTACTGCTCTGGCAATTTTAAAATGTAAAAATGAATCATGAAATCTATTATGTGACATTTATATGTTATATAGTCTAACTGTAAAAAGTGCTTATGACTTTGTGAGCTCCAATGTTTCATTTTAATAATGTGACTTTTTTCAACAAATGGCAGATTTCTCATTTCAGCACATGACTCGTACACCCTCACATTTCGTCATGTGCTCCATTATAGACAGTTGCTGCAGAGGGGCGGGCAGGCCTGTTCAAGCTGCCAGCTGAGGAGGTTTGAGTGTAGGAGGGTGTTGTTCCACCGGGCACTGCTGCTATGTGCCAGACAGGTGGTGAAGAGGAGAGAGCAGCAGGGGGAGTGGGAGAGTGGAACGAGGGAGAGAAGCATGTAAAAGGACGAGAAAGATGGTGGAAGACAGAACGGGAGGAGACACACAGGCCTGGCTGTCCTTCAGCTGTCAGTCAAAATAACATATAGGACACATTAGTGGGTGTGGTGTGTCTGTCCGTTCGGTTGAGGCAAAGCGCTGACAACCAACATGCTGCAGTAATTTGCTAGTGACATTGCTGCCAGTGCTGAGAGGAGACTGATGAGCACGGGGCCAGTTTAGCTCACAGGTGCAACAGACTCCTGTGCACATGATGGTAACAACAACAACAAAAACAACAACACAGACAGCAGAAAAGACTGCCCCAGTCAGAGTCAGAGTTTACTCAAACTGCCTCATCATGGACTGTCCAAACAAATAGACGCTGAGCGGCTTATACTGATCAGATAATATCAAATTAAATTGTTGTGAAATTCAGATGGCCGTCATGCCTTTGGGGGAATCTTGACCTCTTTATGTTCACTGGTCCCTCGTGGTGGGCCCCCCAAATCTAGATCCAATATTTCCCCGCACATCTACCATGAAAAGGATGTGTAATGAATAATTACTGGGGGAAGCCAATTTAGAAACCCTTTAGGGATCCCCACTGCCTCATAGTCTTCACTGAGCTGATACACTGATCCCCTGTGTTTCAGTGTGTGTCTGTGAGGTCGCCCCTAATGAAGGGGCATGTCTAGTTCAGGACCGCTCTGTCACAAAGCTCCGGCTCCACAAAGTACACCTCAGTTATAATTTCAGCACAAGCCACTGTTCCTTTATTGAATATTCATGACTAATTAGCAGCCGTGTTCGTCAGCCCTCTTTGCCAGGTCTATTGTGTCGCTCTCATCTAATTATTCCTGTCCCCAAGTGATAATCAAAGCAGGGCCAGTCATCAATAGACATGGCTTTCCTGGATTCTAGGGGGGAAGCTTTGTAAAAGCCGAGGGTGCTGAGTGGTTGTGATGGGCTATGAAGAGCTGTTGTGAGACATGAACAGCTTGGAGAGCGAGAGACACACAACCCCCCCACAAGATGATGGTGGAGGTCACATCATTCAAATTCTAATCAGCTAATAATCCAGACAACACAGTGACATTAACAAAACACAAAAGGTCTGCAAAGGTCTCATTCTGAATGTAAAGAATGCGATTTAGATAAACAAACAATACGGAGAAGAAAGAGTGAGGATTTGGAAAAGTCCCGGAACACAACTTACCCGGCATGAAAGTGAAGCCACCGGGCAGCTGCATGACGCCCGTGGAGGTGCCGGCGGTCTTGAGGACGGTGCCGTTGGCGCTGACGTTGCTGCTCCCCGAGACGGGCGCCAGGTAGTTGGTGATGGGAAAAGAGGGTCCGCTGCTCACCTGCATGGTGGTGGAGGTGGTGGGTACCGTGGACTGGGAGCTGCTGGTCGTGCCCGGTAGGCTGGCTACCGTGAACGTCGGCTTCAGTGTATCCTGTGTGGAGAAGGGTGGGGGGGGGCAGAAGCAGATCCTTTAGAGACATGATGATAATGACGACGACACTAGATTCTGTCAAGGATGAAGAAGAAAAAAATTCTATAAATCTGAAAGCTCAGGTCAAATCCAAGGTAACTGTGGTGACATTATCAGGCTTTTTGGTTTGTTTGTTTAACCCAAATGATCCATTAGCATTTACTCCACTCTGTTAACAGAAAAAACACTGAATCCAGAACACTTAAAACTAAAAAACCAAGTTTCACACAAGGTCCTTAAACAACCATTAATGGGGCTTTTCCTCTGAAAGCAAGGAAGGCATGAGGAGGAGACTTTAATAATTGCAGTATGTTCAGGGATCAACGGACGGCTGACAGAAACCACAGTGGGGTTTAATAGACTCGGGGCAAACAACATGAACAGGATAGAGAAACAGACTGGGACCCCTATAATGGCATCCATATGTCAGATACTAAGCAGCGTAGTGAATGTTCCCGCTCCTTCTGCTTAAAAAGAGCAATAAAAAAATCTGTTTCAATATTCGATGGTGACACAACAGTCACCATTTCTATCTATACAGATCTATAAACCGTGGCAGCTGTGTAGTAACAGAGCTGTGTGCGCTCTGATTACTGTGACATTGATCATCACCGGCTCCTTACTGCAATTAAAATCCAGCCAACTCCACCAAAGAGGAACAGAAATCACAGTCTCTGTACGCATCTTTTGTTGAGTTACTATAACAACTAACCAACCAAACAACATGCTATTTTATCTGTAAAACGTGGTATTAACGTGAGATTAAAATGAGGAGAAATGTAGCATCAAAAACACACACTAATGTGACCATCCTTTGAACAGCAGAGCAGGATGTGTTGGTGTGTGGGCTGCATGATAAGAGCACGGTAGGCGTTAAGCCAGGACTATGAAGCACATCTAAACCCACCGTGGCTGTTTCTACGCACTTAGAAAAACACATATCACATGATATTGATGATGTGTGATAGAGTGGGGAGAGACCTGCAGGGTACAGAGGCAGAGTTTGTATTTCTGGGTGTAATATTCTTGGAGGGATGATTGGATGCGAATACAGAAAACAGGCTGTGACAAAGTGACATATCAGTGGAGGCAGCGTGTTCCCAGTTAGCGTAAATTAATCAGTGTGGGGTGTGTTTAGAAAAATGAAAATGAAGCAAAGAGGTTCTTTAAGCCTGGAAAGAGCTGCGCAATTAATCTAAATACAATCAAAATCACAGCATGGCCAACAACAATCTTACATGATGAAAATATTGGAGGCCAGATATAAACATGTTATGTAGTTCATTAGTCACTCATTACATCCCAGTCTGAGTCAAACATTTATAAAACATTTAATAAAATATATTCGTAGGGAAACGTAGGATCCAGTATCGCCATTGCTCAGCCTTTACCATGCTCTGTAAGTCAGCAGCTTGGTTTTCCCTGCTCCTGGTTTGACTCTGGCAATGTCTTTTTATCTCTGTCTCTGGAATTTGCCCCAAGCCGACCCTGTTGGCTGTTTGAGGGAAACCTCCTGGGGGTAAACTTTATTTGTCTGATATTGTAAGTTCCAAGCTGAAAACCACTCATTTCCGGTTCGCATGCCAGATATTTTTTTGAGAGAAGGTGCAGGATCCAGTGAAGGACCATTTGGCACGATGCAGCCTCTGAACTGGGACAGTTTGCGTCCTAAATGAAAATCCCTCTGTGCTGTGCAGTAGAAATGGTGAGAGAATGATGCAGGCTGAGCGACTGGAGACTCGACTATATGTCTCAGCAGACTTTGGCTAAGAAAGTAAAGGAGCAATGTCACAACGCCCGAGCTTAAAATTCTGAATATGTCACTTTCATTGTTAATAGCAGACGAGTAGTATGCGAGCAGGACAGGATTACCTCTCTATTGGTTTTTATATGTGACTGATTACATGGGTGAGAGTTGGAGGATTCAACATGGGCTTGACTGATAAGGCTGTCCAACCACACACTACCATGCAAACAAGGAGATGGAGCTACAGCGAAGACGAGCTCCCAGTGTTCAGCCAAGCTGCAGTCCACTTACATCTGAGCATTAAATTGTTCTTTAATACGAGTTTGGTTTGACAAGCTATTCAGTGTATGACACACACAAAAAAGAAATTATTAAAAAATATCTGAATTCACATAAAAAAAATTGATCCTCATAGTAAGGAGCTACAACTCTTAAGATTGGTAATTTCCCTGGATGAAAAATAACTACAGTTAACTCAGTCTTCTGGACTTCACTATGTACAGATGGCTAAGCAGGTGTTGTCTTATACAAGCTGCTCTGAATCAACAGGAATACATAGAACCAAGATCACAAGAGTACTGAGCAGTTAGATAGCTTGTCTTCCACTCAGATCCAGCCTCTGCTGACGGTTCTGACAGTCCAAGGTCCTTTCCCTCTTTAGTTAAACAGCAGCTGGAGAGTTGGAGGGGGAGGGCTACCCACAGGGCTCACAGTTCTACTCTTTTAACCAAAAAGGTAAAACTCAACTTGTTGTGTGAATAAATTCACACAACAACCTCAAACTATTTAACGTTCAGTCCTGCTTTTTATCACCGAGTGTGACACCGTGTCTTCAATCCACCAGAAGGCTTTCCAATTGTTAGGTTCAGTAAAAGTTGATGCATTAATAATCACAAGACAAATGGAGCAAGCACACTGTCGGCGGCGTTACAGATATTACTGTACTGTACTGGCAGTGTGGAGAGAGTGTGTTTGTGTGTGTGAAGCAAGCTAAGCCAAGGCAGACCTGTGTGAGGTGCAAGACAGGGGGGGACAGGATGGGTGTGAGAGTACAGACAGCTGAGAGTACAGACAGCTGGTGGGAAACCTGAGCACCTCTGAGGGGGGGGTTAACCCTTTCCAGATCAGTTGAGGTGGCAGGAGGTCACATGTGAGGACTGCCGTCCGATGCTGAGCAGTTCTCAACACAGAGCAACTTGGCCCAAGTTGCTTCATCTGGTTCCGTGATAAAAATTAAAAAGACGTTAGGGCTCGCTGGAGAGACAAGGTCACCGTGCTACCGCCTCTCCAAACAGCTTGAGACGGTGAAACCTGTCTGAGCATCCAGGTTTTGAACCAAAGGCTTCCTGACTATTTATCCTGGGCTCCATGACCTACTGCTTTGTTTGACCATCTCCATGTGTCACCTGTTCGACTGTCCCGACTATAAACAGCTCGAGCTTTTAGTTCAGAGTCAAGGCAGTGCATAGTAAACACAGGCCACAGATGTGTAATGCTTTCCCTCAGAGTGCAGAGAATCATGTTTGTGATGTAGCCAAAGCCTCAGCACCAACACTTCCTCATCCATCTCCAGCTGCCTCTCATACACTTGTTCACACCAAAACATCCCATTATCTCCATGATTGCAAATGGAAACCAGTTCCAGTCATACTGGATTTATATAAGACGATCCTCTGTATGATATCACAATTAGCAGTTAGTTCTTTCTCTTATGAGATTCCTCCTTCAGTTTCAGGACAACAATTTTTGGTGACATTTTTTAAAACTTATTTTAATCTTTTACTTGGCAAATTGCAGCCATACAGTAAATAATATTATAACTTACTACATGTTGGATACCAGCTGAGTTGGTTGCCGACTCTGAATTATGATGAAATTTGTTGGTTTAAAAGTTAAAATTTTATATCCCTGATCCCATCCTTAACTCCCATGTTTTTAAACCCTCCTCACCACATACCAGAACATAAAAAACAAAGTCACAATTTATATTTGTGCAAACAGAGAGCTGAGGTGTCTGGAATAAGCATTGAAATCACCAGGATAGACTACACAGCCTCTGAGAGCTCGCTATATAACATGCTATATAATCCAGTTCAGAGAAGAGATCTCCACTGTCACACACACTGTCCTGTTAACACGTGAGAGAATTCAGTAAAGCCAACTATGAGACACGAGCACTCTCACTTCTTAGGCTCTTCATTTAGGCAGTGGTGCTGCAAAAGTGAGGAAATACGTTCATTTAGCTCTTCAAGGAGTTCCTTCAATATGTTGCTTTGAAAAAAAATTGTGCCTTAGTAAGTCTATATATGGTAAAAGAATAAAAGCCTCATTTGCCCTCCGCACATTCACGGACATCACACGAAAGAGCCCGTTTTTCAAAGGAAGAGGAAATGAGAGAGTACTTAAAAAGAATAGGACGCAAATGATTCCCTATTCATGGGGGGATTAATCATTGCAAATTGAAGGTGACAACTGGCAGGCTAGTCCAATGTTGGTTGGAGAGCCCATTGTGCAGTTTACTGGTGGCTGGCCCTCGTCTAATCTCCCATTTGCTGGCTCCCATCTCCCATTCTGTCAACCTGCCAGCAACATGGAATTTGCAGCTCCATTTGGGACTGCTAAAAAAGGCAAGGCAGCCCAAGTGGAGGAGGTGCAGCCAATGGCGGCTGACCTGTCCAGTTGCTTGCTGTAAAATAAGGGGGTGGAAGAAGGGGGTAGGGGGAGGGTTGAAGGGTGGAGGGTGACATAATGTTGCTTTCCTCCCCCTCTAGCAAAGCCGACACACTGCATACACTGTTAGAATCCCTCCGACACCACCAGCACCACCTCGCTGGTCAGCGGCCGCCCTTCGATAACAGCACATATCTGAGTAAATGAACTTTTCATTAGCTCCCTGATTGTCTCTCCTCACCTACTTCAAGCCCCCACTCTGCCCTCATGGCAGCAGCGAGACGGCAGAACAGCAGACAGCTGTAAAAAGATAAATACTTTATCCGTCTAAATACACCCCCCAGTTAAGACGGAATTACTTATGAAATCTGTGTTATTTCTCGCGGGAGACCAAGTCAAAGTCACACACTCATGGATAAGTTGAATAATGAGGCTGTCAAATCTGCCGCAGTGTCTCCGAAGGGGCCACGATGCAGGAAAAAACAAACATGGCAGCTGGTGGTCAGGACAGTGGCCTCAGCCTGGAAGTTTTCAGGCTTCAGAGTTTCTTGAAAAAAAAAAAAAAAAAATTACATCGTCGATGGAAATGTCATCTGTGATAATGGGAAGAGCAACAAATAAACTCTAACAGAATCAAGGCAGCAACAGCACTGACAGCAAAATCAGCAGCAAGAGAGAGAGAGAGTAAAGAAACGAAGAGAGAGAAAGTAAAGGGAGGGAGGAGACGAGGAACAGAGGGATAACGTGATACTGAGAATTTAGTGCTTATATGGATTGTCTGAGCAATAAATGGGAGTTGTGGGATTTGCTATCTCTAAATATCCCCAGATATGATAAAAATAATCCCAAAACGCATAAAAGCATCTGCACTGTAGAATCATCAAGTATGAAGAAGCAGCCCTGATCTATCCACGGATATGCTGGGGGAAGCAGGGAAGGGATGATGAAGTTGTTTCTACATTGTGCTGTCCTTTAATTCCCTGTGTGCTCTGCTTTTCCCCTCAACAACAGACATTCATTTTCCCACAATGGCTGTTAGCAGCCCTCCAATAACAGAATGTAATGTGTAGCCTTGAGCTGAGAGCAAAATCCCAACAGAAAAGGTTCTGCAGACATTATGTAAGTCACACAATCTTTGACTTAATGTCGTCGACTTAACATCTCAACACTGAAGACGCTTCCAAAGGAATCGTCCTTCTTAGCCTGACTGCTGAACAAAACTCAAGTCGTCGTCCGTGCCCTCCATCGTGAGCTCAGTTTTCAGTAGCACAGTTAGATCTGACCCAGACTCAGGCACGTAGCCACACATTGGAGCCATCTTCAGATGATTAGATGATAATAATGTGGCTCAGAGCCTTTTCAAAGCCCCAAACTTCAACAAACACTAACGCAGAGCTATCAGCTATGAAAACAAGTTGCGCTGTGAAGCGAAGCAGCGATGTGAAGCAGAACTGCACGGGCCATTTCACGCCGCAGAAATTTGTTTAGAAACTAATTTGGGTGAATAGTTGGGGAAAATATGATAACATTTCCACAGCGGCTGTCGTGTTTTCCCACATCAAGGTTCAGAGACAAAGGCCGACAGCAGGCCGGCTGGTGGTTCGCTGCTGCGGACAGGTGTAGGGAGGTGTTTATGTTGAGGAGGAGAAAGGAAGTGCACAGTCCATCCATCCATGTTAATGTTGCTGGCCTTTCAGGATATTATCCTCAGGGAAGGAGCTTAATACTGATATTTACAGTCTGATTCAGCAGCAGATGTTTTTTTTGCTTTGCATAAAGACTGGAAACAGCTCTGTCCTAAGATAACATACCAAATCCATAGTGATATGGTGTGTTTTTTCATAAAGGTGGTCATGTGGCTATTCAAACTATTTCCCACCGATGTTGTCAGGCAACCAGCAGACACACAGAGGCAGAGCCAGGCCAGTCTTTATGCTAAGCTAACTGTCTGCTGTGTGTAGCCTAACATCAAGCAGTCAGATAAGAAAGTGATATCAATCTCAACTAGAAGGAGAACATGTGGATTTTCCATCCTTTGATGCAACTAAACAGCAAAATACATTCCTAGTTAGATCAGCAGTAGTTGTCAACGTGAGTTTCCCTAATTCCTTAGTTCCTGAATTCCTTAATCCTGAAAAAGTAATAATGTTTTTGCACCAGAACGCCTCCCGTCACATGACTTTATGAGTCGACTTCATGCTCCTTTACTTCTCCAAACTGTCCTCCACTTCCTCCTCCAACCATCACACACTCTGAAATGTTTAGACTGCCTTGGACTGTATGTGTGACATACAGCTCTGTTGATGAATAGTGTTCAGATGCTGTGAGCACCTCTGCAGCCATCTACTGCAGCGAGAGGATCGCTCAAAATTATATCCTCCATCTCCACCTGCCATGCCCAAATCATAACAGCATCGCTGACCCCGACGGTTACAAAGCAGGGGCAATGTTGGCTGGGTTCTTGCATGAGGATCATTGGGCCGGTGGGGGGGGGGGGGGGGGGGTCTCCTGCACTCATCACTACAGCGGGGTTAAAGGTCAGAGCGTCACTGCCAGCAACTTAAAGAAAATTCGCATGGAACGGGATGTAAAGTATGGTTCAAATGTTTCCATTCCGCCCACTCATATCTACATCCATACCTCCCCTCCATATCACTAAATGAGTTTTGGGGGGGGGGGGGGGATCACAGGACTCCAAAGACAGCTGCAGCTTATAAGGAATGTGAGGGGCCTCAGCCAAGAGAGCAGGCAGGGAAACCATACCATATATGGCAACAGACGCAGAATCAAATTTTTATCAATGAGGAGAGCGGGCATGAGAGTGGCTTAACGGGCAAAGGTTGATCTCCCATCCCTGACGGTGTATGGTACGTCTTAGTTAGTGTCTTGTAAAAACAGCACGCAGGCAAATAGGCCTGGAAGTGTCCGTCTTCAAAGGGGCGTCCTGAAGCCATGTAAAGTATGGAGGGAATCTCGGCTTTCAGCACATGATTGCGCCAAGGTGTAGACACTTAAAGTGAATTTTTGGCGTCACTTCTAACCCTCAGAGTTAAGAACACACACAGTAACATAGAAGGAAACACAGTATTTCTTTTAGGACTGCACAAAATGTCTGATATTCCAATATGTCCAGAGTTATAATCTTTGTTTGACTAGCTCTGCCTTTCATCCACGAACGCAACACAGCACCTTCGCAAAAAAATCTAAGATAAACACCAAAATCCTCCATATAGCAGGCTGCATATTTCTCTTCCTAATACACACCAGACCTGCTGTGATTTATCTTTCAAGTGTTGCAAGCGTCTCCTGGATGAGAGGATACAGCAGACAGTTCTCTTGAGTAGAGCACAGTAAAACCCAAATCGTATCTGCCCTCCCCTCAATCTGCAGACCTTTGAAGGAGCAATAAGGCCTTTTGGTTCAATTAAAAAATGACTTGGCGCTCAGAACTAAACCACAAGCCCTACACAGAGCACTTCCATATAACAGGCAAAAGTTCAAAATGGTTTACAGTAGGAGAAAAATTATTTTCCGCGGCTGCTTGTGGGTTTGATTTATTTGCTTTCCTCGTGTGCTTGTCGAACCTTTTCTGGAGAGATTTTCCAATATAACCATTCTGTGATTCTTTATCATTTTTTCCCTTAATTCACATTGCAATTAGAGAGCAGGGAGTGAGTGTGGCTCAAAGACTTTATCTCCACCACCACTGCTCGTGAATTGGAGGGAAAGTGTACACACAGGTTTTCACTGAATTTAGGTGCAGCAGGCCAAACTCACCTTTGTGTCGCCCATGCTCTCAGACTCCGACACCTGGTACGTGAGATCCGTCTCCTCGAAGCCCGTAGCACTCATGCGCTGGTCCGTGGAGGGGTCAGAGCGTGGAGGTGAGTCTGGCGAGTTGAGGCATGTTTGGATCAGGGCTTTGCCAGTTTCACTGGTGATCATTGGCTGGAGTTTGCGAGTGGCAAAAGTGTAAACATGACCAGTTTCACTGGCCACAAGCAACAGAACCTGGGTTCCCGTCAGGGTGGAGAGTTCATAGGCCTATAAAGAGAAAAAAGGAAAGGTAGGTACCTGAGTATGTGGGCCGTCCAAACAACATAAATATATTTTCGATTCACCAAATTAGGTCTTGGGTTACGAACAAAACAGAAGAGAAAGATGAACCTCTGTGGGGAAAATCCTCAAGATAACTTTGGGCTACTTCACGTAATCCAGAGTTCTTGGATAACAGAATTAGGCGATCCAAAACACCCCAGTGGTGAACTCTGACGTATAGCACAAACGACGCTAAAATAACATGAGATAAGGCTCCCAGAATAGAGCGCGTGATATAGCGGAGAGACTGATTGCAGCAGGGGATTGGCCTGCACAGGCAGGGGGGAGTGGTAGTAACCCCGTCCTGACAGAGCAAACGTGGAATCATTCTCCACATGCAGAGATAGCTGGCTGTGAAACGTGAGGCCACCGTCACACTGCGCCTGCCTTGTCATTCATTATACAGCACAAAGACAAACTCCCTCAGTGTGAAGGAAACCCACAATGAAACAAATCCATCCATCCAACACACACACATACCTAGAACCAATCACACACCAATTTCTGCACCCAGGGTGAACTCCTGAGAAAGCCTTTTTATCTAAATGAGTCATCACTTATGTGGAGGATGCTTCTAGTGCTGCGAAGGCACAGTGCCATTACCGTCACCTTGGTGCACCCAGCGCAGCCAGAGCTACCTGATAAATGCGCAATTGTAAGCTGGATCGCAATACTCCATCAGACAGAGAGAGGAGCAGGAGGAGGAGGAGACAGATCACATTCAAATTAACAGATTTTATTGAGCTGTGATGAAAATGTGCCCTCACCACAGTCTACTCCATAATGCCTTCTCTTCTGTGACACTGAGTTCATTATGAGCCGTATCAGCCCAGTCCTGTGTATATGGCTGCATGCAAGCCGGAGCTGTGTGATGGTGTGATGATGGAGAAAAAAAAAATTATAAAAAGGCCAAAGATAAGCGGCTGCTGCTCTAATTACTCCATTGCCACAGTGTGCTTGTTGCACCTGAACAGTTGAAACTTGACTGTGTGTGATGAAGGTGTCGAGGGTACCTCTGACTGGTTGTGTAACTCATCTCACCCACTGCTGATACAGCTTTACAGAAGCAGGTAATGAATTGCACAGCTCCAGTCAGCCTCGTCCACCATGTCCCCCCGATAGGCTGCGGGGTGTCTGGCAACAGATTGACGTTTGGCCAGTGTCCAAGACAGAGAGGGACTAATTTGTCAACTTAAGTGTGCAAGGTGTAAGCACAAGCTAGATCTACACAATGCTTTAATAAGATTCCTTGCTCTGCTGGTTTTCTCATAAATATGCATGACCGCATTGTGTGTGTGTGTGTGTGTGTGTGTGTGTGTGGATGAGGGGGCGTCAGGTCAGATCTGGCTGTAATTGCTTCCTTTGCAAAGTAGAAATTATTTGTCCAGCCTACATTTCACACAGAGAAGGAGCAAAAGACACAGATACCAAAAAGGCCCCACAAAGTTTTGCAATTCAACAATAACTAGCCATTGAACCTAATCTTGTTTAAATCCCTCCACAATATCTGTTGTGGTGGCAATGCTAAGGTGCAAAATCAGGAACTGTTACTTGCAGGCATTATTTTAGAGGGTCAATGTGATAATCTGTTCATCTTAGTTTGGTGCATGAACAAATAGAAACACCAAAATCTGGGACAAGCAAATAGTTGGTGTGTTTGCCAAACAAGCTGTCTGAAGGGCTCACCTGAAAATTGGGGATATTATGGGAATACTTTTCCAACTCTGACATTTAATAAGTTAGACAAAAAGTCTGGAAGCAAAAGTATAATCATCCAAAGTACCAAAAATAAGTGTTGTTGAATTGAGTCCTAGCTGTTCAGCCTTTTCATTTCAGCCGTGTCCAGGGCTGCAGCTGGTTGAATTTTCATTATGGATTAAATATTGATTTTTCCATTAATAATTAATAACAAAGGGGCCACTTGGTTTCAGACTTTTGGACCACAATTGACATGAGACGTCCATTGAAAGTTCTGGGAGTCCAATTCTGATTGTATCCATTGACGTTGTCAAAGAAATCCATAAAGATAAAAAGTCCGTTGACTATCTGTCAGTCCATTGTTTCAGCACCAGGAAAGAAAGTGTATATAACAACAGTGCTAATGACCACATGACATTTAGAGAAGCCAGTCCCCGAGCGCTGAGGTCGTACATGTCAGCCCACTTACACAGCTTGTGGTGAAAGCAATATGGATGGAGCAGCTATGTACATTATAAACTCCTCGACACATGACATCTCCAACTCGGCAACCAAAAAAAAAAAAAAAAGAAAGAAACCCGCCCTTCCCTGGATGAATAATGGAAGAAAAAAAAAAAAAAAAGGAACCACCAACATTGAGTAATCCATTAATACAGTATGTATGTGGTCTTGTGAAAGTGTTACCATGAAATGAGAGATGAACAGAGAAGATGCAGACTTTGCTCACCATCATCCTTCAACATGAGCCCAAACCAATTTGAAACCAGTTTACTATGAAGCTTCCCACTCCGCCCACCTGTCAGTTTCTGTGATGGCTGACACAGTGTAGGCAACGTTTTCAAAGTCTCTATCCCCACGGTGTGTCAAACCGTGTTAATGTTGCCAAGAGCCTACGTAAAGACATTCCAGTTTCCACGACAACAGTCTGGGATATATTGAAAAAGAAAGAGAGAGGTGTGCACAGAACAGGCGCATCAGACCGACATGAGGACGAATGAAAACTCCTGCACTGCAATAAAACGTGGTGTTTATTTAAAGTCATGATGAAGAATGGCCAAAACAACTGCTGTGTCCCAGATCAACAGCTGACCTGGACTTTAAATAATCAACTTTACATGCCCTGATGCCACATAGCAGAAATAAACCAAAGGATTTGATTGTGAGGTCGAGTTGTGCATTTCCCGTTCAATGTAATTTGCTGCTGAACCTGGTAGACAGTAATGGAGCAGTTGTGGCCATCATTCATGAAGTTCTTTCACTTCTAAGGTCAGCTGTTTGAATATCAGAGCTGACAAAACTGAAACAAACACAAGTCGCTGCGTGAGGCCACAATGTGCACAACAGGGCCCCCCTCCGCTGGACTGTCTGGTCTGTTTGAGTGCTCTTTGACTGTCCTCTGATTTGGGTCAGCTGTTGGCCCCCACAGTCCTGCTGCTGCTGCTCATTACCACAGAGCATAGCCCTGGTTCAGTCGGCCTCCAAGGTGTGAGTGTCTGCGTGCATGAATGAGTGTTAGTCGATCTGGAGGCCTCTGCATGTGTGTGCCATAGCAGGGGGGTGACGAGCTGGTGGGGGGGGGGGCATGGTCATAAATAGATTTGTCATTTGCTCGAGTTTATTTAAGGCTCAGGGTCTGTCACAAATGCTCTGACTTCCTCACATCCAGTCAGTTTGTGCTGCTATTGTTTGTGTTTTATCAGAAGTAAAAAGTGAAAGTGGATTGGGAGTCTACAAATATACTGAAGGCCCAAAGTCCCAAACATTTTCATAAAATCAGGATGTCTCCTCAGCAGAGGGCCCTCAGGTGTGATCCACCTGCACAGCCAACATCTGGGCGACACTTTCTCACAAAAAACAAATTAAAAAAAAAAATAAAAAAATAAATCTGACTCACCTTTTTCATAATCCCCGTCTTCCTCTTGCTGAAAGTCGTGTATCGTCTTAACTTGTTGTCAATAAATTCCATCTTTATCTTTACGCGCCCACGTGTCTTCTTTCCCGGCTTCGCCCCGGCGACCCCCCCGGGGACCATGCCGTACCCTCCGGGAGGAACTCCCACCTCCTGCCCCGTCACCGCCGCTTCCATCTCCCCTCTCTCCCGCTTCACCCCCCTCCTGCTGTCCCCGAGTGAACCCACGGGGTCATCATCGTCTCCGGAGTCCGAGTCATTATCCGATCCGCTGCAGAGCGGAGCGCTCTCTCTGTCCGGGTCGAACCGGGCTCCGTGCGGCAGCACCACCCCGGCGTTCAGTCCCACCATGCCGCCCTGCACGGCGGTCTGCAGCGGGGTCACCCCCGCGCCGTTCCCCGGTCTGGCTCCTCTCGGACCCCCCGGACCATTAGCCCCCAGCATCCCGACGGCGTCCCTGTCCCCGTGTCTCTCTCCGACCCCCGGTACCGCCTGCCCTGCTCTGATTAAGACGGGACGGATCCCGCTGCCGACAACCCCCGAGCCGTGTCCTGCGGTCCCCCTGCCCGAAGCTGACCCGTTTCCAGATGGTGCGGATCCGACCTGGCTCGGTAACATTATATTCACCGGGCCGAGCCTCCAAAACGCCAGCCGAGCGAGCTGGAGCGCGTTGTGAGCCGCAAAGCGCGCACAAGCCCGGGCCACAAAATGTAAACAAACCGGGTCCGCAGACACCTCCAGGAAACAACCGAGGCAAACTTTCAAAAGTGATGCTGCCCCCAGAACCCCCTGATCCCTGATCCCGGCTCAGCTGGCTCTCCCTCCTCCTCTACCTCCAAAACTCCGAGCACTTTCTCAAAAAGGAAAACGCGCAGAGCGCCCTCCGAGCCGCTCCGCCGCGTCATATAGTCCGCGCCCCGAACCGGAAATAGCGCGAGTCTGCTTCTGTGTATCTTCATGAATTGGTGTTTATTCCGTCAGCTCTCCGTCAATTCGATCCCCGCGAGACATCGATGTTTAAAAAATATCTAATTTCACATTTTCCTTCGCGCCAGCGGAGTAATCTCTACAACCGAGGGACTACTTCCCGCCTTATAAAGAGATACAATGTTTCCTTATTTGGTGCTGTCGCTCCTTATTTGGTGAGTCACAGCGTCGCGCGTCGATTGGCTGAGGGTTATCTGAGCGCGGCTCTGATTGGTCGACACGGGGCGCTCATTAGAATAAATACCAAAATGGTTGCGCTACCTTCGACGTCACCGCGGACATGCAGAGGCACCAAAATAACAGAACAGCCAATAAATTTTTTTATTCCCCACAGTTTGAACTATGTCTCCAAAACCAAAGTTTCCCAAAGTTTCTCCACCAGAAGATCCTTTTTTTTTTTTTTTTTTTTTTTTTAAATTTTATATACATCATGAATGTTTTCTTTTTTAATCCCACCAGGCATGGCTGCTTAGGGTCAAAGGTCATTATGGAAATCAAATGTGCAGGTTTGTCATTATACTTATATTTCCACTCACCTGTCACGCACTAATCACTCGGAGATGGTGTCAGTTAACTTTCTCAAGAAATTGCAACATGGCCAGGTCCAGAAGAGTAAAGTCCATAATTAACATAAACATGAGAGTTCCAGTGAACCTGCTGCTGTGTCACAGACCAGGACAAAACAAAGGTGCTAATAAAGAAATTAAGAATTACTTTGTCTCAGTAAATATCTTTCCTACTAACAAAATGACCTATGTTTGTGTGTTGGGTCTGACTGTGTTTAATGATACAGTAAACTCCGCCCCTCTGGTACGCTGGGCAGGTTTAAACAAATGTCTTGCATTATGGTATTCGAAAAGTGCTTTCTTATCCAAGATTTGTTGGCAACATGCTGAGTGTATTTATCGCTGAAGACTAAATGCACCTGGGAGAGATTGTTTTGGTTTTACCTGCACTGACGTGAAGTACCAAGTTCAGTGCCTTCATCCATCACTATGCAACTGCACAACACCCAGATTCAACAAGGACAAAGTGGAAATTCCTGTCAACATTTACAATATCCAACAGTTTGGCTGTTTTACACCAGATAAAAACTGACATAAGTTCTGTCACATTTATCAGATGAATGGAAGCCACTGCCACTGACCCCAGGCTGTATGAATTCACCACTTTTACAGCTATAAAAGGCTTTTTTTTTAATCTTATTAAACTCCAAACATAATTATCTGTAGGGAAATGGGAAGCTCTGGGGGGGGGGGGGGTCAGGTTTGAAAACCTCTGAAGATATAGCCCGCCCCCTAGTGGAAATTCTTTTAACTCTTGGATTTAACCTTACAATAGAAGAGCTAAGACCGTAAATGCTATTGCAATTAACAGCCATTTACCTTAAAGGTGAGGTTTACACGTGCCATTAAAATGTACTTGCCTCAGGCAGGTGAACATTTTGTCACCTTTGTTTTTTACTAAACACAGTATTTCAAGGTAATTCAGTAGCTGACATTTCTAAAACTAATGTTGCCAGAAACTTTCCATCAACCTTTTCACATGTTAGTTTGGAATACGCAAAGCAGTCAGACTGTTTTCTAGCAAACAGTTTGCCCGTATTGTTCAACTAGGAATTGTTTTTAAAAGCTTGCACGGGAATGATGACAAAAATTTAGACTAGAAAGTTCATTTTTTATACTAAACGTAAAATGGAATTACAAAACTAAGAAGTGGTCACATAGGCGGTTGCAGGAGTATGACTCACAACACAAAAGGTAAAAACACTGTGACCTTTATTGACAGCAGCATGTATACTTTTGTATATATCTGTGATTACTGCGAACATTTGCTGAAGCAGATTAAAAAAAGAGGTCTAGGTGTGAGTGCCTAGTATTCATAAAAACACAACATTACACTAAAAACAATGTATAAAAACAGGTTCATAAACAAAGGCCATTGCATTTGATTAGATAATGTAACACACAAAAAAAAGGGGGAAAACAGTTAAGATAATCCTTCATTTACCAGGCACTTAAATGAGTACTGGTGACCAGCAGTCACTCCACACAGCAGACCTTTGTACTTTGTGTTAGCATGTTCAGCCAGTCACCAGACTGAACACACACCGAGATGGACCATGAGAATGAATACACACCATTAGGAAGTACCTTTCATTATAAACGTAGTAAAAAGAAAGAAGACAGGACCTTCATCATAAATAAACAGGCACCTGCATGTCCTTCTACACAACATGATAAGAGATAAAGAGGGATATTGTTTTAAGTGAAGTTAGTGCATGGCTTCTACATTATGTACACATTGCCTGTTGTGATGGTCCACTTTGCAAAATTGCACAGAACAACTGGACCAGAGGGGAAATTGTGAGTGGACCGCTTGAGAAATGATGTCACGGGTTAAATACAGTGATAGGCTGCATCCCTGCGACTGAGTCACTGTGATGATATTAATGTGGTGTAGTTAACGGGTACTCTTACCCTTAGGTAGTGACCATTAAGCACCTTAAAGTTGATACAAGAACAGAACACACGTTACAAAAAAAAAAAAAAAGTACAGAGTCCACACTAGCACAACCTCGTCCATTCAATATATTCCTTGGCTATAAACTTGATCTTTTTTTTTCCTTTTTGTTCCAAAAGTGTTATCATAACATAGATGCCTTTTTCCACAAGTTTCCTCACGACAAAACACCTTCATACAAACCCCATTCCACTTCCACTTCAAGCATACACTGTACCGTGGGGACAGTGAAGTGGTGTGTACGCACACACACTGAAGGGTGGCCCCGGTTTGTCAGCGTAGCTGGTTGTTTCCTCCAGGATTTGGGTGGTGGACTCAGGATACAGCTAACAGGATTAGAAGTTCAAGCAGACCAGCTGAAACAAACTCACTCAACACACTCTTAAGTGGCTGACAGAATATTTAAGGAGTCAATGCTCCATTACAGTCACATCATATTCCACTTTCCCTTCACAAGATTCTGTTTAGAGCGATGAGAAAACACTGAGGACTTAACAAGGCGGTGGAACTTAATTACTGGGGCTTTCCTAAAATGACCAAAAGTTTCCATTTGTTCAGAGCCAGTCAAAGCGCCGCAACTAAAAAAACAAAACAAAACAAAACAACCTACAAAGCAGTTAAACGTTTAAGTGTGTGCATGAGTGTGTGAAGGGATAGAGGCACTGAGGTTGTGAGGCTCCGTGAAACCGTGTCTGTGGGACAGAGCAGCTGCAGACGGTCCAGGCAGGGTCACAGTGGAACCACCGTCAGGGACAGGAGGGGGGTGGGGGGGGTGGGGGGTCATCCATGCTGCGGTTAAGGCAAACATAAACTCCTGGCACTGCTCAAGAGAAGCCGTTCACACAAATGTGAGTGCGTCTCCACTGATATAGCAAAGAAGTCTCGTCCGCACACTCATGTTTTGAAATGCATATAAAAAAAAGTGTTTTCTCCTCAACCTTCTTCCCTGAAATGTGTGAGACTATCATCCAGCATTCGTGTCTTTCTTTTGGGGGAAGGGGGTTGGTACAAGCTCCCCTCTCGTTCTCTTATGGACCTCTCAGACTTTGCTGTCAGAGGGCAGCTCTCCCAGGGCGTGGACGATATCTGTGAACGAGGGCCGCTCTTTGAGACTTAGTGCCCAGCAGCGCACCATGAGCTTGTAGATTTTGGTGGGACATCCTTCTGGAACAGGAAGCTTCAGCTTCCCTGTCTGCAGCCCTGGAGGGGAGGAGGATGAGCACAGAGAGGGAGGTTAAACTAAATAGGAGACCTTATTATTTTGATCCCTCATCACCTGACAATCTAAACAGGATCAATAACAAATAGAGAGACATCATTTCTCTTGAAAGAAATTCGAATCCAACAAAAATGTTATTTTTGTCTGCTAAGACAGAACTGGGGTGAAAAATAAGGCACTACAGGATCTTACTGACCTTCCAGGACCTCATCATCACTGAGTTTGCTGTGTGGCATTTCCCCATGACTGAACACTTCCCACATCAGCACCCCAAAGGCCCACACATCAGACTTGGTGGAGAAGTCGTCCTCAAACACAGACTCTGCTGGGAGCCAGCGCAGCGGGATCCATGCCTGTCTGTAGTGGTAGTACTCACTGCACAGCATGCACACAAGAGAAATGAACAGGAGATGGAAATTGTTTATATTAGCTAGATTAAAAGAACTGAGATCTCCCAGGAATTCATTTATTTATTTCACTTAAACAGCTCTTTAAAAAATGTGATAATTATCGAGGACAGCATCTTTCCTGACAGACCTGTTGTAGACATCCTTGCTGAGGCTGAGCGATGACACTTTCACGCGCCTCTGACTGTTGATCAGACAGTTTCTGGCAGCCAGGTCTTTGTGAACGAAGCGGTGATTGGACAGATGCTCCATCCCATGAGCCACCTGGGCACAGATAGAAACCTGAAGGGGAACCAGCAAATCACAGACTCAGTGTTGAGTTAAAGTGACCTTGAAAATATGTTTAAAATGGGAACAGGAAGGTTTTCCTTAGTTTTATTCATTTAAAAAATTCTGGAAACTTCACAAGGATAACACTCCAAGAATTTGTCTTAACCCCCTGCTAAAAACCAATACTACTCATATTGTAACCTAGAAAAAACTTTATCTGTGGTTTCACGAGCCTGGTGGGGTTTTTTTAACCGATGGAGAAATCTAAAATGCCTTTTCCATGGTAAGTGTTCGTGCTTATATAGGCAAAGTGCCTCCTGGTTCTGGGAGGCTTCTGCTTACTTTGGTCTTGGTGCTGATGGGCTGAGATTTGACCTTGTCATCTTTGCTTTTGGAAATTCTCAGGAACTGTTTTAGGTCTCCCTGATAAGATAAAAGCAAAAAAGAGTTATAGCAGAGAATAGTACTTATATACATTTATGTAATAGGTGTACAACTCTGCTTCATTGTAATTACCAGGTCATAGTACTCTAAGATCATGTAGTGTGGCTCTGCCTCTCTACACAGGCCCAGCAGGCGGACAACATTGGCGTGGCTGAGCTTGGCAAACATTTCAGCTTCGCGGCGGAAGTCGAGCTGCAGCTGCTCATCTCTGGTCTGGAGGCTCTTCACCAGCACCACCGTCTCCTCCTCGTTCTCCTCAATGCCCTTAGCTTTTGATAGCAACACCTCACCAAACTCACCTTTACCTGTATGAACATTCACCCACCACAAATGTTAGAGCAAATACGCAAAATTCAAATTCACGTCTTTTGTTTTATAGAGTGTTTACATTTAAGTTTTAACATCCACTCAAGCCCTAATTGGTTACAGTTACACATGAACAGAAGTGATCACCTAAAGTAGTGATGGTCTGCAGGTTTGATCGAGGAAAGTGGAGCTTGTCGTTGTTGATGTGGCTGTGGCGTTTTTCTGTTGTTGCAATGGTGCCCATGTTGGTGAGTGCCACCTCTTCCTGGATCTCAGTGGTGGTGTGTCCATTTTGTTGGACAGCCCCTCCTGATGAACACAACATAAAGTCGCAGGCCTGACTCAGCACTTGATGATATCAATCCAAGTTCATTGTAAATTAAGACTGCTGAGACAGAACAAGCTGGGGCCAAGAGAAATTACATTGAAGACTGTAAGATATATCCGAAATGGTGCCTGCACATATCCCACTGGTGCTCTGTTCCACACTTGGTACGGTGTGTATGTTTATTAGTTTGTTTGTCTGTCAGAAAGTGAATGAAAATAGAACTGAACTTGATTTTAGGCCGAGGATGAAATCCTTATCAAGAGTCAGGAATTTGTCCTTTTTCTCCACAGTGATCTGGTGGATGTTTGGCCTGGCAGAGGTATGAGCCCTTCCTTTGAACTAATCAGTTTTAAATATATATGTACACACACACCCACATATATACATGTATACATATCATTTGCACATGGAATCAAGACAAGGCTTGTGTTGAATTTTCTATGTTGATTGCAGCACCCAGGATTAACACTAGGTGGCAGCAAAGATCCTAACTTTTAAAACATGCTTTGAGCACCGTGACTTTAAGAAATATATGAGATGAACTTCTTCTTTAGGCTGATTTTAAAACTGCCTATTAACAAAGTCATTTGTTTTTTTCTCCATCTAACATTCATACCATTAAGACACTCCATCTCTGGCTCCTCGCCGTCCTGGTCTTTCTGCAGTCTCTTGGCGTTGCGTCTCTTTTTGCAGTAGAACATGAGACCCAGCACTACAATGATGTAGGCCACAGCCGCCCCCACCGACAGGCCGATCGTTTGGATCATCTTATAAGGAGCCTTGTCGTCATCCTCACCACTGGCATGTACTGGTTTGTCTGTTGGATACAGGCGTCAGTAACGCTCAACTGAATTCTTTTGTAAAATAATTGAAATAAGTACTCAATGTGTTTAACACATCTGTCTTTAATCAACATGGCATATTCTATTACATCTTTCAACACAGCATTGCAAAGTTTTAACAGATTAAGGATTTTAACAACTTCACGTCTTTTCTAAAGCTTGTAAGACTAAAATTGGACACACATAAAATCCATTTGAATGGGATGTGGTTTACTGTGTTACATCCATTAATGTAATAGTATGAGATGTTTAACTATGTCATTTCCTTCTTAAATGTAGCTCTATAAAAGGAAATGTGAAGCTCTTATCCCTCAATGAATTGCCCTGTTCACACAGAGCTATTCTGCTGTCACGCTGACCCTGCAAAGCTACGACAAGCAGCTAAATTCAATTGTCTCCTACTTTTAACTAATTTGGAATTCTGCCCTGCTACTTTGGGAGAAAATATATCGAAATGGGACACCAGTTTGAGTGTGTGACTGTAATTTTCAGCTTCAGTCAGTATATAAAGAGACGCAGAATGTGAAGTGTTATTAGATCTAATGTCTGCCCAGTCTCATCCCCTTAGTGACAGCCGTGGCGTCGGAGATGTGGCCGTGGTTATTAACCTGTCGAGACGGATGACAGGCAGCGGCGGAAGGTTTAATTAATACCTTCATCCTACATATGCCCCATATACTCATCCTTTGTTCCTGATAAAGAAAGATGTGCAAATATGTTTGTGTTTGTGTGCGTGTGTGTAAGATAAACTCACCCACTACATAAAGCTGAGCTACACGGTCTCTGATGTTGCAGCTGTTTCCAGCCACACATGTGTATCTGCCTGTGTCATCCGTTGTGACATCTGAAATCACCAAGGAGCCATTCGCCATTTTCTGGAACCTAGAACACCAAAAGGTTGTGGCAGATGAAGGTGGTGGTCTGGATGTCAACATTTCACAACAAACATGGTGTAAAGAGTTGAGGCAGGCAAGAATCGAAAATTCACATTGTAACTTCCCAAACATTGAAAGAAAAACAAATTCTCTTAAATCCCTTTCAAGGGCCACTGAGGAGCAAATCTGTTTTTCAGACATGTTCTTGCTTGATGCCAATTGTACCCAGGTATATAATATTATATTAGTATGAGATCAATCTATGATGGATGTAAAGCAAACAAACAGCAATCATTTCTCTTTGGAGCCAGTAAATACAAAGCGTAATCTTAATTCAAGATGGCTGAGATGCTCAGAAATGTTTCATTTACCTTCTGTTCTTACTGATGTCCAGCGTCTTGTCTTTAACCATCCAATGGATGTGAGGCTCAGGGTCACCGGTGGCCTGACAGTGTAAGATGGCTTTGTGACCCTGGTACACGGTTGTATTCTCTGGCTCCATCTTAAAGCGGATGTACACTATTTGTGCACAAGAATAAACACATAGACAAACGAGCAAGCTGATTATTACAACGCAAGTGGGCTATAACACTTCCTTTACAGCCTGTGGTGGCAGTGGTTCATGTCCTGTAAGTTACACCCTACAAGCCAAAACCAATTCATTACGAGGATATAAAAAGCCCAAGCACACAATAAACGCTGCTTCTGTTTGCCACTTGATGATCATGATCAACGTCTGTCTCCTCATAAAAGCACCCACAGAAGCACCGAGACCACAAGCACTTCTGATGTGGCACCAGTGACTAATACAGTAGCGTGACCCTTTCCCTTTTCATTCCCTGCTTTCGGGATGATGAGTGAGCTGCTTACCGGCCACAGTGAGGGTGACCAGGGCTCTGATCTCCCCCTGGAGGCTGTTGGAAGCGATGCAGGTGTAGTTTCCGGCGTCGCTTCTCGTGACTTTGGGGAAGCGGAGCTGGCCATTCCTCTGCTCTATGTGAGGCGGCAGGTCTCCTCCATCTGCAGGGGGAGACAGAGATGCACAAGGACCAGGGAGGTTAGCAGGGCTGCGTCTGAATATGCATGTTGAAGTCGAGTGGTTTAACGGGACTCCATCAAGGCTAACACAGATGCAGGGAGAAATGAGCCATGATGACAAATCTCCATCACACTCTAGATTTTCCTGTGACAACAGCATTAATCGTAAGGGAAGGAAGCAAATTGAAGCTCTTTGGATGAGAGTAAAACCAGTCACTTGCATACCTGCTTTGGTCCAGCGGATGGTGGGAGGCTCTCTGCCTTTAGCAGAGCACTGGATGTTGACTTCATTATCCAGCTCCAGGCACTGAGAAGGCTGGGGAGTTGGGGTGAACTTCAACTTCTCTGTAACACAAGTGAAAACAAAACACACGCATTACACAGGTGGTAAAAACAAAGAGAAGGTGGGGGGGGCTGTAAAAGCCTCTTTTCTTCAACTCACACAGCTGATGAAATGACACTAAGCTGATGCGAATCATGTTCAGACACATTCAGGGAGATGTGGCTACAGGCACACACATCTGATGAGTAGAACAGGGGAGGTCTATCTGAGGCTGAGATCATATAAACAGGGCTTGGCCAGACAAAACAGTGACATGCATCTAATACGGTAACTGTAGCAGCAGATAGGAATTTATCATGCTGAAAATGTGTTAAAATGGACGCAAGAATATAGCTGCTGTGAATGAGTCATAGTTCATATCACTGTGGGTGTCCAGCAGGACGCCCAGAGACACAACATGGGCACTCTTCCTATTTTAGGAAACACGCACAAGCACAGACATGACCACATTTGTTTTATATTATCTATCAGCGCTGTATTAGTGAGTATTCCAAGAATAAGATTTCATTTATTAAACGCCATCATCATCATGGTTCAGTCAGACAGGAGAACTGTTTGACCTCCTGTACATATCGGCCAGCCAAACTTACCAAGCACAATAACTCTTGCTTGTCCAGACAGTCGGCCGCCGACAGTTTTGGTTTCACAGCCATACATCTGTCCATCATAAACCTCCACACTATTGATCCTGAGGCTTCCATTAGGGAACAGCTTAAAACGCGAGTCCTGGGAGGAGGAAAGATGTTTATTCATGAAGTTAAATTCTTTTATATCCGAAAAATATAGCTATTATTATAGTTTTGCTGTCAGATAAAAAATGTTTACGTGTCATAACTCACCTCAGGTGTGATCATGATGTTGTTTCGCAGCCACGTAACCTCAGGTTCAGGGTTGGCCTGAGCATGACAGTGGAGGTATCCTGGTTTGCCTTCCTCTAAGTAGCTGTCCTGAGGCCGAGTCACCCACACAGGGGCAGCTGTGGGGACACACACACACAGACACATAATATCAGTAATGACATTTTACATTAACTCATCCCGTATAAACAGCTGCAGAACAACTGCACCCTTGAAGGGATATGAAAAGTGTTAATGAATTTGGCCCATTGAACAGTCTAGGCAAAGACACCACAAATAAACCCCGTTTATGTGGTAGATGTTCATTTCATGACCCTGGCTTGAATTAACATCACACTGATTTTCTCTTCTTTTTTTTAACTCAATGTGTTTCGATAAAGTGGAGACAAATTAAAAAATTCAAATATGGATAAAGCTCCAAAGATGCTTGATTCGACACTTCCCCTGATGTAATCTGACTCATTCTCTTTGTAAACCAGACATAATGTACAAATTGGTGCCGTGAACTCACTGGCTACAGTGAAGGTGACCTCCTGTGTCCTGCGTCCAGCCTTGTTCTGGGCCACGCAGGTGTAGGTGCCTGAATCTCCCTCCTCTGTGGGACTGAAGACCAGATCCAGACCATCCTGGTACACTCTGCCTTCTGTGGGGACTCGCTGACCTCCTCTCTCCCACCACACTTCGGGCTCGGGACGACCGTGTGGGGCCCGGCAGGCGACTCTCTGCAGGGTGTCTGCAGTGAAAACCTTTGACATTCTGGGCACCATGTCGTCAATCTCTGTAACCGAGAGCCGAGAGAGAAGGCAGAAAATTGAATTTTTAGTTTCATGTAACAATCTGATTGATAAAATTGACTCCCTGATCATCATGAACCTGTCTTCAAAGTAAGCGAGGCATTACTGATTTTCAATTTCATGAGCGGCCCAGAGCACACTTAATTCCAACAGATCTTTTCACAGATTTCCTTTTTTGTTAGGAACGCTTTTCTGATTTGTTGCACAGACCACAGTAATTAGAGAACAAAGCACACAGTAGGCAAGCTGAGTATGTAGGTTGTTCTTAGTATGAGAATTATTCGGGCCTATGTGAGGTGGGTCATATCAAACCTGGCAACCTTTATACAGAAAGTGGAATGTGATCTGGAGCCCAAAGACTCACAAGACCTCCCACTACTGTGTTGTTTAATACTGTGTGTGTCCCAAATGGAAGTCATTAATACTTTATTGGCCAACACTGCTCTGAAAGCTGGTGAGCGGTTACGACCTTCTACGAGATCTAAATCTAAAGATCTTAATCAATTAATGAGAACAGACGAAAACACATTTCTTAGCAGATGAAAGTAAAGTGGAGCTAGAAGAATCAGAGAGCGCAAAATGAATGAAGTGGAACAATGATGGAGTGACTGTTTAAACTTGTCCCTAAATTCTGAATTCTACTGTGACACAATCCCCTATAATGCCTGCTGGGATTACCATCAGATTAAGTGAATTAAGGTATTTAAATGGAGCTGTGGTTCACTGGGTTAAAACTGCAGAAACAGCCGTACCTCATTAATCCAAAACCCTTGGGGAAAAGGGGCTGAAACACACAGAAATTCCAGCCTCAAGATTATCCAAAATATTTGACTTGCATGCACATGAATTTCAAAATGCTGGCTGATTAGTAAGATGAGAAGATACAACGGCATGTTCTCTCTTTGAGCTTCAGCAGATATTTAAAAGCTGTAAAGTTCTTTTTTGTGTCAAAGTTGGGAAGGAAGAAAGGGGGCACTGTTATATGTAATATCCAAACAGCTTTGATGTGCCTTGACTTGCATAAGACATTGTTTTTATTACATGACCTTTATGCACAACCACAAAGCTTTGTGTGTTACACTGCTGATGTTTTGTTTTCACTTTAGCGTGATTTCACACACCTGCTGGCAAATTTCAACAATATTTGGACAGAAATCACTGGGGCAATTCTAATGACATTAAACATTCATACAACCTCATAATTACATTCCTTGTTTGCCCATTTGAGCCATTATGTTTTGTTATTTAATGTTACTTTAGCTCCCTGTTCAGCCAGGTGCTGTTAAACTTTGGAGGAAGTTAAAGAAGTTTGGCAGACAGCTGGACTGTTGGAGGAAATAGTGTGGAGGGGAAGCAGGAAAATGCTCCAGTGCAGTGTGTGTAGTGGATACAGCAGAGCCGGATGTCAATAAGGGGATGTGATTATCATCATAGAGATCTGGCTGTAAGTGAAAGAGCCCAGAGGAGGGAGGGGAGGGTAGAATGAGATGGAGGGCAGGATAAATATGTAACCCAAAAGCCTTCTCACTCTCATATTACAGAATCACAGGTGTTTATCGCTCACCAGTTCAACAACTGCAAATTGTCTTTTGTGTGTGTGTGTGTGTGTGTGTTTGTACCAGCTATGAGGAGGGAGGCCTCCAAAGTAACCTGTGACCCTCTGAGGCCACGGCCAATGCATTTGTAGGTCCCTGTGTTCCTGGGTTTGACCTGTGTGATCAGCAGAGTACCGTTGGAGAGCAGAATGACTCTGTGGAGAAGAAACAGATCAAGCACTTGATGAATCTTCATTATTCAATCAAATAATGTAACAAATATTATTTGTAGGAAACAGATCAACAAAAGTCATTGAAATTTACTCGTCCAGTTACCCTCCACTGACACTGATACCAGGAAATTATGGTTATTTTTTTATGAACAGAAACCTACTTTTCTATGTCTGGCATCTTAACTCATACTATCTGAATTGCCCTGATTCACTTAACCGAAGCCATCTGCTGCTTCAAGTAGGTTAAAGCAAATACTGAGAACTTGTCCACAGAAGCCAAGGAGAACTGCCCTACTTAATTTTAAAATGTCTTGTGCTCTAGGAGGTCCATCCTGATGGTTGGCCTTTGGCAGGCTAGCAGGTATCAGTGCCAGTAATGGACAGGGTGGGGAGTAATTAAAGGCTGTCCTTAGTCCAGCTCCAGGGATGACAGACAGGAATCTGGAAATTCCACATAGCATCGAACTCAGCGCCAAATCAGCTGATGAATCAACAGCTCATTACTGCGACTTGACAAAGTCATTATGGAGCTCAGGGAAAACTGAATATTTAGAGCAGAGAGGAAGGCATTGCTGGATTTATTTGGGGTGCTGTATAATTCTTGAAAAGAGTTTCCAAAATCAGAATACATCCAGGTCTGAACGGCTCTGCAGTATATTCCCTGAGGAGAGTTGATATTTCTGCTTCATCTCGTCTCTTTTTCTTTCGTTCAACAGCAGCAGCGAAATGAGCTTTGGGAGCTTGTGTATGTTTCCATGTGAGAAAAAGAAGTCTGAGGAAGATTACTTCACTTTGATGAAATTTTCTAAAATACTCAGAAAACAAAATGAACAAAAGATGAGTTGGTTTTTTTTCCCAAGGCAATCATCTTTAGAGCTACGTGGATCCTTCACAGAGGCATGGGCTACAGTGTCACATTTCTGCCTTGAGAGTTGGTTTAACCCACGGGGCAGAATTCCTCTGGCAGCAAAAACAGCCTGGAGCCTAATTTCATTAAATGAAGTTTGTTTCACACATAAGAAAAACTATCTAAATCAAATATTCGAACATGATCTGAGCAGGATGTGGATGGGGGTGTCTCAACAGTGCAGGTAAAAAACAGATGACATCCTCTGCATAGACATTCCTCTGGCATGACAATCAGCCCTGATCAATAAACACACAGAGACCAGGCTGCCTTGGAATACCATAAACTGTAATGGTTTTTAAAGAAACAGTTGCTGGGTGATTTATTATTCACCCTTCTTCACTCCTGGTGCTGAGTCATCATTGTCCTAGTGACTGAACCCACTTCTGACAGACTCATTACACAAATGACTAATCAGTGATACTGAATCCTTTCAAATTGCTCACTCAGTGAATGTAATAATAACTTATAATAATAACTTTACAATTGAGAACCAGGCTCTTATTCTCGATGTGGAAGAGCCTGACTTCAGTTCGACTATGTATCAGCACGATGTGCTATGAACCCACAGGGTATGCAAAGTACGATGTATAGAAATTGGTTATTATCTGGTGCCAACACATTTACAAGGCCCCATGCCGGTAAGCTGCTTGTAGCCGGAGGGGTTTTTCCGTTCCGTGGTTGAACACGAGAGCTGCAAAGTTGTTTGTGATAGGCTGGGGAGAAAGGCTGTGCTCAAGTGATGTATAGTAGACGGCAGAAAAACTTTACAGTGTTCTGTTCCAGTAATAACATTCCTTAATGTGCAATTCATCCAGAGCCCAAGTGGAAACACCACACAGAGTGCTGTGAGACTGATGCAAGAGTTCCATCTCATTGGCTTCAAAGGAATACCCAAAGCTGGAGCTTATATAACGGTAAGCAAGGAGAGGGAAGCAAGAGGGGGCAGGGTGTAGAGGGAGTTTTTGGGATAGAGGAGTGCAAAAATAAAGACAGACAGGAAGAGCTGGTGGAGTTAGATGAACAATAGGAGAGAGGAGTTGGATTAAGCTCTCAACATACCGAGATTTGTTTGCCAGCAGCTCATTTTCATGGTACCACTCCAACGTGGGGGCCGGCACGGCGGTGAACTGGCAGTGGAAGGCAGCCTCCTCATTCTTCAGCACCACCTGGTCCTGAGGACTGACCACCGTACGCGGGAAACTCTTATCTGTGAGAGGTAGACACACATCTGCATGATTACATCTGCAGGCATCAGACCATCAAGTTCCAGCTGCGTGGATCACTCCCAGTTACTCTAAGCTTTATTAAAAGCTGCCAACAGCAGTGTGTGGCTGGGGAGCAGGCAGCCTTCAGGTGGCTGTATGAGTGTCAACACCTCAGGGGCCCTGGGCAGCTTTAATGAGTTCAGGGAACAGACCCTCCAGCTTATCTGGACCATTATCTCCTTTCTGTTTTTACCTGCTGGACAGTAGAATAACACATGAACACAAGATCACCTCTCTCTTCTTTGTCATTATCCGAAGTCATGGAAACTGGAGTAAGGAGTCAGGGGTCAACAGGTCATTTTGGTTTTTACCAAAGTACGATTTTTGCAGTCAATTTCATGAAACCAAAATATTCTTTAACTGCATTGGATTTTCTCACTATTCCCATTCTTTTGACCTTTGTTGTCCTGGCAGCTGTGTTCAACACCCCCCACAGCTTTGGCTAACACTAGTCCAGGCTCCTGTGACCTGCCAAAAGCAGAGATTTGGTGTAGTACAAGCTAGAGGAGTAATTACAGCCCACATTTTAAGACACCATTTTACTTCAAACATAGAGCTGAAGGTTTTGAGCTCAATACAAAACAAAAACACAAACATATCCATAATCCAGGTTCATGAGTTCGTATTTCAAATCTGAACAGCTAATGGAGCTACAGTACCAGTAGGAGTTTTACTACATGGCTTCTAGTTCGTGCGAAGAATCGGAGGTGTGCGCTCAGGGAGCACATGGCCCACCCAGGAAGTTGGTGGAGAGGCCTCAACTCAGAGAGCTGTGACCGAGCATTGAAAATCCGTCTAAATCTGTCAACTTTTCCTTAGGGTGAAGCCCCACAGAGGAGCAGAGGGTGGTAACATGGTAACTGGAAACTCAACAATAATCCATTCTTCCTCCACTCAGGTGCTAACCTAGCATGTCGGTCTGTGCGTGCTGCAGGTGGCTAATTAGAGAGGAACAGGGCATCAGGTTTCTTACGCAGATGTGCTGCTGTATGTACAATACTAGCTCTGCGCTTAGCTGTTCGACAGAAGATGTCACGCACACACATACACAAAGACTTACACAGAGTAAACGGTAGAAGCCATGTTATGAGCCAGCAGGAAAACAAACAGCCTACAGAACAAACTGTCAGTGAAATCAACAGAACGACGATGCTGCTGAGGGAGCTGCTGTTATTGTTCTCTCTGTGGATGTTTATGATGTCTGTGTGGGCGGTGGAGGAAGAAGGTGCTAACACACTCTCTGGTAATCAGATTAGGAAATCCATCACTTTCGCCTCCTACTCTCTCTCTCTCTACTAATGGTCCTCTCCTCTTCGTCACACTTCCTGGCAGGTGTGGAGATGTGCAAGCATCTGATTGTTACTTGTATGTAAACTATAGCTGTAACTACTTTGTGCATTGATCACTTTTGGAGTAAACTAATTCTTATCTCTTCGTCAAGTATGCCAGTTCAACCAAAAACCCTTGAATCATTTATATCTTCAACACACTGTTGTACACACACACACACACCTATGATGTTAAGTGTGAAGTTGCTGTTGCTGCAGACGTGCCCGGCTGCATTCTTGGCACAGCAGTAGTACAGGCCATTGTCATCAGGACTGGCGCTCTTGAAGGTGAGCGTCCTCTCCTTGTTGTTGATCTGATGGCTTTTCTCTGTCAGCTTCACTCCATCCTTGAACCACTGGCATGTCGGCCTGAGAGGTAGACAAGGATGGACGTGAGAAAGGATTGGGGAACAGAGGCAGCACGATTAGTGAAGTTTAAAAAATCAGATACAAAGGAGAGAAAAGAAAAAGAATAGGAAAAGGGGAATAAAAGGGCATGAGAGAGGCCATCTAAGACAGTAGCTAAGTACTTTACTCAGTAGTTTTCAACATGATCCTTAACAATGAACTCTGAACTCCAGGTGACAGGGAGGGAAACTCACCGTGGGTGTCCATCAATATGACAGCGCAATGTAACTGGCGCAGAGCTCTCAATCTCTCCCTCTGAGGCAGGATCCTTCAAAGTCACACCGCCACTTTCCAGCCCTGTGGGACACAACAGATGACACTGTAAGTAGGGGGAGGATGAGCGGAATAACTGAGGAGAAGGACAGGAAGGAAAATTGAGTTAAGTGGTCATCCAGTGCCTGAGGAACAGAGAGAGAAAGCAGGGACCTATGACATCACTGTTTCAGCTAAAATTACCACACCACGTCTCAGCACTCACAGTGCTACAGATATTTTTTTATTTTTTTATTGACATTTAATGGACAGACCATTGACTTAGAAGTCAAAAAACTCAGGCAGAAGGGAATGGGACCCAGTGAATATGTTTCAATTTTAGCAAAAGCACTTCCCTGTATAGTTTGTGAAATGCTTGCCAAGTGGTGAAACACATCCTTTGCTAAAAGATCCTTTAAATCTGATTGGTGGTGTCTGCAGTGTTGCACCACTTACAGTACAAATACCAAAACAAAATGACAAGAAAAGTCACTCACAAGTAGCATTCAGCCAGATCAATGGTGTTTTGTCCAAAGTTGCCGCCTTCACTGAGTACAGTTAGTGAACCTTGCAGGAATTTCCCCTCCTCTCTAGAGTGTGTGGACTATTCAAATACTATACTGTTTACTCTGAATGAGAACAAAAGCTAATTGCTTTAATGTAATGATGCATGCAAGACTGGTTATCGGGTGCATACATGCATTCCCTGAGACGGCACGTTTCTTTGGGTTGTCCTGGTTTATACATGACTTTGTAGGAGTTTTTTTCTGTATGTATATTGTGTGTATATGTGCAAGACATTCCATCATGCTTAGCCTCATTCCTATGGCCCATGGCTGAATAGTTTGACTGCATCTCTAGCCTTCTGTGGATCATCTATGAAATATGCATGGCATGAGCCTTCACCTGAGACCGCAGTGTAGAGAGGGTGTGGTGGGGGAGCACAGCAACCCATTGAGGTTAGAGGGGGTGCTAGAGGTAGAGCTGTCACAATGAATTACAAAAAGGAACCTGGCAGATCTCTGCAAACTGAGGGATCATGAGAATTCGCCTAGAGTAACAGTACATCCCCCTCACTTCCCTCCCCATCTGGGCCAGGGCCCGCTCATTAGCTGCAGCCAAGCACAGATGCCCCAACAACTGTTGAGCCTGTGTGTCTGCTGCAATGAACAAATGTGTGTTTGTACGGGTGCACTACAGACAAGTGTTTGCGTATGCATGTGGTGGTGAGGAGTGAAACACAGTTGATGATTTTGGGCCTCTAAGCATGAATGCATGTGTGCAGAAGGACTGCAAAGCCTTTGACTGTCAGCATCAGGATACAAATTGTTCGTGCGTCTCACTCAAGGCTGTTACAGTCGGTAGTTCCAATAACTTAGTGAAAAGGAGGTGCTGATGAAGGCCATCCCAGCAATGGTGACTTGGGGCCAGACACTCACACAGACCTACTATTAGAGCCCTGGAAGCACCGGGGAGCCAACAAAACCAGAAGGGGAAACAGTGAGTCACCCAGGAGGAGGAGAGTAACAAAAAGTTAAATGAAAGGTACAAAAAGTATCTTATGCATTCATTTGCAAATGAACTCAGAGAATTTGTTTTGACTTGTCTGGAGCAACAGGTGAGTGTTCCTTGTGTCAGGCGGTGTCAAACTGTCAAACTCAGGAAATAAAGCTGGATTTCATAATAATATTCTGTGCTAAACTCATTCAAAAGTCCATTTGTTTGTTTTCTGCTGAATATAGTCAACTGAAAAAACAGACAAAGTATATAAATAACATGGGAGCATGGGTGTGGAAAAAAAGGATTAGGAAGTGAATAGTTAATGTGAGCAGCGAGACAAAGCGTGGGTACAGAAATTAGACCCACAAAAATCAGGAAAACTTCAACACAAGGCAGTCATGCTGAGTCTATATGTATGCAGACTGTACAAAACTGAGCACTTAAACACAAGCTGCCGTGTGAGTGTCCAAAACATCCATCACTCCTGACCTGTTTTATCATCCAGCAAATTAAAACCAATTCTTGGTATTTATCTCCAGTTTGACCTGGATTTTGTGACAGTCACACATTCTAACCTTCACTCTGCTAATAACACCATTCCCAGTTCATGTTTCTCCAGCTGTCCACTGGACAAACAGAAGGCACCCTTTCATAACATATTAGTTGCAAATACTTCCCCCTAATCCGCCTCAGACTTGACTAAGTGTTGGAGCAGGCCTGGCAGCCAACACCATAATTAGGAGCATATAATTATTATGCTGGAGGTAGAAGATTAAGCTCTATCAACACAGGGATGATAACAGATGAATTGTGAAGAAATTGTCAGGGCTGACTCTCCATCACTGTGCCTGGATGCATGTGTCTCTTTCATTCAATGAAACGATTTGCTGCTATGGAGAAGGGTCCCTGTAACATAGAGGCAGAATAGATAATTTTATCCAGGGGAGGGCTGGGGGTGTGATTTGACTGACAGCACCATGTGGGTATGGAAATAATTAAAACATGTGGCAGAAGGACTTTATATTGTAAACGAAAAAAAGAAAAAGTGCCCAAGCACAGACCCAGAAAAATCACAGCAGACTAAATGCCCTGTGGTAGGTGAGGTGTCAGATTTTATCAGCTGTGGCTGACAGAGGTCAACAGACCAGCCTGCAAAGTACAGCATTTCAGAGAGATGCTCCGTCTGCTGTTGCTGTGACAAGGCAGAGAGGGGAGGAATAAAGGGGAAAGAAAGACACTGACACAGGAGCAAAGTCACTCTGCAGGGGAGACGCTGATGCATGCAGCCTGGGTCATTAAGGAGGAGGAGATGCATTTGGTCAGCCCATGGAGGACAGGAAGGAGAGGAAAAAAAAAAAACAGTTGGAGGCATTCCAAGAGGACAAGGAAAAAGGGGATGCTCTAAAATGCATCTGCTGAGCAAATGTAGGTTAAGGACACATGCTGTGATTAAACCGAGATGGCACACATGTGCACTTCGGCACAAGCAGCTCTGTGATTTTTTTAAAGATTAAACAGGAAGGTCCCCTGCTTGTCCGTGTTCTTACTGTGTGTTTCCTTTCTACTGACAAGCTCTGTCACTGAATTTCAAAAACACAACTGTCTGTCTGCATCTCGTTACTGAGGGTCAAGTGAAGCATTGCCTACAGGACCAACAAAGATGCTGACAATAGCGATGCCTGAGCACGATGCCTCTGCTGGATGTCGCCTCACCACAGATACTCAGTGACCAGGCAGGACAAAAGGAAGATGAAGGGTGGGGGGGGCTAAAACCTCTATTAGAGAAAACAGAAGGGGGATAATTACTCTGAATAATTCTCAACTGGCAGGATTTGGCCACCCACTATAGAGTGCAAAACAAATTAACCCTCTCTTCTGAGGACTGGAGGGGGAAGGGACAGCAAACTACTCTGGTACAGTCCACGTACAGTACATATGGAATAAACCCCCCCCACAACCCAGATTTACTACTACGCACGCAAACTAGCATACACATGAGTGAATGCACACACAAGAATAATGCCAGAGGGGGACTTTGCTTTAAAGCTGTGTGCGGCTTTCTCGTCTGTTAAATGTATGTTGGGGAAATATGACAACATCTGTCATAACATTGTCTGATCCAACCAAAGTGATCCAGAGCTGCCCAGCCAACCTGCTCATTATCACAGATGTATAAATATGCACAGGCAGAAGTGATTCGAGCTGATTTGCCACCGTGTGCTGTTTGATTCTGAAATGGTTGTGTTGTGCTACAAATTGTCTTGTTTATTCTCTCTAACAGAACATAAGTCTATTGTAGTTGGTTTCTTATCTGAGCACATGCCTGAGGAATCCACTGAAGTTGTTTGATTCTCATCAAACTGACACAAATCTATCAATCTTGTAATTCCAAGCAGAATGTTAATGTCTCTTCTCAGCTATTAATCTGCTGCTCATGTCTGCTTTGTGCACTGCATGTCCAAAGGACTGCCGTATCTGAAAAGAGAAAAGATTTGTAACCAGTGTACCCAGCATCATAATCTGTGCTTGTGGTGGATTTGATGAGCGACACTCAAGCGGTGTCCTTGAAAGCCTACTTGATAAAGCATCCTCTCATCGCCCTCAGGGACAGATGAGACTTCATGCATGCAAATATATACATTTATCAGCATGTGCATTGGATACAATACATCAGGTTAGACACAGCATAACAGCAAGAAAGTTTCACTACTATGTCAACCCTTTCTGAGACATTTAGACATTAGAAGGCAACATTTTTTAAGGACTAATCCATTTCAATCTGCAATAACTGGAGTGTGGCATACCTGTCAACAGAAACTTTATTTACACACCCAGCAGATACAGAGAAACATTAGCATTCACTCAGACTCTCCATTAATTTCTCAGGCAAATATCTGGCTTGTTAGGTGCTGCACTAATTTTGTCTAACTACTGTTTGGTGACAGAAAAGTGGACAGTAACCAGGCACATCAAAGCTTTTTGCTGAGGACAGATATTTGTTGTCTCTAGTCTTAAGAGTGGTGAGACTGAAAAACCATCAGATCTCTTAAGACCTGCCAAAGTACTCTGTGGTAATTACAGCTATTGGACCACAATAGACTGCTATAGTTTCCAGGACCACATTTTGCAATGATGACACACACACACACACACACACACACACACACAAGATAAAAACAATGCCAGTTTCAATTTTGCAGCTGGGAAAACAGATTTTTTTTTAATGAAAATTAATTCATCACATTCCTTCCAATAGAGATATGCCTCTCTTTTTCTGTGCGTGGGAATGTTAATGACCTGGCAGATAATACAGTGTATCCTGGGACAGCGTATGAACTGGTGTTTCATGTCTGACTTGTTTTTTTTTCCTCTTTTTAATCTGTGGGAGTATGTCAGTTGAGTTTTATTGACACACTGGATCCTGTTTAATTGCAGCACATAAACGCAGTTTTCCTCAGATCAGGCAAGGTTTGGAAAACTATTATGCCTTTTGGTTTATCTGGCTAAAACTTGAAGTATTCAGACTAAATGGCTAAACAAAACACACCACAAATATCCACTGGTAGAGACGCTTCACAGGGCAAGGGTTAAACCTCTACTCTCTCCCTCTGTCTGTCCCGCTCAGTTTAGATCTTTGTGTGCAACAGGAGGTCTGAACCCTCATCTGTTCTTGTAATCAATCTTCAACCAGAAAAACAAAACACCCTGAATGCAGCTACAGAAGACAACTTAGCCCATAAGGGGCTATTTTTCCACTCTGCTTTGGTTGTTGTTTACTGCCATTACTACTAACTCCATGACTGTGGCTTTTCAGTAACAACTAGTACCTGCAGGCCTTCCACGGTACACAAACAAGGTTCTTATTCAGGTCTAAACAGATTTCCCATGGCTTCCTGTGAAACTTAAGAAGGTAATCAAGTGGTGCAGTTATGGGGCTAAACAATAAAATTAAGATAGTAATGTGCCTCCTCTCAAAGGGAGAAAATGTTTGGAAAGTGACAGAGTGAAAAACATGGATAAAAAGCTGGAGTAAAGAGGGCAGTGTTAATCTAAACCTAAGTAATTATATAGCTAGAAGGTAAATTACACTGTTCAGTAATTTCCAAACAAAAGCCTTTTGAGACTATGTGGGAAAAGTGAGTGTTACACAACGAAGGAAAGAAGAAAAAAAGATACAAGCAACAAGAAACACGCTTGGTGGCACACATATCCAGTTTCCTTTGGAGAGAGGGAGATGAAGCCACAAAGAAGAAGGCAACAAGGTGGAAACATTCCTTCAGCTCATACTACCTGTCATGTTATACCGTGACTTTTGTTTTGCTTTTTTGATCCAGAAACTGGATGCACGGCCTTGCTGCCATTATGAAATCCTGTCAGCTGGCAATTTTCACTCAGGAAATCAGAAGGCCTTTTTTTAGGCTTGAAATCAAACACTCACACTTGATATTGAAGGAAGCATTGGTGGAGTGGAGCTTCTCTCTCTTGCTTTCTGCGACGCATTCAAAGTTTCCTGCGTCTAGCCGCCGATCCACAGCAGTGAACTTGAGGTTGCTGCCTTCCTGGAAACGCCTCTCACTGACCTCCAAGGGCTGCCCATTGTGAAGCCAGCTGTAGCTGATGTTAGCCGGGTCGCTCACCTCACAGCGTAGCATGGCGCTGCGGCCGTGCAAAGCATCCTGGGACTTTGGCTCCTTAGTAAACTGGATGGCAGCAGCCTGGATGGACAGAACTAGAATAGAAGAAGTAAAAAAAAAAAAAATTAAACGACAGAGCATTAGAATGGGCCCGCTGTTAACATTTTACTGCTTTTTCCGTTCATTAAGTATATGCCATGGTGACCACTTAGCCTTGTGGAGGAATGTGATGTTTAGACAATACCAGCCTTCTGTGAAATCATCAAACCCAACACAGGAAAAATACTTTTCCCTGTTAGTAATGCTGCTGACAATCATGTGCCATCAGCTCAGTGACACACATCCCCCAAACAAGGCATGATGTGCTGCAATCACGTCCTCACGCACTTTAATCTTTTATTGCCCTCATGGTACCATGAGCAAGATTTGCGTTAGAGACTACATGTTTTCTGCTCTAGTTACCTGCACACCACTGGAGAAAATGAATAGAGTGTGACCTGCAGTAAACACAGAACTGATACTATTCAATTTTACTACACAGTCAGAGCACATTTGATTCTCAGTGTGCTTCTAATGTAATCACAGTATGTTAGAAGCAAAGGCAGGGGGCGGAAAATAAAAACAGAAGAATGGACTCACAGCACTGATAGCTAGAGATGCAGCTCTTCCCTGTCTGGTTTTTGTCTCGCTCCACATCAAAAGGAGTTTTCTTTTCCTGTTTCACGTTTGTTCTACTAATCGTTTTAAAGCAAATCATTGAATAAGAATGTGGCAACAGTGTGAGGGTATACATCCTACAGCTTAATTCATCATTGTAATCTTTGATTTGACCTACACTCAAGGTTTCAGTGTAACATAGCATCAAAATATCAGCGCTATCTGATTATTCTTGTCTTTATATCCTGTAGGACAACCAAAAACTAATTTTAAAGTCAACAGCTGCACCATCTGCACACTGCCTTCCTGTTTGGATGGCCCACACAGCGAACCACTGTCAATGGCCTTCTCCACAGTTTGCCAAAGTGGGCCCACCTCTTCACAATGTTATCATACCTGATACCTGAGGGTTTGTTATGATAAGGGACGGCCCATCGCTAGAGTAGATCGAGCATGTTACACCTGAATGACAGTGTGTGTGCACTTGTGCGTGTCTTCTAGGCTGTGTGCAGGCCTGGAGCCAAGTTAAAAGGGGATCTTTCAGTAATGTTTAATCAAGAGGCCTGTTGAAGATGAGCCAAGGTAATCCCTCCATCTCTGACCCCTCCTCATCCCACCGCTCCTATCCTTATGCTGCCTGTCCGTCACTTCATCAGGCTCACCTTTGTCTCAGCTGCAGGTGGCAAGCTGACAGACAGGCGGGAAAAAAGGCAGGTCAGGACATCCAGAGAGACTTTGGACAGACCAGGTGGGACGAGAACAAATACATGTAGCTTAATCGCCCCCCTTACCTTAAATTTCAGTCATCAGTTTTTGACACAGCTAAGTGTGTTCGATGGAGATGTGGGCCATTGCAAGAGGTGTAAGTGAGAAAAACAAAGGATTTAGATCTACTGTGACAAACATAGTGAGTTAATGGGTCAAATTGTGCCCTAAATGAACAGAAACGGTGGGAGATACACAATATGGTTTCAGATACCATGTCAAAATAAAAATGTAGCGTCCATAGCAGAGGTAATAAGTAATAATGGCACCATGCTCCAGTGTTATTACTTTTAGTTCATTACTTTTTTTTCTTTATTTCACACGTCTGGCAGGCAGGCCGATCAATGTCCTCTATGGGGAATCATAGCTGTTCATTTTTTTTCCCTTTGAAGGAAGCAAATTAGAGGTGACAGTCCTTCGGCCTTTCTCTCAGCTGTAAATACACTGCCTGAGAAATTTACAGGCTCCAGGAGAAGTTACATTTGCTGCCAGATTAATTGCTTCTACTTTGCTGCATCAGGCTAACACATTTCATATGATATTAGAAAAAAAGAAAAAACAAACAAACAAACAAAAAACCTCACCTCTTAACCTCAATATGTGCCAAATCAGCTGAAGTGACAACTTTCTTATTTCATGTCCACACAGACTTCAACTGCCAGAGCATCTTCATTTATCAGGTGACGGTGCGTAGACTAACCGACAATGACCGGAAGTTCACGCGTATTCGGCAAAAAGGCAGAAAATTGTCAGACAAACAGTTCTGATGATCAACACAGGATTTTATTGAAGCTGCTTATCTCTTTGCTAATTAAATATTTATTTAGCTTTGAACTCTAAAGCAACTTAAGGAAATGTTTGACTATTTTCTGACAAATTGAGACCAAACTATCTATTATTAGAAAATGGTCATCAAAAGATTTATTGATTTTTTACATGTTAGTTCATAAATCATTCTTTCTTCATCTGAACTGAGCTCCAGTGAGATTGCCCAACATGATTTATTGTACCAAATATTGCTACAACTCCTCTTCTGTACAACCAAACGGTCTCTGACAATTCCCCCAAGAGACTGTGAATTTGTTCCATCTGTGAAAAACTGGGATAAAAGGCAGCAGATGGGCTGGAAACACCAGCAGAGTCATCCCCAACATCCACCTCAAACAATCTATCAAGTAACCTGCACAGACAGCACTGCCTCCATGCCAAACTTACAGCTGGGGTTTGAGGTAGCATGCCAACTTCCATCGCGCCGAACCTCTTCTGTATGGTGATGTTACCAGCTTTGGTGGAGACGCAGCGGAGCTGTGGCATGCTGTTGATGGTTTAATTTGAGATGCACGTTGACAAGTGTGAGCTTGTGTGTGTGTGTCTGTCTGTGTGTTTAGATGTGTATACAGAGGGAATGACTTCCCAGGAAAAGTCCCAGCAGAGCGAGTGCACACAGATAAGGTGTTTTCACATACCACAGGATGACAGACGAGGGGGAGTTTAGAGTGAGACACAGTTAATCACATGCAAGTAGTCTGCCAAGTTTACTATACCATTCAAACATAGAAGGCGCCGTGACCTACATCTCTCACTCACACTGCAGCTCTGTCTATGACTTACACGTCAGAACGGACTTCAAGGGCGCACACACAAATTTCTCTCACCGCCATCACATAGACACTCACCTAAACAAATTGCACTAAAAATGTATCTGTCTGGCTAAATCAATGTGGCTATACTGATTTACAAAAGTGCTGGAGGGGAGAGAAATGCTTGGATCTTGAAAGAGTGGCCTTTGAGAGATAAGGGGGTCAAATGCTATCTGAATTCCTACTGAGCGTCCTTCAAAGAGAAACTGCTTGAGAGGACGACTTATAGATAAAGAAGGAAACAAACAGTGAAAGCCAACAACAGAAGGATGATAGGGAATGTTCAAATGACAAATATCTCTCCATAGAAGCAATGAAAAAAAAAAAGTTATCGTTTCATTATACATTTTTAAACTTTTAAGATACTGAAAGGCCCATCCTTGCATGATGTAAGCAGCTCAATAGACACTGCAAGTTAAATAACTGTGAAAACATGTGCTATCTGGATAAATCAAAGACCGAGAGAAGTGTTTGTCTTCCTCTTTCTTCATATATTCAGAAAAACAGAATCATCCCGTCTTTGTTTCCAATCAATATGCACTTACCGGGAAAAGCCTACAACAGACAAGCTATGCAGCCGAATAAACAATAGATCCTTATGAAATATTAATAGTTCCTCATTTTCAATAGATTGACAGTGTGGATTTCAACCTAGGTATCTGGAAATAAGTTGGAAGAGACAGAAAGTAGGTTAAAGACGGCAAGCGAAACTGCTGAGAGAGCTAAAATATTTGAACACGGGGGTTCTCCATCTCAACTCGCTGCATTGCCGACCCCATTAAGCCCGGCTCAGCTGCCGAGGCTGTCAGGTGGAAGTCATCTCTAAGTCAGCCTGACAGCCAGAACCCACCATAATGGGCTCATCAACAGCCCGAGCCTCCCTTCTGTTTCCCAATTTTTTTGTCATGGCACAGGCAGGTAGAGGTGAATCAAATTTCATGAATAACTAAACTACACCACCAAACCAGGATCCAGAGTTTGGGAAAAAGAAAAGGGGTATTTGATTTGATTCCTATAGGGAGTCTTTCAGCATTTGTCTGTGAAAAAAAAAAAAAAAAATTCAGATCATTGATCAGTTGTTTGGCCAAGAGCCAGAAATCAGAAACCATACAGTTTGGTTTAACAACACACAATTAATGAATTACATTAACATTAATGAAACTAGCCTAATTTATGATGACAGCATGTTGAAAGTGAACCAAGGAGCAGAAGATCTGAAATACTCAATAATGACTGATATTGATTGTTGTGTCAGTGAAATATTACGACACCAAATTATTGACTTGATTCAAAAACACTGAACTTAATACGCTTCAAATATGGATCTGATGCAGAAGAAAGTATAAGCTGCAGATGGAGTCAAACTGAAGAGAGAAAGGTTGACTTCCTTCATGCTAGTTATAGAAATGTCTCTAAAACCAATGGTGGACTGACATTGACTGCAAACATCTGGCAGTCGCCATAAAACAAAACAAAAAAACGCGTCGCATCGCAGATGATTATATCTTATCAGTGAAGAACCAGTACTCAGGAATCCACCACAGTGTTATCTCTGAATCTTTCCATAAAGAACCTGCAGCAGGGTGACGACAACCGAGGATGACGCACAGTACTGCAACTGCAAGAGGTTAAAGGGGGAGATGCCTGCACTTGCACAGACACATGAGGCAGCATCCATAAACACTTGGCACCAGGCACCAGGCTCAGTGAGCTCAAATGGCCCCTATGTGTGTGGTTTAACAGCTTCTCAGTGGACCGTGTCGAAGCGAGGCAGCTGCTCTGAAACGTTTTTAGGGTGAGAGGATGAGGAATCCTGGAGTCATACAGATCAACGCTGTCCGCAGAGCATGAGACAGCGATTGGAGCGTTCAACATGGCTGCTACTAGATATTTATCTCTACACCACCTCCGCCTCAGACACAAAAATACCCCAGGACCTCACATATTAAAATGCTGCAGTCGCCCATAAAACTTCCGTGTGATCTATAAAAAATCCTGCCCTACCCAGTAAAGTCATAACTTCCATCCATATCACTTTTCCCCAGCTTTTAAAATCCACATAATCCCAATTAAGGGTGAGAGCAGCATGACTCCAGATAACATCAGCATCATCACTCATACTAACTGCATACTCTGACAACAAGCAGTGAAACTTCAAAAGAGTAACAAAGGGAAAAAAATGTCACAAACACGATAAGAGCGTCTCTGATCGAATCTATTATTAACAACTCCACATCAGATCAAAAAGAGAACTTAAATGGATTTGGAGACTGAATGAAACATCTTTTTAATTAACGTCAATCAGAAGGTCAGACAAAGGCCAACACAATGACTACAGATGGGAAAAACATATCAGAATTTTTCAACATTGAAAGGATGGGTAGGGAGGGAACACTGACTCAGACAGCTCTCTCTTTGAAAGCATCTATTTTAACAGCTGCTGTAGGATAAACAAGTGTAAGACACTTCAACTTTTTTATGGAAAATATTAAGATTCCCAATCAGAGTGGATCCTCTGTATATAGATGAACAGTGCAGATTCCAGCAGCTTTAAGGGAACGTGGGACTCTTTTGATTGTCATGCTAGCATTTTCATTTTCCAGAAAGAATGTGTTTTCAAGGGATGAGGTAAAACCTCAGATGAAAATCATGATAGATTCATCCACAGTGTGTTCGTGGACAGAGATGTCTGGGAGATAAATTGGAGTGGGAATGAGGGGCAAAGTCAGGGGAAGCGCTGAAGCCTACTGACAGAGCTTTCATGGCCTGTCAACAAATTACTGAGTGTGTTTGTGTGTATGTGTGTTTGAGATTTCCACTGACTGAGAAGCCTCTCCTGGCTGTCTCCGTGAAAAGTGCTCTGCAGAAGGTCTTTCCTAAAACTGACAATCCACATGGTCCCATAAACACAGTGGGGAAAAAAAAAAAAAAATCAAGAATGTCATGTTCTGTCTGTGATGTTGGTGACAAGTAAATAAACATTTATTTAGTGCTTTCTGGTCAATACACAAAGTGCAGTTCACAGAAAAGTGAGCGCTCGTCTGAGATATTTATGTCTAACTGAGTTTGCTATACGTGTATTTTCATGCTTCAATGATCTCCTGGTGAGTATTTCCAACAATGCTGCGTGTCAGCAATAGTTTGGTATTTGCAACGTGAATTACACAGAGAACTCAGCAGTGCATGAAGCTGAAATGCTGTCTAAACAAAGAGGTCAAGTCGCCTTATTCGACCTGACAGCAGAGACGTTGAACAGGACGGAGTCGGGCCAGGTACAATGTCTCTGTCAAACCATTGTAATGGGAGGGACAGTTCAGTTCACCACAGGCTGATCTCATTGTTGACCATTGATGGCTTTTGTGGACTAAGACTAAACTGGGTGACTTGCCCTAGATTTACTTCATGCAGGGAAATCAAGGTAAATTATTTGGGCTTTGCTTTTGTTACTGACATTATTAGATTAATTGATTAAACTTTTACTGTCTGATAAACAGACCCAAATCCCCAAATATTCTATTAACAGTGAAATATAAAGAACCTGAGCCCCACATTTGTTAAGTTTGTACAAGATTATTTCCACTAGGATGCTAAACTTGAAGCTACAGCGGGCAGTTGGTTCTCTTCAGCTGGCCTGACTGTCCAAATACACTGTTCAACCTCAGCGCCTCATTTTGTTAGGTTGAAATGGATCAAAGTAATACAAAAGAATGAGTCCCTGCTGTCTGCTATTACGTCCAGAAAAACTGACCTCGGGTAGTATATTATTCTCTGTGGGGCACACATCAGCAGAACACATCTGCTCGTACATCCTGCTGCTTCTAATTGAAAACCATGTTCAAAGCAGCAGAGCCGCAGTGCCTTTTTACCTATGACAGCAGTATGCACAACCATTCTTTACTCAATCACCGATGTTATTGTAGCAGGTAATTGCACAGTGGAGGGGCCGCACTCTGCAGAGTGACTTGCTCCTGTGCAACAAGAAGGTCAGGCTCATTATAACAAACCTCACTGAGATCACTATCAGTTTAAATCCATTTCTCTCTATCTTACATCTGACGGCAGAGACTAAGCGCTGCACCAACTAGACAAAGAGACCCCCCCAATTCCCTCCCCACCATTTTACCAGGCAACATTGGCATGGCAACAGGCATGCAACCTCCCCAGGTGGAGCAGATTCCAACATTTTTCTTCACTACTTTCTCACAGAGCAGCAACAGTCATCCATGACACCCTGATGGTGCTTTTTTTGTGTGCGTGAGATCCCATTTTGACACTTAAAGCATAAAATTAGTTCTTCCATGACAAGCAGCCCTGATTGCAGAGTAGCTGTGTTTTTTGGAAGACAACTTTAGATCACGTCAACTGTCCCACACTATGAACGCTCTCTGATCCCTCCTAACGAGACGCTGCTTGTCTTCACACATCTTGCCTTTGACAGGAAGATCTGCTTCATGTGGTCTCCGTGGCAAGAAAAATAATAAAAACATAGTGTGACAATGTGAGTTGAGGAGGGAGGGGAGATAAAGCACTGGGGCACTTATCTCTTAATAAGCACACCAGGAGGAAGTCAACAGCATAAAACTCTTGGCTGTGCCGCACCCAAATGCTGCTCCAAGTGTCTTTTAATAGGCCACCCTTCTTAATCCATTAATGCCTCATTATTAGTTCGACTAGGCGGCCCGGGGCTGGCTTTAGGCTGGGACTAGTTCAGGCCCCCAGGAACACTAATGAGCTCTCCATTATATACAGTAGCCAGCAGGAAAATACACATAACCATAGCTCAGAGTTAAAGTAAGAGAATTATACTTAACTGAGTTGCTTTAGACTTTTGGATTTTGGAGGAAAAGAGCTTTTCTAAACAGCGATCTTTTCTTCTTTTATCTCACTGCTGAGGTAATTTAATTTTAACAAAGAGCATTATCACAGCATCACAGTGCCATATTATTCTTAGTAATTGTACAGTGTGTAAGTGGAGGTTTATGGAAAGTGATCTGCTTTCTTTATGACAGATGAAGCTCTAACTTTTCAGAGAAGATATGGCCCTGATCGCTCATCGCCCCCTCAGCTCCGATATGTCCTTCTACACCAGGCTTCATAACTGTCATGCTGGATCGAAAATGCAGACATGTGAGCGTGGCCAACTCTCACCAATTTTCAACACCCACTCATAAAAGCCCGACTGTTGAAACACAGGCAGCCTAATGCATCTCTGTGTAACCCACGCTCACTGAAGACCAAACACGAGCCGACAAGGAGGGGGAGGGAGAGAAAGAAAGGAACAGAAGAAAGAAAGACAGACTGATAAGAGGTTATACAATTTGTCTGAAACACCCAAACGATGATGATGAAAAACCTTTGTGACATGCACCGATCTGATTCTGGCCATGAAAAGGACCCCGGGTATTATTACCCATGGTGCACAGCAATCTGGAGCCACCGCCATCCCCTGCAGCTGTGCTCTTGCGAGACAGAGTGAATATGGGAGTAATTATTAGATTTAGGCGGATTAGGCTTTGCTCAGGTAAAGAAGGCTGTGCTGTCTCGTTGGTCCTGAAAAACTTGGTACTAATCCAGTAATGAGACCACTTTTGGGGGGAAAAGTGCAGCAAAGAAGAATAAAAGCCGCCATATCTTTACATATGTTAAGTTTTTTTTTTTTAACACACAAAGAAACATACAGCAGGCATGAAAGCCTAATGCAAACTGTTTACACAACTAAGTGCTATAACTACCCTGCAGAGGGCTTGTGCAAATCGTAACAGAGGATTTAGTAGCAAACTACATAAAAAGCAACACTAATGTCAAACATCTGGGGTCACAGTCACAATATTTTTCCAGTGTTATGAACCAAAGATGGAAGATTAAGTCACAGTGGATGAGAAGAGCTCAGAAGTTTGCAGCCAGGTTAAACACAAGAGCCTGATAGATGTTACAGACTGAAGAGTCTGCTGTGAAAGTGGGAGTTGGAGATCTGGAGGGAGCTGCATGGTTAAATCTTCCTCTGCATCCTCAATGGAGTAAAATGACAGATATGAGATAAAACAGAGTTGGATGAATTGGGAATGCTGTTTAAAGCTTTCCTGTTTTATGAAATATGATCTGTGAGAAAGCTCGACTCAGATGGATTAAACAGAGAAGAGGGGAAAAAATTCCTCCACTGCACAATCCAGAGCCAAACAAGCAGACTTGGGACGGAAACCTTATAGAGTGCAGTAACAACAGGACAGTATGTCTCCAGAGTGACAGGAGCTGCTTTTCGCATCAGCAGAAGTAATAAATGATGGCTGGCTCTGGGAGCAGATGGGCATTGAGTCCTTGGCTGCCACTGTTGATCTCTCCTCTGCAGGCGGCTCTGGCTAACGCCTGCACTTCAGCTATGTCCAGAAACGACTGCCAGCTAGGAATGCTGTGGCATTTCACAACCCCTTGCCAAAATGGGCAAAAAAAAAAAGAAAAGTTTATAGAAAACAAAAATATACTCAGATGAGAAAAAACCTAAACGTTTGTTTTTGCGATGCTGACAACTTATATTATTTCCAGAGTTACTGGCACTTTGTTTCACAGAGGCTGTAAACAGAAGTCAGATTCAACCATTACTCTTACCTGGCAAACTGAAGACAGGAGTGGAATTGTGTGGGAAATTTGCATTATGTTTTTTTTTTCTAGGTCATTTGAATGTCAGGTTTCTGCTGCAACATTCCACTGCTCCAACATATTTAAGCGGGATAATTAAAAAAAGATGTTTAAAATGAGATTCCCCTTTCAGGTCAGTATCAGTTTCATAATGTAATGAGACCATTTACAAAGACGAGAAGGTGGAATACTTAATGATTTATGGGAAGATGGACAAACATGCCCATTCTTAAGAATCAAATTCTTTCAGTCACTGAATGGGGCTCCAGAGTAAAATGAACCCCCAGTTTCTCTCTCATTCTGCCCTGTTGACTCACATCACAATTTAACCGTGCATCTCCTGTTGGCCTTCGGAAGTGTTTTTAAAAGCTTCCTGAGTCCCTCTGGTAGACGCAATCGGCAGTGTCCTCAGGGTAGTAACTGCTAAAAGAGTATTATTTTTGCTCTTCTCCTAAAGGCATGTCTTGTCTATGTCTGAAGCTGAGAAGAAAAAGTTTGATACAAAAGCAATCAGTTCATTCAGAAAATTTAAATAAAGACATGGGTGGCCTCCTGGCATCTCTGGCACAACCTCCTCTTCCCTCCTGCACACAAACAGATGTTGATTCTGATGAGGGGGTTGGGGGCAACCAGGTTGTTTCCAGGACCAAGCAGCTCTGCGGTGCTGACTTCCTAGCAAAGCTTGGCTGGTTCTGCAAGGCGAGCTCAGTGTAGTCAGCACGGTTTAATGAGCTACAACCTCTTTGGACAGACATCTACTGTAACTGTAACAGTCGCTGGAGTCTGTACAGCAAAAAAAAAAAAAAAAAAGGAATGTGTTGAATCTGTAAATTGCAGAGTGTTTCGTTGGGAGATATCCAGCACTTCACACGTCGTCTTTCTATAATGATCATTTTAGATGTGTTCAGTCAACAAAATTTTTGATTTACGCATAACTATTTCCACACTGATGGAATTTATTCCAGGAAACATTTTAGTTCAACAAAGTCTCATAATAAATGTTTTTGGAAAAATTATCTAAAAACTAACAGGAAATAGAGATTTTCCAATTGTTTTAAACTAATACTACATAATTTGAACACAGTGCACAGCTACAACTCAGTCTGCATGAGAAAAGTGAATCTAAAGCAATCACAAAAACATATAATTATGTAAATATAGAGGGGAAAGACTACATCAGTCTTTGTAATTAAAAACATGCCATTAGTTCAGTGTGTTGAAGGAAATGTTTTCTCTCCTTGTTATTTGGACCTCATTGTACATTTGATGAAAACGTGTGTCATCTCAATTAAATCTGACATCAAAAGTATAAGATTATGAGAGTTTAAGTGTCATTCCAATACTTTCCCTGATGTTTTTCCCGCAGCTTAAGCCCAAATTATTATAAATAGGCAGTATTATCTTTTAAATAAACAAGGCATTCTGTGCTGTAATGTCTGCAAGCCAGTGGGTGGCCCATCAGCACAGCCTATATGTATCCATATATGGTTTTATTCTGGGCCCTGTTCAGATTCAGTATCTCATACACATGAATCCAGTTTGATCCACATGAAAATGAACAGTGTCTTGGGCAGCCATCTGTGATGGGATTTTGTTTTAGGAGGTGATGCACTGAACAAAAAGCATCTAATTTCATTCAGAGCGGGTGTGAAAAATCTCCTCAGGGTATTCTTTTTGTTTTTGTCCATGGTAGCTGGAAGGTACTTTCACATTACAACTGGGCGCAAGAGATTTGATCCTGTCGCTGTAGCCTATATTCGCAGTACTTAAAGCCAATCTGATGGATTTGAAGGCGGTGTTAACGGAACCATGGGGACCTATATTAGCTCACACCATGGTATGACCTAGTAAGTCATTTGGGACACAATTCTGTGGTCATATCCATCTCATTCCAGATCATTAATGATCATTTTAAAATGTTAAAAACTATGACATCTAAAAACTTTCTTTTAAATTGAAGGAGAAACTGAAGAACTAAAATTTTTCCATTTAAAAAAGAGGGAAAAAAAGCATCTTTTCTGCAGTGAGTCTTGGAAAACCATCAGAAGATGTTTCCCTTTGAAATTTAAATGCATCAATTCTCCATTTCATTTACAGTTGCCATTTAGTGTAATGCATCAAAAGGACATTGCTGAGTGAGTACCACTTTAAAATCTCATGGGATGACTGTGTATGCTGTAGGGGGTCCATGACATTTGAAGTGCCTGCAATAATTTCAATAACAGAGGAGGGAGCAGGATGTGGCAGACCCCCTGTGAGTTTTGCCGTTTAGCTTTGAATGCAATGTTTGTATTAGCATACAGAGAGCTGCATCTCAGTGGTGAGGAGAGAAGTGGGAAGAAAAAGAGCAATTAGGAGGAGAAAAAAAAAGAAGAAGAAAATCACCCGCAAATGCTTAATGTCTTCTTTTTACTGCCAGACATGTTGAATGAATATCTGATTTAGTGGTTACTTGTATAATCAATGTTCCATTTCGTTGTATATCATCAACAGACTGGCTGCAGTGCATGAAAGATAACTCACTGATGCAAGTTGTGAGCAGAGCACAAGAATCAAATTACAGGCTGAAAACAAAGAATGATCATTCAAAAAAAAAAAAAAAAGATAGCTCCCTATTTCCATCAGAACAAGAGTCGAGCCAAATGACTCTGACTTTCAAAAAAAAAAAAAAAAAAATCTAGTAATTACTGGTATGGACGATCACACAGCTAATCATGGGAGCTGTTACTTGGCAACACAGGCCACTTGTCGTGCTTCCACCCACACAAGTTGAGCAGAACAGTCAAGGTGATTATGGTTTTTTTTTTAATGGACAATTCAAAAGCTCAGCATTTACACTTCACACCTCTATGCTGAGAAAAGCACTTTGTATTCACACTGTAAGCACGCAGGAATACGGCAGCATGGGTTGTTCCAAGCAAAGGCACATTACTGTGGGCTCGCCACCTCACGTACACTGTAGATTAGGGGTTTATGGACAGGAAATGAAATATTTGGTCTGTCCGAGTCGAGGCTGAATGAAGTGTTTGTCCAGGTACTACACTTGTTGATAGGCATGTAGACACTAACAAAGCGAGGGCGAGGGTCTAAGATAGCACAGGAAGACAGACTTCCTTGGGGATAAGTGTGACTGATAAACGCCGACACAGAAGGGGTTTAACATGGTTGGTACACTGAACCAATACACGACCTTCCTGTTCAAAAAAGTTAATGACTCCAAGCTATCAGCAGATTTTCACCTTCATATATCAACAAAAGCCATGAAAAGCCAAGAAGCAGATGTCTTAATGAAAATACAAGCAGGTTTCTGTCTGTCCGCTACACTCTCCCTTAAGGATAACCATCTGTGACAGCCATTTTGATGACAATTTAACCTAATTAGAGGAATGCTAATAGACAATGATTTTTGAGATTAACTATCTTTGAAGCAAAAAGGCTCAGTCCAATTCCCTACTGTCTTTACACACGTCACTTCATGTCGACATAATCCACTAATACAATCAGAAAATCTGCGGAGACAACACAACACTGGTGGGACTGATGTGAACTTAATGATGCTCTGATAACTACCTCCAACTGAATATTAAATAACAACACAAGACAGCTCATCATAGACCTCCCCCCGACGGTACAAAAGGTCTCTCCATTTTGAAATGTTTCAGTACTTTGAGGAAAAACTGAATGACACATTTTGGAGAAGGACATGTCACTGACAAAGAATCCCAAGCTTAAGTTATTCTATAATGCTGAAGTATTAATGCCTCCCATCGATTCATTGTCACTTACCGACATACCAACACACTCAACCTAACCACTTAACAGCCATTTAAAGTGAGACATGCACTATTATATAGGTCTTAATGTCTTGTCTCTGTTTCAGAACCAAGGACAGCGGTGTCTTGCCGATGTAGAACTGTAAAGCAGTGACATGGACCGACACAGGAACACGTCACTCCAATGACTTTCTTAGTCCGCCTGCTTTTCTTGGTTGTAAACAGCTCAACAGTGTTCAATTTTCCCACCACTGTAGGAAAACACAGAGAGAATGGGGGGAAAAAAAAAAAAAACAGGGAAGAAAAGGGAGAGCGAGCAAGGGACAGGGAAAGGGGAGAGGAGGGGTTGGGGAAAGCATTTGTCTTTTTACTCATCAGCTTCCAAGAAAAGGAAATACAACTGCGGCTGGTATCCATCTCTACATCTGCTCTACAAATGTTCATGTTGAATGTATGCACTGACAGAGAGACGCAACGAGGGGCTTGTGCTCAATATATGTCAGTAAGTCTGCTGGATTTGGTTTGTTGATGCCTGGGACGCTGGATGTGATCATAGGGCGATCTGAGTGTATCCTGAAGATCAAATGGACAGGGTGCACTCATCTGGATGGTCTGTTGCTGCTCGAGGCTCCATTCTAATGAGGATGCCAGTGTATGAATTTATAGACTGCAGCTAGGCCAGCGGTGATCCTGACCGGCCAAGACAAGCTCCATCCCCCAGAAGAAAATATAACTTGATTCACTTATGAATCCTTTGTCCCTAAATGTATACAATGAGTGCAAAAAAGAATGACTCGTCCTAGTGAAAGAGTGGACAGATTCATACAAATTGGAGGTGGAAAAGTGTAAAACAATGTTTGTGAATCAAGCTGACTATCACTTGACCTCACAAACAAACAATTTTTTAATCAGGGTGTGTCTTGAGAATTTAATTAAAAACAAGCGCTTCCAGCTTTAACATGTTGGCTGATTTTAAATGGTTCAATTAAAGTATCTATAGCTTGACTTTGACTCACTACTGCGTTTTTCATAATGTCCAATCAATTTGATAAAGCAACGTTATCCTAAGAAGATCTAATGGCGGTCCTGTAGTCTGATGGCCCTGACACGATATTTATTCAATGTGCAGCTCCATCTCTGTCCTCTTATAATGGTGAGATGCTTTTTCCTCTTAAGTACAGGAAGTACTCAAGTTAATAGCATTTCCTGAATTGTAAGGAAAGTGTTTGCTCTAGCAATAACAAACCCACACAACACAGCAAATAAAGAGGAAATGGGCCACCAAAAAGGGCAAAGTCTTAAAATTTTTCCATTGTGCCATTTATTTACTTTAACAATTTTTGTTAATCTCAAATTAGGGAGAAAAAAACCCCAAAACCTCTCAGCACAGTTGAAAAAGGGACAAGTGCTTTTGAAACTGTAACTTAATAACAATGAGAAGAATAGTTCAGTACTAAGTGAATTTTCTTCACATCATTTCTGTATATGCTAAATTAAAACATAAAAGTAGCACAGAAATTTTTCTTATAATTTCAAAGAACAATTACAAACTACATTGAACTTTTGACTAAAATAACCAAAAACACTTTTTCCCACCATTTATCGAATAAGGAGTTATTCAAGCTTCAATACACACACGCACATACATGGACACAAAAGTTGACAACATACTGGCTTCCTCTCCCCTTAAATGTAAACAGCATTGGAAACCAGTGAGGCTTGACTTACACAATGGCTTCCCCGCGAGCGTACTGTCACTCACACTCTGGGGAGAGACACCTCACCACAGGAGGTGGCGCGACCCCCTGAGACTTAACGAAATGACACCTACACTCACACACGCACACACCAAATCACAGACGCACAATTATACGCTCTAAGGCCACTAATTGGCTTGCTTGGCTGTGTGTGAATACTAACTGGGTTCAGGGCAGCAGCTGTTGTTATCGGCAGTTCTCTCAAAGGTGAAGAGAGGAGGAAGAGAAGAGGAAGAGGGGGAGAGAGAGTGTGTCTGCGTGTTTGGAATAAAGAATCTGGTCTCATGCTGTGTTGTCCCCCCCAATGCTGGCAGACAATTACCTGTGTGCAAAACTGGAGCCCTCCCTGTCTCTGTCAGAGCCCGTCTCCTCTCTTAGCACAGGGACAATGCTATTTACTGTCAGGGCTCTGCTGCCTGCCTGGGAGACCACGGTGCAACTGCTATCCCATAATCATTCCCATCCTTACCCGGCCCACACAGGCCACATCTGTGCTCTGTGGGTGCCCTTTCAAATATTTTTGTTCCCTCTGCCCTTAAGTTGCTTGACATTTCCCTCAACAGAGAGGAGACAGATGGTCCTGTATAGGGGTTTAGTGTTTCCCCAAATACTGTATAGTTTGTATGGGCCATCAGCCCAGATATATTAATGGCTACTTAAGTATATTTTGACCTGTTTTAACAGTGGCAGTTCTTCGAGACAGTCTGACGTCATAGAAGTGAAGAGGTGGTCCGTCTAAGGGGAGTCACTTCATCTATAACACAAGTTAGACAGCTAAGGTTTGCCTGCCAAGTAATGCTTGACTTATCTTTACCACATAAAAGCGTACACTGACTGAACCTTTTATTAGTTAGTCTTGTACTATATGATGCAGCCCAACACTATAACCCCTGCAAATGCTGGAACGGCCTGGGCATCAGTTTTAAGTTGTTATATATTTCATGTTGTTTCAGGGGGAAAAAAGAAATAGTTAAATCTATGATGAAAAAAAAAACAACCAAACAAACAAACTAGTGAAATTAGACTAATACTATACCACTTTTCAAACCTGAAACCATATTAGCATGGGTGCTAATTATTAGCTCTGCTATCAACAAGTTCATTGCAAAGAAGGAATCATTAGCCTTCGAATACAATGCTAGTTTAGAAAGAGTAACTTGAGGATAGGGCGTCCCGGAATGCAACAGGATATAACACAATGAGCATCTTCAGAAAGCTTCAAATCAAACCTGGGACTCATTTATGCCCACTAAATTTAGATTGCTTCATTTGCACATGAAATGATGCAGCCTCTTGTGTCTGTAATAGCTTTGCTGGACAATGAGTCATTATTCTCATATCTGTTAATCAGTTTTTAATTCAACTCTGCAATTAACTGATGAGTTCTTTACCTTCTCTGGATGAACACAAGAGCTGAAACTCAGACATCTTCCTGCGCTCATCACAAATGTAATACAAAGTAAACAGATGCTTTTAGTCAGCACTTCTCTTAAAGATGGATGCTTGTTTTTAAAAGAAACAGTCAGGAAAGACTGAACCTACTGTGAGGCAGTCAGCAAGCCATTTCCCATGACCTCAAAATAAATGTATTCAGACTGGAGAAACAAGGCAGAGGAAATACATTTAAGCTTACCTTTGAAAGAAATGGTCACATCAGTCACATCCAAGCAGACATGCGGAGAGAAGAAAGAAAAAAACAAATGTTACCCATGGGCTCAACATCACTCACAGAAGAAGAATTCTTTTCTTCAGCATCGCTTCTAGCATTTTTAAGACAAATGCAGAATTGATAAAACAATGTGAGGTCTCCGGGCATATGAATGAAGCGCTGGACAAGATAAATTAGTTCAGGTGGAAACGTTACTCTATCTATGCATCCTTTATATATTTCCCCATAACTACATGGCCATGATGGATTTACGGTTCATCGTTGCTGGCAGTATCAGCCTTGGCAGCAACAGCAGGGGTAGTCTCGTGGGCGAAAACAAAGGGCTTGTGGGTAATGCTTTTATCTTGGAAAGAGTGGCTCAGGTCAACACATCTTTCTCTCTTGCTTTTTCTCTGCCCCACAGGAACAATCTATGAAAATGGTGCACCAACTACATTTTCTAAAAGGCCCCGTGAGCAGTGCAACATAAATCTTTTTTTTCCCCTTTCACTGGCTCCATCTTCCCATTTATCTTCCCACTGTTTTGGGCTCATCTTGCCTTAGTCTGAACGCCGCAGGAGGAGCGGACAGGAGGAAGGGGAAAGCAAGCTAAGTAACAGATCACACATCAAAAAGTGAGAGGTAGGTAGGTGTCTGTGTTGCAGTGTCTTAAAAAAAAACAACAACATTTGCTGCCTCAGGTTTGCCTCTGCCCTCTTGCTCAACCCTGAATCTTACCAACAAGCTCAGAACACATTGCTTTATTGCCTGTAAAATAGACACAGTGGCCTATTTATAAGAGGATTAAGTAAAGAAAGAAAGACAGCAGGAGGGTGTTCTGTCTCCTCCTGTCCTCCCAGCCTGAGGGGGCGTTCTCAATACAAGGACAATGCAGCACATATATGTAGCCTGACGTGATGTACTGTTCAATGCAAATCTCGACCATGGCAAATGGTTGTGAGTTTTGTGTGGTTTGAAGGTACATGGGCCAAATATTTACAGAGTAACACAACCCTGATGGTGGCTTCTCGTTGGTGTGACATCATCACTACGCATAGATGACTATGTCAATAGCCAGTAAAGATTAATGTACATAGTACACCCAGGGGAGAGGTTTATTCTGAGTAAACCAACATTAAAAATTCACCTAATTTAAATGCAATTGTCGCAATCAGTGCAGTGGATTTGCTTTTGGGGATGAATAAAAACTCAAATATTTTTGGTTCAAGTTCAACTTTGACCAGTTTTGGAGCAGCCCATGACTGAGGGGTTAAGGGAGAGAACATGAGCTGTAATGTTTCTTGTTCAGCGGGAGGCTTTTGCTGCAGGTCTTTCTCCATCTGTCTTTCTTGATTTTCTGCCATCTCTCCACTGTCTGTTCTCCGAAAAAGGCTAAAATGATTGATGAACTTTTGTGCTATGGACCAACAGCAGGCTTAAGTAGAGGAAACTTTATCAGTGTGTTAGCTCTAATGGACCATCCACTTCTATCTAACCTCTTCAGTTTAGCCTCGGAGTAATGGTGTGGAGACAGTTATGACATTTGGCCAGTAGCAGTCATTTGCTAAAACACACCGTTTTCATTTTTGAAAATTCTTTTTGTAAATGTTTTCAGTTCATTCTACTTCCCCTTAACATCTTCACTCAATGAAACTGACTCATTGGTCAACTAGCCCTCTGACCAGTCACCAAACCTCTGGAAAAAAAATGCAGGTTAAAGCCTCTAAAATGTTGTAACCTTAAAGAAAACAAAAGATCAACAAGAAAATCCAGTTAACAAGCATAGTTAACTAGCATATGAGCACAACCCACCTGAGCCCCACTGCCTCATCATCTTTGAGCATCTTCAAAAGAAGAATGTGCAATAAATCTCAGACATCTTTCAAAAAGGTGTAAAGGAAGCCCCTCGTTATTAAACATCATCAGTAACTGCCTCGCCTCCCCCACTGTATCAGTTACACAAAGAGCAGCTCTGCCTCTTCTAACATCAGTGGTGACTGCAGCCTCCGGACCTGGTGATTTAATGATTTTTCTTAGGCTTCACAGACGGGGCGAGCCTCAGTAAAAGAGCCTTCCCTTGACTTATAAAGTGCCTGCTGCTACCAAAAAGATCCCTTTCCCGACAAAACAGTGATGCTGTACTAGCAAATGCAGAACAATAATGGATTGTGTTACGCAGTAAAAACGGGAGTATCTGCATGTCTTATTTCAGCCCCTGGACCCACCCATCCCAGGCGACCTGTAACAGTCTGGTCTGTTTTTTCATCCAGAAGTCAGGCTATAGAGCTAACACAGCCCTGGTCTGGTTCTCAGGTATCAGCCCTATTGAATTGAAGCTGGGAAGTAGAAGGCACAGTAGTGAGTGCCCCCCCCTCCTGTATTTTGAACTCTGAAAATCATCCTGGACCACTGGGACAGCAGAGAGGAGATCAAAAACACTAGGATGGGGATCATTCATGCTTTGTAGACCTCAACAAACACACTGTTTGTTTCCATTCTCCACTTCAGTGAGATGTATTGATTGGCAGCCCTTCGTAGCTCAAGGTCTTGTCTAAGGAAGACCCAGACATGCCCTTGTAATGGGCTGATAGGCTTACACAAGGAGGGAATGTGAGCTGCATCATAAAGAGATGGAAGTGTTTCTCTTTTGGTTATGGGAGTTTCTTACTGGTCATCAATTGTGAAATTAATGCATCATATAATCAGATGCAAGTGTGGAAGCGCAGGAGGAAAGGTTGAGTATTTACGCAGCTGATTTGTGAGAACATGGTTTACAATAAAAAAAAATGGGTTGGGGTAACCTGAGGCACTCAGAGCATCCCTCATGCATCTGTCTGTCCAGACAGCATCTTCTAACCGGCGTTTCCATGGCAACAGTGGGCAACCGTCCTCCTGGGAGAAGGAGCCTCATCAGTGGTCAAAGGTCAATTTAGGGTAATTTATTTTTGCTGAGAGAGGCTATGATCCTCCTATCTTCATTCTCCCATGTGTTTATCCTTTAAAGACAGGAGAGGTAATGTTCATTCACCAGTCAGTTTTTTTTGGCTGCTTGACGTTGTTTGCTTCATGCTGACTTGTTAAAACATTTTCACACCCATTAAATGTGTGCACAACTCAATGCTGGTATACCATTTCTTTTCCAAAAAACCTTTAAAAAAATAAAAATACTAAAAGGGGGTAGAAACTGTTTAACTAGAGCAGCAGACCTGAGTCGCCTCAAAGGCATCGGTGCTTTTTCCACTTTATGTGAAAACAATATTGGAAGTTCAACCTAACCTCAACAGCATGTTAAGTCCTAAAAGCTTTCTGCTGATGCGATGCCCACAGGCTATTTCATATAAGAGAAAATATCGACTGTATATATGGTATGGGTTCACCCACCAAACCCCTTCCTGCCGCTCCACTCCACGGGTTAAAAGGCTATAGTGTCAGTGTGGGCCAACAGTAAGATGCCACATGAATGTTAAGGATGCATTTGACAAAGGGGAAGCACCAAATTGACCCTAACCCCCGGGCCAAGCAGGCATGAGTAGGCCAGCTCAGTGGGCGACCTATCCTCACGGTTTATTAAATGCCAGCACTTAACAGCACATTTAGAGAAATCACAACAGGCACAAATATTTCTGCGCACCCCACAATGCAATCCAGAGGAATAGGGAGATACTATACAGCTAATTCAGGCAAATGACATTTACTGAAGAGTTATTTAGATGCTATCGGCGGCTCAGGTCTTTGTGCTAAGGGGATTAGCGCCACCGTGCCCAGCGTTGAAAGGCGTCTTTGTGGCTGTAGTCTTTAGCAGGATGGGAGAGCGGCTCAGATGCCTGCGTGGAGGGTGTCAGTTATCAGGGATCCTGCCATGCCTTGCTAATCTCTGGCCCTGCAGAGTTCCTGAACGCCAGCCAGCGTGTCCTACGCCAGCCTCTAGAGTTCCCCCAAAGTAGGGGGACAATGATAGGTATTCACAGGGAGAGCCACTGGACCGTCAAGCTCCCCTCCTTGAGTGAGCAGCATAAGGGCAAGGGGGAGGCTGTGGCTGCAGGACCAGGGGTCTAAAGCACCACTACCCATTTAGCAACTATGAGGACTCAACAGATACATACTACAGACATATATTAGAGCAGTGCAGCCACACAGGCACAAACCACCATGAGGCAATAAAACCATGATGAATGTTTTATTAAGGAGGTGTCTTTCATTTATTTTCCTCCAGCGATCTGCTCCTGGAGTGGGAAGGGAAGCTCCATTTCTCTGCCACAGAAACCATGCAGTCAACTGTGTTCACCGTACATGAAGAAAGCAGGTGAGGATGTGAGATCACAGTGGCCATGATGACTGGAAAACCCACATGACAAAAAACATCAAGACTCTCAGTTCAGAATGTCTTACAAAACTATTCTTGGTTCATCCTAATTCCTGATTTCCATTTTTAATGTAGTTAATCTTTCTTCTTTCCAAAATACAAATGGTTTAAGATTTAAACCATTAACCTGACACAATTTGTTCTTTCAACAGTGTAGCTTCTTATAGAAGACATACTCCTGATTAAGAAGAATTTATTCATGAAGCAATAATTTAAAAATCTTACTTGTTCAGTGCCTGATAATAAATACTAACTCAACTTCACATGCAGTCATTTCAGTATCTTCAGAAGTGTGCTTGAACTGCTCAAAAGAGTTCTCCAAACACAGTAATGACTTCATCAGTTGTAAAATTCCTGCAGGGTACAGCGGTTAATGAAAAAGTGGGTCAAAGAAATCCAGTGCCATATGTTCCCCAAAAGTCAGCCCTGCTTCACACTCGCAAACACTGGTGTGTTATCTCTGATGTTTTAATTAAATGTAGATGAGGAGGAGGAACGGAAAGATAATGCAACCCAGCTGAAATTTCTTTCCAGACATCCTGGAGTTTTAGGAGTTCGTTGGAAGAGCGAAAAAGGGGTGCGTGGGTGGGGGGTGGGGAGGCGGAATACAGGAAAGAAAGAGGGGAGCGGTGGATTAGTCCAACCAAATGAAGAGATGATTCATTCAAATGTTGAATTAATTTGTGGCTGTCAGTTTCTCTTTCACACTGTAGTGTTCAGGGTGTGGGGTGCCTGCCCCCACCATTCTTTGGATCCCACCTCTTCCTCCACATGCCTTGGCCCAGCACAGCTTGGCTCCCTTCAGCCCTGCATGGCGTCCTTTCCACTCCAATGGGAAGCAGACATGCAGAGGACTATCGTAAATGCTTGGCTGCAGAACTTCACAGATCAGCGTCTCATCTCCTCCTCCAAATGTCTCCCATTGTTCCCCTAACCTTGTTATAGTGTCTGGCATAATGTGTTGTTACTGCCCAATATCGCCTCGACTGTGGTTTGACACACTTCATCTAACTCTTTAAGAGATGTAAAGACCTGGGCATAATTTGGTCCAGGGTTTGTTGAGGAAAACCAAGTCCCCGAAGGAATATATACAATTGGCCTAACAGTTCTCTGGCTCCAAAAAAGAGCAATAAGAAGTCAGGCTGAAGATCAAGCAGTTCACTGCTGTTAAATACTGCAGAGTAAACAGAGTGGAAGTCCTAGAGTCAGCTGTTATTTAGCTGCAAAGGCTCAAGCATCACAAAGTTTAATGTCTTGACAGCATTGTCTTTCACCGGACAAGCATTTAGGACATGTAAGAGACGGCACATCTGTGGCGACACGCTAACCTACCTCATTCTGCCACTGCAGTGGAATGCACTAACAGCTCAGACCCATCCTGATGCTCGCCAAGCAGCTAACTGCAATGCCTTTTTCAAAGGAGAATCAGATGAAAGAAGCCAAGTTAATTGCTTTGGCTACAATGGAAACCTCCCTGTAAGGACGTCCTATTTCCCCTGGCAATTAGGGCTCACTTCCCCCCAGGTACTTGTGAACAAGCCTTGGGGTCAACACTCGTGTGACTGAGACTTGGCATGCGGAACAGATTCCACCTGTCAGCTGCTACTCATCTACTGTATAGAATGAGTAGGACACAATGCATTCAATCCTGGATGCTGCTGCTCCATGTAGCAGAGGAAGAGGTCTGGCTCCCTGAACCATTGAATATGTTTCCCTATTGGAGAATTGTGATCATAAAACAGGTAATATTATCAAACTGATATTCAATGAACTGTGTTTCAGTATAATATATAAAGAAGGCAAACCACATGACACAAGTCATCAAAAATTAAAGATCTCATTAGGTTATGTTATTGAACTAAACTCAGAATACTGAGCCGTATCAAGCAAAGTAGAGCTAACAAGAGGTAAAGGATGCTGTAGCCTTCTGGACTTAGTTGACCATTGTCTGCTTTTATTTTAATCAGGTTTTCAAGTTTCATCAAACAAGGCTTAAAACTGCAGAAGCAAAAATCCTCAAAAGCTTTGCAATTGCATCTAGTATGCACTTGGATATTATTTCCTAAAACTACGTTTTACACCAACAACAACTTGGTGAAGCACAAATGATACTTTGGGGGTCCAAATGGACATGGGCAGATTACGAAACTTTACTTGTTGCTATGTGGATAAAGAATTTATGAGCAGATGGACTTTGACATCCAAAAAAAGCAGTACAGACCGTGTACTTAGCTGTGAACTGCATATCCAGAGGGCAGGCAGCAGTGCTGACCAGCGAGGACTGAAGCTAAATTAACAGATATATTGTTCAACTTGTCGGAAGGAAAGTCTCCTTTGAGGTTTCTGTTGCACTGTGAAAGAATGGAGGTCTAAGACAGTAAAAAACAAAAAACAAAGCAAATGCCTTTAAAGGAAGGTTTGAAGGGAGAACTATAACAACAGAGCTGTGGAATGTGGATGTGTTTGGCGTCTGATAGCAACAAACTTATCTGCAATTTCTGAGTGGCTGTAAACCAAGGGCATAATGTGCCTTTGCCTTTCTGTCTCACTGTGAACAACGAACCACTATGAGCAATAATTATACGGTAAGAACGCTGGTTAACCATCTACACTGACGAGGCAGCAGTCGTGGAGTTTTTTTCAATGATTAAAAATAATTAGCTTTAATTACTTCCTGCTTTATACACCATCTCCTGCAGGTCATGCACACGGAGAATGAACAATGTTTTGCTTTTCCCGAGTTTTAGGTTGAAGGGGGAACGAGGGCAAGGGTGAGGGGGTTGAGTAAAAATACAGGGGGGCTGAGTTGAGTCTCTATTTACCAGGCTCTTCAAAACGTGAGTATGAATGTGTGAAATGCGCACATACACTCACTTGAACGCAGGAATGATACACATAGGAACGCAGAAGGTGTATTTGTCAGATTAAACTAAGAGGGAATTGAGTGACAAAACCAACTATTACGGGCTCATTTGTATGTACATCACAGCCTCTCTTTGTATTGGAGTAAGATGTGTTGAGGCGCACTACTATGCTCCTCAATGAGAGAGTGACAGCCCTGCTAAACCCAGCCCCCCCCTTTTAAAAAACCCCTTGAATGAGCTCTCTACAGTGGTTGCTGCTCTGCATTAGTATGGGTAACAGCTCGCTCAGAGCAGGATGGGCAACACGAGCAGTATGGAAAAAAGCCGAGGATTGAGGGATTGGCAAGTGCTAATGAAACGGTTCAATTAAATAGCTGCAATCCAGCAACCGAAATCATGTTTCAATCTACAGACATGAAACCATCTGATTAAATTAAGCTTGTAATCGTGATTATTTTCATGATTTTGTAATAATTACCATTAGTGATAATTCAAGAGAAGCGAGATAAATATAATGACATTGATGCTCCATTTTAATATTTATGCATGAAGATGTTCTGCTCAGATTATTAACTGTTGCGTTGCTTTGTGAAGAATGTGATATAGTTAATACTCATTGATAGAATTTTGCAACAAGCTACAGTTAGCATCTCAATAACAGGAACCCGACTGAGCTCCCAAACCTGTAGCTGTGCCTCTCACTGAATTGGTTTTTCTTTTTCATACATAGTGTGTGCAAAAATAGGTATCTGAATTGTTTGAACCTGTGGAGGAGTAATCAAACACTGTCTACCAATACTCTAATGCACTGATAATCCACCCATCACATTCATGCTTAGTCCTGCAAGATTCTGTTGCTGCCCACAAGACTTATCAACTGCGTGGTTTGAGGACTCTTGCTGACTCCCTGTTGGTCTCATTGACTGATCAAAGCCTTCTGTGACAGAGCTCAGAGCTCTTCTGACCTCATAACTAATATTAACAAGCCCAGGAAACCACACTCCCACAGACAGGAATGAATGATACACTTTGTCTGAATCTCCCACAGTGCAGATCTCCCAGCTGTATCAGCCACAGGTTAAGTGTTTCATTCTGTCTGTGTTTAGATGGCGTGTGGGGGGTAAAGCTTTAAAGTGCTTTTAACTATGACAAAAAACTCAGTCTTGGTTTCGGAAAAACAAATTAACATGGAGATCATTGAATCCTGTGAGTCACTCTCGCACTGGCCAGGCGGATATGCAATTGTGAAGAACAGCCTGACAACACCTATTCATTATGCATTTAGCATATGCAGGGTGAGGGTAAAACTAAACAGGAACTACTCTATCCATGCATGTGCATGCAGGGATCACTGAGAGCATGGGAGTCCAAGCACTCTGACACTAATAGTGATGGTAATGAGCCTACACGATCTCCTTACTAGTCATCCACATCCATCAATGACACATGGGGAGCAGATTAGATGGAGTGCATCTATCACCCAAAATTACAAACTACTCCTGCAGGCTTTCTTTCACAAAAACAAGATCTGGAACATTGTGCTTCACTTCCCTAAGTGTGTATACGAGTGTTTTCAATTTCAATTTGGAAGGAGGCGTTTCAGTAGTGCAGCTGTGGGCACAGCGGGGAATGTAGCAGTGTGCCAGAGGGACGTACTAAAGCGAGATCTGTGACCCGCGAAAAGGGACGCTGGGTACCCAAGATTCTGTGATGGGCAAATCCCCAATTCAATTTACAACCTGGCATTACAAACGTCACCTACAGAGATAAACCCAAATTCATATCACACCTAACAAGACTAGTAACAAGGTGCAGGAAGAGATGAGTAAAAGGCAAGGTTGGAGACTGGCTCTTGGGAAATAAAAGATCTGTGTAACCCAAGCAGCTCAATGCATTATAATAGAAATACAGAGAGGCCCACAGCAGAGGGATCTTGTTATAAACATTAGCTTTAGCATTTCTCACCAGCCAGTTCTAAAGGGCCACTTCGGCTCCAGTCTTTAAAGAGGGTACAAACACAATTGTGGATTGAAACACGAGGCTCTTCTGCTCCTGGAAATTCCAGTTTCTCTGAACATACAGTAAGAGCTCGAAAGAATGAAGGAAACAAATTCTTGAACCCTTTAATCTGTTCCATGTCTTTCGATTAGTCAAACTTATATAGAGGGGACTTTTACCGCAGAGAATGACTGCAGTGTTTCAGTGACTACAAAGAAAACAGCATTGGTCATTAATTATATTGAAAACTCCATCTACAGCTGAACAGTTCTTTTTATCTGTGACAGTTTAAATATAAGGTTGACATCAGAATATCCACCTCATATCGTTCAATGATCAGAGTACAGTTGGTAGCACTAACCTAAATAGACAGATAGTGTCTCTAATAAGGTTAACTTTGTACAAAGAAAACATATTTGATATGATCCCGATATGATCAAAAACACAAGCACTGGAAACAGATAAGCAGCACTTCCTGTTGAAATTTAATGACTGGGCTATGCTAGACCTTAACTCTAATTAAATGGTAATCCCCTTTAACAGACAGCAACAGCTACTCAAATCTTTTTATCCCCCCATGTCACCTCGAGGCATCTCCCTGTAACATAAATCTTCCTCTCCTCCTTCCATCCCTCTCCCTTTCTCTGCCCTGTTAAAAGTCAGAGCCCCCAAGAAACTGGCAGTGGCTGCAGAGGGGAAGCTCACATTTCAAGACAAAGCCCGATCCTCTGTCAGAAAGGAGACACTCTCCAAACCGGGCCTGCCATATATCACCAGGAACCTGTTTTTCTGCCTGCTCCCTGTCTCACACCTCCGCACTGAAAAAGCTGTGCCGCAGAGATGCCTGTTGACAAGGAGTGACTAACGGACTGACAGTGATCCAGCTTGTCTAAGCTTTACCTTTTCTCTGTGTGACTTCCCGAAGAATGCATGCTGCCTAAATTGCCTCCGCTCTCTGCGTTTTGCCTTGAGAATGATACATTTCAGTGTGGACAAAAAAAAATCTATTACACTGTGCGAAGGTATGCAAGGTGACATGAGCTTTGTTTGAGTTTCACACAAACATAAAAAGAGGTCGGGCAGACTGTGAAAGCGATTGCGTCAACACATTGTTAGTTTACCAAAGTTTGTATAAACTACTTTCTGCAGGGGCTTTTTTAGCTGAAATTATATCCTGAGAGTGATCAAGACTGCAACAGTCCTGCTTTTGTTTGAGTAAACACAGATTGTACAGCATCTGAGACTGTTTAAAAAAAAGTGACAATTTGTTAAGATTTAAAACCTTGTTAAATACACAACATGGTTGCTGCTGGTTAAGATGGCGTTTCCTGTGTGAAATTACATGGTGGGGATAATCATATAATGAGCCTGTAAGGAGCAGATTTGCCTTGTTTAAAAGGTGAAAGGTCATGCTATACAGGAGCCCCAGTGTTTAAGGGCCTTGGGGTTAAAACACGTCCCAACCTTTGATCAGAAAACTCCCACTCAGTTCGACATGGTCTGACACTCAGGGTCAGACTTATAACTATGGATTACAACTGAAGGTCGGAATAGCAATTTTTCTAACATGCAGTAACAAAGAGCCACTGATCCCATCAACTGAATTTTCCTCTGAATGGTCTGAAGGCACACCCAGTCTCACTGCACTGCCATGGAAATACTTTTCTGAGAAATATGCCACTTTACAGCTTTAATAAAGAAATACTTCACAGCTCTGCAAACTCAAGTGTTTTGTTTTCTGCAAAAGCAAATGTATTCCCCCGCAACCCACCTCGTACCTATAGCATATGAGGTGCAAATCTCAAGGCAGCTTCACTCAACCAGCAGCTAACAGGGCAAAGCAAACACTGAACGCAAAGGGAAAGAATGTACAGGCTGTCAGAAAATAGGGAAAAGCAAATTTTTGTTTATTTTGTAAAGTGAGCCTTATTTTGTTTGGGTTGGAATAGTTCTGTTGGAGCGAAGCCAAAAGAAACAGCTTTTCCTTGTCAAACACCTCTTCTCAAACTTCACTTCAGATTTGTGCACCACCTGCTTCATGCTACCTGTTAAACAATTTAAGCGCAAAAGGCATTACCAGCAACGTACAATGAGTTAGATGATCAGTCTAAGATGGTCTCGTTGTGTCTCAAATGAGGATAACATTGTTAAACACCAGAAGAGCAACATCTGATATCTGATGGGCTGCTGGCCTTAAAAAAAAAATTGTAATAAATAAATACAAATCACATGAAAATTATTTCCACAAAATTTTCCCCAGGATTTACTCATTCATCATGTCTACATATCTACGGAGTAAAACTCTAAGTGAACCATGTCAAAGAAAAGAACATAGCCTCAAAGAAAAAAAGCACAAAGGTTTCATTTACAATCTAAAAAAAATTCAATGAAAACCTTACATTAAATTATTTGAAGCTTATTTGGGAACTGGTCTCCATCATACTGCGATACTCCACCATAAAATACAAAATCTTGAAAATGGGCCATTGTTTATGGCTGGTGCTGAGTAGTCTGGCAACAGCATAGTTAGCGAGATCTGAAACAAAAAAGGGCATTTTCACCAAATAAGAAGCATATGGTTTCACATCCAATTACAGCCATTTTCTGTGCGGCTCACATTTTACAAGAGCCACTTGTTTGCTGCACAACGTGTAGAGGCATCATTTTGCTGCACAACTCATGGCGACCTCAGGAACTACCAACCTAAAAGCAGCCCTGACTCATAAAAAAAAAATCTTAGAGGATCATTAGACACACCACAAGATCCCTTAAAGTGTTTTTTTTTTCTTACAGGAATCCATACAATAAGACTCATGTTGAGGAGTTAGTCACAGTCAACTAATAAAAATTGTAAAAATGATGAAATGTTGCCACTAAATTTAACTGTTGTCAAATTATAAACAAATTGTACAAAACTATTGTAGGAATCTGAATGAAATAAAACAGGGATAAGTCCTCATATGATTCTGCATTAATCTAATCTCAGATCCTGTAACAGGTATTTACTGAAACAGTGATGGCTGCTGTAAAAAAACAAACAAAACCAAAAACATGTTAGAATGTAATTTATGATTCAGTAACCCCACAGTGTTCAAGTAAACGATTTCATCATGACTGTCAGAGGGTGTAAATATGAAGCCTACTCACATTTGAAGACTTGGCTAAGACTTGGCTATGTGCAAGGCTGAATATCTGAAAAGAGCCAGTCAAAATACTGATCAACCACATTTCCCCACCAGGCTGGGATTAGAAGTAACGTCAAAATCTGATACATCATAATTCATCCTGGTAATTAATAAATCAAGATGGGAGCACAGTAGGACAGGCGCAGACCCTTTCACATCACCTGATCCACAAAGAAAATCAAATCAGGATCACAAGATCGAGGCTGGTGAGTGCCAGGCCCAGAGAGTCCAAACGGAAGGACTGAAAAAGAAGACAGACCAGAAGACGTCTTCCAGTTTCTCTCCAAGCCCATACACATCTTTGGGTCCTAACAAAACCTACGTGGAGACCAGTGCCAAAAGAAAAGTGCTGTCCTTGAGCAAAGCAGGAATAACGACCCTGATCACCAGGTCACAGCTGGAATGAGGTGTTGCATTTTATTTCCTGTGTAGAATTTCTCCTTGAGTACCTAAGGTCACAAATGCAGCCTATTAAGAGCCATTTGTGGGAGGAAAAAGTATATCTAAAGCTAATGGATCCTTGGTGTGACCCTGACACATAATCATCCATTACACTCTTAACACTAACGGGGTTCCGCTTGGGAGCTCACACTTCCATCTGTGGTGGCTTAAAACCTGTACCTCTTCCTCATTTTGAATCAGGTCAATGCTTGTTAAGAGTCCATTTGCATTGAAATCTGAGGAGGTCTCCTCTCTGACCCACTGGCCTCTCTCCCTCCCTCATGGTCTGATGTCCTCCAGCTGCCCAAATTGCCCATAGTCCTGTCTGAAATTAAAGTCTTCATTAGGACATTTTTAGAAGAACCGTAAACCACTGTCCATTTATTATGGACTAACCCACCAACTGCAATAAATATTACTTTGAAATATAGGCAAGTAGCCAAAGCTTTCACTCCTGATTTCCAGCTGCAAGATGAGAGAGGAGATGCGATCCGACTTGTACATGTAAACTTTTTTTTGTTGGTGTTGGGTTTTTTTTTTTGTGGTCAATCAAAGTTTCTTCTAATTACTCTGGCCTGTTGCCTCCCCTGCATTGCAAGACTCTTCCTTTCAAGTCAATGTTGTGTCTTCCCAATATTTTGGCAATTAAAATCTAATAATTAAGTCATAAACTTAATTATGATACCATCGAGGGAATTATATTTATTCTTGGGTCTCACCCAAGCAAAAGAAATAAATAAAAAAAAACCCTCCATGGCCTTAGCTTTCCGTCAACATTTATGTAATAAATTCATATTTCCAAAGTAACCCAAGCACTTACCAGAAAGTACGGTCCAAAGTAATGACTCCATGAAATGCACAGAAGTAAGAGAATTCCCGAGGCTAACTTCAAAGTAACATATTTCCAAAAAAATAAAACACCCAACATGAGTGAGAGTTTGTAAATGTGCGTGTTTACAGAGGGAAGCAGGGTGAAGGGGCCAACAGTGCTGGGAAGCTCAGCCCTGTTACATGGCTTTAATACACTCAGCATATTCTGTGAACATCTCTCACCGTTTCCTTGCACTGGGGAACTCGCTCATGTTTAATGCCTTTTGAACAACCACAGAGTTTTAGAAACAGTTACATTGCCAGACCTAAAAAAAAAAAAGAAAAAAGAAAGATCAAACAAAGGAGGAGGGGTGGAGGAAAAGCTGCAGGACATCCAGCTCTTGCTCTTGAAGGGGATGAGAAACATTTGTGCGAGTGTCTCTGAATAGAGGAGCTTGTTTAATTCATGACTAGCCTGTTTCCTGCGAGGTGTTGTCAAGTGTAGCCTGGCTGGCAAAAAACAAATAAATAAAATAAGACCTGCTTTTTGAATAAGCAGCCCTGGTGTCAGGATAACAGCTGTTCTCTTCAGGATGTAGTGATGTTCAAGGCATTTATGATTCTATGGATACAAATTAAATCATAGCAGCTTTACAAAGTTAGTAAAGCTGTTAAGTGAAAAGGGCAAAGTATTTATCACTGGCAGTGACCAGGGTTGTGACCGGGAGACATTACACTTCAGTATGAGATGAATTCCTTTTATTTTAACGTCGACATGCCAACATCGCAGTGACTGTCACTAAATATGCAGTTGGAACATGGCGTTATTTGAAAGCACACAGCAGGGATCTTTTTTTCCCCATCAGAGTGCAAGGCGCTTGCTGTTCCAGAGTCAGAGAGTAGTTTTCTCTACTAAAAGCACACCGCCGTGTTTGTGAGTGCTCAAAGAGTGGGAGGGAGGAGTATAAAAGGAGAGGGAGGAAGCAGAATGGTGCACCCAGGGCTCGTGTGTCATCTGACCTCATTTTAAGACGGACCTGTGAGGTTGTAGGGGAGCAGGGGTGTACCTTTCACTGCAACCTTTTCTTTGCATGCTCAAAAATGACAGTGCGAGAGGGTGCAACACAAAGGCAGGGTAAGACATCTGCCTGGAAACCATCCACACAGAGATGAAAGAGCCCCGGTGAAGTCATGTTCCAAAAATCCATCAGGCAAAAAAAAAAAAAAAATACACAGCCCATTTTTTAATAATGAGTTAGTGTGAAAGTACAAGATCCAGAAAAGGCAGCAAAGGAGAGTTGTTGTTCATATGATGGCCCGATGCAACATAATTTGTCACTGGTACACGTCATTGTGCAGGTAATGGGCCCTTATAAAAAACGGGAAAAGAATGTTGACGAAGAACTGGCTTCAACGACACGCAATCCAACCACATTAAAAAGCAGGAACCCTGCCAGCTTTTGCACAACACCACACCTGGGCAACTGCTGCATGACATTTGTGTGAGTGCTCAATGGTCCACTTTGGAAAGTTACAGAGATCCTCAGACTGTAAAAAGTAATTACTAGGTAGGCTGATCATGTCAAGGCCCAATTCAGATGAAATTTACTAGATGCCACTCTGTTCTGACTGAAGTGCTCCTTATGTCATCAGCCACACAGTCGGGCTAAAAGATTATTTCATTTGGTATTTTAGTACAGCTCTGACTGCATTTTTACTATCATTCATATGTGAGAGCTGAGGCAGTGGGTGGTTTATAAAAGGAGCACACAGACATATCAAGCTCTTCTTGCTATAAAAATACAGACTGAAATGCGCCCACGGGTGCTTAAGCCACATTTGTATACCGTACTAACATATGCACTTACATAAATGGCCCTTCCTGTGCAGCGTCTGTATGCGTTTACATTTTCTATAGATTCCAGTGGCAGTAAAGGCCTCATGTGTTTTAAGTCCTCCCCCCCAAACCATCTGCATCACAGGAAGTACACAGCCAAACAGCCGCCAGCCTTCTCCTGCCACGGCTGTTGTCCTTCCCCTCAGGGAGACCACAGCCTTTGCTCTCCATTATGACCTCACACACAAACAGAACTGAGCCCCCCCCCAGCCACATCATTCATGGCGAGGAAAGACAGGAACGTGGCCCTCCGTCTGGGCCCTAACCTGGATGAGGACACAAAGCAGTGGTCCTCATTTGTTTGACGCAATACCAGGAGGAAGTAACCACAACAAAACACCTATTTCCTCTGTTATGTGGCACAGAAGGGGGGTGCCAGGGGTCATTGTCAATGGTCAGACACAACACTGGCATTTCTATCTGTCGTCAGCTCAGCAGATAAGAACAGGAAACACTGCCCTGTGCTCCCCAATCAACATGACTGAGTTCGCTGGCTGCACCTGCACAGGGCAGCCTATTGTAGTAGTTTGTGTTATGTTGGTCCTCTGCGAGCATCATCCATTGTGGGGTTTTTGAGAGCAAACACTGATGTTGTTGACTGAGGCTGGTAATAGCGGATACTGATAACAGTGTGTGGAATTTACTTTTCATTCCTCTCACAGATGACTGATGAGCAAAAGTAAGGCCTGTTTCGAGTACTGCCCAAATTTACTGGTGCACATCTCTGCATGACACAATGTGCAGTGGTGAATGTTTGGATTTCCAACAGACTTGGTTCACAGTCTTCACAGCACACTCAAATAAGCTGCAACACTTTCTCCATACAAAAACTGGCACATTTCTAAAAGTCAATAATCACGGTCTGAATGGTTATCATGTATAAATAAAATAATTCCTCTGATGATAGCAGGGCTGCTCTTCATTTGTCTCGAATATAAAAATCACACAACTGAGAATTTTTGTGATTCAACAGGGCAAACCATAAAGTTAATGGATACATTCAAGTCCTCTCAAAAAGTTTTAGTGAGTTTGTGTTTTCCAGTCCGTGCTATCCGGTATCTGGACCATTTCATGTGAAAAAAAAAAATCCCTAAAAATACAAAGATCAAGTTCACCCCTCAAGACATTTATTATTGGCAGAGCAGAAAATCCTTTTAAAACTGTTTGTAGAGCGTGGAGTCCTGAAATTCTGTGGAAACCCAGAAAAACCAGAGCATTTTTAAGCCTTCAAAAAAGCCAGAGCAGCTTCCAACAAATATACTGCACATGACACAATGAATTGAGGGTGAATAAAATACCAAGAATAGCTTCATACATCATGTCATTTTCCCAAATAACAGCTACTGTAGGGTGGAAGGATGGAGGGAATAGTACAAGACAAACAGGAAGCACCTTCCTGTTGCAGATGTTGCTGGACTAACCTGTGACCTCTTGTTGCGCTGGTGAAAAAAAAAAAAAACTCACCAAACAAACCCACAGATAGATTTTTTTCTTGACGTGAAACTTAGTTTCAGGACATTTTTGGTTAGTAACAGTGTTTGGACATAATCCTGATTCTAAGTGAAGAACCAGACTCCTTTCCATCAGTCCAACCCTTGGACTTAAAGACAACCTGTTTGGATATAACCACAACTTTCCCACAGATGCTGTCTGAAAGAATATAACTGAACTCATTCCCATCCTAATACTTTCTTCCCAAACACTGACCAAAGAGGTGAAAGTTCACCAGCACTGCCTCATGCAGCAGACCGACTCAGTTATTCTGCCTGCACTCTGCCATCTCTCTGTCAAAACTGGTAAAAATATAGACTGAAGTCTGGCTTAATGCAGACTCAGAGGGAGGTTCAAATGGAGGACAGCAGAGAGGAGGCTGGAGTATTGAGCGATGCGGTAGTTGGAATAGTACTGAAACTGGAATGAACAAAATGAGAAGGAGCAGAGGAGGCTGAAATAAAGTGTGATGACAGCAGCAGCAGCATAGATGAATATGAGGTTGAGGAAGCTGCCCAAACTCTTTAACATAATGAAAACCACATAACTTAATGATGCTGGCAGTGTATAAGCTTTCCTCTTTGCTGTGGTAATTACTGTACTAATACAGAACAATGTCGGCCTTAATGTACAAACACTGCTGGGTGCACTGGCTGCAGGAAAAGAGGTGTATAATCACCAAACAGGTTGAAGAGATATTTTTATTGGATACATCATCACATACGTCAAGGAGACGTATTCAAAAGTTAATCAAGTACAGTTCTGCAAAGGAAGCAAGGAGGGAAAAGACCAAAAATAAACGTTCATACTGGAGACAGTTGTACAGTCTCATGCACAGAGCAACCATCAGCAGTTCAGCAGGACTACATTAATGGTGTGATGTGCTTTGAGAGCGGCTGCTGTGAGTCAGCAAATGAACGACTGAATGAATCACTCTCTGGGTCATTGGAGTGTTAAGCTGCCATTTTATTATTTATCTTTCTATTCTTTTTCTTCTTCCACCAGTTACACAGCCTTTGACTTGATATCACGACAAGATATTTGCACCATAGCAGAGTCAGTGATGTTTGATTGCAAGCAAAAGAAACATGACCTCACACACCCGGTTTCCTGATTGCGGCCCTGATCCCTAATCTCAGTGGTTAACTAGCTCACCAGCCAATTAAATGAGAACTAGTGAAAGGAAGTGAACGTAACAAAATATGTTGTACAAAAAAGATTAAAAAATGAGCATGAAGGAGATAGCAATGTGAGCAGCTTGGATCCCGGAGGTGTAAAAAAAAGGACAATGATCTGTTTCAAGTTTAAAAGTAGTGTAGCAGTATCCTCCAAAATCTATTCTGTATGTTTCATTCATCACAACATTTTACAGAAAGATGACTGTGAAGGCATATTCTTCTCTGTGACAACAGCTGAAACTATACAACCATGCTCCTACAGTCATACTGTGGCACTTGGTTCACATCCAAAATGTATGAGCTCTAAAACATTCACAGATTCCTATAAAGCTAAAGATAAAGCCGTCTGCTAACAGTCACGCATAACGCTGGTGCCATCGCACGCAGTAAATCCCATCGGCACAGGGCTAGTCAGGTATCACGACCAGGAGGTTAACGGTGTACAGGCTGCCATGGAGACAGATCTGCCCCTCCCTCCTGGGGCCAGGAGGAAGTCTGCTGTAATGCACAGCAGGAAGACAAAACACAGAATAATAAGAAGCGCTGCCAAACACAACAGAGATCAAGTAGGATAGGTGCTACAGTAAACCAGCACAGATAAGACGTGCAAATCACCCAAAGAAAATATACTCTTTCTAAACAACAACTGGGCCCTCTGCGGGGTCAGTTGTAGCCAGCTGACCCCATTCATGTGGAGATCAAACAGAGATGAAGGCCCTTCCCATGGAACACCAGCAGCATTTTCAGCCTCTTTAAATCTGCTGGTGTGGCGGGGAGGAGCCGAGCGCTGATTGAGAGCTGCCTGATGTCACGCTGCCTGTGGCCCGTTGCTATGATGAGTTCATTCAGCTCCAGGACACAAAGAGTTAATGGCTGCCGGGATTATGCAATGGCGTGCCAGACGTCTTTCTCCTCTCCTGCCCTCCATCTCCTCTTCAAACAGGCTGCAGCCAAATTAGGCATTCCTTCACGTTTCGATCAGTTGCATTTGAATGCAGAGGCAGCACCACACATGCTTTGGCACCAACGTGGGAACAAAACAGGGATTTTGTTTCACTCCAAAGGCGAGTTTCCCCTCAGCAGGGCCTCACACCTGCCCTGCAGGGGCAAAGTTGTCGTAAGGATTTACAACTTACGGAGTGGGTGATATCTGTCAAACTAGTAAAAACATTTGTATTCATCATTTTAAAAGCGAACATGAGACCGCAAGTTAGCACTAACAGCAGAAAACTGATCTGGCTACAGCAGATCAGACGGGTTCAGTATAAGGACAGTCAACAGCAGATCTGATAAGATAGTAATCATGTCACATTAATGGGGAATCACAGTAACTAAACAAGAGAAGACTGAATGCTTTTATTAATTACATTATAACTTCTACTTCAACTGCAAACTTCAAAAATGTGAACTCTCTCAGAGAATCTTTATGAATAATGTGAAGAACTGCAATACTGGTTTTACAGGATATATGATGAAGTCTTGATTTGCTGCTTATTTAACTCTAACATTCCTATCTGATTATTTAATTGACACACAAGGATTGATTTTTTCCTAAAAACTTGAACATGTTACTTAAATATATTTAATGTGTGTTTAAGTGACCCATTGCTTGTAATAAGAAAACTCCACAACAGAGCTGCTATAAAGGAGCAAGAAGACAAAGTCAGGTGTCATGATTTATCATCGATCATTAGGCTATAACCCACAGAAATATTATGTAAAGAAAGTAAAAGTGTCTACTCCTGTCATTTGAAAAGGGGAGGAAGTTGTAACAGTTGATTTCATTGTCAAAATAGCTGTTAATCAACTTTCTGTTGACAAATGGTTCGAGCTCTCTTCCCCACTGTGTGCTGTAGTGAGCCGTCTTGGCATTAATGGTGGAGAATTTCATTGAAGCATGGCAGCGAGCAATTGCAAACACTACAGCAGAAAAAAAAAAAGAGTAACACAACACCGCTACAGCAATGGAGGGTCAGGGTACAGACAAACTCCTCCTCCAGCCCAGACAGGAGACAGGGCTGTGCAGGCAGGCACCAAGTCAATAAACAACAGAGATCCTTCCAGACAAGACCGGCAGCCACAAGGGGCAACAGACCGACTGCGACAGGAAAGTAGAAAAAAGAGACAGATCTGCTAAGCCTGACTCTATCACGACCACAGAGTCCGACAGCAGAGCCAACTGAATCTCACACACATGAGCCCACACGCATGCACTCCATCACACACGCATACACACAGAAGCTAGAAGTGCACGGGTCATTAGGTGCAGGGATCATCATTTAAAGTGAGCAGCTCGATTCTCAGTCCTTTGGCTTTATTGATCGCACAAAGCTGGTGGGGGAAGCAGCATTCATTATGAACTGTGTTTATTTTTTGATGCAGACAAAGAAGGGGAGGGAAATGTAGATCAGCAGGTATGTTTCCTCCATTCACATATCACATATTTAGTGTCACAGTGAACACAGCTCTTTCATTAATCTGACAGTACGGTTTTTGAGCTATAACTTTGAAATCATCAACAGATTTTTATAAAATGTTGTCAAGAAAAACTGTTCACAAAATGACACTATATACCTGAAGCTTTTTGCCTGTTTTACTCCAGGTATTAATTTCAGTCACATGGTAAAAGACCAACAAGGATAATGACAGGGAAGGTTATTTTTAATTTCTTGATTATGCAACCTCCTTCCCTGAGAAGAGGAGAAACAAAAGAATCACTGTAAAATGTATTTGATTAGTAACAAGCCTTGCATCATCACCACAAATTAGATAATTACACACAATTATGACAGTTTAGCTGCATTTGTATCTTCACTTCAGGCTGATCTACACGGTATCATGCTCCTCCAAAACCTTTAAAATGGCAGACTTAGATCAGTTTCAGGGTCATGAGCTGGAGGACAGAAACTAAACGATGAGGGATCATCAGTTTAAAAATTACAAGGATTCCAAAATCTGAGATGCTGGGCAGCCATCATTATAATCTTAGAGCGTGCAAGAAGATCCTCCCCTAAAAAGCACATACCAACTGGCTGAAAAAGATGACTCAAGTTCAAAAGGCTTCACCTAAACCTGAATAAACACGGGGTGATAAATGGCCAGAAATAAGAGCCACCTTGAGAAATCCTCTCCCAGTCTCACAGCCTGTGCTAAGACTCAAACTTTTTGACGTGGTCAAAAACGCTGAGAACTAGAGCTGCAGTAATAATAATTAAAAAATAATAATAACCATACACTTTACAAAATCAAGTAATCCAGTCTAGTTCAACAAACCAGGGCTGAGTGGTGTGGCTGAAATCAACATCACGTATCAACGTTATGTAGTTGTTTAAATGTAAAGCTAAATTAAAATGGTCACACTGGTACGTATATGACTCAGTACGGCTTGTCCAAGACGTCTCTGTGATCACTGTCAACCAAATAAATTATTCTTTCATTACATCTAAAGCCGCAACAGTAAAAACCTTCACCAATCTTATGCAAAACATTTGTAACCATTTTAATTACTGACTAAATGTCAAAGGTAATTTTCAGAGAAATATCCTGAAAATAAAAAGGGAACAATTAACCAGTATTTATCCTGTAATAGTCTGGAAAAAATAACCAAGACCACACATTACTGCCTTGACAAAAATTTAACATTACAAACTGAAAGCAGAATTAAAGACACAGCCATTTACAGTGCTGACGTTGTGGCTTTCACAGATGTTGGAACAATATCTAAACCATCATCCTTTGATGAAACTATAATGGTTACAGTGGTTTACTGCATCAACATGACAAATACCAAGCCTGGTTCGGTACTCTAATCCATTCAGATTTCATTTTGATGATTATTGTCCACGACAGGATTGTAAAACCACAATATGCACCTGACAGTAAAGAGACAGATTTCAGGCCATGCACTATATCCCTGTAAATCTGTTTGAATCTGACTTTTCAGAGAATTAGGACTAATGTGCAGCCAAAGAGCCCCGGGGCACAACAGGGCCAGAAAGAGCCAAAGATGTGGATTTTAAATAAAGTGGTGGCAGGCGGACATGCTGGCAAAACATCCTGAAAAAGTGACTCATGGTATCTTGTTAGTGCTGCAGTCCAGACGCTGAGATGATACGATGCAAATGTTGCAGTTCAGCTTTAGGGATGTTTTGATGGAGACAGAGGAACCGCAACAAAATACTATCAATTTGTTGACAGAAAAACAGATCCATTAAAGAAACCCCAAAACATCTATTGTGGTTTTCTGTTCAGTTTAGTAAAAATTGGATTGTGGAAGTCAGAGAGAAGATTCCCAGAGTCCAAACATCCATCATCCAACATCCAACATCCAAATCATCATAAAACATATTTTTTTTCTTGCACAGGAATCTAAATTATTAATGCGCTGTGAGACCTGAAATGTATATCTCCTCCATCTGAACAGTGAGGGAGATCAAAGAAGCAGGTTTGAGAAGAAGCAAATGTGTATAGATGTTACTTAAACATTTCATATCCATCCCAGCACTTTGGCAATGAGCCCAGTCATTTTTCCCCCCACACGAATACCGAAGGAATCAGACGGCCTTGATGAAGCAGAGGGGAAAGGGGAAGAGAGAGTGGAAGCAATAGTACAGTGGACGGGAAAGATGCTGCATTCAAATTATGGACATTTAGTCCATAAGTGGATTTCATCTGCTGAGAGCTGCCCCAGAGCACATCGTTCGTGGCCTACAAATAGAAACCAGACCGGGACAGAAAAAAGCAAAGAGTAGAACAGCAAAACAGGGCGATTATTGTTAACTACAAAAAGAAATATGGGTAAATATTTGACCACAGTGCCCAAATCCTGCAGCTGAGACAAGTCTCCAGAAACATGGCGTGTTTGGTGTGGACCTCTTCATGTGGGCACAAAGCCACAATAAAAACAGTGTCTCGCTTACTGGCCATTTCTGGCCTTTGCAAAGCTTTCACATATTGAGAGAGCCCTTTTAAAAATAGGGCATTTCTAAAGCGGGCTAAAGAACTACCTGGCTCGCCTTGATTCATGCATCTTATAAACAAACCCACAGCAGCCCCTGCACTCCCCTGCCGCTCACACACAGAGGCCACATTCATCCAAAAGTGGGCACCATGAGGGGGACTGGAGGGCGGTGGTGGGGGGGAGCAGCTGACACACTTCAACTTAAAGGAATTTTTCAGCCACTTTGACTATCACGGCTGTGTTGAAGGCACAGGCAAAACACAATCTGCGCTTGTATGCGTCTCAGTCTGCATGTGGGGATCAGATAAAGGTGGCTCAGTTTTTACAAGATGAGCGGTGAGTTAATGAGCCTGATCGCTTGCAGGAGAGGAGCATTCCTTACACAAACCGGGAGAGGATCCTTTCCAGGCTGCAGCCGAGGTTGTGAACTTTCAACAGGCTTTCACAAATGTGGGAGGGTGTCGCGTCGTGTTAATTTTTCTTTTTTCCAGCCTTTCTCCTTTTTTGGGTGACAGTCAGGCAGGGGCACAGCGTTGCTCTCCACTCGTGCATATGAATTGCACCCACAAAGGCACTTGGAGCTGGGGCTCCTAGAGGCAGCTCAAACATGCAAACGGAGTTATGAATATGATAATCAGAAATGGCGTATCCAATGTGTTGAGGATGGACGTACACTCCCAGGAATACACAATGACATTTAGTGATGGAAACCTGTTCTCATCCAACAATTCCCCTGCTCTACATGAGAAATGCAATTACTGTCGCAGAATTAATTTGCAGACAGGGGTGTTGTTGCACTGGATGACATTTTTACAGTTGTGTTTTTAGTGAAGTATTTGTGCGCTCCTCTGATTTTACTCCTCTGGGATAAAAGAGTCTGCCATCTTTCAGGAGACAAAGCTGGATTTTCCCCTCAAAATTGCAGTCGTAGTGTTTTTCCACCCCCCTTCTCCACTCCACCCCAAACTGGAGTTACTGGAGGGGGGGGGTGGAGGGGCACCCTAACCCCCCTCTCCTCACAATTTGCCCCCCAAAACAAAATGTGCTTTAAATTCCTTCATTTTTAACTTCCCAGGGAGGAGTCCTCTGCAGCAATGAATGAGACACAACTTTCGCCCCGGGTGGTGGTGGTGGTGTTGCTGTTGCCCCCCCCCCCCAAACCCAACAATGCAGCCTGACACCGGACTGACTAAGTTAAAGCAGCCGTAGAAGAAAAAAGAAAAGCATGGAGGTCAATGTCGGGTCTGCATCACTTAGAGAAAAGCAGAAATGAACAGAAAGGTCCGGACCGGGCGGATAAAATGGAGCAGTTTGTTACCAACCTTGGAGGCAGATTATGCCGACAGTGTACATGGTGTCCGCCGGTGTCCTCCTCCTGTTCGGCCCCGCGGGAGTCCTCCAGCCTCCCCTCCGTAGATCCATGACCGGCCCCGGCGCTGCTGTGCTCTCCGCCGGCTGCTGGTGGTTGTTGTTGGGGGGGAAGAGCCTTCGGGCGAAGAAAGGGAGCGTCAAAGAGCTCCGTGCGCCACCACAGGTAAACCCCAGTTACCTGCACTGGTCCCCGGGGAGGAGCCGGACGGAAACCCGCTCACCTGGTTTCCCTCGGAGGACAAGGCGGGAGCATGAGCGGGACGGAGGCTTCGGTTTTCAGAGGCCGGCCGGAGCGACCACTTTCCCCGTCCGGCGGGCTGAGAGGCGCCGCCGAAAAAGTTTGGAGCCGAAGTTTAAACTTCCAGGGGACGCTACGGGGTAACGGCTGAAGTCGGGCCGCCGCCGTTCATTACAACCCGGTGAGCGTTATCCGCCGTCCGCCTGAGTCCTGAACCGCCGACCACCGGTCCGCTTCGGGCTGAGGCTGGAGCGGGTCTGGCTCCGCCGCGTCTCCGAGCTGCTCCCTCCCCCCTCCTGGAGCTTCACCCCGGCGTCAAGCTGCCGGGAAACACGGGAGACTTCCGGCGGGGGCTTTCAAAATAAGTGCGTCAACGGCTGACTTCTATCGGTTCTGCTGCTTCAGCTTCGTTTCGCTATTTCGGATAATTGTACTCAACTATCTGAATTATAAATATATTTTAATCTTCACATTATGTACAGTAAGTGATCCATATTTCTCGGACGTTTAGTTGTTTAATCTGCTTGTTTTTATGACTTTCACGCTTTACTCATAGTTTGTTTTAGGGTTTCGTTTTTTGTTTTTTTTTTATCATGGTGCTACTGAGATTTTTTTTATGTAAGATAGAGACATTGCTCCTTCAACTGTTACATCTCACTATAAATCACAAATTTGGTACACACCATACACCAGTTGTTTTATTTCGAAACCAAAACTTCCAACTTCCTGTTGGAAGTTCCCACCCCCCCACCAGCCAGCTTCCGGTGCCCGTACCTGACTGGGATAAGGAATACAACACTGCGACCCCCTGGTTCATCAGATCACTATTTACTTCCTTCAATAAGGACAGCACACAAATTATTTTGAATTACAATTAACACAAAAATAACAATAATAATAATAATAATGTTATTTGGGAACAACTTACAGTTTAGTGTGCAGAATAAATACAAACTCTGAGAAGGGTCTTTTTTTCCAAGGCTTTCTCCATATCTCTATATTTCCTTTAGTGTTGTGTGCAGTGAGTAACACACCCTCAGTGTAATTACTACAGTCTTTAATCACAATTCTCAGGACAGCAGACATCTGTTACACAACACATTCCTTACATCTAAGTGTTTGACAGGTTACTAATGACCCCAGCCTTGTGTGTCCTGCCCTTGTTAATACACACTTTCAGCACAGGGGGACAACCCTTGCTGGAGCTGCTGGTGGCACAGAGTCTGGGACCGGTGCCATGTTTCTGGTCCAGCTGGCACCTGGATGGCTGTGGCTGATAGTAACATGCAGTCGAGCAGACTAAAGGATTAGAGGTGCAAAAACACTGTTAGTGGAGGTTTTTGAGGGACTACAGTTGAACTGAAATCTGACACTTGACTTGCATGAATTTTTGATTTCTGAGGCAGCAGCTCCAACCTGCACACTTCTTTCACTTGAAGTTTTTCGAGTGCGAGGTGTCAACTTTCATGCACTAATGAAGCATACGAACTCAGACTTGCTGTCTGCTTCCAACACAGCTGAGAAGGAGCTCGACAGCTTGCAGTAGAAGAAAAAAAAAAAAAACTGTTAGTTTTTCAGAGCGCTCAAAGTTCACAGCCACATTAAAGCTTTGACATGCTCAGAGCTTATCGGTGAGCAGAGAGACCCCAGGCTGACTTCTACCAGGAGGAGGAGGGAAAACTGGCAACACATCAATGTTCCTTAGATTCCCACACTTTAGTCCCCTGATGTTAAATATCCTTCTTGGTGGGATTCAATGAGTTATAATCTGCAGGTTCAGGGATGAGGCCAATGTTTAATCCAGATTTTTGAATTCATATGAGTAAAAGACAAAGAAAAGAACCACTAATAGAAAATTGTTGGATTTATTTCCAAATCAAAGTCAAGCAGTGGTTCAGATTTGCTTTTGGTTATTATTTATAACATAACCATTTATATTTTCAACCCCTACAAACAGTCACACTCAATTTTATCTCCAATAATTTCCTTAACACCTCCAGATTTTGTGAATTTATGATCAGATTGAAATCAATAGATTTATTACAAAGGATGAAAGGAACACATGAAAAACAAAGACAAAAGAAAAAAAAGGAAATTCCGGTTCTTTTGTGTAGCTCCACTAAAAAAAATGCAATCAAAGTCCGAAGACAGCAGTCGGAGAATTGTGCAAAATCTATCATTATCACATCATAGAAGTCTAAACATATATCACATCCTAATCATTGTAAACAACATTATAAGAATACGCTTGCTGATGAGTCTTAAATGGCACCAGAGATCACACCGGATGAATTAAACAACCGACTTTTTTTATATACAATTTAAAAAACTGAATAAGTCTAGACCTGTGTTTTCTCTGCAAAGGTGCCGAAAAAACACACTTGGATCTCGATGCTGCAGATATTAAAGTAGCATCTTCCTCGTACTTGTACTTGGTATGAACAAAAATTATGCAGGAATAGTCACACGGCTCACATCGTGTCATTTCACCCTGTTTTCCCAAAGCTTCAACCCACACCTCGCAAATCTCAACAGGCAAATGTATAACCTTTAAAATTAATTAAAAATGATTTTCTAACAGTTTAACATTTTAAACCCAACACAGCTACTAAGAAAAGAAAAACGAAATTTACAAATTATCTTCTTCATTTTTTTGAATGTAGAAAAATATCTGCACTAATAAAACACAGGAAGACACAATCATTGGAGGAAACAAATATTTCAAATCAAACAACAAGAGAAGAAACATACCAGCACAGGTGACATTATGGCAAGACGACATGAAAGTGCAGTCACAGTGATTTTAAATCAAAGAGCGAGATGAGGTCTGTTTTCTTAGCCACGTTTAGGAGGCACAGAGATGGCATCAGAATTATGAACATGAGGGAAACACAGCCAGCTGTCAGAGGAAGACACAAAATGCTGTTGGTGTTTTGTCGTGATGACATTGAACTTCTTTGGGTCTGGGTCGGGGGGAAACAGTCTTTGGCTCAGACGCCGGCGGGCAGAGAAGAGGGTGTGTGGGAGGTGGAGACGCCGTCTGGTAGTGTTGTCAGTGTTCGTCACGGCTCAGAGAATGAGCCACAGGGAGGAGAGTCTTTGGGTTGGTGAACAGATCGGCCGACAGAAAGCCTCCCTCCCACCTACGGCTCAGTTTCCAGTGTAGAGGTCCACAGTGCTGGAGCTCAGGCCCCGGCTCTCCCTGAAATTACTGCCTCCCTGAGTCTGACCGAGAAATGAGAGACCCACAAGACATCGAGATTAATACTGAACATTTCTAACACCATAAATTCAATTTAATCCAATTTGTGCTGACTGTCGCTCACCTGAAATGGGTCATCACTGGTTTTGTTCAGGTAGTTCAAGGAAGCAGCTCGCTTCATGCTGTTGAATAGTAAGAAAGAGTAAGTATGAGGAATGGGAAGAAAGTTCTGCCAAAATACTGATTACTCGTGTAGCTGGGGAGGCTATTTCCATATCACCATCAATCAGCAGTGGAGGAAAAATCATTAGCTGAGAATTCATCACACAGCCTGCTTCCTACAGACATTACTAACTTCTACAGGAAGCAGAGATTGCCTCAGCGCCTGCTATCCATCATGACAGAGGCTTTCTTCAGTTCTTACTTGGTGCTGCGAGGTTCAGGCGATACGTTGCCCTGCAGCTTCTTCACCAGCAGCTCACTGCTGCGACGTAAAACATCCCTGAGCTTCCCCAGAGAGCCGCTGCGCTGCAGAGCTCCACTGCCGTCCTACAGAGACAAACTCATCAGCACATCCATTCAGCACCGACCTTGAAGAGGAAAACCTCAGAATTCTAAGTCCTTCGAGATGCAAGTCTGGTCTTGAATGTTACTTGTCCATATTTGCGTTTGGCATTTTTTCATTAGTTCCTGTGAAATCTGTCCTGTTATGAACTGATAAACAGCTGCTTGCAGTGAATAATGTGGGCATGAAGGTCTCACAACAAATCAAGTACCTTTATTAGAAAGTTCAAACACAAATCGATGAGAGTGAAATAAATAGACGTACATTATAATGTCAATATCATGATCATTGAGGATAAAGCTCTTATTTCCCATGATGCATGTCTGCTGCTCTCATATTTTTGGTCATCATCCACAAGTAAATAGATAGTAATGAGTTTACACAGTTGAACATACATCCATGCATCCTGGCCATTAGTGTGAAGGTGTCCTTGGGGTCCAAATGGTGATGTTAGGCCTTATTAACAGTATAACACAGCGGTCATTTCATTAATTCACGTTATTTTTAAAGCAAAACTACAAAATTTGACCGAGTTGCAGCATCTTAATTGTTAAAACCTGCCACTTTCACCTTTCTATCAGCAAAAATGACTTTGAGATATTGTGATGAACATTTGTGATTTTAGTCTGACATCTTATAGACTCAACGCTAAATCAGTTTATCAAGAAATCAATAGGCTGGGTAATACATAATGGTTGGTTGCAGAGTGACTGTAACTAAACCAAAAGATTGTGTTTAGATTTCAGTGTGTCGAGCATCCATCCATCCATCATCCACTGTTCACCTAATAGAAGCTTCTCCAAAGTGATGTTCTAGTTACCAACTAACTAAGAAACTGTACCAAACTGTACAAACCCTTCTTTGGCATTAGAGGGGCACAAACAGAGCTCTGCACTGACGATATATAACGGTGTAAACATCTTTATGGATTACAGTTCTATTATCAGCAGGGGGAGCTCTGGTTTCAGCTGAAGATTCAGAGGTAGCTACCAAAGATGAAACATTTTCAGTCTCTGGGCGGACAAAACAGGACAATCTGTTTCCACTGACGACACATGAACATTTTCATGCACTTTCATCCGATGTAGAGAAAAGACAAAACTTCACAAATGAAAAACTTTATTTGAGAATACCAACAAGTGTTGATGCAATAATCTTCACAATGCAGAATGGTAAATATGATGCAGTCCTACTTACTAAGATAGTGCTTATAGACCTTACCATTTATGTTCTTCCACTTAAGGAAACTGAAGTCACACTATATATGTCAATAGACAGTTCAATAAATAAGCATTCCACTAACACAACAATATTGTCATAATTATGTGATGAACATAGTCAATTCTTTTGATCAGAGTTGCATTAGAAGTATAGGAGTACTCGTTGGAAGGAATGAAGAATCAAGGCAAGTAGCATAATGAAAAGCCGTATAGTGAATGCACTTGTCAGATCTATAAATACAGCCTACAATTAAACTTCCAAGATGTTAAAGTCATTTTACATCCAGTTAGTTAAACATCTGAAATAAACATGTTGATCTCGAGGAAACAGTCGCACTGTACTTTGGGTGTCCAAAAACATGATTCACCAAAGTGATGATGTTTAATTGCAAACAACTGTCTAAGAAAAAAAAAAAAAAAAAAAGGGCAACACCATCATTAAGCTTTGTGTTGAAAATACAGTATCCATAGCCAGAGAGGGCACCGTGACTGTACCACCAAAACAACACAGACACACACTAAAACTACTGTGGAATTCAGGCTTCCATTACTTAAACATTACTCCTACACCAACAAATGAAGGCAATCATGGACATTCACGCCCATTATTTTGAAATCTTTGATCCTTTCGTGATCTTTCAGTGTCTGTGGCTGGCCTCGGATTTCACAGTCTTCACAGCATCAGCCGACGTTCGCTAATTCCCTTTGTGAATGCGAACTGCTGTCTATATATTGTGCCAGGATGGAGCCTGTGTGAATACTCTTCTCAAACCAAGGACATGGAAGCCAGTAAGAGTGACTAGAAAATAAATTACCATGGCAACAACAGCTTGGTGTGATCTGACCAATCTGCTGTCAGCTTTGGCCTAAATGATACAGAGTACCTTGGTCTTTCACAACAGGCAAACACTATGGCATTGTTGACGTACTACTGCCTTTATATTCAGCCACAAAAAGATCAAAAAGCATTAAAAAAAAATGTAAACAAAGAAAAATCTTATAAAATTATAATGTAATAGGAAACATATCTATAAAAACAAACATTGCAATGCTCCCTTCTCTTTTCCTGCCAACTAGGCTGAAGATGTTAAAAGGAAATTACTGTAAATAACTTGATTGGCATGTGTAACTTTACAGTACCATTTTCAAAACTGTTTAGGCATTTGATCTCAGGCATTAGTTTAAAACAGAAAACGAATAACAACCACCACCATAAAACAGGAACTACTATGGCTAAATACAGGCAGGTTGGAAGCTAGCTTTGAGGTCAACCTTCACTCAGAAAAAGACGGAGCTCGAGGCGACAAATTCAGAGTGAGAACAATGCAGAGTGTAATTGGAAGTTAATTTATTTTGTATAATATTCAGTCTGGTATCGGTTACCTTTTATCTGACTGTGAGTTGGAGTGATATCTGAAGCCCAGGCTGTTGTCAAAGGTGACACTGATCCTCAAAATCATCTTTCAGCATTTTCTCTGAATGTTTAGCCTTTTTTTTTTCTCAAATAATTTATATTTCCAACTTTAATACTCCCCTTTCCTGCCAAATAAATCTAATATACACAGATGAAAAATTACAAGCGGGTGTTGGAGAGAGGAAGAATGTGCGAGGGACCTCCTCACAGGGAAAGGTAACACACCCAATGACTTTTTAACGCTAGGTGAGAGAAAATAGTTGAAGTAATGATTTTTGACACAGAGGAAGACACAGGGTTAGTGAGAGGGAAGGATAGAGAGCGTGAAAGAAAGAGAGCAGAGATGAGAAGACCAAATGTCCCAGCAGCTGTCAGTTGATCAGGGGACAGATGTTGCAGCCAGGATGGGGGGGCTTTCTGAGTCTTTGCCGGAGGGGGCGCCGGGAATGGTACTTGGTTTGTTGGGAGAGAGAAGACCAGAGGGAACGACAACACACATCCTTTTGCTATTGTGTTGGGGAAGGAGAGAAGGATGGAGGAATAATCTTGATGGCTTAGGCCTGATAAAAGACAAAGAGAGAAACAGACAAAAAGACAAAACAGCACACATCGTAAGCTTAAGAGTTCTGGGGTTGGGCTTTCTACGCAAGACACCTACACTTGTTTACACCGAACTGACTGGGTTTCCTGCGCAATCAGCTGGTGTCTGGTTCTGGATTTATTCTCCAGTTTTGAGATACAAAACAAACAAAAAAATAAATAAAATAAATAAAAACTGTTTTTGCACTAGAATAAGAAGCAGGTCAGTGATGCAGTAGGTTGGTGGCTGCAGTCACTGTGACTCAGCTCTTTTTTGTTCCTCTCTGTACCAAAAATCTGAACTTGGCACACTGCACCTAGTCAGTGACTGTGCACTGCAGACATGAGACATCTGCAAGCATCAGCAGCAAAACAAGAACACTCATATAGCCATTACACTGACGATAACAGGGGGTGGCATTATGAATAGTATCTCCACACAGCATTTTAAAGTCAAAGGTGCTTTGTAAACTTTAGCAGGTTAAATTTCCCTAAAACCAAATTTGCATTTAAAGAACACAACTGACTACATCATACTTCTACCCTCAGCCCGCCCTGTGTGCTATTACATTAACAAATGACTAATGAACTAATTACCTAGCATATTCTTTGTGTCACTATACCCACCCCAGCATCTTGTGTGGACTGAGAGCTCAAGAGGGAGAGTACAATCCACTGAGTGAGAAAAGGAAATTTGATTGAGAGGCTGATTGGATGTCATGGCAAGAGTAAATCAAAGAAGTAGGTTAGGGAAATATAGAAAAGGGAAAAAAATAGCCAAAGGATGAAATCCAGAAAACATGCGGACTAACAGGCAGCACATTAAAGCACACAGCCGAGAGCACAAAGCTGTAACAGACACAGACACACACACACACACACACGCACACACACGAGTCACATCATGCCTTTGAAAAGAGCACTAACATATTTTTAATTCACCTGAACACAACCACTAATTTGCTGTCAGCTGCTGTCATATACCCACAGGTTCAACACAACCCAAGTTAATAAGCTCCTGTAAAGTGTCACTGACACTGAGGCCTGTTTAAAGGATTCAATAACAAAACAGCAGGCATTTATTCAAAGCCTTGAATTACAGTATGTAAACCACTTCTATGGCCTCATATCAGATTTTTCTGAGAGCTGTGGGAAGACATGTTCAGGCAAAACTTTACAGTATGTATGTACTTTACAGTAGGTGTGATGAGCCTTCTTACAAACATCTACACAGAATCAGACAGCAGTTTACAGGCCTATTCTCTAAAACACAGGACAGCCAAGTTGTAGTCACATACAGTATTTTTTTCAGCTTTGTAGATGGATGGATGGATGGATGGATGGATTTCGTTAAACTTTAAGTGAAAAGTTTTTTAGCAAAAATTTGCTTTCAGAAATGACCTTTCCAAGCACGTAGTGAGTATATTTGCTGTTTTGACTTTCTTGAATTTCATGTCTACTTTAGTGGCTGTGATAATTGAACACTTGCACACAAGCAGTATTCCTCTGCACGCCGCCACGTTTCAAAGACAGACAGGTGGCCCTTGGATAAATACACGTCAGCGCATTTGCTAGAGTGAATTCCAAAGCAGCTTGAAGTTGCTGTGTTATAACATATAACACAGAGTTGTGTTATTATGTGTGTAGAGAAGCATTAGCACTCACACAACAGCCAGCAAACAAACCCCATCGCTCTACTTCATGTTACTCATTCACAGAGCAGCAGACATCAGGTTAACAGACATTTCTCAAACAGTGAACACAAATGTTCCATTAGTGTGCATGTTAAGGGGGAGCCCAGCAGGCTGGCATGGTTACATGCATGTTTAGACTGGGTGTGTGCAGTGAAGGGTGTGGCTGTGCTTTAAGTGAGGGCAGAGGCACAAGCTCAGATGAGGCATCTCTGATGGCACAGTCCTGATGTAACTCTCACCAGAGGGCTTCCTTAGCTTTAACTGCATCTATTTAACTGCAAACAGTATCCCATTTTCAGAACAAACCCCTTTAATAATAAGGAGACAGGTTACAAGTCCACAGAGGAACACCCACAATTGCTGGTCTGGGGATGGATGCTATAATGAAGTAATAAAAACAAAGATATTCAAGGATATTGTCAATATTGTCAAGGATATTGGGAAGCCTGTAAGAACGTTTAATGGTGGAAACATGGAGCTGATTGGATGTTGACATATTGTGTCCTTCGAATCATACATAAGCAAATAAATATTTAATGTGTTTCCAGGGTGCCATAAAATGAGCTTGTGCCTTTTTGTTACCACTCAACTTGTGCAGAAGCATTTCCAGCACGACAACCACTTATTAAAACAAAGCACAAAGACTTCATTGTTCAAGCAATGAACAACATAAATGTGAACTTCCAGTTCAAAACTCATGGTGTCAATAACGGGTCAGCATGCCAAGGCACTCAATCAGCTTTACATTTGAAAAATTTATTTCCTGGGTTTCCTCGTGGGAAGGACAGGGTAAGGTGCATCTACAGCGAGCTGATAGACTGGTACAGACACATTTCACTGAGGGAAGCCAAATCTAAAAGTGGGAATAATGAGCTCTTCCAACAATCGATTTTTTTAAAAGAAGTCTCTCAAAATCCAAGCAGATTGTATTGATGCAGACTTGTTTCCTTCCTGATGTAACTTTTCTAAAGTTTATGATGATGTGAAACAGTGACATTGTAAAGCTTCTGACGGGAATCATCTAACGAGGCTTCCTGAACTCTGATCATCCAGGTAGAGGATGCAAACAACCTCTTAATCATGAATTGATATCGATGTACAAATCTTAAAGGAAACAGTCCTCCCTGTCTGATATTTAAATTTATATAACACATTTTATTTTGATTTATATCTATTTATAGGATGGTGTGTACCAGCCAACACCCTCTGTGATATGAATAAGACCACCTTGTCCTTCCAGTGAGGTCATTGGCCATGTTGACTCAACTATAGTGGATTTGTACTCACCCCATTCCACTCCACGCCCATACTCACTTCCTCGCCAGTCTCAGATCCACTCTCATACTTAACGCTGGTCAGACTGTCCCTGCTCCTCCGCCTGTCACCCTCTGTGTCCTTCAGGATCTCCACCACACGTGTTCCATGGATGGGGTCGATGCCCTGATGGAAACAACACAAAAGGTACAACCCCAAAAGAACAAGCATTATAGTCAGAACAAGCAAAGAATTAGTCATTAGCTAGTCAATATGGGTGAGAGAGTAAAGTTGTGTGGTGGTATTAAGTGGCTATATGTTTCCCGTCTTCTTTAACATTACTGTTACAGAATCACAGAGATAATGGAAACATTTAAATGACTGAGATGGGAGCGATGTTAGGGGAGAGAGGCGGGGGCTCTATGGGGGCTATCAGTTAGAGACCACTTACTGTGTTGCTCTGGATCCATAGCAATGTAGAGAAAGGGAAAGAAATAACATGAGATTTGCTGTCCTAACACATGGAACATAGTACAGAATTGGTAAAAATAGGAACTAAAGAGCCATTTGCATGCTGAAATGGGAATTTTCAGTCAGGAAATGCTGCTGACCTGCTTGCGAGACCTCACTGCACACTCTTCCAGGGTCTCAGCAGCCTCTAGCTTGCCCTGTCGGCGGTACAGGGCCCCCAGGTTCCTCAGGGTGGTGTTCACTGTGGGGCTGCACACAGAGGAGAGACAAACACACCAAGTTCACAAAAGGACCAGCCTGGTCTGAGAAAACTGATACTCCTCTTATTAAACCCTGGAGGATTAACAAAGCCATTTATCAACCCCCATTCCAAAAAATATAAAAAAAAAAAACAAAAAAAAACCCCCAGAACAATTAGCATTTATAAAACAATAAAAGTAATGTAATTCAATACATGGCATGTGTGTTTATTTATAGCCAAGCTGTAAAAACAGGCTTATCAATCTCTTTCTCACCTGTTGACTTTGCAGGCCTTGTACCAGCCACCATACTCTCCATACGGAGTGTTGTCTCTGTGCTTGCCCTGGAAGTAAATAAAAGAAGAGGAAGAAAAACTGAGCGTAGGGGAGGTTAAACTGGTCCGGCAGCAATTTTCCTTTGTTTACATAAAACTATCATAAGCCTGATGGGGCTCATATTATCTGGGAAGGTAAACATTGGATTTAGCTTTCAAGAAAGGGCCATTTTGCAACCTTGCCTCTGGTAAGGCTTATTTAATTTCATCTACAAGGTCTGGTTTGCTTTTGATTAGTGAGACGTTGATTACACAAACCCCCTCACCTTACTCATCTCCTCTCTTTCCTCTGCATGCATCCAGATGGGCTTGTTCTCAGCTGCAGACAGACAGACAGGAGAAGTGGTCGACACAGCACAACAGGACCAGATTGATCTCAGAGCAGTTACATTAAATACAAAACTGAACCACTCATGTTCTTCTTTTTTGGGTCTATTTGGCAAAAGGAATAAAGGAGGAACCCTGGGGCTTTTTTTTTTTTTTAAATCTGGCACAGACACATTTGAACAATAAATTAACCACAGTCTGTTTTGCCCTCCAGATCGAATAATAAATCACATGTTAAATGGTTAAGGCAGCTTTTAATAATAGAAAGAATGAATCAATCACATATTACCTGTGAGGTTTTTCCTGATTCTTTCCCAAATGAAATAAGGATATGTGTATGAATCAAAAGTTCATATCAGTCAATCATAAACAAGTGAAAAGTACAATAGAATAATTAAATCACACCAATTTCAGACGATTAAATTTACCTTGAACATTAAACTTTAAAAATCCCACAAAGATAAAATTGGGAAGTTCATTGTCAACTGTTGCTGCTCGGTGCTGCTGTGATCCTGCTTTTTCCCCTTCAACTTACTAAGAGGTTTAAAAAACATCCAAGCACTGACTTTTCTAAAGCGACGTGCCAAACGAAAAATGAACCTCTCAGAAAACTGTGAGATGCTTACACTCAAAGTCAGAGCTGTGCGTTGTGCTGAGCTGCTTTTATTCTTTTTTCAAAAGAAGGCAATCTAATCCCAGGAGGAATGCCAACAAAAAGCTTATCTTAAACCCAAAAGAGAAGAAAATTGCAGGAGCTCATCTTTCAGGGAAGTAAACTTTTTATTTCGTCAAACAGTTTCTGTAAAGATTCCTCTGAATGGTGAAGGTTGGCACCCTGCTTAGTACATGGTCCATTTTTTAACCATCTCTTCATCACTGACTGCTTGCTGGTGTGGGACAACAGTAGATGGTGCATGAGACAATAGTGGAAGGGAATTAGAAAAGAACAACAAAAAAATGGTGGTGTATTCTGAGCAGAATTGTAATATAGCACCCGCCACCATGTTTCTGGGTATAATGTGTCATTTATTTAATGTGTTTACTGGTTGACTGAAACAAAATAAAAGAAATAACCTGCTAAAAACAGGCTGTCATTTACTGTAAATGACATATCTACTATCAACTCTTACCATCAACAGATCCAAACTCTTTCTCATGAGCACGAGTCAGAATCTCTTTGTACAGAATCTCAGCCTCCTTGTATTTCCCCTGTTTGAGGAAGCAGGATGCCTGAAGAAGAAAAAAAAGGAGTATAAGCACACTTTAGTTTTGGATCTAATGGGCCCACTGACTGACAATGTGCCCCTCTGAGACAGCCGGAGTATATGTGTCTGTACATTGTAGTCCCTGAAAAATGATACCCCTTTCTGTCTCCACACAGCCTTTCCATCATCAGTGAGACAGGACAGAAGCAGGAAGGGGAATGGGCTTTGGAAAGCTACAAGTCAGCAGTCACTCACTTGGCTCTCTATATGCAATGCTAACTGGATCAAAAAGGCCTTGAAGATGTCGAATCTTGTGCCGAAAGCGTAAAATAACATTCTGCTGTCTTTCATGACAATTGGTTTAAAAAAAGTCTGAGTTGAATAAAATTATTGCCCTTTTGATAAGCCAGGGAATATAAGTTTAATAGAGTAAAGTTTGAAAAGACATTTGAAGTAGTGCGTCTCAAAGCCAAAATTGCCAGCACCCCTGCAGGGACCAAGCTCAGGCTGACACAGCACAGAGCGATTTTACTACCAATAATGTGCCTGTTTACCTTCGCACATCAATATGGACTCTGTAGTTCTTGTCAAACTGTATATAACAATGAATAGCAAAAAGTTTCAAGGGGAACTAAAGCACAGTAAAAGCAGAATTACTTTGGTAACTTATTTCTCACCAGGTTGTTCTTGGTTTTGGCCACATTGGGATCATCTGGGCCCAGCCTGCACTCGTAGATCTCCAGGGCACGGCAGTAATAGTACTCTACTTCTTCATACTTTCCCTGGTTCTGGCACAGCAGAGCCAGGTTATTGAGCTGTTTGGCCACATCTGGGTGGTCCTTCCCCAGGACCTGATGAAGATGAAGGAGCAAATGTTCTGAATTACCATTTCAATTTGTGCATAATTGCTTTTAGTTTGCCTATTGCATCTTCTAGACCTCCATCTCCTCTTGCTGCTTTTGCGAGGCAGCACGTCTGCCTGCAGGCACAGAGGAGATCTAATGAAAGGTTGGCTGATCGATATGGAGAGTAGAGAATAAAACTTTAAGAGAAATTATTGTACCCTGCTGAGGTCTGTAGCTTTATCAAAGCTTCTATCGGTCCCATTTCTCGCTCAATCTACATCTAGTATTCATTTTCAGCTGTGTTCTCAATTAAACCCTCCAATTCCCCACCGATGCAGAAATTCCCAGTGCAGAAACTTCATGGACAATTTAAGAAAATCATTTGCTCTTTTCCCTATTTTTAGTCTCTTTCTAGCAGGTTTTACTTTCACTCCGACTGACATTTTGGATATATTATCACTGTTGATTACATTATTACAATGAGCTAAATGTTCACTCCTTTTGCCGTGCTGTGCACTGAGCTGACGGTGCAATCCAGGGATGTGGCCTACCTTTTCTCTGATCTCCAGAGCCCTCTTACACAGTGGTTCGGCCTCCTTGTACTTCCCCCTCTTTCCATACAGCACAGCCAGGTTGTTCAGCGTTGCAGCAACCTGCATATTCAGAAACACAAAATCTGAATGAAGTCCCTTTATATTGAAAGTTTCACATTGTTCGAACTCAACAGTGTTTCAAGTGTTTATCGATCTAACACTTATGGTGTATGTTGTTGAATTAAATATGTTGGTTGTCACCCGCCATAATGTTTTACTATTGTATGTTGGGGAGCAGACTGAATGACAGCAATAGGATACAAACAGCCTAACATAAACTAAAATTGTGTTTTTATAGCTTTCTTTAGACTTTAAAATGTGTTTTGGTGTGACGGGTTACATAGATTCTTACAAGTCTCTTCACAAATATAATGAAACTTGTAGTATGTCTTAATGTTTTCCCATTGGTTTTTGTATTCCAAGCACTTAATGACGTATGACCTGACAATGAGAAGTTGCGATTCATTCATTTTCAAGCCCACAGAAAAGTGGTTAAAATCCATATATTAATAATCCATAAATTAATAGTAGAATAAAAACCCTATAGTTTGACCGGGCAGCACAGCAAACACAGTAGACTGTGGTTATTGATGCTCTGTTGACTCTTTACGAAATGATGAACCAACACCAGAAGATCTGTCTGATCTATTTAAATATGCATGGATCCCAATGAAGCTATAGTTGCCATGATGAAGTGAGGTCTTACAGCAGGATGGTCTTTGCCCAGGGTTTTCTCCCTGATGGACAGAGCATCGTTGAGCAGATGAGCTGCCTCTTTGTATTTGTTCTGATCCCTGCACGAGTGAGAGAGATGAGGCTTAATATTTCTGGTTTCTTTGACAAAATATGTGTAGAAAGGAAGGCAACATGACACAAGTGAAACAACAGTAGAGCCAGCTAAAGCTCGTGTAAGGAGTTTCTTCTGACCTATAGACCAAGGCCAGGATGTTGAGCATGGTGGCCACGTCAGGGTGGTCATGTCCAGAGGTTTTCTCCAGGTCCTCCAAAGCCTGCTTGCAAAGGGGGACAGCCACCTCATACCTGCCCTGGGAGGCGTATTGGATCACCAGGTTATGCAGAGTTCTCAGACGGGCTGGGATCTCGTAGCCTCCCTGCTGGGCGGCAGCAACAGCCGCACTGTTGTGTTGGTGCTGCACTGTGGGGTACAGAGACGGCACGCACAGGGCAAAGGTCAACGTGGTTGTCAAAGGGAGAAAAGTCTGACCTGATTATATCACTAACTACATTTGCATGCAAACAACAGCGTGATTTCAGGAAACAAGATTATAGGGATAATTCAATTAGTACTTAAAGGCCCTGCACAACGTTAAATCACCCAGTGTGCTGGACTGAGAAGACTGTCAGGTTGATTTTTTTGTCAAATGTGTGTTGGCGTACCACCAGATAATCAGACTGATACCAAATCTAATGGGCTTATTGAGAACTTTATACTTTCAACTAGATTTATGACTGTGGTCATAAAAACAGGAATAATTTTAACCACAATACAAAAAAACCAAAATATTTTGGATTTACTATTTCATTGTAATGCATTTATTCAATTTGGAACAGACTATCATAGAAAGGCTTTTAAGGCATTTTAAGTTTTATAAACCTTTGGATGAGTACAGTTATAACGGCATGTTGAATTGCTATATACTGTTGTTCTTACTTCCTTGGCCATGCTCCTCCTCATCATTGGGGAAAAGGTCATCCAGGGAATCCTTTGGTGTCTCTCGATCCTTCTCCTCCTGCTGAGAGGATTAAACAAACCTACCAGTTAGATTCTCTAACAAACAGCAGGTGAAAAAAGTATCTGCCATATCAAAACACACAGTATTGACAAAAACAGGAAATAGTACAAGGTTTAAATTATTAAATTAAAATTAAATTAAATTATTAGAGCAATTGCACCAATACTTTCAACTCTGGATCAACATGATACTTTATATCACTGGCTCATTATTTCAGTTTGGCATATTAACAAAACAGATTTTAAGGATAAACTGGAAAGAAAAGATCTATTAATGTTGATCCCTGTTAAAAGCTGGAAAGTTAAAATGTTGCTTTCAAAGCAAGAACTATGATCCTTCAGCGGTGGGCATGATGGATTCCTGCTGAGTTAAGCAGACAGTGGATCCAGGCTATTATAGCCTCCTTTTTTAACTAAGTTTAAAGTCAGACTGTGCAGTGATTCATCTTCCCCACTGGATCAATCACAACCTGACTAGAAAGGCTCTTTCCTGGAAGAAAATACAATTTCGTATTCCAGTCACAAACAATAGCTCCTCTCTTGTTTATTCACTGAATGTTTGCTGTCTTTCAAGACTTCCAAACCAAAACTGTTTCAATTAGTTTCACAGCACAGGATTTGTATTAGTATTTACTGTCACAATTCACAGAATATGCAAATTTAAAAAAAATGAAACTTGTTTTAGTTACTTGTGCTTTCCAATTAAAAGGAACAATAGACTTTGTGAGGACATTTTAACCACAACACAAACGTGTCAAATAGAAAATAAATAATCTACAGATGCTTTAGTTGAGATCAATCTTACTGTCACTGAACATCACTTACAGTGGGGGAGACATCTTCATCATATTTTTTGAGCTGGTTCATGAACTCCAGGTGCTTCTTCTCCTCCTCCAGCTGGGCCACACTCTGCTCGCTCTTTTGCAGCTTCTGCTGGGTGTTGGCCAGCTCGTCCCGCAGCCATTGGTTTTCCTGGCAAAGCCTCCTCACTTGTGCACGCAGCTTCTGCTTCTCCGACTCCACTGCGTTCAGGTGGTTGGAAAGGGCCATCATCACCTCGGATGGGGAGAACATTGAAGAGCAGGGACAGTTAACAAGGACAAACTGTTGAAGCAGCAGCAAGGCCAATTTTGAATGAATCATGATCACCACACAAGCTCAGTATAGAATGAGGAAGCAGAACCACCCAAAGTAGAGCTCTGTAGCTCATTGGATCAAACAGCATTACAAAATTTGCTACACGATTAACCTTTCTCCTTTTCTTTTGGCTACTTCTCATGCTAAGACCTGTGAGCTACTTTATTTTACAAAACATTTTCTTCTTTGCTCACATCATAGTGACCAATCTAAATCTTATCCGAATTAGTTTTATTTCCTGCTCAAACCTCTATAACCATGTCTTACCTGTGCTTCTCCCAGACCGAGCTCAATCATCTCCACCGACTTGCGGAGCAAGTTGGACTTCTCATGTACCAAGTTGGCCTCTTCATCCTTTTTTAGGCACTTGATGGTCTCCAAGAGGCTGTGGAGGATGGAGTTGTGCTCGTTCTTCAGGGCCTCCAGACCCTGGATCACCAGCTTCGTGTTGGAGATGATCTCTTCCTGAGAAAGCTTCTCGAGCTTCTCTTCCCTTGGATAAACCATGGTGGACATCTTCTATGCAGCTCAGGGAAACCTGTTAGGAGAGGACAGATGATTTGTTTCGGTTAAACCAAAGCCCTCACAGCATTTCTCTTGCTTTTCTTCTTTATAACTACAAGTATTATTCAAATGATCTTTTACACTATAAACATCTTGAGCATTCTTTGCTGGAGCAGCATGAAAGATATCACTCTGTTCTCAGCTGGGTTAAATATGAGTAAATATTTGACATTGAAGAGCCCTGATTTTAACAGATAGCATGTCAGTTGTACACTGGATTAATTACACTGCAGGATGTTTTCAATTAAGAAACAAAAATGCTGCAACTGAGTGTGACTGAATTTCTCAGTTCTTAGTGTTGAAGGCAGAGCCACAAAAAATTAGAGGCATGCGTAGAAAGCCTGCTTTATGGAAAGCAAAGGGCCACAGGCAAATATTATTCTGGGAGGACAGACTGCTGGGATTTGGCACCTATAATAAGCTCCAGTTGATAGTGGGACTGCAGCCTGCGGTGTAACAGAGGGCACACAGATGCTGCAGTGTGTGTACCTTCTGGTGCCAACACTTTCTCTAAACAGAGACCTAGCTGAATCGAGTAGAGGATGACTTGACAAAAGCCTCAGTAATACAGCTCAGCAGCTGGTCAAGTCCCAGAAAGAACCTTGCCGTCCATAGTATTGTATTCTCAAGAAATGTCAGCCCTTGGATGACATGTGCTACTTGTCCAAACAGTCTGAAGATAACCTATGACTCACTGAGCCACGTCACAGCTGGCTACATCATACAAATGTCATAGCAAAGAGCGGCCCTGCCCCTTTAATCAGAGTCCATGTAGAGCGACTGCATTCTGCATTTTGGTAGCAGCAATGAATATAGAGGGTTAAGGATGTGAGAGCTTGCAGTAATAAACACCAGCTGAGAGCAACCTGTCTAGACAAAAATATACCACACCATCACTGAACCACTCCCTGCTTTGAAATTGTTTACTGAAGAGGAGCCTAGAACAAAGTCTAAACAGCTGCAGTAAACTGCAGGACAAGATAGAAGCTATGTAAAGTTTATTAATTACCTGTGAAAAGATTTCCCTTCAATGTTCAGACCACTTCATAACACGACATGGCTAATTACCAAGTATGCGGGATCTAGAAAACAAGCAAACAATTCTGCACCTCTCCAAAACCCAAACATATATGGTTAGCAACAACAGTCACGAAAATAAACACATTGGAGAGTCCCAGAACTAGGGGATTTAGAATTACTTCACTGAATAAAAGCAATGACTTATCAAAATATATGCAGAGGAATTGTATGTGGTTTGACTTTATTTGTTATCTTCACTGTCCTAAAAATTGTTTTTCTTCTTCAGAAAAAATCTGACTTTGGTTGTGTGAATGCAGCGGACTTTGGCTCAGCTGTACAGCTGACACTTGCAGTGTCAAATAATTATAGACCCCCTGCTGCCATTTTAATCATGTCAAATCGTGTAATCACAGCTGTGCTCTGTCACAGGAATGTTATTATGGATGCTTATGCATTTCATGAGGGCCACTACACAAGAAAACAAGGCAGTCAACTAGAAGCCAACTACATGTCACAGCAGTCAGCCTGTAGAAATTAGCTTCGATCAGGAAGACGCCAGAGCCAATGCAGCCAGCAGCTGGAGGCTGTGGATGGGAGGAATAGCATCCGCGATCAATAATAAAAGTGTCAGGTGACCTAACACTATGAAGAGAAAGGGAAACATCTCAATAAGGTGAAAACCTCTCAACTTAAAATTATAGCATTTTTCTATAGCCTCAAATGAAAGGCTTTACCATTCTCTCAAATATTCACCTGCTAACTATTTTATCTCAGGAAAAAGAACCCTATGCTGTTTTTTTTCCTTCATTTCAGCATAAAAGTTTTTGGAGATGGACGCTTTTTTTATGTAAGATGTCTCAAGTTTCAGCATCGTGAAGAAAGAATCCAAGCGTGGATTTAGCCTGAAGCAAAGCAGGTAGCATCTTGTTTAGGATGCTAAAACTCCTGACTAACATCCCATCTCCAATTTTAATTTTTCATACCTGAAAGGCTGCAAAAACTATGACCTTTCAATAGCACCGAGCATAAAGATCTTTTCATTTAAGAAATAACATTAAGGCCTAATATACCATGACTGCACATGTTATAATGCCTAAAACAAAATGACCAGAGGGCTTACAGGCAGCAGTTCCAAGAAATGAAATGACAGGAGAATGCTAGCAGTAAAGTTAACTGGCAGACAAGAAATAACATGCCTCTGGAAAACTTACATTACAGTAAAAACCTACAAGTTACTTTACAATTCAAATGTCTCAAACAAATAAAGCTGAACTCCTGTTGGTAACAGAGGTGATGATTTTGAATAAGATGGTGAGCTCAGTAACATGGAGATGTCTACTTTCTCACTGATAAAGCCTGACACCAAAGCTCTTATCTGCTGCAAACTAGATATGAAGAGATTTCTTTGGGTGATCAAACATATTCACAGATCAGACGTCTTATTGCCCTGCACACCTACAGAGTCTCATCTACTTACCGCATATGTGGATAAAAGGCCTGACTGACTAGGTGGATATACTCAAAGCAGCCAACAAAGAGAAGAGGTACTTTCATGTCAAACCAGTTACTTTTCTGCATCGAAAATACCCAAACACTGGTGTCAAGTACTTGTGCTTTATCCAGAGAGATGAAGTTAATGTTTTTCCAAGTCTTGAAAGTCCAACATGCCTGTTGTTTTACCTCAAAAGACAGCAGTTGAAGTAATGTTTAACATTTACACACACCACCCCCATGTTTCATTTCATGGTGTACAACTACATGTACTGTTGGAATTTATCACATTGCTTTTGCAACAACATAAAGATAAATGCATTTCACATGTACGTCTTACACCACACACTACACAGCAGCACATATTCAGTCACTTTGGCTTTTATCCAAATGCCCTCATGACTAAGTACGGGAATGATCAGGATCAAGAAGCAGCAAGTCAGGTAGCTAGTCACAAGAAATGCTGTTGGCATTTCACGCCCCCCCCCAAAAAAAACAAAAAAGACCAAACCCCACAACAAACAAAAAAACCCAACAAAAAACAGTAATCACAGAGACAGCAGGAAACCATTTTCAATAACTCCCTCAGCTTAGAGCAACATGATGTACCGTTTTATGCATCTCCAACACAGATAAGTACATTAGCAGATGTTCCTTCTTTTCATTGGTACTAACAGATGGGAGTACTTTATGAAATGTTAAGAGTTTGATATTACATTAGAATGGCGGCTCTGTCTAAACATCATTATAGGGACAAGGAGAAAACTGATTCCAAATAAAGTGGCTATGAAGATAAAAAACTAAGAAACTTCTGACAAAAAGAAAAAGCATAAACTACCCTAAAGAATTATTCCTTGACTAAGCTATGATTTAAGGCATCAATCATTTATGCTAGCAATGGTTTCAGCAGCTACAGCCTCCTGGACCAGAAAACTAACCTCAGTTTTAGTGGCAGATCAGTGCCTCATAGTTTGGCTTGGAAAAAAGCTGATGAAATGATGACTTCTCCTCCGGCAATGGTGCTACACGCCAGCAGATTGCCTCGTAAAGTGCCGTGCTAATCCAAAGAGATTTTTATTAAAGCAAAAGAGGAAACCATCATCGGGAAACGGAGGCACGTGGAAATGAAACACGACTGTAATGAGAGTGATGAGTGCCAGTCGGGCAGGAGCAGGACAGGAGCTGTCTGCAGGATGATGATGACCTTCCCACTGCTTATTCAGAACATCTAACATCATCTCAGGGTACATATCAAGGGACAACCCCGCCCACAGGGGGAGGAAAACAGAGGAGTGCAGAAGAGCAGTTTGGAGGGGGGAGGGAGCCAATCCTGATCTAGACTCTGCTTTGCTATATTCATCAGACACAAAGGAATAGACCTAATGACACACAATAGAATAGGCTAAATGACACTATCTACAGACTGAAAGGGTTTCACGTGTCACCAGTGCTGGTTATCATCTCCTGTGTGAGAAAATATTACCTTGATTTCGTGTAACCCTTAGGCCTATATTGTCGTTTCAGCACCAAGCAATAAACGTCTGTAAAATCAAATCATTTACCCAGTGCACTTTAGAAAACAGACATAAGGCAAAAGGAGTATTTGGGTCACACCAAAGTCTAGAAGCATGACACTGAAACTGTAATGATCATACATGCCCCCAGGAAACAGGCCATTCATAAAAGTCTCTTCAGTGAGATTTACAGGCTGACAAATACAGCAGTGTTGACCAGCTTTGCCCTAGTGAGTTCTTTATAACACAATTACAGTGGGTTTATCAGATTTCACAATATAAATACCTTGGTATGAACTCCAGAGCGACATTGACCTAGAGTGAAAAATTCATCTTTCTTATTTCAAAGCTGGAATGTAGAGCACCTACACTAAGGCAATAATGTATTTAAATAATATATAAGAGGCCCTATTAGTGGAATGAAAAAGTACAGAGGATGGGACTACTAAGTTCACTGAAGGTCATCAGTAGCAAGAAGAAAAAAGAAAATTGCTAAATAGTATGGATTCACCTCTTCTTTTGTTTTCATTGTGTGCACCAAGAAATTATTTTATGGACAACTTAGATGACTTAGTTTTGCAAATGGATCAAAGATCATTTAATATATTGAAGCAATCTCAGCACCTCCAGCCCAGAAGCCAATATAAATACACAAAAGGTTTGTACAGTGCTATGAAAGATAGTTATGAGGTTAAGGAAACAACTTGAACTCAGCATTGACATTTCCCTCTGGGCAGTAGAAATCCTGACCATCACTTGGACATGTTTGCCCATCCAGAGGAAGTTCCACTCTTCATTAAGCTTCATCTCCAGAGAGGCTTCAAGCTTCACATTATCACATCTCCCTTGCCCAAACACCATCATCACTAAATGCCTCAGTTCTTCTCATCGCTGCCTACCGTCACTGCAGTAAAGTTATTCAAGTTTATAAGATTTTTTTCCGAACAGATCTAAGTAGTGGATCAACTGAATAACCCATAACTGGTGTAAATGCCCACTTGATACTGCCAAATGCAAGTACACGATGAATCTTTATTTTAAAATTAAGAAGCTGTGCAGCCATGTACATCTTTATATAACTTTAAAAATGTGACTTACATTTTTATACAAAGCTTTGCTTAAAATACCCCATGGGCAGATATAAAACATTGCACTGACTCTGGAGAAAAAATTAAGAAAGGGTGTGGTAACTGTTTGGATTATAATATTTAAAAAAAAAAAAAGCACAGGAAATGAAAAAGGGTGCAGACTGCAGTGGGAGCATCAACAAACCAGAGACCAATGTCTGCGCCATCTCCCTGGTGACACATTTCCTGTCCACTTGACAAGTTTGACACCACAAGATCACTTCATCACTTCACTTCACTGTTTTTCCTGCACAAACAGCAATTCAACACAGTGTTCGCATTTGCCAGACACAAAGGGTAGCCAGCCAGTGAGGAGGGTGTGGCAGGGCCTGGGACAGCCAACAGGGAAGTGCCACTGACACTGTCCAGTCACCCATCACTACTACACTGGAAACAGATCCCAAAAGGATGTTTTCCTGCTCATAGCTGTCTGATGTCTGCCTAATGTGTGTCGCAGAAAAGACACGAGAAGGAGCATCTGTCTAACTTGAGGGGTATTGTGTAGAAAATGTGACACCTGTGTGTCCACCTCTGTTCTCTGCACTGCCCCACAATGATGTAGCAATGCTGAAAAACACATTTGACCTAGTGTGGTGGTAGTTACACCTTAATGACTCTGCGGATCCTTAACTTCACATTCATGGCACTCTTATCAGGCAATCTTGTAATTATTTGCAATTTACTTTTGACACATAAAACAGTTCACCGTGTTGTGACCGTCAGGCATAAACGCTGTTATCGGGCTCTTGTCATTTCATTTTGTTATGACTTTCGCAGTAGACAACGGGGCTACGACTTCATACCCTCATCTAGCAGGTTCTCCTTTAAGATTAAGAGAGAGGTTTTCCACTTTTATTCCCTCCTAAGATTTATTGTTTTGTCGTTAACGACGTGTATTGGTGAGTTTAGCCAGCCTGTCTGTCTGTACAGCTTGCTTTATGATGCGTTAGGCGCCCCCGTCAGCGGCTGGCTAGCTAGCTTCGGCTAACCAGCTAGCGTCACCACTCCCTGGTTGTTTAGGAGCTGACGCTGTTTAAATGACTGGGCTGCTGTTTTATAAATACGGTTAACTCGATTTTTAATCGATAAACACACCGCCATACACAGAACTCGTGTAATTGTAATATTAATAATTGCAAATGATGTTGAGACTTACCAAGAGCTAGGACTGACGGCTTGCTCAGCCCCTTTAAATCCAAAATGTCTCCGGCGCAGCGAGTAAACTCCCAGCAGGCTGTGCGGCGGTGTAGTGACGTCATGTTTTGTTTTTCGCCACTTGGGAGGGATCAGCTGCAAATCAATTTTTATTTTAATTTATCTATTTATCTGCAGGCATTAGTAAAATATAAATGAGAATAATTATTTACTGATATAACGGGAATTTAAATACGTCGTTGAGTGGAAATAAATGGTTAATCTTTAGTTTGAAAGGGAAACGGACCCGCAGAGAAAATACCAAAGAACTTGTGCCATCTGGTGGTTAACCTGTGTTCAACACTAAAATTAGATAGATTTTACGATTTTAATGTTATTACAATTCTGCACATTATATATATATCCTCCACTGTAGAACAGTACTTTAAAGAAAAGTTTATTTCTCCGTCGTTACCTGGTTATAATCATCCTCTAATTATTCCTTTATAAGTATTTTTAAAAAGTAGATTTATCGTAAAAAAAAAAACAAGAAACAAAACAAAACAAAACAAAAAACAAATAGAAAACCAACAAACAAACCCGAAACAAATTGTGATAATGGACTCGTAACATTTTATGAAGTCTATAAAGTCTGTCTATATTTGGATTAATTAAACCAAATGCGGCAATAGAGAGTCACCAACTGATGACAAAGACACACAGGATGAACTGAATACAAACAATGTTGTGTGTGTCTTTCAGGCTGAAAGTATTGCTCCTGTATTTACCCAGTACTTTAGTACCTGCTGGCTAAACGTGAAAGAAACAGTTTCCAACCTAAAGGTTAGAAACTGGACACAATATAGTATAAAATATTATAGTCACACTGGTGGTGGGCGAATAGAGACCAGTTCAACGATGACTGTTCTTATAATTAACTCCTGTTACGGCAACATTATTAATAAACAATTTGTTTACGTTACTTGGGGAAACACTGTACACGTCATCAGCTTGCGACTTCGCGTGCAGGGCTGTGAAGGACGCCAACCAGAAGCTTTGGATGAAATAAGTCAAGCATAGAGGTCGGTTTTGTGTTATTCTTATAATGATTTACAGCTCCGGTTGGAGAGTTGTGTTTATTAATTTAAGAAAAGAAAGCAATCGGGAGCTTATTTAGCCAAATTAACGTCAGTTGGTAAACGCAGGCTAAGCTAGCTGTTGCTCACGCTAATGTTACAAACTGAGTTGAGACCGTTTAAGCACAGCTGAGACAGAAATGTGACTGGAGGTATTATTTTATTGAAGAGGAGAATATATAAACCTTGTATCAGATACAGTAAAGCCGATGGCAGCCGTAGTGGAGCTGATGACTCCTTGTAGTCAGCCTGTCTCTGTTCTAACCCCGACAGGAGGACGGTGTGATGGCGCTGTCCTGTTTAACTCGAGCTCTCCGCCAGCTGACTGTCTCTCAGCCTGCTCTGCTCTCTTCACAGGTAAAAAAAAAAAAAAGAGTCCCCTCTCCGTCAGTCACACCTGAGAACTGAATAATCACAACAAGCAAACAAGCCCCATGTGTCTTTGTGTCGACAGGCGGCTACACAGTCTAAGCTGGGAGCTCAGGGCCCCACCATAGTGGGTCAATGTAGAGGCTTCCTCACCACAACCCCTCTGGAGCAGAACAGGACTTTTTGGAAGCAGAGGGAGAAATACACCACCAGGCCAATAGGAATGAAAAAGACAGGAGGTCGAGATCACTCAGGTACATAGTGCGGCAGAAGAGAATGGGTGGTTATGTGTTTCTAATCAAGTGGAGTCAGATCAGTGGTAAAATCTACACATTTAAAGTTTACAAAACAATTCTTTGGTCTTTAGCGTTCAACTAGTCAAATAAAGATGCGGTAGATTAATCACTGATTCAAAATAACGGAAGATGATCACATAATAATTTCTCCTGGGGTTTCCAACTAAATCTTCAGTCAGATGTCTGCTGTGGTATTTCTTCTGGCTCTCCTGATGCTGAAATGGTGAGAGGTGCACATCTTTTTTTCTGCTCTGCAGGAAGGATACGGACACATGGTATCGGTGGTGGCCATAAACGCAGGTATCGTTGGATAGACTTCCAGAGATTGCGCTATGAGCCAGGCAAAGAGAGCCAACCCTTTGATGAGAAGGTTGTGGAAGTGCGATACGACCCCTGCAGGTTAGATCACACATTGGACTCTTGTTTACACATAAAGATTGTGGCCATGCAGCTGGTTCTCATAATGTGGAATGTCTCTACAGGTCTGCGGACATTGCCCTGATAGCTGGAGGCAACCGTAAAAGATGGATCATTGCCACAGAAAACATGCAGGCCGGAGACATCATTAAAACATCTAGCGTTATTGGACGTATGGCAGGTAGGAGATCCAGCTCTAAAACCTGGAGATGATAAAGATGCTGATGATGTTGGTCTCTGTAACAGCAAACAATGTTCTTTTGTTTAACTTTGCAGTCTTAGCCAACGAAGGTGACGCCTACCCCCTGGGAGCGCTTCCTGTGGGGACATTGGTGAACAACCTGGAGATACAACCAGGGAAGGGCTCAGAGTACATTCGTGCAGCAGGTAAGCTTCTATTTTTTTAATAGGTTTGTGTTTAATATGTTCTCATCTAATTGAGTCTTTCCATGTCAATGTGTACAGTTAGAGCTAGAGCTAATGGTCATCTTCAGGGATGTCTAACATTGAACTTTTTCCTTTAATTATTTTAACAAAAACATTACATTGGTGATTCTAACAGGCTAAATAGATTTAACTTTTTTATTTTCAGGCACGAGTGGTGTTTTACTCCGCAAAGTCAATGGAACCGCCATCGTTCAGCTTCCTTCAAAGCAGCAGGTTCAGGTGAGGTCATCTGGGTTTGGATCACTCTGGCTGTCAAAACCGTATCTGGCTCTACACTAAATATTGCCATCTTTCCCAGGTACTGGAGACTTGCATGGTAACGGTGGGACGTGTATCCAACATTGACCACAACAAAGAGATCATTGGCAAAGCTGGTCGTAACCGCTGGTTTGGCGTTCGGCCCTCGAGTGGCCTGTGGCAGAGGAAGGGAGGATGGGCGGGACGCAAGATTAAACCGCTGCCTGCCATGAAGAGTTACGTCAACCTGCCCTCCATCGCTGCTAAATAACACAGCAGGAGTCTGGGCCCAGAACTGGAGATTGTTGTCTGTTGATTATAACCTTGTAATATTATTTTGGGCTTTGCAAAGCTCAGAGAAAATCTAAATAAAGTCATACTGTTTGTACAGAAGATTAAAAATTTTATTAAACACAACTGCTTGTGAGAGCATGGAAAGAAACAAAAACAATATAAAATCCAAAACATATTTACATCTATAGTAAAACATGCAGAGTAACCCATATTTTTCTTTTAGTGGTAAATTTAAAAATACTGTCATGTCATTTAAAATAGGGTTTGTGCAAAGACACTGGGTGGCATTTCAAGTAACAGGAGCAATGAGATGGCATGTTGTAATCAGTTTGACCATAGAACAACATTAACACTGAAGCCAGAGTGCTAAATTATGGTGACAAAGTAGGCATGCCTGCTCATTGATCCAGCCTTGTGAAACACCCCCATGCTACCTCTAGATTAAGGGCAAAAAAAAAACAAAAAACTAAACACTTGAGGTTAAATACATTGAAATCCATTTGTCATTATCCCCATTTACTATTTAAAAGGGCTAACTCACATGACAAAGTCCCTCAAACAATGCTGCACTGCCGAAAACTTCACAGCCCGAGTTTACAAAGGGTGTTAGTTGGTCTCCTGACTAAGAGAAGGTGGTGAATCCTTCAAAAAGCATGACACAAGAAAACTCGAGTGTAGACGCAGGCAGATGGGTTCGGTGCTAGCTGCAAACTAAGCCTTTATCACCAAGTGGCAAAACATTGAGTAACAGACAGTCAAGGTGTTTTCAGAGGGTGCTCCAACCCATCAACATAAACAACCTCATGGAAAGGGGTCATTTTCAAAATCATACCCAAAAAAAAAAAAAAAAAAAACCGGCCTTCTTGAGTATAGGTAGTGGTTAACATTTCAAATATATCACCTCTAACACCTCACCTCAAAACCAAAGTGTGTCCCAAATTGGAGTTAAAATGTGTATAAAACCACATGAAAGTGCATTACAAAGTGAGGGAAATGAATGAGAAATATCATACCTAACAGTGTTTGCATGGAACAACATCTTCATAGGTATGAGTTCTGTAAATATATTTGGTATTTATGTCAAGAAATAAAGGTAAGCTATTTGTGCTTTCAATGTAGTGGATTTTTTTTTTTTGGGGGGGGGGGGGGGGGCTGCAATTCACAATAGTACATCTTGTGTATATTTATATACAATACTAAAAAAGCCAGCCTATCAAAGCTTGTAAGTCTTCACTTTATAAAAAGCAACAACAAACTCATACAGAAGGCCCTTTGCCCAAAGGTTTCCTCTTGCAAAAATTCCACGTAACACTATTCAGAGTACCATCAAACATAGAGCACACCTACACACACACATAGGCAGTGACTTGGACATCTGGCTAGACTCCGTTTACTTTTGATCATGTTTCAAAAGCTGTTTAATACTTGCATTGGGCTTGACATGACGGTCAAAGCATGTTTCAAGTTAGATCAACTCATTCAAAATTTTAGCCATAACACAACTCATCAGCATGTTGGAGGTTCGGTACTAGTTGCATGTCCAGCCAAAGTGAAGCTGTATAAAAGGACACAACGGTAACTGCTTGGTTCGGATGTGCACACATCTTGTAAAAGCTTAATGTGTTTACAATTGGCCAAATGTGGAACCCTAATCCATTAATTCTATGTTTTTCACAAAAATCAACTCAGTAATCTTCATACTGATCTCCACAGGGACCACCACATACATTACATGTATATTAGTTTAAGTATAACATAGTATGAAGTCTGGCCGAGCCAAGAGCTCTTGTGTTTGGACTGTAAGACAAACTTGACTTTGGCACATCACTGCACATCTGGAGCAATCTAGTATTTGCTTATTATTGCAGGTCTGTGAGACGTCACATCCATCTGAAAATGGGGTGGCAATGTTTTCCAAATAAATCCTGTTATATCCTGAAATTACTTTAAGAAAGCCCCATCGCGACACATCAGGTAGTACAGCAGCTGGAAGCTGAAAAACTCTTCAGGATCTTGAAAAAATAAAGACAGTTCACACATGAAGAAATAAATTTGGCATTCAGCTGCTGGGGGTTGAAATACGTTTTTTGTGTGTCACGTAAACCTGCTTCTCTCTGTACACCGGCGTTGGTACAAATTCTTCAGCACTTACATCATGTGATGAATTGCTCACATGTTACGAACGTGTCTTAGCTACATTCATCATAGCTACCTTCAAAAATACCTTGCTTAATTTTTTTTTTTTTTTTTCCAAAGTTTGCTTTCAGTTCGTGGTGTGCTCAAAAGCAACGAGGCAGAAAGAACTTCATGTTCTTTTCTATAAAAATTGACCTTTTTGAGAAAGTAAAGGGACGAGTAAGAAAACTGAGCACTGAGTTCGAAGGATTCCATCTAAATTCACAGCAATATTCCAACTTTCGACAAAAAAACACAAACACGATCTCAGTCTCACACACGCCACTGCACATCACCACCACACTCCTCCATTGTCTATAGAGTAACAATAAATGTAGGATTTCACAGAAATAATAAAATGTTAACAAAAACAAAGTGCAAACACAGCTGCCATTATCGAAATGTGGCAAATTGTCAAAAACCTCAAAATACCTCTGAGGCGGTAGCACAAATCTTACAAAATAGTACTTGTTCTTTCTGTAGTGTGTAAAAAAAAAAAAACAAAGACAAAAAACAAAACAACAACACCCAACAATAGCAACACCAAAAACATCAAATTGACAATATGAAGCTTGTGTATTGAACAAGGCTGTAAGTCAGTAAGATTTCCACAGGAAAACTATTACTGCTGGGGTTCTGTCGGCTTTTCCTCTAATTTGCTGTAGCCTCTCGGTGTGACAAGTGCAGCAGAGAGTCTGGTGGTGGTTGAGCTGATGGTGGCTGATGTCACACAGGCTTAGTGTAACCAAATATTCCCACCGGGAAGTGCTTGACATGTGTTGGCCACTGGGCAGCAAGCTGGAAAAACTTCACATCATTCCACTCCACTCCATCGATCGTGACTACGGACAGAAAAAGGATCAGAGTGAAATGACCGAATGAATGAAAAACACAATTAGCGCAAACTTCAGCTGGAGAATGTGCACTGAGAGCTGTTTAAGAGGAGATCAGACAATACTTAAGCAGCAGTATTGAGTGTGAGTCGAGGCATCGGCACCAGGTGGCAGCGCAGCTTCAGCTGTGGGGATGTATGAACTTACCTCTCAGCATCGTGTGCTGGTGCTTCGCCGTGCAGATCAACCTGCTGATACCATCAATCACTTGGCTCTTAGAGTCCAGCTCTTTCTCCTTGGGCTTCTTGCTAAGAAAAATCACTGCAAAGGGAGGTGGAGAGCGAGAGTGAGTCATTTTGTGCACAACTTCATCGGTACATAAAGGGAAACTGCTGACTTTTACACATCGAAGCCTGTTTACTGTTCCTGGGAAGTACTGCAGCATGTGTGAACAAAACAGCATAAAGCTTCATGTCGTTCCAGACGGGATTGTGTGACGTCTGAATAATGGCCATATCATGTTACTTGAGTGACCGCTGATTTCGTCTGAAGATCACAAATTTGGATGAAGAAAAATTACTAACACTTTGTGAGGGTTAGGAGGAAGTGAATTTACCTGGGCCTGCAGCCTGCAGAGGCTGATTGAAGCTAATAGCTCCTGGCTACATAAGCTGCCACTACAACAAATAAATCTAACTGCCAACTGATTTGACAGCTACGAAGTTGCATTTCGGGCAACGAAGGAACCAGATTTCAACAGAAGAAGAAAGTGGGGACTCAACATAATGATAGCTTCCTTTTTTTTTTTTTATCCCTGTGCACTCTGAGTCCGACGGATGTTAGAGGAGCGTGATGCTAAATCAGTGAAGTTTTTAAAAAAAAAACCATTATTTAGACATTAAAGTTAAAAGAAATCAACAAATGTAATCCAGCTAAATATAAAAAATGTCCCTACGATGACCAGCCAATTCCTAGGTACAATCTTTGCACTTTTTTTTTTTTGCATTTGCACATGAGTCATATTTTGTAAGCGTACCTTTCTTGTTCTTCTCCTTGGTAACAACAGTCATGGCCATGCTGGGCGGAGGAGTGAGCTCCCCTCCGCAGGGGAGACGGCTGACTTGAAGTGAACGGAAATTACTCTTCAGGGTGTTCTTCAGCCCCACGTCTCTCTTCTCGCCCTCTTTCTTCTTCTCTGGGCCTTGCCACGTCCAGTAATCCACCTGGAGCCCCATCACCTCGTTGCCAGAACATGGAGAACTAAAAAAAAAAGCAAAAGCAGTCACACTACAGAGAAGACTTGTTTTTTCTGTTCATCACCTTGAGGTAAAACACAGTAGTCACGAAAAGCTGAAGTGAGACAGTGAGAAAAAAATGATGCTTGTTCTTGTTGAACAGTGACATGAATCTTGTCGTACCCTGCTCCAGAGAGGGCAGTGGACACGGAGGGAGACTGTGGGGGAGTGCCCCCAATCTCCTTCCCATACGGACCAGCCGATGGGGGCGTCGGGGAGGACAGGATGCTTGTGTTGCCCACCATCGCATCATCTGAGTCCACTGCAAATTTACAGAGAAATAATCTCATGCACAAGATTCAACACAAAATTAAACACTGCAAACACACACATTACTTCAGACTTTGTGTGTGGCAAAAACAACAACTGTAAATGACTTAAATTGGCATCAAGTCAATCTAACACAGAAAAAAGAAATGTAATTCTGAATATACTAACCAGTCAAAATGCCCTTCCTTACCTGAGGTTGAGAGACTTTGCTCAACAATTCCAACTTTCACAACCTGCATTAATAAAAAAGGTTTTAATGTCAAACAAATGTAAACACAGAATAAACCAGAAATACTTTTGCATATTAAAAATAAAATCTTACCCCAATAAATGGCACAAATTTCTGACAGGAGTCCTCATCAGGACTGTGAAGAGAGAAAAAAAGAGGCTGAGTGAGACCAGAGTCTGGGCTTAAACACTTCAACAAAAAGATGCAAACATTCAATGGTCCTGGAGGGAGGATGGCTATGGCACATGACTGGCCTGGGTGGAATGGGGCCATATTAGGGTCACATTAAAATGAGATGAATGAGGACTGCTCCTTACAACCAAAAGAAGATGGGTCTGTTTTAGGTAAAAGAGCTACTTTCATACATGGCTGTTACAGTGACAGTTTGGGCCTGACCACAGTAACTGCACAGCTTCTTTACCATTGTCTTCTGAAGTTCTGAATATCAATAATTACACACCTACACAGAGAACAGACACATCACAATAAGACCACTAAACATCACAGTGACCAATAGCCAATAAAATCCAACAAGCCCATTCTTGAGTCCTGGCGATCTTAAGTTTTTTGGGGTTATAACCTTTGACCGTTTCCATAAAAATCCAATCAGTTGATGTTTGAATGTTTGTGCCAAAACTGATAGAGAAAGGCCATCATGGGATTACCAAAATATCGGCAACAATAGGACAGAGAGATGGATCAGCAACCTAAAAAAAAAACCTGGCTGCTAACAGGAAAAAGGCAAAGAAATTAACTGAGTGACAGTGAGAAAGTGTCATTTTTCAGAATATGTCCTCTAACTTGGGACAGCTAAGACTGCAGCTCCTAACACAGTCAATCATTCTCTCCCAAACTCCCATCATGCTGAAAAATGGACAGCACACACAGCAAACACCAAGAGTTTGAGAAAGGCTGCTGGCTCACTCCAGTGCAGAAAAAGAACAGCAGCAGTCCTCTGCAATCTTACCACCTTGGCCATCAGTGCTATATTGCATCATTATATTTCACTGCGCAAAGGGAGGACTTTGCACAGCACTATCACCACTAAAGAAAATACTGATAGTTTAAAAAAAAAAATCACTTTTCCTGTTCTTTTGTGGCTCATTTTAAGAGACTTGTATTTATTCATCATTTATTATGACAATGACATAGCTGAATGAGTCAAAAAGACATTCTACTTCAAATATTTGTATTTGTATACTTCAGATATTGTATATATCTCCAAGGTTGTTAGGCAATTTTCACAGCAACAACACAGAGGACAGAGTAAGAATCAAAGACACAGCAAACCAAAGACACAAGTCAGGACAGAGTGCAAAGTGATAAGTGATCGAGTATTGAGTGTGGAGAGGGAAATGTTAGACACAGCAAGGAGGTCAAACCAAATGGAGGAGAGAGTAAAGAGGTCAAAACAAAACGAGTCCAATTAGATACCTGATGTAAAAATCAAAATACAAACTCCTTTTCCTTGAATGCAAATCAAAGGGGAAAGGGGAAAGAAGGAATGCAACACTGTTAAAACTGTGTATTGTATTTTGTACCTTCGGACCAGTAGGAAGCCACTGCTACAAAGAGGGGAAGGGTTTGGTCAAATCTCACAAAAACACAAGCAAATGCACACAGAAATGTTATGGATTCTCCACCGAGTGCGTCTGTGTTTGTGAGAGTTGCTCTGATACTTGGTCAGGCCTTCAAAAGTGATCTGCTGATCTGAAAACTGAAGCTCTGCTTTATCAAATTTAATATAATCAACCATAAATTATTTTGCTGAACTTGAAATAGACCAGAACCTACATCTAATGGATTCATTAATATCTTAATGAAAAGATGCGATTCAGTGAAAACAACGTGTGTGTGTTTATTTTATGTTCCTGTAGATGCGTGCCTGCATGCATATAAATTTAAATGTCTTCTTCATGCAGTGCAGCTGATATTCACTTAAAGTCCAAATGATGGGCTGATTAGCTCTAGTCATATTTCTTCTAAGTTTTAATGTACAATAAGGGAAAATAAACGAACATTAACATCAGTACATCAAGTAAGAAATCATTCCAACAGAGACATGCATAGAGCACACAAAACATACATGCAAACAGAAAAAAAACATATGCAGTCCGTGAGTTTGCTCAGGCTCAAATGATCAAAGTTCCTTTACCTCTTCTGTTTGTACGTGAGCATGGCTTCCGAGATGGGGAACTGATGGGACACGTTGGCTCCAGCCAGATACTGAACAACTCGTCCTGCTACATCTATGTTATCTGCAGGGAGAACGGAGACAGACTGTTAACAACATGTCTGACTAACGAGCTGGAAGAAAATTGATGCAAATACTAATTTTCACATACAGTAGATCTCTAGGAGACCGCGTATTCATCATTTACGTTTCACAGAATTAAGGAGACGGATGTACCGAGTGGAAAAAGCAATAAAAGGTGGTTGAAGTCAGCCGTACTCCGTACAAGATTAATTGTGTGTCACACAGAAGGCCTGTGGGTCACGTACATTTTTCACAACTTGAAATGTGGATATTTTTTAAGCCAATTTATTCTGACCTATTCCCTCTCTGCAGTTTACAGTAATACTCTTTATAAAAGAAAGCAGTTACAGCCCATTCAATCCAAACACTGGCTTTTGTATTAAGCTGACAGTAAAAGCCAAGGGTATAAGAATTACTGGTGAATAAATGTAGGAAGGTCATAGATTCATTTTTCTCGCAGCTTCTGTTGGGATGATTTGAAATGGTGTTTAACACTACGAGTTTTGCACGAGTTTTGGGTGTAAAATCAATTCTAACCCTAACCCTTCCAGAAAAAAAAAAAAACTGAACAAAACTTTAATTCAACACAGTAATTTCAAAATGAGCAGATTAATAATGTAAATGTATTCATTACACTGAAACTAAAATATACAAAAAGAAAGTAAAAATAGCACAGCTGGATCTATTATCTCATGGTGACGTATTTTGAACAAGAAATATATTTGATTTAAATATCATTAAATGTGGACAACTTATGGAGTAAATATGCAGCAGGGTGGAGAAGAGGGGCAATCATATCTATTTGTTACTCTAAAGCAGACTGTGGCCGTCTTTTGCATTTCAAAGAAAGTACTTTTTCCCATCCATCAGCACCTGACCCATACTCTGACCCCATTTCTTTCTCTTTCAAGTTGGTTGAACATTAGAAACACAGATTTGCTTTGCAGGCAGACATCAGCATTCTGCACTCTACCTGAGGCGGGCCGTTCTGTCCTGCAGAACAGCTCCCTCCATGCTGTGTCCATAAAGATGCTGTTGAACTTGCTGTCAAAGGAAGCCACATACTTTGCCAGAGGATGAGAACCTATGCAGAGCAAATGTTAACATATACAGCAACACTGAATATATGGAGCACTTAAGGCTGGATTTCCTATCAGGTTTGCAATAATCCTGTGTGACATACCTATGGGGATCACCAGAAAGCGTATGTAACTGAGCCAGTCAGGTGTCTTGTTGGCCAGCTGCTCCACAAAGAACCTCAGGATGGTGCTGAGGTAACTCTGGTCGCCTGCCACTGCCACCTTCATTGTCGGTGGTGTCTGTGCATTGCAGTTACAGCTGTGGGGTTTTAAATAATGAATTAATGATAAATTATAAAAGTTACAAAGAGAAAAACAAGAATCTAAATCATGAAAGACTCTAAATCTGAAAGAAAGACTCATACTATAACTGCTTTAAAATCAGTCTTTCTTATTTTGAGAGCAAGATTCTGGTGAATGTTATCATTTGTAATACTGCAAGTATCTGCAAGTTTCCTCAAATTAAACCAAATACTACAGCAGTTTTAAGGATGTTGGAGCCAAATGCTTCAGGATTTGAGGAATGAAAGGTTGTCCGATAGCAGAAGGAGACCGTAATATATGCGGCTTTAGAAAGTTCTGTTATCACTCAGGGACAAAATTTGAGGAGAAACACAGCTGCCAGTTAAGGCAGCGGCAGCACTAAGCGAGCACATTGACATCAGAAATGTGCATGGCTTTATATGACATGCTCCCAGCTGGAGAGAACAGGTTGACATAGTAGCAGATGTGGAAAGAGTTGAAAAGTTGCAGTTCAGGGGGATTAAAGAGAAAATAGGTTTAACAGAAGCAGAGTAGCAGACTGAGGCAGCCTTGTCTCCCACTGACACCACTTCCTGAGGAGAAGGAGAAGCTGAACAGATGGATCCAAGGAAGAGAAAAGAAGGCTGAACCTCAGCTTTAATGAGAAAACAGACATATTTTGATAGAATAGGTTCACAGACACAATGCACTTCAGCAGCGCGAGTGATGGCATCCCAGAACTATTTGGCGGCGAGCCAACACAAACATACATAGTTCGTCAGGACTACCCTGAGATAACAAGCAGCAAGATCACACTTTCTTGTATGACTTGTGTCATTGAACCAGTGCGTGTCCCTGTACGTATGTATGTATGGGACTCACAATCTCTGGATGCGAGTTACGATGGTGTTGAAGGCAGCCTGAACATCGGCAGCAGAGCAGGTAGACACAATGGGCTGGGCCTGTTCATGAAGCAACTCTGCTACATACTGCACAGAAACACACAAGACGGACACGGTGAGTTCATGGACACACAAGAGGCAGGGTTGATTGGATCAGAAGGAGAGCAGGTGTACACCTTCAGCACAATGCTCCATAAAAAAGTGTGTGTACCTTATACATGAAGAAATGAAGGTAAGGGGCTTTATGACTGACGTGTTATGAAAAGTGCACACCTGTCCTTGCCATTCCATGGTGTTGATGAGGATGATGCTCTCTGGTAGGCGTTCATCAGAGATGAGGATCTGGTTGAGTTGGTCATACACAGACTTCCTGGGAACCTTTGAAAAAGTGAGAAACAAAGAGTCTGAGACTGACACAAGTTCAGATGTGCAGTCTGATCTCACAGCTCTGCGTTGTTTACTTGTGCTATTAGTCGTGAGTCTGGAGAGCACTCGCTCTCCATGCTGCTGGTCCTGTCACTCTGGGCCTTGGAGTTCTGTCTGTCTTTCATGGATGTGCTGCGAGGACGCCTCTGCATCTTGTTTTCCACTTTACTAGGACGAGACATGAGAAGGAGCTCAAAACACATGACAGAGCTGAGCAGATGGACTCAGAAGTTAACAAAACATTTCCTGCTAACACATGACAGCTTAACATACTTTGTGTTGTCACTTTCAGATGTAGTGAGTAGTGGTTTACCTGGGAGACATGTGGTTTTGGGACTCCGTCTTGCAGAGTTTGCCAACAGTGCTGGTCATCCGTTCAGCGTTGACATCCCAGTTGCTCACCTCCCCGAACCCTGGCCCATTGTCATCAATCTCCGGCTCCTGAAACAAAAGGAATGTAAGAGGGTGAGCAGTACAATACAGGTGTTTATCATATGACACAGACACTGTCACGCCTATTCCATCAACACTAGTGTTTTTCTTTCTTTTTTCCTTTTACATCAGGGACATCTTATACTCTTTCTGTGTTTTCATGTGTGGTACATCTGCAGCCAGAGCTTCATGGACAAGAGTTGAAGGAGCTGAAGCAGGGAGGGATCTGAGGTGTTGAGTTTGGAGATAATGATGTGATCTTGCAGCTCAGATATTCGGTTTGAACTGGGTCAGTGGCGCATTGAGACGAGCCAGCTGCCAGCTGCTCAGAGGGAGGCTGAGGTTAGACGAACAAGGTTAGACCGACCTGACAGCACAAACACAGCAAATAACACAAACAGCTCTCTTTCATTTCTCATCAGTTGAGACTTATCCAGGGCTGCCTTGTTTGCTCTACTGATCTATAATAGATAACCATCCTGTTTGTTTGCTCGCCCTTGCATACTCCCTGCTTTTTCTTTGAAATGCCATAGGAGGTTAGGGCACTCAAGTGGAGAAATTTAGTGGAGGGGGATAAAAACAAAACAACAACAACAACAACAACAAAAAACTTACCCTGACAGTTGTATCTGTGATGGTGTCATCTTGATAGCGGGCCCCTTGCACTTTACATCTGTCCACCATCAGAAACTCTCCAATCTGCCAGGTAATCACACAACACACACATAAGATCATTTTAACTAAGGAGGTCAGTTGTTTGTGTTAATAGAAATGACAAATCAAAATCACCTAGCTCCAAATGGGAGCTGCTTGTGTCAAGATTGACCATTCTAAGGATTTGGTAGCTGAGCAATTTAGTAGTGTACCACCACACCGCCAAGCTCGGTGACAGTGACAGAGGTGGTGAGAGTAAATTACTCTAACAGCTTCTATATGTTTCACTACAGCTGTGTACCGGTACAGAAACTCGAAAAGCATAACTGACACATTTGTGCTGTAAAATCTATGTGACTCAATGTGTTTAAGTGCATTTTGTAACATCTAGTTTAATTCATTTCAATATTAATTCAAAGACTTTTCATTTTGCCTCTAAGACATGTTTATGAAGTTCAACTGGAGACATTTATTGAGCGAAATGGAGGGCTATAGCAGCCGGAGTGCTTCAGGCGGTTTTATTACGGGCTAAAATGGATTCCCAGATATTTATAAACAGCGCTCCCTCTCTCACCATCAGACTCAACACATCTCTTTCTTTCTTTGCCCTTGCTGTTTCCAATGGCCCATAAATCTCTGAGTAGGAGTTCAGGGTTTGCTACATCCAATCTTGTTGAGGAGCATGGGAGCAGAGTTGTGTCTGTGTGCGTTGATGGTGGTGGAGAGGTCATTCAGTGTCAGTCTCTATAAATACTGGCAGGCTATAGGGGTGAACAGGGGAAGGACCACAGGCCCTGTCCTATTTTATGTGGATAGGAGCTGGTGAGCTGCATAGCATTCATGCTCAGAATATCTTCACTGTAGTATGAGCCTTGGGAATCCCTGAACCACAATAGGCACAGACAGCTGCCAGACATTTAAACAATGCCCAGGGCCAATGCTTTTACATAACACTGTTAACAATAAGAACCTCCTAAGTAATCAAGAAGCAGACTTTACGGGTAAACAGCGGGAGTGAAAGGCATCAGAGGGGTAACACTTGGTGCTTGGTGGTCTACTTACAGGGCATGACAGCTCTCTCTGTTGACTTTTTTGGCTGTGTATGCTTCCAATTTCAGTCTGTGAGCTGGAGTGAGACATTCCTTCAAAGAACGGCCTGAAAAACAAACAAAATACTGGAAACTAACAACTTAGAAAAATAATGGGCAGTTCTACTTGAGGGGAAAGTTACAATTTATTGCGTTGTGTCAACTATAAATGAATCATTTTTCTTCATGCATAAAATTGATGCTTCAAGTAGTGAAAAGAAATAAACCAGATCCTAGAATATGGCGTTAAAGGGGCTGAGCGCAGACATACCTGAGCTTTGGCTTGGGTGTGCTCAGGACGCTCTCATTGTCCTCCATTTCTGGCCCGCTGTCGCTCTGGTTGTATACCTCCAGACTGTCGTAGAGCAAGTCCAGATCCTCCTCCACCTCTTGGGTCTGATCTACAGGGTCAGAGTCCAGGACCTACCACACAGAATAAACACATCACTATCACATCAACACTCTATAATCAGCAATTTGTAATTATGGCCATGGATTAGATAAGTGTAGGGAGTGCCGGTGCTGTGCATTAGCTAATCACCTTCACAGCTGGACTAATGGAGCTCAAAGAAACACCAAAAACATGGACGACTCCAAAAGGATAAAAATTATGCTATAAATAATTCCCTACCTTGGTCCTAAGCAGGCCAATTAAAAGGTAAGTGAGTGCTACAAGAGAGCTAAGGTGCTAAGCCTTGATCTGCCAGCTGCACAGTGGGGATGTATATCATAGGTTCGGCACACAGTCTGGCTTGTAGGACTAATCAGGTGATTAATGCCACTCCATAAGTGCAGGAGCTGGCAGGGAGCAGATAAACACAGTCTGTCCCCTCTCCTCCTCCTGGCTATGTATTTATAGAGCTGCAGCCCTGCACACAGCCCAGCCACAAGGAAAGGATTAGAGACAGGGAATGTGATAAAAGCTCATCCGGCCACCTGGAGCTTCCAGAACCATCCAAAGCAAAGCAAAACTCCGATGGCCTACAGGCAACGTGAGGCTAAACTACTTACATGGGTCTCTTGGTACTGATTGTTTCCAGTAAATAAATCCAAAATGAAAAGGTAGAGCAAATCCCACATCAGTCTGAAAATCCACATAATCTTTGCTGACGTGATCTTAGCAGTGGTTATGACATAAGAAAGGAGGAGGAGAAGCAGTTACTTCTATAGGTTTCACAGTTCACTGGTAATTATTATATTTATAATGGCCATACAGAGATTATGTACTAATGGACATCTCTGAGTTGTTGCCCACAAATGGCACAAATGGTCATCTTCCTGATGACCTGATTACAAGCTTTTATGCATTCTATCCAGAAACATTTATTCACATGGACTCAAGAAGAAGTACATAAACCGAGATAGAAGAAGCACATGAGCCTCCATTTATCATTACATTAAATGCTGGAGAATAAAGCCACTAATGGATTCTGCATACGAATTGTAACTAATGGCAATATATGAATCATACATCCATGAGCACAGAGGTACTCAGAGCTCTGCTGCTGTAGTCATAGGCAGTTCTTTTACATTCAGGGGCATTTTAGAACTAATATAGCACTATGCCACTTAGATCGTCAATAACGAGATTGTTTTCTCCTGCCCCGAGGACAATTTAGTAACCGATATGTTTCATAGCCTCTAAAGGCTTCAATACAAAGACAGAGAATTTCCAGGTGGATGCACTAAATTTCACCACATTGTGTGCTTTGACACTGAATATAATCTCTGGTGTTTGTTCTAATCAAAACAGGGACATTTATTCTTGTTGCAACCCACCTCATCTGTCACCTTGAACCTCTTCAGTAAGGCCACAAACTTTTGCTTGAAGTTAGGTTGCTGTAACAAGAAAATACATTTTATGAAATTATGACAATACAAACCCCTTTGAAAGGAGATAGCTGTCATGATTAAAGCATGACAGCTGCACTCAGCCTTATCACGTCTCCCAGTTACTGTCCACTGGATTACTCATTCACAGCCACTCTATGTAAAGACCATTATAATCAGTCCAGTGAACCCACAGTGTTCATTTCCAAGCTCATGCACATCCTCCTAATGGCTTGAAAAAATAGAACACACTGTACTTTCTCTTAAAAGCTTGTACTACAAAAAACAAGGGTCCTGAGTTATTCTCATAGTCAATGATTAGCAAACATAAATGTCCATGTGGCGGAATAAGCCTAACCCTGGTCATTGAGGTGGTTCGGATCATTTTCCTCCGTGCCTTCTTGGGCTTCCTGACCTCATCATCTTCATCATAAAGATCCTAAAATATAGAGAAGGTGGATAAAATATCTCCATATCAAGTTGGCCCTCTATTTCTACATGTGTGTAAAAAGCAGTTTTGTGTATTCTTAAATATTTTCTGGTGCGGACCTGGCCATGAACTGCGTCATCACTGGCTTCCTGCTCCGATGAGTAGCTGTCATCATCCTCCTCAGAATAATTGTCCATGTCTGGAGAGCGATCTGAGGTAGGCACACACACAAAAACATCTCAATATAGAGATAGAACTCAAGCAAAGTATTAAGAAGCAGCACATCCTGATTTCATATATGTACACAACATTTCAGGTTTCCAACAGGTTACTACATCTTGGAATGGGAGAGTTGGGGTTTATATGGTGGATTCAAACATGAACAGAAATCCAAAGTCAACGCCTTATTAGTGCCAAAACTCAAACTCAATTTCTCTTTGGAATGAAGAATCCCTGCAATGTCATGCCTCCTGAACTCAATATGGAATCTTAACACTTAAAAAGCAAAAGCTGTTAAAAATGTTGAACTTTTACTATAATGCTAAATTATGAGTTGTGTGCATTTCTCACAGCATTTATCTTTGAGCTCAAGGATAATTTTCCATCTTGTTTGGATAAAGTTGCCTTATAGCCACTCTTATTCTACTCAGTTAATCAGAAATGACTTGTTTTGATGATTTGGCAAGAATAATGAACAAAATAGATTATCATGAAATATTTTCCAAGCATATAATTAGGAACTATATTTGATTGCTAAAATGGATTGAAACTGTTATTATATGCAAATTAGACCTTAGAGCCCTTTTGTGATCCAAGCCTAATATTCTACAATGATATTTCAGTGGTTAGAGTATTTTATTATACTTCTTCAGTTTAATGACAGATTCCACATGTTAGAACTGCCTAAAAAAATTTTTCTACCCATTTGACAGGTTAGGAAAAATCAGGTGATGGAAGATTTCCTTTTCTTACCACCTAATTCAGACTTCCTTTTGCCTGTGAAACATCCTGTTCTATGCTCCTTGAAGGAATGGATGTTATTAAGGATCGCTGCAGAGAAGAGAAAGATAAACATCTTTCCTTCCCATCAGAGTGACACTAGTTTAATACTTTGTGCATGAGCTCATCTGTTATGTTTGAGCAGCCTCCTTAATAATATCCAGAACAGCGAGGGATCAGCATAGCAGGATGGAGGCATGGAGTCCGAGCAGGGCCGAATATTCCCCCATCACCCAATATTAATGCAGTGTAAGGCAATAGGCCCTACATCTGTTCAACTCTCAAATCAACATTACAACCATAGCTGAAGAGAATAACATATCCTTGGCATTAGGTTGGCCTGAGATTAATAGAGTTTATGCACGGATGGGAAATAGAAGCCATGTGGAAGGGGGGAAGAGAGAGGCCTGGGCAGGAAGTGCCGGCTCAAGGGTGACGGCTGAAATTACAGACAGGATTTGGTCTGGGCAGCATGGGTACAGGTCTGGTTAACAGATCTGTGTATAAGGATGGGAGATGGCTGTGCCCACCTGAGGTTTTAGTCTTGCGGCCAACTTGGCCGCTGCCGTCCTCGTGGTCGATGGGCTGGCTGGATAGAGAGTACACACTGATCTCTGCCACACGCACTGGCGCCTCTTTCACGTTGCTATGGAGACCCAGAATCTGTCCTCCGTCTGTTGGGTGCTGCATCACCTGGGCACAGGAAGATAAACATTGAGGTTGAGCATCGATTTGAAGACTCCATTAAATAACAAAAACCTACTTATATAAGATACTTTGGTTTTATTCTGTCCATCCAGTTCATGGTGCCTGATAATATTCTATTTTCTTGAATATATAAAATTGGATTTCATCTGTATCAACAACAAGCCCTCTTTAGCTCAGATGGCTTCATGTCTTGTATAATTCCTGTCTTTCACCCACTCAGAGTCATGTCAAAGCAGCATGGATCATGGATTTCTTTATCAGTGTGGCAGGAGAATTGAAACTCCGTCCTTACAAGAGCCAATACTGACAGAGATAGCTTCTGTTACACCGCTTTATGCTCACAGAGATTTATCCACTAATTACAAGCTGACAGCTATGCTACCTCAAAATAAATCTTTACTAGCACAATTCTGCTCATCCATTTTGAATGCTTAAATGAGCTGAGCCAATTTGCTCATATCAACCGGTCAAAGAGTGTAACACAGTTTGTATAAACTGTTTTGAATCTGATGAGAAGGGATGAGCCTCCAGTCTAAGCACTATCTGGGGGGTACTTTCAATATTTCACTTGATGAATTGCTGTGCGGGGAGTAGGTTCATTTTGCTCAAGCACTGGCAGGGGTGCACTCGAATGCAAAGTCCAATCAGTGACTTCCTCCCACGTAATGCTCCAACAGATTCCGTATGAGGGAACAAGAGAGTTTGCTGTACAATAGATGCCAACATAATTACCCAACAAAACCCAATAATGACCAATCCTATTTTATTCATTGAGGTCTGTAGGTTGTTTCACTGCGGCGAGCCCCAAAACACTGCCACCACGGCTGAGTGGTGTTTTAAAATGCGATAATGCATTAGTCTTGTTTTCGGATGTCAGTCTATCATTCTCCCAGGGCTACTCCCGGGAAATATCTTTTGCTGAGCATGGCTCACACATCAGCTACTGTAATTAGCACTGGTAATGTTACCTGTATTCCTCCATCCCAAACAATAATGATGCTCAACATATCTGCAGCTCTATTATTATCTTGATGTCTTACAAACAAACACCCAACTAATTATATCTTGGGCAAACTATTTTGATTGACTAGTGTCTGTTACAAGATCCTTTTTTCACTGTGTACTTACTCTCAAAATATCCCGGAGTGCTTACTTAAAACATGAGTGGAGCCATCTTATACCCAGCAAAAGCAACTCAGTACACTACACTACAAATATATCTAATTCTGTGTGAAACCCTGCACCATTATAATAGCAATCGCACACACAGCCTAAACACACACGTGCCATGCTTTAGAGTCGATGCTAAATAGAGCCAGAGTTATTGCTGGTGAATGACCCACAGAATAGGACAATTAACAGCAGCCAGAGGATTCGATTTGTGGCCTCCACACCGACAATAGCAAGTAGAGCCACTTTAGAGAAGGAAAAAATGGCCATGTGGTGTGATGTAACTGATAAGTCCCTACTGGTTCAAGGTCACAGCATAATAAAAAAGAACTTAATAGTATGTCTACTGTAGAGCAAAATCTACACTGAGATTTATACCCTCTATACACATAACACATCCTAGTCCATTACTTCCGTATAGCATGACTGAACACACAGTTTGCAGAAAAGTGCATATGAAGCCAGCTCCAGATGGCCCCATAATCTCACACAGCAATATGTGTGATGAGCATGAATCTGCTGAAATGATATGCAACACAAGAGGTCCCCTCTTTGGTAACAAGACGTGGGTACAAAGTCACTAATAGCCATGTCAGTCACTGTCAGAGAACAGCAGAATGTAATCACAAACTCAGAGCGAAATTATGTTTATAAAGAGAACTGAAATGGTGGACAATTAAATGTGAAATGATATGATTGAAAATGATGTCTTGGTGGAATCACTGCACAGCACCTCAGCCATATTGATAACTCCTACAGCCAGAGTTTTGTAGCCCAGGATGGTTCGATTCTTGTAGCGTTTCCTCCTCTGCAGCATAATTTGCAGTCTGTTGGCATCCCTCTTCAGAAAATGAGGGTACTGAGAAGAATAAAAATTAAGTCAGATAAGGAAAGCAGAGTTCAGGACATATTCATCATTTATTTGGAAAACTCACACACTGTTTCATCACATTAAATTTTTGTTGTCCCGTGAGAAATAAAACTATTATGTGACAAAGGACAGTATATTAATATTTATTATAAAATATATATTATATATATTTTAAACACTGAAATAATAAAACAAGTTACCATATATTCATTACATTTTTATTCTTTATTACATCACGTTCAAGCGCAAGTATTAGTCAACATTTCATGAGCCATTAATGTCCTTTGAAACTGATGAGCTGACCCACTAAAACAAAACAGAAACTGTTATTAGGAACTGCTATGAGGAAGAACAGACTTGGTGTTGCTATCTCTGTTCATTCTCCTTTATTTCTACAGGGTAACTTTAGGAGTTATAATTACCTTATTTAAGGCTCTGATTGGTTTTCACTAAAAGGATGTTCACAAAAAATCATCCCATGCCTACTCCAGAAGACTTATTTTCTTTATCATAGTTGGTGGATTTCATTGCTTAAACTGGCAACTGGACAAGCCAAAGGTTATTACCATAAATGAGGCGTAGCGAGTGGTCGTGTTTCACCACGTGGTGTTTTCCTTACAATCTTTTTGGCTCACTCAAGTTCTCCCCAGTGTATTATCCGATCATGTACAAACTGTCAGTGTGTCTATAGTCAGGATGCTGACTGCATGGGACTGTATGAAATGATGATGTGGAGTTAACACAGATATACAACCTCACTCCCACTGCACTCTGTGATTAACCAACGCGGTGGTTCCCAGATTCTGTTGGACTATCTTACTGAAACACCCCCCGAGAAAAAGTAGTTCTGTAGTGTGTTTGGCCAACTGTGGCCAAACTATTGGTGAACACTCTGCACATCACTTGTCAGTTTATTGTCTTCGTGGGATTGCAGTTAGTCCCCACATTTGCTCTCTTCATCCTTCTTGTCCATTTCCTTGAGTCGTTTTGTGTCTTGACTGCTAGAACTTGAACTTCACATTGATTTTTCATACCTCCTTGGCCTATAGTATTCACACAGTAATAGCTTTTAAGAGCAAGTTTCACAGGTTGGGTGAACATCACTGCAGGAGCTTTCATGTCCAGTCTAGTTTGCCCCTGCTTTTCTGAGGTGTCATTCAGCTATAGAATAATTTTTAGCTTCCATGTCTGGTCTCCACAACTTATTCTGGTTTAGTTCAGCTTTATGGCCATATTGTTATTCCAGTGGGAAATAAGCTAACAGCAAAGGACTTAAGAAGGGCAGCAGTGTGGATAAAGTTTTCAATACACTAGCTGCTATATCAGTGTGAGAATTCACAGTGTAATGTCAGATGCCTTGCCTGTAGTGAGAATGTGAGCTCCAGATCCGTCTCCATCAGTCCGCTGGGTGGGAGGATGTACTCATTTGATCTAAGAAGACGCTTAGAACCCTGAAAGACAAAGTAGAGCAAAGTTTCATTGTAAGCAGACTGACAAATGCTGCACATAGACTATTATTCATAGGAACATCCAAGTTTGTATTAGCTACCAGCCCGAATTACATTCACATACACCAGGGTTTTTCTGTTTCAGCCAATACACTAAGGTAATTGATTAAGTTATACCATAGAGTTTGAGATATTACATTCATTTGATATTAATTATTGAACTGCCATAACAACATGTGGTCACTAAATATTTCTGTACACCAAAATCTGGTCAAATAATGTGATTCTGACAGGTTACTTTGCAGGAAAACATAAAAATCACCCAACATCCGTTCAAAGTTTCCTGTAGCATTTTGTTGCCACTTGAGAGTATATTTAGTTTTATTACATAATGCTTGTTATTCTGGTTAGGAGAGATTCATCAGCTCAGCTAATTCTGGGAGCTGCTACAAAGTTGTTGTTGCCAAACAGCACAGGGATTTAAATGTCATGGGTTGTGGCAGCCTCATCCAAATTCCAAATCCAAACACCGACACACAGTGCGTCCTCGGTGGATGTGTCCTGTTCCATCTGAAATTATGGTTTAATTCTTCAGATCACTTACAATCTTGAAATATAGACTAAAAGTGAGAGTGGAAAACAGAAACAGCTTGTAAAGTCTTGGGTTCACCACTTTATGTCAACCTGTGAGAGCTGAAGACAGACATCTGTTGTGTAATATATTTGCCAATTCATCAACGGCTGTAAAAATTTCATAAGTCCTCAAGGAGTTTGTTCAGGTATCAGTCAAACTTGCCAAAAGGACTAAGTAAGACTTTGTAGCAGCGTGGAGCAGCAAGGATATCCTGTATCTGGCCTGATACCCTGGGGAGAGTCTCTTTAATAGTCCATTGAAGTAAGTACGACATAGGATCCTAATGTCACCAGAGTTGCTGAATCATGTAAGGAACACCAAATGAAACGGTTGGGTGTGTACTGAGAAATCATCACAAGATACTACATGCCAAGGTTAGCTTTATACAAAAATGTAGTGGTGCTAAACTTACATGAATGACTTAAAAGACAAATAATAATACAAAAAATCCACAGAAAGTCTTGTTGAACAGACTCAACAGATGCCCAAAGGCTCCTGACTTATGAGTCAGAGTGAGTTATAATGGTCTGTCACAGCCAACAGTAACGGCATACAGTACATACCCTCGCTACAAGTTATCTGTTCCCTCTATTCAGCCAAGCAGATGCCTATAGTTTGCTGTGTCTGACAAAACAGAACTGACCCTGCACAAAAAAATCTTCTTATGGAAATAAAAGATCACAGATAATTAGTCTGATGTGACAAAATTTTCAAAACTCCACTTTTTTATTTCTGGTAAATAATTTTGACATGTCATGCTTACACTATTTTAGCACCAAAAAACAATATCCATGATACTGTTTGCAAAAAGTTAAGTGCGCTGCATCTGAAACCTCCAATCCTACAAGCTCTTTGAAAATAAAATGCTTTGGCATCAATAATTCTGCTGTGATGCAAAATATCCCTGTGTCCCTAAATTAAGGAATATCATGTCACAAGCAGGTGATGTCTACCAAATGGTACAAACACCTATTTAGTTTTAGTTTTAATTGTTTAGTTAGTTAATATTTTGTTGAATTAATTTTAAATTTCTAATAGAGCGCTAAGAAACAGCCATAAGACTGAAAATATCCCAGTCAAACAACAAGTAGAGCAACTTAAAATGTTTAATTCACAATGTTTGAATGAAAAAATACTTGAAACAAAGCTTAGGAATATGAGAAAACATGTGAATAAAGGATATTTAGCTTTGTTGAATTTAAAAAGTGTTCAGTTGTAAAAGACTGTTTAGTCTCCGACGAATTGCTCTGTTTACTCAAGAAGGACAAGGTGACAAACGTTTCAAGGTAGCTGCAGCAGTAATTTAGTATAAAAATAAGAAAACTGTGATAAAACTCTGTCTGAGTCTGACCTTGCTAATAACTTGAGGTCCACAAAGGGGCCTTGTATGTGCTTTTTTCTCATGCTCAGTGGCTGGTACAATGAATCAAGGCACAAAAGGCTTGCAATCTCAAACTGCCTGACATGCATTAACAATACAGAGCCTTGGCAAGGAAAGCTTGTACTGAATGTCCTTTGCCCCCCCATTCCTCCCACCCTCTCTGCCCTGCTACAAGCTTCTCTACTGTCTGTCTGGGGCCAGATGGGGAATGTTACAGCCCCTCTACCAAGCTCCAAATGCCTGTGGGAAAACAAGTTCAACTTTAAACTTTTCTTAGTACTTTTTCAAAACTTGTTTAATTCTCTAAATTGGCTCCCCTGTTTGCAACAAGACAGGAAGTGATTCAGGGTCAGAAAAAGTGCTCAACATGCAATAGTGTTAAAGATATTCTAAAGGATATTTTTCAGGTTTCTGCTTTCACCCAACATACACTGATGTACACGCATGCACAATTGGATCATATCTGTGTGTGCTGTAAATGGAAATGCTTTGGACAGCAGCTTGCTCTGAAATACAGCTTGCATGCCTTTCCTATCATAATTCAACCAACATCACTGTCTGGCTACAAACTCTATCAAGTGCATATGGAAAACACAGGGCATAAAATGCATAGCTTTGTAGTGCACATGCAGTATCATACGACATTGGAACCAAATGTGCAGAAAAAGACGTTGGGGTTTGTGTGAGGGGGGCTTAAGCTACTTGAAGTGACCCAGCAGTCTCCAGGGTGAGAGACAGAAGACTATCTCCCAGGGAACAGAGCCTCCTGCAGACTAAACTGCAAACTCATCAGCCCTACTGCTGTGGCTTTGGGAAACCATCCAAATGGTTAGCCATTATTGTGGTTGTGTGTGTATGTAGGCCTGATGAGAGAGAAAAGAGACGGCCACTGTATGCTGAACAGTGAACCGCTGACATGCGGTAATGAAGCTTTGTAATTCACTGACTGAAAACAAAACCTTCTTATTCCTCCGTCATCTCCTCCAACTGTCTCTTTATCCCTTCAGCGTCTCTGTTCTCCCTTACCAAACCTGTTGGAAATTGCATTTAATGCTCCAGTTCCGGAGCTGTGGTGAACAGAGCTTTGCTCGGCTGTCCTCCGGGCTGCTCAGCAGAAATTGAGAGATTTCACGCTCTGGAGACAATGTAGCTCATGGATAAAGACACACTCGGTTGGTTGCTTTCTTCTTCGGGATTACAGTACAGAGGGTGGGCAGGGGGGTGGCGGTGGTGATTTGTTTCTCTCTAATTTCATAATGAGGAGAGTATTAACAGTGAGAGGAAAATGTCAATTATTGAAGCAAGAAAAAAGGTGTCACTAGTCAATACTTGATACATACCTTCTTCACTCATTACACACTTTAGAAATGTATGTTGTGTATACTTTACATAAGGGGTGTTTGGAATGGCCAATTTACTGCTCAATAAAACAGAAATTAAAAGCAGTCAAATTTTCCATGATGATCTGATTTTCCTTTTCAGACCCAGCAGTTATTCATTTTGGTTTACTGCAAGGGGCCGAGGTTAGCGATGCAGCCTTCTTGCCTTGCAGGTTAACGCCTACATGCCTGCGCTGAATGTGGTTACGCATTGATCCAGTTCAGTGGTTATATGGCAGTGAATTCTGACACAGCATACTTACAACCTTATTTTCAATTTATAAGATGAAAAATACTACTGAAGTGCAGTTTTGTTTTAATTACTAAATAATCTGTTAATTGTTTGCTGGATTAATGTTGCACCATATTTTTCACACACTAATTACAGTGTTATTATTCATTCTATTGAGCCTAATTGTCAAAATAGACTTTCTGGAAAAGGTCATTCAAAATGACTTTTTCTTCTGAGAATTATTTCCACATGACCAATTTAGTGTAAAGTGTTGACACGTGCATTTGCAAACATTGGAGCTGTACTCACTGGTCTTTCTCTCATAAATCAGCTGCTCCAGAAGCAGTGGACCATCAGCTTTACAACCACCACTAGGCTTACTGCTGAGTGTTTTAAAACAATGAAGCCTGTCTGAATACTTTAGGCAGGCTTTCAATGCTTTGCCACATTAGAGGTAGTCAGTGTACCGGTTACTATCACCTGTGTCACATTTTGCCACAAGACTGATTTTGCAACACCTACATTAATGTGCTAAACACAAGAGAGCTTAGCGGCTCTCATTTCCAAGTTTGAAATAGTGACTGACTGCATGTCAACCAACAATCACTTTGAAGCCCTTTGCAAGCTGTTGCTCTGCTGCTAAAACTCTGAGTTATGTTAGAGCTGCCCTTCTGTCTTCTAAAAAAAAGAAAAAAAACAACAAAAACCTAATAGATTACTGTATTTTTCTTCAATGTTTTATTTGTCTTCCATCTCCCACACAGCTACATGCACACAAAAAGGCACACCTGGACAACGATGGAGGAGGGACGTTCACAAGTCAAAACAACATCTCTGGCTCTCTGCCAACAATACGTCAGTAAAGTGAAGCATTATGCTGAGAAAGCGATACTGAATGCCACCTTTCCACAAAGCTCTCTCTGTGTTCTGGGAATAATCTGAGATCCATATAGGGGTAATGATGGGGGGGCGGGGGTAACCATTGAACAGGAACGTGTTACTACACGGTAGGAAGGAAGGAAACAGAAGTGATCTCAAGCCATCTCTGCACTGTACCTACTGTACTTTATTTCCTTCCATCCAACCAACTAACTGGTGTATTAAGTTTTGTTTTGTTTTTTATATATAAATTTATTACCAGATCAGACAGTATAGAAAAATAGGAAATAGGACAGAGAGAAGGAAAGTCAAATATGCAAACTAAACACTCAGGTCAGGTAGTGCTTCAAGAAAATATCTTTGTTAACATTTCAATATTTAGAAGACTTTATTGTTACTTGTAGTTACTGTAGTTATTGTGTTGTTACACAATCCGACTTCAGGTGCTAATGCTCCTGCTTAGAGGAGTAATGCTAGTTTGCCATTTAAAGCACCTGGCATGGATGTGACTCATCAGAGCTTCCTGTGCACCTAAGGAGATTTTTCATCAACTGGTAGGATTAGTAGTACGTCTTATCATCTATGCTTGGTGATTATGGTCAACATTGTATTGCCCTAACAAAGGACTTAGTGAGCCACAGACTGTGACTTACATCATACAACAGGGAAATTAATCCACCCACCTGTATTTTGACAGCTATAGACAGGGAATTTAGCTCCTTATCCAGTTCTTTGAGAACAACCAGCTTTTTTAGTGTGAGGGTGCAGAGCCTGTGAAAAAGAACCAAAGAAGGAAAAATAAACAGATTAGTACCATGACCAACACAATGTGAGCACACCTTAATGACACACTGCGGCACCTGGGAAAGAGAAGCAGATCAGACAAAACAGCAATCACCGCTTCCATCAATTTATTTCTATACGTGTCTCTATTTTTCTTTTGGGTAGCAGGTATTATAAGAATAACAACAACATGAGACACCAAGAATAATTTAATGGCTGCAGAGAAAGCGAGTGAACAATCAGTGGAACAGCTATTCAGCTTTCTGTCATTAAGGTAAAATCTGACTTTTTGTAAATGGAAGATGCACTTAAAGTGCTACTAAACAAGGAGCCATACTCTCTGCATCGTGGCAAGATCCATTTCAGAAAGTGTCAAAACACAGATTATAATATGTAATTAATAAAACCAAGTACAAACCAAACTGTCACTGTTTAATGAACAGCTAAATGTATTTTGGACTTGGCTTTTTACTAGTATACAACCGTCGCTGTCGCTGGGATCCAGAATGGGTGAGATACAAGGACAACAGCAGGTTCAGTGAATAATTGTGTAATGCCCCTTTCGTGGGCACATAACAATTAATGACCTAAAAAAATAAAATAAATGAGTAAATAAGTCACCCTTCCTTTCACCTCCACCAACTTCTCCCATCTTCATTTCTGCCCCTACAGAAAGACACTCCACTGAAAACTCAAACATTACTAAACCACGTTAGCCAAACTTCCTCTTGACCCACTTTTCCCAGAAGTCCTGCTGCATTAAACTGTGATCAGCCTCAGCCTGAATCAAATCAAAGGAGTGGAGGAAAGACAAAGCAAACAAATAGTCACCCACTTTCCTTAAGAGAAACTCAGCAAAACTCAATGGTTTCATTCAGGCACTCCCAGCTAGGCAAGTATGATTCACAAAGACTCATCACATTTAAGCACAAAGGAAATTGAAGAGGAACAGACGAAAGCACAGCTCTGCTCACAAATCTATATTTTGGAGCACGACAACGAGGAAATGGGGTTTGTTAGTTCATTTTTACCCTCTGAAATCTGTCAGGACTTAAAGCAAAAAATTCAAAACACTGAAGAACTCTGAAATGAAAAAATCCTGAAGGAATTAGCACATCACAATGATAGCCAGTCACGTGCTCCAACCAAATACATATATTAACTAAATATGTTCCAAAGTAATGTGTTTTAATTGTTTGAATATGTTAATTTCATTATCACATTTTCAAGGCATGTGGGTTGAAGGGGAAGGAAGATGAGCTGATATGACTGTGAAACATTTTTTTACTCTGCGTGTCTTATTCATGTGTCATGCAATATTCATTCAAAACATAAGTAAATGGAAAGATGAACATTGTCCTGATGTTCTTTTGTAATTAACGTTAATTCAGCAATGCTGTTCATGCGTTTTTTCATAATGTTAACTGATGAAATGAACAACAGAGGGAAAAGAACAGGCGTGGGCCAGGTCATTAGATCCCAAGGGAGGTTTATCCAAGCAGCCAACAGAATATATCTTTAATGATGTCAATATAAAATTTTTAACAACAGGAATGGGCCGGGAACTTCGTGTTCCCACACATAATCTCCCTTTAGCCCACATAGGTGGCAATATAATTCAACTGCATTTTAATGGGGAAATCAAGTGCAAGTTGTCAGTCCACTTGGCTGCACGATTAACTAAGTTACCTTGTATGATAGAATAACAAATGCAAATCTATTTCAGGCTATAGTAATTAAATGTTAAATCTTGTAGATAGCGCCTGGCTCCATCTTGCCTTATACTGAGGATGAGTCACCAGTCGGCTACAGCTCTCTGTCAGGAGAGAGACAGAAAACGGGGCTGATGGTTTAACAACATCTCTATGCCATCACAGCTCTCTCTCTCTCTGTCTGTCTCTTTCTCTGGGATTCACATGTAATTAAAAAGGCTGCAGGCGCTGAAAGGATCACCTAGGGAACCAGGGATTTTTTTATTATTACACAGAGGTGTTATCTCCACTCCTGCCTGCCACCGTGTTGTGTTGTAAGTGAAACTCACGGCCATCTGTTCTGGTCTGGTGCCAGCCTGTCCCTGTGCTCCTACCCAGTGCCAGTTCACTTTGCCACCCAAACAGCATCTGCAGCGACAGGCCAGGTGTCGTACCAAAGCACTGATTGCTGTGCAAAATAAGTGGCAGAGACATGAACTTAGCAAGGAAGAATTCAGATCGTTTTAGAAGGGATAGGGAACGTGAACGCACTGTGTGTGTGTGTGTGTGATTACTGGAATATGGAGGGGAAGGGCTGCTGTGGAATGGCCTCCCCTCCACCCAACAGATATTGGCACACACTCAAGATCAAAATACGGGCTTGGAGGAGTCCTTCGAAAGATGCATTAATCCTCTATTTTTGGCATGTCTTTCCCAGATTCCCAAAGAGAGCCCGGGGTGGGATCGCAGCATGCCTCACCATTCCAAAGAGGACCAAAACACAACAATGGTATCAATCCACTGAAAAGGAGGGAGACAGTGTTGGTGGAGAATTTATACAGCAGTCTGCAGCTCTGCTGTGAACAGGAGGTGGGGAGCAAAGATAACTGATACATTTTCTGTCTGTTTCCAAGTTGATAAGAGCCAATAGGGGAAATCCCTCTTTTAGTTTCAGTGTTTGTGTTGGTTAAGCCAACTCAAAGCCAGCCAAACTCATCTGATTGGGTCACCAGTGTTATAGAGGTTATTGATCCTCACATACATGATAGTACCGTCGTTAGTCCTTTGCTGGTTTTGATCAAACTATAGACACATCTATAAGGGCAGAGAAAATACAGCCAGCAGAAGTCTGAACATTTTTATAACAACAATTTCACAGAATCTAAGGTCTTCAAATATGTTGTTTTATCTAGGAAGATTAAAAAAACAAATAAAAACAGCAAATGCTCACATATGTCAGGTTGTAGCCAACATTTTGAATTAATTACATTAAATCAGAGTCAGAGTTAGTTTATTTGCCATTTGCAGAAGAAAAGCACATGTTGCAAGATTTCCCATGAAAACATCATGGGACAATTTAAAAAGGAAACAGATAAAAAACAGAAATTAGTCAAGAAACCATGAACAAATTAAAATAAATACATACATAATAAGAATTACAAAAAGTTATGTTAATGTTAAAATCAATAGAAAAAATACTTAGCTTAAATCACTGTGAATTTCCTGCTGCTTAATTTCAGATTTTTTTTTTTTTTTAATCTTTTATGTTTCCGCTGCCGACCAGTGCTTACATTTTTGAAACAAGCTGTGGTTTTTAAACTGCTTTGGGTTCACTCGGCTCACGTTTAACCTTTGACACAGGGACTGCAGTTATAACTTGAGGGTGCAACTGTGTCAGGAATTTGAATGCCACTCTACCAAAGGCTAATTATCTTTTTTTAGATGACATCTTCTATTACAGGCCTGGACATGTACTGATGGTGGTGTAATTTCATGTTACGACGAACAGTTATTGACTGCTTTGAAGGTCAGTGCCCAGTAGGTGCCTGAATGCTCGACAGCTAATAGCTTTAGTCTATATGGCATCACTTACAGCAGCATGAGTAGTGTTGCTCCTTTTAAGCCCATTAGTGAGTCCAAGTCACTTGCTATACTGTCACTAAATGCTGCCTTTTCCGTCTATAAAGTAGAGCAAGGCCATTAGACTACAAAACCACTTCCTTTGTAGTCTAGGACAGACCCATAATGATAACAGGGAAATGAAAACTGTGGAGGTTTTGGGTCAAATGTGAAGAAAATGCTTAAATGACACTTTGTACACAATATAGCAAAAAATCAAGCCAACCTATTCCCCATGTTTGAATTAACCTTGCATCATAATAAAATTATGATACAAATGCCTTACCAAAAAACACATTTAAAATTTTTTTTTATTAATAAATAAATAATAAGAAGTCACCATTGCTTTGGATGCAATAATAAATGGGTGAATCTTACAGTGCTAAATAAGTTAAATCCTGCAATAATGAAGGCTGCTTTATTAAACCTTAAACTTAATCATCAGTAAATAATATCAGATGTAAAAAAGGAAGTGTGAGTAATTGTAGTCACTGTGTAATGAAAAATGGTCCTTCTGCGGCTGCACTCAAACTCTTTCACGTTTATCTGTGCAGAGCAAACAAAACAACTTATCAGGCAGTTCATCCAAACAGCCGCAGCCAAATATTTGGTTTCAGATAAGAGGCCTGTGATTGTGAGTCATATGACATGGAGCATTATCTTAAGTCGTCTGCTTCATCCATTTTCTCTGGTGTAATAACAACAAGACTTAAAGTAAACATCTGAAACTTTCGCTTTTCGGCCAATGCACAAGTTTAACACATCATCACAAGTATAAAGCTTTTACTTCGCCTGTTCAGTGAATGTGTGACAAATGTGCAACTTCTCCACCTCACCTACATATCAAACACATCCGATTTTTACAACTGGCTCCAGAGACAGTCGCCCTACTATGTCTCAACCGAGCCTGTCTCTCCCTTCCAGTACAGACTGAAAAACTGAGCCCACCTGTGTTGAAGTGAAGCTGGAACATCACAGGAAACCAAATCAATTTCAGGAGTTGGCTATATATGTTGGCCAAATGACATAACATGTCATTCAACTACACAATTTTATCGAATAACATCAATCATGCTTCACCACAAATTCAAAAGGACTGTCCTACCCAAAATTAATGGGTACTTTTCGAAAAAGCTTATGCAGGATAATAAAACCAGACCTGCAATAAGGGAAGGCCGTGTTAGTTGAGGGCCAGAATGTTGACAGCACACAGTTCCTCGTTTTTACAAAGAAACTAAATTTAGCAAAAAGAACTAAATTAGACATACAAGTCTTTCTTCATATCAAAGCAAGGAAATTGTATCATTTTCCAGGGATCATATTCAATCATCTCTGGTAAGTAGCTGACTTAAATCGATGATTGCCCGCTTCACACACACTGCACACCCAACAAGACATACAGAGGGAAGTGGGAGGCTGTTCAACTGTTCCTTTAAATTGAGGGCAATAGGTCTAATAAACATCTTTATTCAAAAAGCAACATTGTGCACAGGTAAGGGTTAATTCTCTTCCGCAGATTGATTCATGACCATGCATATGAACAGTGTTTGGCCCTGACTAGAGGGTTCACACAGTTTGAAAAAAATGATGTGCCAACAGCACATCATATTAAATGATAACAAAAGCAATGGCCCCCTTTATAAAGACAAAACGAAGGTCACACAAACTATTAGATTTTTTTTATGTTATTGGTTAATCAAATAATCAAAAATCAGTCCCCATGTCTTCTCCACTAGTCTGAAACCTCTTTCCCCTTCAAGAAAATAGGAAAATATCTTTAAATTTTGGAGCCCAGTGCAAGAAGAATTGCTTAAATTCATTGTGTCCCATCCTGCCACCAAGTCCAGTGAAAATCCATATTGGAAACTTTTTAGCATAACCTTGCTGACCAATGAATAAAAGTGAAGCAGAACTCAGCAGAGTGCATGCAGCTGCCAAGGGTCAATTATCCTACCCACGTGTGAGATCTTGATCTGGCCTCTAGGTGTCAACACCATAAATATCTGTGCACCTAGTTTTCTTCAAAATAATTTCTGCATGCTCCAAACAAATGTCACATGCCTATCACAACATTGCTTAGGAATGTTTCTTATCTGGACCAGTGTCAACAAACACCACAAATCCCATCTGTTCACAAAGTCCTGGTGTGTCAGAATACACATGGCTACTATTGCTATGCTTTTTCTGGGCCACTTTAGTTATTTGTATCTCAAATAACTTTATGATAGAAACACCCTCAAGTACAATAGCCTACAAAGAGGCAACAACTACAGCATGGCAATTGTTCTAAGATTGGAAAAAAGCCCAATGTTGAGATATGGCTGCTTACATGTGAATGTCAGAAAAAATGAAGGATCAGTAAGAGTTACTTCTTGCACAGTAAATTTCTGTTTTCAATAAAAGAGAAAAATAAATCCATTAAAAGTTTAACATGCTAGTGTAGACATAGGCTTTGACAGACTACAAATGAGCATGCATGGAATGGAAAGAGAGGCCAACCAACCCTCTGAATTGTACAATATGCTGCCTAAACAAAACCACACTTTTGTAATTCTTTTCCCCCTGGTCAGCATTCTGGTTGATGTTTTGCCAGTTCCATGACCTCGGATCACTGCACATCAATTGTCAGAGGCACAAAGCAGAGGGGAAGAAGAGGATGGAGGATGAGTGATGTAACATAGGGCTGAATGAAAAAGAGACTCTCTATGTTTGGTATTTGCTGGGGGGACTTGTGGGTAAGGGAAAAAAAGACTTCAAGTCATGCTTTTAGTGCTTTCAATTTACTATTTCTTGTATTCACTGCTTGCTTGTGAATGTGGTCACATCCTTTTAATAAAACATGCTCCATAGTCCTCTGGATGAAATTCTTAAGGAATTTGTGTATGGTGCTGGCTTGTGTGTGGGAGACGGACCCTTTCTCTGAAGTCAAGGCCATTGCTATGGAAAGGCACAGCACTTTGTTCTTTTATAACACTATTATTTGTTCATGTCTAGTTGCATAAGTTAGCCCAAATACAAGGTACACTAGTCTAAAAGCTATGTCCTATGAATATTTCATTCACCATCAGGAAAGACGGAAGCAAGCAGCAACAAAAGCTCTCTTATCATTTTTTAGATTTAAAAAGAAAAACAAAACCAAAGCTATGCATCAGCAAATCTATAACCACAGTGCCCTCAAAAATGTTCTGTAATAAATTCTTCCTTTTGAATTTTTGGTTTCAAACTCACAGCTTGGGAAAAATGGGAAAGAACTGGGATTTCCAAAGCACTGTAGCCAGAGAGAAGTAATAAGGACAATAATAGTAGGTAATTTGGAAACAGCTAAATACATTTTTGAATCTAATCCACAGTATGTGTGATGAGGACTAATCCAGAAGAATGAATGGATCAGTTTTAACAAGTTCACACAGTAGGATGTGCCATAAGAGCTTAGCTTGCACTTAGGCTTGCATGCAAAAGCTATTTTAGCCCCCAAATATCTGGTTGTGTGTGCCAGATGGCCATATGCTGGTTGAGCTTTAATTCCCTGAATAAAATCTTCTCAAGGCCACCGGGAAAAAGGAAGAAGAGGCTGTGACCAGGGTGCACAAAGAACACAAGAGGAAGCCATTAATTTGCCAAAGCCTGTGTTCTGTGGCTATTTATGCGTGAGACTCAACTTAATGGTCACAATAGCAACATAACCCAAAGCCCAGAATCAAGCAGACCTTTGGATAAGAAAACAGCCTTCACAGGATGGTTACTGATGTGCAAAAAAGGTTTGTAAAGCCACAGTCAGGGCTTGAGGGGAGGAAAAGAGGGATAAGTCGTGTCTATTTTGATTTTTTGATGTCAACAAATTGTCGAATGTCAGAGGTTATTTTTAGGTCTGAAATTACAAATATATCCTTTAATCTTCTATAGCTCTAACAATGAACGTTTCAGGTCGGACATTAATTCTCATAATGCAAAACAACAGATGGTATGAATTCATTAATCAAAACAGAATAAAAAATATTCAGCTTAAGCTTGGCCAAAAGTCATGTGATTAAGTTAAATAACAGCCCGTATATAGACGGGGATTAAATATTTCCAGCAACAAGCACTAAACCCCTGTGGGCTTCAAAGGTGGTTTTAATTGTGGATTACAATATTGCCAGATATTTTTTTTGTCTTCAATCATCCAATGAAACATCTCAAGCTTGTCCTGTAGCACAATCCAGCTCTGTCTGTACACTCAGCGTGTCAATGCAGCAGTCCACCATATCTTTGGACGGTCACACAAAACTCCAGAGGATTCCCACACAGACACAGAGAGAAAATAAACAAACTCTACTTTCTTATTCAAACTCATCACTTTTCAGCAGTTTATACACTGACAAATGTAACCCAATGTCCAATCAATTATAATCTGTGAGAAATTATACTTAATGCTCTCTTATCATGAATCCCTATGAGTGAAATGGAATAATAGCTGCGTTCATATCTGTCATAATACTCTGTAATAAGGTCTTTGTGAACTCTGTGGTCCTGAGGCTCACCAGAGCTGTGGTAGAATCTGACTGTTGTAGGGATTACCAGCACATTTTATGTAATACTACACGGCACTGGTGCATTAGAGCTGCACACCAAATTTTATCTCTGTTTGGTGATTTAAACCAGTGCTTTCCCACAGACACATATTCTAAAAAAAATGATAAAATAAAAAAAAAAAAGTAAATTATATCTACGAAGTGTGAATCAGAGGTTTGACCCTTATGCTCTTGTTGTGTGGGTGGTTTGGAAGAATCCTTCAAAGCTTTTCTCTGATGATGAAGGGTGTGCTAGCAAGTTCTGTATCTTTTCCTATTGAGAAATGTTGGGCAGAGGAAAAGGCTTGTTTGGATTAGAATGGAGTGATCCTGTCCCCTTAATTTATCATCAAATCCAACACACGCTGTGAAAAAGACTCTCCCAGTCCTTCTGGCACTAAGCCAAAAAGACAAACAAAGTCACATGATACAACGCAGCGACAGGATTTGTCAGCAATCATATAGCACTGTTTTCATTGCTGAACATCATCTCTCTTTTTTAGACCAGTACTTCCAGATACATGAGCTCCCACTGAGGTTCAACTGACAACTTTAGTTAGGTTCTCGACTTGTCAGCTTCTTATACCATTTAAATATCCAGGAACTCAGTACAGGGCTGTTGTCCTTTGTTCCCGTGCTAAACAGCTTTTATTCAACCATGACTGTAAACTGATGAGGTCAGCACACCCATGTTTGTAGTTGCCACAGAAGACAAGATCAGATTAAGCACAGCATGTTTAAAGGAAAAGTCAGACTTAAAGACACCTTGACCACAATTACAGAGGTCAGATGAAAGATCAAATATCTCCCATTCAGAAAAGGGTGAGATTATTAGTTTAACTGCTTGAACCCACAGCACATTATCTTAATAAGTGAAGGTCTTCAAGTTCAAGCCTGCTACATTCTGTGAACCCACAATCACACAGACACAGGTAAATCCTATGAGTGTCACATCCTTTGACAAGGTTATGACTGAGCTTTAAAATCCTACTAAGTTGCTTGGTTTCCCTGGCAGGAATGTTCGTTTGCCTTTAGTCTACTGGAAGGATCAAGAGCTCAAGAGCAAAGCCTCGTTTAAAACAATCTCTTGGTCTAACCCACTAACCAGTTAAGTTCAAAAATTGTGAAACAAGAAATCAGACAAGGAAAATAAGTAACATTCATTTTTAATGTGACAAATAATCCCCTTATTACCTCAAACAAACTGGTTATGTTTACTCCAATGTATGTTTATTTGTCAGCAGCATTACACAAAAAGCACTGAATTTATTTGCATTGAACTTGGTGGAAACATAAGCATGGGCCAGGAGAAAAGGTCATTCAATTTTGGAGCAGATGCCAATCAATGAATTAGATATAACAAGGCCTAATATAACAATATATTGTAGGTTATAAGGTTCAGAGACACTAAATATAAAAGCAAACTTCCCAGAAAGAGGAACACTTAATAAATAAGTAAAGCACTGCAAAGAACAAGCTGTTCATTTCTGAAATATCCACCAGTGCTGAAAGAACATATGAAATTACACAGTTATACTACACTGATATACTGTTACACCCTGTTGTAAAATGTCATAATGACAAATTTGCTGAACTCCAACTTTTCCATACTCTCAGTATACACACCTTGTTTTTCCCCATAGCCATCCAGCACTAATTCTAATATCTGTGATGCCAAGTTGAATGAAAAATGAAAGGCGAGGCTCTTTAGGGCAGGTGAAAGACAACGCTAACAGAATCCTGCAAAATAACACCCTTTAATAAAAGGGTGTGAAAGGAGCTGCAGCAGACAAATGAATGAGGAGAAAGGCACATTTATTGTGTGGGCTAATTGAACAGAGGAACATGAACAGCATGAGGACTCGAGACAGTTCAGACTCTTTAATCTGTGATTAGACATGTGGGCTGAGCTACCAGCTCATTGCTATTTGAGAGGTGACACTCTAGGGACTGTTATGTCCTCAACTTGACACCAAATGCAGTGTAGATTATTTCCCCGGGCATGACAATTACACGGGCAATATTTATAGTGAGTTACTGAGCATGGCAATGTGATTAAAAAATTGTGAGTAGAGCTTTAATAATACAATTATATTATTAAAAACCATAAGACTTTGGGTTTTACCACCTGATTTCCAATGATTAGGTAAATCTTTGCTGCATAATGACACACCCCTACATGTGTTTGTTTACAAGATCACACTAGAAGCCAGTAGCACAGCAACTCTGACTGCTATTATGACAATGCTTAGTGTTTTCAAATGGTCCATCATGTGCTCTCATTCATCTGCACTACAGTGTTTTGGACCTAAAATGGTGTGTGTGTGCATGTATTGCTGCTGGCACGTACAGCTCAGGAAATGCCTGAATGGGAGAGGTGGGAAATAAGTAAAGCAAGCACAAGAGTGAAAATTAGTTGAGAAACATTGTCCCAAGCGTGCTTATTTTGCCAGGATCCTCCCTGTGTGAGGGGACAGTTTCCTCACCTAACTTGTTGGCTCAGGAAGTTGGATCTCATCACTAGCTAAGACCCCTGTTTCCACCCACACATGAACCTGGCCTCTCTCTCTCATATGGGGTCCCAGCAGGGGGAATCAAACTTTTTCTCTATTTGGGAGGAATTCAACATGAGCATTAGTTGCATCACAGCGCACTGTGAAGTTCTCAGTTCAGTTCTCAGTAGTCAGTCTTTATTTCCAATTGTGTTCCTTCAACCCCCTATACGTCCTGTGTTGTTGGTCAACAGAAGATTACAAAAGGGGTGGAGGCCAAAGTATAGAGGTCTGGCTTCGGCTGCACCAGCAGCTCTCTAGCTGCCAGGAATGTCAAACGTTTCCCAAGGAAATTCCTCCTCCAGGAAGGCAGGGAAGGAAACCATGAGAATTTTGACACATTTCAGGCAGTGGGAGTGAGCATGAAAAAGGGAGGAGTGAGGGTGCTGACTGGTCTACTGGTAGGAAAGTGTGTGAACAGCATGGTGAAGTAAGATGACCTTTGGGAAATATTCCCAAAATCTGTCATTCTTGCACTAAACAAAATTTAGCCAATCCTTTCTTTCAGCTTCTAGCTGCTTTACAGCAGGACAACACTGTGTCTGCATTGCATTTTTCTGTGTCGCTGACCTGCTCCAGCTCACAAACCTTTGAGTGTTCACACCGGCTGTACAGCAGCTGCATACAGTTACTGGACTGGATTGCTCTTCATTTTAAATTACCGTCTAATTTGTTTTGTCTGAAAACTTTACTGAAATTCTAACATTTTCACATGCAGCTGTTAAAATGGCTAAAATACAGACATGCATGTTACGCACAAAAATGGACAAGACACCAGCTCTCTAGCACCTCAGCTGCTTGGAGTGAAGCGCACATCACACAAAGAGTTTGTCCACTCTAACCCGTTCACACTGGCAAAATGAACCAAAAAACCAAGATGCTCTAAAGTTGCTGGACAAACAACATGCTTACTAGTGTCCCCAAACCCTTTGGCAAAAAAAATTGCTACTCATAATTGAAAAAAGTGTCAAATGTGAAATAGGAAGACTATCATAAACTTTTTACATTGTCCTTGAGATTAGTCAGCTGTCTGACCTTGGCATCACAGTAAAACGCTCATTTCTATACCTGCCCACCCTGTATCCGTTGTCAGCCATGTTTGTGGAGCTACAGATATGACAGATCAGCATGGAGCTCTGTGTCACAACCTTAAAGTGCCCAAGAGATGGCTGATGGGTCCTTGTTTATGATTTTGAAAAAGGAAGCAGAGGATTAAGCAGAGAGTGTCTGCATGTAGCATCAGATTACTAGCTCTTCTTTTCCTGTTATGAAATCAGATTACTGTGACTCCCCTGCTAGGAGAAACAATATCCAAGCCTTGACATAGTGGGGTTATCGAGGAGGTGAAAGGCTAAAGTAAGCTCATATTATGTGACAGACAGACCTCCTTTGTTTGTATCCTGGTTTAGTGGTTACATGTAAGGTTCAGAAATGAACACACAGAGAATCAGACAGTAAATCTGAAAGATTAAGATCACACTAACAATTCAAATTTTGGGATTTAATAACTGTCTGAATGCAATGTATAGGGGATATATATACCATATTGTAGTTGAAGACTCCATCTTCACTGAGCTAAAGCAAAGAAAATGACACGGAAATATCTGCTCCAGTCCAGGCCTGAGTTTGTTTTGTTTATCATCCACATTTGTTAAAATATGCATCCCACACCAGTTTGATTCACTGTACAGAAGAGGAGCAGGAGAAATAAACATCTGACCAAAGCCTGTAACGTACACTCAATAACATTGAGATAAGGCTCTGTCACTCCAGAGAGAATGAGGTAACCTTGGGACTCACATGAATCAAACCGGAGATAAGGATGCTCTGTTCGGCTGAGATAAACATCAGAGGAAAAGAGGAAAGATTTGTTTTGTAACTTGTGGACACACCTCTGAGATAGCATTGCTTTTCTCAATCTATATAGCGAAACCTGAAAGACCTGAAAGACATGCAAAAATCATGGACTGAAAATCTCATGTATAAAATATCTCGGGTCTTGAAAACTATTTTTTGTTCACTTCTCCAAATAAGAATGTGATGTTTATTTGGAAAGCCTGTAAATTGCTAACAGATGTCTACCATAACAACCTACTTGTGATCCTGGAAACAGCAAACATGACCAAATTGCTCAGTTGCCCCAATCGTGTTTGTGATGACGGTAAAGGTCACAACATTTGACCCTGACTTGTAACAAATCTTTGAACTTGGTAGGAAGCCAACGATGTCATTCTGCTACGCAATCTTCATTGCTAGCAAATAAAGGTAGCACCATCCTAACTTCTGCATTAGTATCATTCCTGCAAATACCACATTGCTCCTTCAAGAAATGCCTGCCTTGCCATTCTTTTTTGGCAAGCCAGTCAGATTCCCAAGCATGTTACTAAAGCCCGCATATGTAATGCAATTCGTTCTTACCGTTTTTGTTCTGTTGACAAAAGAGACAGCTTTTACTATGTGATCATGTGTAAACATGTTATTTGCACATGACAGCTATGAGAGAAGCAATACCTGTCAGTGTAAAGCTATCATGTGTGTCATGAAGCTAAAAGGATCCAGAAATCAAGTTAATCTTTAATTACACACTTTTGTGTTTCAAAGTCAGGACAAGTCTACAGTTGTTGAAATATTCCATCAAAGCCTTTTCACTATCTGGATCATCACTGCATTAAACATGGATAAATCATACTGGCATTTTTGAACAAAATTACTCTGAACTTATTGCACCACATCCAGGTACAATGACTCTCCATTCAGCAGTGCATGCAAGTCTTTAAGATGCAAGTATTGTATTAGTCCTGTAATCAATATTGAAGAGTGTCCCCCTTTTTTTTTTTTTTACCCCTTAGCCTTCTTTGTTTACCCAGCAACATTATCAAAGCCCTGGGCAGATACTTGTTGAAGGCAAAAATAGAGAAAAGGCAGGATAGAATCTCTCTGCTTCCAGGAGGGAAAACTCAGCTAATAATAAATGAGCTACAAAAATTTGCCACGTAGTGTTAGATACATTTGAGGGTGGCAAAGTGGCCATGCTAAAATAAATACTATGCATCTTCTGCTGCTCCACCAGGCCTGATAAGTATAAAGCAATCATAACACTCTTCTTGTAAGTATGGTGACTCAAACACTGTATCAAACAAAGCAATAAAACTTTATATGCCAGTGAAAGGGTGCATTTAGATATAACAAGCAATCAATAAAAAGGGCAAGGGTAAACAGCTCCTTGTCAAAATGACAGATATAACTATTAATAACACAAATATAGTTTGGACTGTGTAGTTGCTGGGAAAACAGAGAGTAAAAAGGCAAAGATGAAGACAAAAAAAGTCCACTAGAGGCACAGTGCCATAGGTGTGTCATCAGTGAAACTGTCAGGAACCTCAACCCCATGCTGAGGGAGCCAACAAGAGCTGACAACATATTTTCCACTGTGAATAAAATATTTTCCCTGATGCATGGCTCGCAGAGAAACTGCAAGGCTTTGAAGGATCCATTTGGTAAAATACTGTATCTTGCATTTATTAACAAACAACAGCTGTGTGTGATGTTTTGCTTTAGCACAATGAAAACCATCAATTGCTGGCAGCATGATGGCCTCATTTGAAACCATGCCACTTTAGTTGGACAACCACATTTGCTGAAGGCTAGCAGAGGAGCAAACAGCTGCACACAAAACAGCCCAGCCCTTGAAAGAATGCCAAGGCAGAATCCCCAAAACAGGCCTTGGGGTGGGGTCCATGCAAGACCTCTCACACCACACGAGGATAAGTGGTGTAAAAACACATAAGGCAGAAATAGGCTTGACATGTTACTGTGAAAAAACACTGCCAAGAATATTAACTCCAAGTCATCTGCCCAGCAAAAATGCCAACACTTTTTAATCTAAATAAATAACTGTGCTGCACATTATTATCCAAGATAACTTCTACTCCATTACATGTGAGATTTAAGAAACGATTCCCGCCTGCAATTACAAGACTTGTGTCAAGCTAGTGCAGTCTTATGCTCAACAATGACTGGCAAGCCTTTACCTTCATACCTTATTAATTATCCATTCCATCCTCACCCTTATTCATCTTTGATACTGCATCCTGTATGTCACCGTCTATAGTGTGGCAACAGATAGTGTCGAGGCAGAGATGTGGGAAATCAGTGTGCCGTGTTGCACTCTATAAAAGCACTGAAATGCCCTGTGCTTTTTCTGCAATCCAGTAGACTTAAAATTTTACGGATACAGCTATCAAAAGCACTCAAAGCCTTATCTTAGATCACCATACTTGTAGTTGCTTGTACAGTACATGAATTTATCTATACTTGCCAAAAAATTGACTGCGAAACCCCCAGGCTTTCACTCACAGCCAATCATCCATGTTTTTATTGTTTTTACCGTAGCAACTCTTAAATAAAGGTTGCAAAATCTAACTGCCCTGTGAAACCATGAAATAAAATATAAGAGAATCACATTTTCTACAATTGTTCTCAGTCTGGTTAGCTTCAAATTATCTGAGTCACAGCAGACAAAAGAAAATAATATTCAAACAGGCAGCAGAGGGATTACAATCATAATGTTTTCTGCATACTACAGCTCCATTCATACATATACTTATGCAGACACTAAAAAGACAGGACACACACACACACACACACATCAACTATGGAGGAAACCCTCCCCTTGCAAGCCCACTTCTCTCCCAATGAGTGGAACAGATATAGGTCAGCGCTGATTAATGTGCCCACAGATCCCAAGAGGTCTCTAGTCAGGTGGCAGAAATGCCTGTTCACTCACGATGAATACTAATACAGAGTATTAGCGCACATTACTGCCTTCAGACATCACATCAAAACAATGCAGATGGCTGGGAATACATCTGCATACAGCAGAGTGACAACCGAAAATAGTTTACTCTCCTCTTGTGTCAGCCGCTGTGTCAACACTGTGGATGCTTGTGGTTGTGTTTGTTGTGGTGTTATGGCTGTAAATAATGAGCCAACGCTGGAGGACCTGCACACAAACATAAAACAACCCGCAGAAACTGAGAAATGATGCGGCTGCTGAAATGCTCATTTCTGCTCAGACGGTGCTGCCGAATGACAAAAAGGCTGTAGGAGGCGAACAGCATCAATGCCACTATATTTATAGACAGTTCTGTTGCTATTAGGTAGCGTGCATCCCATAAATCAGCTCAAACAGAGGCAGGCCTGCTGGGACACTGAAAGAGGAAAAACCCAAAACAACGAAAGGACGAGACCAACTGACAAACTAGTTGGCTAAACTTTTCTAAGCTAGTTATCATAACGGTCGAAAAAAAAAATCAATACGCCGATTGATAACAGAGCAATTAAACACTTGGTGGGCTAGTCGAAAGTTATTTGTATTTTGTTTGACCATTTCACTTCACACATTTCACCTGCTGGTGTTTTTATTCGGGGAAAATACGGCAGAGGTGACACGCTTTTAGCACGAAACATGAGAGGAAAACACCAGCGCTGTTTGCTAGGTAGCATTAGCATTAGCATTAGCCAGCGGGCTAGTTAGCTTAGCTGTTAGCCGAGCTGACAATGTTTTGGAAACGAGCAGCGGCTCGTCTCTCCTGCCCGACGTCTCGGTCACCGAGGGGCGTTGTTTGTTCGAGTCCGGCCTGATGGTGATTTGTAAACGGTGTAGTGTAGTGCGGTTATTTTTATGCTAACAGAACATTGTCAACTGTACCTCGGGACGCAGCTCGGGGACGACCGGTCTATCTCCCAGGTCGCGAAGAGGTTCATGGGTACGGGCATGCTGCCGGAGCCCGAGCCCGAGCCCAGGACAGCAGCCCCGGCTAACGCTCCGGTCGGGAGGATATTCGGTGCCGGTCCGCCGCCGCCGCCGCCGCCGCCGCTCGGGTTCAGGAAAGCGGCCCGGACGCCTCCTCTTTCTACAGCCGCCGCCATCATCACCTCCACTGCCTGGGGAGCAGCTCTAGCTAAGTGTCGGACGAAGGCGGGAGCCGCTGAACTCTGCTGCCTGCTCCTCCAGACTCCCAGATACTCACCCGGAGCCCGGAGATGCTGATCGGCCGGGCGGGGCGGGGCTCTGCTGGTGGAGTGCAGCACGTCTGCCTTCAGGGTGGGACACCTTCACTATCACCCCAAACACCAAAACATCAAAACATAAAAACACCAACACATCAAAACATGCCCCACTCCTTTTACATTATCTATAACCTCACAGAAAGCATTGATGACTATTAAAAATGTAGGTATATACCGATTTGACATGTGAGCTGCTTATGAAAACAGAAATGACATAGATAGATATTGTGTAGATATGCAACATGCAATTATATACTTTAAAACACAACAAGTAGAGAAGATGTTGTTTATTGCCTCCTGGAAATTCATTTGATATTCAACATTAGTTCACCATGATTTTGTTTGCCATTAATTACTGTAATATTATGACGGTAACAGGGAATCACTGTTTCAATCCTACTCTTGCTCTCTAGCTCTTGCTCACCCTCTCCATGCACAGCAAGATGATTGCTGTCTCCTCTCCATCTTCCAGCTGGAGAGGGTTTTTTTTTTTTGGTCCAGGCCTGAGGTTGATGACAACTGCCATGTTGATTGAGCTGGGAAACCTCTGCAGCTCCATGGGGAACAACCGGACCTGTCATCTGTTGTCCTTGCATTTCTCAACGAAGAGATGGTACTTCAAGGGGTTTTTCCACATCTTGTGGGCCTTGCCACAATCCCTGCCAGCTCAAACAGAGTTATTTTCCTGTCTCTCGTCAACCACAATACAGTGTCTGGGTGGCTGGTTGTATGCCCCGTCCCTTCCCTGGAACTGCGGCATCCTTCCCAGCTTTCATCTCCCAGGACCTGGGAGTTTGCAGTTTGGAGTTTTGGCTTGTTCGTTGAGAAATGCCTGACTCCTTCTTTGAAAAGACGATGGCTTTTCTTTAATTAGTTAATGGCCTCTTCTTACATCTCTTTCTTTCTGTTTCAGCAAGCATCAGAGTCACCTTATCATGCTACCAACAATACAGTCTGTGTGTTAATGGTGTTTTACACCTAGACATGTGTCAATGTCTCACAGAGCTCACTGTTTCAGCTCCCAATTGTGCAGATGGGGATATGGAGAAGGAAATATGGATGAGCTCCAGTCTCCACACTTCTGCCCATAACATCTTGCATTTAAGCAGATCCAATTTCATTCTTCATTTTATTGTCTATGACAGCCACTACCCTGCACATGTTTCCCCAGTGCTAGAGGAATATACCATATTTTCAGACCACAAAAGCACAAACACAAAAATGATGGTGTGTTGTGGTGATTGCCAAAATGCAATCATGTATGCTCAAAAGATTCATTTTGATTTCAGTCAAAAATGGGAAAACCCCACACCATAATTTCCCAGGGGCAAAAACAAGAAGGTATAAACTGATCTTTTATCCACTCCAGAGGGTGAACACGTGGGCTTTTCTCTTTGTTCGCACAATTAATGCTAACTTCTAACTGCTAACTGGAGTCCTTACAAAAGCCATTCACCAACATATCCTTCTGAAGCTGTTTCACTGCCAGCTTTGAAAATGAAAGTTGACTGGAAGTTTTTTAATTCAGGTTTAATATAAGTCATCGCTCGTCATCAGACTATGACCACAGAAGAACACCTTGTGGTCAAATAATTAATGCAGTCACTATTTCAAAATGTTGTGCAACCCATTGACTGGAACTGTGACTAAAGTCTTGAATACAGCTGACACGACCTGACATGCCTAGCCATGTTGGGTAAGGTGTGTGACAGCCAGTTTAAACTGATGCTTCCTGATTTTTTGATAAATGTGTTTTGCCCCATCAGTGAGCTGATGCAAAGGCAATGCATCATTTGGGGAAACATTCTTTTCTATCAAGTCATCCCTGTTGGCAGGTTCAGCTTTGCCTCATTGATTTTATAAATTTTTTTTGGCTGTTTGTTTAGACTTTCAATAGAGAAGCAACCCACTGGGATGCAACTGAGCTGTCATAGACGTGTAAAGGTGAAATTCGTGATCAAAGCTTACTTTGAGAAAATAAGTTATTTTGTGGAAAATGGGCTCAGCACTTTGTCAGTTACAATCCCCTCAGGATGCAGTGATGCCACAGCAAAGTGTGTCGTGAGTGTACAATATCCAGTATATCCACACAGCTGACACTGACAACATTTAATCTTCCACACTGTATCAGAGGCAACCTTCCCCGGGGGTTAACCCAATGTGCCATTCATTAGCTCTCATTGTAACAATGCGTTTAAACAAGAAAAAACAAGATTGACATGGAACATATTAATATATTCATTGCAAGCTAAGACGAGACAATAAGGCCCTTTTTAATGCAGAGAAATCTTATTCTGCTTCACATAAAACTGGAAAGAATAAAGAAGACAGGTATGTCAGGTAGGCTAAGTTATATATTAGGTATTTAGGTGTCTGTTCACAGACATGGGAACTTCTTTAAGAGATATTTTTCCCAAAGCAAATAAATAGATAAATCTCTGATACTTGTCATTTTAAACCCTTTCCTTTATTTAAAGATAGCCTACCTCATAGTGGGGGTTTGAGGACTGCCATGGTAAAATTACTACTTTTGGAGTGCATTGCCACCTTGTGTTTGAAAATTGCAGTACAACTAAATGTGGGCTATTTAACGCTACATTTGCACATTGTGACTCATCCAATAGATGGCAGACTGTCTGCATTTTTTTGTTAATACATTGAAAGAAGAGATCCCTCTCACTTTTCGTCTCTTGTTCTCTCTCACCCCTCCTGGCTGAACCTCCTCCTTCTATAAGTGTGAATGGGCGGATACATATATTGTCGCACTGTGACACCATTGATGTTTCCTCAACACAGCAGCCTGACACTTTATAAGCCAGCCTTTCACCTTCATTGAATTCTGAAGAACAGAACAAAATACACATGCAGCAAACACCTGCTCAGTGGCAGGAATCCACCACACAGAATCAAAGAAACAGCATGCATCTTAATATCAAGTGAGGGAAGGTCTGGAGCCAAGAGGAGGCTGCTGATGTCATTAAAAGCCAGCTGACAATCTTTGACAGAGACAAGAGGGTGAACACTGTGTTGCATCTCTCTGATGTCGGCATATAAACAACAAACAATACGCACATCATCTGTTAGGTAACAGCATCTTATTCTTTCTCAAATCTTGGAGGATTGGAAACAACAGATCTTTCATAATGCCGGAGTGACAAGACGAAGGCTGTTGTTCCCGAGCAGATTTTGTATTTTTAGGTGTGATATATTGTTTTAGGCTTGTGACAATGTTAGCATGCCACCTCCTCACCCATCAAAAGTCAGGCATCTTTAATGGGCGAGTCTTTGATGACAAGTTAAAAACAGCACTGTTTGACTCACTGCAGTGAGCTTATGGATTGCAATCACGCTACTCTTCTTTAAATTATAACTTGGAGGGGATACATTATGTTTATGAAATATTGAGCGTAAAGAACAATGCCTCCAGTGGAGTGAATGATCTGCCTTGAATACCCTCCAATAGCTGCCACAACCACAAGATAATTTCTACTCTCTGCAGGATTCTCCTTGCAATGTCATTCTTCTAGCAGGAGGAATGTATTAGTGCTGCCAAGCTGTTCCCTTTAGGTGCCTATATGGAGTGAACATTGGACCATATTGACACAGTAATTAGAAGTATTTAGAGTCTCTTGAGAGGCAGAGAAGAAATGATGTGCAGCCATATGTTGACCCCTGAGGAGTGTGGAGGTTCTTTTTGCAGATGAGCATGGATGAGAGCCGGGTGGCACCTGCAGCACACACACATCTGCACACTCTGTTGTGATGATGACTGTGATAAAGATGTTAACTGCACAAGATTAAAAGAGGAAGATTAAGATGTCATTTTGTTTTTCAACTTGAATTGTATCCATGGACATTTTGGCTCTACGGTTTTTGTTCAAATCAAAACACATTCTCTTGGTAATTCCAACCAAGTTGCTGCCTGTGTCAAGTTTCATTGAAGTGAATCATGAACAGATGCTGTGACTCAAAAGGGTTAACTTCCTGGTCTATCAAAGCCAACCCATTTAGCTGGAGGTTAAAGGGGTCCCATTCATAAGGGAAACTGTGCACAGTGTGCTGTTATGCTTTTCATTTCACACACATGTTATAGCTGACTCCACTGATGGCTCAGAGTGATTGGCCTCTGGTGAGCAGTCAGATGCAATTTAAAGGTCCTGTCTATTTGTAATCAGTTGGAAAGATTGCCACATTCGCTCATACAGTTGTGCAGATCAATCCAAAGCATATCTCTTTCTCCCTCACATGCTCTCTGTATACTTTTCACTACCAATCACACTACTGCAGATAAGCTTCTCATCTAATTAAGGTTTTGCAAGCCTAGCAAATTCAGGATATTAAGTCTCACGGATTATATCATATCCTTAGTTACGACACAATCGATGAAAAATCTTCTGCGTTTTTGATCCATCTCAGGTATTATCATCTTTTCTTTGCATGGTTTGTGTTTTGAGACGACTTAAATACTGATAATATGAGGGAGCGCAGCATTCTGTGATGGAGGTGAAATTGAAACCAGCTCATAAGAAGATCTATGAAAGACAACTGTATACAGCGAGAGAAAAGTTTAACCCTCCAATGTTGCATTTGTACAGAAGCCACAAAGCAATAAAAGCGTGAAATGAAATGAATTTGTTAAAATTGGAAAGCAAGAAAAAAATGTTCTTGCTCAGTCAGTGCAGCTGAATTTGAGCACTTACAACTTTGATATGAAATCAGGTGAAGCTGTCGAATATCTGCTCTTTTGTGCCGAAATATTTCATTTTGAAAACCATTCACCTTCACTGGGTTCTGGGACCTTTAATTGCTTTGAAAACTCTGTCATCCACCAATATCTTTCTGCATGCACTCAGCTCAAAATATGACCAAGGCCACCAAAAGCTTCATATGCATTTTAATTTCTGCTGTGGCTATAAACTGAGGCCAACAACAAAATGGACGGATTCAAAACTGTATTTAATTTCAGCACCTCCCAGCGAGGTGACACATAAATCCCATTTGCAGAATACGACTAAAAGGAGAGATTCCCCAACACAAGCCCTTTGTCATTTTACAAAGGAAGCATGACAGCAATGCATCTGTGAGTAGTGGTTTGTAGGAATGTAGCCCATTTAATGTATATTTGCACATGAATGACACTCATATTCCCAATCTGTTGCCAGCACAGCCCCTTTGCCGCTTGTTTGTGAAAACTCCCTCTACACAGAACGTACGCAGCACTGACATTATAAGCCAAATAAAAACACCTCTCTATTTAACTTCTTTCTTCAAACATCTACAGAATGGCACTGTTCGCAGTACATAGAAACACTGATAGTGGAGAATGGTAAAAGAGAATAAAAGAAGAGAGAGGCAAGGGAAATGAAGAAGTGATGGAGTGAGTTGATGATGAGTTGATTTAGAACATACAATATGCAAACCAGGAGAGGCATCGTGCGCCAGCTTTGAATCTCATCTCCATCTCACAGTACATGAACTGTGCATAAACGCATTCATGACGCTCATCCATTCAGTGGCACCAGTGCAGCTCCACTGATTTCTAAAGAATGTGCGTGCAGATTCCCCTGACATTCATTGTGTTTCCACTCTGGACAAAGCAGCCCAGAAAGACAAGAGAGACGCAGCTTTGAAACCATTTGCATGAATATCAGAGAACAGAGACTAGCAGGCAACACAAAAAGCCCTGCAGGACTCTTGAAGACCTACAGGATCTCCTGTGAGGGCTGACCAGGCCTCATTGCAATGCCAGGTAGCCTTACAAGAGACAGCCCTGGACAGGAGCCAGTATTAGGGGGAATGTTCTGTTGCCATTAAAATTCCCATTAGAGTAGAAGCAGGAAATGCACCTGCCTGTCCTCAGCATGCTCTCTTTCCGCCCCGCTCCTTAATGCTTTCAGATGGGAACCTTTGTTGAAAGGAATCATTTTGCATTTAGATTTCCCAGAGTAAAAAGAGGCATGGGGGTAAGCTCCCCACTCTGCAACCTGAATCTCCAACAGAAAACTCTTCCTAATGAGTTGTTTTAAGCTTAGCTGATTATTTTTGCTTTGGAGTTGCAGCTTCACAAGTTTTTTCCATTATTAACCCAGATATCCAAAATGGCAGCCCCTAGGGTATGTGTGATTGCGCTTCCCCAATCCTTTGAACTCTGCTACAATCAGACAACCTAAACTTCAGCTACTTCTTGACATGAATTTGAAAAGGTATCTGTCTATCACGGTGCTCCCTCAAGCCACCATAACGAGAAACAAGTCTTTGTCCTGAAATGCCATCTGTGAGGTAAGACTCCAACGAGGCTACGCCTGCAACTGAACCTGCAGCTCTTTTTTTTTTCCATACATATAAATAACAGTCATGTTGATGCAGAGAGAGAGCACTCAGTACAACCTCTTTTCACAACAAAGCGTGTATCACGTCCTACCAAGGATAGGCTACAATACAAAGGATGAGCTGTCAAGACTAATCTAAGATCTTTTTCTGTTTTCTGCCTAGTTAAATTTTTTTCTATGATGACAGACATATTTTCTTCATTAAACTGGAGAAAACATTGACTCAGAAAAACAGAATATTTGTTGTACTTTCCTTCTTTTATTTAGTTATTCATGTAGTTTCCACTGAACAGAATTGCAAATTATTTCAGAGTCATATCTGATACTTTTGAACTCAACAATCTCTTTTTCTCTAAAACAAAACAAGTAAAAAGAGGCAAAAAATTAAAAGGTATCTCGCAAACTCATTTTAAAAGAAGAATAGCGGTGGTCGGCTACAGCTCACCCTGTGAATAGGAGCTCTATTATAGGTACCAGTACGACTTGGCATTTCTGTCTTGCCTGAAATCACTTGACATTTTCTGTGTTTGGGAAAATGTGCAAGTTGGATACTGCACGGTTTACTTCGCTTTTAATTTTTTCATGTGTCCAAAAAATTTTCAGCCGTTTTGACAGAAGATACCGCAGCTCTGACACGATAAGTGCAAAAAGACAGTCAACATTGCAACTTGGCTTTAAGCCCAAAGTGTTTGTGGATGGGAAGACAGTGAGGGAAGACATCTAAGACCAAAACATTAGCTACTTAAATGACAAAGGTGATGATGCTACTGTAACTATTACTGCATTCATACTGATAGGAAATCAAGCAAAACTAATATCATCTTGACCAGACCATTAAGTTAAGAACAAACTGACTTTGATACGTCAATAGGTGCATTCTCAACAGGTGTCCATACTTATTGAAGTGTGGTAAAAGGATGGATGGGCATGTCAGGTAAATAGCATAGCTGTGATCAAGTCTGACAGGTTGTTAATGTTTTTCTAATACCGCCCACACTGTACTGTAGACCCAACGTATTTATCCAAGCTGCCAGTGATGGATAATGAGGAATCCGCCCGACGGTGCCAGAAATTGTTGCCAGATAAAGTAGTCATGGCATAGTGGCGGCAGAGTGGTTGGCGCTGTTGCCCCACAATAAGAAGGTCGTAGATTCAGTTTCTGGCCTGGGGCCATTCTGTGTCTGTGTGGGTTTCCTCCGGGTACTCCGGCTTCCTCCCACCGTCCAGACATATGCAGGTTTGGGTTAATTGGTGACTCTAAATTGTCCGTAAGTCTGAGTGGTTGTTGGTCTGTCCCTGTGTGTTGGCCCAACGATGGACTGGCGACCCTCGCCCAGAGTGAGCTGGGATTGACTCCAGCACCCCCTGCAACCCCGAAACAGATAAGCGGTAGAAGATGAGTGAATAAAGTGGTCATTACACCACTCAACCTTGCTTTAAGTTACCCTTGAGAAAGCGCTGGACTGTGACAGAAGCCTGCTGCGCATTGTGGGTGTCATTACGCCATGCTTCGACTTCACGCACACGTAAAAAAACTGACATATCTGATTTTACCAACAGAGCAGAACAGGAACAGGGAAGGGATCACGTTGCAAACACCACCCTAAAGGCCCTAAGAGAAAAACAGCATTGACTTCATCTTGTCGGTGAGCTTTAAAAGTCGAGAGCCTTTTCCCTGACCCCTGTCAAAGCTAAGCGCCATCAGAATGAGCTGTGCTTCCGCCTGTGACCTCCATACTTTCAGCTTGAAGTTCTGAGTACATAAAAACAATACATCTTTAACAAAGACTTATGTTTGCTGGCTTGTGCCGTTTTAAGTGTGAAACTAACTACAAAGTGAGCACATCATTGCACGTTAACTGACAAAGCACAATGTACACAACCCCAAAATAAAAGGCCTCCAGATGTGTTGCTCTGTCCTGACTAATGGCTATTACTTCTATTAGGACATATCTGCTACACTGATCCTCCTATTAGTAATCACATTAGTCTGGGTTTACTTTATATTATTAAAGCATTAATAATGATACTTGTAATAAAACAACTAATAATAACCTTTATTGTCAAAAGATGTAGAAAGTTGTGTTTGGCTTCACAGGCTGGTTAAAATAAAACATTGTATGTTCTCGATTGCTATTACAGCCCTTTAGCATCTTTCCAAAGGTAATTGTGCAAATCCCTTAAAAGAGGAATGAGCAGAATCAAAACTTTTTTTTTTTATCAAGGTCCCGGTTTAACCTGCAGTCTGCATGTAAACTCCAGCAGTTTCTGCTATTTTCTAATAGTTTTACTGACTCTGCACTCAATCAGCTCATTTGTGTGCCTTCAGGAGGTGTGAGGGACGAAGCAGGAGACAACAGGAAGATGTTAGCACAAGTCTGCATTTATCATTATTGCTTTTAACAGCAGTAATGATAAATATGGTTTACCAACAGGCTGCACTTTGTGACACACAGAGCTAACTCTTCCCTGAAACTGAACCAAGTAGAAAAATCTAAGTGCTCTTTCTTTTAGAAAACTTCTCAGTGGGATGTTTGACCCAGATATGTGAGCAGAGTGTCTGGAGCTGCAGGGTATGTCAAGCATGGCTCCTAAGTGTACATTTATTTTAATACAGCTCGTTGAACGTACATCGATGAGCTGAAACATCTCCTCATTACGTGTGTGGTGACATTACCTGATACAATGAGACTGCAAGGCTGTCACGTCTCCGAGCAGCTGGAGGTTGGAATCTGTTCTCATCAAGGGTAACATTTATTTTATTGTTTAGCTCTGACGAAAGTTTTTTTGTTTTTGTTTTTTTCCTTTCCAAGTTCACCTTCAAATATGTTTTTTTCCTTATCCTTGTCCTTGTCGGTATTTATTCATGTTTTCCTATAATGGTGCTCTAAAATATTTCCTCAGCTGCAGTTTTGCTCCAGGCAAAGCAGACAGGAACATGAGGAGCTGTGATATATAAAAGAAAGAAAGCATTTCTCTGTCTGACAAAACACTGAATGGACGTTTAAATTATTTTCTTATTTCTTAGACATACCACTGTTTCATTGAGAAATGAGAGACAATAGTTTTATTTCCAAACATACAGATGAAACAAATGTTTCTTTCATCACAGCAAAAAAAAAAGTGAAACTCACACGTTAAAGTGGAGTTTCAGTTTCAAGATTTGTTGTACTATAGGAATAACCGAGGTCTTTATATCTAATGACTTGCATTACATGGAAGAATAGAAATATGAATATTAAAAGTTACTTTGGAAGCCGGTCTTGGCTCACTGCTTAATTCAGGTCATTACAAGCCTGTATGAAAAACAGCTGTGCACACTTAAACAGGGCTGTTAATTTTTTGAAGTTTTGGGTTCGAGGAGATTAAGAGAGTTTGTTTATACGTGGCTTTGCGGATGATTACTAGGATGGCTCTCACTGCCTGGGCCGAGGGATTAGAAAGGGATAAGAAACTGAAATGTAAAATGGTCTGTTATCTCATGCCAAGAAGGAGTGTGGGGACCAGATGTTATCTTTATGTGGCTAATGGGTTATCACATATTGGGGCGCAGATTGCAGATTCATTGTCCTTCTCCCCCCTCTCTTAGATATTATTGAAGTTTTCATTATCTTGTCCCCACACAGTCACCTCAGTGACTCAGCTCCTTCTCCACAGCCCCATGTATAGTCTCAAAGCAGCTTAGTTTCCTGTCACCTCATTTACCCTCTCACACCAATCTTAATAGCTCTTTATCACCATAAACATATCACTGACTTCCAGCAATGACTTCCTGGTTATTAACTTTCATACTCCAAAGCCGAAGCTGAAAGAATGATGTGGAATTTATTTGGCCGTTTGGCCTGTTTAAGGATTACAAATGGTTAATAGCTTTAGCTACTTTGAAGGATATTCTGACCTTTTTGACAGAAATACTTATTAAAAAGGAGAAAAAATGCTGAGTAAGATGTCGTCAAGCAGTGAAAAAACAAGGAGAAGACAGATTATCTGCAAAGACAGTAAAGAGGCCTGATTCAGTCTGGTTCATTTCGCTCTGTCACATTAACCCGGCAAAAAGGAAAGAGGCTGAGCATTGATGTGTGTGTGAACTTTCATGCATGATCACAACCATTACCACCGTCAATTATCTTTTTATTTCATCAATATGAATTTCCCCACAGCTGCTGGCTTGATTATTAAACTTTAAATCTGTGTCAACTTTCTTCGTCCACACTTGCTCGAGCCACCGGGGGAACCTCCAGTGGAATAAAGTGGGATTAATATATATTGTGTGAGCCCATGTGGACTGTCAAATTATCATGCATAAATATGAGTGGGATCGTGCCAAAGGAGCAGACAGGGTGATATTTCTAGCAATGCACTCGCCGACAGCAAAGTCTAAAAGCAAGCAGCTCTCTGAAAAAGTCAGTCCTATATATAGTGGAAATTAAGTCTTGCATAAGACTGGAGCTAATGTGCACCGTGGCTTGTTCACAGTCTTGTTAGCAGCACTCTGTGAAGAGGCTGTGGTTAGACACATAAGTGCTTCTTAATTTATTGTGTTAGCAAACATTCGGTGTTTAGCACTAAAAACAAAGCAGCCGAGGCTGATGGGAGCGCTTTTGCCCAAATTCAAATTCTGACCTTATGGCAGTTGATGGTGGTTTTGATGCTTCATGAGGGGGACAAGAATATGTGCATTGAATTTAATGGCAGTTCATTAAACAAAACAGCGGGCCTCATCCTCCAGGGAACATGGTGGTCTATACAGTATTTCACGCTAGTTTGGTAGACTGACTGGTCCTGCCATCCTTTAAAAACGACATGAGACCAGCGAGTGGGTGGAAGAACAAAACATAATCCATAAAAGCCCAAGGTCTGTTGTTGAATGTTAGACTGTATAGCTGTTAGCTACAGATAATATCTCATCTGTCAATACAGTGGGAAAATAATATTGTCAAAGCTACTGCAGATAGAAATTATTTTGTTCTGTTTTCAAACGGATGTGGCAAAACAAAGATTACAGGAGCTGACAGCCAGCGCAGTGTGGAGCCTGTTGGAGCCATATATCATACTATAGCGCTTCAACTCTGCACATCTGATGTTTTAAACATGATATAATAGTAACATGTACAACCGGCAATTTCTATCAAGGAAAGATGGACTAGGAAACGTTGAGTTTATCCATCTATCACTGAAAACACAGCAAACAGCACACGCTGCATTGGAGACCGCTGCGGAGGAAAGCGGATGAGATCTAATAAACAGCATGCCCTGTCCATAAGATCTGACAAATGCACCATCGCCTTTTGAGCTTCGTGCTACAGACACCCATCTGCTCACCCCACGGGCTGAGTTTTTCAGGCATTTATTATTGAAGAGGCATCCTCTGCCCTGACGAACAGCCACTCCTCTGAGTGAACTTGAAGCCAAATGTCTGACACCAAGTCGACATTTGCTTTTATGCGATCTGAAAGTTGTTGTCAGAGAAGCCTCTTAGAGGTAGAGAGAAAAGTTTTGGTGAAAAAAAGCTTCCAGTTTGTTCTCACAGTCTTGGGGGGGTTTGCAGGGTTTCACCAGATGTTTGTGTTTTTCATAACGTGCGTGCAGATGAATCCAGGGGTAGGATGCTGTCTTTAGGGGCCCTCCAGGTCCTGTTCACCACGCAGTTAGTCTGTATTGAGTGAACCTCAATACTCCCTCAACACAATACAGCTTTGAAAGCTCTGATTTCAGTTTATATTATACTCACTTGGTGAATATTCCCCAGAGAAACTTCTGCTGAAAAGGGCCCTTCACTGATTTTACAGGATGAGACTGGTTTAATAGTTAAGGAGCGCTTTAGCTTCTGAGAACTTCTATAACTATTAATGTACACAATGCGGTTTTTCAAGGGCTCATGGTTCATTTTGCACCAGGGTGCACTTGAGGATTAATCTCTGTCCTTGTCCATTGTGCCCTCTGGAGCTAAACTCACTAAAGGGTTTTTGAAACTAGATGTCAGTCTGAGAGAATTTTATTTATTTATTTTTTCTCCAACGTAAATTCACGAGTGTCTCAGTGCATCTGTCCTTTAGGAACAGTTTGCAATACCTGAAAACCATCAGCGTCACTTTAAAACTTAATCCTTCTGATGCAAACTAACCTGGCAGCCTCACTGCAACGATCACACAAACAAGCTTTCACCTGTTATAATGAAGAGCACCTGTGGTATTTTATCTGACTCCATTTGCATTTGTTACAAAAAAATAGAAAATTAAAAAGCAGCTCGGTTAATAACAATGCAAATTGTTTCAGCATAGCAGAACATCATGTTGATGGATGAACAGCTCAGGCGGCACATTGGCGTGCTGAACTAAAAGTGTGTTACCTTGTTTGTGTGTGTATGTTAACATATACACGGACATACACAGACATGATAACAGGCTTTGCAAAGCAATCTCATTCTCTGTCCCTCTTTGCTCCACTTTGTCTTATCCCATTATAGAGCCCAGTATGTATTACAGGGTGTGTAATTTGTCTCGTGCTATCTGGCTCCTATTTCTCAGGAGGAAGTTCTCCATAAAGTCAGATATGCACAGATTTCCAAAGCGGGAGCAGAAATTCCATACACAGCAGGGTCGATACAATAGGACTGTTGATAGATGTGATCTGAGTGTAGTTTGAGGACTTTGAAGCCATTGGATACCACCTTCTTCCCCCGCTCTGGTAATCAATGGGAAATCACCACACAGCTGATACAGCGTGTGTTGCCATCCCTTTCATCTTGCTCCATTATGCCATTTTGCCCTGCTGTGACCAGAGAAAGCCTGCTCTCTGGCCTTCAAGCTGCAGGTAGAGACTTTCCACTCAGAGACAAAAACAAATCTGCCTTGCGTCCGCAGCTTTCACAGGATGAACCTGCACATGTGATGGTGCGCTGTAATCTGTGATTTAATATATTTGACATCCAGCTGTCTAGATGTGATGCTATCTTGAATTTACAATGTGAATCTTTACCCCCTCCCCTGGCCATCGCAGACCTGCTGCACACACTCTCATGAGTAAAGATACGCTGGCTCAGACTATAAACTGTCACAGTATAATGTATAGTACGAGTATTACGTGTCTTAGCAGCCGCTCTGCTCAGGAGAGGAAAAGGAGAGGGGGTAAGGGTACTCATCTGTCACCACGCTCATGAGCTATCTTTGTTTAAAAATGTGGAACTGTCAATTTCATTACTTTGCCAATTAAGTGATCATTTTTCAAGCTGATGTTATTTGAGAAAGGAAGGATTACCACCACCACCTCCTTCTTCTTCTCCTCCTCAACGGAAAACACAGACCGACACTGAAGTGACGAAGCAACAGAGGAGGGTGAATAAAGGCTAAATGAAATCCCCATTTTACATCAGACACATTACAGACTTACAGAACCTCGGTTGATTGAATTCACCACACCTCAGTAATGAAAAGCATTTTTTCCCCCTCTTATTTAGCAATAAAATGAGTATATCTATTTCGGTTTAGGTTGAAATTAACCAGAAATTCTCTTCATTAAAGTCTCTTTGATCTCAAATTCCTTCATGTTTAGAGAGAGAGACCTTTCAGGCTGGAAAAATCGCTGTGAAGCCAGAATGCCCACCTGTTGTAGCTGGTGTCATAGCTCTGTTTTATGACAGCAGGGCCCAGACTGTACTGCATTTAAATAGTCATAATAGCTGAATACAACTGGATGCAAATTGCAGTGTTTACTGGGCTGAGCTATGAAACCCCACAGGGCAGATATCAAAAGCTCTCGCACATAATCCTTTCAAACATGTAAGATTACAATATTTAACATCAACAAGCTTAAGCTTACTGCACGGCAGTATAACTGAGGTACTTTTTTATTTGAAGGCATCATAAAGTGCTTAATGTAAATATAAGGACAGTAAAATTACTGCTACTGTTTATGATTGGATTATCTTCCAGCCATTCAGTGCATTTAGTAAATGCTTATCCAAAGGAGATATCATTTTAGCCTCCACATTTGGGAAAGCTTCAAATAAATATAGTCCAGCGTTGTTTTATCTCCCAGATATCTGCTGCCCTGTTTATTGTTCTTCCCCTTCACACCGTGCCAAAGCTGCTTTAAGTTACTACTAATGCAGATTTCCTGCTGCTGCTGCTTCACATTAAAAAACATTAAATTGGTGTGATTCATAACAGGTTTTATTGTGAAGCGGCCAAAAGAGAAAAAGAAATACAACAACAACAAAAAAAAAACTAAAGAGCCAGTCGCCTGCAATCTTTTGTGAATTTACAGCGGATCAATTTTCAATATTGCAGAGAGTAAGGGGGCCGACAGGAGCAGCATGTAAACAGATTCAGCAGTTGCTCTTCTGTTTTCTCATGACAAAGTAGCTTCTCAGGCTTCAGCAGTTTGGGACCTGTAGTGAGAAATCTTCCATCCTTAACCACATGTGCTGCCAAATCAAGCAGGACCAGCAGCTTTGGATGTTATTTCCACAGAACATATTTATCTATCCATTCATCCATCCATCATCTATCCTGCTCATCCTTACAGGACATAGTCATAGATTTTTATTTATTCAAATATTAAATTGTGTTTCTGTGGGTCTGGCTGTGCCCGTGTATTGTTGGTGTCCGGGGTCAATGAGACCGTGATATGGAGATGTCCTTTGTAATCAAACCAGGCTATCATCCACTGCTGACGCATAAATGATTTTGTTAACTTGCTTCCGAGCGAAAGGCCAACATTTCCAAACTTCAAAGAAATGTTTTCACGCCCCCATTCTACTGTGAATCAAATAAGAGATAGGCTATAATTGCAGCATATTAATAATTTAGTTGTGGGATTTATGATAAGACAAAATTCTTATCCTCAAGGTCCTGCAGACTGCGTTTTCCCATTTTGCACAGCTAGCTACTCGCATGAGGTTCTGAGGTCTCTATCTTCTCGCTCTCTTGCTGCCTCTGATGCCCACCAGGAGAACAAAGTCGGCACAATTCACACAGACAAACACCCAGTCACTGACAACAAACAGGCCGCTCTCTCTGCAACAATGTGCTTGTGCAGATTAAGACTTCACCCTTCAAAACACACACCGTGCAGGAGGCGTTTTTATTTATTTATTTTTTTTTTTTGTGGGTGACTCATTGAACACAACACAATTCCGTCATTAACAAGACGGGTTTACTGCGACAAGAGGTGGGGAGTGTTCAAACAGGGAATGCAAAGTGCAGACATAATTTACAGGATGCCTGATGCTGTTTTGAATAATTTTTATAACTACATTGTAAATAACAGCATCGGCACAAATACAAAACATTGTGCACAACAGGATATCAGCTGAGGTTTGTTTTAACATATCTGTCCAGTTTTGCTCAGTGTTGGGTTCACACAGTGATTTTTTTTCCCCCGCTGTTCCATCTTTTGTTGTGAAGAATACACTATGGAGTGTAACAATGACCTCAGTATACTCCTCTCTTTCTCTGGCACTCTGTGACTGCCTGTGAGAGTTGAAATACTTTGCAGCTTACTTTACTTCAGAGCTGTCTATCCTGGGCTTATATCAAAGGGGGAGAGGTTTTTTTTAAACTGGTGCCCAATTGTCTCAAAAAAAATAAATAAATAAAATTAAAAAATAAAAAAAAAAAGGAGAAGAAAAAGAAAAGAGCCTCCCCCTCCTATTCTCTACACCAAAAAGTCACCTCTAGATCTAACTCATTCACACCAAAAAATGTAGGTGTACTTCATAAAAGGGGAAAGGAATGATGTGCTATCGTTAAAGTGCGTATGCCTATCTTGAACTGATAGACCAGACAGGTCTTCAAATTTAACATTCAGTACTTCCCTTTATACATCAAATCCATCTTTGTCATCTGAAAGTTTGCATTCCCACCACGGTGATTGCCCATCGCTTCAAGGCTAGTTCTGGCAGATCACAGACAAAAGCTGCGTCAAAGATGGGTATAAAAAAAAAAAAAAGACTCAGAAATCACTTTTGGCACGTTCTGTCGGGCATCTTTGTTCTGCTGTGAAGGTGTGACCACGACGGCTGAGTGCCTGGACTCACTGTAGGTGCTGGCACTCGTGGCAGTCATGGTCACGTGATGTGGGCTGTTTTATGTGCGAGGTTGATCACTGTGACAGAGTAAATCCCCAGACACTGAGATGACTGTTTGATGAGGCCAATCCTCCTTTTTAGACCTGCTGCTCTCAGAGCAGTTTTACCTTCTGCAGACTTTGTTTTTAAACATCAGTAACTTCAGGGCTCAGACAACTCTGAGTTCTTTAATTTCCATTATATGCCCATTTACAAAAAATTTACAAAATATTATTCAGCACATTTATTCATCCTTGTCCTCCAGTGTCAGGTCCATTTTATTTGCCATTATTCAGGTTAAACCAGCTTTTTCCACTGAAGCAACGAAGGATGTGGTGCATTATTAAAATGCGTTTTATCTTTATCAGGAGTAACTATGTGCATGAATGTTAATAAATCTGCTGACTTTGACTGAAGCCCTCCATTTTTGAATGAAATGTCAGTTTAAAAAATGTATTAAAATGAATACAATATGTGACATTATCATCGCGAGCATACTCTCCTCAAAATAGCATGGTGACTGCTGAGAAACAGACTGAAGAGTCACTTTCTGTGACAAAAACCCAGATTCTGTTGGCCCATCTATTCTGATCTGATAATGTCATTTCTCTTAGAAGGAAAAGGTAGGTTTCATCGTGTCAATTGACATCAGGACAATTAAATTAAATGCTCAGGCTCAACTCCAAAATGTCTTTCAACCACTTCCTGTTAAAGCAGATTGACTTTTTTTTCACTGTTAGTCCGGTCTGATTTCTGTTTGGATCAGAGACAGTTTATAAAAGTGGATTTAGTTCTGTGGGGCTTTAAAGTGAAACCTTAAACCTGCACTGGCTGCAAAAAGAAATACGATTGCATTGAAATCAATGGAAAAATGGCAATATTTAAGTGTCCTTCAATACAACATGAGGTTGATTTTTTAGATTATGGCTCCGATCAATTCGAGGAAACGGCAATTTACAAACTAACGGGTGACGTTTCGGAGGGTTGGGTCCAGACTGAGGACAAACCCAACTGCAAAGAGTGATGTCATCACATGAACGCTGCAGAGAGAGTTGTTCGCTGTCATGCAAACTGATAAGACTGATCTATGTGTCTCATCTGCACGTGTTGAAACCTACGAGTGATTGTGTGTTTTTAAAACCTATTTGGAGGCTGCTGTCCACTCTTTCGCTCGGCCTAACTGGTGTATCTGATGTAACTGAACTGGGCAGATGGTCTGTCTACAGTCATTTAACCCAGGTCTGAATGCAGATTCTAACTTTTTCCATTGGTGACAATATTTCAACATTAGTGAGGTTCATCAGGTGTGGCTGAGAGACCCAGGTCAGCTCTGTTTCTATTCAACACGATGCACATCTCAGGAAGAGTTTTCACACACTGCAGTGGACATCAATATTGGAGAAGGAGCTGCAACATGTCAAACTCTTTGCCTGAGCCCCAGGTGGGCTCCTGTGCTCTGCAGGCTGCCCCACGCCAGCCAGCAGACAGTTTAAGGCTGCCGTCAGACTTTATATGTCAGCCTGATGTCTCTCCTGCCCGAGGTCACGGAGGAAAATGCTGGTGTTTGCTTTTAGCACTTGAAGTTTTTTGAGGAGCTGGAAGGTTGAAGTGTTGACCTGTGTTGGTCCCTGGCTATGCATTCGAAAGCACCTCCTGCGTCTGCAGCGTGATCGTGTGACAGCAGCATTCTGGGCCGGAGGCCTTGACAACAAAGTGCCGGACCTCCTGCGACATTGTAGGTTTCATTGTGACTCAGAAACTGTACCGTTCACCTGCACCCTCTACACAGAAGAGCGTAATCCCAATTTTTCCATTAACGACTTCACTGAGACACGTGCCACATTCACAGCTTGTCATTTGACCGTTCCATCCTTCATGCCGACACATGACCCCACACAGCTCCCTGAACCGGCTCAGATAAAACCACGAGGAACAGCTCAACTGCACAAATCACAGTCTTGACGGTTTTTGACCACACGGCAGGACAATACGAGAGAAATAATGTTATCTCTCAGATAAAGGAGAACAAAATGGCATAAGTGTTCATTATGTATATGATAACTATGAGAATCTCTCTAACTGGTTGAAATATCTGTTCCATCCTTAAATATGTTATTTTCATTTCATTTCTTTCTCAGCTAATTTCTACCAGTCATTTCAGAGGCTGACATAGACCCTGACCTCTCCACAGAGTACCTGGTTAGAATAACATCCACACATGTTGCAGCTTCATCATGGTACCGTTTGAAAATGTGGATTTGAAAATGACTCTTTTTATTTACTAAAAAGTGAATGTTTCAGGTGTGTGGGCTCAGACTTTTTAAACCATATGTGATGAAAAATGATCTTCCCATGCTGAGGTAAAGAAAACAAAACCAGGGCCAGCTGATGAAAAATACACTTTAGATGGTGACACAAAGACACAAAGAAAGAAAAGACTTCAAAAGGCTGTGTGCACCAAAGTAACACCTGACAGTCAAGACAAATGGGGAGCCACTTGTTTAAAATGCCAGTGTGTTAGAAAAAGAACCCTCAGTGTTGCTCAGATTTACACTCACGCAAGAACAAACTAGACAACCACTTAAAAGTTTTTTCTTGAAGTCACCTACAGCCGCTGCTCTAATCTGTAACATCAAACAGTCTCCTCCACTCCTGAGTCAGGCCTTATTGTCTGCCCCTCTCCCTCACCTTCTCTCTTTAAAACATGCAATCAGCTCTCGTCCAGAAAAGGAAAGCATCACTCAACCTCCTCCCCGACCTCAGCAGCAACACTCAAGGCTGAAAAATGGAACGCCCAAGCACAAAAGACTGCAGTTCTTCCGATGGCCACACGAGGCTAGCTGCAAAACAGAGTCTATCCATAGATGGCATACAAACATAGACATACACACTGAGGCTCCTTAAACCTGCTTTCTACCTAACAATCACCAGGGTGGAGAAATAAATCAGAATGTGTTGAAGTCTATGGGAAAATGGCCGTTCTTCTCACTTCAGGAAACATTTTCCTGATGAGGTTATGATCTCAGTCTCTAGTTCCCAGTCTTCTTCAATTCAATACATTTTTTAAATGATGGTCTCATTTTGATGAAATAGACCTATAAAGGTGGTAACAATTGGGGTGTCGCTGCTGTGTGACTGACAGAACAGAAATTAACATGTTTACAGCCGAGGAAAAAATGTTTTGGTCTCTGAAGCTAATTTGCAGCTTAGTGACAACTCTACAGGGGGTGAATTTTTTCAAGTTTATGTATAATTATGATAAAATTTGACTTCTGACTCTTTTGGGCAGAATCAGGGACTGCATTAATGGCAGCAGTGGAGCAGCTCGCTCTGACGTCACATCTCTATTTAGACTCTATGACCCCCCCGTTATCAATACTCCCACGCCCTCCAGTAAGACGTTTGGTTAATAACATTAGATTTGGACTGTTGGCAATATAAACAGTGATCAGACTTAATATCTCATATAGCTCTTTGTAAATCATTCAAATGGCAAACAAAAAATGAGTCCACACAAATGAATATTTCAAAGTCTTAGATAGAGTTTAAGACAAAAAACAACATCATTTCACTTCAGCTTCTTACACAGCTGAGCTGTTTCTAGTGAACTGCAGCGTCTTTACTTGGAGAAATTTAATGAGGAAGTGTGATAAAAATACAGAAACCTCTTATGTCTACTGATGGTGCAATAAAAGATTCAAATCAATAAAGAGACACTTCTTGGAGGGAATCCAGCAGTCAAACACATCGCTTGGCTCAAGCTGCTCTGACACAAAAAGTTACGAGCAGAAGGGAGTCCAGAGAGAAAGCTAAGGTCGTGTCCTATAAACAGTGTATTGGCTTTTTGAGATGAATGCTGAAACCCACAGACTTGGACGGACAACAACTAATTTCTGAATTTCCGAACCTACTGAGGCTTTTTAAAAACACAAGTAATTAATACACAGGCGTTAACGGTTGTTATAGAAAGGCTCACATTTATTTCAGATGCCCATTTAAAAGTCTCACACATTTGAGGGCACACACTGGCACACAATCAGACGCTTCCCAGCTGCTCGAGAATAAAAGAGAGAACTTCAAAAAGATTTAAGACACGGCATGAATTGGAAGTCTCGTATCTGGTCTGCAGGGAGATGTACGACATACAGCGTAACAACTATTAGCATTTATGGTGGGAAATGCAAGGATCACTATTGTCAGACGCCGTGGAAATGGATGAACTCCCTGCATGTTAATGGAAGCTCGGCAGAGGATAAATAATTAAAGACATCATTACATAATGGATGAACTTCCTTCAGATGAGCATTGTTGAGCGGCTGTCGGTTGAAGCAGGATAAGAGACAAGTGGGGCCCCGTGGGACTGATATGGCCCAAGTGTACCCAGGCCCTTGCATTGTAGGTGGGGGGGGGTATGGCATGTGGAAGGGGGGCTGAGAAAAAAGGAATGAAAGGAAAGGCACCGTGACTCAGAAGTGTTTGGCAGCGATCTCTCTGCCTGGTGGCTGGTTGGTTTCTCATCCGAGTTTATCACCTTGATTAACACTTCAGGAAATTAGCAGCTTCAGGCAAAGGAGCCAGTCAGTGCCTGAAATTACAACTGTGGCTATGAGAAAAGCATTTCTGGTAAAGTGTGGATAAAAACTTTATATGGAAACCTTTCTGTGTGTCCCCACATCATATGCCTGCATTTACAGAGCTTGAAATTAACCAAGTATGTTTATTCAACTGTATTTAAAAGTCTGATGTATTCCTTTTTTATTAACTTAGGATTCTACTTTACTTTAGATACTACATATATATATATATATATATATATATACACACATTAAAGTTCATAATTCATATGGTGAGACAGTTAAATCTAAATGATCCAACTGCAGTTGATTCATTTGGTTGATGAATCAACCACGTTAGGTCTCCCACACACAAAAAACATTTTCATTATCGTGGAATGTTTGAGCGTAAATTTTGAGCGGCTCTCATAAAAAATGTAAAAGAAAATCTGAATTCTATTTTTTTTAACTTTGAAGTAGTTTTAAATAAGTTGTTATCTGATTACTTGATTGATTGATTAATCATGTGTGGAGGACTTGTTGCAAGTTGAGCATCAAATGTTGTTCGTGTCTGCAGAGGTGGAAAGCCACACCAACGTTAACTCATGTTTCCTCCGCTGAGGCAAAAGCTGATTTTTATCGTAACAAAATGTGGCAGGAGGAAAGTTCCTGGGGGCACTTTGATGAAATCTCTAAGCAGCAAATGATTGAACCGTGTCAGAGAAATTATCAGGAGGAGGTGGGGGGGGGGGGGGGGGTGCAGGTGCATGGACCAGGCAGCATGTCTTCAATTTGGATTATAGGTATGGAAATGCTGCTGGCATAATCACAATAAAAAATGGAACGCAGATGCAATAACAAATTTTACAGAAACAATATAATAATTTGTCCATTATGTGAATTTTGTACAGTAAGTTGTGGGTCTTTGTTCTGTGTACACAAACACAAGCCCTCAAATCTCCTCTGCTGACTGACAGTACATTCAGGAATGATACTGACAGTTGACTGGTTGGTATTATGGGTTGGTGAAATCCTCTGTCACTGACAAGCTTTGAAGTTTTCTTTCTATAAAGCATGCAAGCGGAATATAAAACATAAGAAACACAATACAAGAGAAGAATAACGGAAAATCTGATCAGAATTTTTTCAGAGGTATTTATTGAACTGTGTGAAACGACTTTGTGTGTTTGTTTGTTTTTTGATCATGTTTCTTTCATCGTCCTCCATTTTTTATGTATTTGATACATGACGCTACTCAAAACAATCCGTCTCTATTCTCTATGCTCTCGGATTCTCAGAGATATTTTTTTTCTTTTTCAAGAGGCCTCTGGTCGAGTTAATAGCTTTGGGTTTGTTTTATGTCCTTTTTTAATGTGAGATTTTTGTGCTGATGGTGCAGCTTCTACGAAAGGCCTTTCAAACAGGAAATATAAAAGACTAGTTTATGTCTCAGCTGCTATCCAAGAATACCACATACATGCTTTTTAAAACAGGATTTTTTTTTTGTGTCTTGTAAAACAAAAAAATTAGTTTTTCTTTCCTTTGAGGGGTGTTACACAAGCTGCTTTGCAGAAGGATGAGACCGGTTATAATTAGTTGACACATTTTATTTTATTCTGATCGAAAGGATGAATGAAACCTACACAAACCACAAGAAGAGAATAGACTTTCATGAACATTTGTGATCGCTGGCAATAATGCAGTATGAATTGAACATTTTAAGTGCATGCCTGCGGTGAAATTGCCAGGAAGAGAGTTCCTTATCTGCCCACGGTGGCCAATTGTATGTACTGGTGTGTTTTGTTTTTTTATTTTTAGCAGATAATGCAGTCACATTATTGCACGGATACTTAGCAAGCCAAGATTGCCTAATGAGACACAAAGAAAAATTTCAAGTGCAAAATTAATTGCTGCAGATTTGTGAAGTGCTGAAAAGGAATGAGGACCTCAGAGGGAATAATACGAACGATAAAAGGCTGTGATTCACTCCAGAAAAGCAAAACTATAGAAGCCATTAAAAGGACTAGGTCACACTGATACCTTGAAAATCTAATTTCCCCCTAAAGGGAAGATCAGCCAAAGGCTCCAAAAGCACCCCCCCCACCTCTCAACGCACAGCGATCTATAATTACCTTTCCTCCACTTTCTCCTCCTCACTTCAGGTGTGAACAATTTCTTTCAGTAAACCCTCACACTCTCATTCAGCATCCTGTGTAATTTCCTCTGACCTCTGCTTCGCAGAATAACCTTCTGTCTCATACATGCCATTATTAATTTCTGAACAGCAGATACACTGTGTGTGTGTGTGTGTGTGTGTGTGTATCCCCTAATGAAGGCAAGAAAAGAAAAGCGAGTGATGGTGAAAACATTTTCTTGCTAATTTTTCAGATACTTCAAGTCTTTTCACTGGAGTCAAGGGAAGCCTTCATGGAAATTTCTTACTAGACTTATCGCCAAGAAAAATAACAGTCTACATTCTGTAGGGCCCTTTTGGCAACATCATCATGTTTCTATGTTCATATACGTGAGAACGTAGATACAGACATTATGATAAATGATGCAAGATGGTGATTGCATATAATTAAGTGAGCCTGTAGAGGAGCAGGTAACTTTGGATCTATTAGAGAGTAAAAATGAGTGCCATGTCGTCCTATTGATGGGGATGGCTGGACTTATGATGTTCATCCATCCGAGGTTGGAAGGGGGCTGGAGCCAATCCCAGCTGAGATTAGGCAAGGACGGGGTACGACTTCAACAAAACACCAGTCCATCACAGGACTGACACAAAGACCATCCTTGTGCACAGGCAATTCAGTCACCAATTAGCCTCACTGGACATCTGTGGACTGTGTGAGAAAGTCTGAGAACCTGAAGGAAACCCTCAAGGTGGAGTTTGAACCCAGGAGGCACCACCGTAACCTGTCCCCTGAAAATATTTAAGGTTCAAATTTTATTTCTTCCCTGACTAGTTTAACATTTTCATTTGGCACTGATACTACTTTTATTTCTGCTGAATATGAAGCTAGCAGCCGGAGGGCACAGGCAGAAATGATGATTATTATTATTGTTATTATTTTATGGGATTTTATGGACATTTATCTGTTAGAACATAATCTTTGCTGCAGTGACTTCTGCAACAGATCAATTACAGGAACTGACAAATATGGCTGTGCAGCTTAAACCAATGAGAAGGGTGTTTTAGGTTAGTTTGTGTTTCAGTAATGTGTTAGTAAGACTGTTTCTTATTGCTTTCAGGTTTTATGCTAAACTTTAACTCTAAATTCATACCCAGTGCACAGACGTAAGGGTGTTATCGATCTTCTGACCTGACTCTGGACAGGAATGTGAAGAGGATTATTTCATATCAGTCAAAATATAATGCTGCAAAAGTGTTACTTTTTTTCAAAGATTTCTGACTGTCTTTTAAAATGGCGGATAACGACTTCAGAGGGAGTCCGGTGGTTGGAGGAGCCTTGGAGGCATCCCAGAGGATCAACAGATCCTCTGGGAACGTGGAGAATCAGTCTGGCGTGCCTCAGAGCTGCACTTTAGGGAAATCAGATGATGCTGTTCTGCATGTCTCCTCTGCTTCACTGGGAGGAGACTGTCTGTATTTCTTTAGAGGTGTCTTGCCCTTGTTGCCAGTGCGTTGGATTGTGACAATAACAAGTGACGCGATTACCAATTTCATTCCCAGCCTGAGCGATTAGCTGCGTGGGGTCACAGACTGCATAAATATGTAAAGCCAAAAAAATTGAGAGTCAGTAGAACAAATATGAAACTCTACCTCCAACTAAATGTTGTTTGCATTTCTCTTAATCATCACCAAAAAAGCTGGATATAATTTGATTCCCTCTGATTTCAACACCAAAATCACGCCTCCTCTAGTCTGACGAGTATTTCTGCACAGCAGGGACGTAGGTGACCTATTGACGGAGAAATGACGAATGGTGTTTAATCTTCCTGCCACTGCCTCATGAACACATGAAAGCTTTTCTCTGAATGAATTACTAATCAGCCAGAAAAGAAAAATATAAAATGTGACATATGTTGTCTTACAAGTTTGGGAGGAAAAACTCAGCAAAAAAAAATCAGAGGTGTCAATTATATACTTAATGACTTAAAAGACTATGGAGCAAAATCTTTGTCAGCGATTGTAGAGATCAATGCAAAAACAAAAGGCCATCAGACTGACACACGAGAAACAGCAAAAAGAAGCATTGCTTGGAGAAATTAATTCACGCTTCATCCATCTACTGAAAAGCCTACTATATGCTGAAAATGCAGCGGCGGTCCTGACAGGAGCCTGAGTAATCCGACTAGATTACACCAGTCCCTGGACCACTGCGCTACCGTCAAAACAGGAATCAGATATGCTTGTCAGATATGAGCCGGCAAGGTCTGTGAAACCATCCGGCAGCACAGATATAGTTGAGAAGGGAAGAGAAAGAGAGGCGAAGCAGTTTGTGTTCATCTGACAGTCAGACAGCTTAACATTCATTCTCTAAGCAGATAAATTGCGGGTGCAATATTCGACTTTTAAAACCCGAAACTAAACGTCTGGCCCTGTGTGCAAAAGCAACAACCTGCACTTTTATTTATACGCTTCTCTTCTCGTGGGGACGTTTCGGGGGCTGCTCTGTGGGAGTCACTGACACTAACGCCTGAATTGCTTCACGTGCCGCAGCTGAACGCTCACGTCTGTGCCTGTGGTGTCTTTATTGATGGCACTTACCTCGGCTTCAGGCTAGATGCAGTCACCAGAGACAGTGTGTGCAGATGAGTGACAGGTGCTGAGGCGGGACTTTGACCAACTGACAGGGAGGAACTAAGAAAACGCCTCAAGGTGAGAAGATGCCTATTGTACCTTAGAAACACAAACCACAAAAAAACATTGATAAGATTTCTCTCTGCCTTTGCTGCTGATATAGGTTATAGATTAGAAATGTGTGATGTCTACAGTGAAGGGTTCATTCCTTTTATTCAACACAAGTACAAACGTCCTTGTGAGACAGAGTAAGACAATATGTCAGCATCTAATAGTTCACTCATTATTGCTCAGGTATTTCAGTGGACTTGGCTGATTTATAGAAGGACCTTGGTTCAAGCAGCCACCTCTGTTTATTAAAGATGAGCTCATAGCCATGCAATGCAGCTAAAGACCCTATTAAGTCACCAAGATATGGCACTTACTGCCGGGACCAGTGGGCAAAGGAACAAGTACGCTTGGAGGGAAAGGACAGACACGGTTGCCTGTACGATTTATTTGTCAGTTAATGAGTGTGTGGCTCTGGGTGGTCAAAGGAAGACCAAGGTGTGAGCCACTGTACGCTGTGATATCCAGCAGATGCCTCAGTAATGACAGCTGGTGACGCAAATGTTCCAGAGTGCAAACATTCAATGTAATTACGGAGTAATTATCCAGCATTGCTGCCATATGGAAACCAACTGAGTGCCATACATCTTATTCTCTCACTGAGATGGTTCAGGTTTTTTTAATATATCACAAGGTGGCATCTGTACAGTCAATTTGCTGTAGTCATGATCTTTGAGCAACAGAAGCTCTCCGTAAATCCACTTGGAGTAAAATCACTCTGGTGTAAAGAAAATTTCTGATGTGTGTTGGTGGCAATCACAGGCCGGCCACGCGCCGCGTGCCCAGAGAGATGAGTCAGTTCTGATAAATAGACTGTTCCCAGATGGACAAATTATTCATGTGAGCCTTAAGTTCCGTCGCAGCGGGAGGATGCAGGATGTTTGATCATGCTGACAGCAGGTCTGCATCTCCATCAGCTGGGGAAAGCACCGTTTGCCTCTGACTAACAAACAGACCCTCAAATTATATTTGAAATCTTCATTCTCAAGCCCCTTGCAATTAATCAGACATTCTACTTTTAAACTTTCTTCCTGCCTTTTCAGTGACCTTGACTCATGTTTAATGAATCTGCTACATCAAAAGTGGACATAATGAACACACAACATCAGTGCTGTGATTCATTTTTCACACTTCCAGCACCAAAACCTCCTGTGAGAACAGCTGTACATGTAAACCCTCTATCACTGATCTTGGAAAATGGAGCCAGAGCTCCCAGCCTGCTGAATTTTTGATGCCTCTGCCGTCTTTCCACGCTGCTGAAATGCCTTCCTGCCCACCTGCAGGGCTGAGGAATCACCTGCTCCACTGAAACCAACACATAATCGCTTATCTACAGTTGTCATGCCAGACCCGCTACCTTCGCAGCCATTTGTCTTTAGATCGTCCTGGAGATCAGTTTTTTTGATGGCACTCGTTTGTGCAAAACACAGCGGGTACACACACACGCATACAAACACACCCTCGCACACAGGACTGTTATATTGCTTAAGGCTTTAATCTCCATTGAGATGCATGTCCTGTATCAGGGGAATAATGAAAAGGGAACAGTGCTGCTGTTGTTTCAGGTGAGCGCGACACTGTGTGAAAAGTGGTGGATGAGCCCGTGCAGGAGGTTTAAGGTTATGGAAGCACTTGTGCTTACAGTGACTTTGCAATAAGCTGCTACACAGTCTCTGCAATCACTGGCACATGTTAAGATGTAGGCCCGTCAGTACCTTGATATTTCCAGCTTGTTCTGCTTTTGTGGGTGTATTAGCAAATATTTGGATATTCCAGTTGATTTGTAATCGTGATATCAACACTCCCACTTTTCTCTGTACTTTAAGTTTGCCACAGGATTGTTGCAAATCTTACTCTCTTCACAGTTTATGAGTGTCATTGTTTTTTTTTTTTTCTTTTGAGTTAGAAGAGAAGGTGCAACTCGAGAACTGATTTCAATTCATTACTCAAAAGATTAAGTCAGACATGCACAGCTTGATGTAAGCCCTTAAAACATTTTTAGCGTCCAATCTAGCTTCTTACCCCTCTGGCAAGTAAACAGCTCCCCATTTATTATTTAATCTTAATGGAAACACAGAGCTTCCAGGTGTGCACCTGGGAAAGGTATCTATGTACAATGCAGCAGGCACTCATCTGTTTTTCTCAATACAGAAAATTACTAATTTATTTTCTTTGTCAAATCAACAATCAACCAGCCTGAAAACATTTGGAATGACAAATAATGTTCCCGACCAATAGTGATAATTTCTAACCCTGAAAAATGTTGAGTATTAGTATTAGTCGTATAGAAATCCTGCACTCTCTGTTCACTGAATCTCTCTTTGTGCACATTCATCACAAGTTGCTGACCTTGACTGATAACTGCTCATGAAAGATGGAGCCAAAAAAAACAAAAAACGGGCACGGTGAGTTTTTCAGTGCGAGCCCTGAGAGGCCTCTATCTGATGAGTGAAATAAAGGGGACAAGATGAGCAACCCTGTGAGTTCCAATAGTGTTAGTGATACTGCAGGATTATTGATGTGCTGCACTAAAACAGCAGGAGGCCTGTTAACGTGAGAGCTCGTCTGCATCTCCTTAAGATTATCAATCATATCTGCATTTATAGTCAATTACAGAAGCCTGTTGAATCAAAGTCGATGGATCCTGTGATGTTCCAAAAAAGCCCATTTCTGGAAAAACGGGGTTCTTTATTAGCTTTCATTTTCAGTGAGTTGATGTGGATCCTCAGTGCTGTCACTTCCCCCTCTGGGAAAGGCGTCTCACTTAATATGCGATAACTGCAGTCAGGCCTTTCATCTTAAATTGTTAATAATTAAGTTATTAATTCTCACGCTATTCAACTCTGCAGTACTAATAGACAGTGGTTGAAAAGACGAGGAGGGGAATCACTCAAAGAATTGGATGGCTGTCAGTGGGATGCTGGGTGAATTACTGCATGAACATGAATTTAAGGAGCGAGTATTGACCTCTGCGTGCATCAGATCGGACTCATGATGCTGTGGAAGAACGAAAACAGCAGGCACTAAAACTAAAAAAAAACAAAACTTCTCCTCCAGTGAAAACAAACACAGTGAGGATCTTACTTCCTGTGATATCACACCAGCATCAACATCACAACCTACTTTTTCTGAAGTGTTGAAATGTGGGCAGCCAGTCTGCTTTATTACACGACTGCTGTGGAAATCCATCCGGTCGTAGGAGCAAAAGATCTTAGGAGCTTCGAGGGGGCCACCTAGGGACAGAGGTACAAGCAGAAGAAAAACAACAACACAACATTGACATATTGCACATCCAGCCACCAGCCACCAGCGGCAGCATTAGAATTTTATTTGGAGTCGTGTTTCTGGATCGATTCCTGGGGGAAATATCTGCCCCTTTATCTGCTAAATACTCCCCACCTATAGTATCTAACTTTGACTGCCTCCCCTGTGGCGCTGGACAGAGTCTAGGCTGAAATACTGTCAAGGATATTTGCAACTGCTCCCACATTTCCTTTGCACTGTGTTGTTACTACCTAATTTACTGGTGTGGTTGATCACAGTAAGTGTCTTTGGATAGTAAGTTATTAAACATACTGATCCTGTTCACATTATCTTTTACTGTCAGGTGCAGAGTGCTTAAAAATGCCAAACTGTTGCCTTGACTAATTACCGCTTTGATTAAACTGCTGATAAAAGAGTAAAAGTTTTTTCATTATCAGCTGACAAGTGTCTCTGTTGTGAATTAATGTGGATCAGGAGTCAAATCACCTCGATGGAAATTAACTAAAACTTTCTTGGAGAGGACACGAATCAATGAGTCAGTCACCTTAGTCAGAGCACGCAGGACACGCTAGGACACGCAAGGACAGCCCTCCCCCCGCCGCCATTGCCGAGTTGTTTTTCCACATGTAGTGATATAAGTGAGATTATGTTCTCTCTGTGAATGAAACCATAACAAATACTATTTTAATGTAGCTGCTTCATTTATTCCAAAGATATTAAACATTCAAAGCTCTGTTCTTCCATCTTTTGCATCTGTCTTCTTGGCACCAAGGTGCAGAGCTTTAGATTAATTCCTTCAATTTCTCTTAAAAAATATCAAACTATTTTCTGCTATTGCGCTCACTGAAAAAGGGTATTGAGACTTTTTTTTTTTTTTGTAAAAGCAGGCTGCCTTTTTCTGCACACAAGACCAGCTAAAGAGCCTCAGGCAGACCTGGAGCAATGTGGAGTTGAGCTTTCAGATTGAACCACAACACTACACATTATACGGAGGACGGCTCCTCGATCAGGAGACCAGGGAGGACACCATCACTGAGAAGAAATAACGAAAATGTGAAACTGTTCAAAGATAAGCCACGCTCTTTCTAGGATTATGTGCTAATGGCAGACGATGCTACAGTGGATCTCTTCAGGAACGCAGGGCGCCACTTTATTTCCAGGCAGCAGAATGGAGCTTGCTCAGCCCCTGCCTGGTGGTACTCCAGGTCCTGATCATCTCAAAGGATTGATGAAATCTTGGTGTCAGGAAATTAGGTCTGAGGTGAAGGTCCCTCACAAAACACTGAAAAAAAAAGAAAAGAAGATGGACTGTTTTAACCTGACCGACACAGAGTCACAACCTCATTTCTGTTAAAGACATTTGGAAAGAACAGAAATCTGCCATTTCACAAGGACGTAGTGTAAACTTTAAACTGGTGCAGGAAACCTTTGGAGGCTGCTAGAGACATTTAGAGGCATTCACAGGGGCAAAAAGTTCTGCAACCAAATATTAGCGAAAGGTGGCAATAATTGTGTTGGAGGTCATTATTGTGTTTCTATTATTTTACAATTCTGTGTTGCTTTTCCTCTTTAGTTCTGCAACCTTTGGCCTTTTATGATACAAAATTGATTGTACTTGTAATTTAAGATTGCAAATCATTTTGAAAATGATTTTAGATGTTATCTAACATCATGTTTTCTGACTCAAACGTCTGTCAAAGATATTACATCCCTGTCTCCTTAGATTTACATTCATCAGTTCCCTTGTTGTGGAAAATGAGCATTTTTCCTTGTTTTTGTACTGAAAAGGGTCACAGGCGATTGGTCAGGGTGGACTTTGGGCATAAATGCTCAGAACAGACAGTGTGTGATCCCTGATCTTTCCCTGACCTCAATCAAACACAAGAGTATGCATTCATTCTGTTTTCTCAACTGTTATTATGTGTAATATATTAAATCTAACTCTATAAAAGTAATTTATTTGAGCTCGCATTTCAGACTATTAGTATTCATAGTCTTTGCCTTTTTTTACCCTTCTCTTCAGCCGTCCTTCCCAAACAGTAACCTCTAGAGATGAAGAAAAAAGAACAGAACACATTTCCCTGCAGTTCCCCGGCTCCAACAGTGAGCCAATCTCCATATCCCCATGTCATAAAATGTCCTATAAACATGTTTACAGCCAGGTACTGTACAAAGAGCAAAAGGCTTTAGGTTCTGCATCGCAGAGGCTACACCCGTCTGTCTACCGTGTATGGTCGTCACACACACTCAGTGTTGTTACCTGAACTTGGTTTTCTGAGCTCAGTTACTCTGAGAGAATTGTTGTTCAGCAATAAGCTCATCTTCAGTCAGGTTGGCAGAGATTCACTCTGAAACCTGCAGCTGATGTTTCAGACACTTCCCCCGGTCTGTAAAAACACACATATGGTCCTACGTGCTGCTTGCTCTGATCAGCCTCGGCCTTAAATGCCTACTCTCTGTCTTTTAGTTCAAACAGAGATTCTTAATGTAAATATAAATCATAATGTCAGCTTTAAAACACTGCCCTAACTTTTGGCTCCTTTCAAGGTTGTTTGTCCTTTGTAACTGAAACACATTGCCCGGCCAGATCCTTCCCTGCAGCGCCATCTTCCCCGTGCACAAATGTGCTGAAAAATGTGATCAGGCTCCAAAATGGAGAAAGTTTGGAAAGTGAGAAATGTCAGCACCTGGCCAGGGGATCCTTGAGTCACTTGTATTGATCAACAACACTGTCAGCTCCCTCTGCAGATGGATGGTGGTCATTTAGCGCTCTGTGACCAGTAAAAACGGTGGTTATTGCTCTTTAAAATGTGGCCACTTACTCCCAGGATCAGAATCAGTATGAGAGAATTTGACAGAGAGCTAAAGGTTTCACAGAGAATCATTGTGACATTAAGATGTGGGTGAATTATGGAAGAAGAGGCCGGTGGGGTTAAAAGACGGTCTCCTCCACACAATCGATGACAGACTGTGACCTGGTGTATTGCTGGGCTGGAGGAGGAGGGATAATCAGGCTTTTTTTTATTAATATGTTTATTCCTCCTTTGTTAAACCTCAACAATGATAAATCACGTTATACATCCAACATTATGCACCAATATTTTATGAGTGAATCTATACTTGTAATGTTTTATCCTGATTCACTTCCATCAAGTATACGCACAGCTAGCATTGAGTCATAATTGTAGCCTTCGTGCTCAGTGGCATTTGTATTTGTGTGTGTGTGTGTGTGTGTGTGTGTGTGTGAGACCGAAAGAGATCTGGAGAGAATCACACCCCCCCGTCACAACTACCAGCAAGACTTCTTTGACAAGGGCAGCAGCATATAATTTACCCCCCCACACACCAACCCTCTCCTTCCAAGCTGTTCTGAAGGTCATCTTCGACACTGATGAGAGAGCCGAAAGAGAAAAGCATTTTCACAAGTGATAATCAACTGCTTATTCCTTCAAATGCCATGTGCGAGAAATAGCTGGCACAATTTCGCTGTAATACAAGCTGTCAGGTTGTTTTGTGCTGCCGGAGGGGGATTTGGTGCAGTGAAGGTTTCATTCACAGGGCGTCAGGCAGACAAACAGAATTGATTGAGGTTGTTTTGGCAATAGGGAGGCCCAGAGAGCGCCGATATGAGCCATAAAGACTGATAAACAATGGCTGGGGAAAGTAGTTGGCGTTTCACAGAACAGTGAAATTTGCTGAAATTCATCTCTGATGATTTATGCTGAAGTGTTTGGGGGCCAAACTCTTTCAGTTGGTTTTACAGTTTATCCTCATCCTCAGTGAAGAGCTTTTGACGAGCTTGGTGTTTCAGCCTTAATGTACTGGCTGTGAAGAATACAGTGTGTTTAAATTCAAATCTACCTTTTTCTGTGGACTAACTTTATACTTGTGAGAGAGGAAGGCAAACAACTCTGCACACTCAATTCACGATTGACTGCATGAAAACCACAGATGAGAAAAGCAGCTTCAGAAAAGAAGGAAGACGAGCCATGGATGAAGGATAAGAATAATAAAGAACTGGCAAAGAGGAAGCATTGCAGAGGAAATTGACTAGATGCTGGGGATACTTGCAAAAACACACAAGCGCGCAGATTACTTTGACTACATACGCACATTTTAAAGTAATTTTAAGCAGGATTTTGAAACCACCTTGACTTTAAAAACATCCCTGATAAAATAATATTGGCTCGCTCTCACAGCTCCACACTTTATTTGGGGCTACTTAGCTGCACATTTTAATTCCTCTGCTTCAAGAAACTTTACACAAAGTTTCCTAAGGTGAAAAGTCATGCAGACTGGAGCTCAGTTCATGGTCGCTTCATCGATGTTGCCATGGTGACCTTCCCTCAGACAACGGGGCGAAGATGCCGGGCCAGTTTTCATACCTGCAATGCATAACAGGTCATTTCCAAGTGCATCTGAAAATGATCTCAACGGGCATTTTAAAAATGAATCACAAGCATTTTCTGATTCGCTGACCTTTGTTGATAAAGGTCTGCTGAAGTTTTGGCAACTAAAACTTTGTCTTTAAACTCTTTATAAAATAAACCCTGAAAACTGGGACACTATAGATCATTTCTTCTGCATTTTAATGTTGATATCAGCAGTAATATCTGAAATGCTGTTTTTACACTGAGCTCTCCATAAATCTTTCATCAGTCACAGCAAGGTCACTGCCGTCATATCGTCTCTCTCCTTCTAAATGAAATAGTGGTGTTAAAGCATTTCCATGTCATTTCACGACCTCTTCTTCACATTATTCCAGGAAATAAGAAGAGAAATTTATTAAAGAAGGGGTTTTTTAAAATATGGAGCTATTCCCGGTCATATTAATAAGATCTGTATTCAGGAGTGTTAAATAAATGAAGTTAACTTTTTGAGACTTTATCAGGGAATCAAGGACCTGGTTCTAGAGTTGAATGAAGAGTTGAATACTTCTATTCCTGTGTGCTTTAGGGCTCCTTCAGGGAAACTCAACAGCCAATATAAAAGCAATAACACTTCCACGCATCATTGTGTTGCAGTATATCAGCAGGGGATAAGGAAAGCAAACATAATTTAATCATTTGAAAATGCCACAGTTTAAGCCTTGGTAGTGTTACATATCATTATTTTGCAGCCAGTCTTGATGAAAACTCATAGAAGGCAGCTCACGCATTGATTAGTGCTTCTATTTGTGGCCATTAAGACTCTCAAGTGACTCCCACTTACAGTTTAACAGGCCAGAGAAAGGTCATTACTATCAACTCAGATTTTATGTTGCAATTATTCCAGTATGCAGGACGACCTTTCATTTCATTATCATTAATTGTTTTGCATTAATTAATCTTGATATTCTGTTGACAATAACAGCCGGGATGAAATGTACAATATGCTGCAGAGATGAGTTTCCATGCATTTCTGACGTTCTTTGTCAACTCTGGCAGAGATGAACGGTCTTTTTTTGCTGGTATACAATTGAGCTTTAAATGGAAAATGTCAAGCCTTTCCATGGTCACCTTTAGTAGTTAACATTTTACTCATCTTACAAAATGTCTTCTTTTAACCAAAAGGCCATGTGACAGCTGCTTTTGAAGAGACTTTGTGTGCATGTTCCAAAACTCAGTAAGTAAACACACTTTGGCTGGGAAATGTAAATGTAATCTGTGGAAAAAATACAAAAACAGAGCTATCAGGTGCCACTGTAGTTATGATGACGAGACTAAAGTGGCATTTTCTATGTAGAAAAATGCAACTCCCCTATGATCCTCACTTGTGTCTTGCTGTTGGTGACTGAAAAATTGTGTCCAAATGACATAGCAATCTTGAAAGTGATTTACTTGGGCAAACAGAGAGCAGAATGGAGTAAAAAAAAAACATAACACAACAAACAAAAATAAGGAGATTGGTAGCATGTTGCTGTGTATGGAACCTTTGTGTGTACACAAGTGTCCGCCGATAACATCAGAGCGAAATTGACTTTATTGTTTTCAAGCTATGTTTGCTCTACGGTGGCATCTTGTTTTCGTGCATGCCAACAGAGCTCGGAGGCAGTACGTTCTAATCAGATGCTTTCAGGGAAGAAATAATATATCTGGTTTAAAAAAAATTATGTTCACATAATCAAGTGTTGTGTTAAGTGAGAGCTTAGCACAAAACCAAACAGAACACACTGCAGGCCCATCTTCCAGCTAGAAATGTGGCTTCTCGCACGACAGTCTCCTCCAGTCCTCAGCCTCTGCCTCTGCCTCAGACTGTTGCTTGGTTTCTGACACTTTTTCAGAGACCTGTAAACAAACTCCAGCCTTTATATCAACTGCCAATCTGAATGGTGAAAGAATAAAGAGGAACAATGACTTTTAAGATACATTTTAAATCACTCTTACTCGTGTCTTTACAAGTCTGGGAGAGCCAGTGATGGTCCAAGTCTCTGTGAATTGGATCTCAGAGCAGTTTTCTGGAAACAACTACCGTGCACGCACCAAATCAAACCAAGCTTGTTAAATTGAAGGTGCTGGATTCCGAGCCAGTTCCAAGTCTCAGTTTGTGGGCTTCAGTGCCTTCCCTTCCCCACAGCACAGCAAGCCTTTCATCTGCTTTGAGCAGCCACACAGTTTCTATCCGGAAACACCATGCTCTGCAATCTGAGAACACATCATTGGTGGGAAAAAGTGACGCTGTGGATTCATTTTATTTGTGCATTTATTTTTTTTTATGTCTCAAATTGAGGAGGATTGGAGTTATAATGTTTGGAGTACGACTCAAAAACATACGTGTTTCAAAGCCTATCGATAACAATAACTGTTCCTTCTCTGGACAGCATCAATGAGAAAATGTAATTTCTCTTTGATAATTTTCAAGGTCACATAGTGGCAGATAACAGTCAGCAAGTCCCAGCAATCCTGCTGTCAGGATAAAAAGCAACAACACTCCCTGAAATCTTAGACGCACAACAGATAAAAAACTAGCGAGAACTAGCGAGTGAAGCATTAAAGCAGATCAGTCCCATCACAAAGACTCGAGACCAAACCAGCAGTTACACACATGTTTTCCCACACAAACATAATAAATCAATCTGTTTGTGGCAGCTGACGTGTTTACTATCTTGTTTTGTCTGTTTTAATGAATTAAATGTTGAACGTGTACAGCTTTTCTACAATATTAGAAACCACAGCTCAGTTTTTACACAAATGAAAAACCAATTATGATTCAGGACAGCATAAAATGGAACAGACGTTATCAAGAGTCATTAATAAAAACCCGTTAACAAGCTGGCATGATTAGCAATTGAACTGTGTGTAAATATGAGCAAATAATTTAGATTGTTTTCACTTTACAATGAATCCAGTTTGAGCCTATTCAGCTCTCTTTTTTTTATTTTAGTGTATTTCATAGTGCCACCAGTACGTCTTTTTAAAAAAGTTTTTTTGCAACGTATATAAAGACACCTAAAATATTTAATCTAGTTTAACTTAAAATTTTCCCTACTCTGTATGAATAAAACTTCAGTCGTCTCATTAGTTTGAAAATGTAAAACCAATTAAGTTAAATCAACAAACATCAGATTAATGAATCTATATATGAAGTCAATGAAAAAAAGATGTTAATTTCATCAAATCCTTCTGTCTTTCACATTAAAACACTAAAACTACAACACAGGTGGAGCTATTAATGAGCTTCATGGGACAAACAGGTGGGACATTAGATTGACTGAACTGGAGTTACCATAGAAACGTCTGCATATGTTTTAAGTCCTCGTAAGAAAAGTCAAATTATCTGTTCACTCGTTTGTCATTTCATTTATTCAACTTATTTTATCACATCAATGTTGTAATTTATTCTAATTTTTTATCTATTATTTTATCATAAACTTTCTGCGTCCCAAAGTTATTAAAGCATTCAAAGTCTAATTTGTTGTCTCTGACTGCTCACTTCTTTATTGGATTTATTCTTTTTTCATTTTACCTTATAAGTGATCTGTGAACTTTAATGAACTTGGATGAAAACGTCTATACAGGTAAAGTTTGTTTGGGTAATTGATAAATAATAGAATATTTAGGTGAGTCTTGAGGTTTCAGCATCCAGAAACACTCAATAGGTTTGTATAATGGAAATTCTTGGAATACTGACTCCATAAATATAGATTAATATTCATGACATGAATGTTTGCATCTAGTTTATGAGCTCTTCTGAGAATCGCCTCCTTTATTTAAAAGAAATCACATCTTCAGTGTGATAATGAAAATATAGCCCAATTGATAGAAAACCAAATAACACATCAATAAAAAAAGCAACTGTCCATTATTTCCAAACTAATTTATGCATTTCTATAAAAGAAAAGGTATAAGTTCCTCACAGCTTAAAACTGATCAATATTCATCAACCCTCCTCTGCCTAGTTCCACGTTTGCCTGCATTAATGGACAAACATAAACAAGCTCAGTGTTGATTCAGGTTTATTGGTCGTCTTCCCTGTAAAGCTGATGAGTGTAAAGTATGAAACCCAAGTCGAGTTTTGAAGTGTGCAGAGGGAGGGGGAAACAGTTAGAGAGAAACAGGGGATCACACAGACCTACTTCTCATCAAGTCATCTTAAAAACGACTTTTTTGGATCGCACTCTCAGTTTTGCTACAGTTTTCTGTTGCAATATATTGTATAACATTCATTCATTTATCTTCTACTGCTTATCTGTTTCCACGGGGTTCTGGAGCCAGTCCCAGCTCACACTGGCTGAGGGCGGGGTACACCCTGGACTGGTCTCCAGTCCATCGCAGGGCCAACACACAGAGACAGACAGAGACCAACAACCACTCACACTCAGACCTACGGACAATTTAAATTCACTAATTAACCCAAACATGATGTCTTTGGAAGGTGGGAGGAAACTCACGCAGGCACAGGAAAGATTGTATGACATGTCCACTTATAAAAAGAATAATACTTTAAATCACCTAAAACTACTGTTTGTAAGATCCGTCGTAGAAATTTGCAGGAAGTTGAGACACAACACCAACAAAATCTATCGTAACCTAATAAAAGAAAGCACCCAGAACATCAGTGCTTATCTTGTAACTGTAATGGGTTGCAGCTACTCTTCATCATCCTCCAGGGTCCGCTGACTCAGTGCAAGTGTTGGACATTTCTGAGTAAATATCAATACTTCCAAATAATTCCCCTGTTGGCTGTGCCTTTTTACCATCCACTGCCTTGACTCATGGGTAAATAACTAGTGTGTGCTGAATTGGCTTGTAGCCTTTTTAGCTTGTAGGTTATATTGCCTTGCAACGGCAGCTGTGCCGGTTTGTCCCCTGGAGGAAATCCTGTCAGACTACTTAGTGAAGTGGATACATCAGATGGATGCAGTTTGTCTGTTGTGGTGGACACACGGTCAGAACAAAGTCAAGCTAAAGGAGTGGTGTGTTCAGGGGCCTCCATATTTCTCCAATATTCTCTACAAATAGTTCAACATTAATGCTCCCTCTTGCTGACAAGATTGAGCCGTCTGCATGTGTTATGGCCAGCAGCCATCTAGCTTAGCGTAGCATTAAGACTGGGAGTGGATTCATTATTTATAAATGTATTGTAATCCAAATAAATTTAAGTGGTGATGTTCCTCTTTCCATTTTATTCTTTTTTTGTTGGGAGCGATGTTTCCCTGGCAACTTCAGCCTGACAGTAAACATGTGGCTTTTTGACCTTGAAATTTTTTACACAGTCCTGACTTAAATAAGTTACAGTATGATGTGTTGATTAGTTGCGCTATAAGCACCAAAGACATGAGAAAGTCTCCACTTAAAACTGTAATTGGGTTCTAGTTTTTCTTTGTAAAAGAAGAAAAACATGTTTCAAATGAACATTACGGAGAGGAGCAGATTTGAAGTTTAAGATTGTGGGGTGATAAGAGCTTCAGAAAGCATAAAGAGGCTTGTGTTGCAAAGCAAGCTTAAGATTGGCTGATGCTGCCACTGATAAAGTACAAGACACCTGCAGGAATAATCAGCTTTTGTCTTTGTGTCATGGAGGAATTTACAGTCTCTACAGAGAAGCACACAACAGACGCACACACGAAGGGAGTCGGGGCTTTCTGGCACAGCGCAGGAAATGAAACACTCCGACAGGAGTGGCTGTTAACTGAGTGAAACACGTAAGAAGTGTCGAAGCTCTGCAAGTGCAGCAAACATATCCGATAACAGGGAGCGGGAAATATTTCAGGGCAAGAACACCATCATGCAGATGTTAAAACAAAAGGGAGGAACACAATGTGAAAAAACGACAACTCTAACACATGCAAATTATATGCATTCACAAGAACAGGCACACTTGACAATCAAATAAAAACTGAAGTGTTCCCCTATCATGCTAACAAATCAAATAAAATACAGATGCCTAAATATATACATCTTATTTTTGAGGCCTATTTCTCTTTGCGTGACTATTCCCTGTGACACCCTGCCTGTGTTTGTAGCTCCGGATAAATCATGAACCGAGTTAAAAGCCCAGCGAGCATGGACCGACAAAGTTGTGTGATACAACTGCAATTGACAGAAATCTAGCCATGTATGGACGACGGCTGATGTTTGAGACACCGGGGCAGAACAACATAATCATTTCCTGCGTTTGTTTGTTTTTTTTAACTCACTGCTTCTGAAACTGAAACACTGTGAATACAAGTGGAACAAATGGCAACTTAACACCAAGCAGGAAACATCCAGAATTCTGGGAAGATATCGAAGACAAGTTGAAAAATAATAATAATAATAATGAAAAAACACAGACGTGGTGGAGGACTTCACTCTTAAGTCACTCATAAGCCTTAATGGAGAGCAGAGAAAATGTTTATTCTGATCCTCTATAAGAAATCGTGGAGGTATTTCGAGTCCACATGCAGATTGAAGAGTCTTCTGATTAGCTGCTGGACATTCTGATGTAAATAAAGGCGACAGTGGAAAGTTTTGACCTTTCAAGATTGTACGAGTGGGTCTGTCCCTTAGTGGACAGCAAGGACAAGGACTAGTCCTTTTACAGTATGTCCCAGGGCCAATGTGATCCCTTCCTGGCTTCCTCTGGGGCTGGTTTGTTAGAAAGAGTCAGGGCTGTGAATGATCATTACCATCATGTCAACTGATGTCAGAGAGTCAATACTACTAAAGGGGGACAGTACCAGAAGGATTTATGTGTGGCAGAGCGAGGGATTTGAGTTAAAAAAACAGCCGGACAAAGGGGCCATTTGAGGACATAAACAGTTGGCGTGTGTTACTGTTCCCACATCCACTCTTGGTTCCTGGCAAACCCGTCTTACAGGGGTGGTGAGTGTAAAATGGGATCCTGCTTGTAAAAATGTAATTATTGAAAGAATGGGAAATTTAAAATGGCAACCATATCTAAAAACTCCAAAGCTGAGGCTGAATTTTATGCCAGATAACAACGAAAAAAGGCTGAATACTCCCAAAGAGTGATGCAGACGTCTGACCGGGCTCATCAGAGACCCGTGTTTAAAGGCAGCGACCTCAGCACACTCTGTCACCCAACTCTGATTCTGATCAGACACCATCAGACTCAACTCAAGCTGGTGGTTACCATCATGGCCTCACCGTAAGAGGTTTCTTTCTGTGTTTGCATTTGCCCGCCGGGGTACCCCCTCCAAACTCCAAAGACGTGTCGTTCATCTTTGTGTGATACAATAAAATGTATATTTTCTGCAAGTGTTTGATTCATTCAGCAACAAGAATGGCTCAATGGGATATTGTCCAGTGTTTCTGAACAGCAGTACTATTTGATATATCGTCTAAATGACGTAAGACATCAAGGTGAGTTTTCTTTGAATAATATCTTGAAACAAACACGCACACACACACACGTTGTCCAATTAGCACACTACTACAAGCTGAGTCTTTACCAAAGAGGTCCATAAAGTCTGGGGTCAAGTCTAGTCTAAGCCGTATGATGCTCGTCATCCCAAAGACCACAACATTCCTGCTTCCCTCGACCGCCTGTGTAAAAAATAAAGCCAAATGTTTAAAGCAGAAAGAAAAACTGCATCTGCAATGTGAAAAAAACAAAAAAACAAAACCGTGTTAATGAACGAATATTTTTTGTAAATTTAATTTCCTGTCAGAGCCTCGCCAACATCCAGTGTATGAAGGAAGGGCGAAGGAGCATCCAGACGTGAGATGATGTGGTTGAATGATAAGATTTCTAATGAATTAGAATACAAAACGACATCCTGTGTTTCAAATGAATCTGTTCTAGGTTGATGTTGGTTGCATTAAATCTGGTGTCTATTACAGCATCATTTGTAGAATAGACTGGCTGATCTGACATCTCCTATTTGGTACAGTATCATTTTGTGTAAATGACTCCAAGTGTATTTATTTTAGACCTCACGTGGAATTATGTGTATTTTCTAATTAATGTCTGATTGTGTTTCTACTATAGAACACATTATGTCAAGGTTTGTCTCATTTAATACAAAGTACACATTATTACATCTAATAAGTGCACCAAAAGTAAAGCACAAGTGCAAAGTTTCCAGCAATTGGAGAGAGAGAAAAGTTTTGGAGCATGTCTGTGATTATCTGAACAGAATATGATGTGCTGGACTCACCATAAATCCCAGCCAATGGCGAAGTTGTCGCCCCTGTTTAGCTACAGCTGCAGCACAGTCACGTATCCTGTCAGGATGCAGAGTTAGTCTTTCTCTCCTGAGGTTGACACACTTGGCAGCACACCTGATCATCTAAGTCTCTGGCTGCAGCAGCTAAGAGTAAACAAACATACCTGAATTATTAACCTGTGACAAACACGTCTGGTGTGTGAGAGTGAATATGGCGGGGAATAAGCGTGATCAAAATATAAGAAATGATACTACAGCTGGGTGAGCCTAAGGATTTAGGATTATTTCAGGCTTGTGGCTACCCCGACTCCCAAAAACAACCAGCAGAACGAAGCACTAGAGGCGGCCCATTTACTTTACCCTGTGGCCAGTAGGTGAGGTTGCAAATAAACAAAGGAGGCTTGGGAGGGCTAAACATCTTCTGTCACTTTTAAAAGTAAAAAAACACCCAGTATTATTTACATTTCATCTGGACTTAGTGAACATGACTCTGTCTTTTAAAGCTACAGTATACAAAATAACATTGCTGTACTCAGTTTAAGCGTGAAGTGTTGAAGATAACGTTCCCTTAACTCCTCATACATCAAAGCTATAATATCTGCCAGGAACGTGTGATGCTAATCTAAAAATCATTTTAAAGGGAAACTTTACACCACACAATGATTAGGGAATAAAAGCAGCGGGAATTACTGATGGAGGAGAGACAATAACAGTAGATCCCTAATATCTAAAAAGATGCATGTTTGGTTGCAAATGGTCACTTGTTTCAAATCTTTTAATTTAAAACTTTTAATTAGCTATACAAATAATATTTTAAGAAAAGGCTGAAGTGAACTATTACTTTGGAGTGAGATATAAATACAAAGTCCTCCCCCACAAAAGAGCTGCTCCTGAAGGTCACATGGTAGTGACCATTAATAGATCCTTGAAGAGTCGAACTCAGGCACCCTTCTCATCTGAAAGTCATCCAAACTAGAACAAAATGCTAAATCACAAAATGACACCCCAGGGACGCAAAAAAAGACACAAAACTACAACATAAAGATGTAACGGACTGCAAATAAATGTCTTCAAAGAGACTAAAAATGATCTGAGAGAGACAACAGACTCAAAACAACCACAACATGTGTCTCTTTCCAAACCTGCTGCTTCTTCACTGCACAGCAGAACAAATGTAAAGCACATATCCACCCCCCTTTTTTCTGATCCCTCCTGCACTAAAGGTTTTAGCTCAGTACCTTCTAGAGTCTGAGGAACATATATTCTACCTTGATTGATTTATTGATTGTTTGCACAGCATATTTGCTCTTCAGATTTTTGCTCAGATTGCACATTAACAAGGCACAGTCATGATTTGAGTATTTATTGATAATGCATTTTAACCAATATTTTTGAAGTCTTCCTGATCATGTTTAGCAGAATTGGCCAATCAGCCCTGGACGAGCTCCACCTGGGGAGAAGAAGCAAATGTTTGGTGCTGGTACGATCATGGCCAAGTGCAATATAGAGAATAAGTGCAGCATAATAACATGAATATTTATCTCTGTATCTTGCAATGTCCAGGCAAAAGAGTCCCAAATGCATCTGACAGTCTATCTGTGGTGCTGAGGCTGGACCATTTGGTTGATTGACAGCAGGAGTGCTGTAGAAACCTGCTCCTTATGGTTACAGGAGTGGTGTTTATGGTGTTGGTGATGTTTAATGCAGCCCTTTGTTATGCTGCAGTCCGAGCTGATTACCTCCAGCTGAGTATAAAAGGCTTCCACACAGAACAAACAGGAGTTGCTAATGAGCTGGACAGCACCATGCTGGGGCTGCAGTGTTGGTGAATAAACACCTATGGTTTCATGATATCGCTGCCTCTGTGTTGATTCAACCAGGCGCTGATTGGGGCCAATCTTACGAGCAACATGTGCTCAGATTTTACTCAAGGAGTTGGGGATTCATGCTCAGGGATTATGAGCTCAGCCACTAAGTCAAAAAGAAAGAACAGCTTCAGTATATGCAAATCTATATCATGCCTGAGTATCAAACACTTGGTGTGAACAGTTTTATATCTTTATTAAAATTCACTTCTTTCTCTACTTACTTGAATGAAGTTGTATAGGTACGATGTGGCATCTGAAATGCTCAGCAGACCATTTTAAAAACAGCAGGGAGATGGAATTCAAAAAATGTCATTTTAGACTCCCCCCTCCCCAAAAAATCCACTTCTTCCACATCCCTCTTTGCTCATCTCGTCCCTCCACAGTTCCCCATTTCTTCATCAGTTTTTCTACAGCCTTTTTAAAGAATGTGACCTTGTCCAATTTGTCCCAGAAGACCAATTTCTTTTCATTTCATTTCAAAACAGCTGGATCAGACGGTGAGAACTGAGCTCGCATATGAACTGTCCCTCCGCCAGCTAAAACAGATGACTGAATATCGTATGTATCTCATATGGATTTGGCAGGCAGACTCTAATGGAGTCCGCCTGGCAAGAGTCTCCAGAGCTGCTTTTTTTCCTTTGGAAAATTGCCATATTAAATATAATGCCTGGTTTAAGGATTAACTAACACTGTCATGTATTGCGTGTCGAATTGAGAAGCTACAGTCTACATGGCTATTCATTGCAAATTAGGGATATTTCTTGGTGATGCTAATGAAGATACATACTGTATGTGAGGGGATAAATGAATGGCAGAGGGTTGCAGGCATCGCAGCCTCACGCCTAGCAGCTACAGATTTGACGAGTGCTCAGCTCCGTGTTTGTTAAACACGGAGTGTTAATGAGTAAGCTGAAATGTTAAAGATATATGCATAATCAAGAATGAGTTCAAGTTGAAAGGGAAGTCTGCACCTTGAAGAAAAGCCCTTTTCAATGGAGCTATTTGTGTGGGTTCAATCACAAACTCGAACAAGATGTTTTACCTAATAAAGAAAAAAAGAAAAAGTAAAAAAAGGGGCCAAGGATGCAGGAAAGTGCATTAGAGGGATAAAACCTTGACGAAGAACAGAAGTTATCTGAAGGTTGTTAACAGCTGTAAGAGTCAAATACCTGTTCAAATATTTACTGAGAAGTGTTAAGTGTTTTAAGAAGAAGAGCTTACTGGATAACGGTTTAGTAATTACTGCACACAGTGCGGACAAAAAGGTTGGTAATTTCAGTTTAAGTGTGCTTGGCGCTCATCTGCCATGGCCTCGAATGGCTTCAGCAGCAGCTGAACATTATCACAATAAGGTGACACACAGGCATTACCTGCTCTCGTTGACAGTCCGTGACTGCGGCCATTATCAGCTCCCTTAGCGCTGCCTGAATAGCCGGTCCAGGTTATTATCTGGTGGATGAGTTGGTTTTTGGCTGGAGGGGGGGGGGGGGGGGGGGAGACTTTCAGGCAACGGAAGAGCTGCATATAAATACACAGTTTTACAATTTCAATAGATTTGTGGAGGGGAGAAGTCATTACAATCAAAGTTACATGAGGCATGCAGTTGGTCTCATTTTCTCCAGAGTACTCACGCATTTACCCGCCTTTATGAGGAACTAGCCTGAGTGTGGGCTGTTTGAAAGATTAAAAAAACCTCTCAAGCCCATTTAAGTTCTCCCAAGTTTCCTGTTGAGTACTGTGTGCTTGGACAAGCAAAAAGGATAAAATATTCAAACCAAACTCGTTTTACTTGTTAAAAATTTCAGACTAGATTTCTTTTGCTAAATGATTATCCCTTTGTGAGTGAATAACTACATACACTCATCCATCTTTTTAATTTTTCCAGCATCACTTAACATTATTTACCATATGTGACATTGCATGAAACTATGTGTACACAAAAATAACTGCCTCATTTCCACTCTCATAGTTGGCCATAAATGGATGAAGACAATCCATCATTTGCAGACAAAATTATTGTCTTAGGGGGGCTGAGAAAGAAACAGCAGAAAAAAAAACAAAAAAACTTGATTGTCACATCATGAACTGAGCTCAATTAGTAAAGCCCATACGTCTTCATTAAGCTCCGAAACAGTGATAAGCACATATTAAAAAATAGTATACACAACAGTCAACACAATATGGCACAATGAATGATGAGAATATATGAGACAACTCACTGAGCACACAACATAAATTGACTTGTCAAATAATAATGGTAGTAATGAACTCAAGCTGGCTGCTTTGATTTATGTTAAATTCAGTTTCTCCTCTTAATTTCACATTTTCACTTCACTTTATCTAATTTGTCTGGTTCCACAAAGCACACATGAACGTACAGTGAGAAGAATGTCTGAGGGGATCCGTGTCACTGCACATCAGGTTCATAAATAAAGATTCATATGCAGGAAGCTGTGTGGTATTTGTGTATGTGTATGGAATTTATACATCTGGCCCCACATCAAGAAAAGCTGTAGCAGCAAAACCTGTGCAGAAACATCGAGGGGGAGGGGGGGGTTTCTTTACTTATGCATTCAGCTTTTTTGTTTGTGAGAGAAGGAATGTGATATTGCATCTTTAAAATGTTAAGAAGTCTCACCTTAAGGTCTTACTTTTTTATTGCCTCTCTGATTCATTCTCAGAAAGACAACGTGCTCCGTCATCATCGTTCTTTCAAGCTGTGAACACGGACGAGATCGAGCTAAACCTTTAGGGGCCGGACTGTAAACAGGTCGGTTATTATGCTGCACAATTTTTCTTTTCCCGTCTGCTGAGGCCAGTTTTAGACTCAGATCAAAGATAAGAGCACTTTGTCAACTCTTTTTTTTTTTTATCTGTCTCAAGGATTTTTAGCCAGGATCTTCACAGAAATTCAAGCATAACTCTCAGACTGTTTTTTGTTTCCATCCAGTGTTTGTTTTGAATGTGTTGGCTTTACTACTTTCTCGAATCAGAATCAGGATCAGAAGTACTTCATTAATCCCCAGGGGAAATTTGCTTTGTTCCAGGTGCCTCAGAATAGAAATAGAAATATTACTATAATCATGCACATATTTAAGAGTTATAAAACAGATAAGAATGTAGAGAATAAATTAACAAAAAAAAAACAAAGTAAAAGTTTAATTAAGGTTTATGCATAAGTAAAAATAAGTGGGAATATCAGAAATAATAAATAACAGTAAAATAATAGTAATTTCATGGACTCCCCAAGTGGAACTAAACATCCCAAACAAGTTGGTTTATTACGATGTCAAGCATTAAAAAATGGTTCTTATTCTTCTTCTTCTTATTATTATTATTATTATATTTTATGAACTTGGATGCCTTCTGAGTCCTCATGGACTTACAGTCCGGCACTTGCAATGAAAAGATTTTATTGCTTTTGAAGGTTTCATTCTTTAAAGCTTCTGAATTTGGTCAGCAAAATCAAGGACTATTCGATGCTGTTGTTCCTGATTTTGCCCTGTTCCTGTTCCATGTTTGCTGGCGCCCCTAAAAATCTTAAATGTTCCTAAATTTCCCCTGACTGTTGATGACATCCACTCAAAACCAAAACAGGGCGACAAAAATGATTTTTGAGGGCTTTATAATACAGGTGCTTAAATGAAATGAAAAATGTAGATGTACCTGAACTGCCAGTGGAGAAATTGATTCCATAGCACGTTGACATATCAATGGGGGAAAAAAAAAATAGTGAAAGAGGCTGACACTACAGAGACTTAGGGGAGGGGGGGGGGCAGGACACCTGCCTCCACCTCCAGGACCCAGCTGTACATTTTCTGGATGTGTTTTGGATTATGAAATGACTGAGCGCTCTTTCCTTAATCTCAGTTTCCTGCCATGTTTCATTGCTTTTAGCTTCAGTGTGGTTTATTTTATTCTTTTTTTTTTTTTTTTTGGAGGCCATTTTAGAATTAGATTTATCAATATGCATTTAGGTCATGCTGATCTGAATGACCTGAATAATCACCCCACACTTTGACGTACTGCTGATGTTTGCGTTTTATGTTTTCATCTCATTGCTTATACATGAGACAGACATGTGCAGTAAATTTTTTCCATATTCCTTCAGTGCAGATTCTACTCAGTGGGACTTAATGAACAGTAATCTATGTGATGTTAATCAAAGTAAGTAATGTTCCATTATTTGTTGCCAGTGTGTTGAGGAGCCCTGCTTCAAATGTGCATGTTGCAATATCCCACATTTGGCCAAATTGGATGCTCTCCCATAAACTACTTACCCCTTTACTTGTATTGTCAATGAACAGAGTCATCCCCCCCCCCCCCCATCTGTAAAGATTTGTCTGAAAGTGCATTTATAGTCTTGTAAAAGTACGGATTAATTTTGGCAGGGCACTCTTGCCAAATGCTGTGTAATTGTTGTCATTTAAATACTTCACGGCTTACTTCTGAAGGGGAGCCGCTGGTGTAACAAGGCTGATCTCCCAGACACTGACTGAGACGTTCTAATGAAACAAGACCAACTAATTATTAGCTGTTATATAATTAGCAGGACAGCAAGTTTTACATGGTCAAAACAAACAAACATACACACAAAAAAACAAACAAACAAACAAAAAATAAATAAATAAACAATAACCATGACGCAGAGTGTCCATAGCAGTGAAGTGGGGCATTAAAAATCAAACTTGCTATTGAGTTTCAAGGGAACCGAGCAGAATTACATATTTAGTGAGTGGGACTGTCATCTAGTGAAATGATAATCATGACATGTTGACAGATCTGACTGGTTCAGCTCAGCAGCAGATTGATGGAAGGAGCACATTGTACGTTCACTTTGCAGCCATTTGTCAATATTTGTGAATTACATCAATAAGGACAGTTGCAGTGGCAGAATATGAATGAATGAATGGATGGATGAGGACAGTGGTTCTCCACCACCTCTGCTAACTAGCGCCCCACCTGGTTGATTATCAAGGCCAGTACTTTAGTCTTTATACAGAAAATTATGGAAACAAAACCAAACTGAGAAATTACAAATGGCTCTCCTTCAGCCAATCAGACTGCTTAGACCTCAACTCCACTTTAACTTGCATTACAATGCCTTTCCACATTTTACATGACAGTCTGAGATCCTGTGGACTAATTCTGTGATTTTCTATCCATACTAGGTTTAATGGATCCACTGTGCATGCTGATAAAATCATTACTCGGGCTCATTTAACAACATCTGTGATGTGGAGTGTAACATAACCGTATCATCGTTGAGCAAGACATTGCCCCTGCCAAGTTATATTTTTATGGTTTTTTTTTTTTATCAAATGGGATTGTTACAGAGAAGCATTTTGACAAAAGGCTGATTTTAATCCCTGGCAGCATCCCTCTAAACCCGTGACACCAGCTCTGGACCCCATTATGTAAAAGCTGTGATATCCTGATTGCGGGCCATGGTTGGTAACCCCACTGAGGTACCAAATAATTCCCTCTGATGAGGGTAAAAGAGCTGTAGAGATGACTTGGGCAAATAATGGGTGTTAATTTGACGGTGAGCTCATTGAAATGATGGGAAGTAGGGCAACCCAGAAAGGAGGATTAGAATATTTTTACCATAAATATATTTATTTATTCTTCCCCTGTGCGAGGTCACCACAGCAAGTCAGCTCCGTGACTCATATGGTTGATTTGGCTACAGTTTTTACGCCAGATCCCCATTTATCCGGGCTTGGGATCGGCTAAAGCACTGGTCTGCAGTTTGAATGTGGAGCCTCTGCATGCAAGGCATGCGCTCTACCACTGAGCTACGTCCCCAGGCCTAATGTGTTTATAGACTTGTTAGTTTATGAAAAGATGTGAATAAATATGTCCAATCACAGTCAGTTGCTGTGAAAAATTAAAGGTTATGACATGACATACACCAGGTTTAATGGAGTTTTTCATTGAACACTGAGAGAACAAGGAGTTTGTAAAGAAGCACTAAGTTGTGTGATTTAGATACACTTAGTGCACATTTACACTTGGCAAGTGTCGTTCTAAGAGCAGAGGTGGGCCCATTAAAGATTGTCCATGGCAGGAAGGCAGCTCTCAAGTTTTTGACAAAAAATTTCAGCCCCTTTATCACCCCTGCCTCCCTCTGGAGATTTGTCTTCCTATGTTGCAAGTGCCAGACAGACTGAAGGAGCTGATAACAGATGGCCCCTCATAACATGAGGGCTGATGTGCGATGTGAAATTGCTTATATTTAACAAAATACACAAAAATCTCTTCGTGTGATAAAATGTGTAAATGAGATGCTCACTTTTATCAAAAGCATCCAGTGTCTCAAAGCTATTTCAGACTCTTTGCTCTGTAGAGAGAAACAACAGCACCAAATAAACCTATTCAGAGATTTCCCTTTCAGCCAGTGCGGTAAACATACACCTCTTTATGCTCTCTGTCAGGATGATGCAAAGAACAGGACTTTTCATGCTGACTTTTCTCAAAACAATATGTGAAAGCTGAGGAGTCCAGCTAGACAAAGAGCCGACAGATGCAGCACAATGAGGGAGGGGTTTTCCTTTAAGGCCAGTAGATGCAGCAACAACACCTCAAAAAAAATCTCCCACAGTGTCATTATGGGGCACGGTATCAAGGAGAGCCTTGGATTGTGGACTTCCTCAGGTACCTATATGTCTAGGTAAAATACTGCATGTGAAGAGAACTCATGATTTCCTCCCCCCCAATGAATGAGACCAGAATGAGGTTCTTTTAGGAGCCGGAGGGATCATGAAAAGAGGAAATGGTTTCTGCATTAACTGCAGGGCAGACTACCCCACACTCTCCTCCAACATCCTTTTTGAGAAATAGAATCTGCAAAATGTAGGGCAGGCCTCCTTTACAGTTCCACTCTCCCTCCCCTTCTGCATCTTTTGGGCTAAAATGAGGTGTTCAAATACTCTTCTGATGACTGGCTAATTCCTGTGTGTTCCCTCTCTTGCCGGACTCACACACACAGAAAGCTGAAACAATAGCATCCTTCTCTTGCAAAAAAAAAAAAAAACCCACACACAGAAATTGCATTTGTGAATAATTCCTATAAATCTCGTCACTGTACGCAATTTAAACACACATACTCAAAACTGGTTTCAACAGACTATCTCCCCCCCAAACTGGTCCTTCTCTCTTGTTGCATGTGTATCTATCTTGTTTTCCTGCATCTATCCAGCACCAAATGCCTCTGGCACAGGACAGTGGAGATTTTGATGGGTGGTCAAAATTTCTGCATTGGCCCAGCTTCCATCTCATTTCCAGTTCATTTAAAAATGCACTGGCGCAGCATCGTGGCCAAAAAAACCTCACCGGTTATGTTTATCGGCGCCTCAGTGCCTGTGCCTTTGGGTGGCGTCCCTTTGCCTCTCACAGGACTGCAAGTACTGACTGACCCAAATACATTGTTTTGAGTAGCGTGGCACATTTTTCCTGAGAATGTGACTTCTGCACAACAAGCAGCTCAGTCAAATTAAATGGTTTAGTAGCTGCGATCATATTCTGCTGCCTGGAGCAAATTCAGAGCGGGAATTCTTTTTGAATTTTGCTTCCTTACATCTGGTAAAACTTTCAATTACAATTTTAACAGCACACAGTTGACCATAATATATCTGCATGGGTCTTCAAAAGCTGTTCATTAACATCAGCAGCGGTATCCTCACTGCTGCGACCTGATTATTGTTGTTGCTGAGCTTTTCAAATCCAAATCTCACTCCACCTGCTTCCACTCCGATTTGGAGCAATCTTTTTCTCCCCTATTTTCTCCTTCTCTCTCTGGAATTACACAAAACAAATTTCTGGCTTTCCAAAAATTTTTCTGACAACTCTGGTTTGGAACCAAATCTTCCTAGAATTTCAAAGCATTATTATTCATTCCTTTAACCTTATTACTTATTTCCTCAGTGGGTCAAACAGTCCTGTCACATTTTCTCATATTATAAACACAACTGTTGTAATGCTGTTACAGCAGCTGTAACAGCATTACATGACTAAATGATTCTGACATCCAGTGTGATGATGTGACTTTAACCTGCATGTACCAGGCAGACACAAGACTCCTGTTAATCCCTCTCACATGGTCCCGTACCCTGGAGACAGCCCGTGACAGTATTGCATATATTTGCTTAATTAGCAATTGTCATTTGAGATGCTCTAATGGTTGGTTGCCAATTTCAGGGAGAGGGTTACATTTGTCCATCCCTGTCTGAAATAATTGAGCCATTGTTTCAAAAATTTGAAAATTATTTGAGCGGTAGTCATCAATGCAAACGGTACGGCAGGCAGAGCTCTGCTAACAAGTAGGCAGAGTTAAGGTTCAGATAGCAGCGCTCTGGAGGAGGCAGAAATAACAGGGTAGATAACGGTAAGGTTGGGATTAGAAGATGTGACTGTTTGTGGTTTGATAGAAGGTTTGGGTAAAAGAAAAAGGAAGGACGATGGCACAGAAAAGACTTGGCTTCAGCGCTGGAATTTAATGCAACTGGTCACACACTGTCAACCGGGATCAATTATAATCTTGTAACTTCCCATTGTTCAATTAATCAAAGCTGTTTTTCTCTGACTTGCGGTGTATACTTAAAATCCTCTTCCACCTTTTCCTCCACTGAAGAATTTCACCTAATAAAACTCGATAATGTTGACGGTCCACAGATTTTTTTTATAATTAAATATATATATATATACACATCACAGTTTATTTATGACCTTTCTAGTGTTCCACCACCTCAGCTCATTACTATACTGCATAGATTTTAGAAAACAGGCACAATAGGAAAAGCTATACTAATGATTATGAAACAAACCCATCCTCCACGCACGGTGTGATTAATGGCTACTGTCAGTCATGCCGCAACATTAGTGCAGCCATTTACCAAGAGCTGCGTCTTGTAAGAGCTCTGGAGACAGACTGGCACATACTGCTAACGTGTTCAGCTCCCAAATGAGGTAAGTTATTGTCAAAGCATTGATTTATCAGGAATATCTTTAAAAGTCTCTTGTACATGCACAACATTTTCCAGACCACACCGACCACATGATACCTGCATATGGCAAGACTTAGTTTCCATAAAAATTGTTTCCCCCGAGGGCTCAGCAAAGTTTATCTCATCAAGTTCAACCTCTCAAAATAAAAGAAGCAAACCAGTGCAGACGCGAGAACCATACTGCCTCATTAAGCTAACTGAGCAGTGGTCCTCAGGAAGATAAGGTGAGCCGGGGCCCTACACTTCCTGCCATTTTATAAATTACTTCCCCAAATTAGCAGATCCCCAGCTAGCAGGGTCGGGAAACATGCCACAGAATATGTTCACATATCCAGCTCAGCTCATTGCTTTTGAAAGGAACTTGAATGTTCTGTGGTGCTGTTTTCCATGAAGATAACATTGTCATAGCCTTTTGTTTACTGCAGTCGTCAATAAGGGCAAACATAATGATGCAAGCTGGTGCTCATCATTTACTTGCACGAAGCTGAAGTTTTGGGTTTTCGTGATGCTCACTTCTCCGAGCACTTGATCTCTTAAAAAAAAAAAAAAAAAAAAAAAGACTTCTTTAGCTACAAGAGTTGAAGTTTGTTTAATGGCAAACAATTCAGAGCTTGTGCATAAAAAATGTAATGTACACAACATGACTATGCAGCAACAGGAAACGAAGACAACAGATTAGTAATAGTTACATCTGCAAACAAAAATAAAAAATTATGTTCCAAATTATCTCGACACAGAAGCAAAGCCTGGGAAATGTTTTATCTTTATCTTTTATCTTTTCGTCCTGATTACGGTTTAATTATCGCCATGCACGTCTGCATACACAGTAACTCTCCAGGGAACATGCAAATATTATCTAGGGGTAAATGGCCACATCACTGAAGCTTTGTGTTTAATTAATCAAAGTGAGGAAAGCACAAACGCCCACACAAACACAAATTCATCAATGATCTAAAGTCTAATAAAGCACCTTATAAAGACACTGCCCTAAAGTGAGCCCATTAAAATCACACCTCTGTACAGTATGTTCTTTATCATTACTGTATAATCATGAAAAGAGAAATTTCCTCTCCCAGCTCTATCGACACATGCCTGTTTCATGGGTGCACTGAAATACAGGAACAAAAGTTGCAACTTAATTTACTTTATCAAAGAATTCAGAGTTATGTGTGACAGAGAACTTCCACAGTATTATTTCTATTTCTAACAATGTGTTTTGTTTTAGTCGCTCCACAACAACAACTCTGTGTGGCTGCAGAGCTTATCAAAAATCATTGAGTGTATGAGTGCAGTGTCGACAGGTTAACAAAAAGCCTTTTAGGAGAATGTGCGGCTTGATTAGCTCATCAAAACAGCCTCCCAGAGCGACACTAACTGCGTGGCCCGATCGCCTGAGGATTTACTGTACAGAAAAGAAACATCCACACAGTTTTAAACGGCTGACAACATTCACAATCTTACAGGTTGATGGCGTGTTAAAGGTTGTAGAAATATTAAAGATACAATAAAAGATTAGGGTTTTGTTGTTGTTGTTTTTTTTTTACAAATATCTGCTAAATATGTGAGATGACTCAATGATTACTTCATCAGGTGTGAGATTGTGCCTTTTTGTTTGTCTGTTTTCAACCCCGGTCTCTCCACCTACTGGGATTTCAGACCCATTTCATCTCCCTCAATACCTTCCTTAATCTTAGATGCTGAGCAGTAGCTGTCTGATCTCAAGATTAAAAAAAGCATGATCTAAAAAAAATGGCTGACAGATGATTTAGCACCGCAATAAAAAATAAAAATGCTCACCTGAATTTACTGTGATAGTCTGATAGTGTCACTCTGCTTTGTCATTAACTGTGATGGTCAAAATTGATCGCCATTCTGCTGCCAACTGTGAGCGAATTAGCTTTTTGGTAAATACTGAAAGTGCCCCAGATAAAAGCGCTCACACTTCTCCTACATGGATACAACAGAAGTACACGGAAGGTGTTTATTATTTTCCTTCTTAATAAAAAGTTCTCTATATTTGGTGATGCAAACTTTTTACTGATCCTGGCATAAATCCTTTAACACATTACTGACGTCAAGTGAATCCATCTCAATTTTTTTTTCATCGTCAGAGAGTCTTTTATGCCAGGTAGGAAATATTGAAGTGTTCTCCTGTTTTTCATCTCAAACTGACTTTTAGAGTGAAAGACGTGTACGAGCCATGAATGATTATGCATTTAGTGTATGATCCCCCACCACCACCACCACACACACACAGACACCAACCCCACCTTTCCTCAACCTGAGGGAGGCTTACATAAAAACAAACCTGTGCTCATGAGCACTGATCAGGAGCTCCGTCGCTCACTGTGGTTTATGTGTAATGAGGCCTTTGGAAAGACACAAGGACCGCCTCGTTATATTATGTAACAACATCACTTGAACTTTAGGTTTGATGCTTTCTACGGAATGTTTTAAATGTTTTCGCAAATAATGTTCACTGTTTGTTTTGGTATGCAATGAGAGCTTGAGTTGATTGGTTTGTGAAGCCATAAGGTCTTTGACTGCATAAATATATGTTGAAATATCGGATTTTCTGATCGTGGTAAGAATGTTGCAATAATTTCTCATCTTCTCTGTTGCACAGCCCACCCACATGGGAGGCTGAATGAGATCAATCAAATGCAAATACTGTTAGATCCGAGTCTGCTTTGTATTCAATACTCCCTTGTAAAAGCAGTCGACACTGCTTTGTCAGAGATTTGACCTGATGTCATGTCAGATATTGCAAAACTACGAGCATCCACTTCCTGGTTTTCCTTTGTTACCGGCAGTTAAATATTACTACAGGGGCTGAAATGACTTGCATCTCCTCAGCATAGATGTCTGGTGGGAGTTAAGGGGGTGGAGGGCTGTCTCCCCTCCCCTCTCTGATCTAATAACCCCATGGGGAGCGGCTTAGTCTGTCCACTTCATGTTTCCCATTTGGTGGTTAGGACCCTGATGGGGATGTTTAAGGAAGGGAAGGCTTAACGCCCCCATTTGTTTTCCTGTAGGTAATCGATGGCAGACACAGGCTTACAGCTAATGTGATTTATGTGTCCTATTTCCACTGTTATGCTTCATGTACAAATTGTCTTTGGTGATGTAAATTCCCCAGTCTTTTCACAACTTGCTGACACTGAACCCTGGCTGCCAAACCCAAGCAATTAATCCATGTTCGTGTCCAGGGCTTTATTTTTTATTTTTTTGCCCCCCGACTAACAACTGAAACTTCCTTTTTTGCTTAACACTCATCTGAAGATGCAAATATTTCTACCTTTCTTGTTAATTCATGGTCGCAAATCGAATTCTAATTATCAGGTTTTTATTTGTGTTTCTTGCAGCGTAGTACAGGGAAAGATATACTTTTACTCTTTACTCTTAAGTAAATCATCTGCAGTCGAAACACAAAGAGAATCTAATCAGCCTATTCATTCAGTGTTGCATACTTAGCAATTATGCCACTACCTGCAGCACTTAGGTGCACATTAACCTCCTCCCCTGCCTTGCTCTGTGGGAATATCGATGCATTAAACATGGATTGTGTAATAAAAGTGTGCACTGTGCCTGAAAATTGCAGATGACAAATAATTTTTCGTGCAAATATAGCACTGTGTTCTGTTTATAACAGACAGGGTATCCTGTTATCATAAAGAAAGGCTAGCAGACATTTGATTTCTTGTAAAACACACAAAGATTAGACTGTAAAGAAGAAAATAGGGAAAAGTTACAGTCAGAGAAGAGAGGTGCTACAAACAGTGTGGGCAAAGGGTAACGGAAGAATAGACTACTGATTGAACCAGCAATTGGAATCAGCCACAAAGAGAGAGTGCACTTGAAAGCCCAATTTTCTCAACATGGTGGTAAAGTGTATTTTGTTTTTATACCTACTGCAATGTTTTGGAAACACATTTTATGCCTTATAGAAGCCGGGACTCAAGGTGCGGTTTGCAGAGGTGAATTCTTCCTATAATATCTTTTCTGACAAGATGAGAAAACATGTTTCTCAAGCTGCTGCACTTGGTTGTCAAGGGAACATTTGTGAAAAAGGAGTGTGTTATACTCAGAGGAAGCATGCTCAAATATTTGCATAAATATATTTGCCACATTTAAAGGAGAAGAGATCGAATTGAGCATTGTATTTTTCACAACGGAGCCACATCGACCACAACTCTAAAGGCAAGAATGAGAAAGCCACTGCGAAGCAGCTCCGTACTTCCAGTGCTGTTCTTGTTTTCTGTAGATGCTTTATGTTATATACAATGTAGTGGGTGTTTTATTGTCTGCTATCTGTTGTGTGTTATCCTGCCTGGAGCTGAACAGTGATGATGCAGTGTCCCTGTCCGGATGCCAAGGACAGTCCTCTGAAGGAGCAAAGCCTGATGGAAGAGGGGTAGAGGGCAGAAGAGGACAGACGAAACTCCTGGATGTACTTTTTTCTTGGGCTGATATCTCATAAATCGTGCGCCATAGCCAAGTGTATAACTATATAATTACATGAATTGGGACAGACAACTTTGAAAACATGTGACAGTAAAAAAACAAAACAAAACAAACTTGTGCAGAAAGCAAAGAGCATGATGAAGTGTTTTTATACTCATGAATTATAGAAGCACAGTGGAGGATGACAAAAGGGGAAATGGCTGAGTATGGATAAATGAAGTTATCCAGCAGTTACGACTGACAGTCCAAACCAGGTTAACTGCTCTGTTAAATGGAGGTAAACATAGTCTGGGTCACAAAAATCATGCAAATGAAGGTATAAATTGTAGATTTCAGGATGAGGAGTAGCAAAGTGGATGATAAACCGTACCAAGCTCTTATACTGATTGTGGGAGGGTGTTAGTTTGGGTGGGGGTGGTTGGGGGTTCTTTAAGATAACGGGGTTGTGCCTTTATGGAGCAGAGATGGCATCCACTCGTTTACATTTCCAATTCAGGCCTTTAGCTGACGTCTTGGCCAATGTGCCTTTGAGGAAAATGAGGGATCAGGTACCAGTTCCAGTTTGCTGTCTAGCTCAAGGACACACAGCTGTTAAATGGTCCGCGTGTCTGCCTATGATCAGACCTCTGACCTTTCATTAAACAGTGAGTTTTCTAACCATCGAGTCGCCGTCTCCAACAATCTATTTCAACATATCAGCGTGGCTTTAATACTCAGTATTAAATTAAAGCCTTAATGTATTTTGATACGGATGCCAAAACAACCACAAAAACAAAAAATTGTGGTGGAAAGAACATCAACTTTACAGTTTTCAAAGAATATAATCCATCGTTCCTTTTGTCAAGGCTTAAATATGATCGATACATCCAGGGGTAGTAGTCAGTATGAAAGCAGCTGTGTGAAAGGCAAGCAGCTTTCAATTATTTTTCATTTCTCTGACACAAACACTCTGCACACTTGCAGTGGTGAAAGGCACGGCGCAAGTCATAAACAGCCATGATGGAAGCTGTCAGCGGTTCCACATCTGGCAAATCTGACAGTGAAATTCATGACAATTGATCACAATTATGTTCAGTTGTCATTACACAGTTGAATGAAAAGTGCAGTCGTGCTGCACGAAAAAAAAAACAAAAAAAAAACAAAACAATACTTTTGACTCTTCGGTAACTGCTGTTCATGGAGTGAGCAGTAAATGGCTTCACACCGTAGTAATGAAAGCAGTTTGGTTCCTCTGAGGAAGGATTATCGCTAATTGGCCCAGCTGGATAAACAGAGCTACTGGTGTAGTGTGTACTGCATGGCATAGCGAACCCACCAGCCCTCTCCTGCCTGGACTAAGTATTATCTACCAGGCCAGACATTATTACATCTGAGAGGATAAAAATGTTCCCTTGACATCTAGTCCCTCCACACATGTCTCCTACACTCTTTTTTTTCATCATGTCATTCCTCAGCTGGTTTTTTAAACTCCCTCTCCTCTTTCTCATTTGCTCTCCCCCACCACATCTGTACCTCCCGATCTCCCCTTACCCCTCATCCCTTTTGGTTCTCTGGCCTCATCTCTGTCTCCTGATTCACTGCTCTGTCAGTAGATCAATAGAAAGACTCTGTGTCAGGAGCAGCCATTGCATGCCTCACACCCCTTCGCCTGCCCTCCTTCCCCCCTCCCATGTCTCCCCAGACTGCAGACACACAGCCTGGTGGTAAGCTGGTTTTCTACATCCCATTGTGGAAAGCATCTTCTCTCATCTTTCCCCCCACCCCCATTTCCCCATATATCCCCCCCCTTCCACCTTCCTCCTTCGCATGGCGTCTTAATGGGCTTCTCAAAGAAGAAGAAGGAAACCAGGGCTTTTTTTTTCCCCCCTGGGAACCAAAAAAAGAAACAGCCCAAGAAAATAGGATATCAGCACGAGACACAATGTGAAAAGAAGAGAAGGGTGTGAGAGGGGGGAAAAAAACCAGGACGAGAGGGAGAAGTTGTGCATTCAGCTAAGCTGCAAAAGACTGGCTCGTCTTCCCTCCCCTCCCCGCCTTTCTCCACCCCCTGGAAAAGTGTTCTCTCTCTCTCTCTCCCTCTCTCTGCAGCTGTGGTCTGCTGAGCGTCACCTCCACACAGCAAGTGCCTTTACTTGAGCAGAAGAGGGAGAAGGAAGAGGAGGTTGGCTGCGAGAGAGAGGGAGGAAAAAAAAATCCCAAGAGTGTGTCTGAACGCACCACAGGAGCATCTCTGACTTTGTACAGAGGAGGGCTGAGAAGTGTAGAGAGGCAGGCGGGTGGGCAGAGAGAGAGGCTGGCGGCGGTGGAGGATCACAGCGCTGGTGGTGCTGGCAGAGCATGCTGAGTGGAGACAGGGGAATCCACTGGCGCTGTTGATCTTGGTGTCCCTGGCAAAGGCTGCTTGAGCAAGAGAGACAGAAAACGGCAAAGCAGCCAGGATCTCGCCAGGAGGGGCAACATTTTACAGCGACAACGAACCGTGGAGACAGCTGAAACCTGCTCACACACACACACACACACGCACGCACAAACAGAAAGACAACATGGGAAAAAACAAATGCACAAAGCAGAGAGGGGAAGGACAGACACAGACAGACGCAGGCTGCATTTAAAAGATTAATCTCAGCCGTGCTTTTTTCTTTTGAAACTTACAGGCTGAAAGAGGAAAACAGCCACAAAATGTCTCATTTTCTTGTACGAGGATGGTGGATGCTCGAGAAGAAAACTTCTAGAGAGAAAAATTTCCTTTAAACACGACTTACTGCAGAGGTTTTCTGCTAACTTTATCACTTTTTTTAAAAATCTTTTTTGGAGTTGGGGGTTTAAATCCTGAAATCTGAGCACAACATAAAGTAACCCCTATTTTTAGTTGCAAAAAATTGAGAGCAGTGACCGTTGAGATACTTCCTCCTGATTCAATCTCAGCGGTAAATGGATTATGACAGCAATATTTTTGGATTTCTCTTTTGCCTGAAAAAAAAAGAAAGAATAGAAAGCTGAAAAGAAAAAAGAAAATATATCCATGACTGGTGGATTTACGCCTGTCAGAGAAGGAGAGGATCCTGTGCGTTTTCTTTTCTCTCCTCCTGTGGATTACAGATGGGCTTTGTGATCTCCCAGTGCAGTCTCATGGATGATCGCTTGCTGCCAGTCATTAGGATAAAGTACAAAGAGGGACACAAGTGAGTATTCAGCTGGATTTTTATCTCTCAGGCTTAAGCTTGTATGAAAACAACGGTGCTGAGAGTGAATCTAACGATAGCACATTGCAGCAGCCCCCCCCTCTCTTAATAACATAAATTGTCACTAGTTGATTAAGCTGTTATCTTTAATGGATGATTATGAGGGTATAAAAGGCAGATGCATACTGAGATTTATTCATTTTTAAAAAAGTGAACCTGTATGTTTGCTTACCATTTGCCAGTGGACATAATTTACTAAATAAGGGGTACTGTCTACCCGGCAGGTGGCTTGGGCACAAGCGGAGATTGATTGAAGTGATCTGTGTGAATCCTATTAATGCATCCTGGACTCTTGCCAAGGTAAAAGCAATGGAGAGGAACACTGCTGTCTAGCAGCACTATCTGATCTGCCTCCTCACTGGACAAACTGAGGACCCTTTTCACCCCCACTCCCCCCTCTTCAACAACACTCCTCCTCCTCTCAGCCAGGCAAGAATGGTACCCCCACCTCCCACCAACAAGCCCCACGTGTGCCTGTCCACCATCCTGATCATGAGCAGCATGGCACTGATTGATGCCTACCTGGTGGAGCAGAACCAGGGGCCGCGCAAGATCGGCATCTGCATCATGGTAATGGTGGGAGACATCTGCTTCCTCATCGTCTTGCGCTATGTGGCGGTGTGGGTGGGTGCTGAGGTGCGTTCCGCTAAGCGTGGCTATGCCATGATTCTCTGGTTCCTCTACATCTTCGTTCTGGAGATAAAGGTCTACTTTGTGTATCAAAACTACAAGGCGGACCGGAAGAGCTTGGATGCTCTGGCAAGGAAGGCGCTCACCTTGCTGCTGTCCATCTGCATTCCGGTGCTGTTTGTGGTGCTGGTTGCCATCGACCACATGGAGTACGTACGCGCCTTTAAGAAGCGCGAGGAGATACGCAACCGTCTTTTCTGGGTAGTGGTGGACTTGCTGGACATATTGGACATCCAAGCCAACTTGTGGGAGCCTCAGAAGAAGGGGCTCCCCCTGTGGGCGGAAGGTCTGATGTTCTTCTACTGCTATATCCTTCTGCTGGTGCTGCCCTGCGTGTCCTTGAGCGAGATCAGCATGCAGGGCATCAACATCGTGCCCCACAAGATGCTGCTCTACCCAATCCTGAGCCTGGTGACCATTAACATCATCACGCTCTTCATCCGCGGCGGGAACATGATTCTGTACAGGGACGCAAGGGTATCCGGGATCCTGATAGGAAAGAACGTCCTGGCCATAATCCTAAAGACCTGCAGCTTTGTGCAGTACCGGAGACAGCTGCAGAATGCTCCTCCCGCCTTCGGGGTCGAGATGCAGAAAAACTCGGTGGCCCACGCTCGCCCTGCCCCCACCCCACCTCAAGTGGTCATACAGGACCAGACACCCCTCCCCGAGGTGACGACGTGTGAGCACACATGACAGCATGGTGAGGTGAATCCTGGATATGTCAATATGAATATAAATGCCTCTCAGGATGCTGGCAGGGCACAATGCTCCACACCTTTAGGGCATGTGAACACTCATGAACACAAAGGAGATCATGACCTCTACTGATACTTAATGGCACACAGGACACTGCGAGGATAGAGCAGTGCTGTATCCAAAGCTGCCATGGTGCAAAATACACTATCACCTGTGACTGTTAAGGCACCCCCCCCCCCACCCCAGTGAATCCAGTTAACTGTGTATTTTTTCTAATTGTACAAGAAAAAAGGCAACTACTGCAAGATTAGAGGATATATTTTTGAATTGTGTGTGTTGCATTATGATGTTAAACTTAAAGGTCTGTGTGCTGTGGTGTGTATTTCTGTTGCTCGAACGTTTGTACTAGCCGAGGGCTTTAACACGACAAAGTCAGAGGGAGCAACCGATGAGAGAATCAAAGCAGCAGGAATGGAAACAACGGTTAAAGCTTTCTCCTGAAAGAAGTGTGTTTTTATATGTGATTCTTTGATAAAGTATTGTGTACAAGATAAAGGCTTCCCTGCTCTTTCACTGGCTGTGAAGAGATTTTTCATGAAATGATTTCAAAAGCCAATGGACCAATTGATTATATTTCACTTTATAATCAAGATTCAGCAAATGTCCTTTAATTAACATGGGTTGAAAAAGAAAATAGACTGATTTTTATTTTTATTTTTTTCCCGTGCTAGGTTCAATCTTCAATTAGAGACGACTTAATTACTGAAGTGGTGCCTTCGCAATGTCATTCATTGTGAGTGAGCTCATCATCACAAACCAGGCTTCTTATTCAGAGCAGGAACATGTGAATAAATTCTCTGTTCACGTTTGATTACAGCAAAGCATTATGACTGTGGTGCTGGAACCACAGGACAGAAAGCCCAACTGTGGGGCAACAGCGCTGGGGGATAAATGGTTGTCAAATAAGGAAACTTGTTCCAATATCCTCCTCAGGCGTTCAGTGACATTCTGTGTGTGTAATTATGGGTAAGAGAAGTTTTGATAGTATAATATAATAGAGCAAAAAACAAATAAAAATCTGATACAAGTGTAGTAAAATAAAATGACATTTTTACAACAGGTTCCTTCTCTTGTAGACGGGCTACTTCCTTTGCATAATCTTCCTTCACCACCGCCTGCTTGCATAATTTAAAGCTGTCCATGTTTGTTAAAAGCCTGAGAGTGCAGACTGTGGTCCAATATTTTCATCTCTGTGTGGCACGGCTAGAGGAAAGTAACAACTTTCAGTTGCACAAACCAGGCATTTGCATTAAAAATGCTGTAGCCAGCGTTATTTCTTACTGTTGCTGGCTGGTAAAGTTAAATCAGCAATTTAGACTCTGTAATATAGCACTGGACTGTATTGTTTTAACAGCAATGAAAGGAAAACATTCATCGTTTAGAGTTGCACTGAAGGTGCTGAATTCAGTGGTTTGAGATTGTGTTGGTGATGTACAGATTCAGGCTGTTTAAACGACAACACTGTTACTGGTCCTACAGGAGATGGAACTGGAGCCAGAATAACTTTTGAAAGTCTTCCTTCATTTTTAAAGCACAATACAGGCACAGATCACAAGAGACATTAATTGTGTGGAGACTCTCAGGCACCCCACAAGGCCATTCTATCTTGTGTGAATGACAATGGTTCATCTTTTCTTCAACACAGAAAATATCCTAACCGAAAGCACAGGGTTTAACTAAAGAAAGGGATTGTTGCGGGATAACTTCAAGGTAAATCTGTGTGAACAGACTCCCATACAGGGTCAAAGGAGGGCTTAGGTCTATCCCAGCATGCAGCGTAAGGAAGGCAGAGAAACAACCTGCAGCAGCCAGCGGGCTGGTCTGCTGCAGAGCCAATGAAGAAACACGTACACACTCTTGAAGGTTACTCCATATTCGAGTTCATGTGACCTGCATGCATTTTGGCCGGCTGAGGAGAAAGAAGCCTCTCTGGGAAACAGCTGGAGATAAAGATGACTGCTTCAAGATTCAAACCTGAGTCCTTCTTGTTTCAATGTGTCAAACTGTGTAAAACAGCTACGTTACATGATGGGTCTGTTGTCACAAGCAACCAGATCTACAGTTACACACCAAAACCAGATGGCTGAAGACGTGATAATGAGTACATTTCGACTCAATGCACAAGATTTTACTCTTTATTCAGAGTGTTGATGCTTTTGTTTGTTAAATCAAATATTAGCAAAAATGTATGACTCCACTGTATTGATTACCATGACTACAATATATCTCATCTCAACAATTTGATAAAGACATAAAACGTCTTTATTAGTATTTGTATCTACACTTTTCATAGTATCAACTAATCCCTGTTATTGGTCTCTATTTGCAAATGATTTTAAGAAAAAAAAGATGATCAGCTCCTCCAGATGCTGCATGTTTTCCTTTGGGCATTCTCCTGAACCAATCTCACCACGCCCTCCCACCATATCCTACATCAACCTTCCCGCACTGCCAGATCCTGAATGAATGTTGCATTCATCCAAATGACCATGGGTGTTTTTTTGTTAGTTTGTTTTTGTTTTGCACTGCAGTCTCCGATGATAATAAACTGAGAAGGCCTTTGGATGCGCCTCGACACTTAACACATTAATACTGACAAAGTGGCTTGCACCAAACAAGCAAGACGAACGGCAGCATTCAATTCTCAGCTTGACCTTCGGCAGTCTCGAATGGCAAAAGAGCAATGAAACAAATGTATTTTTCATGGATGGCATGTATAAAAATTTATAAAAAATTAATGCTCAATGAATAGTGATTCTCTTATCTGGAGTATAATGGATATTTGCCTCGAAAGGACACTTTCTAAAAACATAATAGAGATTTTTGTCAGCTGGCACAGAGAAAAGCTTGCCGTGCTGCTGAAAGCATTTGATGCTCTAACTTAAAGCTCTGTACATGTGATGTACAGAGCTTTAAGTTTGTACAGATGTACAAGATGTTTAAATTTGAAATTTAGATGCAGTTCACATGAGCAAAAACAAAGAAAGGTCACAGCGTTCTTTCTGTAGAGACTCATTTGAATCTAAATAAACATACTATACATGCCTCGGCTCTCCAAGGATGTGCATGTAAGCTCTGTGCCGCAATTAAGATCCTTTAAGAGCTGCAATTATCTATTCCTGCGTCAAAACACTCCCGCAATTCATCTATTCTTTTCCAGCCCACTCAATCCCCAAATTACCGCAAGTTTAATTAGAAGAGTGATTCTCGCATTTACCCCTTTAGACATCCATGTGTGCATTTTATGAGAAGATATTTCCGAGCAGAGTTGGTTTTCACAGGGCAGGGAAGGTTTCATTATCTTCCTTGTACACAGTTCAGTGGGGATTAACAACAACTGTGAAGTGTGAACTCGACGGAGGATCAAGCCTGAGACTTGAAGATAGGGTATGATCTCTGTAATAATCAGGTCACTCTGCTGGACTGCCAGCAACTTTCACACGACTCAACTGGGGACCCAGGTGTTGGAGATTAGAGCAGGTGGCTCCAAAGGCTAAGAAATGCAGAACGTAAGTGTGAATTATGAAGAGCTGCTTCAGTATTTAAATCTGATAGCAGACATTTGCCATTTTTAATTTAAACCAGCAGTTTTGTCAGATTTCTATCAGGTACTGTTGACCTATAAGGGTTTTAGACAGTTTCCGACTCTTTCTGTTGCATGTATATGTGCTAGTCGACGTCCCTGAAGGCCTAAAGAGGCTCCACAAATATGCTTTTGAAATGGATGCGACTTTGGCTTCATTTCTTTTCATAAACATTCACTTGGACTTAAAAGAGAATATACAATATAAAAAGAACGTAGAAAGAATATAAAAAGACAATACATGGAACAGAAAGAGGTATTCAATGTTTTGCTTATCTTGGTTCATTGTTAAAGCAACAGAAAGTTTAGCAATGTGGCAGGAGGCACAGTGACACCTCCCCCTCTGGCAGTTGGTCAAGTTAGCTCCACAACACTTGTCACTCATTTTGACGGGCTGTCTTAAAACAGTATCTACCCGAAGGCTGAGGGAACCGCCGTCAAAGAAAGCCACCACAAGCATTAATGATGAAGCAGATGGTGAGGGCAGGCAAATGTGAAGAGAAAGAGAAGAGCAGTTCTTTTCTCTGTCCACGATTATTGCTGCAACCTCGCTTCGTATCCACGGCCAACAAACTGCCCACAGAAAATTAAATTCAGCCCAAAATGATTTTTATTTAAAATATAGTTTCAGGGAAACAAAGGAGGTGTACTGAAGTCAGCTGAGCTGGTGTGATATATTCAGTCTGGTGCAGTTTTAATGCAGGAGGATTTTTCTTGTTTCCTGTTTCCTGTTAATGTTGGTAGTGCTTTCTTGTGAGACATTTTATTTTTCCTTATAATGAGGGAAACCATGCCAAAACCTGCGACTAAAGCCGCACAGGTATGACTATGCATTCATTGTTAGCTCAGGGTGCCTCTCCGTTAGGCCCTGACAGATTGACTGGAGCCTCACCAGGGAGTGGGATGTCCCTTCCAATGAATACTGGACAAAAACTGATACTGTGTGATACAGGAATTTCAGTTATTGAGCATCATTGGCCAGAAAATGGTTAAATGTTTTGGTTAGATACCGGTTTGAGAGAAGATATAACTGTTTAACAAGAGCCCCTCTTTCCACTGGTCAAAAAACCTGCCAGGACCTGCTAACATCAGGCTTTGGTCATCATTGGAAAAAGGCACAATAAGCATTCAGACCCAGGTCGAAGGATGAGCAGATGCTTTTATCTATTTGCGCCACCTCTGATCGGCATTGATGTAAACACCAAACCTGGGTGAACTTGCCAATTTTTGCCCCTGCTCCAACATTTTTCAGAGCGCCAACACTGCAGACAGAGCTGCCAGCTGCCCAGCTGTTAGAGCAGAAACAGTGCAGTTACACCACTCTGAGGACTCAAAGAGTGAGCTGCAGGCAACAAATAAGTTTTAAAAAACACACAGCCACCGAATGAAGCGCCTCACAGGGACTACCAACAGCGACAGGAGCACCAACCCCAGAATGAGACACAACAGATCCATTTTATGAGTTTGCATCGCAGCTATCAGCTTAGTTTTAATCCATATGCATGTGCGCTCTATAAGGACGTGTGTAGATCTGAGTGACCTCAGATTGAACAAAAAGGCAAACTGGACTGGCGGTGGAAAAGCTGTTAATTGTCTTTTTTACGTGGTGGGAAAAGGATGAAGAAAAGTATTTCCATGGTACAGTATACAGCATCTGAAGATCAACATACATCACTCTGTGGAGGACAGGGAGCTGTTTTTGGATGAAATGTTGCCGTTTTGTATTTGTAGCGGCTGTCAAATGATCTGTAGATTGAGCTAATGCTCATGCATGAATTTACAGTAGGTGGTGAGAAAACACCTTGTGTCAGACATCTGAACTACTTTCTTTAGGATTGGAGGACAATCTAATTAAACATGCTTACACCATGAATGAACCTCTATCTAATAACCCTGCTGTCATTTAAATATGTCAGCAAATATTATGCTGACAACTACATTTGCCACTCAAAATGGGTGATCCATCACTGCATGTTCAGCATCAGTAAGATTAACCAAAGTAAATTATCTGCATCATACAAACCTCCCTGACTGGAAAAGCAAACGCAAGATGAAGAAAGAATACAAACAGGCGAGACCCCTGATGTCACTAATAAAAAATTGGATTTTTCTTCAACAACACCTAATATCTATTGTTGAAATAGCTCATTATGTAGAGCTGGATGTTGTGGCGGAGTATGGCTGCGATGATGTTCACCGACTCCTGCTGCGTTAACAAGCAGTTGGCCAAATCGATGTTTCCCAGCTAGACGCTGTTGCGTCTCCTTGTGTTTGTCTGAAATCAAAGACCTTATATGATGAAATAGTTTGAGTGCTAATCCTGTTTCTGCTGTCATTGTAATGCAAAAGTGTGAGCTGGAGAGAGGATTGAGTGAATGGTCCGTTACACATTTGACTCTCAAATTGTCTGATTTGAATTGAGCCTATGGACGCCCCTCCATCAGGAGATTTACACACTGTCTGTCTGTTCCATTTAAAGGCTGCATGGAGACTTTATGGAGAGTCCCACAGCTCTCATTTAACCTTATTTCACAAAATGGGGACTGTATGTTGCATAAACTGACGGCCGGTGAACAAAATACATCACCTAAAGACACAAACATTTTCCTCATGTTGCTGTTAAAGGCCAAGACAAGCCTAAAAGGTCAGCGATCATTGGTAAGCACATCAACCTCGATGTCCTTTATTTCTGCTGCACTCTTGTTTATAAACAATAAAAAGGGCATTTCTCTTTTTTTGAAGGTTGTAGGATTTTCCATTTGTTTGTACTTTTTGTTTCTTCTGTTAAACAAAAGGTGTGTAAGATACATTAAATCGCGTAGTGAGAATTAAACTCACTCACAGGAAACTATGGAGGAACAGAAATTCAGTCTGTTTTTCAGTCTGATGCTTTTGTCCAGACAATCATTGTTAAAAACGGATTTGAACTCTCATTGGAGCAATCTTACTCACCAATGGACCACAATTAGTGGTGATGCCTCTTCCACCCGGGAGCGTGTAATTTGTGTAGCAGATTTAATGGCAAAAGTAAAATGGGTGTTTTATTGACTTTAGTTAAAATACCCCTGTGTTGAATATTTAAATACTTCACTCTCAAATTAATTATAACATGTAATGGTCACAGTATAAATAGACCAGGCACTGTGAGAATTGGTTGCAGTCTGTGGAATGAATGAGTTCACTCTTTTTCTCCGCTGAAAACAAAGTGACAGAGGGCATCATCCAAAGCGGACTGATTAATTCGCTCGTTTAATTCATTCATTTTGTGAACAAACACACACTGGCCAGATGCGCTGCAGCACTACAGCTGCTGCTTATTAATAATCAGAGAAACCACATCACTCAGCAACTGTTGTCCAACCCTGGATGGATCCAAGCTGCTTTATTGCTGTGCAGACTTTGGGAGGTTATGTTATCCGACATCCACTCTGCGTGAGATGTTTGATGAGTGAACTGAACAACCTCAGCTTCTGATGAATCTTGTCCAAAAGAAGAAAAATGTAAATTATCACAATCCCACTGATATCTGCCTTTCCATTAACTTGTATTGTCTGCGTGTGTAGCACAGTGGTACGATGGTTCAAACCCCGGGCCCTTCCTTTGTGGAGTTTGCTTCCTCTTTCCCTCCGGCTCACTCCTACAGTCCAAAGACATGCACGTCTAGGCAACTCTAAAATGCCCATAGGCATGAGTGTGAGCATTAAAGGTTGTTGTGTCAGTATGTTTATATGCCTGCTGTGGTTGACCCCACTCTCACCTTATGTCAGCTGGGATAAGCTGTATAGATAACAGATGGATGGATTGCAATGTCTTCCCCTGCGTGAGTTAGTAAGACGAAACTACAAGTGTAGTAATACAAAATTAAATGCTTGATTCTTCAGTATCCTGTTGTTTTCCTTTTTAAAACTATTGTAACAGACGACAGAATAAAAACATTTCACAGCACTTCACAACAGCCACAGGAATGACACAAGTCTTCCCATGTGGACCCATCAGATGACAAATACAAATCATAGAGCAGGTGCTTGACAGCAGAGTTGTTTATAGCAATGCAACCATCTGTAAACTGAAAACAGAGTCAGCAGAGCAATCTTTCTGATGATGCAGTAGCAGTTTTTGACCCTCCAGTAGAGAAACACGGCAGGAGGCTGCTGATCAGTGGAGCAACTTTATTAATGTGAAGTGAGACGGTCAAAGGTGCATCAGCTGGTTGTAAATGGCTATAATATCTACTGCCAGACTGCCAGAGTGGTATAGATAAAGTGCCCTCTGAAGAGCGCTGCAGTGGCCTGGGGAGAGATAGAGGAAGACGAAGCAGCTTGCGGCTCTGTGAGGGATGTGAGGAGGAAATGGGGGACGGCACCAGCTGATGTTCACAGAAGGCGGACTGCAGCATGTTTATAGGTGGAGGCGGCGTGCTGAGCTTTACTGCAGCCACCATGACGACGGGAACAGAATGAGGATGAGTCACTGGCTCCCAGAGCAGGAATGACCCCACTCGCAGAGATGTCTCCTGGGAAAATGTTTAGCCAAGATAGCAGGGGGGCCGGAGTCATTTGCCCGCAATCACTGAAGCTGCCACAGTATTGATGGCCGCGTAGTGACATTCGCTAACCTTCTTTGTATCTGCAGACACAAGGGGGATTATTTATAAGCTTATTAAACTGTAAATTGTCAAACGGTGTTGAATGAGTAGGAGGCATATATTAAGCTGCCAAGCTGATAAAATAGTGAAGGTAAAAGGAGGCAATCAGGCGCTCCATGCTTTGATGAGCAGTAAAGGTCTTCCAGGCTGTGTAGGTGATGTCTTAACATACATAAAACGGTGAGGTTGCACTAGTTTTGACGCCTAACCCTAACCCACGACCTTGAACGTTTCAATCGTTCTATCCGGCGACTCCTCCATGAGCCCACGCTTGTGTAACTTAATTAGTGACAGGAAAGTAGGAAATCAAGATGAAACAGGACGGACACAGGGGATGGACAATATGATGTGACAGAGATAAGATGAGAAACTGGGAACATATTTACAGACGAACCTACAGTGTAAATGAGGAGATTTTATGCAGACGATTTCCAAATTTCCGTTAATGACCTTCCCCTATTTAAATGTTTCGTTCAAGCAGAGGGATGTTTATTGGTTAATAAGGGATTTATGAGGCTTACACACTCACTCTCAGGTTGTAGATTGCAAAGCCTAAATGTTTAAAGGAATGGTTCAACATTTTTGGAAATCCTATTAACATTCTGGCAGGGACTAACATGAAAAGACAAACATCCCTCTCATGTTTATCCCTTAAATACACAGCTACAGCCCTCCCCGAGTTAACTTAGCAGGTGGGATTTGCTAAATAATATAATTAATTTAAGTTTAACAGATACTTAGAAGAATTAGGGGCATTTGGGAGTCCGCTGTGTATGAACACCAGAGTCAGCAAACACAGGTTATATCCAATAAAAAGCCCAACAAAACTAATTGTTATCTGTCTTACCTCTGCAACTGTAAAAAAACTAGCAAGCACAAGTCGGGTTAACCCCCTGTGCTAACAGGATCTATTGAGTGACATTTCAACAACACTATGCAGATCTAAGTGCTCACTGAGAGCAAGGGTTGAACAAGAATATGTAGAGTATACTTGCATCTAATTGGTTATATAGGTATGAAGAAGACTTCATCTGGTGGTAAGTAAAAGCTCTGAAGCTCACTAATTAACACATATTCTACTATAATGCGTCATATTTGGGATTTGTTGGGTCTCTTTAAAAGACACTATGCAGTCTTTGGTCTAGACCTGCTCTATATGTCAAGTGAATTGAAGTAACTCTGTTATGACTTGGTGTTCTATAAATAAATTTGATTTGATTTGATGTTCAACACACACTTGAGTGTGGGATCAATCCTCCTACCCAACTGTCTCCCAGAGAGCAAATAAGAACATCTCCCAAAAGGCTACACTACTTGTAATTGAACAACATATTACTCATGTGGAGCAACTGCAACAGCAAGAATAGAAAGAGACATTTAAAGAACCTTAACCCTGCAGTAACCAGAGCAGAGATTTACATATAAATACCTTGTGTGTGATTTGCTGTACTCATGCAAACTCCCTTCAATGTAAATGAAATCTATTATGCATTACACTGTCACTCTATGGTAACATGGAATTATTCAGGAAACATATAGTAGCCTCAAGAAAAGAGGGCTTTTGCAGTAATAAGATTAAAAAACGTATAGTCCCAAGCAAAAAGCCTCAGTTCGGCTGCCAGCAGGTACTTCATGCCAACCACGCAGCACATAAGGTAATAAGCCACTGTGACACTAAGCCTGCATTAAAGAAGGGTTGGCTGCAACGTCTCAGATATGAGAAATGAGCCTAGATGTGACAGATCATTGTCCATGTCAAAGGCCATAACACTTGGGATAAACTATAGGATAATTCCTTTGGCAGCAGAGACGCAATATGTTTGGATATGAGCGCTGGAAATAGCTCAGGAACTCTTAGCCTCCTTTGGTGCATTGTTCTCAGCTGGTTATTATGTTTGTAAACTGAATACTGAGTGATCTCAATATGGTATCTGGTAAAGAAGGGCTTTTTTCCCAATCCATTATGTGGAAGGAAGGCTTTGTTGTTACGGTGATGACAGTCTCGTTTAGCATCGCTGGCATGAAAATGAAAGTTTGCGTCACTACTGGGAATGTCATTGGGAGGTTGAACAGTTTTTCTGTCCGTATTTCTACCATATAGATGACCTATTTCTCTGTCAGATGCGATATTTGATCAGAAAACGCATCTTAATGAATGAAACATGGACTTGACAATCAAGAAGACAAACTGTGAAATGTGCTTGAAACAGCTTTTATCAATTACACCTAATTGCATTACCTTGAATTACATCAAGAGAAAACCAGATGACGATCAGAATAAAACTAATTGAAAACTTAATTAGCATAGAAATTTGCCAAGTATTGTATCCTAATATGTTGATCATTAATAGAATAAAATTTTTGATTAAAACTAATGTTTTTTTTATGTGAGATGACTGGCGATGATTAAAAAATGACAATTATGCTTTTAGAAATAAGACTGCCTTGTAAAGTAATTGTCAGTTAAAGTGTGCAAATGTAATGTAATTTTGTGAAGACATCGTGATGACTGTGACCGTGACTGTCCTTTGTGTGTGTGTGTGTGTGTGTGTGTGTGTGTGTGTGTGTGTGTGTGTGTGTGTGTGTGTGTGTGTGTGTGAGTGAGAGAGAGAGAGAGAGAGAGAGAGACCCAAGACAGTTCCTCACTCTACACTTCAGAGAAATTCAAGGAGCAGGATTGATCATGATGAATTCAGTCTGAAAGTCTTTGGCCAGAAGTCTTTCTTCCTCTTTGCTCTTTCTGTATTCCAGAAGCAATGTAGCTGCTCTTTCTGATACGAATGAAATGAAAAGCACTGAGAAGCGAATTTTGTCTTGTTTGGCTCTGTACACAGTGGAGTTAATGGGTTGTGTGCTCTACAGTATGCCAAACTGGAATTTAATGAGTTGAGTCACCCTAACTGTTTTGCTTGTAGAAGTCATTATCACTGACATTGATGTACTTGTTAACTACTCAAGTGTTGTCTCATGTGGCATTGTGATCCTTTCAAGTGTAACTGCTTTGACGGTGTCTTCAACACTTCATTTGCATTCTGGCTTTGTATGACGAACTTTAAAAAAAAAAATAGTCTTAATAAATGAAATGTCAATGTGTTAAAATTATCCCTGTAAACTCACAGATGCCCACACAATGTGGCAATACTGCCTCATGAATAAACTTTACAACAGCAATTTTATAATACAACACAATTTGTGAAAAATCTGTTGCTTTGAAGATCTCTCCAGGGACCAGGTAAGCTCTCCACAGTCACACGTTTTCCACACAAAGAAAACACCAGGCTCATTCAAACAAATAATTGTCTCCGCACACTGAAAGAAAAGCGTCCATATTCCTCTGGGAGAATAGGCTGCAGAGGGTCTTTGTCCTTTCATTCATTGAGATTTATCCATCCTAACACAAACAATGGCCACCTGACCAGCAGCCCCTTTTGAACCTCTCTCTCTTTTCTGTCAAGAATCTTTTCTCCCTTTTCTGAGGTTTGGTCCAACATCCTCTTGAGCAATCCTAGGCTGGAAATCATCTACTGGCAGCATCCACCATTGTCAACAGCGGGGCCGGAGCCAGGACTCGCCACTGGGCTGTGTGTTATAGCTGCCATAAGGTTGAGAATCTGGAGTAGCTCCTGCACGGACATAGATTTGTAGTCGGGGGTGGGGTGGTGGGCAGCGCCGGCAGCCAGCTGTCTCTGTGATTTAACAGTACATGTAAATCAAGAGCGAGTCTCTGCCCGACCAGCCAGCCTCATTTCAATCTCTCTACAAATCACACCACACAGGCAGCACGAAGGGGGAGTGCTATAAAGGCACCCCAAAATAATCATTCTCCGCAACTCTCTTTCTTATGCTTTCATTTATTAAGTAGATGAACGGAAATTTGACATCCATCATAAGAGACATAGAAAATATGGTTGGGCCCAGCCAGATAGCATTAAGGTTAGACGTGATTAGTCATCTTTGGTGTATGAGGGGTTTCACACTTCCTGCTTTACATCCGAGGCAGAAACACTAGAGTAATATTTGAGTTGGCTGCTTGCAAAATCGGAGGAATTATCTTCCAGAGCAGCCGTGAAGTTCCCACAATTCCAAGCTTGGAAGTTACTTTTATTTATGATGTGTAAAAAAGGGTGTATTGAATTAGCATATCTCTTTCCATCAGCCAACCTATGTTGAACTAGATATTAGTGTGAACCGGTGCCAGGGAGCAGGCAGCATGGTGATTCACTACCAGCAGATTAATTCTCTGCTCAGAGAAAGTCACACAAGCACCCAGGGAGGAAACAGACTATGAAGGCCACATGTACTTCTGACAGCCCTCACAGAGGAATAAAATTTTGGATGGTATTAACTCCAGCAGAGCTGCCACACGCACACACCCAAAAAACTCCACTTTTAGTATTTTGACACCTCCTGTCATTCATTCATTCATTCATCTTCTACCACTTATCCGTTTCCGGGTCGTGGGGGGCTGGAGCCAATCCCAGCTCACATTGGGCAAGCGCAGGGTACCAATGGCTGGGTCGCCAGTCCATCGCAGGGCCAACACACAGAGACAGACAGAGACCAACAAGCACTCACACTCAGACTCAGACCTACGGACAATTTCGAGTCACCAATCAACCCAAACATGATGTCTTTTGATGGTGGGAGAAAACCACAGTACCCGAAGGAAACACACAGGCATGGGAAGAACATGCAAACTCCACACAGAAAGGCTCCAGGCCTGGGAACAGAACACGCGACCTTCTTATTGTAGGGCGAAAGTGCTAACCACTCTGCACCTCATGTCACTTTAGATATTTATCAAAAAACACAACGAGTGCCTGTTTGAGAACATTCAAAAAGAGACATTTCAGTGGGCTGGTGGTGATAAATTGTAGCAATTCAAACATAAAATCTAGCTTTGGTTTGGCCTCAAGCATTGAGCAAACATTAAGCCAGATTCATCAGTATTCTTAAGCAACAGCCCTGTGGCATTAATGAATTCAGGCAAGCATCCACTTTGTCAAATGGCTTTAATAGAGGACTTCCCATTTTCATGAACGGTCTGTTATAGATTTATTCAGAAGAGATTGAAATGGAGTTACTACAGTTCTGAAAACCATGTGCACTGAGACACTACGACTGCTCTCTGTGTGTCTTCTCATTTGTTTCTGATGTGATTGCATTTACTTGTGTTAAATCACTGTCGTAGATATCCATGGCATCAAATCTGTGTAGAATATAAAATATACTTGTCAAATCAGCCCTGTCTTCTAAAAATGGCTTAAATGTACAAGCAAACTACAAGAGAAAGATTTTCTGTTGAAACATAATGTTTTTTTGACAGAATGAATGTCTAAATAAGAAAAGCACTAGAAGTATTAACAACAGAAGAATCACTATAAGATGGCTTGGTGCATGTTGAGTATAAAAACCACACAACTATTGCACCAAATGACAAAATATAACCATTTTGTTGATATGAAACGTAGTTTTGTGACAGCTTCATATCCAACAAAACATATATGCTGTTGCGGTTTAGTTAAATAAAACATAATGTTGCTTAAGTATGGAAGCGGTTCATCTCTTTATGAAAAGCTGAATGTGAGTGAAGCAACTTTGTTGAGTAACAATCAGATGAAAAAAAAAAGCATTAGCAAAAGACCTGTGACAGCTATTAACAGCTAGTAGAGCAGTATTTATCCAGGGAAGCTTCTCCAAGAATCAAATACTAATTGAATTAAAAACAAATTTGGAGGTGCAAGTGTTTTGACATGAACGGTTTGCTGAATCCTTTTAGGCCCCGTGAAGGAACTCAAAGCCGCAGCCTCCTGGGAGTGACGTAAAAGCATTTTTCATTCCGCGGGGATCATACATACCTATACATGCCTCAGCCTAAGTGCATTATACATTATTAAAGGCTGTGCCAATGTTAAGGACAATACAATGACCTTTAGGGAAATGCTGAATTGCTCCTGTTGTTTAATAACCCAATCATGTCAACCAACCCGAAGTGGACCATTATAGAATAAAGTATATTGAGATGAAAGAGAAATTTAATTACTATACAGCAGGTAAACTATGATGTTGTCAAAAATACCACAGAAACAGTGGCACTGTCAGTAAAGGTGAAGAAATAGTGACATCATTATTAAGTTTGTAGAGATGGTGACATTATAACAATTAATGATGTGAAAATTTCGGAGTCTGTGGACGAACGATCCGCATTCAAACTAGATTCATAGATTCATACCTAAAAAAACTAAACACACAACCACAGCCTCAGAACTGACACGCACAGATACACTTTTCTGTTGTTTTATATAACTGAGATTTTGGTCAGCCTGAGGCCGCAGAAACGAACCCTCACCTAACGTTTTATCCCTTAATGGATGATTTGGCTACAAACAGTTGCTTGCTTGTGCAACACAACAAAGTATACTACCTTACATAAGTAACCATATCAAATATTTGAATAGCCCAGAGCTTTGTGGTGAATAAATTACTGAACAATGTATACAGCTCTATATCTGCACTTGCTGTCAATCTCTCCGGCTGCATCTGCCCTTGCTGGTTCTGCCACAGCAGCATGTTGGCTGCTGTCCTCCTCCTCCTGTCCTACATCTCTCTCTTCATTAGCTACTGCTTTCCTTTCCCAACGCTCTTGCTGCCTCAGTTGTCACAGCAGCACCGGTTGAAGGCAGGAAATACTCAAAACAAATTAATTCCAGAGCTAATCACAACGGTCGGTCTGCTAAATATCTCTGTGCGAGTCTGTATGTACTCTGTTCTCCTCAGGACGAACAAATCTGAGTCTGAAAATATTTGTGAATATTCATGTGTGATGAGCAAACACTCAGTATCAGAGATAAATAATTATCATTGAATTAACATCATCCACTTGTGCAAGCAGAGAGGGATTAATATCTATGTGGTCAAGTGTTTCAACCTCGCCATTGCCACAATGAGAGCATGACACTAAGGGATCTATCATCAACACATATTTCTATGTCATTTTCATTGTATATATACATTTATCCTAATATAAATCCCATGTGTCAACCATAGTGGGGCTGTTCCTGCTTTACTCACTCAATGTGGTTGTTTAACTTTTGACTGAGTGCAGGCTTTTGTGAGTTTTCTTTTTCACAAAAGCCCAGTGCAGTGAAGGGGAATAATGTGCTATTTGCAGAACTTGGCTCTCTAGTTCTCAGGAAAAAAAAACAACATCACATCCCAGCAGCTCCAGTGGAAACAGGGAATCTCAATTTCCCAGGAGCTTTGTCATAATTAATTTATTTGCTACCACCAAAACAACAACATTAATTAGGGGAGCGCAACCCAGTACTGTCTGGAAAATAAGGTTTAAGAGCCGTTTTAGTAAAACTCCATAATATAATGCGTTCATTCATTTGCATTCATACTAAATAGGCAACAAAGAAGTGGCAAGAGTGAAAGCTCCTGCCATGAGGAGAATATGATAACCATCTAAGAACAAACTTAACCTAAATAACTGGCGAAATTCTGCAGCATGTCATCAAGCAAAATCTGCACAGACATAATTAAGTCTGCACATTGAGTCTCACAGATCCTTCTCGATGGCCAAATATATTCCAAATATCATTAATTCATCCATCTTCTACTGCTTATCCGTTTCCGGGTCACAGGGGGGTGCTGGAGCCAATCCCAGCTCACACTGGGCGAGGGTGGGGTCACCCTGGACAGGTCGCCAGTCCATCGCAGGGCCAACACACAGAGACAGAGAGAGAAACAACCAGTCACACTCACACTCAGACCTACGGCTGTGCTGCCCCTGGAGCCCAAATATAATAAATGTAAAGTGATTTTTAAGCAGAAAAACTACCCTCTCTTAATCTCCATTTACTCACAAGTTGTTATCTTCAGATGCGTTGTTACGGAGATACTTCTGGTTGTGATGAATTTGGCAGAAATGCAATTTGTGAGTGATTAAACTTACACAAGCACCCAAGAAAAAGGAGATGTATCTCACACTGAAGCCTTGGAGAAACATTTAATCTTAATTACATAACTATTCATTTTGTATCTAATTAAACTAAGTCCCTTAAATTTGAACAGATTGGAAATTAAAAACAACTTTTTTTGCACTGTTGATGCTGCATCTTCAGCTAAGCATTTCTTAAGCCAGATTTAAATGTTGATGTGGCTTTTTCATCAGTGAATTAAATCTAAAAATTAACATTGCCGCACAATTCTTTGCGATGAATGGCATCACCTGAGGTATGCAGCCTGACACTAAGGAGCACTTTGCTCCATGGCCTCCAGTTCATGTAAATCAGAATATTTGCATGACCCCTGAATATATTTTGTTGTTTTGTTTTTTGCCTCCACATGGAGGCTGACATGGTTGGATCCTCTCCAGATAACTCACCCTTGCACACAATTCCTGCTAACCAAACTCTGACAGAGACTAATATCCCAACATTAAACGCCTTGCACCACTTTAAATTTAATCACAACCTTGCTTTGTTTTCTTTCTTCAGTCATTCCATGGTTTTTACTTCACATTAGATTCCTTGCAACACGGGGGCAAGAAGGATGAATGTGTTGGCTGCCTTCATATTCATTGCCCGTAAATATTTCAGGAGTCAGACCAAAGTAAACACTGGTCAATTCAACAGGGCATTTGTCAGTGCTTCCTGGGTAATTACGGTTGAGGATTTGAAGCCACATTGAGCGCAGAGTTTGTTTTTGGTAAGCTGAAACAAAAGGCACATTCATTCTGGTGTATGCCAAAAATTAAAAAGGGTGGAAAACAAGCGTTTATTCAGCTTTTGCCGTGTTATCTGATAATGATGTTTGCCCATACAGAAGAAACGATCCCTCATCATAGTCAAGGGTGGCCCTTGAATCAATTTTGCATAACACAAAAGAGTCGGAAGATTTTATTTGATGAAATATAAAATTATGATGAAATCTAGAGAAACAGAACAACAAGGGTTGTCCTAAAGTCAGATAAAAAATTGTAATAAAACAATAATAATAATAATAAATCAGCAATAATGTGAAATAGCCAATTGTCCCCACTGCCACTATAGAAACTTATAACAACACTGCATTTGCAGCAGGAATGACACTAAAACACGAGGCCACACTGTTGAATGGGAAAACAAAACTGCCACAGCTTTAAGTGCTCAAGAGGAAGAAAGACTTATCTGTTGTTTCCTGAGGGAAATTAATTAATCAACACTTTAACAAGAAATATATCTCTCTCTTTGTGGATAACTTCTGTGACAAATTGATGATGGTGGAACACATCTTCCTGATAAGTCTGTATCACCAAAAAAAAAAAATCCATCATGTTCTTTCAGGCAAACCAATTTCACCACGGGAAACTTGTACAATGTAAAATTTATGACACTATTGCTCAGTTGATTTTTACTTCAGTCAAACAACTGATAGTTGCACAGTTGCATGAGTACATTTTCAGTGCGCTCGGTCTAGGTGGATTAGCTCCAAGGTTTGTTTTTTAAAGTCAAATGAACAATCTAGACCAGAGATCAGCAACCCGCAGCTCCAGGTTGTTGACCCCTCTAACCCTTCCTGTGGCTTTGAGAAAATTATGAGTAAATAATGGCTAATTAATTTAAATAAACTTTATTCTATTTACTTTTTTTTTTCCAATGCAACTGTATGATTCTGGAGATTTAGGTGATCTTGTAATATTGAAATAAAACAGTTTTATATATATATATGTATATATATATATTGGTGATCAAATGAAGCTTCCCACCTTGTTTGCAACACCTGTTGCCAACAGGCTGGTGATTTTGAGCTCTCGACACCCAGTAAGCTAACCATGGATACGTCCAAAAAAAGAAAAGTTTCCAAGGAAAATATAACGTAGTTCTTTTATTTCATAAATGCAAAAAACTACAGTTCTTATATATATAGCATAACTATAATGAAACTAACTTCATTATAGCAGTCAAAAAGGTTTTGTGTCTCCAGGTGGGTTTTATTTGGTTGGAATCGCACCCAAATGGCTCTTTAAATGCTGAAGGTTGCTGGCCCCTGGCCTAGACT